>OY987301.1:56060559-57520559 GCA_963920635.1 Pseudeuparius sepicola | reverse complement strand
TGCTAAATATCGAACCAGGGCATGGTTTTTATTTTGGGCGCAACAGTTATCACTAAATAAGTATAAAATCTTTACTTCAGGCCCAACTATGTTCTCTATATAATATTTTAGAAAGCTTAAAACTTCGTTAGCCCCTTTTTTACAGATAGTTTCGTCGTAGATAAAGAAATGACCCGTTTTGTTTTTTGCCGAATGTATACAAAAATTTTGGACCCATAGTTGACGCAAATAAAAGGCATCCCCAGATGGCACCTTGGGAAGGGGCATGTTCTGCTGATAATCGAAAGACAAAACTTCAACATGATCATTGTCTTCCGCCTCTTTCGATTTTTGTTTCAGTTCCTTGTAAAACCATTCAGACTTGAGAAGGTGCAGTTTTTTTTGAGTTTCAAAACTTCTCTTCTCTTCTTCTGATTCCGCTCCTTGAATTTTGTTTTCTAATATGTCACATTTCTTGCACGTGTCTTTCCTCGTATGGCCAAAACTAGTATTGAAATTTTCTCTACAATAACGACCATAAAAATCATAGCAAATTTTCGGTTTAAACGGTAGGTTGTCTTGTTTTAGTTTATAAATTTCTGGTTCGAATTTCTTGAGATATAAATCGTACATGATCGTAAGATTTAAATCAGGAGACAAATAGTGCCTGCTGCTTCTTGTTCGAGAATAATGCGATATTTGCTTTGGAAAGCTTTCGATATGCTCATGAACTTGATTCCTCAAAGATTCCGGAATCATATTTGGCCTACTAGCGTGTTTACCTCTTTTGTCCTGGACAGGGGTTATACTGACAGTTCAGTGACTTGCAATACGTTCTAAGCGCTTTTTGCTGATACCATGGATTAAACATAAAGCTTTCTTACAGACTGGTAACTCGAATGCACCCTTTCGCAACTAAAGAAATAATAAAATATTAGTAATTAAAAAACTAAAAAATAAGTCCCTGTACTTTACCTTATACTTGTAGCTGCAATTTCGTTGCGGATTGGCGTTCACAACATTTTTACGACGTCTTTTAATCTTGCTAACTGTTACTAAACTTGATAGATACGAATCTTGTTTGTCTTGATCTGCAAGACTATTAAATGCCGTAAAAATTTCATTTTTTTCATCAAGAGAAAGCTTTTTCAAACACTCTTTTTCACATTTGCAGTCACTGCCTTGTTTGCGTTCCAGTACCATTTTCCCGGTAGACATGGACTTATAACTTTCTCCTCTGGCCCTTTTTACCTTTTGTACATTCCTTTTCCAACTGCTCACATTAAGTTTTCTTTTTCTAACAGCTCCCTTATTATTTGTTTCATGTCCTTCTATGAGTTCTACGGGTTCTCATACAACATAGACACGACTAGGCGCAACACCTCCGCTCCGCTGGTAAAACAAAACTAAATTGCGATATATTACGCAAGCAAATAATGTGGCACCACTTTATGGCTGCAGAGAACGGATACGATGGGCGTGTCTTAAAACCACAAAAATTTGTGGGACAAAAACGAGATAAGCAACACGACTCATATATCTTTCTTGCACCAGTACACCATAGGGGATATGTGTTTTTCTCTAATAACTCGGTAGTTAATCATCACACATATACCCTATTTGCACCACAGTGAAAGACCATGTTCTGTCACACATACACAGCACTTGAGACTGTAAAACGTTTTGAAATTTTAAGAAATAAGCCCATTTTAAGCGGTTGTTTAATGTCATTTTTGACATATGGTGAAAGTCATGTGACCACGTTTGAGTAGGTCATTTTTTATCCTTTTTAAAGCAAAAGCTAACGCCAAAGCTAAATTTCAAAATAAATAATAAGTAAAAAATTCTCCCCAAAGTTTTTGAAGGACACTGATAGATTACTTCAAGTTACCTGCATTATATTACCACAATGGCGGTCCCCGGTCTGCCAACGCTTATCACACCATCCACCGTCAAACGAAACCCGAATGAAACTGCGCCACGGGCGCCTTGGGTCGCGCGCGCGAGTTATGGACATCAAAATTGCCGACTTTACTACAAAAATCGCCCGATTCGCAAACGCTGCAAATCGAAATATATCATATTCATATTATATAAATATCGCGGTGAAAGAACCCAAGTTAGTCATAATTGTAATAAAATACAGAACGTTACTCTGCCCATTGTCTGTACGAATTTCTACAAATAAAAGTCGTTTTTAAAAATCGTGTTTCCGAACCCGCGATTATAATTGGCGCTGCGAACAGGATCGCCGTACGGCATCCCCGAGAAAATTTGCCGGTTCGTTTCAACGGTTTGACGGCGAAAAACAACTGCAAGAATCCATCAACCCCTACAGAGTGCCGAGGAATGAAGAACATCTACAGAATATCTCTATTCCTGTAAGTAATCTTCCATTTTTCCATGAGCTCTGAGTACCCTGAAGATTCTTTAAGTGTAGTTATTGATTTAGCCTTTTTTTCTACTCCCCCTTCTCAAAAAACAAAACCTGTCCCTAAGTTAAGAAGACCCGCACCCCCTACGGATCTTGACGAAGATTCACCTCCCTCTACATCCAACGGAATTCGTGACCGAAGTCCCATTTTAAAAGAAGTACAAAAGCCCCCTTTATTCACAATGCTTTCAAACAGCGACATTAATAACCTTTTTAATACCTTGCCCGAATATTCCCCCGAATCAAATTTATCTACTTTTATAAACAGTGTGGATAATTTATTTATCTTTTTACATACTCAAGATGCTACTGAAGTTCAAAATTACATAGCTAATTGCCATGTTCTATCTAAAGTCAAAGGAGAAGCCAGAGATTTTTTAAATTTACATAAAAAGCAAAATTGGCCTGAAGTCAAAGTGGCTCTTTTACAAAAATATGGAGACCAAAGAACAGAAGATATTTTATTGACGCAACTAACAACAACCGCACAAAAACGAAGCGAAACTTATAATGACTATTTTCACAGAATTAATTTAGCTCTTAACGATCTTCTCCAACATGTATCCCTACACGACGAACCCAACACTGCTTTATTTAAGAAAAACTTTTTTGAACAACAAGCTCTCAGAACATTTTGTACAGGACTAAATAATCCTTACTGTGATCACCTTTCGCATTTTGAGTTACAATCCCTGGATGAAGCTTTACAAAAATGTGTTTCGTACGATAATCATAGACAACAACAACAGTACATGTCATACCTAAAATCAACCCTTTACCCTTCTGACTACTCTAACAGAAAACCTACTTTACAACCTAACCCTATACCTAGAAGACTTTCCCAAAATCAAAATCCTAATCAAAATTACAATCCAAGACCACCACCACCGCAATTTCAAAATCATCGACCTTTTGGAGACATAAATAGACCAATTCCCCAACGCACCAATCTACCCACCAATCGAGAAGTTTTTGGTAATCAAAACCCTAGACCGTTCCCTCAACAACAACCACAAAATTACCTGAGACCGTTTCCTAAACAACAACAAAATATGCCTAGACCCATGTCCGGCGTAGAAACAATTCGAAACACAAATAATTTCCGACTTCCTACGACTCAAATGAGTCGAAACCGTACTTTCCACAACAATACTGAAATTTCCCCCAATTACGAGGAAAATGAGGAAAATTTTCAAACACAAGCCTCGGAACCCTCTACCAGCCAACAATAATTCAATTAAATAATGTTTTTAACAAAAAGAAACTCCCATATTTTTACCTTCCCAATTCTGGCCTAAAAGTCCTTATAGACTCAGGTGGTTCAGATTCCCTTATCACTCCCCAAGCTGCAGAACTGATAGACCAATATCAACGTTATGAATATATAGAACCTTTCACTTTAATATCTATGAAAACCCCTACTAATTATAATAGAAATTTATTTTACCCCCTATTTTCCGAAATCGGAATAATGCAACCACTTATAGTTCGCATTGCCGATTGGCATTCCGATTTTGACATTCTTTTCGGCACAAGTGAATTAGATTCACTTGGAGCAATTATAGACTATGAAACCCACCTTTTTAAAATAAGAAAATTAAATATAAGTATTCCTTTCGAAGTCATGTACCAAGCCAATAATCGTTTACAAATTCCTGTAAACATTAATTACGGTGACGTAATACTTCCCGCTATCATACACAATAACGAAATTATTATACCGGAATCTCTGCACAAGTCGCGAAATGGCTTCGTGGAAGTCCCCGGTATCGAAATAAATAATTTTTCTTTTGATAACCCAGTCGAAGTAGAAGCCTTTACCCATTATGAAGAATCACGACCCCCCATGTCTTCTTCTGATTTTAATGAAAACCTAATCCGTACACACCACCTTAACCTAGAAGAACGTTCGAAAATAATTTCTCTCTGTCATAAATTTAAAGATATTTTTTATTACGAAGATTCTGATCTAACTTTCACTAGTTCCGTAAAACACCACATTCGCACAAAAGATGAAAACCCTATATATACTCGTTCATATAGACATCCTAGAAATATGCAAATCGAAATAAATAACCAAATTGATAAACTTCTCCAAAACAAAATTATCCGCCCGTCTATTTCTCCCTATTCTTCACCTGTATGGATAGTACCAAAAAAGGCAGATGCCTCCGGCAAGAAAAAATTTCGTATGGTAATTGACTATCGAAAACTTAACGAAAACACAATAGAAGATAAATACCCCCTCCCAAGGATCGACGAAATTTTAGAAAATTTAGGAAAAAGCATTTATTTTACGACACTTGACCTCGCTCAAGGCTTTCACCAGATAGAAATCCATCCAGATTCTCTCTAAAAAACAGCTTTTACCGTCCCAAATGGCCATTACGAGTACCTACGAATGCCCTTTGGTCTCAAAAACGCTCCAGCATCATTCCAGAGAATGATGGACGAAGTACTCCGGGAGTTTATTCATAAATTTTGTTTTGTTTACATGGACGATGTAATAATTTTTTCAAAATCCCTACAAGACCATTTAATTCATATCAAACAAATTTTCACAAGACTTAGAGAGGTAAATTTAAAGGTACAATTAGATAAGTCCGAGTTTTTAAATAAAGAAGTTGCCTCTTAGGACATTTAATTACCCCCGATGGCATAAAACCCAATCCTATAAAAATCCAAGCGATCCAAGATTTTCCAATCCCAAAATCCACAAAAGAAATCAAAAGTTTTCTCGGCCTTTTAGGATATTACCGCCGTTTTATTCCGGATTTTGCTAAACTAACTGTCCCATTCACTAGATGCTTAAAAAAGGGAACAAAAATAGATACCAATCATCCACAATACATTGAGTGTTTTCAAACGTGTAAAACTCTTTTAACTAATAGTCCTATCCTACAATATCCTGATTTTTCCGAACAATTTACTCTCACAACAGATGCGTCAAATGTAGCATTAGGATCAGTACTATCACAAAAAGCAAAACCTATCGCTTATTATTCTCGTACACTAAATGCCGCAGAAAGAAATTATTCTACTATAGAAAAAGAGTTGTTATCTATAATTGAATCTTGTAAGCACTTTCGCCCATATCTCTATGGAACAAAATTTCAAATCGAAACTGATCATAACCCTCTCGTTTGGCTTTATAAAATAAAAGAACCTCATTCGCGCTTAGCCAGATGGAAAATAAAATTAGAAGAATTCAATTTCGACATTAAATACAAGAAAGGAAAAGAAAATGTAGTTGCCGATGCTCTATCTCGTATTGAAATTAATGCCCTAGAAACGGAATCCCAAATTGCAGAACCCCCTTCCGCTAATGATGACTTCGACATTGACGCTTTTGTTAACGAAGTAGCTGAAAGAGAAACCGGAAATTCTACACAACACACCTCTATAGAAAATCCTATTGCCGAAATCCCATTTTCAGACGATCCTATTAACCTTTTCTCCAATCAAATAATTTTCGAAATTTCCGATAAACCCGAAACAATTTACAAACTAAAGTTTAAAAACAAACATCGCTTCACTGCCAAAATTACTGACGAAAATTGGAAAAACGAAATCACACGTCTACTTACTGAAATAATTAGACCAAATCAACGCTATTATATCTTATTAAAAGACCCCCGTATGCAAAAATATCTCTCTAATTATGTTCGCTCAAAATATGATAATACCGTTCAATTATTTTTCTGTTCAAAATTCCTTCAAGATTTAGAACGACCTGAAAATCAACTCACTTGTATATCTAACTATCACAAAGAAAACCATAATGGAATCTTAGAAACGTACCAACACTTAAAACAAAAATTTTATTGGCCTAACATGAAGCAAGATATTATTAATTTCATAAATAAATGCGATATCTGCCTCAAAAATAAATACGAACGACATCCCTATAAGCTCCCTTTTAAAGGACCTCTCCTTGGACAAAAACCCTTCGATATATTACACATTGACCTCTTTGCTTGCAACAAAACTCCTCACTTAACCGTTATCGACTCATTTTCCAAGTATGCTCAAGTATATAAACTTTCCGACAAAACTCACACTACTGTACTTAGTAAACTCCGACACTACTTTTCCCATCATAATTACCCTAGAAAAATAGTATGCGACGAAGGAGTAGAATTTGCCAACTCCCTCTTTCGAGAATTCTGTAAACTTCACTCTATTGAACTCCATTTCACCACTATAAATAACCCAAACTCTAACAGCCCCATAGAAAGGTTCCACTCTACATTCATAGAAAAATTACGTGTTATGCAAGAACAAAATCCCAACGAATATTTCGACGATACCGTAACCCATTGTGTCCTAATTTATAATCAATCCATTCACTCCGCCACTGGCTATTCCCCTTTTTCAATACTTTATGGACCATATGCTGAAGAAATAAATTTTGACTTCGACACACCAGTCTACGAACTTTACAACCAAAAACACAAAAACGAACTTCAACCCTTTTTACAAAACTTATACCAAAAACAATTAAATAAACAAACAAACATTCTTAACAAAAGAAATGAACAACTGACACAAGACACCCCGCAACCACATGTAGGCGAAACTGTATATATATCCAAAGATAACCGCAACAAATTAACCGCTCCTTTTGTCCCTATAAAAGTCACAAAAACCAACCCCACTAAAATTCAAGGCTTAACACGGAACTCCCGAGAAACCAACACACACCCTCGAAAAATTAAAAGACTAAGAAAAACCTCTCGTTTACAGGTCCTTCCTCGCTCGAATCCCGTCCTTCGAGATCCATCCCTTAGTGACTAATGGATATTTTCCCGAACCCCTAGGGAATGCTCAATTATTCGACCATTTCCATAGACACATAATAACAATAAACTTAACCCAAATCCAATCTACTTTGCAACAAGTATATTTAAATTTTGGCTTAATTAACAAAACAAATTCCACTCATACACAATCCTTACTAGCACAATATAATCATTTTTATACTGAAACTTCAGACAACTTCCACAAAATTTATAGACCACGGAACAAACGAGGACTATTGAACTTTTTAGGCAACGCAATAAAATACGTTACAGGTAATCCAGACAATGACGATCTTGTTCTTTTGTCAAACCATATTAATGCTTTAGAAATAAAACAATCAGAAATTATTCAAAATCAAAATAAGATTATATCCTATGCTTCTTCTACCAATTTTAGATATAACAAATTCATAAAAGAAATATATTCAAATACTCAAATATCCGCGACAAAAATAAACGATTTATCTGACACATTAGATAAGTATATGTCCATACATAATGAAATTTTAAATATTCAAAGATTAAATAACTTCCTTCAAAAAATACTTCGTACCCTTAGCCTTGCAACCCTCTCTCTTTCCAACATAGAACTTCTTACACTCTCCGAAATCACTTCCTTAGATAATCAACTTCGAAATCAATATTCAAAAACATCTCTTATTTCAAATGAATTGCACCCATACGAATTAATAGAAAACTCAAAAAGCACAATTTTTACTTTAGAATCTCAGATGCTTATAATCCTTAAGATACCCATCCTTGATTCCCATATTTTTGAATTATCCCATATTTACCCTATCCATAACCCCTATGGAGATATTCTCGTCGCACCTGCACCGTACTATGGAAATTACCACTGGTATACCGACTGCACTCCTCACGACAAGAAGCACATCTGTCAACCTACTACAACAACAATCTGCCAACCACCGAATTTACAACATTGCACCATGGCTCATCTTAACCAGCCCATTATTCAACAAACTGAAAACCACCTCGTAATCAGCACCTTCACCCCCATCGAGATCGAAGAAAATCGCAAGAAACACACAATTAATAAACCTTCTTATATAAAAACTAATCAGACAATATTAATTCAAGGGAAACGCTACACTGTACCAACAACTTCAAACCAGCAAATACCAGATGTCATCCCCATCCGATGGAAACCCACACATCATCTTCAGTTGCCACCGCTTAGCAGTCTACCAGAGGAGACTTTGCAACTTACGCCGTTACAACCCCTACATCTCGCACCTATCACTACAGCCACCATTTCATGGACCACAGCTATAATCCTGCTAATTTCGCTTGGACTCATCACGTATATCATTGCCAGGAAAAAGAAGAGGATACACACTTTACTGTTCAAACCCAAGATACCCCTAGAGAAGCTACTTCAACCCTTAGAGCCAAAGATCGAGGACGATCTTCCAACTTAAGGGGGGAAGAGTTATGGACATCAAAATTGCCGACTTTACTACAAAAATCGCCCGATTCGCAAACGCTGCAAATCGAAATATATCATATTCATATTATATAAATATCGCGGTGAAAGAACCCAAGTTAGTCATAATTGTAATAAAATACAGAACGTTACTCTGCCCATTGTCTGTACGAATTTCTACAAATAAAAGTCGTTTTTAAAAATCGTGTTTCCGAACCCGCGATTATAATTCGCGCACGCGCACTTCGCTCCCAAGGGTTTCTCTCTAAAATAATCTTTGCTACGACAGCAGAAATTATGTTTGCGAAAGTAACAAAATGTATCTGCATATTTTTCTTTCGTCGCAGTGAAACATAATAATCCTGTAATAGTAATGTATGTTCCCAGGGCAGCAAATAATTTTTTATAAATAACTGTATTTGCTATAACACAAAAGTGGTTGCAGTAACGAACTTAACAGTTACAGTCCAGTAGTAGCAGCAAAGTGCGTTCTACTGAAATAGATAAGTGGGTATGCTATCCCTTTAAAAAAACTTGGTACTGTACACAAAAAAGTCAGCAAACAGTTTCCTGGAGATTTTCTCAGTGTATTTCTTAAAAAAATATCTAAAAAGTGTGCTCCATAAGTAACACTTGATTTAAGGCTATACTTTTGAAGTTACAGGGTCTAAGGAAGATACAATTAATGTTACGCTCTGTATCTTGAAAAGTAAAATCTTGAATGGGTTATTTAATTGGAAAAAGTTACTTTATTTAAAGTAAGAAACACTTTTTTTTCTATTTTGAGTCTTACTTATGGGGCAAATTTTTTAGTTAATTTTTCCGAAATACTATAAAATAATACAAAAAAATGAAATTTGCCATTAAACTATAACACATGCGAACAAATACCAAGAGGACATTTTTGTCTGCAATTAAAGTCCACATAAAAAATTCAATGCCTTTTATTACAATACAAGATGATTCATTTTTTTCTAAAAATAATTTTACCAATTAGGTACCCACTTCTCCGCCACTAGTTGTGCAAGATGTTGGATATTAACAGGTTTTATGCTAACCCATGCCATTATAACATATACCTACCAAATATTACTTAAATATCTCAACTACAGTTTGTTCAGCGAATGTTCGGCCCTACGTCACAACTAATACCGTCCATGTCTTACTCATGAATATACGATTTATATCGATCGTATATTCACGAGTCAAGCAAGGACGGGAGTTGTGACGTAGGGCCGAACATTCGCTGAACAAACTGTAGTTTGCTAAATATTCAATAAAGTCCACATATTTTTTCCAACATTAACACCCTGTAACTTTTCTATGAACCCTTAAAAATATAGTTTATACGAAAAAGTGCAGTTATTTTTTGAAGATTTATCACCTGTTAAAGTCCTGCTACAAAAAACTGATTCATCCTGTATATCGTTGATTATAACACAATCATACCTACATATACCACATTTAACTAATACCACTTTGACAATCAAAGAAATCCGCGTATTTTCACGTTACGTAAAACTCGAAACACCAAGGAACAGTATAAAACTTATTTTCGTTGACTGACGAGTTAATACCTTAGTCGACGCAATTTTTATTTTCTACGGAGAGAAGCGGGGTGGTACGAGGAAATGTAGAATAAGTCGTTGATTTGAGAAGCCGTAGAATTGGCGCAGCGCTGCCGCACTTACCAGAAATTGTTGTTTTCTTGCTAATTTGTCATGCCTAGTAGAAACATTTATGAGACCGCGTCTGTACCTATAAATAATTATTATCGTTCAATTTTATCAGGTTAAATTAACTACTACATCTTTGGGTCGGATTGCGTAGGTTAAGATTGTTTCAAAGAAATTGCACATAAGTCGTCCCGCTCAATCAATCTAGCATGTTCCAGAATCCTAAAGTCTACCAGAATTTCAAAAATTTCAAGAATATATAAGAATAATAATGCTCACCCTCGCACTACTTCAGAAGCAACTGTATGCTTGTGCGGGGGTGATATTTTTATACTATCGACTTTCAGCAGCTCATCAGATAAACTTTACATATTCCAGGCTCAGGAACAGAGTCGACGATACGACTCTTTACTGAACCAGTGCAAAGCTGTATCTCCAGTAACAGACCTCAATAACCTGGTGCGATCATTGCCTATACCATCAGGTCGTAATCTGGTGACAAAGAGGGTGTTTGTACCACCCCAACCCCCTCCACCGCCCGATCCTGTAAATCCTGAGTTACCTGACGTGGGAATCAACGTAAGTTTATATATCTTAAGTACTTGATTTTAGTTAGTTTTTCTTAAATGTGTAATTTGTGTAACGACTTGTATGCAACATTGGTTTCTTCAGTTTTTTTGAGCGACAAAGATACCCCTTGTCAACTTGCCTTTGTTCAAGCTTTGAGTATTGAAGTTTCCTTCCACTAAAGCATCATATTTGTAAACCAAGGTATTAATATTGATTGTAAACTTTCGTCTTCGATTGCACGGGATACCCTCTGGGTCACGATCACACTGGGACTAATAATCTTAATAAATAACTGGATCATCTTACTAATTTTGTACTTGTTAACAATAATAATTATTCGTATCATTGTATCAAGCGCTTTATTAAAAAAATTAATAACGCGAATGAAAGTATTAACAGACGTGTAAATGACCCACCGACCACTATGGCTTTCCTACCTTATATCCATAACATAACCGATCGCATTTCCAAAATTTTAAATCGGCATAATCTACTAACAAGATTTTCCAGACTGTAATGGAAATTTTGTCTCATTCCGTTACAGCGTTTTAATTTCATTAAATTTATTAATTCATTATTGAACCACCCCTGCAACCGAAAGATAATGCTACGCCTATCGCGCATACGATCAGACTCTTCTTCTTCTAACGTGGATTTGTATTTTGTGGTTGTGTGAATATTGGTCGGCGAGCCAGATTCCAAAGTTCAGGTATGTAATTAAATAATTCCCGTCGATTGCCTGCTAGTGTAAAATACCTTTTAATTTATTGTGCTTACTTTTGGAGAATAAATACCTGATACTATTCCGATCATATCAAACTTATCTAACTAAAGTGTTTTGTGATTACAGTCGATTCCCCGGTCAAGTGTCAATTTTGTCGTTCATCTACCTAACCTTTTTTGAGGTACGAATCACAAACACAAACGGAAATTTATTCAAAATGTTAGTTTTTCATCGTGCATTTTTATTAAGAATTTTCGCGGGTTGTCTATAGAATTCGATAGAACATTCCATAATCTCGAACCCGGATATCGTACCACAAAAGGTTCTGATAAGTTCTCGTTCCGAAGACACTTTTCGTTGCGTTCTTGAGGTGCTCGCATCGGGTTTTTTTGGCTTGGCCACTTTTTCGATTTTTCATCCCTGATTTAGCGGTGTGATCAAGAGTGTATCGTTGAAATTTTACTATTCATTAATTAATATTTGTTATCTTTCAATTTCATGTGAAACTTATCTACCGGAGCCCTGGTTTTCTGGCGTGTAGTCAACCACGTGTACCGCCCCAGGAGTTCAGTTACAGTTCAGCCAGCACAGGAGAGGTCCACAGGGGGCTCGAGCGCCGTGGAAGTCCCTGGAAGCCCTGGTGAGTAGATTTTATCTCATTTATAGTGTTTTTGTATTTCTCGTACCGTTTTCTTGAGATATCTACTCACCTAGGTTCTACGAGCTCGAGCTGTCCTCTGGATTTCGGCCTGTGTTTTGCTCCTGATTATATTACCGTATCTTAAATTTTTGAACCTTATTAACTTTCAACGATACCTCTCTAGGTCTGATCCCGAAGGAACGTAACGAAGAGTCACCTCAGTTTTTTTTGCTTCTATCACAAATTTTCTCTTTCATTAAATTTCTTTTTCTTACCCAGAGAACATATAAGTGCATGTCAATATAACTTTTAATCAAAAACAACAAAAATTCGCGTCATAGTCTGAGGTTCAGATTTCTTTTTAATATCAAGTTTCAAATTGTATATCTCATTTTTACAAGTAAATATTTTGCATTATTTTCGCTACCTCTGTGCACAGTGTTTTTTTTTAATAATTATAAAGATAGCCCAATTAAATTAGTCATACATTGTTGTAATTAAGATAGTTTTACTAACTATACAAGTTTTAAATTATAAGTAAATAGAAACAATATCGCCTATAGTTGTCTAAGTGTTTTCTCGACTTAAGAGATTGGGTACTGCTTGGTTTTCGACTTCACAGATACATCGAAGCTGTTACACCACATCACCTCCTACCACGTCACAAGTTCTGGGTTTGTCACGTGCAGCTAAGCGACAGATCCACCAGCCACAACAAACACCCACGTCCCAGCTAGTCGGCACTGCAGCGTTGCAGCTATAAGTGGTCTGGTTTGGTTCTCGCATACTGGGCACGGTCTTACATGAATGTGGAGTTGAGGTATTGTGTCGAACTCTATTAATTTTACCCAAGTCGAAAGGACAGAAACGAGCCGCAGTTAAAATCTCAGTCGGTGTGTAAACTAAGGTGATTTCTTAACCTCAATTTTCAAATTTACTTCTGTTTAAATTTCATATACTTCTGTTTAACTTATGTAACTTTCTTTTGTAAGGCAATTTAATGCAAACGATTCTCAAATTGTAATAAAACTTGTTTTTTAGAATATTGTGTTTTATTTGATCGCCTCATAACTAGTTCCAAGGGAAAAACTTGCTCTCCGCACCTCTCTCTCTCAATATATTTTTTTTGTAGTTTTTTATGAGTAACATCTAGTTGTTACAAGACTCAATAAATTATCCCAATATTACCGACCGCTTAATAATATAAGGAATGAGTCTTAGTGTGATCGTCGCGCCTTGAGGATGTCCCGTGCAATCGAGGACGAAAGCTCAAGTTCATCAAAGTAGGTAGAATTTAAAAGAGGATTCTGTAGACTATAGACGCTTGCCCAATAGCTTTATTCGAGTTCTTTTTTTTTATTATAGGCTTATCTGTAAACTGAGCGGAACTAATTACGCGCCAAACAAAGTTCTGTTCCAGTACAGTACAGTACAGTTCTTGATTGTTGTTAACCCAAACATTAGTAATGGACTGCCTAAGTCTGATGTCACACGTGGGAGGAACTTCACGAATCTTACCAGACAAACCTATAAAACAGAATAGGACAAAAAATATTAAGTTCTGTTCACTTGTGACGTCAGAGTTCAATGCGCATGCGCTAAATTCTGCCCGCTCTTTTGGATATGGACCGCTTTCAACGGTTGTGGAACCGTCTAGGAATCAGTTTAAAGAAAACCTGAACACGATTGCTGGCTCTAGACAATTCAAAAGAGAACCTTAATAAATCTACTCTATTTTTGGCTCGTGTTAATCACAAAAGTGTCATCGTCTGAATCAGGCGAAATTATTACGATCAGGGTCTGCTTCGACCCTGGGATATCGACAAAAAAAGGCTAAACACCAGAACTCAAAATTGCCCAATATCGCTGCGTGTTCCGGTCATACCTTATGTTACTATGTCAGTATCAATGCCAAATAACAGATGAACTACAGAGGCAGCAGACAGCGCTTAAATCTCAGATCAGTGGTAGGCATTGCAAACTCCCGACTCGAGTTTGCATTAGGTGAAATTTTTGTTCCTTTCAATACTAAAAATTTCCAGCCATCATTGCGAGTATCATTCCTCGTTTTTAATGTCACCGTTATTCTCGGTAGACCTAAGAACTGCACGTACCTACCAATCAAGAAAGAATCAAGCTAAATTATAATTCGTTTTGCGATTGTTTCAGGAAAATATTTCTCCACCTTTGAGAGATGAGCTTGTGATCGATCGACTCAGTGCCGTCCAGATAAAACCAACCCACGATGTTCTGAAGAAAGAAGCTGATGATCTTCAAGCTAAGATAAGGCAGATTCAAGATGCGTTAGAGACACTAACTAGGTAAAACTAATTTGGGTAATTTTGTTAGCAATAAGTTAAAAGCATTTAAGACCATTGCCAATGCCAACACCAAATCTCAGTCAATAGGAATAATGACTAGATACAATGCAACTGAGAATAAGTCCGTGTCGTCCGTATTTTGTTAGGCTACCTACTGTTAGTTAGTTAGCTGCATGTTTAATCCTTAATTTAATTAAAACTAGAAATCAGGGAACAATTATACCTACAAAATATATTCCTTCCAAGTTCGTAGTCCAGTGTATTTGATAAAAAAAATCTGTGTTCGTTTTTAACTCATTGTCACACACATAGCAGATATTGTTAACTTGATATGGGTGGCAATATTATAACATTTTTCCAATTTATTTTAGGATTCAACAGAGATCTGTGGAAGCCTCCCTACACAACAAAGCCAATGAATTACAGGAAGATATTTCTATGAAAAAATTCGACCTTAGAGTCGCCCAGATTCATTTAAGTGCCATTAACGCTCAGGTAAGTACGTATAACTATGTAACGTGTAATCGACGGATTTTACAGACTTTGCCCCCTCAACTTTATTATGTTCCGATCCAAAAAAAAAATTGTAAATAAGAACGTTGTGGGAAGTTTTCTGTCGATCTCAAGGCACTCATTATAAAAACAATTGAATGCCACGTTTTCGAGATAATTAATAACTAGAGTAACTCAAATATGCAAGTCGAAACCCTAAAAATATGCCCATAAATATGCAAATAATTTAGTCAAAATATGTAGGAAAATGTTGAAAATATGCAAATTAAGAAATACTTTGAAAATATAAATTTATCGTTTCATTTACAAATAAACATATACCTACATACAAATTCTTAATGCATTTATACATAGTAAAAGTAACAATATTTTATGTTAAATTTTCTACATACAGGGCAGGGCGATTGAACTAAATCTAAATATGCATTTATTATAAATTATAAAAATCAGGTTGAAATTTAGTTATATAAACAATAAACCACTAAATGTTGCTCAAAATTTCAAATTAAAAAATTTTGTCTTCTATCAGAATATGAAAATTTATAAATGGAGAAACTTTCCACATCAACCGATGTAAGGGCGCGCTTTTAAAATTGCTCACTATCACAGGATCCAAATCGATGGATTCGGTAAAATCTCCCTTTAAAATATTTGCTACTTGGCTAAGAAACTGAAACCCACTATTTTTTTCCATCACACCTATCTATAATTTATTCTGTCCTTTTTAATAATTGTACTAAATAGGTATAAATACCTACTTTATACGTTTTCAGATCACCAGGATTAGTGCCCCTAAAATTATAATTTACCTATATTATTTTGGGAAAACCAGGTACCTACCTAGACACCGACCCCTGTTCCCAAAAATGAATGAAACGCCTGCCAAAGATTTAAGTTATACTAAATTCTTTCAATTATGCACAATATGCCATATTTTAATATGCAAATATTAAAAAAATGCATATAATATGCTAAATATGCAAAATATGTGTGTTGCATATTTGGTTTACTCTATTAATAACCAAACTTTTTTAATGGGATATGTATATTTTTTAAATTTTGAAAACTGATCATCAAGATTGTTAAAATAATACAAAATATTATATCATGATTTTTTCCGTTTTTGAAGTATTCCATTAAAATTTTACAATAAATTTGTACAACTTAAATTTATGGATTTGGCGATAAAGACAGACGATCAGTGCAGTAACAAAAATTGTTTATTTTTAACCGCAAGAGTATTACATAATAATAAAACTTATAGATTTTACTGATTTTCTCGAAATGAAATAAAAATTTTAGGAAAATCTGAAACGCTCATTTCTTGTTATTGCATCATGTCTGTCTTATCGCAAAATCCAGATATTAAAGTTAAATTTAAATAAAATTTGAAACGAGTATTTCAAAAATGGAAGAAATCATGATATTATCCATTGAATTTTAATTGGGTTTTTCACCACCAAAATGGTTAAAAGACAACTTTTTAAAGTTGCCTGGAAAATCAACAAATTTTAAGAGTAAATGAACTAAACTTTGAACTTGTAACTCAAAAAATATCTTCAACGAATTTGTTTCCTGAGCTTTCGGAGAATAAATCTTCCTCCTTTCTCAAAGACCATGTCACGTCAAAGTGAAATGACAGATTAATGGATTAATTAGTTAATTAATTAATTATGGAATGGATCTGTTTACGCCACAAATAAATTTTAGAAAATAGGTAATCGTGATATGGGTTAGACCGGGGACAATTGTACCAGGGGACAGTTGTATCATACCCTTTTTCCTCAAATCTATACAAGATGTGCAGTGGCAACCAGGGAGGACTCCTCTGAATGTTCGGGACAACCGCCATTTAGATATTGTGAACCTTGCAACGGAAAGACGTTAGTCGGACCATAGTGTGATTTTGCGAGCCTCAAGACAAGTAAGGTATTCTACATTTGAATTATATTAAATATGAAGATTTCAGAATGAAATTGATTCTTTTAACTCGCATGTAATCAGACTATTATTAACTAAACAAACGAACGCGAGTGGAAAAATATCCGACGGGGATGGTTGTACCAGTGCAACCAGGGGACGAGTGTACCAGTACAATTGTACCATCTACGAACAGAACTCAGCCATCCATAGAGCCAAGTCAGTCAACGTAACTGCATCAAATTTCACTATGACCAATTAAAGATCGGAAGATATTAATCCTAATCATACATTTTCTCCCGAAAATGCGTCATTTTCTGAAGGCTGGGTGGACCCAGGAAAGAGAAAGTAAAGAGAAAACAGAAAAGAAATTGCGCCATCTACACAGATATGCCAGAAAAAGAAAAAAGTAGGATCGAGTATGAGGAAAAACAAAAGAAAATAGTTAAGAAAAATTTTGACATAGAAGCTATATAGACCGTCAGACAGTGACAGATTTTCCTTACTGATTTTCTCATTTATGCCTTGAAGAGGGTTGAAAGGTAAATCGATGCTGAGTCGGAAAAGAGTAATTTTAAATTTGGCCCTCAGGGAAAACATGGAAAATTCGATTTTTCAAAACAGAAAAAAGGTACTAATTATCACTTATGCCATGTTCACCGTATGATTTCTTATACTATTCCGACTTCGAAAACCCAAAGGCATAAGTGTAGCGTGTGGAAAAAGGGTTGAATTAAGGGTTTGGCAGATCAGTGTTTACCAGCGTTTCAGAGTTTTTACGGTTCTCAGCATTAACCACAATCTGAGGGTCAGCAGTCATTGAATGAGTAGGTTTAATTGCATTATTATCATTAGAGTAGTTTATGATTTGGTTTACCTCTATTACTTCGTTTTGGGAATATTTGATAGGTTTAAGAGGGGGAAATTCATACACCCTCATTTTTAAAGTAAGCAACGTTCTGTTTATTTAACTTTGTTTTCCTTATTAATAATTCGTCCTCAGACAACAAACTGGAGTCAAAATCACATTTTTCAATCAACCTTCGCGGTTTTATCAGAGGGCCCAGCTTTGCTACTGCCGCAGGCGGCATATTCCTTATATAAACAATAAAAAAATAATATAAAGGGGGGAACTCACTAGATGTAGGATTACAACGGCCAGCCACTTACCTAGCCAAGTCCTTGTTTAAGTAGCATGTATCACAATAACACGGTGTGTCGCGAGCGTACATATCACTATTATACTATTATTTTCCGCACGAAAGGCGCGTTAACTCGCATTTCCGTCTCTTGACGGGCGAAGCACAGAGGGGAAAGCAAAAGCGCGTCACGAACCAGCTCCAACAACAGTCGGGGTTTCGATGATGGGAAAGTATCAGTAACTTCATCTTCCCACGATTATTATACATCCTGTAAGCCACGGTACCGACCGAGGCTAACTTTTTGTTTTGCGTATTCTATATTTTTGCTGCACATTGCTTCACTTGTGATTTACGGCAAATACCGCATGCTGTAGTATTATTATTTTCCATTGATCACTAGCAAGAATCGTAAACCCGCAAACAAACATACCTATACAGGGTGATTTATTCATAACTACATTAATTTTAACAGTGGGTAGGGAAAAATACTATGAATGCGAAATCGCAATTAAAAAAATTCCAACTTTTTTTTAAAGCCGGAATTATTTTTTTCTAAACCGCCTGTTTACCTATTTGGCCCTCTATTTACGGCTGCCACTGGATTGCTTTCAGGGCGCATGAGGCATCGGACAACGCTTGCCGTTGCGCGCGTCAACATTGTTGCCAGATGTACGCAACTTTTGTAAATTTAAAGGAATGTTTTCAGTACATAATTATTTGTATTGTAGGCGAATGTTCCGCCAAATGCTTGCGGAAATTATGGACAAATGTTAACGCTTACCTCTTGTAACGGTTAGTTTTGCCCTGAGACACCTTAAGGCGAGCCTTAAGGGATAAATGCCAACGAGAAAAATAAATGAAACGACTGCTTACGTGACCTTTTGATTTTTGGATGCTTTATTAAGTAGGTACCTATTCAACTAGGGGGCTTACATGATTTCGTGGACCTCGACACCACTGAAGACGATTTTTTCTCGATAAAACGAACTTCACTCACTTTCGCTTGGGGCACTAATATTTCCGCTCACTAGTTCACTGATAATCCTTTTTACTACACCAAGACGCTCCTAGAGTAAGTAGTTGTGTTCTGTGATTGTTCTGCTTCCTCTGAAATAAGAACGTCAAAATTAGCCAACATCTCTGGGATACAGTTGCTTAAAATTACCTTACTTTCCGCTTAAGTTGGTTACCATCACCAACGATACACTTCTCATTCCTTTATTTCTCGTTATGTTTGCTTTTCATTGTTACTAGGGATCCATATTTGCAATAGAATCGTTTCCGTGGGGGGTGGTCCTCCTCTGTGACATTGGTTCAGTCGTAAGTACTTGAATCTTTCTAATTTCCACCTTTCGATCTTTACAGCTTTTTCTAGTTTCTTTTCCTGCCGTTAGGTATGTTACCGGGTATAGCCTGATGTGTAACCTACCGAGTCTTAGTATTATTTCTGGGCGAGTTAGGGATGATGGGTTGCTAAAAGTCCTTAGCTTTCTTGACTTCTGTTTGTCACAACCCTTGTCGTGCAGTCGTTAGTAGGAGTAGGAGGATGTGTGTAGCCCGAACTCCGCAAAAGGAGCTTGGCGATTGCCCGTGGCCGAGAATTTCCGGCACGCGGCGCGTTGGTGTTTGCGGCATTGATCCTTGCCAAGTTTCTGCAGAGTGCACTGTGAATTTCCTTTCGTTTCTCGCACTCCGCCTCACTAATCGCACATGTGATGTTATTGTTTCCCGTATTTCACAGTGCACATTCTCCGTATTTTGGTTTGGATATTTTTAAAGGTTATGTCCCATGTCGCATTCATTGACACTATTTCGTTCGTAGAAAGCATTCCCGTAATGAAACGTCGTTGTGGTTTCGTACTTACTTTCGCTACCTGCCGATAGGTGGCTCGCTTCTAAATAGTTCCGCGGTAGCTTGACTGACATTCTGCAGGCATTCTCCATGAAGGATCATTATTATGTCTATCATTTCCGCATTTGTCTAGAGAACCGTTTTGGTAAAAAAGCAAAAATGTTGCACAAAAAGTACCGAATATACCTACAGAATGTAGGCAACTCTGGTTTCTGTAGTACGTGCTGCCATCTATTAGAAAGGTTCGCTAGTTACCGTGTCATAAAGCGCGCTGTAGACTTTCGGTTTTGAACACACAGAGGGTGACTGAGAGCTCAACCACAGATTCGGCGACGTTAATACCAACGAGATGGCGCCACATACAATAGAAACCGGCAGCAGATCCTTGACAATGACAAGTTTGACGTAATAAATAATAGTTGTGGAATGCGGATGGGACGCCTGCGTTCTTTTTAATAAAACTTTTGTCTTAAATCTCAAAATCTAGCGAATTTCGGAGACAGTTTCAGTCTTTTGAGGTTTCAGTATTTTCTACCCTCTGTAGACACTGAGTGCGTTTTGTGCGTGTAATTGTGAAGGCCTTTTGTATTGTTATAGTGGGTGCTGTGAAAAGTGTAGTGATAAGGGTCTCTCGAGTTAGATGCTGAACACGCCAAGTCCAAGGTGTGCTAACACCCTGTTATTGGCATATCAACTAGGTAAATAATTTATAAACTGAATATTTTTTCGTAATTAAATTATCAATAAATAATGGCAACGTCGCGGCCGGTGCCATGTGCTGCAGCATAACGTCGTAGCCACATGCGTTCAGGTGCGCCTCGTTACGCGGGATTTGGGATAAATTGCCCCATTATTTAAACATGCAGCAAAATTTTTTTTTTTGTTTTCGG
This sequence comes from Pseudeuparius sepicola, assembly GCA_963920635.1. Taxonomy (NCBI): domain Eukaryota; kingdom Metazoa; phylum Arthropoda; class Insecta; order Coleoptera; family Anthribidae; genus Pseudeuparius; species Pseudeuparius sepicola. Next base: position 57,499,649 of record OY987301.1, on the reverse strand, counting down.
TATATATGTACCTCCCTGATGACGTGGTTAAAATTAATGTATTTATGAATAAATCACCCTGTATTATGCTTTATTTTCATACTTTTATTAAACATAAACGTTATAAACATAGACCATAGACACATACCACATAAGCATTACATAAACCAGTGGAAACAAAACGAGCTTAGGTTTATGTTGGGGAGTATATCTAGAATGTATATCGTGGGGTCACCCAACCTAGGCACCGCATATATATTTAATCAACGCCAAGTGTTTACCAAAGTATTTTGTAATTTCCGCTAATAAATCAAATAATAAAACATTTTGCCATTTACTATTTCTCATTTCAGTCCTTTCCTTTCTCCTATTTCTTATTACGTGTAGGAGCTAGTTAGGGCCGGAGAAAGGTGACACATAATGTACGAATTTTTGATGATGCGGAACGTAGGTAACACTGTGTGACTTATTAGAAAGAAGTCCAAGAAAAATGTTTTAACCGGTTAAACCGGATAACCAGTTATCCAATTAAACATTTTGACCGGTTGACCGGTTACCTGGTTATCCGATTGGACCAGTAACGGGTTAATTTTCTTGGGTTGACCGGTTTGACCGGTTATGACGAACGTTAGAAGCCCTAGTTGCTACCACAGAAAAACTAAGAGGAAAGTGAATAGTGAGTTTAAAAGGACATTATTTAATAATGAAAATATACATAAATATTATAAGCTTTGTTCCAAAAATTAGAATACAGAAAAGTAGTTCCAGAACTGTTTTCAACCAATTAGATCGAAGAGAACGGGTTCACAACTGTTGTTGGAACAAACCGTAGACAGTGAACTTATCAAAAATTGAATGATTTGATATTGGTTTACTAAAATTCATTTGAATGAAATACTATATCTGTATATAAAAAAATAAAAAAAATAAAAGTATTTTCTAGAGGTTTCAAATCTACTTTAAGTGATAAAAAATTGAAAAGCGACTAACTTCTATATACAACATTTTTCTATATTTTGAGATGTTTAATGCCATTTTTAGATTTTTTTACAAAACCAACTGGCAACATCCATTGACTTAAATCCAATAAGTAATAAAAAAATCCATGTGATGCGTATACTTATGTGTGACCTGTATGAGACATAGAAAATATATATATGCTATAATAGCTCTATATATCAGGCAGTTAGGACCATTCCTTGGTATTATTAATGACAAGGTGTGTATACTACTCACAACAATATATTTTTTGTAACAATGTTCGTTTATTGTTAATTTCGTTAAAAATAAATTTTTAATCACAGTAGGTAGCGAATAAATTAGTTATTGCACTGACGTTAACTATTAATATTTGATGATTTTATCGCGATATTAATTCGATAAAGTGGGAGTTTTATTAATATTATTAATCTATCTCCGGTAGCTTAGTTGGATGAAGTGCCTACGGCCACAATAGGAGTCCTGGGTTCGAGTCCCGGCTGGAGTGCATTTTTTCAATTGATATCCTTTACCTGACATACCACTAAAAACATCCTTTATTATTTATAATTACAGGTACTAAAAATCTTTCCGTGTTTCATATTCTGGCTTTGACATGTAGGTTAGAATTTCCACGTTCGATACTTACATTAAGTCGCTATATGTCGAATTTTGTGGGTTGATGAACAAATAGGAAGTTCACATAACCAACAATCATGACTGGTTAGCCTACACCCTCTAACCCCTTCTAGTAGCTGTAGAAGACGCCGTAGTCTTCTACATCTCACCACTACTAACTATATATCAATTATTGGCATAAATAACACCTAGCCGATGGAACCCGTATCTCCGGTAGCTTAGTTGGTTAAAGTGCCTACGGCCACAGTAGGAGTCCCGGGTTCGAGTCCCGGCTGGAGTGCATTTTTGATATCCCTTTACCTGACATGCCACTAAAAACATCCTTTAATTTTTATTTTTTTTATTAAAAATTTATTGTAATCCAAATCAGCGAAGTTGCTGAAAAAGTGGCGACATTTTTTATTAGAAAGGAAGAAAAGAGCAGATAAAAACTTTATCTTGCTTTCAAATTGATTCAGAGGTTTCCACACGTTTTCCTATAACTTAAAACGTATAAAAATACTAAAGTGGGTGTGAAATTGCACACAGCAATGCTCCACAATGCTACAACTGCCAGTATCCTCGAATCCCTTTGGTATAAAATATAAAATACCTACACTGAAAGAATTCCGCCAAGTGAGTTGCTTTGCTAAGATTTTTTTGCTGCGGTAAATAGATATTATGCTGTCATAGCAAAAAAAAAATGCTGTGGCAAGTAAACCTGTTTTGCTAAAACTTCTTTGCTATCACAGCAAAATTTTTACTTGCGGTTAAAGGATAGGTCACTAGAAATTTCTTTTAGTGAGCCCACTTACAGCCAGTCGTTTTGTTACTACAGGTGAGTGCGGTCTGCTGCAATGCACTCAGCTGTGGTAATTCAACTGCTCATTTGTGGCTAGCGAGCCCTCACTTACAACAAATGAGTTGCTTTGCGAAAATTAACGGTGAGTTCTAAATGCGCTTGCGCCAGCTGGCAAGCCTGAGCCCGCCAGGCGGCCCCGCCACAGTCGTCGCGCAGTTGTTGGTCTGTGATGATCGTACTGATCGTCTAGACCTAGACATCTCTGGCCGTCTTTGAAGGTACGTAAAAATTAATATTTTCATACTTAATGTCCGCTTGGTAGCACATTATCATTATATTATACATAATCTGGCATCCTGTCAAAAGTATAAAACATAGCGCAGCCAGATTTTTTTGTTTTTCCTGTAGTTTTCCCATTTCATGTTTTCTTTATAACATGATGAGTAGTCATTCACTACAAATCCCTAATATGTTCTTATTACTTGGCCGTCTCAATCTCAAAGATATTTTTTGGGGACACGTAGGGTGTGTAAGGCTAGGTGTAGAAGAAACCTGTAAGGTTGCCGCGTGAACAACATGTTATTAAAAAAACATGAAATGGGAAAACTAAAGGAAAAACAAAAAATCTGGCTGCGCTATGTTTTACACTTTTGACAGGATGCAGATTATGTATAATATAATGATAATGTGCTACTAAGCGTACATTAAGTCTGAAGATATTAATTTTTACGTATACCTTTAAAGACGCCGGCAACAAATAAATTTTTTGCTATGGTAGTTAAGCAACTCACTTGTGGCTAGTGGGCAGCTTAATTGTCATTAATGAGCTGATTCAATTACAGCAACAAAACCTACATAACCACAATGACCACAATCAAATTATTTGCTATGGTAGCTAAGCAACTCACTTGTGGTTAGTGAGCTGACTCACTTGCCTTAATACAAGGGTTGAATTATCACAGCATAGTGATTTTCAACGCATCTGCTTACTTACTGCAATTGAGTTGTCTTTAGCAAAGCATGCTTTGCTGCGGTAGCAAAGTAACTCACTCGGCGCCTATTTATTGCAGATATTTTGCTGCGGTAATTGAGTTCTTACTAACCGTAGCAAAGTAATTCTTTCAGTGTAGAATATAAACCCAGAATATCTTCAGCGCGTGCAGATATTATTTGCACTGTGTATGTATGTATTGAGATTCGAGCCCCGAATAGAATAAAGCCCATAAGATGTACATATAGACGGCGTTCGAGTTTTCGAAATAACATCACGACAAATAAATTTTTCCAAGTTCTGGAGAAAATTCTTCTATACCTATTGCGAATGTGGAGCCTTATATTGTGGGATACCTACTCCCAGCAAATATATTGCCGAGACTAGACTGAAACTACACACTACACGGCTTTTAAAATTTATTTTATTTTCGTAAACTCCTGAATTTATCGCGAGAACTGTAAAGCGCTGCAGACAAATATAAATATTACACAGGGTGAAGTGGAACAGACACAACTGTGCGGTGAAATATAATAAGAGTGACCTACACTTTCAACCAAACTGGAAAACTATTCTTCTATGGGTTTGTAATAAAAATAATGTTCCTTAATACTACAGGTTATAAAAATATTCAAAATTATTCAAATATTATATTCACATACTATTTAAAAACATAATTATAAAACTCGTATAAACAAATATTAAAGATTTATTTCACTCATAGAAAAATATACCAATAAAAAGATTATTTTTCTAATTTTTCCACCAATTGCAACCTCTGTCCTCAGCGATAACACAACGTTGATGTTCAATTGTGTTACCGCAATTGTGTTGTTGATTTTGTCTTATCACTTGTTGACATTTACCTAGATTAGATACTAGTCTTTTCCCAGCTTTAGAAGTGGTACCGATATATTTCTATAGCCACAAGTCATAAATAAATTCCTCTTAATTTATTTAACTCCTACATGCAATGAAAAGTTAAATAAAAATTAAAAATAAATTGACGAGTGCCGGGCATGAACCCAGAACGTATGTACGAAAGCGTAGAAAGGCCATACCATTTTTTATTTCAATTTCCGACTTTAATCTCGGAATTCCGACATTTTTCTCGGAATTCCGACTTTAATCTCCTCTACCCCCAAAGTGCATATTACATTATTTTACATACAAAGCGATGTAGGATTCAACATTTTTATAGTGTCAAATATGTACATACAAAGTGCAAAGTGCAATCATAAAATACGTTAAGCCAAGAAGGGTTTCAAAACCAAGGAACCATATGGAAATATGAACTTTTATTACGTATACCTACAAAATAAATAGCCAAACAGTCTTTATCCTCTATTACATATATAAAAAACACATAACATAACGACTTAAGAAATATATAAGGAACTTAAATTTTAAATTTCATATAACACATATAGATTTTTCTGCCTCTCAACAACAATAAAACAAAATAAATAAATAAAAAACATAAAAAATAAAAATAAATTAAATAAACTTTGGTCTCATTCGTATATTAACGTTCTACTCACATTACATATGTAGAATACCTAAGTCGACTTTTCGAGCCTTCACATTGGCAAAGTTGTCTATGATGTGGTAAAAATTATTTTTTCGAGCTAAAGAAGATTCTAATGCGAGAGTTCCTAGACTTGTTAACCGTTCTTGGTACATAGTAGACCTAAGACCATTTTTTATTCGAGCTAAGGTACTAAATGGCCTTTCTCCTTGTGCGACTGTCACTTTAATAGTGCAAAAAATCTTGAGAGCAATTACGAAATTGGGAAAGAGCGCGAGAGGTATTTTTTACATGCGTTACATATTACATATTATTACATACAAAGCCGTCAACGTCTCGCTGACATTGCCAACAACGCGCCGGGCCCCTACGGGGCCCGTGCCCCGGTAATTTGTACCGGCCGCACCCAACTATGCACGGCCCTGATGGTGTTTCCTAGCTTCTCCGGATTTGAAGTCAACCAACTAAATAGTCTAGAAGTGCAAAAGAAATCAAAAGAAAACAATTCCGCGTACTGAAGTTGAAAACCTAATTTTTGAAAACTTTCTCGTGATTCATGTCCTGAAAAATGTGCGTTAATGCAAAGTCAGGCATTTAGCGCCTTTTTTGTTAAAAAAAACGAACGCACGATTTAGTAGCGAATACGACTTTACTGTATAAGTCTAGGATGAAGTAATATCGCCATGTTTACGAATTACAGTGTGTCCTGAGATGATGAGGGACCGCACTCTTGTAAAGTTTCTTATATTTGATTTTTCGAGAAAAAGTCGTTCTTGATAAAAAGTTTTGCTTGTTCTTAAAATAAGATTGGCATGGAAAAAGTTAACATTACTTACACTGGGTGACCGGAAAATTGAAAAAACGTTAATTATCTTAAGCGTAAACTGCCTTTATTTGTAGAGATAGTGAAAAAAGTTATAAAGAAAATTTGTTCAGCGTAGTAAGTTACCCAGAATGGAAAACTGCGCGTGATGGCAAAATTGAACAATTCTAGGCCTACTTTTTATTTTGGAAAATATTGGAAGAAACTCAAAGAAGGCCAGGATTGTCAAAATTTTTTCATTGTACATAGTTTCCTACTCTGAGTAACTTTTGTCAATACAGTTTTGTCATACTATTTACACAAAAACGTTTAATCGAAGAAAAACAAGAAAAAAAAAACAAAAAATCAAAGTAGGTCTTACACTTTGAAATTTTGTACACCTAAGTACACGCTGAACAAATTTTCTTTATAACTTTTTCAGTATCTCTACAAATAGAGGCAGTTTACTCTTATGTTAATGAACGTTTTTTCAATTTTCTGGTCACCCAGTATAAGTAATGTTAACTTTTTCCATGTTAATCTTATTTTAAGAACAAGCAAAACTTTTTATCAAGAATCACTTTTTCTCGAAAAATCAAATATAAGAAACTTTACAAGAGTGCGGTACCCCATCTGGGGACACACTGTATACCTATACCTACAAATAAATTATTTCGTAGGACCCTTACAACAGCAAATTTTGTATCAGGAGCGTCTCTCTTTAGCGACACCGCCGATATCCTTGATTTTGGGGGGCTGTAGTACTCAAACAAGAACGGTACCTACCAAATTTCTCAATTTCCAATAGATATTTTACCATTGCCGTAATAATTATATTATTAGAGGAGACCCACCCAAAGTGGCCTACAGCTGCGTTAATGCAAAAAAAAACAGCGTAATTAAAAATATAACTGAGTAATTAAATATAATACGTCCATCTCAAAAAGGGACAAGAAAAATTAAAATAAATTATAATATGTATTTTCCATATATTTGATACTAATGGCCATTTCACATAATATAAGAACCCATTTATATAATACAGTATATTGGGATAATTAAAAAAACTGCTACCTATGCTATCATCGGTATATGGGTCCATTTAATTTTTAATTGTTTTTTTTTCACCACAGAAACCTGATTAAAAGACAACTTCTTCCAGCAAAATTCATAAATGCCTGACATTACAAAAACGAAACTTTGAACGTTAACTCAAAAAATAACTTCAACAACTTTGGTTTCTGAGCTTTCTATGAGAATAAATCTTCCCCCTTTCTCAAGGATAATGTCACAAAGAAATTTACGACAATATCGGTATATGGACACACAAAATTCGCCCCGCCCCCCCCAAATCATATTTTCTGGGTGAGCCACTATCAAGAACTATTTGGCGAATCAGTTGATCGACAGCTGGTTTAAAAAAAAGTCGTAATTCCGAGATTAAAGTCAGAATTCCGAGAAAAAAGTCGGAATTCCGAGATTAAAGTCGGAATTCCGAGAAAAAAGTCGGAATTCCCAGAAAAAATCGGAATTCCGAGATTAAAGTCGGAAATTGAAATAACAAAAATGGTATGGCCTTTCTACGCTTTCGTACTTATGCGCACGTGAAACAAATTCAAATTAAAATATTAAAATTTAACTTTTCGTTATGACCCTATCACTAACATAAGGGGTCCTGTACACCGTCGGGCTTCACGCTTTATCTTAACAGTTCATGTGTTTCAAACTTCCGGAACTAAGTGCAGCTGGTGGGCAAGATGGTCGGGCGCCTGTAGTAGTATCATTGATTTTGATATTTTGATATTCAATGGTAGTATTCTCTTTCTTGCTCCTACAAGATGCGGGGAGGTCCCGTCAACACTCATCCTCCCGGTCTATAATTAGTTTGGCAGTAAATATATTACTTAACACGAGTAGTTGGAATGAAATGGAGAAGTTGCGAAATAGCGAGGAATGCGTAATTCCGTCAGCGTGTAATTGCTCAATTCAGTTGTAAACTCACGTTACGTACCTAACCAGTAAAGGTATCAATTTTTAGATAAGCTGATTTTTTGAGGGAGGATGGAGGCCTGTCTCCGACCAAAAAACCACAGTCGACATCCTTGTGGTTTCTTTTTCTTTTGGATTTTTTTCCAGCTTGTACATTAATAATATTGTCTACAACTTTAATTTATAAAACTTTTTGGTAACTTTAATATTTGACAGTCCAGGGCCCAATATATGAAAAAAATATATCGTATTTATTTATTATGGTTCAGTAAAGATACAAACCAAAGGCTGACGAGCTGTTTTTGCAGAGATAATAATTTGGTTTACATTTACATATTAATAAAAGCCATTACAACGGTCGTTTCTTTATGATTATTATTTTTTAAATTAATAACTTTTTAAAACATGGTGGCGTAAAATTTCCTTTACGAGCAAATGAAAGAACTGCAACTAATGATAACAAAATTTAAAAAAATCAACTAAAAGGCCACGATTTTGTACAGGGTTTTCCAACGAAATGACTCACCCCCGGTATTTTCTTTATTTTTGGTCCCTCAAAAAAATGTTTTATATGAAAGATTGAAAACTTTTTCCGAGCTTTTGAGGTGTGTATTTAAACGGCCAAAATGAGTGCGGCTTAAAAGAAATATAAACATGGTTTCAATTTTTTAAATGGAACACCCTGTATATTTTTTGATTTTTACAATCTACTGGTTTTTCCGATTTCTAAAATATATACTTACATATAAGCTATTATCGCTGCAAAGGTTGTCCTTTTGTGACGTTTTTTTTATAACACAGCGACTGCAATTGCTTAAGCATTATTTGCCCTTTATCATGTTAGCCTTGGATGGAAAACGAAACGTCAGATAAGAGTGAGAAGCTTACATAACATCAAGTTCTGGTGTCAGCACAATAATAATGATATTAATTATTAGGCCTATTAGGCCTAATTAATGGCTTTATCATAGAAAATATAAAAATATTGACTTTAGACTGTTGCCAGACTACATTTGGTGGTAAACCGGCTTGTCGACGTTTCTGTGAAATTTCGTTTCGTAGAAAGTCGTAATACAATTGGCCAGTTATAAAAAATATAGGACCAATTATTTGGTCATGTGAAATACTGCACCATACGTGTATCGACTGCCTACCCTGAATTTTAATTTCCGCTATCTTGTTCGGGTTTTGTAAAGCCCATAGTCTGGTATATTTTCGGTTGAAAACACCAGCCGTTGTAAAAGTGGACTCATCTGTCCATACGATCCTTTTTAAAAAGTTTGGATCATCTTCCAATCTTCTTATCATTAAAGTGCAATACTCTAATCTGCTCTGAATTTGTGCAGGACTTAATTTTTGGACAGGGCTTATAAGCTTTCATTTTTTCTTCGATATTCTATGAATGGTTCCACAGGAATACTGCAATTCCCGAACAGCGTTAGTTATGGACCGGTTTGAGTTTTCATGGAAATATAATAAAACATTTAATTCCCTATCATCATCAGTTTGGATATTCATTTTTCTATTTTTTTTACACTCGGTATTTTCAAATTGCTTATAAGTAGTGGGTTATGGATGGTGCTGGCCTGATCCGTGACCTAGATATCTCATTGGCCCCCCACTCCTCAAGCCACGCCTCCTTCAGATGTTTATTGGTCCCCCACCCCCGAAACCACATCTCCCTAATATTTTCATTGGTTTCCCCCATTTCTTAAACCACGCCCTCATCCGTGACCTACAAATTCTATTGACCCCCCACTTTTTAAGCCACACCCTCCACCACCTTTCAAACCAAGTCCTTTTCCATAACTAGAAATTCTATTGGTCCCCCACTCCGTAAGGCACATCCAGACATTTTCAGCGATCCCCCATTTCTACAATCTCAAATTTTCTCCTTGATCTCAATTTCATTCAAGAGGGGAATTAACTTTATAAAGGTACTAATTTACACGAATATTATTTAGTCAACATGAATTTTGCGTTGCAACAAGCAATTGAAGAAGAGACAAGGTTGTGGATGTATGATGAATACAAGAACAAAAAAACATTAGAAATGGAGAATAGGAAAACACAAGATCAGGAGTATTGGATTGCGTGGGGCCAGGACGGAGAAGAAATGTACGTGCCACAACTCGATAACAAAAACATCATAAGATTTCCTACGACAAAGAGCAAAAGTGCAAAAACGGCGTTTCGTGAGAGGGAACGCATTCGAATGGCGAAATTTGTCACATCATAATTAAAAAATATATACATTTTTATTTTTATTGTACTTATTTTATTGTACGTATTTAGTTAATAAATTATGTAATTATTTATAGCATTCTTAATTCACTCCCTATTATATATCCTCATTCTTTGGATCCCTATCGATTTAATCATGAACTCGAAAAGGCAAAAATAATTTTTCATGGTATTTTAAAAAACAGGTACAATTATTGTAATAATATTCAAACACCTGTTCCTATGAATACAGAAATGAATCTAGTTTACACAGAAGGATCAAACAGAAAAATAGATCCCCTAAATAGAAACAAAATTTAATTCAATCTCTTTTACCTATATATATATATTTATTCTTTGGATCCCTATCGATTTATTCATGGAAATAATGGAGACAGAAAATCCCCTAGAATATCGCATTCAACATATCATTTAACTTTGTACTCGAAAAGGCAAAAATAATGCTTCATGGTATTTTAAAAACAGGTACAATTATAATAATATTCAAACACCTGTTCCTATGAATACAGAAATGAATCTAGTTTACACAGAAGGATCAAACATATTTCTTTACTATGCAAACGAGTTTTTACGCTACAAATTTCGATTGTTTAGATTTCCGTTTAGTTTTGAATTATAATAAGAAACAAAAAAGGTTAATAATTAGAATAACTCACCCCAACACATCGCAAAACACAATCTTTGTTGAGATAACAAAATAAATCTGACAGTACATAAGTTTAGAGACATTTAAAAAAGTCCCACAATCTGTACGTATTGTCAAATATCTTTGCAAAAAATATTCTGAGTTCGCCGCGACACGAAAATAAACCGACAACGTTTAAAACTGAAATGAGACATCACGGGAAACTCGAGTATGTTTCGAAACTAGGTCGCACCCGACCCGCAAGAAAGTGAATGAAATAAAAATGCAGCTGGTAAGCGTAAGCAGGTAGCGAAAGTTCAATACCGTTATAATAACAGATGCATCCAAAATTTATGCAACATAGTTGCATACAGTGGCGGCGTCGAATATACTTCTTAGATATAAAATCGCATTGAACATGTTTATATAAATGGGATTAAAAGGTTGATATAAATTATATTAAACATTTTTGCTGGAAGCTGCGAGGTAACTATGATTTCTGCTCGAAATAATATTATAAGATCCACGTTTCAAGAGCATAAATGAAACAAAAAAAACCTACGCATATGATCTCCGATGAATGTCTTTTAATCGAGAAAGCTCTGTTTTGTTTTTCTTTGGATGAAAGTTGATGCAGAGTATGCAAACTTTATATTCTCTTTTTTATTCTCTTTTCAGAAAGTTTCACTGTATTAATGTCAGTCACAGCGAAAGTTTTACAACATTGTATATAATATTGGGATTAACAAAAATGCAGAACCAAAAATTTGTGGAAATAATTAGTAGGAAAGGATAACCTTTAGAAAATAAAAGAACTATATTAAAAAATACTTATTTGTGGTTAAAAATTGAAAAATCAGTTTAATAATACAAGAGACAAAATACATTTTTAGAAATATTTACAGTAACAATATATCTGTATAAAATCTATTTTTCTCTATCGATTCTGTGATTATTAATATCTATATAGATACTTAAGTTGATTTAGATTATACACTACAAAAATATCATTTAAATAATAACTGTTGTTATATTCTGCCATTGCAATGATACTGGGCACGAACTTTTGCAAGTCTCTGTATTTTGAAAAGTACGGGTTTTTATATATATATATAGATGGACCCTACACATGACCAACCATTATCATTCGATTGCTTTTAACGCATGTTTGCCGTATGCATATATCTATTTTAGTTAGTGTGCTTAAAAGTATTATTTCTATTAGTTAGTGTGCTTAATAGTACTATTACTATTAGTGAGTGCGTATAGGTGTTTAGAGGTAATTTTCTTTAGTACTAATAATTTTCTTACTTTTGCTAATAATAGTTTTTTTAAATTTTGTTACTTTTCTGAAAACAACGGTTTTTTTTTTCTTAAAAATGGACAGTTTTTCAAACATATGCTTAATCCACGATCTGCCAAATTGTCATATGTGTACTGAAATGATACTTAAGTTTGAAGAAGGCGGTGTCCCAAGAGTAGAGAAATTTCTTCATGATGAAATATCTGATTTTTTGGATAATTACATTCCTGCACAAAATTCATTAGAAGAATCTGAACCAAATTCTTTAGAACAGTCTGGCTCAAGTTCTTCAGATATAAATTCCGAAAATTTAGAACTAAATGAAGCAGTAACGAAATTAATGGAAATTTTACAGGAATCCGAGAAGAAAATAGAACAATTTAATTTCTCAAATTCAATATCGCAATATACAGATTTTGACGTGAATGCTTGGAATGCGGCTGAGCCTTTAAATTTAAATTCTATCAGTGACAAAATAAATATATTAAAAATAAAATTACAAGTAGGAAAAGTAACAAACTTCAATAAAAAAACATTTATAAGAAGTGCTGCCTTAACAAAATCTCTGCTTTTTAATTTTATAAATTTAATAGAAAATATCAATACTCAAAATTTAAACAAACATTTATTTGATTATATATTGCGACAACAAAAATTGCTTTTAGAATTATCAAATATGCTTTTGGATTAGAGTAGATCCTTTTAGATTAGTGTATATGCTTTTGGATTAGAGTAGATGCTTAGACTAATATATATGCTTATTTTGCTTTTTATAAGTATTTTTTCTATGCTGTTTAGTTTGTTTGTTTCTAGCAGAATGGCTTTTTTATGCTCGCTTTGTTTGCAAGAATTTACAACTAAATCGAACACCAAGAAACACATTATTAACAACTGTACGAACAAAAATTTACTGCCATCCACAAATGAAATAGAAAACTACATTATAGCACGTAAGTTATTTTAAATAGGGTTTGTTAGTTGATTTAAAATTATTTTTTTTTGTTTATTTTTAGTTGATCCATTGATATATGGAACGCCTCAAGGTAAAATATTTTTAAATTGTAGTATCATTTCACTAATAAAATATTTCTTTTAGAATCATACTGCACATTCTGTAAAATAAATATTCCAACAAACCTGTGGGCTAAACATTTGCGAACAAATTCTCATAAGGCAAAAAGTTTTCATCCGCTAGAAGATAGAATAGAAATTTTACGGAGTGCGTTCAAATGTAGAATCGCAAGCTACAAAATCACCCCTCGACAGTATACTATAGATTTAAAAGAATTTGAGGATGAAATTAAGAGTTCTGTTATCAGACTTATTACCCAACAACAATTGAAACATTCCAGCCTGAAAGTTAATATAGAGTTATATGGTGTATACTATTCAAAATCACTGGATGTGACCGAAGTGAAATCGTTTGGCACACCTTTTGAGATTGTTGTCAGGGCTACTGACCTTAGTGAATTGTATGATAACTTGTTTGTCATAATTAAGGAGAAATCTGACTCGCTAGCGGAGCGAGAATCTGGTAAGGGTTTTAAATTATTTTCCAGCGACGACAGAATTATTTTTAATTATTTTAATTATTATTTCAGGTTGGATTCTAATAGAAATCCTACATCTGGAGATAAACATAAACAAATACTCTCCTTTGCGTGGATCTTCATACATTCCTCTACCCAGAGAAATTCAAAACACGAAATCAGTCATCAACGTACAAAATAACGACCAATATTGTTTTGGATATGCGATGGTATCGGCAGTGTGTCAACCCTCAGGAAAACCCAACAAACCAGGTTCTTATCCAAACTTTAGAAATATTTTTAATTTTATGGACATAAAATTTCCTGTCAACTTACGAGATATTCAAAAATTTGAGGGGCAAAATAATGTAGGTATCTGTAAATGTATACGGTATAGAAACTTTTTATAAATTAAACAAACGGATTTTGGAGATTGTCGGACCCCTATATTATTCAAAGCAAAGAAAAATTTGCATGTCAATTTATTACTAGTGGAGGATGGTCTCGGAAGTTATCACTATTGTTGTATAAAAGATCTTGGTAAATTAGTATTCTCACAAATATCCAAACATGCGAATAAAAAACACCTTTGCGACGGCTGTTTACAAAATTTTCGAACTTTCGACAAATTGCAAAGATATTCCGAAAATGACTGTAATTTTGTAAGGATTGACTTCCCTTCAAATAATATGATATTAGATAAATTTGGAAATTATTGTCCCGCAAACATATCCAAATTCGAAAATATTCAAAAACAATTTAAAGTCCCCATAGTAGTTTATGCAGATTTTGAAAGTATCTTAAAGCCTATTGCAAATGATAAAGATTCCTTACAACCTAATTCTAGCTACACAATTAAAACTTCCGAGCATATTCCACACTCTTTTGCATATTACGTGAAATGTTCATTTGATGATACTTTATCCAAATTCAAAATCTATAGAGGCGAGAACTGTGCTCGTAGGTTTATTGAGTGGATAGAAGAAGATGTTAAAGATTTATATTTAAAATTTTCTAATCGAAACACTCCTATGAAACCTTTAACTTTATCCCAACAAAGCCGGTATGATAATGCCACAGAATGTTATATTTGCGAAAAACCATTTGGGGATACTCAGAACTTAAAAAAGTGTAGAGATCATTGCCATTGGAGTGGAGATTACCGCGGTCGCTGCCACTTCATTTGTAATTTGCATTTTAAACCTCCAGAATTTATTCCTGTAATTTTACACAATTTAAAAAACTATGATTGCCATTTGTTTGTGAAATCATTATGCTACAATAAAGAAAGCATTGATGTAGTAGCACAAACTAATATATTTCATTTAGTAAACAAATTCTGATGGATAAGAAAAGTAAATTAAGACTAAAACTTAGGTTCATAGATTCTCTGCAATTTTTACCCGAGTCCCTGGAAGTTATATCTGGGGTATTAGAGGATGGGCAGTGTAAGGAAATCAGAAAAGCTTTTCCTGATGACCTTAAATTTCAGTATATTAGACAAAAGGGGGTATTTCCTTATTCTTATGTAGATTCGTTTGAAAAATTAACAGAAAAATCATTACCAACAATTGATAAATTCTATAATGAGCTGACTGCTGAAAATATCTCTCAGGAAGATTATGTACGAGCTGAAGAAGTATGGAACTTATTTAACTGTAAAACTCTAGGCGACTATAGTGACATTTATTTGAAATCGGATGTATTGATCCTATCGGACATTTTCGAAAACTTTAGAGAAAATAGTATTAAAATTTACAAATTAGACCCTTGTCAGTATCTGACTTCTCCTAGCCTAAGCTGGGACGCGATGCTTAAATTAACAGATGTTAATTTGGAGTTACTCACTGATCCAGATGCTATACATTTTTTTAAAAAGGGCATTTTAGAGGTGGTATAAGTACCTGTGTTTCTAGAAAGTCAGAAGCCAATAATCAATTTTTAGACAACTTTAATCCTACAAAAGAAAATAGTTACATAATGTATCTGGACGCCACAAACCTCTACGGATACGCCATGCGTCAGTACTTGCCAGAAGGAGACTTTGCTTGGGTTTCTAGGGACGAAATTGATAAACTAGATATATCAGCTCTTTCCGACACCTCGCCTATAGGTTATGTTTTTGAAGTAGATATAGAGTACCCTGAAAATTTGCATGCATATCACAATGAATTGCCGTTTTGCCCTGAAAATTTTCAACCGCCGAATTCTAAATGTTCCAAATTGATACCAAATTTAAAAAATAAATCCAATTATATTATCCATTATATGTATCTAAAACAATGTCTGAAATTCGGTCTAAAATTAACCAAAATCCACAGAGCCATTAAGTTTAAACAATCGCCATAGCTTCGCAAATATGTAGACACAAATACACAAATTAGAAATGTTGCAAAATCTAAGTTTGAAAAAAATCAAGTTAAATTGTTAACAAATAGCGTTTACGGAAAAACACTAGAAAATGTAGAAAAACGCGTAAATGTTAAACTTGTTTCCCATTGGAAATCACATGGAAATGCACATTCTGCGGAAAAGTTAATAGCGAAACCTCATTTTAAAGATCTCGCGGTATTTTCTGAAAATTTAATAGCAGTTCAATTGCAGACAGTTTCTGTATTGTACAATAAACCGATATATGTAGGTTTCTCGATTTTAGATATTTCAAAAGTTGTTATGTATAATTTTTACTATGAGTATCTTAAACCTAAGTATGGTGACAATATTAGTTTATTATATATGGATACAGATTCTTTTATATTGGAGGTAACTACCGAAAATTTCTACGAAGATATAAAAAATAATTTGGATCAGTTTGATACTTCTAATTACCCCAAAGATAACGTTTATAACATTCCCCAAAATATATCAATTGTTGGTAAGTTTAAGGACGAGTTTGCTGGTGAACCAATCCAATGTTTTTATGGAACAGGTGCTAAAGCGTATTGCGTAAAAACTAACGAAAGTATACAAAAGAAAGCTAAAGGTATTAAAAAGAAAACTGTTAGGAAACAATTAGATCTTTCTCATTATAAAGAAGTTGTAGAAAAAAATTCAAAAATATATTGTAACATGTATGTTTTTAAATCTTATTTACATAATATGTTTACAGAGCTAATAAATAAAGTAGCTTTGTCATCGGAAGATGACAAGCGATATCAAATTCCTGGAACCACAAAAACATTGGCGTGGGGTCACAAAGATATTTCCAAGTACGAGGACGAAGAAAATTGGAGAGAAAAACTTGATATTTTTTTAAATCTTCTAAATGAAGATTATGAACCAGTATCCAAAAAACCAAAGACAGAATAATTTATACCCCACCAGTTTTTGTTTCGAAATAAAATATAAAAATCTTTAAACTTTGGTATAAAAGAATTCTTAAAACATAATAATTTCACATATCCACAATGTGTCTGGACGATGAAACACCTCCGAAAAAAAATTTCAAACTTTTTTACAACAGGCTTTTAAGTTTCCACAACTGGACCGGTAAAATAAATCCGGTAAAACTGGCAAAAAATGGATTTTTTTATACTGGTGATAAAGATGAATGTTGTTGTGTCTTTTGCCATATAAATATTTATAATTGGGCAGCAGACGATTGCCCACAAACTGAACATTTAAAATACAGCAGGAGTTGTCCATTAGCACAAACTTTCGATATGTCTAGTCGATATAAGAAAATTGGTTCGACAAGGTGTAGCAATAGAAAATGGACTGTTTTAAATATTGTATATTCTGTAATTCTCTTTTTAGTTTTAGTAAAAACATTTTATAACTGGTAATTATTATACTTTAATCTCTTGCATACTAACACCTTTATTGTATTTCACATATTTATTGCATTTTACTAATAATAAACAAGTAATGAATATGCTTATGTGTTTTATTTCCCAAATATTGCCAAATGCACATTAACAAATACAAATTATTCAAATTCATTTAATTTTCAATAATAAAGCAAACATTAAAATTAACATTTTTGTTACTGATAGTCACATTCACTATCACAGTTTTCATTATCTTCATTATCATAAAATATAAACAATAGTGTATTGATGTCTAAAACTTCACAAACTTGATCAATGTTTATATAATCTTTTAT
This sequence comes from Pseudeuparius sepicola, assembly GCA_963920635.1. Classification (NCBI taxonomy): domain Eukaryota; kingdom Metazoa; phylum Arthropoda; class Insecta; order Coleoptera; family Anthribidae; genus Pseudeuparius; species Pseudeuparius sepicola. The sequence continues at coordinate 57,482,156 of OY987301.1, read as the reverse complement.
TTGCACTAAATATTTCTCCAAACCTAATGAATCGAGAGCTGCTGCCAAAGTCCTCACATTTCTGTCTGATAAAAATTTGTCGCAGGCCTCGGCGGCATCTTCGTACATTTTTGCTCTCTTGTAACATTGCTCAATTGGTAAAATTCTTCCTCTTCCATCTATAGCTTCAATTTCGGCATGGAATGCTAAATCGTAAAACTGTTTTCTTAAGCATTCTGCACCACTTTTTAAATCATGCACTTCTGGATTGCGTGAGCAAGCCACATTATTATTAGTTTATTTGTGGGGTACTGTTGAAGATCTGTTCAGTTAGTCTTATATAAAGGAGGGGAAAAGGAGGGGATTTATTTTTGCAGTCACACTTTTGTTTCCACATAAAAGACAAAAATTGCTTCATAACAAAATCAGTTTCGCATTAGATTTTACAGTGCAATCATGAGCTCTCTTATAGTTTTAACCGCTCTGGTTGGTAATATTCTATATGTAAACTATATACCAAAGGTAAAAGAGGCATATGTGTGTCTAAGTCTTAATAAAACTGAAAATGCACCAGAGTGTTATATACCTATGACAATGATGAATTCACATTATGGTTACCCAGTTTTCACACATATGATGGATAAATTGAGACTAACTTCAAACAGTGATTTCAAAATTAAGTATGAATTCTTTAATAATACAACACTCTATTCAGATTGGATCGCAATACCTACGAACCAAAAAATATGCAATTACACATTTTGTTATGTAACAATAAGTATATTAGCAATATTAAATACTATATTTTTAACACGCATAGTTTGGAAGGCATACAAACGCAGTGACTATTATTAGCAGATGAGTGGGGATGGAGATTTTTGGATATAAGGTGTAGAAGCAACATTATGCTGTTATTAAGTATACATACTTTGAGAAAAAATGTCTGATTTCTCCTATCTAAACGAATTTATTCAAATTCCTGAAATTAACAGTATCAGTGAAAATAATAATTGTGTCAGTGAAAAATGCGTTATAAATACACACGTGTGGTATTTAAATAGGTCATCAAGCAAATATGTTGGTGTTGGCTTAGACAGTAACTTTGATCCTTGCGTGAAAATTGGTGGAAACAAAGGATTTATAGTGCTCTCAGAAACGGAATGGAAAATGTTTTTAGATTGCCAAGGGTGTGTTTTAAACTACTTTTATTCGCAAGAACACAGCTACACGCATCCAATTGATATAGAACGTGCGAAAATATTCTTTGAGAAAATTGGGGAAACTGTCCGATTAACAAAACTATTCAAGAATGGATACTTTGTGTATTTGGGATGTGAAACAGTCACCAACCTTTTCCAGCTGAAACCTCTTATTTCCAACAGGATTAATATGCTAAAGAAACAACAGTTTGAGAAATATTTTAATTCGTTTAAAACTTCGCTCAACAGAAGTAATAGTAACCCTTTGGATACTATATATGAAGTTTTATTGTCTAGAAGTGATCAGTGCAGTGAAAATGATTCAACTATGATGGAGATGGTGTTGTTGTATCCTAACCTGATAGAAGAAAAAATAAAACATGAAAAAAGTAACGTTTAACGAAGAAAAAAACGAGGTTCATGTAATGGTTACATGGAATTTTGCTTACAGAAAAGCTAGGGAGAGTAGTTATCAGACTATTGTACTTGATCGTCTACGGTTTTACGAAAGAATCCAGCAATGTGAATTAATTTTGAAAAATGTATTATGTCCAAATAATAGAAGTAAAATATATGAATCTCGCTTTATGGTATAAAAATAAATAGTTTTAAACTAATCATTGTTTTATTTACAATTGGGTTGAAAGAAAATACATAATTAAAAAATATATTTTTTATTCATTCATGCAAAATGTCTCATACAAGTAAAACACGTTTGATAATGCACATACACACGGATCCTTTTTATGAAAAAAACATTTTGATTCTTGACGTCTCAACGGTGGTTGCTCTTCGAGTTCAATAACTGTGTTGGTGGAATATTTTCTTATGTAATCGCTCTTTTCCTTTCCTTTAACAAACACTCTATTATATTTTGTAACAATGTGTTGCAGAATCCCTGGAAACTTGTGCACTGGCACGAAACCATCTTCCCAATCAACGCAGTGATAGTTTTCCGTAAGCCAAACTGCTTGCGTATAAAGTTTTGATGGCAATAAATTCATACGGAAGGGTGGTTTAAACACGCAGTGACATGTTTTGCTTCCATCGTACGCAGCAAACTCTTTCACAATAAACTTATTGTTTTCGGTTTTAAAGCCTTGAACGTCAATTACTACACTCATATTTTTAAATTGCGAAACTTTCTAAACACTTCAACTTTCTTTTTATAATTTGCGATTGCAGTTTTAAGTTGTTTCAGTTCTCTCAGAAGCTGATCAATACGTTGTGTCAGATGATCAGACATTGCTAATGAGAAGAAATAGCACACCGGTTCGCTTTTAAGACAATTCTTGCGCATGCGCCCTTTAGATTTGTCGAACAGTTTTTGTCAATGGATTGTAAGCAAACATTTTATCGTGAAGAATTAAACAGTAAGCGGAGGTTTTAGCGGGAACATCTTTGCTTGTTTCAAACTCTACTCTCAATACAATCGGCCCCGTTTCAACAGCTTCCTTTTGATACATGCAATTAATGTATGTAATTGGAGCCATATCCTTAAATTCCTTTGGTGTGAAGATAGGTTCAAGGGAGGTTTCATAATATGATTTTCGGAAAGACGAAAACATTTCATAAAGATATGCAAATCTGTTATTATCAAAATCTAAATACAAATCAGAGTAAGGATATTTATCAGAGTTCAAAAACAGTCTGATATTTCTGAGATTACAGTGATCAAATTCGCTCATATTAGCAGAGACGTTTCCTCTTTTATTTGTTTGAAAAGCTACAATTACGTGACGTGGTGTTTCTACTTTGGTAGATGTTTTAACCGGCCAATTATGTCTGGTTGTTTTTAAAAGTTCTGGATATTCTACCAGCTCCCAAGATCTAAACGAAATTAAAAGTTCCTGTCCTTTGTTTATTAATTTTGTGAAATATAGTTCTTTTTCTATATCCACTATAACATGAGGTACAACCCACTCCAATTTTGAAATATTTATTCGCGGGATTTCGTTTGCATCAGTGCTATAAACTGCATTTTTATCATCATTTGTCCTAACCAATATTAATTCTTGCCTAGCATTTAAAAGTATTGTTTTAAAGTCTTCGAAAAAACCCATTAATGTATTTAGAGGAATACAAACATTAAAGTTACCACTTGAATCAACAATTTTTTCTGATTTCGAAAACCAACCGGCGTTTAAAAGCTTTTTACTTTCATTTTGGGTGTATGATAAGTATCCTTTTAATGTGGACGTTATACCAACATCTCTGACGGAATCTATGGTGACTCCATTCAATTGGTATCGGATTTCTTTGAATAGAAAAGCAAGTGCGTTATTTACAAACTGTAGTGTTGTAGAAACCTTATCATTCTGATCTTTTAAGCTACCTTCAATATACAAAAAGCTTTCACATGGTAAAGTATACTTTCCGATTTCTTGAATAGATATGATAATTTCATCGTTGTACTCGAACTTTTTTGATGATTGGGAGTCATAGGTATGAAACTCTTTTCTCCAGATAGAATTATCAATCAGTGGGCTTTTGTTAACATCCAAATATTCCATTATTTAAGCACAAGAAAACCGAGAGATTTCAAAAAGATTCGATTTTTGCTTGTTAGTCGTTTGGCAGCAACTTTTGCACTGAGTCGTTTTGATTTATACTTTTTCTTATAAACCTTCTTACTAGTGTGAAGACTATTATATCTAAGAACCATTATTCGGAATTTTTTTCACATGCAGTCTTACTGTGACTGTTTCTCCACTGAAATTAGCTAAATCTCCGTCTTGATCTAATACTTGAACGGTAACCCTATTTATAATTTTTACATGGACCGGAAAGTAAATAATGTTCTGAGGTGACTCTATAATTTTAAAACCGGGTCCTACACTAGGAAAAAACTGGTGAACGATATGAACAGGTCTACCATTATAATATGAACCCGCGGCAATGCTACAGTCGATACATATCGCATTAACTTTAATTATTTCTGCCGGATAATCAGACACATGTGTGCCTGGCTCTAAAATACCATTTTTAAAACCTAAAATTTTTCCGATTGATCCGTCATAAAATTTAATTTGTTTCCCATTTTCAATAATGCTATGCAACGTGTTGTTATTAGATGAAATTTTCAAGACAGAATCCACAGTCTCTAATTCCCCGCGTACAAATTTATCTATGTCGTCTAATTCGTATGCGCCTGACGGTATAGTTATTGTTACATTCCCACACGTAAATTTATTGTTTCTCTCATCGATATTAGGTATAGCGTTAAATGTTTCAAAGTTTGTTAAACCGATTACATATTCGTCGTCATCTAGATAAATTGGAGGGTTAAAGTCGGCTGTTAACACGTTTGAGGTTCCTGATAAAACCAATGTAAAAGACATGTTGACCCCCTTGTAGTTAAAGAAATAATGAAATTACTATTATATTTCAGAGACCTTTATAAAGAAATTTCAAAACCAAGTGTCCGCAATTCACAGAATCATATTTTTGAAACTGGTTGTAGTTATATGATACTTTGTTTGGACTACCATCACTAAAAAAATAATTTATGACTTCAAGAGGTGGTCTCAAATTACCATAGCTATCAAAGTATGTTATATTTGGCCCTTTTTTGACATATCCAGTCCAGTGGGTTCCTTCTCCTTGAGAATTATCTAAATTTATAATTCCCGCCTCGTATTTTCTTATTTTTTCTGGTAATTTGTCTCGCATAAACACACCTCTAAAATATGGAATATTAAGAACCTTCACATACTTTTTCAAGTCTAAGTTTGTAAGCGCACGGTGTGGTAGTCGTTTTAACAGTTTTTTTGATAAGTTTTGAGGTATAAACCGCATCCTTTTTTGTAGGGTTTCAAATATAGACCCTTTCTCAAAGATACCTGCTCCACTACTTTATTATGTCTTTTTTGCTCTTCCAATTTATCTCTGGCAGCTTTAGCATCATTAACCGCTTTAGCTATTCCAGCTGCTCCTCCGCTCAAAGCTCCTAGAGCTGATAGACCCGCAAACAAAGGGATTAAGGGTAATAAACCCCCCACCTTTGGCACCTGAATTATTCGATTTCTGGGTTGTTGTACTTTTTTTGCGTTTTAGAACAGAAATTGCAGATTGAACTGCTTTTTGCAAATTTGTGTGTCTAGAACCAATAATTGCATTTCTAGCAGTTTTAATAGCATTGTTAAACGATACACCCCTGCCACTGGCTTTTCCGCTCCTGCTTTTCTTTTTACTACGTTTTTTTAAACCCATTCCTAAACTTCGCTTTGCTTTCATTGCAGTCGTTACCCCTAAAGCTGCTATTCTTTCACCAATTTTTGAATTAGGAGCTCGAACCCGCTTTCTGGCCTCTTGTTCCAATATTTTATCAGCTATATGTCGATTTTCTAAATCACTAAACCTGGAATATGCAATATCGTGTTTCTTGCACGAATTATCCAAGGGATTAATACCCTGATCTCCTCTAGCTAATCGCTCACGTAGTTTTGTTCCTGGCCCACAAAAATTATAGGATGGTATATGTAATTCAACCGGTAACTTATTAATAAATTTATTAAATAGTCCTGAACCTTTCTTCATGGATGACTTTGGACAACTAAATCTCTTTTTATATACAAGCATTGTTATATATACTGCTTTCACTGCTTTAAATATTAACGTGTCAATTACTCTTGGTTAGTATAGAATAGGATACGATGAAGATCGTTAAACAAAATTTCTCTCTGCCTATAAAAAATCATGATGTGGAAACAGATATTTTTCGTAAGCATGCTGATTTATTTCCTGGTGACTGTAAAAGGGCTTTGGTTGTAGGACCTTCGGGGTGTGGAAAAACTAATGTTGTTTTTTGCCTTTTGACCGAATCTCATGGATTGAGGTTTGAAAACGTCTATGTATGCTCCAAATCCTTAAATCAACTTAAATATCAATACCTACGTCAGCTTTTTGAACCTATTAAGGAAATTGGATACTTCGAATGCGAAAATGAGGAGAATGTAATACCACCCTGTGATATAAGACCAAACTCTGTTATTATATTTGACGATATGGTGTGTTGCAATCAGAGTGTTATCAGAGAATATTTTTGTTTTGGACGCCATAAATCGACCGATTGTTTTTATGTATGTCAAACTTATTCCTCGATTCCAAAACAATTAATACGGGATAATTCAAATTTATTAATTATATTTCAACAAGACAGCACAAATTTAAAACACATATATGATGATCACGTGAACGTGGATATGACCTTTCAACAGTTTAAAGATATATGTTCCTTTTGTTGGTTAGAGAAATTTGGGTTTCTAGTTATAGATAAAGATAGTTCTTTAAATAACGGTAGATATAGGAAACATTTTGATCAGTTTATTTTACTATAAATATATATATATAATTTAGAAACTACATTTTAGTTTAGTATATTTACATTCTTTGAAGATGATTAATAAAAGCTAGAAAAATTGTTAAACAAAAATATCGATCCTTAAGATTGGATAAATCTAAAACGTTAAGACGTCTAGAAGAAGAATATAAACCAATAACCCAACCGTTGGAAAAACTTCTGTCGAATATAAAACCAGACGTTAAAATTGAAAGTTCGAGCCAAGAAAAAGTTCCTAAGGATATTAAATATAGTTATGGTAAAATTGCCGCTTCCTCGCCGCGTTCATCGATATATGCCCACAAGCCTTTACCACCATTATTGCCTTTTGGTGGACTCACGTTTTTAGAAGATAGTTTTGTCCCTGAACAAGGAGACCCCTTTGAATCAACTGGTCAAGATACCGTGACTGATAATACTATTAATGATGCTGTTGAACAAAGCCGACAATATTTAGAGGATTTATCGAGGCAACCTGGTTACCAATTATGGCTTGAAGAATTTAATCCTCTTCCACGAACCTATATTGATGGACAGACACGAGGAACCTCTACAGATTATGATTACGTATATGGTATAAAACATGATATACCTACAGGTAAATTTTCGATAGGAAACGCTTTAGTTGATTTTATTGGAAAAGATATTCAAATATTTAGGAAAAATACACTTCAACCTGATATGAAACGATTGTATGAAGGTACACTTGGACTGTACGAGTTATTGTATAAGCAACACCCCTCTAGGGTATACAAATGCAGACTTGGACAATTACATGGATATTTTGGATAAAACTTCGACATATATACGAAACAATGATCCTGCCGAACCAGTACAGGGCTCTTTGAATTCCAAATATATAACAATTGTGCGACCATGGCTCGTTAAAAAGAATATTTTAAAAAATGAAGTATTACGAACATTAGTAGAACCATCTGTGCTCAGAGAAAGATCAATGTCGGTTAGTTCACAGCTGCCGCGACCAACTACAAGATCGGTTACACGATCAAAGAAAGGAGGTGGCATCATGAGTCTGTCTAACAAAAAGTTAGATTACGTATATTATAATGATCCCAATGAAATTGTTGAAAGACTAAAATTACTTCTGGCATCTCAAATCGCAGGTAATACTGGTCACCACAACGAAATTATGTCTATCGTCGAGGAACTGCGGGAAGCAAAAATTATTCAGTAGTATATAAATATACATAATTGTCAAGGAATACGTTAGTGAGTTCATGGCATTTAAGACATAATGACTATTGACAAATTTGGAGCACATATATTTAAAAAGACTAATCAGTCTTTATCAGCTCAAGACAATAAACTATACAATATAGTAGAATTCAAGAACGTAAAGCTTTATTATAATTTAGTATTCCCATTTATTGGAAAACTAAATAAAACTTCTGGAAAATATCATTTGCTGCAGGATCAAAGAGAGACTTATTCATGTCCCCTAACTGAATGTGAAATTGTGCGTGCCGAGTTCCCTTCTTCTGTTGTTTTGTTAATAAATGATGTTGAAGTCCCAACTCCCATTGGTATCCGTTTAATGAAAAATGATAAAATTGCATTTAAGAAAGCCAAGACTGGAACTTTAAATGACTTTTACGGTGAATTATTGGTGAAGTGTCCTGTAGAACAAGGAAATTAAATTATGAGTAAAATAATTACAGATGCAAAAAGACAAGTCGTTGATGAACTTCATAAGCCTGCGAGGAAAAATTATCGAAGACGGAGAGTAATTGTTAAAAGTCTCGACGATCTTTGGCAAGCTGATTTAGTTGAAATGCTCCCTTATGCCCGATTTAATAAAGGGTACCGCTATATCTTGGTTGTAATTAATGTGTTTTCTAAATTCGTCTGGGCACTGCCCGTTAAGACAAAAAACGCAAAAAATGTTACTAGTGCTATGAAAAACATACTTCTGAAAGTAAAAATACCTCCCAACAATCTCCAGACAGATTTGGGAAAAGAATTTTATAACAAAGATTTTTACAAATTGATGCAAGATTATAATATTAACCACTACAGTTCTTTTTCAAACTTGAAAGCAAGTGTTGTAGAGAGAGTTAACCGTACTTTAAAAAACGCCATGTGGAAACAATTTAGCTTGCAAGGTAACTATAAGTGGTTATCTTTATTACAAGATATTGTTGATAAATAAAATAATACTAAACATAAAACCATAAGATTGAAACCAATAGACATAAATGAAACCAATGAAAAAAGCATATTAAGAACAACGTACACCTTTCCAAAAGTATTTAATCTTAAAAACGTTAAATTTACTAGCGGTAACCATGTTCGTATCAGCAAAAATAGAGAGGTTTTTGCAAAAGGTTACACTCCCAATTGGTCAAATGAGATATTTAAAATTATAAAAGTAAACCCCACTAACCCACCAACATATATGTTAGAAGATGAAAAAGGAAATAAAATACAAGGTGCATTTTACGGTGAAGAACTTCAAAAAGTCAAATATCCAGATGTATATTTAATTGAAAAAGTTCTTAGAAAAAAAGGAAATAAAGTGTATGTTAAATGGTTAGGTATGGATAGTAGTAATAATTCTTGGATAAACAAAAACCAGTTGACATAATTTTGTTTGTATGTTTATTGTGTATCTTCTTTTTTTGAAATAAAACAATTTTATATATATTTTTGTTTCCTTTATTTATTCATTTTTAGGGTTACAATCTAAACAATCGCATATTTCTTCTTCAAAACAATCACTTTCAGTTGTGTTTTTCTAGAATATATAAACCAATGTATTGATGTCCAAAACACCGAGGACGTCCTGCATATTGATGAAATCTTTAATTTGCTTCAAGTTTGAATCCAAATCCAACGCCTTCAGCCCAGTTGCAAAATTCTTCAGATCTTTATCTTCTAGAAATTTATCACAAACATCAACAGCGTCTGAATACCTTTTTGCTCGGGTGCGACACTCTTCTTCCGATAAAATTTTTCCCATTCCATATATTCCTTCGTGGTCGGCTTCAAATTCCAAATCTGCATATATTTGTCGCAAACGTTCCACTCCACTTTCAAGATCTCGCGCTTCGGGATATGTTCTGTATGCCATCCACATCTTGCAATATAAACTGAACCAACTGAATTATGTTTTATTAGCAGAAAATTGAGAGTTTATATCTGGCAATTGAAAAGTGGGGATTTTAATTTAATGCATAGCAAGTGGAATGGGAAACAATCAGATTTATAGGTTAAGGAAGAGGGAGTGGCTTAAAAAGTGGGGGATCAATAGAATTTGTAGGTCACGGATGAGGGCGTGGTTTAAGAAATGGGGGAAACCAATGAAAATATTAGGGAGATGTGGTTTCGGGGGTGGGGGACCAATAAACATCTGAAGGAGGCGTGGCTTGAGGAGTGGGGGGCCAATGAGATATCTAGGTCACGGATCAGGCCAGCACCATCCATAACCCACTACTCTTATACAATTTTGTGAATGTGCCTCGCTGGTAAAACTTCTTCAGGATATATAACGGCATATTCTTTTCGAGCTAAACTTAAGGTAAATCAATAAATATTTTTGTAATTTCCAAGTGAAATATTACCTTGTGTAGAATTTTTGTTATTTTTTAAATAAAGTAATAATAATACTTTTTATAACGGATTCAAAATTAATGTTGCACACTTCTTCACTGGAAGCTTGTCACTCTTATCTGACGTTTTGTTTTCCATCCAAGGCTAACATGATAAAGGGCAAATGCTTAAGCAGTTGGAGTTGCCGCATTTGTCATTTCTTTAAGCGGTAGGAAATGGAATAAGTTTTCTTCATGGAAATTGGAATTATCTTGCATATTCATGTCTCAAAACCATATATAATATTTTATATCGTTAACCATCAATGTTTCAAACACTGAGATGTAAACAACCTTACAGAACCATTGTTAAAATTTTCGACACCAGCTAAAATAACAGCAGTGTCTCTGGATTATAAGCGATTGGATTAATGGAATATTGATTAATGGAATATTGATTAATGGAATATTGATGAATGGAATATTTACCTAAACTCAAAACTCGACAAGAATACCTGTGTTTCAGTCGACAGCGCACATCAAACACATCATTGAGGAATTTTGTTCAAACCGTTTTAGACGTTTCTTCCCCACTGGAACGTAGGTTACAATTTTCTGAAACACTTCCAACACCTGTAGTCGATTTCGTCTCCCAAAAATAGTTTCCAGCTACATTACATTTTCCAGCTCACCATGCACGCCTCAGGTTCTTACTCTCCCTAATATTCATTTCTGATAATGCATAATCCGTATTTGAAGAATCATTCCCCGTTTCAACCAGACATGCTGCCGCATAAACTTCAGACCCTTTTAAAACCCCCAATATACAATTTCTCTAGCTTCCCCCTAAATACTTTTAAGCGCAAAAAAACACGATTTCCGCCTCTTGCGGGATTTCAACCGGCGTAATACCGATAGCGCTAGTTTTCGAGCAGCCTGGATCCCCTTCAATTTCCCGATGCAACCTCATGCATTTTTCATTGAATTACTAACACTTTGCAAGCTGCAGCCACCCTTGTTTTCCGCTCGGTTTGTTTGTCATTAAAGGATAAAAGTTCCTAAAGGCGGGCGCGGAAACTTCCATTATACTGGCTCATTTGCATGGTTGTTATATAAGAATTCCTCAGAAGTATAAGAGGAATCTTAGACGTCAAATATTTACCGATGTATAGCCGAATAAATAATTTGAAGCTGGGTCGACACTAAAAGTCCTAAATGCAATTTCTAATTTTTACAAGATTATTGAAAATATGAGGTGTATTTTTTGACAATATCTGGTGAAAATAGTATGTAGATATCTTATCTATAGCTTCGTTGCACACATTTGGTTTCTGAATATTAGTTATATATTGAAAAATTAAATATTTTCAAATACCCAGTAAATGGGACAAATGCCGCTGTGCGGGGTTTGTCCCGATTTTGAGCAAATAAAAAAGCAAATCCATAGAAACTTAATTTAATATTATATTTTCATAGAAACAAAGACAAATATATTATTTTTGTTTAAAAAACACAAAAACGATAAACAAGTGAAAATGTAGTTAAGTCTATTAATTAGTACATCGTAAAAGTAGTCAAGTCCTCTCTGAAAGTTATGTGTTATGAAACCTAGCAGAGTTCATCTCAGTAGGTTTTGACAATTTCAAAACCATATCTTCATCAGCAATAAAGGATTCTTCATTCGTTTCCGAAAATTTGTAAGTATTAAGTAATCGCTTGTAAAATACACCTTGACAGCCGTCTTGGTAGGTATAAATGATCTTAGCTACGTAGTGTCGGAAAGAATTCTTTGTTTTACCCTGAACCTTAACTACAGCATAATCATTTGAAACTATTAATTCAGAGATCCTATGCTGCGAGTTTTCACTCTCTTCCTCCTGAGAATTTTCCTCATTACCTGATACAAAATCTGAGCTACTGTCATGAACGGAATAATCTGCGTCGCTATCTGAAGAGTATACTTCTTTGAAATTTGTCTTCGTCTTTTTTGGGTTGGAGGCAGAGAAGAGTTGCTTAGTTACGTTTTCTTTTGCACTTTTTTGCTTTTTTTTCTCCTTCTCAGCAGCTTGTTTTTCTTTTTCAGCCATTTCGTTTTCCATGCGTTCTTTATTAGGCGTTGACGTAAGCAACTCAGACTTCAACCCTTTTCCTTTGCGTTTTCTCTTTACATGTATTTTAGAGGAATTTTATTCCCAGGTGTTGTTAAACTAGCCCGATTAGAATAAGCTTTCGTTGGTGTTTCAATAGCAAGAGGACGACTGGTGCCTTGTTGCAAAACTCTTCTGTTATAACAGCAAGTGAGACTGTGGGGGGTGGTGGATCATAACGCATCGCTTCAGCAACCGCAGGCGTAACTTCCTCTAGCCCATTACCATCGTTAAATATTATCATACGATTATCATCGTCTTGCTTTTCTTCTAGTGGCTGGTCTCTCACCTCTGCCGGTAAAAAGTCAGTATCTGAGAAGATATTCTTGTTGAATGGATAAATCCCAGTAGCTTTGAAAGCTTGAACTGCATTTTCAACAGTGCTCGCTTTTTCAGGAGCTAACTTGAATGTTTCAGCAACATTATAAACGCTGAACGTTTCTCCTGGGTGAGAAACATCCCATGAATCCACAGCCGCATCGTAATAAGACTTGAGTGGTCGGAACATACAGCGGTCGAGAGGTTGAGTTTTGAGGCTACTGTGGTGTGGAAAGGTAGGTAGGTGGATGTGAGTCGATTTTGCATAAGTAACTGCCTACAAGCTTATGTGGGAAATGTGGTTATCAAGTATGATCAAAATATCATTACCCTCACTTGGTTTTGCATACTTTTGGAAATGTTTCACCCACTTAATAAAGGTAGGGATGTTCATATACCCTTTGTCAGTGAGAGCCATATCGCATCCTAACGGGCCACCTTTAATAATTACAAGCCTATTTTCTCTTTTTCTTGTGTAGATGAAGAAAGTAGGAAGAAAACAACCTATAGGACTCATCATTGCTAAAATAAAGGTCAGGGAAATATTATAATCTTCATTACTATATGTTTACACCACGGTAGAAAGATAATTATGTAGTTAACTTCAAGCCGTTTTCTAAAATCGTCGCTGCAATCGTCGCTATGTTCACATTTGCCGCTTGCTTCAAATAGTGAAAATTCGTCGCTGGGATTCGTCGCCAAGTTCACTCCGGTCAGCGGTTACTCTTTGGTCTTGCTCCGCTGCTACTACCTTGGCAACTTCCTTTTTTCCCGTGGGGGCTACATGTTTTGGAAGTATATTTGGGACCGTTTGTATTCCCGTTTCGTCCATATTAAAGATTTGACTGGGAGTGAAGCTATACTTCTTCATGACGACTTCCAAGTTGTCGAAATACTGAGAAAGTCGAACCTTGTTGAATCCCATCGTTCGCGCAACCCTTGTTTTCCAGGGAACACGCAGAGATAACTTATTTATTTTCATGAAGGCACGTGTAAAATCCCTCCCAGCGAGTTAGCGAGTTGTGCTTCAGCTGAAAATTGATGTGGAAGGTTGTTCTCCGCAGCATATTTAAATAGCAGGAATCGCAAGGATTCTAACTTAAGGCCAAAAAATCGCTTGTCGAGATTGATACAGTGGCTCACCAGCTCCTCTTCCTGATCTGGCATAAAGGTCACTCAAAATCAACCGAGTTTGGTCCCTCCTCCTTTCTTAAGTCGGTCCCTCAGAGTCGACTCGTGAAACCCGATTTCTTTGGCCACTTAACGGATGGAAACACCTCTCGTGATTAGTGTTCGTGCCGTAGCGAGTTTATCTTCTGTCATTGGCACGTACTCGGTTTTTCTTTTGTAGTTCCTAAAACACTGATGTGCAGAACATATTTTGGAAAAAGGGGCAAAGCAATAGTGGGGCAAATCCCCGCATGCGGGGCTTTGCCTCTGGAAGGCTGCGGGGTTTTGCCCCATTCTGTATCATTTAGAACCCGCCATTCTTATGACTTTTGTAAACAAGGTGAAGCGAAATCGAAGCACATAGAAATGGAGCTTAAAAGCCATGCTGTCAACTAAGCATTTGTTCTTTAAAGAAATCGTAATCATCATGCACATATCACTGAAATAAATTAATATGATTGTTACATACAAATAACAAAAAATAAACTAACCTCATTTTCACGGCTCACAATCGGCCGGTCGCCATGAATTTTCCTGATAAACTAGACGCTATCAAGGCCGACCTACTGCCTAGCGGACAGGTCTGAAATTATTGGCAGGCTATTCAAAAATCCTGTGCGTGGTTTTGCCCCGTGCGGGGCTTTGCCCCCAGTTACCCTATCAATTAGCACAATATTATCCTCATATCTTTTACAGAGTGTTTATAATAAATACGGAAATATCGAAAAAAATGCACCACGAAGTGTTAAAAATAAGTTTTAAAACTTCGTGTCACCTGGAGTAACAAAGCCGCCGGGCCGATTTCTTTCGATATTTCCATATTTATTATGAATACTCTATATAATATATGCGGATGATATCGTTTTAACTGAAACACTGGGTGACTCTTAATCCGTTGGCAATGTAATATTTGCAAGACACTTAGTAGTGTTTACCCAGGGCACTTTCAAAAAGTCGATTTTTTTTTGTACTTAAGTTGTGAACACTCTGAATAAGTTCCGGTATTGAAACTTGGGATTTGTGGGTACCAGATGTGCCTGAATCGATAGAGGTATTTTTTTTAAATGCCTAATATGCTTTCGTCATTTTTGAAGTCTTATTTGTTATCGCACTATTCTATGGAAAAGGCGAATCTTAAAATAACGCTCACAAAAATGTAGAGCTTTCGCAATACTATATTTTAAAAAAAAAGTTTTAGAAAGTCGGCCGGCCCGTTATAAAATAATGAATTGTCGCATATATATAAGGAATATTTGGTGCTACTAAGGTAGTTGTAACCACCATCAGTAAATTAATAAACAAAAAACATAACTAATAGAAGCAAAACCAAATTCAACTCCTATTTATAAAATAGATATCACATAGGTTTCTGGTCCTCTCGCAGTCTGGATAAATCACAGATGGTCATTGTTAATGTTTCCAATCTGCCGAACTTGGTTCGGCAATCCCAAAACCATAAGATGTAATAATGGTAAAATTGATTAGTAATAAGGAAAGAAAATAATATGCTAAAAAATAAATAAACAAAACAGGAATTTTTAAGCGTTTTGTGTTTTATTATATGACCAACCCTAATCCTTTTTGTATCCTTATTATCTTTAATACCTAGTACCAAGTACCTGATTAAAATAGTTTTCACACATTTATTAATGAATCCCATTCAGAATATAAAGAACAAAAATTAAGGCAATTAACTACAACCCACGATCAAACATATTTTCATAGCCATATTGGTCCAAAAATTATTGATAAAATTTCATGTGGATACGTTCAACCAAATTGATAGCTTTCTCACTGGCATATACCAATAGAGTTTATACATCATTCTCTCAACATGTCTTTGGAAGAAAAATTTCAGCGTTGACTGAGGTACTTATAAGGACACAAGCTTCAGTCGTAAGCAGTGTCCACAACGGAGCACCGCATCCAGCACCGCACATTGCACCGCACATATATAGCACCGCACCTAGCACCGCACTCGTACCGCACTTCGCCTGGATCATATCCTTTCATAGAGCCATATCGACGCACCGCACATCGGTTTTTTGAATCTTTATTCTCGTGTTTAGTAACTGTCTTGTTTTATTTATAAGTAATGGAGTTCGTATCGTTGTCGTCTCCATCGTCCGACGAAGAAGAAATTTTATTAAATTCATCTTTAAAAAAATGGCGTGCGCTAACAAAACGATTTAGAATGGCAGTGCACCTTATAAATCAGAAAAGGAGAAAATTTGGTGAATTTCACTATCTTGATACAAATTTAAGGAGTTATAGTATTTTTAAAGTCACTTGAAACAGCATAAAAACTCTAATTGCATAAAAAATAATATTTCACTTTTAAGGGTTTTTTAAGGTTGTCGTCAAACACAACGTAAAGGTTAATGCACCATACAATATTGTCAAAAGGGCTCTAAAAAGACACTATTTACGCAAGTATATCCTAAAATCTGTGAAATTATCGCACGCCTATCCACCGCATTTCGCTGTACAGTGGCCGGCCGTCGAACAGTGTAGCCCATGCAAGTATTGGTGATACGAGTATATTATATTAGGCGAGCATGCAGTCAATTGTTTTTACTACAATATCTATCGTCTCTGTTTCCTTCATCCTTTTACTTATAATACCAGGTGCGGTTCAATATGGTTAAAAAA
Organism: Pseudeuparius sepicola; assembly: GCA_963920635.1. Taxonomy (NCBI): domain Eukaryota; kingdom Metazoa; phylum Arthropoda; class Insecta; order Coleoptera; family Anthribidae; genus Pseudeuparius; species Pseudeuparius sepicola. Next base: position 57,465,802 of record OY987301.1, on the reverse strand, counting down.
GTGTTTTGACTCGTATTTTATTGTCGGAAGAGCCTGTTCTCGAGCTACCCTGGTAAAATATAAATGAACTCACTTGGAACACAGTGATATACGAGGCGCGATCTATTTCATAGCTTTTATCACGCTCTGCTACTGGTAAAAATACCAGACTTATCAGCCGAAATCACCCGTATAAAATTCACAGGTTTTTATGCTGTTCCAAGTAACTTTAGAAATACTATACCCTGATCGTTTCCATAAATATAGGAGAATGTCTGTCAATACTTTTGACTACATTTTAGGCAACATTGAAGTTGAATAAAAATTGGAGACACTGCCACGCTTAACCTATTTTCATAGAAGCAAGATTAATGTTAACTCTTCGATAAGTTAGAAAAACTTTATCAATGAAATAAAAAACAAAATAATAATAATTTTTTCTATAATTAAAGTAAAGTAAAGTTATAGAGTATTTTATTAATTTTTAATTCATATAATCTGGATTCGCTGATTGATACTCAGTATTGTTATGGTAAATAATGGGTGTAAAATTATTTCAACCAGCATTCTGATTTTTAACTGGAGTGGGTCTATCGCCCATTTCTTGTTGCAAAAGCTACATAAACTGGATACGAAACTTTTAAAAAAAGGCTTCATCTTCATCAATTTCTTTCTCTTCTCTCTTTTTTCTAATTTCATCCTTTCTCTGTAAATAATCCACTTTTGCCTGTTTCACCTCTAGTAGAGCCTTTGCAATTGGATCTGGTTTTTGCAACTTTTTGGTTTCTCTGGAACTAAACTCACTGTTGATGTAGTTGTAAGTGATGGTGAAACTTGTGTAGAATACGATGCCGATTCCTGCGATTCATTATTTGCAGTAGCTTCATCTATGTCGTCTGTATCATTGCTGTGGACATTGATACTAAGTCGTCGATGTTGCTGCTTTCCTTGGCGGTTAAATTTTATAGTGATAGTGAAATTCACCGCGTATATCCTTTAGAAACAAATGTGATTCGAAATATGGCCAATCCGCTTTTTCTAATTCTTCGCTGTCATCACAAGAATGTTTTACTGGAATAGCAGCGAGTTTCTTTGCAAATGTTTCTGGGAGTCTATTCCATTGCGCCTTAGCAAGTATAATAACTGCAAAAGATGTAAATATATTTTATAAAGTTGTTTAGTCAACAAAATATTGTATTTTTGAGTTTTCAAGTATGGGTATTCCCGACAAAAAGTTATGTTATTAGCTTATATATAGGGTGAGTTTTTTCCATGCCCACTTTGGGGATCTCAGAAACTAGCAGAGCTAGAACAAAGGTTAAATGGGGAAATAATTGCAGTTTTAAATGCTCAATGTAATGCCCGTTTTGGATTTTTAAAAAAGTTCATGGCTCACTAGATATTTTAAAAAGAGTGATTTTTTGCTATTTCATTAGATATTAGATTTCTGAGTACACAGAAAAACTATAAAGACAAAAATTGTAGATAATTTTGGGCTTAATAAGATAATCTAATCCAATTTTTTATGTTGTTTGTGATTTTTGAGATATGATATAAACTTTTTTTTTTATGTAAATCATACTTGGTTGTGGCCTATAAAATCGGCCATTTTTTGAGCTTTCCAAATATATAATACTCGGCTTATTTATTATAAAAAATAAAGGAGCTATGGCTAATTTTCTGATTTTTTTTAATTTTCACACAGTCAGCCATGGAATATTTTCATAATTACGTTCTATTTTATAATTAGACATACTTCAAACTTTCTAATATTTTGTTTTTAGCTGGTAACAAAATGTAACAAAGTACAACAAAAATTAAAAAACGCAAATTCAAATTAATATTATTATAAAAGGTCACCTTTTAAAATAAAAAAGGTGTTCAAACAATCCACCATTATTAATTATGCAAATATTGCATCTTTTTAGAACTGAATTCGTCGCCTTTCTTAGAGAGCACCTGTCAATACTGGCAATTGCTTCTAAAACAGCTACTCTTAATTCAAAGAAAATTAGCCATAGCTATTTTATTTTTTATAATAACTATGCCGAGTATTATATTTTTGGAAAGCTCAAAAAATGGCCGATTTGAAAAGGCCACAGCCAACTATGATTTACATTAAAAAAAAAACACAACTTTATGTCATATCTCAAAAATCACAAACAACATAAAAAATTGGATAGGATTATCTTATTAAGCCCAAAATTATCTACAATTTTTGTCTCTACAGTTTTTATGTATAATCAGAAATAACGGAGCTACAGAAATCTCATGTAATAGCAAAAAATCACTCTTTCCAAAATATCTAGTGAGCCACGAACTTTCTTAAAAATCCAAAAGGGGCATTAAATTGAGCATTGAAAACTGGAATTCTTTCCCCATTTAACCTTTGTTCTAGCTCTGCTAGTTTTCGAGATCCCCATAGTGGGCATCGAAAAAACTCACCTTGTATAATATGTATGTGTTTCGGGAGTCTAGGGGTTAATTTATTGAGATCCCGAATACTTTAAACAAGGTGACATTGTTCATAATGTTCATATCTAATTTAGTTTGTAATTGCTACATAAGAAATAAAACTTGAGAAACATTCCTATATAAAAATATTTAACGAAACGTTGGTTTCGGTGAATAAAAATGAAGAGGATACAGTACGGTCGAGGGTATGATTTTCCAACTTTCAAAATTATTATTTTTTGTTTCAAATGTAGATAATGAAGATCATTTTAAGCATTAACTTAGAAAGTTGTTTGTTGCAGGTATCTTTCTACCGGTGGGTCATTCAGAATGTTAGCATTTCCATTTCATATTATGGAGAAAACAACTGTGGGCAATATTATGTATTAGAAACTTCCGAAGCTAGGGGAACGTGGGGGAATATCGACTACATAAGAACAATATCAAATTTGTATTATTATTAATCGCTATAAATGCCAAAAGTTTCTACAAAATCGTGTATAAGAACTCTTCTTTCAGATTTGCATTCAATGCTGCAAGTACCTAATATCAATCAGACGGGCAATATCAATCAAGAGAGTTATAACATGTGGATCGATCTGATCTACGTTACCCCAAAGCCTACTAATGACCTGAAAATTAAACATATTGGAAAAACATGAGATCAGTAAGCACAATTTAAGGCTATATCGACCTAGTTGACTACTGCTCCTAATAGCAACTTAAGGGCGAAAATTTATAGAATATCTACATATCACTCCCTTTTTGCCGATTTAAGATTTTGTGCAACCAAGTCACGAAGAGTGGAATCGCCGGCTAGTACTTTCAAACTACGACTACTAACGGCGACATAGAGCACTGGCATCCCTATACAATGAAGATATCAAGGAGGTGGATATTAATCAACGGTTGATATTCTGTTGGTAATTTTATTACCCAACGGTTGATATTCAAGGAGGTGGATATTACCCAACGGTTGATATTCCGTTGGTAATATTATTACCCAACGGTTAATATTCCGTTGATAATTTTGATAATGTAGTAATTAATGTTATTTAAAAGAAGTCAGAAAAAATCGATTTATATCGATCAATATGGTAATATCGACCAAACAGAAAATTAAGTATATTAACTTTAATGTTTTTTATGTTCGGTATTTGTATGTTTTTTCTTCACTGGAGCAAAAATATTTCATATTTAATATTTCATATTTTTGCAGCTATTCTGATCAACCGACTGTATAAAATAAAATGCTGCAGGTAATATCAAATCAGGGGGGTAAAATCAATCAAGACAGTAATAACATGTGGATCGATCTGATCGACATTACCCCAAAGCCTACTAATGACCTGAAAATTAAACATATTGGAAAAACATGAGATCAGTAAGCAGAATTTAAGGCTATATCGATCTAGTTGACTATTACTCCTAATAGCAACTTAAGGACGAAAATTTATAGAATATCTACATCTCACTCCCTCTTAACAATAACAGTGGAAAAATTATAAGGAATTTGCCGATTTACGATATTGTGCAACCAAGTCAACACGAAGAGTGAACTCAACATGGCTAGTACTTTCAAACGACGACTACTAACGGCGACATAGGGCACTGGCATCTTACTGCCCTAAACAATGTAGATATCAATGAGGTCGATATTACCCAACGGTTGATATTCCCCACGTTTTTTAATTATAAAGGATATTTTTTCATTGATATCGGTAGATACGGCAAAAAAGTGATAGACGAACATTCAAGGCATCACCACTATACACAAAACTTGAACAGGGTGCTCTTAATTTGTCAAAAAGCTGCTCACTTCCTGGTTCAGATGTAGTAATTATGCGACATGCCATAATTGGCAACGAAGCTTATCCGTTATTAAATAATATATTGAAACCATATACACTCTATTCAATCAAAATGCAAGTTGGGCGTAAACATTTACACGATGGAAACACGTGAATAATTCTGAGGACTAATACGGAGCAGGGCCGCATTAAGGACGATCTCTATGAATTTTATAATGTAAAATATTAAAATAATATGCCCCAGTATTAAGAACTTTAAAAACAAACTTTTATGGCACACCTAGTCATTCACTTACCTGCAAATTTCTACTATTAACACAAATCGTAGCTCCAACAATTAATAAACAGCGAATGAATTATATCGGAAAAAATTAAAAGTCCACTTAATTGCAACTCAATACACCTCTGTAATAAATAACGACTCGCTGAACTCGCCCGCCTGGAAAAACTTTATTGCCAACTAGCCAATAGCAAGCCGATCACGTGCTAGCCATGCAACAACTTTTGTTTAACTTTCACTTGCGTTTAGTTTGAATAGAGTTTAGTAGACAAGATTTGAATGCAGAATGTGACTATTTTAATAAACGTTTATCTAGAGCAAGACGGACCGTGGAGTGTGCATTTGGTATCCTGTAATCTAAATGGTAAATTTTTGACAAACCTATAGCATGTGACGTGAACGTTGCAGAAAACATCGCAAAAGCTATCTGTGTTTTACATAACACGATTGTCAACAAAGACGGGATGCAACATAACGAAATTCAATATGGAGACAAAATTTAAACACACCTGAACCTACACGAAGACCTACATGAAGCAAAATTTATCGGCTGCAGTTTGAAAACCTACTTTCGCAATAACTCACTATTTTAATAAAGTAGAATAAAAATACTAATATTTTCTTATTACTTACCTGTAGTGTTGCACTCACTGGCCAGCTCTTTCTACATTTTAGCCAAGCTGTTGCGGTACCGATTTTATTCCACATTGGTTCCCGGACGAAAACTTGTGAAAATAGCTTCCTTGTCCATGATCCTCTCGTCGTGTTCGAAATTGCAAGCGTTGTGCGATGTGCGAAAATACCAAGAAGCGGCAGCCACAACGGTTATGCAATTTTATAAATTAAATAACTTATCCTCTGTTTGGTGGCCTTAAATAAATAAATAAATATAAAACACAATAAATAGGTATAAAGGAAGATTCTATTCAACATCGTCTTCATATTGTTATGACCGCTCTTGTTGAACCTTTAGCTTGGGCTTTGTTTATAAACAAATTTTAATAACAGATGGAAGATGGATAAATCATATATGTAAGTAAAACATATATATGCTAATGATCAGATTTTTTACAGTCCAATTTTGTTTTCTTTAATTAATTGTGGAACAGATCTGTGAAAAATATGTGTGAAAATATACTATACTTTCTATATACGATGTGTTGTTCTATTCTCGAATTGAGTTGCCTCGCCTCCATTCTCCGTTTCAACAGTTTCCATTCTATCTAAAATATAAACATAAAGGTTATTTTTTATTACAGGTACTACCTATAAAATATCTTTAAAACATAGAAAACTATTGTTGGAGATAATAACAATTAAAAACAAATCCATTAAATCACAATGATTTTCCCACAATACATATATACCTAAGGAATTGTTAATAAAATTGTTTCCAAAACCAAAACAATGTGAGTGTTTATACAGTGTGGATAGAAATTGTGGAATATTGCTTATATTTCTTAAAATAATCCAAAAATCCAAAATAATCAAAAACATGTTCTAATAAAAGTGTTGGGGGAAATTATTTCCCGTTTAGTGATAACAAGCAATCTTTTGTAGCACCAAAAATGTGGTTGCCATGGTAACCGACTTATTTTTTTAAAATGGCACCATATACATTTTTTGGTAAAAATTAATAATTGGAACTTTCTGAATGCGATACAATACAATTCGCATAAGAAAAAATGCAAAAAATAAGTTTTCTATTATGCTATTGACAATGTTTATCAAAATAATTATTAACAATAAGTTAGCAATGCCAAAATCAGAACAATGCGAGACTAGCTGTCAGTTGCTTGTAATTGTGTGCATTGTTACAGTAAACCTACTTTTTTACTCAATTTTCGGTGTACTTAAGTACTTAGTAAGTTATAATGGCCCTTGAATTAAGTGAATCGGAAAGAATACAGGTTAACATACTATAAGTACTTAAGTACACAGAAAATTAAGTAAAAAAAGTACGTTTAGTGTAACAATGTACACAGTTACACAGCTAGTGACAGTTTCGCATTGTTCTGATTTTGGCATAACTTGATGTTAATATAATTATTTTGATAAACATTGTCAATAGCTTATGCGACTTCATTAAAATTGTATTGCATTCAGAAAGTTCTAATGTATTAACCAGAAAAGTATATGGTCCCATTTAAAAAAAATTAAATCGGTTCCCATGGCAACCACATTTTTTGTGCTACGAAAGATTGCTTGATATCACTAAACTGTAAATAATTTCCCCTAACACTTTTATTAAAACATGTTAATGATATGAGCAATATTCCACAATTTCTATCCACACTGTATATGATTTTGGTAATACCAGCTAGATGGCATTGGATGGTTGTTCACCGCGTTATACTATTTCTTATTCCACATAGCCAGCGAATGTTTGGACGTTTCGGTGAGGTGCGCTGCCTCTGTCTGATGAGGGCCAACAAGTCCGAAACAGGTGCCTGTCGTCGTCTGCACACCTGCGAAAAATCTATACTAAATTTTCATTAGACATTGGAAACTAGTTTGGTGTTTTCAAGAACCAAAACATAAAACATAATAAGAACCAAAACATAAAACATATAATAAAATAATAATAATAATTGTTAATAATGTGCGTGCATTACAGACGGCTAAAGAATTTACATGTATGTCCTATGCGCAATCAGTCGCAGCCGATAAGACAACCAGCGACGCAGCAATGCGCGGTGATAATGATCCGCAAACTACACAGATCTACGCAAACCACCATTTTTGACTATACCTATAGCTTTGTTCAAACACATAGATAGTTCTTAACCAGTTCTAGCCTTTCGGAATATGGAAAGGTAGTACCAGAATTATTTGTATCCCAATAGATCGCCGAGAACCGGTTCAGAACTGCTGTTGGAACAAACCCAATATTACAATCAATTTTGACGCAGTAACCGTGCTGCGTACTTTGTACGTATAACTAGCAGGTATCAACAGCTTCTAGCCTTTTCACTCGAAACACGAAACATGATCACTGTGATAAATCATTAAACCAACATCCACCTGACTAATTTTTCTCCGCATTGTACTTTGAAATGTTGAGACCGTAGGCATAATCCTTTAATCAATCTAAAGGTAATAGGAAAACAAGGCCTGCCCAGAAAGAGGGCGATATATCTCTCTCTGAAATATAATCCTGAGGGAAAACGATGCCTATCGGAAAGGTATCCGGAATCCTCTGGAAATCCTAGATTTCATGAACTTGAAACGGAATCCAGCGCGTGCCCGCAAGGTGAAAGGTAATCGACGATGCTTGTTAAGGGATTTTAATCTGAAATACTCCGATTCCAGTCCACGTGATACATTGTTTCACTTCAATTATACAGGGAGTTTCTAAATTATGGTGCCAACGTTATATAACAGGTAGAAAATGTCATTTAAAACAAAAAGTGTAATAGTTATTTATGTATCATTACAATGCCCAAAATCCATACAAAAGTTTATTCATTGTCGACATATAAGGCAAGCATATACATCTATTTACGTAAATAAAACAAGCAAACATATATTAATGTAAATAAAGAACTAAATAAAGTCGGTTGCTTAGCAACAGAATCGACAAAGTCGATTTTCATGTTCGCCATATTTGCCGTTCATTATTAGTTGTAAAGATTACGTTAATATAAAAATGTAGGTAGACGTAGACACCTAATATATGTCAATTTTCATTGTTGTTGGATACCAATTTTTGTTGTTTACCTTTTGTTAATAAAACTGAATACCTCAATTATTATTTTTCTAATTTAAAACGGAGTGCTACTTTAAAAATTCAATCACAAACAATTTGTTCCCATGGCCAAGAGGGGGAGGGGCGGGGTAACACACAATAGGTTTTATATAATAAAAAAATTAATTGAAGAGGGACCCCATGTGGGTTATTCATATTTTAGAAAGGAAAATTAAGGAAACAGACCTCAGTCCCACAATTTCTTTTTAATTCAAAAAGCTACCGGTTTCGTAACTCCCAAAGTTACATCATCAGACTAAAGCTATAATAAAAGGAGAATAAAGCTAAAAAAGGTCAGCAACACTGCTAATAAATGACTAATATTAATTTTATCACTTAATGAGTAAAAAATTCGTTCTTTTACTTACAAATATCATCAAGAGCTGTACAGTTCTAAGATTGGAGTCTATTATAGTCATTGCACTAACTACTATCCTTTATATAACTAAAATTAAAAGGTAAGACAAACTAAGACAAGGGACATACAGATTAAAATTCTTGTTAGGTCTATCTATGGCGGCGTAATAGCTGTAGGTGTTTCGAATTGATTCTAGAAAATTTTTTTATACAATAAAAAAATTTTAATGGCTACGTATTTTGGTGCTGGCAGCGCCCCCCCATTGGCAAAGGTGGAAACTAAGTCTTAGGAGAGAATTAGCAACTACAGGCAACCTCAATATTTCAGAAAAACTTAAAGCAGAAAACGACAGTGCAGAAAACCCAACAGTAGAGTTAGGTAGGTAGCTATTATAATTCAAAGAAAATAGAGAAAGTTGGTGAATATTCAATATTTATAACTATAATAGACTCCAATCTTAGAACTGTACAGCTCTTGATGATATTTGTAAGTAAAAGAACGAATTTTTTACTCATTAAGTGATAAAATTAATATTAGTCATTTATTAGCAGTGCTGCTGACCTTTTTTAGCTTTATTCTCCTTTTATTATAGCTTTAGCCTGATGATGTAACTTTGGGAGTTACGAAACCAGTAGAAATTAAAAAGAAATTGTGGGACTGAGGTCTGTTTCCTTAATTTTTTCTTTTCTAAAATAAAAAAATTGTCCTTTGCATTTTCGGAAAAATTATAACATTTTTTAAATTTCAAGGCTACAACGATGACGAAATTCCATGACTGTTAGGTTAAAATGGTGCTCCGTGGCATTCCAGCATCCTCCTCCTCAGGTGCACAATAATAAAATTTGCAAATATTAAAGAGAACTGTACATTTTAGGGACATTAAACAAGATTACCTTTTCTGTAACATATTAATTTCTCTTTCAGAAAATGATATTATTTTTTCGAACATGCAAAGGACAGTTTTTTTATATAAAACCCATGAGCTATGGGAATAAATTCTTTTACACGAAATTCTTGCGCTTCAGCGACTAACGGACTGCGCCAAGTTTTATTTAAATTGTATAACATATGTAGAAGTTATTGCGAAAAATATGTCTTTCAAACTGTACCTTTATCACCTTGTAAGTTTTTTATTATACATCTTCATACTCCTGTTTATAGGATATTTTTGGTCCAAAATTAAATTTTTTGGCGTCATAATTCAGAAACACCCTGTATATTTGAAAACATTATTATTGTGACTCATACTGTAATATTTATATTGCTAGTGGAACATTATGTATGTCATGGTCGGTAAAACAACTCAATTAAGCGGAAAAGTCTTTTGTTGCCTGCTTTAAATAGTTCTAGTTTCCGATAGATGACATTGCATGTACCTATAGAAACCTTTTTTAGTGAAAAGAACATTAAATTTATATTTGTATAAATTCACTATCAGATAAATTATATAAATCATCCAAAACGCGAGTTTTGACACATAAAATAAACGAGAACGTCAATGTATGTAAAGAATAATAATTATTTTCAATTGTCAAAACAATGAAACATCTTTTTCTGTTACAAAATCTGTAATATGATCAATGAATAAGGGGTTCTTTATTCATTGAATATGATTGTGGATAATAGTGTACCTACACGCCTTGGCTATTATTACCATTTTATTTGAAACTTTTCGATGTGTTCAAGGATTTTAACGAATATATTCTCGCTTACTTAAATTCACGGAAAAATGTAACAACAAATCACATTGTGACCTAATAAAAAATGAGAGACTAGTAGAAGAGTAGTACGATTTTACCTCCTATATATTTATAATAATTGTGTAACTCGTCCTTAATAGAAAAGTTATATCTCCTTGAAAAACAAACACACTGACATATATTATGGAGCAAAGTCTTATGTCTTTGAAAAAAATACAAATTCTGTTAAAATCAATACTAAAACAACACCAAAAAAAAACCTGGATAACACCTAGTATATTGAAATCGATAAACTAAAAAAATTCTAAATATAAACGATTAATGCGGGACCAGGATAATGAGAGATTGAAACTAGAATATAATAACTATAGCAACCACGTATTGTTAAACTTCTTCATAAAAATGGCCCCAAGGATTAAATGGGAAATTATATACCGATTTCCCTTATTTCAAACATAGGAAAAATTTTCGAGAAAATCGTTAAAAAAAGAATTGTGCAATGTCTAATCAAAAACAACGTGTTATCAGAAAACCAGTATGGATTTAGGGAAAAAAAGTCGACGGATGATGCATTGCAAAACTTAACAGCTCACATATACGATATGCTAGATAAAAAAAAACAACTATCTGCATTTTTGTAGATCTAAAGAAAGCATTTGATACCCTGAGCCATCTTAAACTAATGCAAAAGATGTACAATAATTATGGAATTAGGGGCACCGTATATGTTACTTAAGATTTATCTCGAAAATCGAGAGCAAGTAGTAGACATCAATGGCATTATTAGTAATAAAATAATATTAAAATATGGGGTACCCCAAGGGACGGTTTTGGGACCATTGTTGTTTACAGTCTATATCAACAGTCTCCTCAAAATGCGCAGCGTCGGAAAAATATTAAGTTTTGCAGATGACACTGCTGTCATTTACAACTCACTTGGGATTCACTAAAGGTTGAGATTGAAAACGATTTTAAAAACATAACTGATTGGTTTAACGGCAACAAACTTACCATTAATTATGAAAAAACGAAATATCTATCTTTCACATCTTATTCCAATCATTTACCGAACTTAGGTCCATTAAATATTGGTGCTGGCAAAGACAACATAAAAATACCAGAAACGGACTCTATTAAATATCTTGGTGTTTCTACAGATAGACATTTACGTTGGGACATTCACGTGCAGTCTTTGTTGAGAAAAATGAGGGGATTGGTTTCACGATTTAGATATTTGAAAACTTATTTGGACATCAAACACCTGAAGATATTATATTATGCATTAGTTCAGTCCCAGTTATCTTACGGTATTGTTGGCTGGGGAGAAGTAAATGATTGTTATTTAAAGAGTGCGAATGTACTCCAAAAATTGATAATTAAAATCAGTCTCTTATCCAAGTGACTTAATATTCAGAGAAAGTCAGATTATGGATTTAAGACAACTATATGCCTATAATTTATTATTGAAAATCAGTGGCAAAAAATAGAAGTACAATTATTATTTGACCACCAATATGAAACACGGCAAAAAAACACCAGCTTAAATGTCCCCAAAAAAATAAAACAGTTGGCCAAGGAAGCTTCAAATACATTGCTCCAAAGATTTTTAATGGGTTGCCAGATATCTTAAAGTCCAAAATTGGAACAAGAAGTTTTAAAATTATTGTTAAAAACTGGTTTTTTTTTACACATATGGATTTTTTCCATACTATTATACAGTGTGGATAGAAATTGTGGAATATTGTTTCTATTTCTTAAAATATTCTTCATATCAAAAACATGTTAATCAAAGTGGTAGGGGAAATTATTTCCCGTTTAGTGATATCAAGCAATCTTCCGTAGCACAAAAAATGTGGTTGCCATGGTAACCGATTTAATTTTTTTAAATGGCACCATATACTTTTTTTGGTGTAAATTGATACATTGGAACTTTCTGAATACGATACAATACAATTTTAATGGGATCGCATAAGAAAAAAATAAAAAAAAATTAAGTTTTCTATTATGCTATTGACAATGTTTATCAAAATAATTATTAACATCAAGTTAGCCATACCAAAATCAGAACAATGCGAAACTGTCACTAGCTGTGTAAATGTGTACATTGTTACACTAAACGTACTTTTTTACTAAATTTTCTGTGTACTTAAGTACTTAGTATGTTAACCTGGATTCTTTCCGTTTCACTTAATTCAAGCGCCATTATAACTTTACTAAGTACTTAAGTACACAGAAAATTGAGTAAAAAAGTACGTTTACTGTAACAATGCACACAGTTACAAGCAACTGACAGCTAGTGAAAGTTCCGCATTGTTCTGATTTTGGCATGGCTAACTCGATGTTAATAATTATTTTGATAAACATTGTCAATAGCATAATAGAAAATTTAATTTTTTTGTATTTTTTTCTTATGCGACCCCATTAAAATTGTATTGTATCGTATTCAGAAAGTTCTAGTGTATCAATTTTCACCAAAAAATGTATATGGTGCCATTTAAAAAAATCAAGTCGGTTACCATGGCAACCAAATTTTTTTTTGCTACGAAAGATTGCTTGATATCACTAAACGGGAAATAATTTCCCCTGACACTTTTATTAAAACAAGTTTTTCATATAAGGAATATTTTAAGAAATATAAGCAATATTCCACAACTTCTATCCACACTGTATGATAAAAAAAATAGTTTTCAATCCAACTATCGGCTATGACTATCGATAAAGACTAATTACCTGACATATTATGTCCATACATTACCGCTTTAGACAATCATTTATCACTAACAAGAGCATTGAGCCGCTTCTGTGATTATAATGTTTATTTACCATATGTGTAAACTACCAATACGAGTTAATTTGTAAAAAAAAATATTCTGTAAATAAACTGGATTATTATTATTATTATATAGTTAACTAGTTGATGTGAATACTTGGGTTCCACATCAAACCATGGCATACAGGGTGAGTCGAAGTTAAACCGCCATACTCAAAATTTGAGTAGTATTTTTAAAAATAAATGGGGTTCTTCATATAACATTTTGTCCAAAAACGCTTCGTTTTCGACATACAGGGCGTCAAAGTTTTCTTTTAAAAACAGAAAAAAATTAGTATTTTCGGTTCCATTTATGCTATCGAGTTGAAAATTGGTACTTTTATGTTTTCTGGGACGGCGATTATGAATTTTCTATCAACTTTCTTCTAGCCGCTAGAGGGCGTTGGCTACGTCGTTACTTTCGAACAAAAGTGTTTTAAACTTTTTTGTCGTTGAAAAATCTGCATTTTAGACAGCGGAATATTAAATTACATTCGATTCTGAAAAAAAAATGTCTCTTGTAAAAATACGAAAACCTTAACCGTTTTCATGAAAAACGCAATTTTGTGTCGCGGTGCGCGTGAATTAGAAAAAATTAAAATTTCGTAGTAGGCTGAGAAATGGGATTTATTCATTTGGAATTCTTTATTTACAGTAGGTATTGTCCTAAATTAACAATTTTAGTGAACTTAGTAATAAAAAGAACTTTAACCAAGACAACTTTATTAGCAAAAACAGAGAAAAAGCGCTTCAACGTTTAGTAGGCTTTGAAAACAATTGTGGGTTACTAATTTCACAAAAATTGTTAATTTTTTCGAATTCACGCGCACGGCGACACAAAATTGCGTTTTTCATGAAAACGGTTAAGGTTTTCGTATTTTTACAAGAGACATTTTTTGTTCAATATCGAATGTAATTTAATATTCCGCTGTCTAAAATGCACATTTTTCAACGACAAAAAAGTTTAAAACACTTTTGTTCGAAAGTAACGACGTAGCCAACGCCCTCTAGCGGCTAGAAGAAAGTTGATAGAAAATTCATAATCGCCGTCCCAGAAAACATAAAAGTACCAATTTTCAACTCGATAGCATAAATGGAACCGAAAATACTAATTTTTTTCTGTTTTTAAAAGAAAACTTTGACGCCCTGTATGTCGAAAACGAAGCGTTTTTGAACAAAATGTTATATGAAGAACCCCATTTATTTTTTAAAAATACTACTCAAATTTTGAGTATGGCGGTTTAACTTCGACTCACCCTGTATATTTTGTGGCGAAATCCAGTTAGATAGGTACGAACTCCTAGACAACTCAGAACACCACTAACTACGTTTTGTAAATGATCAAATGTATGGGACAGTCCAATACGCATGATTTAATTATGAGGCCATATTTATAGAGAAAAATAATTTCGTTGGTGCCAGTTTAACGTCAAATTACGTCAGGCTCTGGCTGGGAATATCTGTCATTTAATTCCTTCCTATAGGTATTTCAAATTCCGGCGTGTAACTCGAATAGGGTAAATAACAATGAAACAATTGGTTTCCATTATTTAATCGAATTCGATCTGGTAGCACTAGGGTAGGGTAGAATTATACTTATAACCACAGACCTATAATATAGTTCACTAGCTATATACAGGGTGAATCAGTTTTTTGTAGCAGGACTTTAACAGGTGACATATCTTCAAAAAATAACCGCACTTTTTCGTATAAACTATATCTTTTTAAGGCCTTAGAAAAAAGTTACAGGGTGTTAAATTTTGAAAAAATATGTGGACTTTATTGTATATTTACCAAACTAGTTGAGATATTTAAGTCATATTTGGTATAAGTTATAACGGCACGGGTTAGCATAAAATCTATTAATATCTAACATCTTGCACAACCAGTGGCGGAGAAATGGGTAATTGGTAAAATTATTTTTAGAAAAAAAAATGAATCACCTTGTATTGTAATAAAAGGTATTGAATTTTTTATGTAGATTTTAATTGCAGACAAAAATGTCCTCTTGATATTTTTTCGCATGTGTTATAGTTTAATGGCAAATTTCATTTTTTTGTATGTTCTCGGGGTATTTCTGAAAAATTATTTAAAAAATTTGCTCCATAAGTAAGACTCAAAATAGAAAAAACGTGTTTCTTACTTTAAATAAACTAAGTTTTTTCAATAAACTTACCCATTCAAGGTTTTACTTTTCAAGATACAGAGCGTAACATTAATTGTATTTTCCTTAAATGTTTTAGACCCTGTAACTTCAAAAGTATAGCCTTAAATAGGTAAGTTTATTGGAAAAAGTTACTATATTTAAAGTAGCAAACACATTATTTCCACTTTAAGTGTTACTTATGGAGCAAATTTTTTTGATAATTTTTCAGAAATACCCCGAAAGAATACAAAAAAATGAAATTTGCCATTCAACTATAACACATGCGAACAAATAACAAGAGGGCATTTTTGTCTGCAATTAAAATCTACATGAAAAAAATTCTATACCTTTTATTACAATACAAGGTGATTCATTTTTTTTCTAAAAATAATTTTACCAATTACCCATTTCTCCGCCACTGGTTGTGCAAGATGTTCGATATTAACAGGTTTTATGCTAACCCATGCCGTTATAATGTATACCAAATATGACTTAAATATCTCAACTAGTTTGGTAAATATTCAATAAAGTCCACATATTTTTTCCAACTTTAACACCCTGTAACTTTTTTCTAAGGCCTTAAAAATATATAGTTTATACGAAAAAGTGCGGTTATTTTTTGAAGATCTATTACCTGTTAAAGTCCTGCTACAAAAAACTGATTCACCCTGTATAGGTCTGCGTTATAACGAAAAAGAAACTTACGGCAATAATAGACACGCAAGCGGTTTGAAGTCATTCTCTAATGCTCTTAAACACCAAGAGGATATTTAGGTATCTATATTTATTAGGTATACGTACCTGAAATTATCTTATTATTATACGTGACGTTAATAAAGTAAGTCACAAAATTTCAAGACGATATTCATATATCGATTTCAAGAAAAAAGTTCGTATGACCCTGTCTAAGTGTTAAGCGAAAATATCGATAAACAGATGCATAATCATCGGGTAATTTTTGAGATTTTATTTTTTTTTCTACTTCTGGAGTCTAGGTATCTACGGGATACTTCCCAAAAAATTAGTACTTATGCATCCCACTATACCTGATGAAATTGACGTCTTCGGAGGTTACGATGTTATAATGTTGAACAACTACAACAACTTTTATAGTGTAAATTGTAAAGACAGTTACACTTTTGGTAGGTATCCCACTCTCGGCGGTTAAAATTTTGTAACATATTTTAACGCTACCTACTTACAATATATTAAGAATTATGCTCCAATGAATTAATGTACAATACAATCACAATCACGTAAGTACAATATTTTATTATACTCAGTTAAATTGTGATGAATTTTGAAAATAAAAACTTCTGCAATCTACCTGCATTAATAAGGGCCATAAATTGGTACATTGTAAGATGTTGCACGCGTGTATTGATAATATATTTTGATACTTGCTCTCTCAATTCAATTATTGTTCATAACGAATTAAACGAATTCGCATCCTGCCTCCCCTAAAACTTCGATCATTACCATAATTCGGTGCTCCCCAACTCTTCCCCATTAACTGCCCCTCCATCATGCTCGTACCATAATTTAAACATACTGCGGCAACCCTATTCCCTTGCCCACCCTATCCGTCGCTTACCGCGCTTTCTGCTTTCTGCTTTCCGCCAAACTTCGCCTTTTCCATTTCTGCGCACTTCACATTGCGCAGGCGAATATCGATAAACCGATGGTCCGACCAGGCGCTAGGCTAACCTGTCTACGGTTACCGCATCACCGTTGTCGGTTTGTTTTCGATAATTTGACGGGATAGATCAAGAGTTTAAACGGCAGACATAGGGAGGAAAGACAGGGGGGAGCAAGGGGTTGAATTGGTGGACGAAACGAGGAGTGACAAAGGGTGTAGCTCGCGCGAACGGCGCGGCGGTTTTCGAGGTCGGTTCGTTGGTAAAACAGCGTTCAAAATTCCGGAGATCAGAATGGGCTGGGTCACCATCAAGACCCACCTGGTAAGTATAACTACGTTTTTTTAGAAAATAATAATTTAGGTGTCTCCTGTTTAGAAATCATTTTCTAGGTTAAAGCAATATATTAGAACCTATAGAAGTTCATCAAATAATTATTTTGAAATTTTCTGCACTTTTTGATCAGATTTAGATCAGATTAAGATAGGGTAAACCGGGCTGAAAGGTGTTTAAAGTACCATTGTTATAAATTTATAAATATTCTATTTAAGCATGGTGATATCCATTTAGGTAATTATTGAATATAGTGTATGCACCGCCCGATTTGCTTGAAATTTTGGCTACCCCCCTATTTTCGAGGTCCCTGAACACGAATCTGACCGCAGCTTCTTGAGGCCGGACGTAGTTTCCGAGAAAATGAATTTTCAAATTTCCTTTTGACACCCCACTTTTCGCGGCGCTATTTGTGGCTCTTATCGGGATGAATTTTTACTGTGCGCAGCTCAAACTAATCACCACACTATTTTGCACCTTCTGCAACATCGAAACCCGCGGGAAAACAGAAATTTTCCAAGATTTATAGAATGTTTTGGGACATACTCATTTTCCCTCGACATTCGGCTGCGATTGCGCGGGAGAGACGGAGAGCGACAGCTGGCGCTGCTATACGGAGCCAACGATGTTGCGAGGTTAGAACTAGAGAAGTTATGAAAAAGTAAAAAAATTAAATTATGGAATATAGTGTATGCACCGCCCGATTTTCTTGAAATTTCGCTACCCCCCTATTTTCGAAGTCCCTGAACACGAATCTGAGCTCAGCGCGCCGATCGTCGGGCGAAAACAGCGGCCGGGCCGGGCGTAAACACGGCATAAATATTTCAAAATTTCGGTTTTTCCGCGGCTTGGCGCGAACTTTCGATGCTGCAGAAGGTGCAAAATAGGGTGGTGATCAGTTTGAGCTAAATTCATCTCGATTATAACCAAATATCTCCGCGAAAAGTGGGGTGTCAAAAGGAAATTTGAAAATTCATTTTCTCGGAAACTACGTCCGGACTCAAAACACTGAGGTCAGATTCGTGTTCAGGGACCTCGAAAATACGGGGGTAGCCAAAAGGTTGGGCCCACACCTTCTCATGGTCTTTGCCGAACAATAACATTTTCTCTTTATTGGAAGTGGATAGAGATTCGCAAACAGATTTAAGAGCATTTACCCATATTATGCTAGATTGTGGACTTCTATCAACACCAATTTAATTAATGTTATTGACAAAGCTGGGCCCTAATAAATTTAATGTTTAATTTTTAACATTTTTATTAACTCCTGTGGATTATGAGAGCAAGCGCTCCAGTTTTCTGCTCTTAATATCGATGGCACTTTAAGTCAACGCCCCTCCCACTAGTCCCACTCAAACGTCAAGCGTGAAGCAAAATACCGGACAGAGCAACCGCGTGAAAAACATTGTATAAATCTTGGAAAATTTCTGTTTTCCCGCGGGTTTTCGCGAAGTTTCGATGTTGCAGAAGGTGCAAAATAGTGTGGTGATTAGTTTGAGCTGCGCACAGTAAAAATTCATCCCGATAAGAGCCACAAATAGCGCCGCGAAAAGTGGGGTGTCAAAAGGAAATTTGAAAATTCATTTTCTCGGAAACTACGTCCGGCCTCAAGAAGCTGAGGTCAGATTCGTGTTCAGGGACCTCGAAAATAGGGGGGTAGCCAAAATTTCAAGAAAATCGGGCGGTGCATACACTATATTCAATAATTACCTCTATTTATTTGAAATAATGATTTTTAGATGATCATGGGCGAAAATGTATTTATTGGCCATTTTGAGATAGTACCTAATTGACATACTTACCCAATTAGACGATCATTGGCCATTTTGTAAACATTATTTGTAGACTATACTTACGATTTTATTGTTATTTACGTGGGCTACCTACGGAGAAGTTCTATACTAGATTTCATTATAAAGCACGTCCGGAAAAAACTACTGTTTTTAAAATATTATGTAATTTTTAATCAAATTTGAGGGACCCTATAGAAGTATTTCCATTTTTCATTGATGAATTTGCACTCTCAGATTTTTTATAAATATTACAACATTCCACCTTCTTACATTCAGCATTTAAAATCAGTGTATAGGTACTTTCACCGTAGCCGCACTCCGTAGGATATTTTCAAACTCTCGCGCTTTGACTAGGTTTGCACAGAGTTCTGTTGTAACCAGTTGTTCGTTGCGGCAGGTCTCCTTGACCAGAAACAGTTCCCGTCCGCGTTTTAGTTGATGTTTTGGATTTTCAACCAATATTGAACAGTTATTATACAGTGTAATATTCTTTAAGGTGTATCTAGGGTTTTCCCAGACATCGTTTCTATAATATCAGTTTATAATATGATAGGAACACATTATTTGATATCTAAATTTTATATTATATTCCATGGTTCAATAAATATTAATATTATTCCTTGGCTAATTCCGAAATATCCGATAATTGCCACAGGAAGGGCCGCGTTCTCCTAATTACCACATGGAAATCTCCTTTATCCGTTTAATGTATAGTTAATCCGCTTTATTGGGTTTGTAACAATTATAATTTGAAAAAATCTTATTGGATTTCAGGTTAATGGAACCTGTGTTTCCTTTTTCCTTCATATACCTACGTGATACGCAATCGCCAACATAACTTTTGAATATGGATATTAGATATGGCTCTAACTAGGTATAATCGGAGCACATTCGGCCAAAATTTAAAAAAATCCTCTATTTTTCTTTAAAAAGGTTTCATATATTTTTCCGAAGGAACAAAGTTAAAGTTTCGTTCATTTAGTGTTGAGAATTTATGAATTTTCGAGGCAACTTGAAAAAGTTGTCTTTCAATCAGTTTGGTGGCGAAAAAACCCAATTAAAAATTAAATGGATCTGTTTGCGCCACAAATAAATTTTAGAAAATATATAGAACAAAGGTATGGGCTTAATGTTTGCAATAATTTCAGATTATTAGAGAAGAAGTTTTTCAAATTATCTAACGCGAAAAATGGATTGACATATTTATGTAAATGTAGACAAGCCGATATTATACCAAAAGGATTACGCCTAAAAGAACCTTTTACTAGTAGGAAATGTAGCAAAATATTGTTCAGATGTAGTATGATGCTGATAAGAGAAAGAATACAGAACCAAAGAAGTAATATAAACAAATTATGGGGGGATATAAATGAAATACAGGAAAATGTTAGGGACAGTGTATCTTTCTATGATTTTAATTATATATCAAACTGTATCAGCATAAGCTATAATAGGCATTTTGATAGAGTCAAACTTAGACAGATTAACAAATTCCGAAGATTAGTTGAGGAAAAGCATAATGAGGAATTCAATCAAATAGACAATGATTTTGTCAACAGAACAGTAATTAATTTATCTAACAGAGAACTTACAATTTGAGAAAAGTTAGTTTTGGCAAAAGGGTTAAATTTTTCTGTTGTTGACAACAAAATGTCTAAGCTTGACATAGTAGCATCGGTAGAGGAAACAGCTCAAGCATTACCTGAGGAATTAGGTCAAGAATTTAGAGTCAGGTCAAAAATAATCTTAGAAAAAGATTTTAAACCAAAGTCAAATATTTCAAAGGAAGAAAAAATAGCAATTAGATCACTTAAATCAGATAGGATAATTAAAATATTACCAGCAGATAAAGGAAATGCAACTGTTATTTTAGAAAAAACTGTGTATGATAATAAATTAAATGATTTATTAAATGAAGGAACTTACAAGAAGATAAACAAAGACCCTACAACTTCAATAGAAACTAAAATATACAAAACACTGTATAAATACCGCGAACAAATGACACAGAGACAAAGGACACTCTTAACCCCGCATCATTCAAAACCTCCACACTTATACGGATTACCAAAAATACACAAAACTAACATTCCTCTTCGCCTCATTGTAAGTTCAATAAATTCGCCATGTCATTCGTTAGCAAAATATTTACTTAAAATTGTTAATCCGTTAGTAGGAAACTCAAATTCATTTATCAGAAACAGTAATCATTTTCTAGAAAAAATTAGGGAACATCAATTTCCGGATAATTATATATTAGCTAGTTTTGATGTGGTTAGTCTTTTTACAAATGTCCCTGTTGACAAATCATTGAATATTTTACGCAGAAAGTTAGAAAGTGATCAGACTTTAGTAGAAAGGACAAATTTGAATATAGATGCAATATTAGAACTAACAACACTATGTGTTAAAACCACTTATTTTCAACTAGGAAATGAATTTTACCAGCAGGAATTTGGAATGGCTATGGGGTCTCCTTTATCACCATTCATAAGCAATTTATTCATGGAAGATTTTGAACAAAATGAATTGACTAGATATGTTCACCAACCTAATGTTTGGTGGAGATATGTAGATGACATATTTGTTATATGGGAATATGGAGTAGATTAGTTAAATTCATTATTAAATTTTATAAACTCTCAAGAAGCTTCTATTAAGTTTACCTTAGAAATTGAAAATAATAATGAATTACCTTTCTTAGATGTTTCTATACTGAAATCAGATAATATAGAAACTAGTGTCTATAGAAAACCAACACATACTAATAGATATCTCCATTTCAACTCCAATCATCATATTAGTGTTAAGAAAGGAGTAATTAAAAGTTTGTATGACAGGGCTAGAACGATTTGTTCTAATAACACAAAATTTGAGGAGGAAATTAAACATATAAAACATGTTCTTGAGAAGAATAGTTATCCTATTGAATTTGTTGAGCAAGTTTTTCAGGATTGCCAACAAAATAACAATGCTAATAGAATTAGAGAAATAAATCTGGTGGACCGACCAGTAAATTTAATAACTCCTTATATTCCTGGACTGTCAGATAAGCTAAAACGTATAGGCAATCGTTTTAATGTGAGAACAGTATTTAAAACCAAAAATACATTAAGATCGATGCTAGTTAAAACAAAACCATTTAATGAGTTACAAAGTTCAAAAAAATGCATTTATAAAATTCCTTGTGAATGTGGAAAGTTCTATGTTGGGGAGACTTGTAGGCCATTTAACGTTCGTTTAAAAGAACAAAAAAATTATATCAGGCAAAATCAAATTTCGAAGTCAAAAATATGTGAACATTCCTATCATAGGATATTGTGGGATAGTTCCAAACCAATTTTAAAAGAAGTAGGAAATAGACGAAAAATTAAAGAATCTGCATTTATTCTAGGAAATACGGGCAACTGTGTTGCTGAATGTTCAGTGGAATTCAGTAAAATATTATTGCCACTTATTCAAAGAGAAGTTAGTATAGATAATTAGATAAAACACAGGGTACAATATCAGGCAGGTGGCTAGGCTATTGTTTCTGTTATCATGACATTTTAACCTGAAATTTATTAATCTGTCACTTCTAGGGCTGTTCGATCTCCGAATTTCAGTATCGGAAATCGATACTGAAAAAATATCGATAAAATCGATAAATCGATCTTATCGATATAATCGATCTTATCGATAAAATCGATCTTATCGATAAAATCGATCTTATCGATATAATCGATCTTATCGATAAAATCGATCTTATGGATATAATCGATCTTATCGATAAAATCGATCTTATCGATATAATCGATCTTATCGATAAAATCGATCTTATCGATATAATCGATCTTATCGATATAATCGATCTTATCGATAAAATCGATCTTATCGATAAAATCGATATAATGAATTTTATTTAAGAAGCTAGACAAAAAAAGGCCGATCGGCTTTCTGCGGGCGCGGTCTGGACGCAATGGGTGCAGCAATTTCCTTTATTCCTATCAAAAGATAGATATAATTGGAAAGATCGGTAAAATCAAAAATATCGATAAAATCGAAAAGATCGATAAAATCGAAAAGATCGATAAAATCGAAAAGATCGATAAAATCGAAAATATCGATAAAATCGAAAAGATCGATAAAATCAAAAAGATCGATAAAATCGAAAAGATCGATAAAATCGGAAAGATCGAAAATATCGATAATATCGATATTTCGATTTATCGAAATTGAATATCGAGTATCGATAAAATCGATAGTATCGATACTTTCGATTTTATCGATATTTTGTCTCAGGCCTAGTCACTTCACTTTGACGTGGCATGATCTTTGAGAAAGGAGGAAGATTTATCCTCCGAAAGCTCAGAAAACAAATTTGTTGAAGTTATTTTTTGAGTTACACGTTTAAAGTTTCGTTCATTTAGTGTTAAGAATTTATGAATTTTCGAGGCAAATTGAAAAAGTTGTCTTTCAATCAGTTTGGTGGCGAAAAACCCAATTAAAAATTAAATGGATCTGTTTGCGCCACAAATAAATTTTAGAAAATATTTAAAGTATGTAGGTACCTATTTACTTTCATAGTCAGTCAAGTTAAAAATAAAAATATAATTGTTACTTGATTTTTTTTTTGGGAAAATGACTATTAAGTATTTACTAAATTTATTCCAGTGATTGTTTTACCTTTAATCTTGAACGATGCAAAAAAAAATAAAGAGAGAATGTTTACGTCGGTTTACTTTTAGATTTGTTGAAGAGAACTTGAAAATTTTTCCCAATCTTAAAAACACAGACCTAAACTCTTTCCTAGCTAATGTGTGTAGCAACACATTTTCCCACAAAATGGAAAATGTAAATATCGACTTTATACTGGGCTTAATCTACGTTATAACATATACCACTAATTGTCAAAATTTTAGCTCGCATTGTGCCGTGAAATTTTAATAGATGCATGAAAAATGTCTGCACCTCTATAGTACCTGCAGAGCTTATAAAATATTCAATAGGAAACATACTTAAAAGTAAACACAGTGAGCAAATTCTTGCTGTCTTGATGTTGAATTTATCATACCGATGATCATCGGTATGATAAATTACCTTTCGGATCCATTGTTCATAAATCTTATTATCTTTCGACAATCTACAATACTGACGTTTCTCGCTGAAATTTGTGCCATATTTTCTCAGATTAAACTATCATAGCCCACTGCAAGATACACCATATTGAAAACTATATGCGATCAAAAAATCAAATAATTACGCCTCATGTATAAAAAAGAACATGTGCGTTGAGATTTTCGCCAGAGACGCACTGAGAGACGACCTTTATTTAATTTTACTTTTACAATTGTTTACGTCGAAATATTTCGGAAAAAACTTATTGGCTTAATTAAAATGAGTCAAAACATCGATACAATTATTTGTGGCAGTGTCTAGATAGCCGAAAACAACAAGATAAAAACCGCATTAAATACGCGATTGAGTACATCCCTGTTGCCAGACGCGATGATATTTTATGGCCTATTGACCAATCGCCTTATTTCGCAGAACGTCATCAATCACGTGCTTTTATTTACGTATACGTAAGAGTTACTTGATATTAGTATAGATGCGCGTGCATAAAGAGAAAAACAAATTTTAAGAACGCAAATTATTAGATCTATCATTGAACGGTTTCACGGGCGTAGCCAGGATTTAGTTTTGGGGGGGTTTAGTTTGAGAAGTAAATAAAACAACAAAAATATACTTACATGAAATTTAATATCTATATATTCATCCGAAAAACTACGACATATTTATAAAGTTCTTAACTTTAAATTAAATGGATAAATTAACTTCGTTCCTCTGCGCTAAATTTAAAACCATTAAAGAAGAAATCTTCGGCTTTTTCTTTTAAATATATCCACTACTTCATCTGCATGAATTTCTGTTCCATAGTGAATGTTCATTAGAGCCAAACCATTAAGTCTGTTTTCACTTGTAGTGTTTCGTAAATAGTTTTTCAGTCTCCTTAGGCTCGAGAAAGACCTTTCTGGGGTAGCAGTGGATACAGGAATGGTAGCGAAGATTTGTAGTAATGTGTAAATATTAGGATAAAGGTTTTTATCGCACATATCTAGGCACTCCAAACTAGATTTCGGGGTAGGCAGTCTTCTTATCAGCATGCAAGGTAGCTGAAGCTTTGATAGCTAAATCCAAATTAGTTTCTTTATTAGAAACCCCTTGACCTTGACTACACCACTTTTTCCAGTAGTCCATACCTTTAGGTTTATCACCCTTCCTTTTTTTTCCCTCCATTTTTCGACAGTAATAATGATTCACGTATCTATCCTTAACAAGGTCATCGAATAACAGTGCACTAAAATAATTACTCACTTACACGGTACACTTAATTCTCTTCACTATTCGTTCACCACTTTTCACTTTTATTCGCTTCGAGTTCGCATGGAACAATACGCGCCGCTTATATAGCAGCCCACTAGCCGTCCAGAAACTTCCACGAACTTCCACGAACTTCCACAAAGTTCCGCTCATTTCGACCGAGGGGCGTGGCGAATAATCGAGAAACAACGCAAAGTGTCCCTACAATACAAAATAGTTCGGCTGCAACTGCGTCTGCCTCTCGTCAAAAGATGGCGCTAGGCGCTACTATTACTACATATATTCAAACGTAATAATAATTTAACTCTTCACTCCTCGTATTTTTTCGGTATAATATTAGGTAATATTTTGCTTATTTCGGGGGGGGGGGGGGGGGTTTGAACCCCCGAAACCCCCCCCTTGACTACGCCCGTGAACGGTTTGATATTAATTTCATAAAACCCACGACCTCGCCCACGACGTATATGGACTCACGAAACTAACTGATAGATAAATGAAATAGATAGACGGATGTTTATTTGCCACCGAGTTTGCATATATAGGGTTAGTTTTTGACCCACACAAAATTTTTAACAAGGATTAAAATTGGAACCCTATAGAACGCCCATCAAGTTTTGTTTTATAAGTAATAAAGGATGTTTTAGTGGCATAATATAAGGTAAAGGATATCAATTGAAAAAAATGCACTTCAGCCGGGACTCGAACAGGGGACTCCTACTGGGAGTGGGCACTTAACCAACTAAGCTACCGGAGATACGGGTTCCATCGGCTAGGTGTTATTTATTCCGAATGATATTAGTTAGTACCGGTGAGGGGTTAGAGGGTGTAGGGCAACTACTCATGATTATTGGTTATGTGAACTTCCTAGTTGTTCATCAACCATTTAACGACTTAATGCAAGTATAGAACGTGGAAATTCAATGTCAAGCCAAGAATTCCAGTCCCGGCTGTAGTGAATTTTTTTCAGTTGATATCCTTTACCGTGTAGGCCACTAAAACCGAGGGGGTAGTCACTGTGGAGATCTTCTGTCCTACGGGATGGAGATCCCATGGAGATCCGTGGAGATCTGTGGAGATCCGTGGAGATCTGTGGAGATCCGTGGAGATCTGTGGAGATCCGTGGAGATCCTGTGGAGATACGTGGAGATCCGGTGGAGATACGTGGAGATCCCGTGGAGATCCAAGAACTTCGGCTACAGTCGTGTAGAATCGGAAAAACGTAATTGCGCGCGCACCTCATCTAACATCATTCCAGCACGGTCGGCGCCGCCGCCGGTCATTTGCGATAGGTCTTCGGCAACACGAGCACATCGTGCACGCGTGCACGTCTGTTTTCGGCGAGTAGTAGTAATAAAAAATCAAGGTCCGTATTTAAAAAAATTAAGATGATCTTTCTATCTCAAAAACGAAACGTCGCCCCGAAAATCTAAAAATACCAGGACGTAGTCCAGAAAAAGTTGCAATGAAAAAGTGTAATTTATTTTTCAATATTATCGCAAATGACGCCAGAAAAAAATAAAATCTAATTTCCAAAAATTCCGTTTTCTTAAATATCTCGGCAACCCATGAAAATATTTTAACTTTCTTAACGGCATATTGTTAGGCGCCCAAAGGCGCAAGTTTGCCTCCATTTGACCGACTTCGTATCTGTTACGGTTTCCGAGATCCCCATGTTGAGCACCGGAACTGAATCACCCTGTATAACCAATCTATTCCTAACAAAAAAAGAAAAATATGTACACTAAAATAATAAAAATAATAAATAATATATTTTTTTACTATTATTATGTCGAGTACCTATACAGGGTGTTACAAATTCGAGGGCAAGCATGGAGATCTCGAAGACCGTAAGGGATACGGGGTTGGTCAAATTAGGGAAAAGTTGCGCCTTTGGGCCGCCGAGAAACTTGGGAAATTTTCATGGGCTGCTGAGATTTTTGCAAAAAAACGAATTTTCTGGAAATCGTTTTTAATTTTTCCTGGAGCTATTTGTTAAAATATCAAAAAACAAATCGCACATTGTCATTGCCACTTTTTATGCTCTACAAGATAACATTTTTAGTGTTTTGGTGGGATATTTCGTTTAAGTGGGAGGTGGGTCAACTTCGTTTTTCCAGGAAAAAATAAAAACGATTTCCGGAAAATTAGGTTTTTGCAAAAATCTCAGCAGCTCATGAAACTTTCTCGAGTTTCTCGGCGGCATATGACGGGCCCCCCAAAAGGCGCAACTTTGCCCCAATTTGACCAACCACGTATCTCTTACGGTTTCCGAGATACCCTGGTTGCCCTCGAATTTGTAACAACCTGTATACCATTCGTAATCTCGTTTACTACCTGTAAAAAGTTTGTGATTTATCCATATCGAGATTCATATATTGTAAAAAATATACTCGAAAATATGGATACACTATAAACTACCCCAGAAACCATGATACAACAAAAGAGAGATATGATATTTAGCCGCCTCAATTTCGTTCCCTTCTGACATGCAAAGTATTACAGTATGTCCACTGATTGAGTTTACAAAGGGACAAATGGACCAAAGATTAATTAACAGTAATTTTACAACGCAAACTTCCGCAAATTGGCTGAAAATGCAGAGAACACACTACAATGACACTCAGACGTTTCTGACGTTTCGGTTGTTTTGTAACCAGATGATACAACTTGTACCATTGTTTATAACCGCGTGACGCGCCAATATGGTGTCCAACCTGCGCAATATCATATCTCTCTTTTGTTGTATCATGCCAGAAACTACCACTTTCTGAGCAAAAACCTGTTTATTTTTCAAAGATCTAATTCCATATAAAATTGAATAGTTATTAATGTATATCGAGGTCCTAAGGAAATATATGGAGATCCATGGAAATCCATGGAGATCCAAGGATATCCATGGAGATCCAAGGATATCCGTGGAGATCCAAGGATATCCGTGGAGATCCAAGGATATCCGTGGAGATCTATGGAGATACAACAAGATTTCCACAAATGGAGATTTTCTGTCCCAAAAAATCGCATGTGACTACCCCCTCGACTAAAACATCCTGTATTATTTATAATTACAGGTACTAAAAATCTTTTTTATTTTATAACGTAAGCTTGCCTCAGCAAACGAACCTCGTTTTATGACTCGATATACAGGGTGTAATTCATAGAGCCGAAAACACAATTTATGTTGTGTTTTTCAGGCAGAAAAGTTCTCTCCAGAAATTTCTAGGGGCTATAGCCCCCCCCCCCCTGCCCCGACGCTACGTTACTGTTGGAAATACCTTTGTTTAGATGATCGAAAACAGAAAACTCTCTTATAACCAATGCTTTGTATTCTGAGTTCTGGCGTCACGTGGAGCGCATCTGTAAGATTGACACCAATAATGGGACCCCAGCATTATTGACACATTGGTAATTTAGTTAATACCAACCGACAAATTAGGGATGTCAGGGTCGTATTTCATTTTTAGCCACAATTTTTGTTTACACCATAAAACGCAAAAATGTATTGCTGCTTCTTTCAAAATTGGTTGTCTGGACGTCTAGACAGAAACAATACAAAAATAGATCGATTTTGTTCCGATTAGACTTTTGTAAACGTCCGAAAATTCAGCTTACCCAAATGCGCCCTAATAAGTCCCTTCTTTTTGTTGTCGTTCTTGGTAATCTAGGTAATCAAACGAACTGTCAACCTCCTCGCTATTCGGCGAGATGAATCCCCGCGTCGGTCTGAAACCAAAAAAATTGGTGGTAGGTGGCGACACTAACGACTCTCTTAAATGAGATACGTCTAAAACACGTAGAGTTTCTGCATGATGTGGCGAATAATAAGAAAACATACCTACCTAATAATTTTCTTAAGATATACATTTATAAATAAATCAGTAGTGTCAAAAAACCACCAAAAATAAGGATACCTATTTAAAGAAGTCTTCACCAAATCAACAGATCGGCCCAAAAATCATCAAATGTAGTGAATGAATTGTTACCAGACCTGGCAACATTGTGCGGCCCCGCGACTTTGAGGTAGGGATCGCGCGGGCGCATTTCGTACACAAATTATTTAGAAGCGGGGGTCACCTGTACAGAGTGTGATGTGGGCGTGGTATGTACTACGTAACCCGTCAGCTGATATTATCCGAAACCAAGGTCTACTTAGGTATTATCAATGACGTCAAAATCTGACGTCATTGGGTATTATTAAAGAAGTGTTTGTAGAATGCAAACAACGCTGCCGATCGAATATCGGCGGCGATATCAATTCGTGAACGTTCGTCCGCGTAGTTAAAATGCTTGGACAAATTAGTATTGCACCATAAGGTTGGTATTGGTCCAAGAATGGTATTGGTTTAAATTTGGTGGAAAACGAGGACGAAATTAGCACACGCTCAATTTCGAGGAGACTACTACCGTTTTCAGTCAACGCTACTACCAGTTACCAAGTTACCCACACGAGGGCTTGAAGATTACCTACTCCCTTCATCCTTACCTACTACATTCAAAACGTCCACGCATTGGAACCAGGCAATTTTCCTGCTCGATTAGAATTTTGCAACTGGTTTTTAAATCAGTCCGACAGCAGATCCTCCTTTTTCCAGCAAAATTCTGTGAAGCGACGAGTGCTGTTTTATACGATGCGGCATTTTTTAAAATTTACATTTTTTTTAAATTTACATAGGTAGTTAGTGTTAAATTATTATTACATTAAGGGAAAAACGAAAGTAAACATTAATTTTCTATCAATATTAAGTAATTTTGGAATGCCACAAATTACAAGTTCCATTTACTTAAGTACGGTATTATTAAATTATTTAAATAGTCCTCGATATTCTCAAGTTTAGTTTTAAATTCTAAAAGATGTGCGTTGAAATAATGAGTGTTTTGTTCGTATTTCCATAAAAAAGACAACTCAGTGTGGGTAATACGTTGGCGGCCATATTGTTAAAACAGTGCGACGTAGCACTAAGTGACTTGTGCTTTTTGAGATTTTTGAGGATTTTAAACACAAGAAAGGAGTACGACAAGGAAAATCATCAATGCATCTCAAAGGTAGTTTTTTTAATGTATTCGCTAAAAGAACCATTAAGGAGTTAAAGGACGATCCCTCAAATACTGTGAAAAAGCGATATGTCTGGCAACGCTGCACATGGGTGATGGAGGGGAAGTCGTAGAGGTACGCTGCACATGGGGGATGGAGGGGAAGTCGTAGAGGTCATGAACGCCTGGCTGTGGCGTTGGAATTAGGGGTTTTAGTAGCGTTTTTATAAAAATTATTTCTGACGATAATATGCACTTTAGAAAAATTGTAATTGCAGAGTCGTAACAAGCGCATTTTCCCCACCTGTGCCCTTAACATTAATCTACTAATGACGGATACACCCTGTATTGACATAAGGAATAAAACACAATTTTAAACTATTTACAAAAGTTGTCGATTTGACACTACTTGAGAACTATTGAACAACAAAAAATGTCATAAAGTTTACAATAAACTTGCGGTTACATAATAATAAAAAAATATTTACAATGAAAATGTGAAGAAAATTTACAAGTTGAATGAAATGAAATAGGTGCAAAGTTAGAATTAACCTTGAAGTGAAAAGATAATAAAAGAAGTCCAAGCCAAGTCGACACGACAATTATTCAAGTTCAAAAAGCTCAAAGATTCACAAATTTCTGCATGTACGATCTTTAAAATTTGTACCCAATGTACCGTTAAGCCATCATAGTTGAATATGGTATTTGGGAGTGTGGCTGTAAAAAAATATCCCTGCAGTTCCTAAGTGAAGCTTCGGTCGTGTACCTAAGACAAAAAATAATCAGGCACACTTCCGGAGCAAAGTTTTTTTTTTTTCAATTCGATACAATAAAGTCACAATAAGTTTGTGTTAGGTGTACAAGTGTTAATCTCAACGGTTACAAAAAACAAATCATTATTAGCAGGATCTTAGTTGGCCGGTATGACATATAGAGCCCTATAACAACTATACAGGGTATTTAATTAAGGGTGAAGAGGTACCATATCTCAGGAATTAATAGTCCTGGAGGTTTGTGAAAAAATCTTCAAAAGTAATGTGGTCACGAAAAATTGCTAGAAATTATTTTTAAGGTCGGCCGGTAGATGGCGTATTCAAAACAGTAAATTTGAAAAATGAGTTTTCTCAAAAAGATTACTAATAAAGGTATATTTAAAATAAATTTATTGCACTCTTCAGCAAATTCTAACTATTTTCGTTCAAGATTTTTTGCTCTAGATCTTCAAATAAAGGTGAAACGGGCGGAAAAACCTTGACTTGAAAAAATGCTGCTAACTCCGGTTTGACTTAACCGAATTGGTCGAATTTGGGCTTGTTGAAGAGAGCGTCCCTTCTTCTATCAAATGATTGTCCAGTAAGGTCATTTCGAATTTCATGGTCACCACTAGAGGACGCAATTTGAAAAATTTACCTTTTATTACAATTTTCTCCGAAATTTTAAATGCAATGATATATGTATTCTGTTATAATCGAAAAGTAGATTAAATTTACAAAAAAAATACCCAAGTTTCAAATCGATATCTTCATTAGTTTCGGAGTTATCGCTAAAAGAATAATTATTAACATGTTATTTGAAAGAAGAAGGTAGGTATTTGTGGTCAAAGATTTCCGTGGTCAAGCATGCTATGAAATATATATAAAAAATCTGCTTGATCTTAATTGCTATTTTTCTCACTTTTATTCCGTTAAACGTATTTCTAATTTACTTACCTTACCTGTCGTATTGATATGAAATTATATCGGAAATCATCTAGTAAGCCATAAAACAAAATCGTTTGGTTTCTAGGGAAGCAAAAAAGTAAACGTCACATGCATCAAGCTTTAATAAGTAGTATTGCGTCAAATCTTGGATTTTTGTAATTTTGAGTTAAAATCGTGTATTTCATGGGATTTTCTCGACAGTGGAGCGTTGATTTTGCTCCCTATCTCACACGCAACAATTTTTTATGAATGCAATGCAACATTGCATACTATACTCTGGTTTCTTATACAATAATTCAGTTTAAATTATGGAAATCAGTTTACGTTAACACGTCTGTTTACAATAATACGACACAAGACAGAGCGAACCGCGTTTCTTTATCCAGACAGTCGTAAACTCTATAGGCATTACTGCGATTGACTAGCTGATGAAGTCTGTGCCTAGACAAAGCGATCACGCGGCTCTCAATTTTCACACAAGCGACCTATTTAAAAAATGATGCTATCCGATATTGGAACTAATGGTGTGTATATTTTTAAGTTACAGATTGCTTTACCGATATGGGTACTTAATGAATTATGCGTTTTTCGATGACTAACAAAACGATAACCGTATTATTACCAAAAAAGTTAAATTTCCCAAATACTCTGTTCCCCTAGATGCGAATTTATACTACCGCACGAAACTTTTAATGAAATTCACGATTGGGAGCTTAAGGAGATTAAACTGTCCCGCTATGGTGGCCTTCGAATTCTTATGTAACGGCTGTCAACGGTATTCGCGCTTCCCTGTGTGAAATGTCTATTGGGTTACGCAAGACGGGTTTAATACTAAAGTAAGAGATAAGTTGGGAAAAGGATTAAAATTTGTCAAAATCATTGTAGGAAATTAAGTGATTTTATCAATACCTAATACGTCTTTTGGACCAGTGTACCTTCGTGTTAAGATAAGCAAACGACGCGGCGACGTGTCAAGATTAGAGAAGTCGCGAATTGAAATTCCTTGCCTTGATTTTTTTAGTTATTAATGGTTAGGTAATTTTCTGCCTCGGTCCTCAGACAAGATATTTTCAAAAAGCTTTGAAATCGCCAATACTGTCTCTACTCGTTAGTAATCTTTGTTAATAGTAAAATATCTACCCATATAATTAATTATAGTGTCAATCTTCGAAGCTTCCCGAACTATTGTGTTTTTTCACCTTCGGTCGACCACTAATTCGATTCTGGACGATATCTCGTATAGATGTCTTTAAAGAAAAACACCAAGAGAGTTGGGCAAATATAAATTAGGGATATTTATTTCTTCTTAAATATTGACCTACACTCATTGGGATTAATACTACGGTTTTCTTGAAAAAATGCTATCCTAGTTCTACCGGGAAAGTCACCAATAGCCTCAAATGGAAATGAAGCCGAAATGTCAATAATTGTCATCCCTTGCCCGGAAAAGCATATGTGGTTATTTCTGGGGCATCCCTACGAGGGTATGAATTATTGCTATCAATGTATGCCATAATTGATAAACGACACAGTTTCACATTTGTGGAATGAACTACAGTGCAACGTTAACAAATTCCAAGAAAAATCCCTCGGGCATTGTAAAAATTGTACCTATGATATCCCCTATGGTTAATTTTCCATTTTCTGTCTTTGCAGAAAGAACTTTTTTCGAGTCGGTTAGAGGGCGACACTACTAGCGGACGCGAACGTAAAATGTCTTCCGCGTCAACGGCCAGCATGAAGAACAAGTGGCTGAAGGCCTTCAAGAGTCTGAAAACGCCACCTCCGGAGGTTGAAAAGTGAGTATAAGGTGATTAAGTTGTCTACGAGTTAACTGACTTTACATCGTTGATTGCTTTTCGATCTCTCTCGCTTTCGACAGTTATATATAAATTTAAACTACACAGAATGTATCTAGACGTGTTCTTTTTTATCTTACAGTTTTCGGCAAAAGCTACTTTCAACAAAAAGTTGTGCTTCTCAAAGTACCTACCTAATAATATTTGAACTTAAAAATGTAGAATTCTGACAAGAGAAAAATCAGGACATTGTGTAGACACTTATACATTTTCAGCAGTTCCATCTTAATTGCGATTAAAAAAAAATATAAAAAAGAATATGCCGTTTTCATTGAAAATTAAGGCACGTTCCTCTTAATCGAATTTTGCATAACATCCTTATTTTTTAACTTACCTTGTAAATTGGAACTTAAGTTAATAATGGATAGCATTTTCCAGAAGCAAAACTTTCTATCAAGAGTAACTATTTGTCAAAAAGATAAAAATGGTTTTCCTCTTTTTTTTCCTCAACCTGGGACTAGGTAACTTGTATACACCTACTTTACGAGTATACACATTTTCTACAATAATACAGTATGCAATTACCAATACCAAAGCGCATGCATGCGCTTGCTGTGAATTGCTGATGCTGGTTCAGTTGTTCTACAATCTGCGTGCAAGTGCTTCCTTCTCTTGGTAATGTTGATTGCACCCACAGTTTTTTGAAACTAGAGTTGACTAGCTTTCACGTGAATACTAGAGGCCCAGTATAACAATAAACCTGACAGTCGTTTTCACAGTTAACAGAGATTGGACAACGATCGATTTTCTCTCTGACATGGGTCTTATCTTCCATTTAAAATTCACTTGGTTAAACAAACGTACATTTTTCCTTTCTTTAATTTCTTTAGCAGCAATGTATTTAACGATGTGAAAACTAGATTAGGCTTCAATTCATCAAACCTTTGAAATTAAATCAACTTTGCACTAAACTCGACATATTTTTTTAAACCAAA
This sequence comes from Pseudeuparius sepicola, assembly GCA_963920635.1. Taxonomy (NCBI): domain Eukaryota; kingdom Metazoa; phylum Arthropoda; class Insecta; order Coleoptera; family Anthribidae; genus Pseudeuparius; species Pseudeuparius sepicola. Next base: position 57,430,869 of record OY987301.1, on the reverse strand, counting down.
TAGAAATTTTCTAAGAAAACAACTGGCTAGCATTAGAAATTGATGTTAAAAATATATTAGAGGTGTCGATCTGTCAAAAAAGTACAATTTTCAATAAATAAATTTTAGTTAAAATGTTTGGATTTTTTTTTAAAAGTCGCAAAAAACAAAAATCATCGTGGGTCTCTGAAAATTGGTATGTAGGCTAACAATTGCAAAAGAAACAACTTCTTCTAATAACTTTTTTCGAAAATGCGGCAAATAGAGCCGATTTTGGATGATTTTTGAAAAAAATGTCAATTTTGACAGATACCGCAAGTAACGTGGTCGATTCTTGTGACGTCATTTTTTATCCTCCGACAAGCACAAATCGATGGCAAAGTCAAATTTTCATTTTATCCAAAAATTAAATAAAATCCCTTATGGTGCGTACTTTATTGGTTCACTGTATACTGTATATAGAGTTAGTTTTTGTTCTATGTCGTGATTATTCTGCAGATTGGGAGCCCACATTTCAAACTGAAAATTATACCTATAAAATAAGCAAGAAATATTTCTAATTAAACTTACTTACCTCACACATATTTTTGAAGTATCCAACTTTGGTATGTTTCATTTGAAATTTCTATCTTGCTTGTTTATTTGAGTTCTTAGGCAACCTTCTGTTACAATTTTTTGTGTCATACATGTGATCTGGTGAACGGTGAATATCATTTACCATACTACTAAACCTAATGTAGAAAAATCTGTTTTAATAACCTATTAAAGAAAATAATTTAATGACATATTAAAGAAAATTGTAGGAACGCCAGGGAGACCGAACGCATCTTTCAAGCCGGGGTTCTTAGGTTATGCCACTCATCATAATACATCCTCATTACCGTCAAAGGCTTCGCTTTTGTGAGCTCATTAAATGGACCAAATAGAATATAAAGCCAAATTGCCCACGGCGAAGGGCTTTCACAAAAATAATTTATCTCTCCGCGAATTTTTCCCTGCGACATTTAATTGGATTTCTGAAGAAACAGACAATTTTCTGTAATTTTTACAAACGATAACGTTAATTCCGGAGGTTGACATGGCTCTAATTATTAGTCTCAAGAAAAAGGGAAGCCTCTGAATTATCTCAGTTATTATTACTTTAGTGTATTGTAGATATTGAAAGTTTATTCGTCAGTAAAATGGTTTCGATTCACTCTTTATACCGAGTTTGCTAAAAGAACATCGCCTATAACTTTTTAAATATTTTCTTAGTAATCAAAATTATTTGATACATTTTTGCACACATTTCGGTGACCTTGAAACCTTTTATGTTTACTGTACAATTTAGTTGCTATGAAACGCAAAATAAAAAATAGTAAATGAAATTTTTAATGTTCGTATTGAAAGGATGCAAATTTGAATAAGGGACTAACAAATTATTTTCATTCACGAATTATTTGACGACTCCACTATTTTATTTTTCAATATCAAAATAAGATTCATAAAACATATTATAGGGTAGGTACTCTGTGAATTTATTTTTAGTTGTTAAAACATATATTTTTCTTTTCAGATGAAACACATATATATTTTTTATTTTTTTAAACCTACTCATCATTGAGTTATTGATATAAAAATCATGCCATCATCTTTTTCTGTTTTTGGAATATTTCTTTTTCACATTTTAGACTAAATTTGTAATGAACTTGATTGAAGACGAACATATTTATGATGGAATTTAAATATATATTTTTTTATTTTAACCAAGGAAATATCACATTACGATTGAAAACTATTGAGCCTTTCAGATGCAGTAACTAAAATTTATGCAATGAAATATTTCGGAAATAACTTTCGTAAAACCCAAAAAGGAAACAGGAAATGCTCCTAACATTTTTTGTTATCGCATCGATCGTCTGTTTTTATCTCGAGATGCACAGATTAAATACATTTAGTACATGAGTACGTATACCTACATATACAGTGTGTTCATTTGAAAACTTCCATCCCAATAACCAGGAAAATGCAAAAAATCTAAATTTGCCTAGACCGGTGGATTTTTGAAGAGCAAAAAAACGAATTTTTATTTCTAAACCTTAGCAAAGAAAATATTACGTCCGCGTAGCGTTTTCACGTTATTCGTTATTTCGATATTAAGGGTATACAATTATTCTTCATTAACGGTGGTAAGGATTTTTAAAAGCCTATTTTTGCAACTTTTTGCCAGAACATTGTTTTTGTGATATTAGTCTTTCGATATTGTTTGTTTTTACATCTATTATTCTCCTGTAGACATCACTTGCAGTGGTTTAAAAATTGTTTATTCTATAGAAGAAAGAGTTTAAATTGTTTTAATTTGATAGTACGTTATTGTCATTTATGTAATAATTATCCGTTTTTGCTCATAACTTCTTAAAAACTGAACCAATTTCAAAAAGCGACACACCGTTGTATTCTCAATAAAAATAGCTTTAAAATGTTTGGCAAGTGGGGTCTTCCCATTTAAGATTTTCAAGTTGGGGTTGCTGAGGGCTATGGGGATGAATAGATCAAGACGGCATGATTGTCAAAAAACTTCCCCCATCAAACAGAAGTCGACCTGTCTCGACAAATTTTGATTTTTTTGTGCTTTCCGAGTTATTGGGGGTGGCAAGTTTTCAAATGAAGACAGTGTATATCATTTTATTTCGGATGGTGGGTTCGTGTTTCTTAATAACTCATTTAATAAAAGTCCTGGGGTTCTACCAATTTGTATTTATTTAATTAATTTTTTTTGTGTACAACGTACGTTTCGGCGAAAAATCATGCCATCTTCAGGTACAATAAATTTTGAAAGTATAAAAAAATTTTTTTTTGTTCTTATTTGTCTTATATAAAAAGTTAACATAATATTTTCAGTTTATAAAAAATGTAAGACAAACAAATTAAAATATAGATAAAACATCTTACTTACGTTTTTTGAGCGCAACAATCTTAAGTAGATTGTGGTCGAAAAAAACAGCTCTGTCTAGTCAAATTTTTAAAAAATTACTTCAAGACCATAGTGTACATAACTCATTAACATAAATTGAGAGGTTAATCAAGGGAAACTTGGTGGATGAAGGAACTCTGGTGTTGTTTTTACGTAATCTACATGTTAGCAAGTGGCCCGAAATGTGTTTTGGAGCGTCGCGCGTTTAAATCGATATAAAAAATACAAAAAAAATAGACATAAGCTACAGGTTTTCATACAGTAAAAATATTCAGAAGTATGTACATGGTGGCGATATAAAATTAAACATTGGTATTGGTGAGATAACAAACAATTCCTTGTCTTTTAGTTTTTATATAAAACATTAGAAATGAAGAAACAAGATTATTTTTTGACTAATTCTAAGTAATAAGGTTATTATATATGTGTGAGAGACCTAATCTGTTCTAAAATTAGCACAATTTTGTTGTTTTTTAATGTGTATCATTTCAAAAATATTTCTTTTCATTTGGTCATCTTCCTTACAAACAACCCTGGGATTGTTAAAGTCAAAGTTATGGAAATTATCTAATGCGTGTTTACAAAGGGCGGTTGAATTCAAATTTTTAGTTCTTATATCATATTGGTGTTTATAATAACAAAATCGAAAACAATTTTCCTATAAATTTCACAAGAAAATTTTTTCAACAACAAAATACAATCTATGAGAAACGTTTTAAAAACAAAAAAAATAACAACATTAACAAAATTAATAAACTATTACTTGCAAAAAACCGCCATTCTAATAAACAAAATAATTGAATTACAAACCCACACTGGATAAAAAACCTAACCAATGTTAAGGTCCCTGAAAGTGTGTTATACTTCTTGAGTCTTGGCCCAAAATTTTCATGGAAAAACAATCACCTTCCAACAGAAAAAATTATCTCATGCGTTGAAAAAGGTTTTAGTTTATGTGAAAATCTAAATATTGATGTTAAGGATCGTATACGAGGTAAAATTTGTAATATATTAACAAACCAAAGAAATAAAATTAAAAAATTGAAAAATTCCTGCAATAAACAATATAAACATTTTATCAATGAAACAAAAAAAAATTATTGTCTCTCAACCTAACATACTTATATTATCCGCTGATAAGTGCAATAAAACTGTTTTAATGTATAAAGACAGTTATCAAATAAAAATGTCACAACTCTTAAATGATACTAACACATACAAAAAGGAAAAAAACAATCCCTTGAATATTATGCAAAATAAGGTTAATAAACTAGCTTTAAAATGGTTTAATTGCAATCTGATTGACTTAAAAACTAAAAATCACTTAACTTGCTATAATGGACAACCACCATTTATTTATGGCCTCCCGAAGTTACATAAAGAAGATATCCCATTACGCCCTATAGTCTCAAACATTAACGCACCAACTTATAATATGTCCAAGTACTTTTCAAATATTTTATCTAATATCCTTAGCAATAACAATTACCATATAAAAGACTCATGGGAATTTCATAAATTTATAAAAAAACAAATTATTCCAAAAAACCACACCCTCGTATCTTTTGACGTTGTTTCCCTTTTTACAAATGTTCCGGTTGATCTCGTCCTTTCTTGCATAAATAAACACTGGGAAAAGATCCAACCTTTTACAACAATCCCGATAAATGTATTCCTAATGGGTGTTTCTACTTGCTTGAATTCAACTTTCTTTCAATTTAACAATGACTTTTATTCTCAAATTTTTGGCACGGCAATGGGCTCACCCCTTTCGTCTACAGTTGCTAATTTGGTAATGGAGGAATTAGAATCACAGGTTTTAAATAAATTATGTAAAAAACCACTATTTTATAAAAGATATGTTGATGATTGCATCCTTTGTGTCGACAAAAATGAAATTAAAAAAATTCATACAGCCTTCAATAACTTCCACCCACGTATACAATTCACTATTGAAGAAGAAACTAATACATGTTTAAACTTCTTAGACATCACTATACAATATAATAATAATGGTAACATTTTCACAAACTGGTACAATAAAAATATTTGGTCAGAAAGATACTTAAATTTCCAATCTAATGTTCCTCATATATATAAAAAGAGTGTGGTTAACTGTCTTACTGATCGTGCCATAACCTTGTCACATGAACAATATAGACCAAAAAATTTAAATAAAATAAAACAAGTACTTTCAAAAAATAGTTACCCCAAATCGTTTTTCAATCCTATAATTAAGATATAATTATAATTATATATATAATTTATAATAACAACAAAAGTTCCACTGATAATAATAACAACAAAAAATATTTCTCTATGCCATACGTATAAGGTGTATCTGAGCCAATTGCAAAAATTTTCAAAGAATTTAATGTTTCTGTAGCACATAAAACACAAAATAATTCTAATATGTTTTTACAAATTGAAAACCGAAAATTAACACTAACAACCAAACAAATCTTATCTATAAAATTAATTGCTTGGATTGTCATTCTTCCTATATCGGCCAAACAAAACAATACCTCCATAAAAGAATTTATAAACACCAATATGATATAAGAACTAAAAATTTTAATTCAACCGCCTTTGTAAACACGCATTAGATAATTTCCATAACTTTGACTTTAACAATCCCAGGGTTGTTTGTAAGGAAGATGACCAAATGAAAAGAAATATTTTTGAAATGATACACATTAAAAAACAACAGAATTGTGTTAATTTTAGAACAGATACAGAAGGTCTCTCACACATATATAATAACCTTATTACTTAGAATTAGTCAAAAAATAATCTTGTTTCTCCGTTTCTAATGTTTTATATAAAAACTAAAAGACAAATTGTTTGTTATCTCACCAGTACCAATGTTTAATTTTATATCGCCACCATGTACATACTTCTGTATATTTTTACTGTATGAAAACCTGTAGCTTATCTGTCTATTTTTTTGTATTTTTTATATCGATTTAAACGCGCGACGCTCCAAAACACATTTCGGGCCACTTGCTAACATGTAGCCTACGTAAAAACAACACCAGAGTTCCTTCATCCACCAAGTTTCCCTTGATTAACCTCTCAATTTATGTTAATGAGTTATGTACACTATGGTCTTGAAGTAATTTCTTAAAAATTTGACTAGACAGAGCTGTTTTTTTCGACCACAATCTAAGATTGTTGCGCTCAAAAAACGTAAGTAAGATGTTTTATCTATATTTTAATTTGTTTGTCTGTTTTTGGAATATTTCTTTTTCACATTTTAGACTAAATTTGTAATGAACTTGATTGAAGACGAACATATTTATGATGGAATTTAAATATATATTTTTTTATTTTAACCAAGGAAATATCACATTACGATTGAAAACTATTGAGCCTTTCAGATGCAGTAACTAAAATTTATGCAATGAAATATTTCGGAAATAACTTTCGTAAAACCCAAAAAGGAAACAGGAAATGCTCCTAACATTTTTTGTTATCGCATCGATCGTCTGTTTTTATCTCGAGATGCACAGATTAAATACATTTAGTACATGAGTACGTATACCTACATATACAGTGTGTTCATTTGAAAACTTCCATCCCAATAACCAGGAAAATGCAAAAAATCTAAATTTGCCTAGACCGGTGGATTTTTGAAGAGCAAAAAAACGAATTTTTATTTCTAAACCTTAGCAAAGAAAATATTACGTCCGCGTAGCGTTTTCACGTTATTCGTTATTTCGATATTAAGGGTATACAATTATTCTTCATTAACGGTGGTAAGGATTTTTAAAAGCCTATTTTTGCAACTTTTTGCCAGAACATTGTTTTTGTGATATTAGTCTTTCGATATTGTTTGTTTTTACATCTATTATTCTCCTGTAGACATCACTTGCAGTGGTTTAAAAATTGTTTATTCTATAGAAGAAAGAGTTTAAATTGTTTTAATTTGATAGTACGTTATTGTCATTTATGTAATAATTATCCGTTTTTGCTCATAACTTCTTAAAAACTGAACCAATTTCAAAAAGCGACACACCGTTGTATTCTCAATAAAAATAGCTTTAAAATGTTTGGCAAGTGGGGTCTTCCCATTTAAGATTTTCAAGTTGGGGTTGCTGAGGGCTATGGGGATGAATAGATCAAGACGGCATGATTGTCAAAAAACTTCCCCCATCAAACAGAAGTCGACCTGTCTCGACAAATTTTGATTTTTTTGTGCTTTCCGAGTTATTGGGGGTGGCAAGTTTTCAAATGAAGACAGTGTATATCATTTTATTTCGGATGGTGGGTTCGTGTTTCTTAATAACTCATTTAATAAAAGTCCTGGGGTTCTACCAATTTGTATTTATTTAATTAATTTTTTTTGTGTACAACGTACGTTTCGGCGAAAAATCATGCCATCTTCAGGTACAATAAATTTTGAAAGTATAAAAAAATTTTTTTTTGTTCTTATTTGTCTTATATAAAAAGTTAACATAATATTTTCAGTTTATAAAAAATGTAAGACAAACAAATTAAAATATAGATAAAACATCTTACTTACGTTTTTTGAGCGCAACAATCTTAAGTAGATTGTGGTCGAAAAAAACAGCTCTGTCTAGTCAAATTTTTAAAAAATTACTTCAAGACCATAGTGTACATAACTCATTAACATAAATTGAGAGGTTAATCAAGGGAAACTTGGTGGATGAAGGAACTCTGGTGTTGTTTTTACGTAATCTACATGTTAGCAAGTGGCCCGAAATGTGTTTTGGAGCGTCGCGCGTTTAAATCGATATAAAAAATACAAAAAAAATAGACATAAGCTACAGGTTTTCATACAGTAAAAATATTCAGAAGTATGTACATGGTGGCGATATAAAATTAAACATTGGTATTGGTGAGATAACAAACAATTCCTTGTCTTTTAGTTTTTATATAAAACATTAGAAATGAAGAAACAAGATTATTTTTTGACTAATTCTAAGTAATAAGGTTATTATATATGTGTGAGAGACCTAATCTGTTCTAAAATTAGCACAATTTTGTTGTTTTTTAATGTGTATCATTTCAAAAATATTTCTTTTCATTTGGTCATCTTCCTTACAAACAACCCTGGGATTGTTAAAGTCAAAGTTATGGAAATTATCTAATGCGTGTTTACAAAGGGCGGTTGAATTCAAATTTTTAGTTCTTATATCATATTGGTGTTTATAATAACAAAATCGAAAACAATTTTCCTATAAATTTCACAAGAAAATTTTTTCAACAACAAAATACAATCTATGAGAAACGTTTTAAAAACAAAAAAAATAACAACATTAACAAAATTAATAAACTATTACTTGCAAAAAACCGCCATTCTAATAAACAAAATAATTGAATTACAAACCCACACTGGATAAAAAACCTAACCAATGTTAAGGTCCCTGAAAGTGTGTTATACTTCTTGAGTCTTGGCCCAAAATTTTCATGGAAAAACAATCACCTTCCAACAGAAAAAATTATCTCATGCGTTGAAAAAGGTTTTAGTTTATGTGAAAATCTAAATATTGATGTTAAGGATCGTATACGAGGTAAAATTTGTAATATATTAACAAACCAAAGAAATAAAATTAAAAAATTGAAAAATTCCTGCAATAAACAATATAAACATTTTATCAATGAAACAAAAAAAAATTATTGTCTCTCAACCTAACATACTTATATTATCCGCTGATAAGTGCAATAAAACTGTTTTAATGTATAAAGACAGTTATCAAATAAAAATGTCACAACTCTTAAATGATACTAACACATACAAAAAGGAAAAAAACAATCCCTTGAATATTATGCAAAATAAGGTTAATAAACTAGCTTTAAAATGGTTTAATTGCAATCTGATTGACTTAAAAACTAAAAATCACTTAACTTGCTATAATGGACAACCACCATTTATTTATGGCCTCCCGAAGTTACATAAAGAAGATATCCCATTACGCCCTATAGTCTCAAACATTAACGCACCAACTTATAATATGTCCAAGTACTTTTCAAATATTTTATCTAATATCCTTAGCAATAACAATTACCATATAAAAGACTCATGGGAATTTCATAAATTTATAAAAAAACAAATTATTCCAAAAAACCACACCCTCGTATCTTTTGACGTTGTTTCCCTTTTTACAAATGTTCCGGTTGATCTCGTCCTTTCTTGCATAAATAAACACTGGGAAAAGATCCAACCTTTTACAACAATCCCGATAAATGTATTCCTAATGGGTGTTTCTACTTGCTTGAATTCAACTTTCTTTCAATTTAACAATGACTTTTATTCTCAAATTTTTGGCACGGCAATGGGCTCACCCCTTTCGTCTACAGTTGCTAATTTGGTAATGGAGGAATTAGAATCACAGGTTTTAAATAAATTATGTAAAAAACCACTATTTTATAAAAGATATGTTGATGATTGCATCCTTTGTGTCGACAAAAATGAAATTAAAAAAATTCATACAGCCTTCAATAACTTCCACCCACGTATACAATTCACTATTGAAGAAGAAACTAATACATGTTTAAACTTCTTAGACATCACTATACAATATAATAATAATGGTAACATTTTCACAAACTGGTACAATAAAAATATTTGGTCAGAAAGATACTTAAATTTCCAATCTAATGTTCCTCATATATATAAAAAGAGTGTGGTTAACTGTCTTACTGATCGTGCCATAACCTTGTCACATGAACAATATAGACCAAAAAATTTAAATAAAATAAAACAAGTACTTTCAAAAAATAGTTACCCCAAATCGTTTTTCAATCCTATAATTAAGATATAATTATAATTATATATATAATTTATAATAACAACAAAAGTTCCACTGATAATAATAACAACAAAAAATATTTCTCTATGCCATACGTATAAGGTGTATCTGAGCCAATTGCAAAAATTTTCAAAGAATTTAATGTTTCTGTAGCACATAAAACACAAAATAATTCTAATATGTTTTTACAAATTGAAAACCGAAAATTAACACTAACAACCAAACAAATCTTATCTATAAAATTAATTGCTTGGATTGTCATTCTTCCTATATCGGCCAAACAAAACAATACCTCCATAAAAGAATTTATAAACACCAATATGATATAAGAACTAAAAATTTTAATTCAACCGCCTTTGTAAACACGCATTAGATAATTTCCATAACTTTGACTTTAACAATCCCAGGGTTGTTTGTAAGGAAGATGACCAAATGAAAAGAAATATTTTTGAAATGATACACATTAAAAAACAACAGAATTGTGTTAATTTTAGAACAGATACAGAAGGTCTCTCACACATATATAATAACCTTATTACTTAGAATTAGTCAAAAAATAATCTTGTTTCTCCGTTTCTAATGTTTTATATAAAAACTAAAAGACAAATTGTTTGTTATCTCACCAGTACCAATGTTTAATTTTATATCGCCACCATGTACATACTTCTGTATATTTTTACTGTATGAAAACCTGTAGCTTATCTGTCTATTTTTTTGTATTTTTTATATCGATTTAAACGCGCGACGCTCCAAAACACATTTCGGGCCACTTGCTAACATGTAGCCTACGTAAAAACAACACCAGAGTTCCTTCATCCACCAAGTTTCCCTTGATTAACCTCTCAATTTATGTTAATGAGTTATGTACACTATGGTCTTGAAGTAATTTCTTAAAAATTTGACTAGACAGAGCTGTTTTTTTCGACCACAATCTAAGATTGTTGCGCTCAAAAAACGTAAGTAAGATGTTTTATCTATATTTTAATTTGTTTGTCTTACATTTTTTACAAACTGAAAATATTATGTTAACTTTTTATATAAGAAAAATAAGAACAAAAAAAAATTTTTTTAGACTCAAAATTTATTGAACCTGAAGATGGCATGATTTTTCGCCGAAACGTACGTTGTACACAAAAAAAAATTAATTAAATAAATACAAATTGGTAGAACCCCACGATTTTTATTAAATGAACTATAGAAACTACCAGGAGAAAGAAAAAAGAAGAATTTTCTTAATAACGGAAAACCCAAATAAATCGCACGGTTTTCCCAAATTAAACTTTATTGCGAAATATTAAACGCACAAGTGTAAACGCGACGGGCAGATTTTTCATCTTCAGTGACAGCATGCCGCATGTCGAGGTTATCTTGAGGGAATCTCGTTACAAATTCTTCCCCTTTACGCTGAGAAACGTCCTGGGAGCGAGAGGAAGAAAGATAAACTTGTGCATCTGTAATGTTGCGTTTATTTCTCGGTTTGGGTACTGGTACCTACTTCGCAGGAGGCTTTTTCTCTAGAGAAGACATGCTCCAATGGCGTAGGTACGACTTAGCATCTTTGTCGAGGTATCGGATAGTGAACAAGAGTATCGAGGTATCGAGGACTTCTGTCTGTGGGTGTTTTCACGCCAAAAGAGATGCTTTGTGGAGTCTTTCACGTAAAATGATTTGGACCTCGAAAATTATGGCTATGACTTGTCATGTTTCTCCGTCGGCGAGGATCATGTTTACGACACTATTTCGAAAGGGAACCTTGTTTTCAAGAGATTGTTTCATAGAGTGGAGCCTGCATTGGCAATACTAGTTACCGTACCAGGGTATAAGAAGGGGTAACCATTGTGACCTTGAATACTTAAAGGTCGATGGGATCAAAGGTCGTTCGCGGGGTAGCGGGTCTGTTGAGTGTGGAGCTGAAGAAAAAAAATACTGAGCCTTCTCCACCATTGGAAGTACTATTATTACCACCACTCTGTTTGGAATACTTAGGACAGGAACAACGTACGTACCCTGGGATACCACAACCGTAACATACGAGAGCTGCTTTCGTTTCTGCTATTTTCGAATTTTGTGCACTGTGTTTTTGTTTCTACGCGGATAATTTGAGTTCTCCCGAATGTGTGGCGCGTTATCAGGTACCTACCTACTTCATGTTAAAATTTTGGTGAATGCGGCGGGTATTAATGAAGAAGATATAGTTGAAGCTAAAAGCAAAATAATTAGTTGATATGTTTGTTGCCTTTTATTCGTTATTTTATGCATACGGTTTTAAATTAATGATGTATCGAATTTGGCAATTCGATACCCGTGTTCATTTTCTAGATGGTACCTACGCTATTAGCCCATAGATGGCGTGCAGGAATTTGTTGATTTGTCGTGGATGTAAATTCGAATTATTGCTGCTGATGCTGAATACTCTTTTTTATTAGTCCCCAGCGGGGTAATGTACAGCTACCTACCTTATTGCATGATCGCCGATTTCGAAGCAGTCTAAAAGAGGTACGAAACATTAGGTAATTAATTGGGTATTTTGAATTGATAAACTTTGGTTTGTTTCCGACACCTACCTTCCAAATCTTACGACTTTCTCAACAACAGACGTTATGTATCCATTGCTGTATTTTGCTTTGCTGTAAAATTCAAAGCCTTTAGTTGGTATGCCTGTTTTCCACGAGTTTCTACGTGTCATTTCTGCGGCCAACCGAACTCAATGGTACCACTAAGACTAAGAGCCATAACAAATTATAGGCTCAAATCCGCAGGAAACTTTGATAACGGTATTCCGGTACCTACGTCTTAATTTTTTATTCTTCGTTGAATCGCTGGCCAAGAAAGCCATATATGCAGGGTGTCCCAGGTTTTTTGATCAGGACATTGACATTTTGAAGAAAAAATCATTATAAGGTGGGTTATAAACATAGGTCCAAAAGTTCTTCTTTTCTTAGATACAGATGTAGATATAGCAAGATCTCCGAAAACAATCAAGCTGCTGAAATTTGACACTGCAGTGTTTTTGGGGATGGAGAAAAAGCTGAAAATATCAATTTCTACGTATCTCACAGAGGGCGCCACTTGCGCTATTTCTCGTAACTTTTTTGAGGTCATCTTTTTGGTCTTGCAGATTCATCATTTTAGTGTTTTTTTAGTCCGCAACAAAAACGTTAGGTATTCTTGTTTTACAAAGATAAAATGAACCGTTTGCGTTGAAATTGACAAAAGGGACACGTTTTGTCAAACACCTGTTTTAACTCCAACATTCGAAACATAAAATTTTCGCCTACCGCTCTCAAATGCTACAGATCAACCTCGAGATCAACAACTGTACCTACAGTTAAAATGCTGAAAAAATGCCAAATGGACATTGGTCAAATTCAATCCTTTCCATTTTAAAGCAAATGATTTTTGGTTCGTTGTTTAAATGGTATCTAGATTTCGAAAAATGATTAGAAAAAATTCCACGTTTTTTACATATTTGACCCTGTATATTTCGAACAATAAAAGATACAGAAAATCTTTCCCCACAAAAGTTGTTGAGAATGATAAGGACTTTCAATATATAGAGAAAAACTGGTATGTTTCTGGGAAAATAATAAAGTTAAAATAAAGGTGTATGCAAATTTTAGGATCATTTTTTTTAGCAGATGCTGCTTTTTCAGGCTTAATATAACTGGACTAGGTTCTCAATTAAATAATTTTGATAATTAACCCTTAATAAAAGGGTGAACTGTTTAACTTTTATATGGTTTATTTATTCATTACCCAATTAGGTAATATTTTGGTTTACAGTTTACAGTTGGTGGTTTAACTTTTCGGGCCACTGAAAAAAGGGTGGCGCTCGAATACTATTTGTTATTATTTTTAGAAGTTTTACCCACGTCACTTCATAGACAGTGGGTTTCTCGGGCGGCCCCTTTCAAATTATTCTACATCTAAAGCTGTAACACCTTTTTTTATAACTATTTACATAATTTTGAACTTATCTAACCCTCCCATAACAAGGTGTATCACACATGAGATTAATTTTCTGTTTAGAGTTTCCACCGCTATTATCAAACAGTGTCTGCGCGAGCTTTCTCAATCAAGTCTTTGAAAGATATTACATAATCTCGCGGTACATTTCGCGAATTTTTGGGTTTAACAAACCGTAAATGAGGTGAACATGTTCACTTATCGTGGAGTGTCATGTGAGTTTTGAGAACAATATCCGCGCTTTGCTAACAAAAACGTCCGATTTTTGTGCACCTTGTTCACTAGAGAACAGTTAGTTCCCTGTAAATTTGGTACACGGGCTTTGCGTAAGCGTAACCATGACGTGTAATGCTCCAATAGCGTCATCGAAAGAAGTGATGCAATCTTTTATACCTATTCTCCAGGTTGAAGCTTTTCCTGGGGGAAGCAAAAAAAGAACCAAGTTTTAGGACGTCGCATCTTTAAAAAGTTTTGGTAGACAATGATCTCGTCGTTAAATGCTAAATGCTTCAACATTATGGACGAAGAACTTCTGTTAAATCGCGATTTGCATGCAGAAAAAATGGCTTGGCTTACCCAGTGGTCATTTATTGGAACCTAGAAAGCATTTTGCCGCATATTTTGATACCGATAATGAGATTTATAATACCTATACCACAATGCAGTTATTAATCTTCATTGTTAGGTCATGAAAACTGAAATAGCAACTAAAGTACACCGAACCTAAAAATTACGAGGTCACTAATATGTGGTAAAAATGTAAGAAAGAAACTTTTATTCGAAGCGGATTTTTTTTAAAAATATTTAAAAAGTTATACCTAGGCATTATTCCATTATTTTTACCAGCGCATGTGATTATTTAAAACAAATGAAGATTAGAGTTCTCAAACACAAAAAAATCTAAGGACAAGTTGAAATTCACAGTTTGATTGAGGGAAATTTAAATTTTCTTCGAATAAACACTGCAAATAAATTATCGCATCGCCAGTATTTACTAAACCATTCACATAATTTTTAGAGCAACAGTTAATTTCCTTCCATATCAATGAACTCTTTTCAGAACTCCCACAGATAAATGAGCCATTCAAACGGAAACAGTGGCCTGTATAGACCGAGATAAAAATGTGTTTTAAAAAGAGAAGATATTCAAGCAATATAATCATATTAAAGAACCAAATAAGAGAACCTGAATAATATGTTGTTTTTTTTGCATTTTTCTAGTCATTCCAGATCCATTGGCTTTTAGTTTTGAATGGGTCTACATAATTCTTACAATAAGGAAGACGTGAATTATTATTTTTACAATTTTCAAAAAATAAAGATATTTTTGTTTACTCAATAGTTGTTATAAATGATAACCACAAGGTGTCCACTTCTTTACCTATGCAAGTCCATAAAATCTTTATATGTTAAGATATTCCCCTGAACTTTTTATTATTTGAGAGGTGTTCAAAAACGCTTCCTTTGAGCTATGATTTTTTATATCCCCGATTTACACTAAACTCATTCAGGGAATTTTTATTTAAAATCTCCATATTATATCAAATCTAAACGAAAAATATACAAGGAGTTCCATTCTACAAAGTGCAAAATTTGAGCAAAATATGAGTCGAGTCATTTGTGCCATGGAATTACTTCAAAATAGTTTAATGGTCAACAGGACTACTGACAGTGTTGTATGCAAATATCCAATAAAAAATATACAGTGTTGCCAACTCAAAATGCTGAATTTTTTTTGATACTTTATACGGGTCAAAATTGTCACGGAGTTATTGAAAAAATATTAATAGTTAGTAAATGCAAAATAATATATTTTTTACAAAATATCAACCAAGTAAAAAACGATTTACATTATTGGACGATTTACATTTTTGTACCAAAAAATAAAGATTTTATGGATTTGCATATTTATAGTTATTATATGTGATTTACTAATTATTATTCTCTTACACTCGCTGGGATTATTACGGTTTTCTAAGGCTTTCCGTAGTACTTAATAATAGTAATTGGGCCCCTCCCTCGCACAAGCATTCAGTTGCTTCTGGGGTACCTGTATACATACTTTTAATATAGTGTTAGTTCAATTTTGGGTTTTATTTTTAGCAGTGTTGTTATCCCTCTGTTTTCGGGATAAACTATACTTATTATAATCGTAGAAATAAATTTTTGTCAATTTTATTAGAAATATATATTTAGTTTCTGTATTAAATTCCCAATCTTTTGGGCCTTCTCTTATTGAAATACTTTGTCAATATCAGTTCAAAAGTATGTACCTATCTATATGAAAATGTACGTAGGTAATAATATTCTAGTTTCGAAATTAATTTATTTAATGGAAGCGAATTTATTTGCGGTGTTTATTATGTTGTTGCTGTTATATTTCTATTGATTCGAAACTGTTTACTTTAATTATTTTATATCTTTTCTGGTTTTTCTTGTGAATTGACTTTCTTAATAGTGTTCAGAGAAATGTAACGTGCATTTTGATCTACTTTACGCTCGCTAATTTTGTTAAAGAATTCTATAAATTTTCTGGCAATTTTTCTAGACTAGAAAGCATTTCCAGACATTTTCGTCAAATAAAATTAACAAAAAAATTAATTCCACTTCGTATTTATCATTCCTGAAATGTAAGGAGAAGAACCCCTTAATTTAATGGAATTTGTTAAAAGGGGCTTAAAACACGTTCAAAAGGTTTCTTTTTAAAATCCCTCATAATCGCAATTAAGGTTTTTTTGTCGTATACAAACGGAAGTGTATCTACTTTTTGAAGTTGTTGTTTTTTTTAATTAGCGTAGTTTTTTTAATAATGATCTTGCGGTTTATATTCCTCTTGAACACATTGAATGATATTTCAAAATTTCAATGTTTGTTATATATACAGCATCCTGTACTTAAAATGTGCATTTCCTCTATTATTTCATTATTTCGTCATTTTGAAATTTTCAAAATTTGTAATCTGTTTGCAATGGATGCTGTACATTTAAATTTTGAAATCTGCCTATATTTTTCCAAGCATTGTTTAAAGTAGTTGATTGTGTGAATTTGTTATTGATGTTTGTCTAATATTTTCGATACAGACCAAAAAACCAAATGTACCATGCCGTTTCTACAATTATTGCCATGAGGTAAACATCCTTTTCACTTTCAGTTTTTCTTTGTATTGCTCACTGCCTCATCACCCCCTTTTGTCGTTTTTTTTTAGTTGTCTCACCCCAGTCGTCGATAGGATACGTTAGTTTTGACGTCGCTATAATCAAAAAACCATGTCAATCAGAAAAAGTTAATTCCGAAAACTAAAATAAAAACAACATTTTATACATGATCGGTTTAAATCCTCAAAGCGGGGCTATGCTCTTTTATTAATCAAATACGAACTAGCTTGTAAGTAGGTATTGTGTCTCCTCGAAATGCCGTTGCCTAGTAACCAATAAAAGGATTAGACCGTTGACTGACATATTTATAAGACTTCTCACGGCTATGGCTTCATGTCCTGGAAAACAGATGGCGCTGATAGCTAACAATATATTTTGTATTGTATTTTGTGTCCGGAAAGCGCATGGTGAGCCAAAGAAGTGTCAGACTTGACAGCCGCGAGCGGTCTTTATTAATACGATTAGACGCTATCGTTTCTGTGGGGCTGTCAGGCATCGACAATATAGAATATAGCGGGCTTTAATCATGATAACGAAGGGATAATTTCACTTGACGTACCGATTTGAAACCCAACCGCTCATTTTAGATTAGATTAGTGTAGATTAGCACCTGATGCTAAGCAAAATTCTCCAATTTTACCGTTCAGTCGTGCTGAAGGGCAAGTGGACAGTCACCATTTATCGGAGAAAGAATGAGTTAAAACACAATCCAAATTTCATTGTTGCGCCAACATTTTGCTCAAAGATAGACGCGGCGATATAATATGCTACTTTGGCACTAATGATGTATGAACATTCGTTGAACCGAGTGTAATTCTTTACTCAATGCCCCTACTTAGCTCATTTCTTTATATTAATTTTTTGAGATTTAAAATTAAAGTAAGGGATAAAAACATATATAATTGTTATAATAATTATTATTGTTTGCATGTAGTTAGAATTTATTATAATAAAAATATATCTTTGTTTAAGGTATTTAAATTTATTAGAGACTGCTGATGAAATTTAATGGAGAAATTGAATCGTAGTTAGAGTAGGTACGTGTCTCCAAAATGTACCTACTTGCCTTAGGGAAATGTGATAAATATTAATAATATATTTCGATATACTCGTCCTATTGGAATACGCACTTTCCACCATCGTGGCTTTGTCGAGCATATTCTGTTAAATAAAGTGACATTACTATCAGAGGGGCGGGTCCACCAAAAATTATCAATTTTGCAGTACAGCCTTCTCCGTCTCTAAATACATTTTTGACTAGCAGGGACGAAATGGAGAACTGGTGTGCCAGAGTTGAGCAAAATATGAATTTTAAAGGCATCCTCTGGCGAGGGTATTTTTTTGGTGAGATACACAGGGTGCTTCGAAAAAGTGAGCGTGCGCTTTTCTGGTTTTCTCTATCTCCGAAAATAAAAAAGTTGCACGCATTTTTTCGAAAACCGAGTATGCAGGAGGAAATTTCTTTGCGTCGTTTTCCTTCGTTTTGACACAATATTTTGATATCTGATGTTCTGACACGGTGCAAGTATGCGGTGCTTCCATACTTTTATTAGCTGTGCGGCTTGTGGGTCTTTCCTGACTTGCAGAACTGAATGTTTGAGGATAATAATCCATCTGTAAGTAATTTTGTAATTTAAATTAACTTTTGAAAGCCATGCACCAACGCGGTAGGCGTTTGTGTAGCTACTTCTTCATAATTTGAAGTTTCAAATTAGAATTGCTATATTATCTCGGATTCCTAAACTTCGGATTCCTAAACTTAAAGTCATAAACGTGCCTTATAATTTTGGCCTGTATTATAGGTACTGAATATGGATTTCTACCTCGATTAGTTTGTTGAAACCACTTAAAAAGTGCACGCCACTGAGAAACCGGAAACGGCATCCCGCCATATGCAGGAAATATTCCGGTAGCGCGTTAATCCCAAACATGTTTCTTCCCGGTTTTCTTTATTTATTGGTCTATAGCTTTCCATCGCAGAAGAAATGAAATTTTTAACTTGCCAAATAAAAAAGTTATATCTGTTCTGGGAAAACTGAGCGTGCAATGGAAAAAAATCTCGATAATTTTCCCCTTGCCATTTGGGGTCAAACAAAAAAAGCTGGAAGTCTCCATCTCATCTAATAAAAGAGTTATTCACGTCCGAGAAATCGGGGAAAGCTATGGAAAAATTTTCTTTCGAGGTACCGTAATTTGACCTCCTGCACCTAACGCAATTTGTCCCGTGTTTACATCTAGGCCCATAAAAAAGTTGTGTTTACCGCGAAACCGAGTGGGCCATGAAAATTGTTTTCGTAATTTCTCAGTTACTTCACGTTGGCACCCCGACGCAACAACCCCGATGTTATGTCCCCAAAGATGAAAATGTTGCACTTGTTCCAAGAAAATCGAGGCAGCATGAAACAATTTTTTCATTCATTTCTTTCGTCTTCCTATCTGCTTACAATCAAAACAAATCCCAACCCTCCATCTCTAATGGCAGAAAATTTACAACCTCTTAAGGAATTTTGAGGTAATATAACAAAAGTTCTCGCTTCTTCGCACATCACATTATTCAGAAAGAGCCACCCTGTTTAAAGTTTCTCCATAAGCTCAAAGGCGTCTTGTGGTAGCGAAAATGCCATCCTCCCTGTATATCTACGCACTTTGAAAATGCAGATATTCAACAGGTGTGCATATCCAAAAATTCCCACCCCGGTATAGTCCAAAGTTCGAATGTGCAAATATTCAACAGGTGTGAGTTCTTCGGCCGTCGAAAAACCTACAGGTGGACACCCGGTATGCATCGTCAGGCCCGCCATAACCTCAAAAACGTAAGTGGCGGAGGTAAATTCGGCTCCGTTAGGTTGCCCTTAGGTTGCCAAACCTCACTAGAAGACTTTCATTATAATAAAAGAAGGCCGCTCAGAAGATGTATTGATGGATTGATGGCACCCGCCGCCGATATTTTCTGTCAAAACGTAGCCAAAATATTTTGAGTGACCCACTTATACAGTGTGTCCCACTTAAGGACTGACCACCCCTGTAAAATTTTTATTTATGGCTCGATTTCCATAAACTTTTTTTTGTTGGGTAGAGCTTCAAAAATGGCATTAAATGTATAGTTCAAGTACCTCGTGCCTTAAATTTATGGCCCACTGAGACGGTGTTTTAGTGCTGAAATTTCGAAAAGTACTATTAGGGATTTTCTTAGAGGAAAATCAATGCCGGATTCTTATTCAGCGTTGTTCGAAACCCAAACGTACCAATTTGCATTACCATAGCTCTACAGGATGTTTCAAAATTTTTAGTCTCCCACTTAATTAGTGACCACCCCTGTAAAATTTTTATTTTTACCACGATTTCATATACTCTTTTTTTGTTGGATAGAGCTTCAATAATGGCATTAAATGCATAATTCGGGTGCCTCATGCGTTACATTCATGGCCCACTGAGACGAAGTTTTAGTGCTGAAATTTCGAGAAGTACTATTAGGAACTTTTTTAGAGAAACATTAATGCTAGATTTTTATTCAACGTTGTTGGAAACCCAAACGTACCAATTTGCATTAGAAAATGGAGGACTAATTGAAATGACTGAAATTTGAGTTTATGTTATGTTGTGTTGTTTATTCATGTATTTGATGATATTAAATTAAATAAAAATTTGTTCGCTAATAAATTTTTGAAAGAATATGAGTTCCTCATGAATATTTTAGTGACCAACTTACCAGAAATTAAGAAAATTAATTACAAATTAGTACGTTTTTGTTTGGAACCTCTCACTGCATAAATATAAGAATCCGGTCTTACTTTTCCTTTTAATTTGTTTGGAACACCCTGTGGAGCTATGGTAATGCAAATTGGTACGTTTGGGTTTCCAACAACGCTGATCAAGAAACCGGCATTAATTTTCCTCTAAAAATCCCTAATATACTTCTCGAAATTTCAGCACTAAAACGCCGTCTCAGTGGGCCATGAATTTAACGCACGAGGCACCTGAATTATGCATTTAATGCCATTTTTAAAGCTCTACCCAACAAAAAGTTTATGAAAATCGAGCTATAAATAAAAATTTTACAGGGGTGGTCAGCCTTTAAGTGTGGCAATAAAAATTTCGAAACTCCCTGTAGAGCTACGTCAAAGCAAATTGGTACAGGGTGGTCCATCCAAGCGGAAAAAGTGTGCTACGTGGAGACAGGTTAACATAAAATCGTCATTCAAAAAATGAGGTTGTAGTAAAAATTAAGGGGAATTCGAAGGTGTACCCTGATTTTGTATACGGGGTCGGTAAAAAAGTTATCGCGAAAAAACATTTTTTGCAAAATAAAAACAAATATTTTTTTACATACACATCTATTAGAGAACATTTAAGTAGTATTCCCGAATATTCAGTTTTTTAATATAACTTCCGGTTATAGCGGAAATGAAAGTGTCTCTATTTTACAACTTACACATTTCTCTTAACCATCACAGGATTCCTTTTTTAATTCTGAATCCAACGATATATAATTTGACCTATTTATCTCCAACCGTTTCCGAGATATTTATCAGAGAAGCTCCATCAAACTAGATACATGGTCTCATGGTCGGTGTCTGATGTTCGATCTGAGTAGGCCAAACAATAAAACCAAATTTATGACAAATCAAGTCAGCCATGATAATAAAACTGACAATCGAGTAGGCTGTCAATTCAATATTTCTATTTACGTGTCAGATTAGTCTAAAATTTTGTTGCTGAAGCTGTTAGTAGTTGCAGTTTAAAAAATGTTTTTGAAAGAAGAATGCTGTGATATTTTAGAGATCTTCATCAAACATGATGAAAGATACGTAGAAACTTTGAGGGAGTGTTCTCGTAAATATCCAAATAGAAATGTTCCGAGTGCTTCATTTATATGTAAGCTGTATCGAAGATTCAGATCGACAGGAAGTGTGATTAGCAAGAGAAAAAAAGGGTTTAGAATTAGTGAGGACGAGAGAGAACGAATTTTAAATTATTTCAGAAGAAATAACGAAAAATCTCAGAGAGATGCAGCGAGAGACTTACAAATTCCCCGGTCTACAATACAAAGGGTAATGAAATTAAGCAAATTTAAAGCCTTCAAAATATTACCTGTTCAAAGGCTATTCCCTGGAGATGCTGCAAGAAGACTGGAATATTGTCAAACAATGTTAAACTTCTATTTTGCAAGAGGTGGAGCTGGATTTTTTAAACAAATTATTTGGTCCGATGAAGCTACATTTACAACGGCGGGAATATACAACCAGAAAATTAGTATATTTTGGTCTGTTGACAATCCACGGGCATTTCGT
This sequence comes from Pseudeuparius sepicola, assembly GCA_963920635.1. NCBI lineage: Eukaryota > Metazoa > Arthropoda > Insecta > Coleoptera > Anthribidae > Pseudeuparius > Pseudeuparius sepicola. Next base: position 57,408,749 of record OY987301.1, on the reverse strand, counting down.
GAAGTTGTGAAATCCGGCAGAAATCCCGTGGGTGTTTGGTGCGGAATTGTGGGAAATTTTATAATGGGCCCTCTATATTATTCAGAAAGTATGACAGGTAGGAAATACCTACATTTAATCCAGAACGAATTGGAACAATACTTTGAACAGTTGCCATTAATTTTTCTTAACCAACTCCAAGAAAGACAATTAATATGGCAGCAAGATGGCGCTTCTTCCATAACTGTGGGCCCATAACGGAATTTTTGAACAATTCGTTTGAAAATTGGATTGGTAAACATGGAACGATAAGGTGGCCGCCACGTAGTCCAGATTTAACCCCCTTGGATTTTTTCTTGTGGGGGCATTTAAAAAATAAAGTTTATAAGAACCGCCCCGAAAATGTTGAAGAGATTAAAAGACGAGTAAAATTAGAAATTGATAGTTTAAACAATCGTCCCTTAATCTTTGATAATGTCCGAAAAAATTTCTTTCTTTAAAAAGACTTAGGTTATGTGTAAATAATAATGGAAACCATTTTGAACATTTAATGTAAAAAATGAACTTCTAACTAATTTTTAATAACTAATCATATTGTTGTTGTTATAATAAATATGACAGTAGTAAAAATAATGAATGTTTCATAATTTCCACGAGGTTTTTAATTAAGTTGAATGCAGTTGAATGGCTATAGCCACTTTAACATTCAGCCTACTCGCTTGTCCGTTTTATTATCATGGCTGACTTGATTTGTCATAAATTTGGTTTTATTGTTTGGCCTACTCAGATCGAACATCAGACACCCACCATGAGACCATGTATCTAGTTTGATGGAGCTTCTCTGATAAATATCTCGGAAACGGTTGGATATAAATAGGTCAAATTATATATCGTTGGATTCAGAATTAAAAAAGGAATCCTGTGATGGTTAAGAGAAATGTGTAAGTTATAAAATAGAGAAAAGCACTTTCAGTTCCGCTATAACCGGAAGTTATATTAAAAACTGAATATTCGGGAATACTAATTAAAGGTTCTCTAATGGATGTGTAGGTAAAAAAATATATTTTTTTTATTTTGCAAAAAATGTTTTTTCGCGATAACTTTTTTACCGACCCCCGTATACAAAATTAGGGTACACTCTCGAATTCCCCTTAATTTTTACTACAACCTCATTTTTTGAATGACGATTTTATGTTGTCTGTCTCCACGTAGCACACTTTTTCCGCTTGGATGGGCCACCCTGTACGTTTGGGTTTCGAACAATGCTGAATAAGAATCTGGCATTAATTTTCCTCTAAAAAAATACCTAATAGTACTTCTCGAAATTTCAGCACTAAAACACCGTCTCAGTAGGCCATGACTTTAACGCACGAGGCACCTGTGTTTGATGCCATTTTTGAAGCTCTATCCAACAAAAAAAGTTTATGAAAATCGAGCTATAAATAAAAATTTTACAGGGGTGGTCAGTCCTTAAGTGGGACACACTGTATAAGACACCGTATAATTTATCAATATTATTAATATTTAATTACATAATATGTCTCTATTCTAATTGGACGAGTATATCGAAATATAATTAATAGAAAAAACGACTTACCTGTAGAAAACTCGTTCTAGTCCAATTAGAAACTTACCCTAAAAGCCCTTATATACAGGGTGGCCCATTTGAAATGGAAGCACTCCCGTAAAATTTTTATTTTTCATCTGATTTTAGCCGTTTTTTTTCTAAAAGAAGGTCACAAAACCTCTACTTTGATGTATAATTTCAGGTCTTAATCTCAAAATCTCAATTTTCAAGGCCTACTACGAATTTTTTTTCAAGTATAAAATGACAAAAAATTTTTAGCGATTTTTTTATTTAAAACCTGATACACCCTAAAACCCCCACATACCAAAACACAAAATATACATATACAGGGAATTCCATTCTGGAGGTTGTCAAAGTTGAGCAAAATAGAAATTCTACAAAGGCATCTAGCGAGTCAAGTGTGCCATGTAATCTCTTCAAAACAGTTGAATTGTCTACAGGACTACTCAAACTGTTGGTGTGCAAAGATCTAATATAAAAATATACAGAGTGTTCCATTTCAAAATACTGCATTTTTAAACTTTATACAGGTCAAAAATCGAGTATATCAAAACCGCCCCAGACAATATAAACGAACTATGTCTAAAAATACAGAAGCCTGCCAGTCAGTATAAGTCCATAATATAAGTTAAGATGGCTGGTGTGCCACCAACAGGAAACGCACAGAAAATGTGTCAACTTAGACAGTGACTTATTGAAAAATTTCCAATAATTTAAATTGTTTTTATTTCTTGTTTGGCATTTTGTAAAGAAATAAATTGCGTTTGTGTTTATTAATGTGTTTTCAATAATTGCAGAGCACTCTTGACAAGTATAAAGTTTCATAAAAATTCAGCATTTTAAGATGGCCCAAAGAAAAATACCCTGTATATTTTTGTAGGCCTGTTGATCATTCAACTGTTTTGAGAGGATTCCACTACACACTTGACCGGTGAGATGCGTTTAAAATTCCCATTTTGCTCATATCTGGAACCCGGTAGAATGGAACTCCCAGTATATTTTTTGTTCATATTTGGTGCGTAAGGGTTTGGAGATGCCCTGATTAACGATGTGGTGCCAGATTTTAAATAAAAAAATCGAAATGATTCTCGTCATTTTTTACTATAAAAAAGTAGACCATGAAATCTGACATTTTGCACCAAAGTAGCTGAAAACCTGACATTTTGCAACAAAATATAGTTTTTGTGACGTATCTTCAAAAAGAAACCCGGCTAAAATCGGATGAATAACAAAAAGTTTACGGGGGTGCTTCCATTTCAAATAAGCCAATAGATCAATAGTATGATGGGCTTTAATATAGTATAATAGGAGCTCGTTGTAACAATAAACTGATGACACTCGGTATATAGTAAGTCTGTTTTCGTCGGTAAGTATACAGAAGATAAAAAATGAAACAGTGCAAGCCCAATTTGTGTTTGTAGCATTCAAGCCTTGGCACTTGGCCACATAGATCATAAAACTTAATTATTAAAAGTTACGGCAGTAATGGGACAGCAAAGTTTGAAATTAGTTTTAGGGCTAAAAAAACAGTTTAAGTTTACACCTTTTTCCATTCCATCAAGTAACAACATATTGAAATAAATCAATAAATTTCTGAAATAATAAATTGAAAATATAAATTTAAAATAAAATAAATATAAAATAATTAATTTAAGTTTTAATACAGAATGTTTCTATAGTTACAAAGTTTCTAAGTGACGTCATTACTAGCGTTGTCTATTGCGCTTTGTTTTTTCAAAACACACTAACCATTTTGACACTTAATATCACATATTATATAAGCAATTAGCCACTTAATACCTATCACATTATCTAGTCTAACTACCTACTGAATATTTCATTGAGTAATTTATACATTAGATTTTAAATAAATTTCATCTGAAAAATAATAATTATAATTAACTAAACGTAGAAATGTTTTAGTTTATTTTTCACCCACGAAGCACGCTAGAGATAAAAGTTGGGATGGATATATAAAAAAAAACAATTTCTCCGCCACACAGTAATGATCTTTTAGCACCGAGTGACACATGCACTTACTTCAGTCCCTCATTTTAGAGACTAAATATTTCACTCATTCCCACAATAAGGAAGTGAAATATAAAGGGCAAGTTTTAGAATATTTTCCTTTTTTTTTCTAACGATTTATTACTAATATCTACACTCAAATAATAGTATTTTTCATTGAATTTTAATTGGGTTTTTCGCCACCAAACTGGTTAAAAGACAACGCTTTCAAGTTGCCTGGAAAATTAATAAATTCTTAACAGTAAATGAATCTGTCATTTCACTTTGACGTGACATGATCTTTGAGAAAGGAGGAAGATTTATTCTCTGAAAGCTCAGGAAACAAATTTGTTGAAGATATTTTTTGAGTTACAAGTTCAAAGTTTAGTTCATTTACTGTTAAGAATTTATTAATTTTCTAGGCAACTTGAAAAAGTTGTCTTTTACCCAGTTTGGTGGCGAAAAACCCAATTAAAATTCAATGCATCTGTTTACGCCACAAATAAATTTTAGAAAATAAATAGTATTTTTAATATGATTTCATATAAATTAAATAATGTTTCAATCTTCAATTATAATATGCCTCGTACGTACCTACGTAAACCGAAATCGAAACTTCTTAAATTATAGTTCGCAATTATTTCTCGCAGAAATTGCCCCATTAGAGAGTATTCCACAAAATTAATATCTGGTCAATAGGGCCCTTTCAGCAAAGTGGAGAGGGAACCATGCAGTTAACACAGTTACGACAATATTTTGATAATTGAACTTGTATTACACTTTGCTGGAGGGCGACATTTTTCCACTTTGGAGATAAATAATTTTTAGATTTTCTATAGTCTGCGCAAAAATAATAAAATTCATAGATTTCCAGTCCATGGAAAATGAATAAAAAACTTTTGGATACTTTTATACTTGGAGCACTGAACACGTAACACCACCACACGCGAATATTAGGTGTACACTTTTTTATTTTATTTTTATGTTATCTGTGCATATTCTATACAGTGCTATTCATAACGTTTGTTCCGAATGGGAAAATTTTTTAATATTACATTTTTTGAGAATCTGATTTCGGGCTATGTTGATGCCTGTTTTGAGTACTTTATTGTGCCTACAGAGGGTCGTGACATCACAGCCCATGCCTTTCAAATTTGACATTTAAAATTAAAAATTAAAAAATTGGGTTTTCCTTGGAAATATCGGAAAAGGTTATTGAGAAAATTTGTTCATATTTTATTATTGTGCGTCTGTGCCGATTTTCAGAAAGACATCAGGATTTTTGTTTTTTCTTAGTTATTTCTCTTCATATCGATACTCGAAGTTTTTCCTGCAAGTAACCTAAAACCTAAGACACTTATTTACTGGTTACTCTCTTACTAATTATAACAATACAAACAAATTTCAAGGCACAATTAAAGAGAAAAATAAGATTTTTAATATAGTTGTGTAACAAAGCAAAATTGGTGCAAAGACACTTTAATTTTAAGATATTCCTGAAATTTAAATTCAAACTATTATATCCAATTCAAACATGTAGGGGAAATGTGCCTAAAATGGGATACTAGGATAAATGGGATAGCGAATTTTTGAGATGAAAACATTGCGCGCCATCTATCCATTAATGGCCAAATTTGTTGCCCTGTTCGAGGTCACTTAGTCACGTGTTGTCCGGCCTGATCGAAGCTGCCTGGCGAATTTCTGGTAAGTTTTTTGTTTTTTTAAGAGTTTAATGTAATATTTTACTCTAATATTTATAACTGCTACAATCTAGTTAATTCACTAAAGACGGTGATCATTTTTTTGGGTGCTTTTTAACCTTTTTTTAATAGTATGGACACAGTTTCACGCTGATATATATTTGTAGGTTAGAGTTATGATTTTTTAAGTTAGATACTTGACTGTTCTTTAAAATGGGATAGTAGTGCTGTGTTTAAAATGGGATATCCCATTTTATCAGTATATCGTTAAAAATAATTTCTTATTTCAGGTTTAACATTCTACAAAATGTCCAGATATCAAAGAAAATCTTCTCGTCAGTCATGGAGCGAAGAACAGATGTCATCTGCAATAGATTTGATCCAGTCGGGCCATTGTGGATATTTAAAAGCTGCACAACAATGTGGGGTTCCTAAGACTACATTAGAGCGGCGAGTTAAGGGCAAAAACAAAATCAGGACAGGTGCTCAAAAAGGCTTAGGCAGTCGACTGCCCACTTTTCCTGATCAGTTAGAAAAGCAACTTGTAAACTACGTCAAAAATATGGAGGCCATGTTATTTGGACTCACGTCAACGTCTGTTAGAGAACTGGCTTTTGAGTTGGCCGAAAGAAACGGTCTGGTGCACTTTTTTAGTCAACATAAAAAAGCTGCAGGATGGACTTGGTTAAGGGCATTTATGCAAAGAAATAACCTCTCCCTTAGACTACCTGAAGCCACTTCAGCAGCAAGGGCAACCGCTTTTAATAAAAATAATGTCAACGAGTTTTTTGACCTGCTAGAGTCTATTCAAGAGCAAAAAAATTTTGGTCCATCACAGATTTATAACGTGGATGAAACCGGAATTACAACTGTTCAGGGAAGACAGTCAAAAGTTGTGGCTTTGCGGGGAAGAAAACAGGTGTGAACCCTAACGTCTGCAGAACGCGGTACATTGTGTACAGCCGTAGTGTGTATGGGTGCAACAGGTATTTTCATCCCACCTATGATTATATTTCCCCGTGTCCGTTTAAAAAACGAATTTGGAAATGGGGCTCCACCAGAAACACTCATTGCATGCGACCCATCTGGTTGGATGAACCTTGAGCTTTTTGAAATGTGGTTTGATCACTTCTTACACTTTTCCCACACATCGAAGGCAAATCCCACCTTGCTTATTTTAGATGGACATAAATCCCACACCCAAAATCTTAATGTAATAGATAAGGCAAGAGCAAACGGGGTAACAATTGTATGTGTTCCACCGCACTGCACACATCGAATGCAACCGCTCGATGTGTCTTTCATGGGTCCACTGTCCACATTTTATAGCCAAGAGCAAAGCACTTACCTTCGGAATAATCCTGGTCGAGTAATAACCATTTACAACGTTGCAGATATTTTTGGAAAAGCTTATTTAAAAGCAACAACTCCGATTAATGCCATAAGCGGTTTTAGGAAGACCGGCATATATCCAATGGACCGCAATGTTTTCACAGAGGAAATGTTCGCAGCAGCGTTGCCCACTGATCTACCTCAAAACGCTGTTATAGACGTTCCTCAAAATAATGATGATGTTATGCCGGAGCCACAGGAACAAGGAGTTAATAGAGTGAGGGTAATAACCCCACCACCAGGTCCATCCGGTTTAAATACCTGTTCCAAAATTATAATAAGAACTCCATCATCACCTGCGTCTCTTTCCGAGACACAGAACAAGGGAGAAGAAAATATAGAGTCGCAATATTTTAGTCCAGAATCGTTAAAACCGTATCCAAAGGCGACCTCTAAAAGATCTAATGTAAAGTCGGGAAAAAGAAAAACAGGAAAAGCAACAATTCTAACTAGCACACCTTACAAAGAAGAACTATCTGAAAGGCTGGCAAAGAAAACGAAGATAGAAAAAGGAAAGAGGAACTTGTCATATGATGATAAAGCAAAAAAAGATAAATTATTGGTGAAGAAAATACCTGGGAAAACACCTAATAAAAAGACCACATCTGTCAAGGATACGGATGACAATTCGTCAAGTGGAGAAGATAGTGATCCACAATGTTTTTATTGCCTCAACGTTTACTCTTCAAGCAAGGAAGGTGATGGTTGGATTAGATGTGTTCATTGTTTAAGATGGGTACACGATGCCTGCGCAGGAGCCGAAGAGGATGAAGAAAATTTCCTGTGTGATATGTGTCGGGATTAGAAATGTTTGTTTTTAACTAAGAATATTGTTTTTGTTTATCACAGCATTTACAGAAAAATATATTTTATTTTAAATATTCTTTTGGTCTTATTTGAAATTTTGATATTGTTGGTATTGCGCTTGTAAAATCACATGTAAAACCCTATACCATTTTAGACACACAACAGATCCCATTTTATCAATATGTGTTGATAAAACGGGACAATTGCAATGTTTTTTAAAAATAATATTTTTTTCCAAATGCCTTCAAATTTTTGAAACTCGAGCTAATCAAATTTGAAGTATGATGAACAGTGAATCTTACTGTGGTAAAAGTAACAATTAAAAAGTTTGTTATTGGTGGTATTCTAATGACGGAACCTTAAGTATCCCATTTTAGGCACATTTCCCCTACTTTGGTTCACTAAATTTCAAGATATGGATGTTTTTTATGTAAAATAATAATAATTGCAATACTGGCCCAGGACATGAACTAGGTACTTACTTATCTTAAAATTAAAGAGTCTTTGCAGCAATATTGCGTCTCACACAACAAATATTCTAAAAAACTAATATTTCGCCTCATATTTGCATTGCAATTTATTCGTATTGTTATAATTTAGTAAGAGCTTAAGCAGAAAATAAGTGTCTTAGGTTATTTGCGGTAAAAAAATATCGAGTATTGATTTCAAGAGACATAAGTAAAAAAAGAAAATCCTGATATCTTCCTGAAAAATGGCACAAGGACTCAATAACACAATGCGAACACATTTTATAAATAACTTTTACCGATAGTTGCGTGCCAAGTCCGATTTTACCCAATTTTCCATTTTAAATGTTAAATTTGCCATGGGCTGTGACCTCACCACCCTCTTTAGGAGCAATAGTATATCCAAAACGTGTACCAACATAGCCTGAAATCAGATTTTTAAAAATATAATTATAAAAAGGTTTCTCATTTGGAGTAGTGTGGGGGTGAGAATTATTATTATTATTTGATGCAAACTTTATGAATACTGTATGTCTCATTTCCTATGACGTGGTGAATGCCATATTTACCTAACTATAGCTCGACACCCTGTATATACACCAACTCTTCGCCAGTACGTATCCCTTGTGTGTTATGTGTGTTACTTAGAAGTTTCGTAGTTTTATAGTTGGTAGCTATGTAGTTAATATTAGTTTAGAAGACGTTTTCAACAGGGAACTTAAATAATACACTGATTACCGACATTAAATTAACACTGTCTCTTCACACTTCCAAATAACTGTGCGTTGACTGGAACTTTTCAACATGTGTTTTATTAATAATAGAGCAATATACCTGCAACCATATCTTTCGTTGGAAGGGTGAAGGTAATAAAGTAAAAAAAGGGAAATTAAATTAAAAAAAAAACACTAAAATGTGCCAGCGCGTGTTGATTTTAATGCTATAATTTTTTGTTTAGGAAAAATGGGGCAGCTGCCACTCGAGAACTTCTCAAGGGTGATCCAGATGCACACAACTTCCAGGAATACACATACAAGAAGATCACACCATGTGATGTGTGCTCACAAGTTTTGAGAGGTAGGTTAATGCCAACATTATAATACGAAAATGTTTTTCGTTTAGGCGTTTCTCCTCCGTAGTTTTGGGACCGCCCTTGGTTAGATTTAGTTTATTACACTAACAGGAAAGAAATTGCATAAAAAATAATAAAATAAATTAAGATAAAAATTAACGTTGTTATTAATTACGCAGTGACAATTCTTCGGTATAGGATATTAAAACAGTTTCACTACTCTATCGAGGTTTACGAATTTAATTAAAATCTTCCTCAGGACTACAATGAGACATTTTGGTTGGAAGTATTAGGAAATAATAAGTAATAAAAAAGTGATACAAAAATCTCCTCCTCCTCCTCCCTACAAGAATCCAACTATCTATTAAGTAATATAAAATCTAACGCTACAAATCTATTGTTAAAAAGGGGACTAGAGAGCATCTTAAAAAGCCACATTGAAGATAATTAAATAATATTTTTGCTAGCTACAGTTCGAAATCCAAAGAACAATCGTTTTAGCGTGAATGATCTATTTTTAAAAATACAGGGTGATTCAGTTTTATTCTGCGACACTTCAACAGGTGATAGAAAACCAAAAACTAACCGCACTTTCTTCTATAAACTATATCATTTTAAGGTCTTATAAAAAAGTGAGAGGGTGTTAAAGTTGTAAGAAATACGTGGAATTTATTGAATATTTACCAAATTAGTTGAGATATTTAAGTCATATTTGGTACACGCTATAACGGGTTAGCATAAAACCTGTTAATATCAAACACCCTGAACAACCAGTGGCGTAGAAGTGGGTAATTAGTATAATTGTTTTTAGAAAAAATAATGAACCACCTTGTATAGCAATAAAATGTATTCAATTTCTTATGTAAATTTTAATTGTAAACAAAAACGTTCTCTTAACATTTTTTTCATATGTGTCATGGTTTCACAGCAAATTTGATTTTTTCGTATTATTTCGGGGTACTTTGAAAAATTAATTTAAAATTTCGCTCCATAAGTAACACCCAAAGCAGAAAAAATGTTTTGCTTACTTTAAATACAGTAACTTTTCCCAATAAACTTACCCATTCAAGGTTTTACTTTTCAAAATACAGAGCGTAAAATTAATTGTATCTTCCTTAAATGTATTAGACCCTGTATCTTCAAAAGTATAGCCTTAAATAGGTAAGTTTATTGGAAAAAGTTACTTTATTTTCACATTATTTCCACTTTAAGTGATACTTATGGAGCAAATTTTTTAGATAATTTTTCAGAAATACCCCGAAATAATATAAAAAATCAAATTTGCCACGAAACCATGACACATATACATGAACAAAACAGAGTTTGTTTTGAATAGCCATATTCATCGACATGACACAAGAAGCAGGACACAGTTGAGGGTACCTACCCTTTTCTAGACTTAACATGTCGAAGTTGTGTCCAGAGCGTCTTGGTCCGAGAGTGTTTAATTTGCTGCCTGAGAGTGTGGTGCAAAAAGATAAGTTACCCAACTTTAAAAGAGCCTTAAAGCATTTTCTTGTCGAGGGGTGTTTCTATAGTTTAAATGAGAATTTTGAACATTTCAATGTAAGAATGACATAATTATGATGTATGTTTAGGTTATGTACTTTTTTTTGTCTTTTATTTGTCCTCTAAATACCATATTGATGACGTTATGTGCCTCATAATATGTATCAATGTTTTAATATGTATCAATGTATGTATCAATGATTATTGACGGATCCTATACAATCCTGTCTATGGGAATAAATGTATTATTATTATATCGACTTAGCCAAAAGGCATTCGCACTCCCTCTACGGGGAACATTCACTCAGATCCCGGGCATCCCGGATACCAAAAGGATCTGGCTCGGACGAGACCCTTGCCATGTTATCGGGCCCTAGGTGACATTGATGTTCTTGGACGATCCTGCATTCCCCATGAATTTCCTGACGGTTCGGGCTGTCGCAAGTAGTACCGCTTTCTGCATGGACCTGTAAAGACTATCAGTTAGATTCAGCTCTTTGATGTTTCTCAGCAAACTTTTTGGTATAACACCAGTTGTTGACATGATGATTGGAATCGTCTGGACGTTCTCCATTTCCCATTGCCTTCTAATTCGTTCTTCTAAGTCTCTGTACTTCGCGATCTTCTCGACTTGCTTCACACGCAGGTTGTTGTTGTTCGGGATGGCCACATCAATCAGAGTTGTCTTCCTAGAAATTTTATCAACTATTATAAGGTCCGGTCTGTTATGGGCAACTCGTTGATCAGTCAGAACTGTACGATCCCAGTACATCTTGTAGTTGCTGTTCTCAAGAACAGGCTCAGGTGTGTAGTTGTAATATGGGACCCTTTCTGTCTGCACAAGCAGCAGCTTTTCCGCCAGTTCCCGGTGCAAGATCTTGGCAACCGAATCGTGTCGTTCCTTATATTCCGTTGATGCGAACATCTGACATCCTCCTGTTATGTGCTGGATTGTTTCTGAAGTTGGGCACCCGTATCTGCATCTGTCATCCACTACCGATGCATCTCCTACAATGAATTTTAGGTAGTTGCGAGTTGGTATAACCTGATCTTGTATGGCCAGTAGGAAGCCTTCCGTCTCGGGGAACATTCGTCCCGAGGTCAGCCAATAGTTCGACGCTAACTTGTCGACATGTTCCTGGTTAACCTCATTAGGATGTCTCCCGTGCAGCGGCTTCCCCAACCACCTCTGTAGTTTATCGTTGTCGGTTCGGTGGTGATTTTGACGCTCGTGTTCCGTCAGACGTAGCGGTGTTGAGACGTCTGCTCCGCATATAGCCCTATGTAGTGTGGAGCTGTTGGCCTGCTGTTGTTATTATTATTATTATTATTATACAAAAAATTACCAAGAGGGCGTTTTTGTTTAAAATTAAAAGTTACATAAGAAATTGAATACATTTTATTGCTATACAAGGTGGTTCTTTTTTTTCTAAAAACAATTATACTAATTACCTACTTCTACGCCACTGGTTGTTCAAGGTGTTTGATATTAACAGGTTTTATGCTAACCCATGCCGTTATAAAGTGTACCAAATATGACTAAAATATCTCAACTAGTTTCGTAAATATTCAATAAAGACCACATGTTTCTTAAAACTTTAACCCCCTGTAACTTTTTAATAAGGCCTTAAAATGATAAAGTTTATAAAAGAAAGTGTGGTTATTTTTTGGTTTTCTATCACCTGTTGAAGTGTCGCAGAATACAACTGAATCACCCTGTATAAATAAAACAAAGTTTTATGACATTTAGGTAATGCATTAAGTACATAATAATATTATTTATGACAATAAAAAAATAAAATTTTGGAAATTTTGAGGATCTGTATCTCCGAAGCTTTTTATGTTCATCCGGTAGGAATTTTATTCAAGAAGAATATTTCAATGCGTGTCTATAATAATATGATACCCGCTGGGTTTCCCCGAAAGCAAGTAAGTATTAAGATTTAATGGAAATCTACATATCCCAAAATCGAACCCTGTATGATTGATCGATCATCCCATCATGGATTTAAATGCGGACGCTGAGAGGGGATTGATTGTTCTGTTGGAATTCTATGCTGACATCAAATATTTGAAGTGCTAAAAAGTTTTCAATCTAGTGCAAAACTTTTAATTGAGCCACCCGCAATACCCTCCCTTCTGTTATGCTCTGTTTAATTAATGCTTGAACTGAAAAATCAACTTTATAACGCTAATTGGATTGGCCGGGTGAATTCTATATTTTATGCATTTTTTTAATGGAAAAATCTAATTCTAGGTATAGTTTGAGTATAAAAGAAGAGGAATGGTTTTGGGAAGAACAACATAATATCATCAACCTATCACAACAACCTTTTAGAGTTATTTAAGGGACAAGTAGTGTATTAAAAAAGGGAATAATAATTGAATATTTTGATGAGCTAGAGAAACGTTTAAAAATTTTTCTGCGACAAAGGTAGAAAATTCATTGAACCAAAATAATATGAGCTTTATTTAGTTGTCGGAACTGTGACTATTTCCTCTTAGAATAAAGTATTTTTTTTAATTGCAGATTGTAGGTATATACTGTTATTACAGGGTATTCCATAGATAAATAGACTTTTTAAATATTTTTATTTATGTAGCCGAAACTCGAGCAGCAAAAATGGCCTAAAAATATTTTATAATACAGAGAAGCACGCGAAGGTTGGAAAAAATTCAATAAAATCTCTATGGGCAAGGGGAAAAAGATCTCTCGAACACGTCAACCTTAGTTTTGTAATACGCAAAATTTTGACATATAAATGCGTCATGTGATGCCATCGGTGTCGCAGATATGACGTCATCGTCATTTATTTTTAAATTGTAAGCCCCACTTTTGATAGTGCCACTTGAAAGAGCCTATTTTTCTACATAGAGAACGATGATTTTTGGTATAGGTTAATAAAATTTTCTTTGCAATTTAGGTACTTACTTTCTTACGTATTTGTCAATTTAATCAATTCTAACAAGAATGTTTAAGCAAATTCGCCAACAAATCGTTGCAAATGAGAAAAACTAATCGAAGTAAATGTTGGAAGTGCCTGCCATTTACTGAGAAATTCATAAGAAAGTAAATAAATTGTAAAAAATAAACGAAATATTTTTTCTCAAATAAAAATATTATGTAACCTATACCAAAAAATCATCATTCTGTTTGTAGAAAAATGAGATCTTTCAAATGGCGCTACCAAAAGTGGGGCTTAAAATTGAAAAAAATTACGATGCCGTTATAATATGACGTATTTATAAGTCAAAATTTGCAATTACAACATTAAGGTCGACGTGTGCGAGCGATTTTTTCCCTTGCCCATAGAGAAAAGTAGGTCCTTACCTGAACGCAATTCGAAGCTTAGATGAACGGTGACACCCGAGTTTTGATATCTTGTTTAAAATAATAAGGTTGTTTCTCAAAATGTACATTTTCTTCAAGGTACCTTTTTTATTTGTGATTTTTTTCTTAATTTTCTTAAATATATTCTTAAGGAGAAAATTGTTTGTTTATATTTTTTTATGATATATCAATCAAATTGACGCGTATTTAGCTGATAAAAAGTATGACGTTTTATGCAATAGTGAGTAATGGACTCTCCCCGACGAGGTAGAATGCCTCAAGCTAGAAAATTACAGGGTACCTGATCATTTCAGTAGATAAACCTGCAGGGTGGAGGTAGTTTATGGAAAGAGTATTGGAAGTGCAATCTGTATCACTAACTTCAACATAATATACAGGGTGCCCCGGTTGTAAATATCATAAATGAAAACAATGAAAAACCAATTTTAAGCATAAAAGTTTATATGTACATATGCCCTAAAATGCATATTAAAAAAGTTACAGGGCGTTAAAGTTTTATAAAAAAAATATAGTTTTTATTTTCCTATTTCCCACGTTCTAAATATAACAAAACGAAATTTGGCAGACATGTCACATTGACGGAGAGCCATAAGAGTAAAAAATATTAAGCTCCTAAATTTGACAGTGGCGGAGATACGGGTAATTAGTTAGATTAATTTGCTAAGAAAAGTATTACCACCCTGTACAAAATTAAAACAGCTAATTTTTCCGAAATGGGCATTTAGTTTCAGAGAAAAAATGACTCTTGACAAATTGCCGTAAAATGCTTAGATTTTATGTAAAACGCAAAAATAACAACTAACCCTCCCGAAATAATCTATCGGTTGCTGAACAGCGAAAAATGATAGTTCAAGTAAAAAAAGGAGTAAAGGCATCCGATTTATAGTTCTGTTATTAATTTAGACGAACTTTTTCAATAATATGCAATATTTGCAAAAAACTGCACGAAAATATTTTCCTATTAACTACTCTTGCTGATGTTTTCTTACTTGTCATAGAAGGCCATGCAAATATTGTTTACAATGAATTACTTTATAATGACATTTGAGCCCAACATATTGAAGATGCCGTATCACTTTAGTAATGAAGAATATGCTGATAAACTTTTTGTTTACGGGTTTTGTAATGGGAATTCTGCAGATGCAGTTAGAGAATACGGTAGAAGATTTCCAAATCGCCAGCTTCCAGATCGCAGAGTTTTTGTAGACGCTTATTATTATCACCATGTTCGGCGCTACGGTTTGGCAAATTGGACGACAAAGACGATTAAATTTTTGACAACAACGACGCATTTTAAATGTTTTTGATGGAGATAACAGTTTGAGTGTACGCGCAAAAAGTCGACAAATCAATGTTCCAAAAACCGTTATCTGGAATTGTTTAAAAAGAAACAATTACAAAGCATTTCATTTACACCCAGTTCAAGCTTTGCATCCTGGGGATGAAGACCGCCGCGCCGGTTGATATTTTGTCTGTTTTGTATGTACATGGCTTCTTAATAAAATAGAAGAAGATCCAGATGCCTGCTCAAAAATATTATGGACAGATGGTCTCTAGAAAATTCTCACGCTGTTCGTCCACGTAACTTTCAAGAAGAATTTAAGGTAAATGTTTGGATGGGTGTTGGGCAGAATTATGTTTTGGGACCATATTTTTTACCAGACAGACTTACAGGAACAATATTCCTACAATTTCTTCAGACTATATAATTATGTAGACTTTACGGAAGATATTCCCTTACATTTAAGAAGGGAATTCTATTTCCAATTGGATGGGTGCCCAGCGCATTATGCAAGAGATGTAATAAACTGGTTAAATATAAATTTTAATAACAAATGGATTGGATGGGGTGGGCCTGTGGCGTGGCCTCCCCGTTCGCCTGACATAACACCTCTCGATTTTTTTTGGGTCATTTAAAAGATAACGTTTATGTTACTCCAGTAAATACAAGAGATGAATTAATCCGCCGGATTGAAAATGCGGTTCTCACGAATATAGCGGTTCAGTTAGGAAATGTAAGGCACTCGATAATTCGTAGATGTCAATTGTGCATAGAACAGAATGGTGGTCAATTTGAGCAACTTTTGTAGTAGGTAGATCAGATCATTTTTAGATAATTTGTTGTTGTTATCTTTAAAAATTAAAATACCTAAATTGATTTTTGGTACAATTATCATTTTTCTGCCCTACCTAACCGATAGATCTTTTCGGGAGAGTAAGCCGTTTTACACAAGATCTAAGCATTTTAAAATAATTTGTCAAGAGTCATTTTTTGTCTGAAACTAAATGTCCGTTTCGAAAAAAATATCTGTTTTAATTTTGTACAGCGTGATAATACTTTTCTTAGCAAATTAATCTAACTAATTACTCGTATCTCCGCCACTGGCTAATTTAGGAGCTTAATATTTTTTATTCTTATGGCTCTCCGTCAATGTGACATGTCTGCCGAATTTCGTTTAGTTTTCTTTAAAACGTGGGAACTAAGAAAATAAAAACTATATTTTTTATAAAATTTTAACGCCCTGCATCTTTTTTAATATGAATTTTAGGGCTTATGTACATATGAACTTTTATGCTTAAAATTAGTTTTTCTACCATTGTTTTCATGTATGACATTTACAACCGGGACACCCTGTATAATAAATATTTACCGTCATCTTGCTTGAAAGGCACACTTCAGTTTTAAAACAGGATTGGTTTAGAACTTTCCTTGTACTTTTTTAGGGAAGTTAAAAAAAGCTGCTCTGATGGCCATCGCCTAATAATTATGTCGTTTTTGTTCTTCCAACCTTTTTCGAGAGCAACCAAGGCAGAGGAAGCAAAGGAAGAAATCCGCCGGTGTGCTGGAACGGAATTGTTCGAGGAATTTACACGTTTGTCTTTCCACCCGTTTTCATTACGGCTATTCGTGCTGCTTTTAAAGCAACTAGCGATGCTTTCTTCAAGTGCTTCGTGTCGTTCAACTGACTGTTGCTTAAAGTTTTTTTTCCAGGGATCTTTCAACTTTTTTGACAATGTCTCTTTTAAACGAAACCGGGCGGTTCTTTATGCCCATGCCGACCTTGCGACCCTCATCGCCTTTGTAACGAACCAGGCGGCAGGTTTTCCACCAATTTTAGAGTCCCTTGATTTCACTCGCTCCCACGCTCGATTTTCCAATTCTCTGCCAACTTTAAGTATCTCTTCCAAATACTTATTTTTGGAGTATGCGGTATCGTGGTCTTTACAAGCTGCTTTCAGCTTATTGATGCCAGAAGTTGCCCGAGCAAGGCGTTTCTCTAATTTTGTATCTGCGACCACAGTACTGATAGCCGGGAAGGTGTAATTCGCCTGGCAATCTGCTTATAACGCTATTAATAACCCATCCTCTTCCAGTAACAGACGATATTTTAATGAATTAGTCCTTTTTTTGTCCCATCCTGTACATGCATTTTGAGACATCGCGTATTCTTAATTGTCTCACGACCTATTAAGACCCTTTTGGCTTTGGCCCCACCCATTAATTTAGAGACACCCCGTAATTTTTTAAGAAAATGTTTAATTTAGGGACCTGCATTTTGCCATTTTATCCCTTCCGGCCACTGCCCGCGACCTAGATTCCATTGCTGCACCTATGAAATATTTGGGAAAACTGCTGATCAGGTTTTTTTGCCTGTCGGCGTCGGCAAGCTCCGGGGGTCAATGACCGAGCCGACGTATTGACCCAGAAATTTTTCTGTCTGGTTTCGCAAAACGTTTTTGGCGTATATTTTTTAAGTCCCCGCGCCCTGTGTTCAATAGCCTAATACCTTTATTCTTGCTAAGATCCTAAAATCCTATTTTTAATATACTAATTTCGCGAAAAGTTTTGCGTATATCTTCCAATGTAATTTTTTGTTAAGCCTGTGTGCCGAAAAAATACCTTTTGAGAAAAATTCTTAGATCTGTGTGTAATTCTGCACGACCAGACGTGCATTTCGTCGATTGTCTTTGGTAGTTTTAACTTAAAAATTGTTTTTATTATTCAGTTCAGAATTTTTGGAAATACCTAGCTGTATTTTACTCGGTCTTAATTCTGTCATGTGATGAAATTAGGCCTTTTTTGGCTTTTGTCCCATCTGTGAATTTTTGTCAGTTGCTTTTAAATCTGCCACATGTTAATAAGTCCTTTATTGGTCTCAACCATGAATATTTATCAGTTGCTTTTAGCTCACCCTGTACATGATTTTTTGTCCACCTTGTATATTTTTGTTGTCCACCTATACTATTTGACAAAATAATCAGTTTTTTAATGTGTGTTGCATCTATATCGAATTTTTTTATTCACTTTATTCAGGTCATTAAGATAAAGGTCTTCTGTAGTTGGAAGGCCGTTTTGAGATATAGGAGTACCTATAGAAAAAACTTGTAGGGGTGCTGTGACAAGCGACAGTGTCATCGCAAAAAAAAATCCGCGTAGGCGTTTATAAGCCTGCCTCGGTTTTAGCGCGGCGACAACTTGGCACCCCTCAAGTTGGTGGCGCTCTGAAGTCGGAATTTGTTCAGGTCCTCGAACCGCTGGGTCGTAAACTTTGCAGATTCATCGAACTCTACGAAGATTCTTTCACCATAATGCTTATTCACTTTGTCTACCATCTTTATTTGAAATTTTTCACCCACAGCCATATTCTGCACACTCAAATCTCTTCAAAACCAAATTATTTTTCAAGCTATCCACGAACGACTGCATTTTGTTTTTTGTATATTACTCAAGTGGCTTAAGGATGGTGTAGGAATTGTGCTCCATCAAATATACGGGGTGATTCAGTCATAATGTAAAGAATTTTAACCACACAGTCGGGGAGGTGTACTAAAAGAAAATGCGAAAGAATTTTGTTCTCGAAGTTTAAGACGTAAGGCAAATGAACCTTAATACCCGAGTAACTCGACGCTTCTGCTTCAATGTCAACCGTCAAGGTTGGCACTGGAGAGCCATGCTGCCACATTTTAATATTTTTTTTATAAATGTTGTTTTCAGATCATAAACACCAGTGTATTTGCATGATGCCTTTTCCCGAATTTCCGCACAAACATTTTTGCACGAAAATATTGCTACCGGCTGTTGTGCGACCACTTTCAAAAGCCTCGTGAATCTTTTAGTTGAATTCTGGCTACCCGAAATCCATATTGATTGTCACTTATGATATTACACTGTTCCCAGAAGTCTACTAACCTGTTTTGAGTAACTTTTCAAAGATTTTTGCGATATTCATGATAAGTGATATACAGTGTGTCTGGTTTTTCGTGTTAACACCCCTGAAAATCTAAGTAGGCTGGGGGAATTGAACGGGGCAATTTTTTTTATAAATATGTCCCTGAAAGGTCATCATTTGCGAGGTATTGGTTTGGCATTGCCGCGAAATCCTGGCCTACTGCGATTTTTTAAAGGGGTGCGTTTTCCGAAAAATCCTATTAGGCATTTTTTTATTTAAAATCGGACACCACAGCGTTAATCAGGACACCCTACAACAGCCACATACCAAATTTGAAGAAAAAATATACAGGGAGTTCCATTCTGCAGGGTGTCAAAGTTGAGCAAAATAGGAATTTTAAAGACATCTGGCGAGTCAAGTGTGCCAGGGAATCCCCTGAAAACAGTTGAATGGTCAATAGGACCACTCAAGGTGTTGGTGTGCAAAGGTCCAATACGAAATATACAGAGTGTTCTTATCTGTGCCATCTCATCTGCCAGTCAGTAAGTCCATATCAATTAAGGTGGCTGGTGTGCCACAACAGGAAACGCACAGAAAATGTATCATCTTAGACAGTGACTTTGTTGAGTAAGGTCCAATAATTTAAATTGTTTTTATTTGTTAGTTGGCATTTTGTAAAGAAATACATTACTTTTGTGTTTATCAATATTTTTTCAATGATTCCAGAGCATTCATGACCAGTATAAAGTTTCATAAAAATTCAGCATTTTGAGATGGCCCAGAGAAAAATACCCTGTATATTTTTGCATTGAATCTTTGCACACCAACACTTTGAGTGGTCCTGTTCACCATTCAAGTGTTTTGAGGGGATTCCATGGCACACTTGACTCGCCAGATGCCTTTAAAATTCCTATTTTGCTCAACTTTGACACCCTGCAGAATGGAACTCCCTGTATATATTTTTTTCAAATTTGGTATTTGGGGGTTTTAGGGTGTCCTGATTAACGCTGTGGTGTCAGATTTCAAATAAAAAAATGCCTAATAGGGTTTTTCGAAAAGCGCACCCCTTTAAAAAATCGCAGTAGGCCAGGATTTCGCGGCAATGCCAAACCAATACCTCGCAAATGATGACCTTTCAGGGACATATTTATTAAAAAAATGCCCCGTTCAATTCCCCCAGCCTACTTATATTTTCAGGGGTGTTAACACGAAAAACCAGACACACTGTAGGTCTGCAATTTTCAGGTTTTGTTTTATCTCCTTTTTTGTGTAATGGCTTAACAACATATTGAGGTTTTCTTAAAATCGTATAGGACTTTATGATGACCCTATATTTTTTAAATCAGTTATTTTTAACCGATTTGATAGCTACGGGATTGGTTTTTGGTTATGTTGTAAAATGTGGCTTTTCCGAACTTTAGGTTTTAAATATCATATTTTATAGGCATGGGCTGTGTCGTCACGTCTCTCTAGGCATAATAGTGTACCCAAAACATGCTCCAACCTAGCTCGAAATCAGATTTTCAAAAAATCTAACAGTATCATTTCTTCCTTTTTTTCAGGGCATACAAGGCAAGGTCTCAAGTGTCGCATCTGTAAGATAAACGTGCATCTTGACTGCCAAGAAAAAGCTTCAAAATGTCAAACCAAAGCTCGCCTCCTTCGAAGACAGAAATCGACGTCAGAGATTGAGACTAAGATCCAGGATACCGGCCCTGATGACGAAAGTAAGTTACGTGTTTTATGTAGCCTGCCTTATTGGATTTGCAGGCCTTTTGCCTTTTGTACACCACATGAAAGCTTAAATAAATTGTTGTTTCCTTGCTTATGTTAGGTTACAATTCTAACATAAGTTTTCCATATTGATATTTTTGTTAGGATATATTTTGTTCGCAAAAATGTATTTTTTGTGCTTTTCTTAAATAATGTCTGTGCAAGCAAAGATATATTATATTATAATAACCTAGATATTCAGAAGCGCCGATTCTCCAAATAAATTGATAATTGCCCATCATTGGTTCTAAGTGGTCATTGGCGAGTTCCTGACTACTCGTTCCACTTCCGCTTCGGCTGTCTTTTGCCGTCGAGCACGTTTGTCTGGAGATTCTGCCCAGCAACGTAAAAATTGCTCCGTCTGTGGTGACAGTGACAATTTAGTTCCGGTTTCTAACAAGTTTCAACTACTGTGCAATTTTTTTACATGTTCGTTAAAGTAGATATATTTGTGTCTGTTTTATTAGTTTAAACTTTGAAAATCGTGTAATTTTATTGGATAATTTATTGCTAGGGGAATAGTATAGGTTTAACACATTACATACACCCCTAAGCCTCTTTAGGGAGGGCACAGGATTTCTGAGGCTCTCCCAGCTCACAGAAGCTTCAAATAATTAATTAAAGGAGACAAAATCTGATTTCTGGGGGGTGGGCCCAAGTCCCCACCACACCATCTTCAAAGTTGACCTCTTAAACGGGGGGGGGGGGGGAGTTTCAAGATGGTTTAGCGTCGTTGGGACTTAATTCCGGATGCAATCTGGCGATTCTGTTTAATAACGTAATTTCCCCAGTGGCGTTGGAAATATAATATGTTGGAGATTATAAGGTGTATGGATTAAGTATGGATTGGTGGATTTAACCAGTGTTTTGGAAAATTACAGTAAATATCGTCTTTTGTTGGTAAATAGGAATTTGGCTTGTTAATAATATATTGTTGGCAAAGTTTCATCATTCAGGGGGTAAAAGCGGCACTGTCGGAATGATAAAGGCCCGCCAGCTGGCGACGCGAAACGCCACTACGTTTCTTGTGTTTATTATGTGTTGGACTGTGCTTTTTAGTAATATAGGACGTGGAGTTTTATTAATAAGGTGGTAAAACCGCAGTGGTCCAGAATAAAGTGATTAAAATTCAATTTTAGTTTATAGGTTTTAGGTTGTGTCTATAGTTTCGGACTTATTTAAATCATGCGGTGAACGTGTTCTGTTCCCAACTGCAAGGTAAACTACAAAGGCGGTCCTAAAATGTCCGCTTTTTCCTCCCTAAAGACACCATTTCAAGAGAAAAGTGGGTAAAGGCCATCAAAAGAGATTTTGTTCCTACACAATCTTCCAGAGTAAAACTGGTTTTGGTTTGGACTGTTATACCTAACAATTTTACATGATTAAACGTAATCATCTTAATATCAGGATGTTTTATGGTTTTAATCATTCGAATTTAGTTGTATCTAGACACGCAAATAAGAAATAATTGACATTTACAAAAAAATTTAAGGGTATATATCTAAATGCACCAAAACCCCTGCAAATGTGACATTCACTACAGTAGATGTAGTAGATGTTGTAAAACCATGAGCTATATATGTAAACAATCATTTTAAAGTGTTTTTTTTTGCCAAATTTGCCCAGTTGACATCTTGAAATTTGAATTTGGCGCCTTAGGCCCACTTCCCTTCGATGACTCATCGCTTTCAGCTGCCGGGCCTTGTCATTGCAACGGTGCCGGTAGAAATGGTTCCTTTCGAGACTAAAGTGACATTTTAAATATTTCTTGAGAAGGGATTCGCTAAGTGTTTTCTGCGCCATCTTTAGAGGTGCTACATTAAGTTTCCCTAACCTAGACCAATAGTGTCAGTAAAGTCTACTAGAAACGTCAGGTGGCGTCAGTGTAAACACGGCGCGAAAACGTACCTGAGAAAACACATTATTTTCGGTCATGGTCTTCCAAAAAAAAAACAAATTTGTGCTCGATCGTTTTGCGCAGATGAATAGACAAAGATATTCAGTGAAAGCATGATCTATTTGGGGGGAAAAGCAAACATCATAACGAGTGCGGCATTTTAAGAAAAACACAGCGGGAGAAAATCTCAGGATAGAGATTAAAACAAGGTGGAATAAACGGTATACAGCTGACAGTCGAAACAGGCTGGATTAACAGTATGAAAATCTGTAATATGCGGGCGCCACTTGTTCTATTTACATGCTAGTACTCGTACTATTAAGCCAAAAACAAGAAAAGTTAGGTCTTCCTAAATTTACATATTTTCTTCTACAAAGTGGATCATGAGATAATAGTTTTACTCCCTCTTCTTTATCTTTACTTGATTTAAAGTTGCACGCCTTCGTAGTAGGTCGTAGCATCCCTAGATTAGTACAGTAATAAATTATTGGACCTTACAATTCGGTTTAAATCCCCTGGCGTGCACACGCGCAGGTCACACAACGTCCGCTAAAATTCACAACGTCCGCAAAGACAACAACGCACCTACGCAATAATAAGTAGCGACAACCTACGCTCTCTATTGTACACGTAATAAATTTAGTTAGAGTAGTTATGGCGGTGTAAAAGTAAAAGTAAAATATGTGAAACATTGCTGTTGGTGAATCTCCAAAACACGGCGCCCTTGAGTGGAAATCGATAACCCTCGGAAAACTTACCTCTGATTTGAGTGTTTTCCTTTAAAAACACACATCGACCACTTCGTGGTTGGATCCACTTAACGTTCACGGTTACAACGCAAAACATCCAAAATGATTGCATAAAATAACCATGTGATCATGGCAGACCCTCAAAAACTTGCTACTAGTTCGGACTAAAGTGATCCGGTTTGGTGGAAAAATAGATCGTCAAAGTAATTAAACGTGGGTGACTTTACAATCCCATACAAAATGGCAGAGCCTCGGAAAACCATACTGCAAAAATTGCAATATCCTCAGCTCTGGGAGCACCTCCAAAGGATCTAGTACACAAATTCAAATTTAAAGTTAAAAATCTAGTTTATTTACTACGAATACTCATGAAAAGGTGGGTTATACTGCCTTTAACAATATTGCACTGACATGACTCGTTGCCTTTGGATGGGTATTTTAGCAGACTAAGACACCAACTGCCATGCTGGCGACACATTATGTTATTATTATTCTCATAATAACCTTACAAATTTTCAGTTTATTAATATGTGGAAAAATACCGCGTCTATAGATAAGTGGGTATAATCTACGGGTAATAGCCGATACACGTTGACAATCTTTATGTGGGAGATAAAACTCAGTTTTCTGTCTAGGGTAACTCCTAAGTATTAGGTACTATCTTCGGACGTTACTACCTGATTATTAATTTTTATTGGTCTTATTATTTTCGCGTTTGTGTAACTTTTTAAAAAATTGTGTGGCCTTGCTTTTATCTTTGATAATTTCGATCTTCCAGTCTCGAAGGTATGGTCGTAAGGTAGAAATGTACCTACCTATTTTTCTTGCTGCGGTTTATGAAGAAAACGATAAGTGGTGGTAATTGTGCGGTTTAATGGACGCATTTATTATGTATGTGATTATTTGTACAAATCGCCTTCCTTAGCAGATTTTTAAGCATTAAGTAAGTGATATCGCTGTCTCCAGGGGCTTTCCTGTTGGATTGTTTTTTAATAGTTTTCTACACTTCATCCGGACTAATGTACCTACATGAAAGTTTTCTCATTGTTATAGTTAGGTTTGTAGGTGGTCGATTTAGAATTTGGTTCTAGTCCCTTTCTATATTGTTTTTCCGTTCAGAGTAGCTTATTTCTCATTTATGTACGTTTTCGAAGGTTTCCGCGAAAGCGTGCGCTTTTTCGTCGCTTAAAAAAATGTCTTCCCCTTTTTAGTGACTTCGTCATGTTTCACAATGAATTGTCAACATGGTAGAGGGCCTTCAGCTTATCCCTCCACTATTTATTCATTCGGTTTAAAATTAAAAATTTGACATCCGCATAAACAGCTATATTATTCTATATGGGCAGCATATTATTAATGACGGCGTGCTGCCACTTCTTCCGCGCTCTATTTTTGATTTTGATCTGAGAGATTTCTCCCAGCGAATATTTTGGTTTAGCAGGATTGACAGTTATATGGTTTTAATGTGATTGTTTTTATTTCTCTGGTTTATATTTCCTGAGGACAACAGTTCATTTTATAAATAGTTCACCTTATTTATATTGTTGTCTCTGTGTACAACAGTGCTGATATCTTGCCTGAATGCTCTCCAGTTCGCGTTTTTATAGTAATAAACCTTTCTGGGGGCGCAGTATGTTGGTGGTTAGCTTCGGCGAGTCTGGACATTCCTTCTTGACTTTAAACTAATTTGTGACAATAATTTTACTTTCAAAAAATCATGTATGCCTTGAAATATTTGAAAAAATAGTTATTTATGTACCAAGGCACTGAAGTTCAACTTTTTATGACTCATGTGGAATTTAGTTGCCGAGGCCTCTGGCTGAAAAACTTAAAACCCTAAAAATCGAAGTAGGCTTAGACTTTTGAAATTTTTCAAACCTAAGCTGTTTCTTATCGTGACAAGTTTCCTTAATAACATTTTCACATGTAGCTACAGAAAAGGCGCCTTTCCAAAAAAAGTGGGAAAAGGCCAAAAAATCAAAGCAGGCCTATTAGTTTGATATTTTGCAAACCTACTCAGTTTTTCATTCCGAACAGGATTCCTTTATAATATTTTGAAAATATACAAAAACGGGATTTTACTGATGCGCAAAATTAGTTTTTTCAAAGCTTCCAAGGCATAGATGATTTTTTGAAAGTAAAATGATGTCACAAATTAGTTTCAAGTCAAGCAAAGCAGAACGCCAAAATATCAAATTTTACCTTGAAATTTTTTTGACATTTACAAGAGTCGTCCAAACAATCCGAGACATCACTGTATAATTCTATATCCACTCATTCTCTCATTTTAATTGTTTTTCCAGTGTTAGTTGGGTCTAGTTGACACTAATAATGTCCGTTTTAGTGTTGTTTATTTAATGCGCAAGCTGAAGACGACGCCCTTGCACCGTGCTCGTGTTCCATGTAACGATTATAAATTTGCGCCTGCCCGCCGCAGGTGCGATATTATATTTTGGGAGCTCGTGGAGACAAAATTGATAGTAACCTGCATAATATTCCGTTTTCCCTTACCCGCTACACTCTCTAGTGTATCGGCGAAAGCCCCCATCGCCGCCACCAAGTCGCAAAGATTGACTACGGCGTTGATCCTCTCTATCGCATCTGAAAGTTTGTCGAACGGTGGGATATGCTGACTGCTGTTTTTGTTACTTTTCCGCTATCGATTTCCGGGGTGTGTTGTTCATCGTCTGTGGAGTTTCCGGGTGTCATCCCCGCTAGCTGATGTTGAGGCTTGTCTGTAGGAGAAATGAGGCAAGGGAACGCGTCCCGTTGCCGTGCGCCTCTTCCAGGTTTCATGGCCTGCCTGGAGGCGGCAAGGTGCAACTGTAAGTTGGGTTGCCGGCCGCCTCTTGAGGGCCGCAACTCCTAGACGCTTCTGACTCGTAGCGGGGCTGGTATACGTATTTTCTACCGAGCAAGGCCTCAGCGTGCTCCAGGTAGGAAGGGCATTGTGATAAATTGGCCGGTGATCCTGACCGCAGTTAGGACAGCTCAGTGGATCTCTAGGACCGCAATGACATTCTCTGGCGAAATGGTTACACCACCACTTAACACATCTTCTCCATCTGTAGAAATTGATTGATGAATGTCCGAATAAATGGCAATTTTGACATTAGGTGACCAACATTTGGTTATTCCGGACGTCCCATTTTATTTTATTTCTGAATAAATATCTCACCTCTGAGTTGAGTTTTGACCCTTCATATTTCCCTTCTATTATAGCTAGGAAAAGAGGCAAAACATCTGTATGTTTAGTTTTCATCATCAAAACATGCTCGATGGGTAGGATGTATTTGTCGTAAGTTCTTCTTTCACTCCATCCACATCCTCGTCCCATTTCAAACCCATAAGGACAAATGCGTGTAAATGACAGTTTGAGGCTTTTGACACCTATCAATCTTCCTCAGAGCTTGATTCGTTATTAGCAGTTTTCCTGGATGTGCAGAATCATTTACTCCCAAGTGCCAGCGAGGCCGAGGGATTAATCTGTTGTTTTGGGTGTTGCATTTCGGGTTGTTTCGAAGACAAGGCCTCCGCGTTATCTAGTTCTTGGTCCTTCTTCATAGCCGTGGTTGATTCTAACTGTTTATGAGACCTGCTACCTTCCAGGGCCTGTTTCGCTCTTGCATCACTCCATTTCGACATTTCTGATGAGAGGAGGGTGTATTTGGGTATTCTAACCCAGATAAGGCTGACAATTTTTTATAATAATTTGGTATTAAGTCATGTTTTGTAACCTTTATGCCATAAAGGCCTCCTAAAAATATTTAAACAAATCGGGGGTGAATATTTTGAATGTGGGGGTGGGTCCTTTTAAAAGGACTTTAGCCTAATTAGATGTCTAACAAAAATATAAAATAAAATCGTGGATTTCTAGAAGATGTATTTATAATTAGTTGAGGCAAATACAAAAAAAAATGTCAATAAGTACTTAAAATTAACTTTGAACATGGCATTTGTAAAAACAGTTTTTTGGATGGAGTCCGATCATACATTTGTTGCAAATGAAGTTAGCTTTTTTTGTACCAAAGTTACATTTTATCTGTTTTTCGTTGTACACGATAAGATGATCTAATCGATCAAAACGAGAAGTTTGGTGTAAATTTTTACTCGTTTTTCCTCTTTGGTGTGTTGCCGTTTTTTTTGTGAGTCTCCAGTATACCCTGTGCTATCGTTTGCCTAAAGAATAAATGGTCCATTTTCCCTCCACATTTTCAGTGTAGTTGCTAGGCGTTTTGAACGCACATATCTACCAAATGACATATGAAGAGGAAAGTACAATTTTTTCCCTCTGATTGACACTCGATACAAGCTGATGTTTTGATCGGCCCTATCCACCCCGCCCATGTTTTCGTTGTACTTTTTGATGATATTTGGATGATCTACCATTATATATTTTTTCTCTTTTTGAGAATATCTCTTCACTTGCGCAACTGGTTGGACCGATGTGTTGTTAGATGCCAGTGTAACTAAATTATTGTCATTCCATCTGCAAATCATAATTTGTTTGTCATTTTCCAACATGTGTTGATAAGAACCTCTATTTTGTTTTTTATGGTCATTATACTACCGGTAATGCGATTATCTTTTGTCGTTCCCGTTCCTCTGAGGTTCCTAAGACGTATATCTTGAAGCAGAGACAAGGATGTAAAAAAATTATCAAAATAAAGATGGAATGGCAAATCAGCAAAGTGTTTCTGTAGCTCATCAGAAAAAGTCAGTACTACGCTACTACCCAACCCCAAATTTTTGTATTTCTTTGGAAACGTAGACGAAGAGCCCTGATAGGGTTGAAACCACTCTATGTAACCAAGTCGCGTGGTACCCATCCAAAACTTGTGTCCCCACCTGATTGGCTTTCCTATGATAAACCCATGCCGACCATAATAGGGGATAATTGATTCGTCTATACTGTGGGCCTCTTCAAGGGGTGCAAAGAAAAGTTTTATTTAGAGCATCTATAAATTGTCTAATTTTCGCAAACTTATCATCTGCTCCCAAGTTGTTTTATCACAACAGTGGATGTTCTGCATAATGAATTTAAACCTATCTCTTGAGATTGCGTTCCGAACCTAATCATTTTTAGTGTCACTAGAATTTTCCCAATACATATGCTTTCGAGGTAGTTGGTTGTAGCCACTCAGAATTAGGACTCCTAAAAAGCACCACATTTCGGTTTTCGCTATATCTCTCATCCGATTATTTGGGGATGCATATAAATTGATAAAGTGACATAAATCGGCAACAAGAGATTCGTTGAAAAATAAACAAAGAAGTTCCATCGGATTCATTTCAACAACTGTATGTGGCTGATTCCAGCTTGTAGATGTTGTAGGCATGCCTTTACCTAAAATCCAGTTAAATGTTTTCAGTTTTTTTAGCGGGACAAAATGTGAAAGATGGAGATTATCTTCTTCGTCAGATGACTCTTCTTCGTCCTCCTGATGACGCGGATCTCCAAAATTTATTTCTGCCTGAACTCGTAGTTCCTCAGTAACTGTTCCATTGGCATTGTCAGGAGGACATATGGTGATACTATTTGGCATTTCTTGTTAAGAAGTGATATTGTCAAGCTCTTCCATGAGTTCATGAAGTTTTATGTAATTCTCGTAGCAATAATATATTCATAAACATTATTAAAATACATACATAAACATTATTAAAATTATGATCACATGTGCAAATATGGATAAACGTTTTGTTTTACTTCCCTCCAGTTTGCCATGTTGATTTTTTTTCCAATCACAAGAAAATATTCACGCACACTAACTGGAAACACTTGCAGAGTAGGTAAAACCTAACCTAACTTGTCAAAAATATGATTATGAGGCGTGACAGTTATCGCCATCTATGAGCGAAGTGCCGAAACGAAAATATTATAGGAAGAAGGAAGATGCTACACAATGACTTTTAAAAGGTCTTTAGCTTTATTTGGGCTAATGACAATACTCCTGCTTCGTGAGGTTCACCAATCACCCAACAGCAAATATCGCTATGAATCAATTCCAGTAACTCACCACCAAACCGCCTTTTCAACTCAACTGCCAAGGACCGAATAAAATTCGGACGCTCGGCCAGAAATTCCTTCATCCGGTAACGTATGTGATCTGTCAAACTTTGAAATAGTGCCAATAGTGTCCAACTTCAAAATAATGTCAACAGTGTCAAATAGAGTCAACGGTGTCAAACGTCCAACACAACCTCAAATTGATAACCAACACTAAAGTGGAGAGCGAGAAAAGAAAAGAGAAGAGATATGCCCAACAGAAACTTACCTAAAAGCAGGATAAATAACAGGAAAAATAAAGCAAGGAAGGAACGAAAATAAGAAACAAAGAATATAAAAACACCTAAATTAAACCAGGAAATAAAAAGGGGATCGCTATTCCAAGAAAATAAATGCCAGGAGAAGCGTAGAACCTACATCGACGATAACGCGGAGCAAAACATATTTTTCGTACAACAGCCAAACCAAGACTTGCAGGTGACGAATAAATAACGGCCAGTGACGGTAAAAAATGGAAAAGTGGAATTCACGTGGTAACCAGCAATCACGTGTCGCCGTTAGCGTCTCCACAATAGGAGTGTACTAATGTGAGTGTTGAATAAAATAGGCGATACTATTTTGGTGACGCTGCTTTCTTAATAATGTCAAATGAACCTTGTGACAACACATGAAGCCGTTTTCGGAAAGATCATGACCGAAAATTTTGTGTTTAATTCCGCGCCCCCTCTAAAATCTTACTTCAGTTATATTTGGTGATGAATACGCCAGAACAAGCCTGTTGCTTTGTTTGATATAGGAGAGTTCTAGTTTTGTAAAAAATCATAAATAAAGTCTCTTTAGACCCTAGGTGTATAATATTCCTAGGTACTATTTTTAATTGGGTTATTTTTACAAAAATCTAATCATCTAAGTAATGTTTAAAATTTTCAATAGATGAAACTTTTGACTAATTTTTGTAATAACAATTTTTAGTATTAACACTGAGCTTGAATACACCAACACATACCTTCCGTGTCTCTCATCTAAAAGTGTCCCTTCCAAATTACTTTCTTCATTTTTTGTACCCCTAGGTAGGCCTGAAAACTATTCATTGTCGACAATGAACAGGCATTTGTTATCAACCACTAAGGAAAATAAACTACAACCAAACATTTTACGAAATGCCATCGACATAGGTACATAAGCTGTTGTTGGTTTTCATTGTTAATTTTTGCTTTCAATGGATTATTTAGTGTAATTAATACGGGCTGATTGTGGATATATGTCCCAGATGTTTTATTTTCATAATTGGTTGGATACCATTGGTAACTTAAGGCATTTCCATATATTCCGAGTCGTGATTAAACTGGCTAACAAATTTGCATTTAGAAAATATAGAAGAGGGTCCAGGAAAAACTGAAATTTAAATTTTTGTAAAGATTTTTTTTTGTTTCTGACTCATTCGAAAGTGAAAAACCCCATCATTTGTGGGAGTTTGGTTATTTTCATAAAATCAAAGATAGTGCACTCTGTTAAATCTTGAAAAGTTTATTAAACAGGGACATACAAGGTTTCATTATAAATATAAGGACAAGAACTAAACTACCGACAAGTTTGACAACAACTGCTTTGTGTAGGATATACCTAATGAGAAGGTATTTCATTACGATTTGTAGCCAGCTAGACGCTGAACAATAGCAATAAATTTGTGACGTATTTCTAAGTTAAACAAACTTTAAAAAATGCCAAATTCAATTTCGATGTGCGCGTTATTGGCCAGCAGGGCCGCCGAGAGCCGAAACGGGCCCTGGGACTTCAGCTTTTTGGGCCCATATACTTTCTATTCAAAATAGGCGTAATGCTAATGGAACCTAGTTCGTTGTAGGATACAAAATATACAAGATTTTTAGTACCTGTAATAATTATGAATAATAAAGGATATTTTTCCTAGCCGATGGATCTCGTATCACCTGTAGCACATATATAGCGAAGCTATATATGTCTGTGCCTGTAGCTTAGTTGGTAAAGTGCCTACGGCCACACTAGGAGTCCTGGGTTTGAGTCCCGGTAGAAGTGCATTTTTTTTCAATTGATATTCTTTACCCGATATGCCGCTAGAACATCCTTTATTATGAATAATAATTATAGTTTTATTCACATTATAAAGATAAATAAGTAACAGATTAGAAACAACATAAAAAAAACGAAAATAAATGACTCAGGTAAAAACTTTAATAATGATTCATTTTAATTAATCATATTTTCCTACATAATTCCAATAAAAAAGTTACTTAGAACAAAAAACTTACCCTCCTGTTACCTGTACTAGCTGTAACCTGTAACCTGTAATCGGTTCACCTATGCCTGTGCACTGTGCATTCACGGTTAATGAATTCACGCATGCACGTTCATGTAACAATTACGATTTTGCTTGGTACTGGTGTCATGACACAATATTTGCAAAATATAGTTCTAAATATAGGTTATGAGTTATAGGAATCCGGGAATCCTCAGCGGCGTTGGCGTTATTATCCAGCGTCGCCACGCCACCAACCTGTTCAAATATAAATATAGGGTGCCCCAAAAGTAATGAGACATAGAGCAACTGCATAATATTTTGGGCCAAAATATGACGATTGAGGCCAATATGCCTTATAGAAATGTTTTTTGTTTAAGAGATACAGGGCATTGAAGTTCATTTTTTGAAATAGAATTATGGCTACATCTCCCAACAGAATCAAGCTACTGAACTGAAATTTGACACTGCTGTGTTTTTGGCGATGGAGAAGCTGAATATGATAATTTCGCCGTATCTGACAGAGGGAGCCACTAGCGCTGTTTTTGGATCGTGCTTTTACTCATAACTTGTTTGAGGTTATGTTTCTGGTCCTGGAGGTCCATCATTTTTTTATTTCATTCTGCAAGAAAAAGGTACTCTTGTCTAATAACGATCAAATCAACCGTTTGCGTTGAAATCGTCAAAATGTGCCTCAAAACACATGTTGACTTCAATATTCGAAACATACCATTTTCACCTACCGCTTTCAAATGTTACACCATTGGTTTTCTTAAAATAGAGTGTCCAAATTTGTTGTCAAATTCAATTCTTTCCATTTTGAAAGTATACCTTTTTCTTGCAGAATGAAAAGATGTACTAAAATGATAAACCTGCAGGACCCAAAAGATAACCTCAAAAAAGTTATGAGTAAAGGCACGATCCAAAAACAGCGCAAGTGGCGCTCTCTGTGAGATACGGCGAAATTAATATCTTCAGCTTATTCTCCATCCTCAAAACTATAGCAGCGCCAAATTTCAGTTCAGCAGCTTGATTAGTTTGGGAGATGTAGCCCTAATTCTGTTTCAAAAAATTAACTTCAACGCCCTGTATCTCTTAAACAAACAATATTTCTGTAAGGTATCTTGGCCTCAATCGTCATATTTTGGCCCAAAATATATGCAGATGTTACTTTTGGGGCACCCTGTATAAATAGATGAAATGCCAACCCCGCGCAGGCCCCAAAGTCTAGGGCAATTTGTCCCATCTATCCCCCACTTCAGCCCTGCTGGCCAGTGCCATAGCTGCTATTGGCTTGTCGGTTGGTTCGATTTTTCCCTTAATTCTCATTAGCAAGGAATGGACTTTCTGCATTCGCCATCTTGGATATACGGAGGAAAATATAAATTCCGTTTTTTTTTCTGCCCCGCAACCTATATAAATTTCTCAAGTATACCTATAGATACCTCTACGTCCTACAGTGTGTCCCTGGTTAGATATAACAGGAGGTGTTCTAATGGGTAGGTATATATTTTTTAAATTTTGTAATGGCGTTTGGGGGTTGATCCTGATTGTTGTAAAACTACGGTATAGCATCTTACTTAATTTTAATACCTACCACTACTAATTTAATTTTAAAAAAAATTAAGTTTCGAAACCTGAATTTTGGTTCGGAGGTATAAAATTGCATTTTACACAACTCTTTTTGTGGAATTTTATCATATTTGTAAAATAAAGATATTTTACTGGTGGTGATTTTTATAATTTTGCTTATAAAACCTGTAGAAATCCGAAACGACTAATCTTTTGTATAGGTACGTTAGTTTTACAATCAGGACTAAATCCCTAAAGGCTATAAAATTTAAAAAAATTACTAAATAAAAATACACCTCTTGTAACATTTATGACGGATCCTATACAATCTTGTCTGTGGGAATAAAGATGTTTATTATTATTATTATTATTTATCCAAGGACACACTGTATAAACATAGGTATTTTTAATTTAATAATTATTATAGACTGGAGTATATAGTATGGTCCAAGTTAACAATGCTATGACTACCACCACTTGTGAAAATTTTACTATAATGCTAGTTTATTTTATCAATTATTGACAAAAACACTTTGTCAATGCAAAACTCATTTTACCTATCTATTTTAAAATCGTGAATTATTTTTGCTTATAAAATCCACAATGATTGTGTTTTTACTGGGCATTATAAACTGGCATACACTTCAATTTGCGTTTTATATCATCATAACATGTTCATCGAGCTTTTGTGTGCAAAATCTACGTAGGTAGCTATATTCTGAATAGATTTTTGTTCTTTTTCAAATGAGAAGTTCAGTAAACCTTTTCTTTTTTAGGGTGATTTTATTTGAAAAAAATAAATGGAATATGCTTGATATATGTTTGCGGTAAAAATGGAAAAAATTATAATGATCAAATTAGAGCCTTTCAAATCTATATTTCTGCAACCTCAAGGAATGTTCGCAAACTCACAGTAAAGTAAGATATAAAATGTGGATGGTAAACAAGAAACTTGAGTCAAGAGGGAGGTTTAATCTAGTACCGAATTCGGATTTCTCACCTTCGAAAACCCAAGTGTTTCAATTGAATAAAATACCCTTTGGATACCCTCAACGGTTTTACAATTATTGCAATTTTTCGAAAATCAAGTTTCATTTTAAACACCCTGTATATTTTAAACGAGCAACATTTTACTAATGCATTTTTGGCTCTATTTTGACGTCTAGTACCACCTTGAGCATTGAGCAACATTTTACTAATGCATTTTTGGCTCTATTTTGACGTCTAGTACCACCTGTTGCCCTATGGCGGATAAGTTATGAGACACCCTGAATAACTATTTACTTCAATTATTGTTTGGAAATCCACAATGAAAATCTGAATGTTGAAAATCCACAATGTTGAAAGATTTTTATGATCCCCTAAAGAAGATTGTATATAATAATATATGTGGGCACCATAGATGACTCGGGGGGTAGCAAACGACCCCATAAACTAGATAATTATAAGTATATATAACATATAATCAAAAGCAGAAGGCTGTGTGTGCAGGTAATACGCAATTGTGGAGATATTTAGGTACGTTAAATTAGCCCCAATGTTTTTTAAACGCATGGATCAAGTGCTTTCGGCTGTTAATAAAAAATATATTCCAATAAAGATCACACTCGAACTCCTGGTACGAATTGAGCTATAGGGTGGTCTAAACAATTTTTTAGAGCAAAATGACTCTAATAAAATTTGTAAGGGATACAGGGCATTACTTATATGACAAAAATTCAGCACGCTGCAGGGGTGGACTTGTAAACATTTTTTTTACAAAAAATTTTTGCAATAAACGTTTTAGCTACTACAACTTTTTCTTCTAAACTTTTTTTGTGTCTCCAATACTTAATATAATCGTCTAAAACTTTTAGTCCACCCCTGCAGCGTGAGGAATTTTTGTCATATAGGTAGTGCGCTGTAACTCGTTAGGTATTGGAGGTATAGAGAAGTTGTTCGTACTTTGATCCCCTACAACTTTTATTAAGGTCATTTTGCTCTAAAAAATGTTTAGCAAACCACCGATATTGTTTAGGAAACCACCTTATAGCTTAATTCGTACCAAAAGTTTGAGTGTGATCTTTTGGTTGGACTATCAGGAAGCAGTCCCTAAGCAACCCTGAAAAAATCATCCTGTTTGATTTTATTGTCCACTCTCACGCGTTACCAGTAAGACATATAATATTGAAGGTTATTTTATCACTGATGATGGCTCCTCAGATGAAAGCGCTTTGACCACGAATTTAAAAACATTGTGCATAGTATAACAATGGGGAACTTGCACAAAAATTAAATTTGAAAAACTATGCTTTCAAACGTAATTTATTGCCATTAAATGAACCACAGTTCAGAAAAAAACTCATTTTTTATTTTTATGCAATAAATATAAGCGATTAAAAACTGCATAATTCAAATCATTCTTGTAACGCGCCCTCCTTGGTTGTGACGTCAACTAGCTCGTTGGTGGTGGCGCCAAAGTCTAGAGAATACCACAGACCTATATAGCTAGCGAAGCTATATAGGTCTGTGAGAATACTGTAAGTCGGGTCAGTTCTTTGTTTTCTCGGGAAAAACAACAATTTTTTGCGACTGCTCGTAAATCAGCGTCACCGCGGCCTGTGTAAGCTTAAAGGGCCCCATTCGCGTTGAGATTGGTATCGATACATGTTGCAAGTATCAGTATCTTGATTCAAATCGCATAGGTAGGTAGTGTATTTAGCTGTATCAGCATCAGCTGGTATCACCGTCTGTATCACTGTAGTGAAACCTCGATACCTCGCGCATGCAACTGATACTTGTCACAACGTGTATGTTTATGTTTTTGTATCGCGCTACTAAAAAATATAAAACAGTTTATTTTCAACATGGCAGATTGCGAGTTTTGAGAGGAATTTCTCCGTAGTTACAAACTATATCCGTGTTTATGGAACTCAAAGTGCAAAGAATATTCAAATAGACAACTTAGAGAATCGGCAAAAACAGTTTTGGTAGAGGAAAGGTATGCTAATAGTGATCGTAATTTTGTCATGAAGAAAATACACAGCTTTCGTTGCGCCTTTAGACGAGAACTTAAAAAAGTTGTTGCACCATTTCTGCATCACATGTGAACTGAACTGATGTTTCATGAGTTCGTCTCAACGTGTATGAACAGAAAACAAATGGAAACAAATCTCAGATACATGTATCGCCGTTTGTCGTGATACACGTTTCCATGCCGATCTAAACGTGAATGGGGCCCTTTATTTTCTTCTACCAGAAGGTATCGATCGCCGTACTCCGATGACGGCGGGCCGAGGGAGCGGGAGAGGACAAGGGGGAAACGTTTGTTTACACAAGGCCAAGTGCTCAGACTTATTAGTATATCTCTGGACGCTGGTGGGCGGCGGCACCATGTATCAACTAATATGGGCGGCACATGTATAAAACCTATAGCACCACGCAAGCTTTGTTTAGAAAGATCAACGAGAACGTCCCATCCAATGACGTCAGAACCTATAGACAGGTTTGTTTTGATAAACGCTTGACGCCCAGAACTAGTCACAATCTAAGCGCTCCATTAAATTATTCCGAAAATGTCGCGAGATTGTCAGAAATTGCCCCTTTTTGTCGAGCCGTAGCGAACTTATTTCGACTCTGGGCTCGGAGGCTGGCGTCGTTAGACCATCCCCCGAGTCTTCAGGTGAGGTTCCGATGCTTCCGGCGTCCCAAAACAAGAAAAAACATGTGATATCTAAGTGTGGTTCTGGAGGAACTATAACCGGGAATCACCGGGTGTATAGTTGGTTGATGGTTGACTTTCTGTCTTTGTTTGTAGCATGTTTTTAGAGTAGTATGGATATATTTAATCTTGGAGTCAAAATAAAGGGCATTTTAACAATGGGGCACCACGTCTATAGGTTTTGACGTCATTGGTCCCATCCTTGTCTACCCGTCTTATTATAGTCTATCGCAGTCTTGATATTGTTGATAATGTTTGAGAAGAGTGTGCTGCTGTATTAAATAATTATTTACATTGGCGTAGGTAAGCACACGTTTTTGGCCGAGGAGGTTGTTTAATAGCCGTGTTGCCTCGTTTCTTAAAACTCTCTTCGAGGCCAAAAAGAGCTTACGCATCGAGCAATGTATTACATTTTCCCTGCTACTGACAATTTCATATTAGGTAAATACACTATGGAGTAGATTGTGAGTAATAATCTTCAAAATTACCATTGTCCAATTATTACTAAAAATTATAATCAGGGATAAATATAAGAGGTAGAATGCAGTGATAGTGAAAAAAAAAACTTCTTGTGCGATTGAACCCGAGACCTACGAATTACTAGTCCTGTAGCCTCACCATTCAGTTAAAGAAGTGCTTGTTAAATTTGGACTTTTAGGCGGTTCTTATTTTTGACCTACATCAGATCCCTCTGGAAAAATGTCGCCGAACTGTTTATTTTAACGTTCAATTTCCATTCTTCCTTCTCTAATTCTGTGTAGCTGTCACTCCTGTCACTACCTTCTGATCGATCGAGCTATATGACGTCAAAACCATTCCCGCGCTTTTCGTGTCGTTTCAAATGAATAGCTTGCGGTCACAACTTTAATTATTTATTGCAAATTAAATATTTCGATTTGATGGCTGATATTTGGTACGTGCTCTTTCTATAGATAGGCATATATATTAAAGCCTGTTTTACATTGACAATTTCTTCATGAATTAATTCATGAATAAGTTTATGAATAAATTCATGAATTAATTCACGACAAGTTCTATTTTACACTGATGAAGAAATTGATGAATTTTTTTGGCACCTTATGTCAGAGTCTAGCAAATACCAACACAAGACAATAAATAACAAAATTGTTTTTTTGTGCTGCATTTCCTCTATCAGAACATATTTTCTAACCATATCCATCTTCATCTAAAGCATCTTTAACTACAGATTAAGTCTGGCTAGAAGAGTAGTTGAAAATGCATTTGGCATTTTAGCCAAACGATCTAGAGTTTTTGGACTATGATTAATATGAATGTGGAAAAAGTGCAAACCATAACATTAGAATGTTGCACATTACATAATTTTTGAGACCCCAATGTCCTAGTTCCATCCTAGAAGAGCTTTATAAAGATTATATAATATTTCAATTTGGACTTTCTTACCAAACATGCTCACCGCAAGACATGCTTGCGTTGCTGCCCGAGAGGAGTTTTGTGATTATTTCGTGAATGAGGGAGCTGTGCCTTGGCAGCGAAATACATAAATAAAACATTGTAACATTTCACACACTTTTTATCTAAGTATTTTATCGTTGGATGAGGATTATCTCTTCAGTCAACAATATTATCTTTAAAATTATGTACTCTCCTCTATTCCTCGTCTAATGCCTCAAACAAAAACCAGTATCAAAATATAACCTTCCTTGTGTTCAAATTTTCAATGTTGGTACTCCTGAAGTTCACGCAAAACTTGACGGAAAATAGAACATGCTCTAATTCGTGAAGTAACTTCATGAAGAAATTCATGAATTAATTCATGAAGAAATTGACAGTGTAATACACGATTTTTTATATTAATTTGCCCTTGAAGTGACTTCATGAATTAATTCATGAAGAAATTGTCAATGTAAAACAGGCATAAAGAAATAAAAAAAATGTTCAAGTTCCCCAATTATCTTCTCAGACGTAAGACCGTTAGAAATTGTCACTTTTTGCGGTTAGTATTATTGTCCGAATACCAAAAACATTGAATCTCCCCCCGCCCCCGCTCCGAAGAACCGCAGCAACAGCAACAAACGCAACCGCCCGCCGAAGTCGACCAGATCTACCAGGTGCTCAAGCAGGCCACGGAAATAAGTAGGCCGCGCGGCGCAGGCGCCGATGCCCCCCCTGGCATCACGGTGGCGCCGGCGTCGGCCGGCGGGCGCGCCGGGCGTCGCGGCGCCCCCCCACCGCCCGGCAAGAGCGGCGCCAGCACGCTGGCCGTCGACCCGGCGCCATGCGCCACCAGTTCAGGTTCGTTGGAGGCAGGCGGCGGGCGTCTGGTTGTTACCACCGAGGTGTCTATTTGTTGTTCTGGCCAGTAACGAGCTGTCAATCCGACATAAATTGTCTCCTAGCCTTCTGACGACTGCGAGTCACATCGCCACACCCCAGGGACCCTTAAAGAGTCCCTGCCACACCCGAAGTATAATACTGGGTGTTCCTCAACCTATACGCATAAACTTGGGAAATAGTAGCAGAGGACAAATAATGGCCAATTATCAAAAAAATGTAATAAAATATTTTTTTCCGAAAATCAATCAGAAATATTGACATTTTTGATAACATTTTTGAAAGAAAAAGTCAATATTTCCTTGCACTTAGTCGTTGCCAGGCAACGGAAAGTAACTGTTAGGAAATATTTATTTTTGTACCCGACTCCGCATTGCCAGTCTCGGCTTACGCCTCGACAGGCAATCTTTACGGTCGTCCGGGAATGTTCAGCTTTACTATTGTTTTGGAGATACACTGAAAAAACTTGTACAGATAATAAAAAATTAAGAAGATAATAAGTCATGATAGCACGTACGGTATTTAGCAGTATTTTGTTGTTAGCTGTCTTCAATGACGTCTTAACTGTAAGACGCTATTCGTGTTTATTTTCACGCGATTAGAACAAAAGTATATGGCACATCAAAATTCTAGTTATGTGTTTTTTAATTTGAAATAAATTGATATAATCTCCCTAAACAAAAAATATTTTATTATATTTTTTCGATAATTGGCCATGATTTGTCCTCTGCTACAATTTCCCAAGTTTATGCGTATAGGTTGTATATTTTATTATGGTGCGCGCACCCATAATTATTACTGCACCGCACCGGGCAGTCCAAACAACTGTGTAAATAGCGAAAGTAAAAAAATTTCGGGCACCGCGCGATTTGTATGTGAATACTGCGACGTAGCTACCAGGGAATGACTTTTGTATATTCGTGCAAATTTATTCAATGAACATAATAGCGAGATCTTTCGGAACCAAGTCATCTTCAATATGGCCTGAAATCCTGCGATTAAGTACCTATTATTTATGATTTATTGATTGAAAGTTGTAATAATTGGAAGCGTGGACATTTTTGTTTAGAGCGCAATACATATGTAATTGCTCTGTTGGGACTAGTACCTAATGTTCATAAATATATATACGGATAGATTTTGATACATATACAGGGTGAATCAGTTTTTTTCTAGCATGACTTTAATATGTAAAATAACCGCCCTTTTTCGTATAAAGTATATATTTTTAAGGCTTCATAGAAAAGTTACAGGGTGTTAAAGTTGAAAAAAATATGTGGGCTTTATTGAATATTTACCAAACTAGTTGAGATATTCAAGTCATATTTGTTATACGTTAAAACGGCATGGGTTAGCAAAAAACCTGTTAATATCGAACATCTTGCACAACCAGTGGCGGAGAAGTAGGTAATTGATAAAATTATTTTTAGAAAAAAATTAATCACCTTGTATTGTAATAAGGATTTTAATTGCAGACAAAAATGTCCTCTTGGTATTTGTTCGCATGTGTTATAGTTTAATGGCAAGTATCATAATTATTTTTGTATTATTTCGGGGTATTTCAGAAAAATTAACTAAACAATTTGAACTGATTCACCCTGTATACACTATAAAATTATTATTATAAAAAAATAATAATTTAAAAGTTTGTTGTCAAAAATTGAAATTGTCACGTAAACAAGGGCAGAGGTAGAAAAACGTTTCGAGAAAATAAAACATGAAAATGGTGGTATATAATGTTTAAATTAACCGTTAATGTAGGTTTTTCTTTGTGGTGACACTTCTAATCAGATACAGCAATTTCTGTGAAATCTGTCAAACTAGACATTACCAGTCAGTTCATGATCAATCGAATTTTGTTATTATTATTTTAATTTAAGGTAAAATATAGCCCTCGGCATCTATCTGTTTTTGTGTAAAAAAAAAACAAATAAGTCAAAAAATTTTAAAGAAAAGTAAAATATTAAATACCACAATACAGGTTATGGGTAGACAGTAAGGTTACTACGTCAATGATTCGTTGTGGTAGTTGCCGGCAAACGGTATGGATAAAGAATAAACGTTGTTGTGGTCCCGTCTTTGGGCTTGTGACCGAATCCGATGTTATATGAAATGAGAAAAAGCGAAACAGTGTCTATTCAAAATTGCAGCAGATATATTATTATAGGTATTATAAGTTAAATATACAGGGTAAGTTTTTTCAATGTTTAGCATGGGGATGTCGGAAGCCAACGGAGCTAGAAGAAAAGTTAAATGGGGAAAGGTTTTCAGTTTTGACAGTCCAGTTTAATGCACGATTTGGATTTTTGAAAAATCAATGGCTTACTAGATATTTCGAAAAAATGATTTTTCCTCTTCCTTCAAAATACGAAAGTTGTATAGAGAATTATTTTTCTAATAGGAAAGTAGGTATAATCCTACTTTGCATGTGAGCCGTCATTTTTGAGATATGGCATAAACTGATAAACTTAGTTTTTTAATGCAAACCCTAGTCGACTCTGGGTCTAGTAAAATCAAGATTTTTTAAGTTTTCCAACGATATAATACTCGATATGTTGATTTTGAAAAATATCGGAGTTATGGCCGTTTTTCTGTTCGAGTGTTACATTCGGTGTAACTTCAAGCTACAGACGTGGCGTTCAAGATGGTAATTTTACCATCCAAAATTCCAATGTGTTTCGGGGGGGGGGGGGCAAAATATCTCTACCTACAGTGTGTTCCCGGATAGGAAAGACGACTCTTGTAGAAGGCAAAATCAAGGTGAAATTTGAGCTTGCAGGGTTCAGCTTTGCTTGTTTTGAAACATAATTATAGTTTCGAAAAATCATGTATGCCCAGGAAATTTTGAAAAACTAATTTTTCGCTCCAGTAAATTGTCCATTTTGTAGGTTTTACGACAAAATGTTATTAAGAACACTTATTTAAAATGAAAGGCGGAGTAGGTGTGCAAAAGTTTAAAAGCCTAGGATTCCTTTGATTTGTTGCTCTTGCTTCTTTTTTATAGAAAAGTGGGTTCGCGTCACAATATTTTTAGGAAAACTTGCACGATGAAAAATTGACTAGGTGCGAAATTTCAAAAGCATAGATCTTCTTCGATCGATCTTCTAAAAATTAAACGGGCAAGTACGAACTTTTAAAACACGGTACATTTTTCGAAAAAAGTCAAA
This sequence comes from Pseudeuparius sepicola, assembly GCA_963920635.1. NCBI lineage: Eukaryota > Metazoa > Arthropoda > Insecta > Coleoptera > Anthribidae > Pseudeuparius > Pseudeuparius sepicola. The sequence goes on along the minus strand of OY987301.1, from coordinate 57,366,252 downwards.
AATACTTTTTTCTTAGAATTACTTTTCCAATGGCGTGTCATTTTTTTATTAAAAAAAAATATTATGGTTGACACCCGTCTCTCCGGCACTATATGAAGTAGGCAGGACGAATTTTTTTTTTGGTCGGACACCTTATACAGGGTGATTCAGTTCCTGTGCTCAACATGGGGATCTCGGAAACCGTAACAGATACGGAGTCGGTCAAATGGAGGCAAAATTGCGCTTTGGGGCCTAACAATATGCCGTTGAGAAAGTTAAAATATTTTCATGGGTTGCTGAGATATATAAGAAAAACCGAATTTTTTAAAATTTTATTTTATTTTTTCTGGGGCTATTTGCGATAATATTGATAAATAAATTATACTTTTTCATTGCAACATTTTCTGGACTACATCATGGTATTTTTAGATTTTCGGGGCGACGCGACGTTTAGTTTTTGAGATAGGGGGAAATACGGACCTGGATTTTTTATTGCATATTTCGAAATGAATCGTTGTCCTGAGTACAACGAAGTATGACACATACATATTTTTTCTCGTTTTAGCTGCTAAAATACACATTTACTAAGAAAAAAATTAATACAGTCCTGGACTATGCATTTTTTTTCAAAGCTATTCCAATAATTATAACAGGCATTTTTTTATACCTACTGGATTAATTAAACTCTCTGTTTGTCATATTTTGAAATTATTTTTTATACTTTAGGTAAAATGTATCCCACTATTATTGTTAATAATTATTATTGTTTATTTACCTAATATAAAAAAGAATTTCAAAATATGACAAACAGAGAGTTTAATTAATCCAGTGGGTATAAAAAAATGTCTGTTATAATTGGAATAGCTTTGAAAAAAATGGAGAAAAATGCATAGTCCAGGACCGTATAATTTTTTTCCTTAAATGTGCATTTTAGCAGCTAAAACGAGAAAAAATATGTATGTGTCATACTTAGTTGTACTCAGGACAACGATTCATTTCGAAATATACAATAAAAAAATCCAGGTCAGTATTTAAAAAAATGAAGATGATTCCTCTATCTCAAAAGCGAAACGATAGATTTTGATACATATACAGGGTGAATCAGTTTTTTTCTAGCATGACTTTAATATGTAAAATAACCGCCCTTTTTCGTATAAAGTATATATTTTTAAGGCTTCATAGAAAAGTTACAGGGTGTTAAAGTTGAAAAAAATATGTGGGCTTTATTGAATATTTACCAAACTAGTTGAGATATTCAAGTCATATTTGTTATACGTTAAAACGGCATGGGTTAGCAAAAAACCTGTTAATATCGAACATCTTGCACAACCAGTGGCGGAGAAGTAGGTAATTGATAAAATTATTTTTAGAAAAAAATTAATCACCTTGTATTGTAATAAGGATTTTAATTGCAGACAAAAATGTCCTCTTGGTATTTGTTCGCATGTGTTATAGTTTAATGGCAAGTATCATAATTATTTTTGTATTATTTCGGGGTATTTCAGAAAAATTAACTAAACAATTTGAACTGATTCACCCTGTATACACTATAAAATTATTATTATAAAAAAATAATAATTTAAAAGTTTGTTGTCAAAAATTGAAATTGTCACGTAAACAAGGGCAGAGGTAGAAAAACGTTTCGAGAAAATAAAACATGAAAATGGTGGTATATAATGTTTAAATTAACCGTTAATGTAGGTTTTTCTTTGTGGTGACACTTCTAATCAGATACAGCAATTTCTGTGAAATCTGTCAAACTAGACATTACCAGTCAGTTCATGATCAATCGAATTTTGTTATTATTATTTTAATTTAAGGTAAAATATAGCCCTCGGCATCTATCTGTTTTTGTGTAAAAAAAAAACAAATAAGTCAAAAAATTTTAAAGAAAAGTAAAATATTAAATACCACAATACAGGTTATGGGTAGACAGTAAGGTTACTACGTCAATGATTCGTTGTGGTAGTTGCCGGCAAACGGTATGGATAAAGAATAAACGTTGTTGTGGTCCCGTCTTTGGGCTTGTGACCGAATCCGATGTTATATGAAATGAGAAAAAGCGAAACAGTGTCTATTCAAAATTGCAGCAGATATATTATTATAGGTATTATAAGTTAAATATACAGGGTAAGTTTTTTCAATGTTTAGCATGGGGATGTCGGAAGCCAACGGAGCTAGAAGAAAAGTTAAATGGGGAAAGGTTTTCAGTTTTGACAGTCCAGTTTAATGCACGATTTGGATTTTTGAAAAATCAATGGCTTACTGTGCTCAACATGGGGATCTCGGAAACCGTAACAGATACGGAGTCGGTCAAATGGAGGCAAAATTGCGCTTTGGGGCCTAACAATATGCCGTTGAGAAAGTTAAAATATTTTCATGGGTTGCTGAGATATATAAGAAAAACCGAATTTTTTAAAATTTTATTTTATTTTTTCTGGGGCTATTTGCGATAATATTGATAAATAAATTATACTTTTTCATTGCAACATTTTCTGGACTACATCATGGTATTTTTAGATTTTCGGGGCGACGCGACGTTTAGTTTTTGAGATAGGGGGAAATACGGACCTGGATTTTTTATTGCATATTTCGAAATGAATCGTTGTCCTGAGTACAACGAAGTATGACACATACATATTTTTTCTCGTTTTAGCTGCTAAAATACACATTTACTAAGAAAAAAATTAATACAGTCCTGGACTATGCATTTTTTTTCAAAGCTATTCCAATAATTATAACAGGCATTTTTTTATACCTACTGGATTAATTAAACTCTCTGTTTGTCATATTTTGAAATTATTTTTTATACTTTAGGTAAAATGTATCCCACTATTATTGTTAATAATTATTATTGTTTATTTACCTAATATAAAAAAGAATTTCAAAATATGACAAACAGAGAGTTTAATTAATCCAGTGGGTATAAAAAAATGTCTGTTATAATTGGAATAGCTTTGAAAAAAATGGAGAAAAATGCATAGTCCAGGACCGTATAATTTTTTTCCTTAAATGTGCATTTTAGCAGCTAAAACGAGAAAAAATATGTATGTGTCATACTTAGTTGTACTCAGGACAACGATTCATTTCGAAATATACAATAAAAAAATCCAGGTCAGTATTTAAAAAAATGAAGATGATTCCTCTATCTCAAAAGCGAAACGTCGCCCCGAAAATCTAAAAATACCATGACGTAGTCCAGGAAAAATTGCAATGAAAAAGTATAATTTATTTTTTAATATTATAGCAAATGTAATAAATATAAAATTAAATATCTCCGCAACCCATGAAAATATTTTAACTTTCTCAATGGCATATTATTAGGCGCCCAAAGGAGCAAGTTTGCCTCCATTTGACCGACTTCGTATCTGATCGGTTTCCGAGATCCCCATGTTGAGCACCGGAACTGAATCACCCTGTATAATCAGTTTTTGACCAAAACTAGGACACGTGCTTTGCACTCTGTATAAAGTAATTTTTTTTCTCGGAAATATTTAAAATTTTAGTTTGCGCTTGTATAATGATAAAAAATTACGTATGCAAAAGTGGTGGTCACGAAATTTGCCGTAAGTTTGATCGTTTCACTTTTCCTCATGAAAGCAACTCTTAAAGTATTTGATTAACTGTTCCAATGACGAAATAAAAAAAATTTGGGGTTGATTTCACAAGAAAAAGCGAAATGAGCAAAAGATAATTTCGTCCTAGGATTGAGTAGAGCTTTGAATTTGCGTGTTTTTCGCTGAACGCCATGTACCCGAGACGATATTCAGCTAAAAAAATGTATTTGTATACCATGAGGTTCTTTACAATAAAGGACTTTATGCAGGTAAAATAAATAGAAATTAATTTTTAAAAAATTGACAAAAATATTAATGTTGTTCACGAAAATTGATGCGCGCATAAAAATTGCAAGGAAATAAGTTTTCTCTGATAAGTTTTTTCAATATTTCGACAAACAAGTGGCGTTTGCGAATTTTTTTTGTTAAATGTCAAATTTAATTTGTGAAAAGTTACGTGACCACTTTTGCATACGACAATTGTTATTCCTGTACAAGCAAAAATTGTCGGCAAAGTCAAATCTGTAAAAAAATCCTTATGATGCATACTTTAATACGAGCTTTAATAATTGTCATATCCTGTGTACAGTATGTCTATGCGGTTAGATGGAATAAGGATTGAAGACAAGCACATTAACTATGTGAAGTACGTAATATGATCATTCAAAGTCTGCATCCCAGTTCAATCATGGGCAAACGAAAAGCGGAAAAAATCTGCTTGCGTGGCGTAAATAATTAGATCGCAACTACTTAAATTTAAAACTTTTGACAAACGACGCTCGGTGTCACGACGCTAGATATATTTATTTGCGACGAATATACCTTTTTCTTTTAGATATTTAGGAAGCCTTATTCTTTCTAAGTATCTGCTGTCTTGAACGTTTTGTTATTTTTTTTTTGTTAACAATTTACAAGCAACAATACAGGGCGAAGCAATAGGGTGTGCATGGCCGATATATCAGAGAATATTGGGTTAAAAAAAATCAGCAGATCGGAGAGCTGCTCATTTTAAAATTATTTAGAAAAAGTGCAAAAGCGAGAAAACCGTACAATTTAGAGGCCATGACTGATACACAAAATCACGCTAAAATTGACCAGGGATCAAAATTTGCAATAAGAAATCGGGGTTTCCATATTAAAAAAATGTAACTTTTAGTATGGCGCATTTTTATGGAACACCCTGTGTAAACGAAAATAATTTTAAAATGAGCAGCTCATTTATGTGCACAACTTTCATTATATATTTTTTTCTAAACCCAATATTGTCCAAGATATCGTCCATGCATACACTTATTGCCATCTAATCGTTGTATGATCCCATTTGCCATTTAATGCCACGGAAGCAGATTTTTTCACTTTTCGTTTGCCCATAATTGGCCTGGGACGCCGAGTTTAAATCACCCTGTACATTTTGGAAATAGTCAAAGTTAACCGAAAAATTTAAAATAAAGATAGTTTACTCTTATGACATTTTATATTTTGTTATTTTTGTGGACACCCCCATACATGAAATCTTAAGTTTTTCCATGTAAACACTAGCAAAAATTTTTATCAAGTGTGCTTTGCGTAAAATGTAAAATACCTAACAAAGTTTGCCTTTTATTCACTCTAACCTCTAACCGTGGACATACTGTATACGGCATTCGCTAACGAAGTACACCGGCTGCAACTGCAACAAACTGAACCAGTACGTGACCTGACAGACAAATTTGGGATAGCAAAGTAACTGGTTAGAATAACATTTAGATTCTGTGAGTATATGATGGGAACGGTTTTTTGTCTGATTGTACATTATGGAGCCGCCTTTGCCGTTTATGACTCTTATACACAAATTACGAAATAACTATCTTTCAACATTGTCGCCCTTTACAAATCAATATTTTTCTTGTTTTATGTTTTAAGAAAAATCTCCGTGAGTAGACAGGAAGAGAATATAAGGTACAGAAAACAGAAAAATTACTTTAATCTTTTATCAAGGTTTTTTAAAGAGTTCCTAAAAAAATATATAAATGTCTCTATATGTCAACATGAAACATTGTACTAATAATTGCAAAATATACCTTCCTATCTACAGGGTGGCCCACCACGAACTGCATCGATCTATATATGGAAAACTAAAACTAGGAAAATTCTGAAAATTTGGCACCTCACCAATGCCGATGGGCGCTGCTCAACTAAAATATTTTGGTGAATCTGGCACTTCCGGTTATACCGGAAGTCGATATCAACTTTCTTATTTCAAATAAACAAATTTAAATAATCTTCGTTTGTGTAATTTAAGCGCGCCGGCATTATTGTTGACAATAATTTAGAAATCAAGTGACATTTCCTCAGCCGCGATTGTCTTTTCAACGTCCACGGCTAATATGATTTTCCAAGTGTTAAGCAAATCCCGCATTTTATGGGCGAAAAGTGGGTTTTTCGTAAATTAATCGAAAATTACTGCATTTAGGTATAGGAAACCTTACACAAAGTTGTCATCATTTTTAGTGGTGAATAAGATCGCATTAAAAAAAATGGGGGTTTTCATTTGAAAATTTCGAGATTTAAGCACATTTTGAATGTAATTTTTTTCATATTTTGCGAACACCCTGTATAAGAACGGATTTATTTCTCAGCAGAGATCACTAGGTCAGGGCTTCTGTTACACGATGCCAAAAATTCGTTTTGAAATTTCGCGGTTTCCTCGTATAAATTGCTAATTGACTCTAGGTCTGCACCTGTAATTTTTTTCGGAAAAATGCAAATATCTCAAAAACGGTTGGATTTAGACATAGGACATGTTACATGTTTTTGTTCCAAAATGATGCCTAGAATTCAAAAATGCAATAATATACAGGGTGTTCTATTTGAAATAAGAAAGTTGATATCGACTTCCGGTATAACCGGAAGTGCCAGATTCACCAAAATATTTTAGTTAAGCCGCGCCCATCGGCGTTGGTGAGGTGCCAAATTTACAGAATTTTCCTACTTTTAGTTTTCCATATATAGATCGATGCAGTTCGTGGTGGGCCACCCTGTATACAAGATAACAGGATGATTTTTTTAGAACTACCACCACGATTTTCTCTCGCTTATTTTGCGCCCTACAAAAAAACGTAAAGAACAGAAATGTGGCAATTTTACACAGCTAAGTGGTGCTGCAAAAGAAATCGGCATCCATGGCCAACTTGTCGCGCAATATAAAAACTCTCAAATTAAGCAAAACAATTATTAATAGCCGTAGCATGTTTATTTTAAGAGATAGAGGAAAACTTTCATATTGAAAATTGATGGCACTAAGAAGCTTTATCCAACTGTGTACTCAGATTTCAGAAAATTATACTGGGTCTTCGGCTCTCTTGAGGTTATGAATGTTTTTATTTATTTCTTATTAACTATTTTCTCGCTTATTTTGGGCCACAAAAAATATGTATGATAATAAAATATGGAAATTTTGGTCAGCCAAGCGACGTTAAAAAGAAATGAGCCTCCATGCCTAACTTTTCGCGTTGTGCTAAAAAAAAACTTCAACTCGACAAAAATTGTCATGGCCTCTAGAGAGCCGAAGTCCCTGTGTAATTTTCTGGATGGATAAAGCTTCTCAATGCCATCAATTTCCAATATAAAAAATTTCCTATATCTCTTAAAATAAACATTCCACGACTATTAATAGTTTTACTCAATTTGAGTTTTTTTTTATATTACGCGACAAGATGGCCATGAATGCCGATTTATCTTTGAGCAAAACTTAGCTGTCCAAAATTGCCACATTTTTGTTCCTTACTTTTTTTGTAGGGCGCAAAATAAGCGAGATAACCGCGGTGGGAGTAATAAAAAAATCATTCTGTATATATTGTGATTCAGTTTTATTCTGCGACGCTTCAACAGGTGATAGAAAACCAAAAAATAACCGCACTTTATTTTATAAACTATATCATTTTAAGGCCTTATTAAAAAGTTACAGGGTGTTAAAGTTTTAAGAAATATGTGGACTTTATTGAATATTTACCAAACTAGTAGTATTTAAATCATATTTGGTACACGCTATAACGGCATAGGTTAGCATAAAACCTGTTAATACCTTGTATAGCAATAAAATTTATTCAATTTCTTACGTAAATTTTAATTTTAAACAAAAATGCCCTCTTGGTAATTTTGTTAATATTGCAAATTTGTTATTATTATTATTATATTATTTAGGGGTATTTCTGAAAAATTATCCAAAAACTTTGCTCCATAAGTAACACTTAAAGTAGAAATAATGTGTTCTCTACCTGAAATAAAGTAACTGTTTCGAATAAACTTACCTATTTAAGATACAATTAATGTTACGCTCTGTATCTTGAAAAGTAAAACCTTGAATGGGTAAGTTTATTGGGAAAAGTTACTGTATTTAAAGTAAAAAACACATTTTTTCTACTTTGGGTGTTACTTATGGAAAGAAGTTTTAAGTTAATTTTTTCAGAAGTGGCCCGAAATAATATGAAAAAATCAAATTTGCTATGAAACCATGACACATATGAAAAAATGCAAAGAAAACGTTTTTGTTTACAATTAAAATTTACGTAAGAAATTGAAATATGACTTAAATATCTCAACTAGTTTGTAAAGTATTCAATAAATTCCACATATTTCTTGCAACTTTAACACCAGGTAACTTTTTTATAAGGCCTTAAAATGATATAGTTGATAGAAGAAAGTGCGGTTATTTTTTGGTTTTCTGTTGAAGTGTCGCAGAATAAAACTGAATCACCCTGTATAGGAAACCACAATGTAACTCCTCGTAACATTCTAGATGTCTATATAAAAAAATTATCTTGACAAAATTTTACTTTTTCAATATTACGAAGATATCTTCGTCCGGAATTCTTCTAGGTATACAGGAATTTTCCTCTACAATTTGAAAACACAACTAACACAAATTCCATATTATAATAATTATGAACCTACAACATACAATATAGCACATTCATGTACTCGGCAGAGATACTTCTCCAGATGACCAATCCGTCAAATGCCATCTCTTCTGTGAAATCAGACGCATTTTGTGCATGTCTCTAGTAAAAAAAATGGTTAACTACAAGCACATCTGACCTACTTTCAGGATTACCCTCACCCCACGACCAGTTCTTTTATAATATTTATCTCATCTGGGGGACTTCCCCATGAATTACTCAGGTCCTGCCTACGCCGCAGGACCTCATGAAATATCCAAAAGCGTCTCCGTAATAAAGGGAACCCAAGAAAAATGGCGGTGGGTGTGGGGAAATTAAATTATTATTTTAATGTACCTACGTCAAACCATATACCAAAATCAAATAACTCTTACGCCAGATGCAAACAAGAATGTGTGCGTTTAGATATTCGCCAGAGCCGCACTGAGGCGCGACCTTTATATAATTTTTCTTTTACAATTGTTTACGTAAAAATATTTCGGAAAAAATTTATTGGCTTAATTAAAATGATTCAAAATATCGATAAAATTCTTTGTGGCAGTGTCTAAATAGCTGAAAACAACGAGATAAAACCACATAAGAGTACATCGGCGATCGAGTATATCCCTGTTGCCAGGCGCGCTGATATTTTATGGCCTATTGATCAAGACCAATCGTCTTATTTCGCGGAACGTCATCGAACACGTGCTTTTATTTAGGCCAGGCAATAAGAGTTACTTGATTTTAGTATAAGTACCTAATCTTTCTCTGAACTGAATTTGTATATCTACTGTATGTAAGTAGAAAAGAATTGAAATTGTTTTTAATATTCTCTGTAACGATAAAAATAGGAAATTTATTTAACATGCATTTTGTTAAAAGGTAAAGGTAAGTCCTGCTATAATAAATGTCGCTGCTTACTGGCAATCATTTTTCCATTCATCGTGCTATTAATGACTTGTTTTTGCTACCTTGTTACTATACAGGGCGTGAGAATAATAATTGTTGTTGCTTTTTGGGTGTAATTAATAATTATTGTTTTCACAGGTTTGTAGATTTGGTGTTGATTTTTCTAGGAGTGTGTGGTTTAGAACCTATATATATAAATTTGTGGCGGTAAACGGTAAAAACCTATCACGTGTTTTTTTAAATAAGTAGTACAATAATTAAAATTAGAGTAATTTTATATTCGAAATTAAAAATGCTGGGCCATTTTTCAAATGATTTTTTTTAGTTTTAGCTAAGCTCGACGACGCTAGAACGAACAAAATTCATTAAAGAAAAGTCCCACTGGACCATTTTGCTACATTCTTATAAACTAAAATTAGGTTTCCCCTTTGTTTTCAAACATAATCATAATATTTATAATATATAATGATATACCGGATATTAGAATATAGAGTCCGTCAGTCGATGGTATTAGACCCCAAACTTTCATCATTTTTGACTTTGCGAAAATATGAAGGAAAAACTTCATAAATTTCAATTTCGATATACTTTCCCCGTAGGGTGCAAAATGAATTTCTATTATCCCTTAAACGACGAGTAAGAAAAGTGTTTTTACGACCGACCAGAAATTTTTGGGCCAGAAATTAACGTTTCCCGGTCAAGATCGTAACATGGGCATCAAGGGCTGGCCCAGCATTTGTCGTTCCCTTTTTTGTCTTCTATACAGGGTGAGTCAGAATGTATAGTAAATACTTTCATGTATAGTATATCCTTTCATATAAAATTTTTCGATTTGGGCTTTCCTTGCCAAGTTATTCGGGTCTACAAGGTGACCCAAAAGTATATTTTTTATTTATATCTCAATAACGGCGCTACTTAAAAATTTGAAATTTGGTATGTGTTATCTACTTACTGGAAGACGCCTTAGGGTACTATATTCATTTACACAGTGCCCTAAAAATGGGTAAAAACTATCAACCCCTATTAATTTTTTTGCTCAAACTTTTTTGAGGTAATTTGTTTGGTCTTCTAGGTCCATCATTTCAGTGTATCTTTTCATTTTGCAACAAAAGTGTACTCTTGTTTCATAACGATAAAATCAACCGTTTGCGTTGAAATTGGCAAAACGTGCCCCAAAACACCTGTTGACTTCAACATTCGAAACAAAAAATTTTTACCTACCGCTTTCAAACGTTACAGATCGACTGTACATTTAAAATAAGGAAAAAAATACCAATTGGACATTGGTCAAAACAGAATTGGTTTTCTTGAAATAGGGTGTTCAAATTTTGTTAAATTCAATCCTTTCCATTTTGAAAGCTAATAAGTTTTGGTACATTGTTCATAAGAATTTGCTCAGTTTAAATGGTAGAGTCGATGTGTAGCGTTTCAAACCGGTAGGTAAAAATTTTATGTTTCGAATGTTGAAGTTAACAGGTGTTTTGGGGCACGTTTTGCCAAGTTCAACGCACACGGTTGATTTTATCGTTATGAAACAAGAGTACACTTTTGTTGCAAAATGAAAAGATACACTGAAATGATGGACCTATAAGACCAAAAAGATAACCTCAAAAAAGTTTGAGCAAAAAAATTAATAGGGGTTGTTAGTTTTTACCCTTTTTTAGGGCACTGTGTAAATTTTAATGAATAAACTACCCTAAGGCGTCTTCCAGTAAGTAGATGACACATATCATATTTCAAATTTTTAAGTAGCGCCGTTATTGAGATATAAATAAAGAAAAAACTTTTGGGTCACCTTGTAGACCAGAATAACTTGGCAAGGAAAGCCCAAATCGAAAAATTTTATATGAAAGACCCCCCTTAAAACCACCTGCCGAACACCCCTTTAAAGCATTTACTATACATTCTGACTCACCCTGTATTTTTCGAGTTAAAGAAAACCATCTAGAGACAGAAGTTTTAGGATTTTGTTGGGTTTTTTCATGGTTGGGTGTTCAATAAAAAATGCTGCGCAAACGAAACTTAAGTTTTTAAATTAAACATCTTGTATATTTCTATTAAATTTTCGCAATCTACGCTTCGTCCCGATACCAACGATATGTTATAAGTTTGCTTCAGCCATTTATTACAATATAGGTCGTTAAAACCTATTTTTTATGTTTTCACAATCTGTTAAATTGAGTATAAGAGAAAATTGTGAAAATAAAACGTAAACTGTCATTTGTTAATCATTCAGGCAAGCTGTTGATACTTCCAGTCCGGGGCAAAATGTGAAAATATGAACCTTGATTTGAGTGGGACAATTAGGCAAATTCGCTTTTTCTTTCCAAACACCCTGTATGAGATAGGCATACCAAATCATTTATAATAGTACTTTGGGCAAGATCATTTCGATTTGTGAAAAAACATTCACAAAATAAGGTCCGTGTTTTATACAGGGCACTCCTAAAAGTGCATTTTTTCGAAATTTGGCCATATTTTCTAAGTGCTAGAATATTGAAACCGCGGAAATAGGGATCTGAGGTAAGATGAATTCGACGGAACTAATTATTTTTCAAACAAAAAATGCCTAACACGATTTCGTGATTTTTGGGGTCTTCGTTTGATTGCAGTAGGCCATGGAATGGTCGTATATAAAAAACTGTAGCCCAAAAGATAGAGCTCTTTGAGTACAATATGTTAAAAAAATAATTTTGAAAGTCGACCAAAAATTTCGAAAAATACGGAATTGTACGTTTGAAAGTGAAACACACTGTATATAGAAAATCCCACCAAAAATACTAAAACTTTTGAAACTACATTATATTTCTTAAACTTAAAAAATTAGGTAGTTATATGGGGTAAAATGGTATGAACAGGGTGGTTCATTATAAATTGACACCCCCTTAACTTGCTAGTTTTTTAGGTTAGAAAAAAAAGTTTTTTACAAAAGTTTTAGATACTAATACAAAGTTTTTTGTGACGCTATTGGACCGTGTACAGTGTGTTCTAGAAAGCTGTGGCAGACATAACTTTTTTTGCATTTTTGAAATCTGCCCATCAAGGCAATTAAAATGATACTAAACTTTGGGGCATTATCTTTTTCCGTTTTTGAAAACTTCCGTTTTCAAATTTTATACTAAATTTATTTAACTCAAATTTGTGGATCTCGTGATAAAGATAGATTATCGATGTAATGACAAAAAATATTTGTTTTAAACAAGAGAGTAATATAGTGAAACTCCAAAATGTTTAGGAGCCTTTTCAAATTTTACTGATTATATTCTCGAAATAAAGAATTTCAGGAAAATCGTAAAAGCCCATAAACGTTTTGGAGTTTCACTATCTTAATCTCTTATTTAAAACAAATATTTTTCGTTATTACATTGATCGTCTATCGCGAGATCCACAAATTCGAGTTAAATAAATTTAGTATAAAATTTGAATACGGAATTTTTCAAAAACGGAAAAAGATAATGCCACAAAGTTTAATATCATCTTGATTGCCCTGATGAGCAGATTTCAAAAGTGCAAAAATACAGTGTGTTTCACTTCAAGTCGAGACAATTCTTTATTTTTTTACGGGTTGACCGATTTTCAAAAACTTTTTTTTTTAAATATAGTGCTCCGAAAGATCTATATTTTGACACAAATTTTTTTCAGATTCGTCTTTTCCATGACCTACTACGATCAAAATTATTCCCCCAAAAACTGCAAAAGTACATTAGGCATTTTTTTAGGAAAAAAATGAATAGCACAGTCGTATTGGCCATACCCGAAAACCCCACATACCAAGTTTCACGGTCATAACTTATACAGGGCGTTCACAAAATAGCTTCAAACATAGCAAAAATACGATCTTTCGGAGTACTCTGTACAAACACCGAGAGATATTTTAAAATTATTTCTTTGCGCGCGCAATACTTTGGGCTCTCAACATCTGCGCGCGCCGCCGTGCGCCCCTCGCCACCGAATTTCTCTCACCGACCGCCTGTCTTCCCCATCCGCAGCCTCGCCGTCGCACCAGCGCCGCTCGGCGCCGGCGGCGGGGGGCGTCGGCGCCGCCGCCGCCACAGGCGCGCAGGCGGCGCCCGACTCGACCTCGATGCGGCGCCGGCTCTTCGCCGGCATGAAAAGCCTCACCGGGTTCGGGTCGAGGTCCAGACACGGCTCGCCCGGCCATCGCTCCATCTCCCTGCCGGAAAGTACGAGGCAGCAACGTTGTTGGTGTCGTTGTTGTAGTTATCGATTGTGCACGCGCAATGCGTTGTTGTTGTTGCATTTGGTCTGAGGCGAAGGATGGCGTCTTTCGTACTCGGTCGAGCTCTGTGTGTTTGACACTAAAAGCAGCATGCTTTTCGAAGAGGAAGCAAGTCAGACAACTTTTGCGCGCTACTACACCCATGACCCATGCGTACGCTATAGTTTGTGCGCGCAATTTATTGCGCGCGCACGTACAGGGTTTTCCCGTATAATAATACAGGGGGGCAATAAATATTGCCGCCCCCCCCCTACAACCCTTATTTTTGACGTGGGAAAAAATGTTTCAAATAAAAATTTTAGGACTTTTTCTGAACCGCCAAAATCTGCCACCAGATAAAACAAAATATCACCAGATAATACAAAAGAACATCCCAAAGTTGAGAAAGAATAAAACCATTGAATAAAGGAATAATTATTCCTTTACTCAATGATAAAACTTTTAATGAAATAAATATATTTTTTTTTCTTTTTGATATACAGGGTGATTCAGGAGGAAATGTCAATATTTTAGGTACGTATTCGGGGACCCAAAATAAACATAAAAGTTCCTATAAACATGGGTCCTATTCCCGGCCGTTACCGAAATACAGGGGTAAACAACATTCAATTTAAGGTTTTTATTACATTATTTATAACAGGTAGGCTAGGTTTTATAGTTTTCAAAAATGCCACCGTTTACTTCTAAACATAAGTCAGCTCTCTGGTGAATAGCTCGGGTCGCTCTATGAATGGATACGGGCCTGTTTCTTATAGTTGCTGCTGCATTTATTATTCGATCGAGTAATGCATCTCTAGTGTTTACTTTACTTGAATATACCAATGATTTAAACCACCCCCAAAGACAATAATCCAGAGGATTAAGGTCTACTATTGCTAAGCAACAGGAATTTCCGCCTGAATCACCCAAAACCTAGCCTACCTGTTATAAATAATGTAATAAAAACCTTAAATTGAATGTTGTTTACCCCTGTATTTCGGTAACGGCCGGGAATAGGACCCATGTTTATAGGAACTTTTATGTTTATTTTGGGTCCCCGAATACGTACCTAAAATATTGACATTTCCTCCTGAATCACCCTGTATATTCTTAAATACTATTATTTTTTACCATTTTAGAAATATAGCTGTGTGGGCCTGGATCTCAGTAATAGAACCAGGCCTCGCAATAACGCTTTTTAGAATTTTAACATTATTTTTCTAAACTTTTTTTATTTTGTTTCATCTGGTGACAGAAAGTTCTGCAACTTTTATTTGTTAATTTTTTTCCCACGAAAATAAATAAAAGCTTTAGGGAAGGCACCCTGTACACTGCGTGCGCTACAGCTTATACCTTATAAAGCCTGCTTTCGCATGTACATGTACATACAGGTATCTGGTAACAATGAGATACTTCATTTCAATCTAGAGATTGTTGGATTGTTGAAATATTGAAACTGGAATTTTGTTATTTCGATAATTTTAAGTATTTCTGATAGGGAGGAAATCCGATACTATTAGAATTTTGTAAAAATTAATTATTTTCGAAAACTAAAGATTCAAATGTTCACTTAGGATTCAAAAATCCTCTGATGGCCTTTTAGTGTGTTCTTAACAGATCGAATATGATTTTTAAAACTACAAAAATGAACTTCTGGATTGGCGTCCCATTATTAACGAGAACGAGACAACCTGTATGTACATGGATTTTTCTAAATAATAAACATAACTGCTGTAGTAGCTTGCTAGCCCAGTATTAGGTATATGGAGTTGCGGTTGTAGCTGGCTTATTACGAATTGTGGGCGGTCAGCATTACTTGTATATATACTTTCGCTTGTATTATACAGTTCTATTTTACAGGAGTGGTTTAGAATTAAATTATTAAGTACATAATATACAGGGTGGATCAGTTTTTTCTAGCAGGACTTTAACGTTGGATATAAAATGTTGTTATCTATCCAATAAACATTTTTTGTTACCACAAGTGATACCTGGTCATATATACGGCATATACAGGGTGATTCAGGAGGAAATGTCAATATTTTAGGTACGTATTCGGGGACCCAAAATAAACATAAAAGTTCCTATAAACATGGGTCCTATTCCCGGCCGTTACCGAAATACAGGGGTAAACAACATTCAATTTAAGGTTTTTATTACATTATTTATAACAGGTAGGCTAGGTTTTATAGTTTTCAACAATGCCACCGTTTACTTCTAAACATAAGTCAGCTCTCTGGTGAATAGCTCGGCTCGCTCTATGAATGGATACGGGCCTGTTTCTTATAGTTGCTGCTGCATTTATTATTCGATCGAGTAATGCATCTCTAGTGTTTACTTTACTTGAATATACCAATGATTTAAACCACCCCCAAAGACAATAATCCAGAGGATTAAGGTCTACTATTGCTAAGCAACAGGAATTTCCGCCTGAATCACCCAAAACCTAGCCTACCTGTTATAAATAATGTAATAAAAACCTTAAATTGAATGTTGTTTACCCCTGTATTTCGGTAACGGCCGGGAATAGGACCCATGTTTATAGGAACTTTTATGTTTATTTTGGGTCCCCGAATACGTACCTAAAATATTGACATTTCCTCCTGAATCACCCTGTATATTGGAATTTATAAGGGTTACATAACATTAATGTAGGTCCTAAGTTTATAATTAAGTGGTGTGAATATTTTCAACACCATGTTATGCACATGCAGTGACCGTTACCAAAACGTAAATATAAAACAAGTATAAGAGTTTCCAATACCTATACAGGGTGTTTCAGACCTAAATACAATAATTTTAACCGCATACTCAGAAAGGTGTATAAATACGAAAAATCGAAAAAAAAATTTTCGGAAATATTTTAGAAATAATTAAATAATTTTAATATTTCCCTTAACGAGCCGCTCAGTTTTATTATCGGGTAGACGCGTACCCAAGGCGCGAGGGAGACGCAAACTGGTTTCAGGTCTTCCTTTGACGTTGCCAGATCGCGGCGTCAGGCAACGAACATTTTTATCTAAATGTGCCCACCTTTTTCTATCCTTTTGTTATCCTTTAGGATAATAATCGCTGATAGCAAATGAAAGATGGTTTAAAAACTATCCTCCTCGCCACTCACATTGGCACTTGCCATATTATCACAAAATTGCTTCAGAGGTCGGTACACCAGCTTCCTGGTCGCGTTCACAACGTTACAGTCCAAAAGATAATCGAGTTGAGTAAGCCTTTTTCAAGCCGTCCGGTCCGGCAATTCGCGGACGCGATGTCTGTCACCCATCTACGCTTGACCCACTGACCCACACTTCCGTCTCGCCGGCCGGCTGGCCGGCTGTCTCCCCCTCCCTGCACCTCCTCGAGCCTTCGCAGTGGCGTGTTCTGTTGATATGCAGGCCCTTTTTTATTTTAGTTTTTTGCTGCGTTTCCGAGCCGAGGATCTGTCGTCCCACAAGTCATGGCTCTTAGTTCGGGGAATGGCCGGCTAAAATCAGCAACATTGCACGTCGCCCTATAATGTAGCTTCTGGCCTGTCTACTTCCCGGTCGTTTCCTCGCCAGTGGCGTCGTTATTGTCTTTAAAAAATAGCTTCCTTAAAAAAAAATTCTGGCTTTATTATTGACTTTTAATTTTTTTTAATTGCGGATTCGTATTAAGCTCAATTTTCTCCACATATGGTTAAAATTATTGTATTTAGGTCTGAAACACCCTGTATTATAAAACTATGATTTCCCGAGTTATATATCAACACTACTAATTACTTCTATAAAAGCCTGTAGCTAATTGTATTTTACTGAACACATTACAACTTTTAGTGTTGTAAATAACTCGTATAAATATGTGTTCACTTTAAAGAGTGCTGATTGACCTACCTACTTATTATTCTTGATGCCTGCATGATGGCTTCAAAAACGACACAAAAAATAAATGAATAAGAGGCAGTTTATTAAAAACGATAAAAAAAGTCAAACACAGCAACATCATTTCGTAGCAGTGTTGCAATTCAGAGAGAAATAAGTGAAGTATGTGATGTTAATAAGAAAAAATTGTTTGAAATTGTGTAAAAGTGTTAAAATAAATTGAAAATCACTGTCAATGTATAAGCTGGTATAAGCCCCACACATATTTATACTTTTATTACAAACGAAAACAAATTTAAGTATTAAAACTTGAAAATCAATGTTTAACGGATTAACTACCGAAGGCGTCCGAAGGTTATTAAATTATTGCATCCCCACATCTAAGAGTGTCTTAAAATTACATTTGGTTTTATAGTAACACTACTACTGGTAGCGTTATATTACTGATAGTTTTATAAAAATACTACAGAAGGTTAATAGCATTGTTTCAATTTATTTAAAGTTACTCTGAGTGACATTATTATCCCCAAAGTTTTTAAGGGTAATTGACAAAGGCGCCATGATGCAAATATAGAACAGGATCGACGCAATCTACAATTACGAAATTTATTAGCATTATGTATTTTGTTTTTTGGGAAATTTAACAAAATATATTTTTATGTGACACAGGAATATTTTTTATGCTCTACAACAATAGGGTACTTGCACAAATTTTGTTTCTTGTTCAATTTATATTTAATGGAAAGTTTTTGTATGCAGGATAACATTCCTCAAATAAAAACTGCAAAATAATTGTTTCTTTTTTGGCAAACTGATTCTGAAAATGGCTTTTTCAATGCGCGCTTAAACAAAGCTCTGACGTCACTTATACCTATCTAAACATGGTAAATTTGGAAACATGGGGTTTTGGCTGAAATACCTTGTGTTTTATGGAATAGCAGCTGTCAGTGTCAGACTCAGGCGTCAAACTGTAATCCTAACCTTATTAGTGGATGCTGATAGATGATTATTTGCAATTTGGAAATTCAGTGTTCAATCAAATATCTTATACTAATGCCCGTTATAGGAAGTGTTGTTGTCGTATTTTGAACGTGATACAACAATGGAAGCAAATTTTGTGAAAGCTTATAATAAAATAATTTGCCAAAGCTTGATGTCTTCATTGTGGCATATTATTTTACAAATAGCAAGCTCTATAACTCAGCAGAAATTCGTGGAGTTAAGACACAGAGGTAAGGTAAAGAACAATATTGTTGATTAATTAAGTACCTAACATATAATATTTCTTTCAGTGCGGCAAGAGATATGATGATTCAGCTGTTGGTTACGTGCACTTAAAGAGACACTCAAGAATGTATACTGTAAAAACCAAAATATGCCCAGAACACAAGGTTCGTTCCAAAAATTATGCAGTAGTTTGTGAAATAGATGAAGTGGCCGAGAAGATCATTCAAGCACAATGTCTAGACTGCGCAGCGTCCCAAGGAGGCTGCATACATTCCGTGGCATTTTTAACGTGGCTGCATAGGCATAGCCAAAGTGAATGAGACAAGTGTATCCATTATCCACTCCATGTGGTCGTCGGGCGACGAAAATGAAATGTTATTGACGGCCGGGAGTGGGAGAACTAGGCCGAGCGTTCGAGCGATATTTACGGGCGTGGGCAGTGTAATGATAATAATAATTGTATCATAATTATAGATTATAGGTAACAAAAAGTGCTCAAATTATAAATAAAGGTGGCCAATTCAGGTATTTTACTGAATATTGAAGTAATTTGAACTTAAGGCATATCTAGGCATGAAGTAAATAGTGCAGTTGTTACAAATCAATGTTTATTTTTAACATAATTTACCTAGACAGTTTTTTCTTTTCTCTGCTCTCTTTCGGAAGGTGTATATCTCGTTGCTTAGAATAAAATCGCATTCTTAACAATATGTAATTATTATGAAACTAAAATGCCAACACACGATTCGTAACTTTTACGTTCAAATTTAAACGCACTACAGTTATTTAAGAAGTCTTGTAAAGTTGAATCATACATATCATTCGTATCAATATGTTCAGAGAAACCACTCTAATTTTCCTAATAAATAATTTATATAAGAACTATTATATATATTTTTCCATGTCTTCTCTTAGCTAAAAAGCATTATATAAACGCAAACCAATAAAATATCACCTGGCTATGACTTACATAAAAATGATCTTCACATACAAATATGAGTTTTAGTGGAAAAATTATTTTTACGTTTTATAGCTTTTAACAATTTTGTTCTTCTGTGGCGAGTCTGTATAGAACTTGTATAAATGTTTAATTTGAATTTAAATTAAAGACGTATTCTCACAAGATTTTACCACCAATGCCAATAATAATACATTTCGCAGTCTCTTTTAGGCAAGTAGAACTCCAGTTAAAAGTACACAACACTGAGAAGACAACACAAATAAATATTTTGACAATCAATATGTTTATAATTATAATCCAGCAGGTAGTATAATGAATAATAAGGAGACTATAATAAAAACCTAAGGCCTGGGCTGGGGGGAGTTAAAACAAATAATTTAGGTATTTTTCTGAAGTTATAGGTTATAACCAGAAAACAACTTTTCAGGTTATAACGTTGATTGAGGATCCTTCCTCCATCGACGGTTATAAGTACAGCTCTTCTTCTTCATTTTGTGGAAGGAAACCGAGAAGGATTCGGCCAGTCCCATTAAATAAAAGGATTTTAAAATCATAGATATAAAAATAAATTTACAATGTTGCCAAATCTACTCGATATCCATATAAGTGACGTCACCGGTTGTTTTACAGGAATTGAAATTAGAAAATTCATATCTCAGTAACAGTAACTAAAAAAAATGTTTTAATGCGTTTTTCGTATTTCACTATCACTTAGGTATAGTTTAAAAATAGTTTTGAAAAATCGTCAAGTTCCCTATTATAGCTCGAAAAGTCATTTACAGCAAAGAAAACAACACATTTACATTAAAACGGTTTTTTGCGCCGTTTGGCCTTGAATATCTTGACTGGCGTACACGTGAGCTAACTTATAAAATGTAAAAACAAAGATTTATACAAGTTTATAGCTTATTATCTTTCATTCCAAGGTTGAATCCCTAATTTGACTGGATTAAATGTCATTTCCTATCAAATGTTAAAATCCTGCAAAGACTCACCCTGTAGATCATAGAGAAAAAAGGACACCTTATTAAATATAGGTGATCATGAACATAGTAAATAACTTGGGGGCACGGGATTCAGTTTTTATTCCAACAATGAAATTATGAAATTATATGACGTCATTACGTCATGCTCGGGTCTTTAATATAATGTTGGTCCAGATCACACATGTAACGACGTTACAACGGGAAAAGTGGGCCTGCAATAAGAATCATATTTTGCATTTTCACTACAAAGTATACAGGGTCATTAAAACTCGATGTCTAGGTCCTATTCTTGTAGGTAACTGAGAAAAAATATCTGCCTTTGGGGTCTTAAATGGTATCAAGAGAAGATGAGACAAAATTTGTAATCTTTGACCTGGACCAACACTATAGTGTCGGTCCAGCTTTGACCACTGACGCTCTCCGTTGCGACGCCCTTAATTTTTTTATTGGATGTTCCTTTTTTTATATATAAATATTATTCTGGATGTTATAACGATAGTTTCATCCGGGCTGACCGAAACTAGTTATATGACTGGATATATTTATACACAGCAATAATACACACGTTTAAACGATTTACAAATATTGTTTATTGAATTAAGTTGAAATTGGTTAGAAGTAAAAAACTCATTATATAAATTACTTACAAGGCAAATTTAAATATTATTTACCATTTGTTGAATAGATGGTTACAAAGGTTGGATAAAAACCCAAATGCAAATAAATAAATTTACAGAATCCAAACTTAAGGGACACTCACAATATGAGACGTTGCTCAAATCCAAAACGCCCAAACAGATCTCTTTAGAAGGAAAACACTAGAATAAAGTACCCTAATATGAGACCACATTACATTTTGTTAAAAAAAAGTCAAATCTTCAATTTTTAAAATTGGGTGCCTAATATGAGAGTCTCATATCCAGGTTTAACCAAATCACTACTTGCCACAAAATAATTTTTATTTCAAAAACTTTAAAAGAATATCAAAATAACCTAGTATACAACAATTTAGTAACACTCAGGTTCCTAACATGGGACAGTCTCATATTAAGGTTTAACAAAAATACTACTTACCACAAAATAATTTTTATTTTAAAAACATTCAATGAATACAAACTTAACACAGTATACAACTCTTTAATTATATAACACTTTATACTCTATTCGAATTATTAGTAATCTAAATTGGATGAAGCGAGTCTCCTTATATGAGATATCTCATATTAGGAATCCGATGTACATATCATAGAATTTTTTGCCATAGTTAACAATGTTGTTAAATTCGTTATATAACTACATTCTCTAATTATAAAATAACTTTTATTCAATACAACAAGCTACAAAAAGATATTAAACACTTACCACGTTTTTCAGAATTACACGGTAACCCAAGCCCTTTAAAAGTTTGTGTACGTACTGTTGAAGTAAACAACTTAAAAATTTAGATGAACTAGACACTGCACTACATGTGGCGACTTAAACCATTATTGATTATTTGAGACATTGCCAGCTAGATGGAGACTCTTACTTTAGGAGTTAGTGTGGGGTCTCATATTGGGAACTGTCTCATATTAGGATACTTTCCTCTACTCAGGAGAGACTAGCAGTCCTCGACTGAGTCTCATCGAAGTTTTCGACGAAGCTTCCGATCAAGTAACGATTGATCCTGCGACTGCAAGCTGCGGTAGTGATGTAAGATGTTAGCAACTCAGTCTCTCAGGTAGTGGCCAAGTTAAGCTGCTACTGCATCAGCTTGTGGTCTGCAGATCGGCAATGTGTGCTATGACGTGTAGATCGGTTTGGTGTCCGTTCTGTGTACAGTACAGCGTGCAGTTTGAGCTTGAGCATGTAAAAACAAATCTGATAAATTAGACAACGCTCTACTCTCTAAGATACTTGTAAATCAGTGAGTATGTATTTTGTTATTTTGTCAATCAGTTTGTCTGCGAGTTTAATTTACATTACGTATACGTATACATACAACGTATAACCGAGTTTTCTCCAAAAACTCTATTTGGGATATATAGGGCCTTTTAAGGCCTGCGGTTCGAAATAAGGCCCTTTGCTAAGTTTTCAAAAAAAATGGGTTCCTTGAAATATGATTTCATATTTTTTACATTTTGTTGTGCTTTGATATATTTACATTTGGTTGTGCTTTGATAATTGGTCAGACCTCAAGGAAGGCATAAATTGGGACTAAATTACATAGAAAATGTTTACATATATTTTTTAGAAAGCTAAGTGGACCTGAATCGACGCACCTGCCTTAGTATATTTACTTGCAAGTTTTACAATAATAATTTGCAAGGTTAAATAAAGTAAATTATAGAAAACAAGAATGGGCTCACTAAGGCTCTTCGGCCAGTGCATGAGTTTCTACATTTTACAGAATTCATCTGAAAATCAATTAATAAATCAAACATTAAAAATGAGTAAAACCCCAGAAGCAGATATGTCTCTCTTTGTTTCCGTATTAGACCTGGGACATCGAGTTGGATGGCCCTGTACGCAGGTGTCAACAGTTTTCTGGAAACAGATTTAGTACATTAGGATTTGGGTGGGTATTTCATACATATACATTTACCTCTAAATTCTAGGTACATATTATTATATACCTACAAAATTGTCACTTTATGCTGACGTCACCCCCTCTGGGCATTCCCAACTTTGGTATGTCCGAATCGAACTACCTTACTCCCATAATTGGCAATAGAAACGCAATTCTAGCCGTAACTCTATATATGGTAATTCGCGGAATGCTGAAACCAGTTGCTCTATATAGCTGCAAAAATAATTGGAAATCCAAATCAAAGTTATGCGAAACTAGATACCGCAGCTTGTTTCAGTTATGTTTGTTAGATCGTAGGTATATTTGAAACTACTGATAATAAGCCTTTAGATGCTTGCCTAGCTTGTACTGAAAGCTGAAGTTGAAAAACTGGAACTGTGTTCTTTTCTAAATTATATTTCCCTATAATGTGAGAATAATATTAATTATTATTTTAATTTGAGAGGTATGCAAAATTCATACTTGAACTGGCACATTGCCGAATTACATGCGGTCATTACAGCATCGGATCTTTACAGCACTGAGCACAGAAAAAAATAGAAATATTATTTAGCAAATGCACAGATTAGTGAGTGCTTGTATCAGCATAGATACTTTGGCGCATAAAATAATATTTTACTGTATACCTGAAATATATTCGGACAGTTACTTATAATAAATTTACAAATAATTTCACTTTTTCTGTCCTAGAATCTTCTCAAGAAGCTTATAAATTTCATTTTCGGCTGTAAGGTAGGTTTATAGGCATATTAAGGGATCCGTGCCCCATCGCAGTTTACGATCAAATTTAATATTTCACCTTGTTACGTTTTGACAGCCGCTTTACTGCAGAAGCGCTTTTCACCACACCATAATATCAGAGAGAGTGATAAGCTGCTTAATTATTAATTATAATTTATAACCAGCAATATTGCTGCAAGTTTATCATCTGTTTGTAAAAAGGCCCTTAAAGGTAATCTGGAAAGATACTTCTGAAAATATCAGTAATAAAACCTTCTGTAATTTTCTCGCTATCAAATTATTCTCACCATTCGCCAGATGACAGTTCTAATTTTTTTAATGAAAAGCAACTAAATACAATCAAGAAAATTTAATATTAATTTTCTTACTTATTGTGATAAGTGTGGGCCTCGCAAAAGAAGGCAAACAAGTTACATTCTTATGTCGTTCCTGAGAACAGACATTGCCAGGAACTATTTTTTTAATCAACCTTAAAGAGTCAGCCATTAGTGTACGATTTTCTCCATCTGCTAGCCTTGGCGAGATGTGAGAACCAAATATCAGAGAGGCCCATTATCGCTGTTCAACCTTGCCAGATATTCATATTCAAAACCCGGCCAATAAAGTATCATTTAACTTTTCAGCCTAATTGCGGAATTGTTGCCTATAACAACGCAATCCTTCAGTATAAGCATTTTGGTCGGTTTGAACATCAATAATATTTTCTTTTTAGACTGCAAGAGAGTGGCCAGAAGACTCCTGCAAGTCATTTGCGACATAAAAAGGCCCTTAATAGTCCGGGAGCCAGTGACAGATTTGTTCGACAAAAATCCTCTCGGCCGATAATTCGTAAAAGAAGGTCAAAAGACGCGGTTTGAAGATCTTTCAAGCAAATGGACCGGGAGATAGTGACAGATTTTTGGACGTGATTTTACACAGTATGCCTTGCAAAGGGCATTATGTGGCACACATTCTGACAATAATAAGGTATGAATCAGAGAGTCATCCTGGGCTCTTCAGGTGAAAAACTGAGTTTTCAATTATTCGAAAAATATGCGTTTTGATATGATTTTATACAGGCTGCCATGTATTTTATAATGAAGTTCAAAATGAAAATTCCTCGGAAAACCATAGGCATCGAACAACTCGTTTAAATGATTAAATAACATTCAATTTAAACAGTACTTGGACATGCGCGAAAGGTATGCCATCCTTTTTTCAGCATTTTCATAATAAGAACTTGCATACTTCTCATTGGCAGCCTGTTCAGAAACGTGGAAAAATTAATTATTAAAATACAAGATCACGTGGCAATAATAGCCCTTTGGACCCATCCTAACGGTATGCCTATGGTTTTCCGATGAATTTTCATTTTGTACTTCATTATAAAACACGTGGCAGCCTGTATAAAATCATATCAAAACGCATATTTTTCGAATAATTGAAAACTCAGTTTTTCACATGAAGAACCCAGGACGACTCTCTGATTCATACCTTATTATTGTGAGAATATGTGCCACATAATGCCCTTTGCAAGGCATACTGAGTAAAATCACGTCCAAAAATCTGTCACTATCTCCCGGTCTAAAATAAAGGGTCGGGGGACTATCCCCAATAATAAAATCATTGAAAACGCTACGCCATTTGCGATTAACAAAAATTAATATTTTAACGCGTTTTTGAAGAATGACTTTTTAACGGAAGCGAATAAAGAAAAATGGCATTAATGAAAAATGTCCAGAAAAATTAGGGCTTTCAAACGATATAACAAAAGGGGTATGTTGGTGGGAAAAAATATTTCTTGGCGTCGCGACGCCTAGCTTCGTATTTGCACAGAGTCGTTAAATGGGCCAATTTACTCCTTTATGCACATAAGCGAGCGGCTTTCACACCTGGCTTCCGCGCCACACCTTATTCACTGCGTCAGCTACCTTTCCCCCGACGTACAGCCAGCTGACCTTTTTTCCTTTAATTATTATATTAACTATTATCTGACAAATTTTCAGCCGGGAGGAAATGATTGAAAATGCATATTTTTGCACGTGTTTGGGAGGGTGCCATTGTCCAACCCACCAATACCAATGGTACCCCAGCTGACGTTCACGATGCTTCATAACATAACTGAATGAAGCATTTTACGAATTATCGGCCGAGAGGAAATTACTAACAAAAATCTGTCACTGGCTCCCGGGCTATAAAGTTAATCTGGAAAGATACTTCTAAAAGTATCAGTAATAAAACATTGTGTCATTTTTTAGCTATCAAATTATTCTCACCATTCGCCAGACCACAGTTCTAATTTTTCTAATGAAAACCAACTAAATACAATCAAGAAAATTTAATATTAACTTTCTTATTGTAGCTATCGTAGCTTACGGTCACACCTAATGAGCTTATGTAGCATTTAGTAGGTAATTATTGCACGTTTTTAGTAGTTAGTTCCTAGCTGATAACATGCTGTTCAAACTTTGCTAAAGAAAATTATAAAAAAGCTAATATCAAATACCTAAGAAAATTTACATACATACATATAATATAAACATATAAATTTGATATGTAGTACATTGCCTATTTAGCTACCTATGTTTTGCAAAGAACCTCATATATTTCAAGCATTAAATAAAACATGACATGAACTCGAGAAAAGTTGGACTAAGTAGTAATTTTATGCCCTGTCATTTTTCGGACAAAACAGACTTAGTAGAACTTCAGGAAACGAGAATAAAGAGCAAAATTAGCATCAAAATCTGCCGCAGAAAATATTAGGGTGATAGTTTTATGTGGACAACCCTGTAGATTCAGATATTGTGGACTTTTACAGATTTTAACTATATTTGTATTGGATCAGATATCATTTACACATTTCCTAAATTCCCTCATGCTTCCATTAAGTTCTAACAAGAAAAAATGAACTGACATTTCCTCACACGCTCCCCTTTTCTATAACCCTAAACATTTGTTCTCCCCCCCCCCCTAGATATTTATTATTTCGTATACCTGACGTACACGAATTCCTGCGGATATTGCGAAATTCCTCCACCCCAGAATCGTAATAAAGCCCATAAGTCGCGGTTAAACCTTCACATTAGAATTTCCTCACCGGGGAAAGCAGGCGTTGACCTCCAATGGGAAAAATAAGCAAGATTTGATTTGGCTCGTGTTTGAAGTTGGGAAAATCGAATCACTCTCAAAGTCAACAGTGAGAGGCGCTGAAGATGAAAATTGAGTTTATTACCGAGCTCTGGGGAGGAGGAGGGGTGTGATCACCGTCGAGGGTGTATTTTTGAAATTATATAGGTATAATGTGATCAATATATTAATATTCTCTAGGGGGTTAAACATTTCTTTTGTTTCCAATTTCCTTCCATAATAATTGAGAGATAGATTATCCTCGATTTGTGTTCGGAGGTGACAAACTTTTATTTTCTACTTCTCCAAAAAGTCACTAATAAACAAATCTTTTCATCAGATAAGTTCCAAACAAAGGAAAAATACAAAATCCTCCTCCGGACAAGGTTCCTACCCAATTACCTATCTTTTTTCTGTCTCTACAAAAGGATCTGCATTTGAATGCACTTAAAGGAACTAGAAATTTCTGCTTTTGGGTTTTCCCTTTAAAACTGATCCGAAATGGAAATCACATAATATCCGCAGCCCTAGGTTTGCCACTTTTAAGCAGTATAACACGTTTTTTCTTTGCAAAAACTGTTCACATTTCATTTTTATCTCCCAATAACTCAGACCCGTTTTCCTATCTGCCGCCGAACTATGCCCCTAACGTTTTATTAGTTTTACAGCAGTTAACTTAGTTCCGCTTCTGATGATTTGATAGCTTCAGTAGATAGAAAATTTTGTTTTACTCCATCGCTCGAATTTGTTGGCATTTTTCTGTAGGTATATCTATCAACTTAAAGTCTGCTATAACGTATTACTACTGTTCCAATCGGAAATTAATTGTAAACTGAACTTAAAATCACCACCAAATTTAATCACGCAAACTAAAAAAAATTGCATGTCTATTATCAAGATATAGTAATGTCCACAGTAGTTCAAGTGAACCAGATGAAAATCTTCCTTATTGTAATTTCAAGAGAAAAGTTATTCTTAATAAAAAGTTTTACTTGTGTTTAAAACAAAGCTGGCATATAATAAATTAAGATTTGATATAATTAAATAAATTAAAATTCTGAAAATTATGTAAGAGTAAACTACGCTAAATTTTAAGGATACGAAAATACTTTACTCTGAAAAGGTGCTTGGAATTAAAAGTTATTATGACCGAATTCCAGTTAGGGGATAAATCGGCCTACTTCGGCTATAGTCGATTAGATAATTTTTTGACTCTATTCAACATTTTAACAACACATGAATAAATACCTAGATATCTAAAAAAGATGTTCAATGAAATAGCAAGGCGAGGATAAATATCTGTCAACGTCACCTCAAGCCAACGTTATTTTTTTAAGTAGTCTCAGTAGGTTGACTTTTCCACAAATTGGAATAATTCTGACGTAACTTTAGTATCCTTCGAAAATTACGCAATTTACTTTTACATAATTTCCAGAATTCTAAATTTTTTGATCACCCTGTATAGGAAATTAACTTATTATTATATGCCAACTTTGTTTTAAACAAAAGCAGAACTTGAACTTTTTATCAAGAATAACTACTTTTTCCCGTAGAATGAAGTATAAAAAAGTTTTTCCTCCTGTTCCCTATAACCGCGGGCATACTGTAGATTAGTAGATATTTTATACAAATTATAGAATATAAATGGTAGATACTTTAAAACACTGCAGAATTATCGGGTATACCTTACAGAGTCGAGTTCACAAGAGAGACCTTTGACTTTTTGCAAAAAAATCTTACAGATTTACTTGTAAAATAAATAAGATTGTCATACATAAGATTAAAATACCTCGATTTATAAGTTTTGAGAGAAATACAAAAGGTGTTTTGAATTAAATAAGAACCTTAAATACTCTTAAAATTTTAAGCATTTGGGTAATTATTGTCATGTTACCTGCACCGAATACTAAATTATCTAATATATTCGGCTTCGTCTCGTAAATAAGTAAGTGTAGTACCCTCGCTTCTGTCCGTCTGACCACAAATTTTAAAGGAAAATAGGTTTCTCCTGCCATTCGCTTGCCCCCACCTCGCGCCAACTGCCGTCGGCCCACACAGTCTTCGTTTTTGTGTTGTACTGACCGCATCGCACCGCTAGCGTTTAGAGAATCGTGCTGCGCAGATATGCCAAAACCTTCCAAAAAGCGTCGAAGCCCCTCGCCGGATAGTGAGTATATTATCACTAAGATAATAAAACAGATGGAGCGTCACCTGGGGAAGGTTGAAAAAACACAACTAGAGAAGCGACGCCGTTCCGGCGGTTCTCGATTGCAGTCGAGTTCTCTGAAATCACATACCGCCGCCTTAACGTAGATCGAAGAGGATTTACGAAGAATTAGGTAGAATTCGCTGAACAAGAGCTGCGGTGTGAAGATTGTTGATTTGTTTACGGGGAAGTGACCTCGAAGTCACTGAGTCACTGAGTCACTGAGTATTACTGTTAGTAGCCACGTTCTGCCTTGGGTGGTAGACGTAAATCTATGGCCGAGGGTGGTTATATACTATTAAAAGATGTTTTGCTTAGGGTCGCAATATTAAAAGTATTTAAAAAATTATACTCATGTCTACCTGCTATATAAGAATGCTGTACCTATAGGGTGATCACTTACTATAAGTGACAGGAACCGTGCGGAAGCAATGCCTCAGATAGAACCAGACATCTTATCCTTATTTGGAGAGGTCGGTTCTCCGGAAAAGAGATTTTCAGATCCGGTTCAACCAGAGTTAGCTACACGTTGGGGTGCGATTCTCAAATCCGGACTGCCAGATAACTTAAGGGCAGAATTAATTGAGAAATATACCCCCCCTCCCCGAGAATTGTCAAGAGTTATACCCATCAAAGATAAATCCGGAAGTCAAAGTAGCGCTTCCTTAGAATACCGTCCGCAGGGACTTACGATTATCACAATTACAAGAGCAAGTGTGCGCTACCACTAGTGCTATCGCAATTGTAATAACAAAAAAAAGGAGGGGGGGGGCAGTAAATATTCAATTCATAGAGGTGCAGGTGTTCAGCGATACTGGTAGGTTACTTAGTGATATCTTCCACTCTAAGTCTATATCAAGACGGGAATTGTTAATAAGAAACCAAAATAAAGACACCTCAAAAGATACCCTAATAACCGAATAACTATTTGGAAGCAACTTAGATGGCACTATCAGAGTGTTAAGGACTTAAAGAAGTCAGTTGATCAATTAAATATTCAAAAGAAGAATCTAAACATTCGAACGCAGTGAAGTTGGGAAACTTCAAGCGTCCATTTCTGCAAAAGAGGAGCGCGCAGCAGAGTGGACAAGTTCACCATGCTCCCAACAGCCAACGTCGTAGATACCAATATCAGGAACAGTACCAACCGAAGAGGCAAGATCGACACAAGCTTCAGAGCGACAAGAGACGTCGCTACCCTTAGATGTTGGTA
The DNA here is from genome assembly GCA_963920635.1 of Pseudeuparius sepicola. Taxonomy (NCBI): domain Eukaryota; kingdom Metazoa; phylum Arthropoda; class Insecta; order Coleoptera; family Anthribidae; genus Pseudeuparius; species Pseudeuparius sepicola. Next base: position 57,335,804 of record OY987301.1, on the reverse strand, counting down.
TCTGTGGAGTAGATTAAAGTTTCTTGTTCAGAATTGGTGTAACTTGGTTAAGGATAGGAGATTTATTTCCTATATAAAGGGAATAAACATTCCTTTTATTAAGAGGCCAATACAGACGATTGTTCCTCCCGAACCACCTTTGGTTCAATATAATTATAGATTTAGAATCTATTTCCAAAGTTGATCAAAGGGAAGATCGATTCATCTTTAATATCCTTATAATTCCAAAGACGGATGGTAGTTACCGTTTAATTTTAAACCTTCGGTCTTTTAATAAATTCGTTAAATTATCTCATGTTAATAAGATAGGGGACTATAGAACTGTTTCGCATTTGATTACATCAAACATCTTTATGGGAACCATCGACCTATCTTGTACCTATCATACCGTCTCACAGGAAATTTTTGAGATTTAGATTTAACAATAATTGTAATATATGAATACAAGGTGTTGGCTGTTGGGCTGAGTTGTGCCCACCTAAAAAAGGATTCTTTTCAGTTATCTATTTGGATAATATATTAGATTTAGGAAGGGACACTTCTTAATGTCAAAAGAATATACAGGAGACAAGAGGTTTATTAGAACATTTAGGATTCCTCATAAATTATAAAAAGAGTAACCTCATCCCCAGTCAGCTCTGTAGATATTTAGGGTTTGTATTTAACTCTAAGGAAATGTCACTTGAGCTACTTCCTGAAAAACGTCGGAGGCTTATAGCACTGGTAAGAGAGTTTCCCTTATTGAAGAAATGCAGGATTAGAAGTTTTTCTAAATTTATTGGTAATTTGGTTTCGGTAGCTCTCGCTATTAAATATATTTTTCTACATAATAGTTAAAGCAATTTGAACGACAAAAATTTCTTACATTAAGAAAAACTCAGGGAAACTACGATAGAATAATGAATTTGTCGTCAATATTACTACCAGAATTTCAGTGGTGGCTTAGAAAGTTACAATGTTCCGGTAATGCATTACGTTATGACGGATATTTGTAAATTAAATTACATAAAATGTTTCTATGGAAATGTTTACAGATGCGTCAAAGACTGGCTGGGGTTGTCATTGTAACAACAAGACGATTCATGTTTTCTTTTTTGGTCGGAAGAGGAAAAACAGCGTCATATTAATGACTTAAAATTATTAGCTGTTTACCTGGGCTTATAATATTTTTCGAGAAAGATGTCTGATTGTAATATACTGTGTAGGGTGGAAAACACCTCAGCGATGTGTACTATTAATCGAAGGGATAGTGTACGGGGTGAGAAGTTAAATAGAATAGCACAAAAGATTTGCGCTTGGTGTGAGAATAAAAACATTTATATTTTTTGCCTCTTACAATAATTCGGCTGACAATTTCGTCGCTGACAAGGCTTCTCGATAAGTACACTAAGAAATAGAATGGGCTCTGGTAGGTTATGCTTTTAGTAAAATAAAGGAGAAATTTGGTAGTCCATGCATAGACTTGTTCGCAAGTCGTATAAATAAAAAAATGCGCCATATTTTTTCTTGGTTGAATAACCCAGAAGCTTTCAAAGTAGGCCCGTTCACGCTAGATTGATTGAAATTGTAGTTCTATGCGTTTTCCTCTATTCGCCTTGATCTTGCGATAAAAGTCTCCAAAAGATTATTAAGGACAAAGCTGAAGGGATTGTTGTGGCTCCTCGGGGGACCTTTCAACCGTGGTATCAGGTTTTTTGTATCCCTCTTGTTGAAAGAACCAATCATCTTTGAACCTAGCGAAGCTTTACTTAGTTTTAGCGGAACATGTCACCCATTATTAATGAACCTTTCCCTGGTAGCAGGGAGGATATCCAGCGATATTTACTACAAGGAAAGGTCCCAAAAGATTCACTAGATCTTTGTTTAGCTTCAGTTACAAATTCAACCTTAAAGCAATATAATGTAGGTAAGCTATGGTGGGGACATTGGTTTTTTTTTTTCATGTAACATAGATCCACTTCACGTTACTGTTCCAAATGTACTGGCATTTTTGACACGCAGATTCAAGGATGGTGCATCCTATGGTAGTCTTAATTCTTATCTATCTGCAATTGCACAAATAGCTGGACTAGAATTAGGGACAGATTTAACGTTAAGAGATTCTTCAAAGGAGTTTTTTTGCGGACAGGCCACTGATGCCTAGATATGAGAATACCTGGGATCCTAATCTAGTATTACATTATGTAAGAATGCTTGACACTAAGAATTTTTCACTCCAGGAAAGTACACAGGATTCAAACATTGAGCTCAATTAATATAGACAATATTTTTCTCCAAGAAAAGAAGATAACAATTTCTTTTTGCAATAGACTTAAAACGTCAGCTCTTAATAGGTCGCAACCCCTTTGCAGTATTACCCTTTTTCAATGCAGAACCGCAGTTGTGGGTAACAAAGACTCTTAAAATATCTCAGGAGAACAAAGGGCTTGCGAGAGTCTTGCAAGTTCTTGTTCATTACCTATAAAAAGCCTTATCCCCGTGCCTCCTCGCAAACAATTAGCAGATGGCTAGGCACCATCCTAGAGAAATGTGGCTTAGATACAAGTCAATATAGACCTCAAAGCATTCGCCACGTGTCGACATCTAAGGCGGAGGAGCCGGAGTAAGTTTTGACACCATCAGACTAGCTGCAGGATGGACAAAAAATTCCAACACATTTGCCATTTTTTACAATAGGCCAGTTAAGGTGGCCACACATTTCGCTTTTGCCGGACATTTTTGTTCGACCAACAAGTCTGTTCGAACAAAACCACAAAAGGTTGAGTTTACACACACTTCAGTTTTGTTCTCCATCCTCAGTCGACAAAATAATATCTGTGAGAGAGGTGAAAATGTTATATTTGTGTGCAGTGGCGGCGGCATTAGCTACACAAACAAAAAATAAAAGAAATCGGTCAAAATGGTCAAAGGAATGGCTTTTGAAGAGAACTCACTTTTCCCATATTAATCTGCTGAATAAATTTAAACTAAAACCAGGAGATTGGTTTAATTATTTAAGAATGGATTACGAAACTTATTGTAGATCAGTCATTTTTGCTAACCTGCAGGTACGTTACTGCGAAAACCGTAGTCTTTTAAAAATGTTTATGCCACACACATCAGACTTGTTCGAACTCGTTTGTTCAGCGAACAATACCGGCCGCCCCAATCAAGTACAACCTGATTTTTTCGACGGTTTTGTTTGCCAGAAAAAAAATACTACACATTTCGGTTTTGCGACGGTTTTGATCGAACTGACTTGTTCGTCGAACAAAACTGTCCGGCAAAAACGAAATGTGTGGCTACCTTTATAGATGATACACAATTCACAACAAAAGTGTTAAATTTGAACACAAAAACTGACGTCAGTTACATTTTTGATAAAATAAATACTTAAGTATATAGCCTAGAGAGTGGAATGTGTTGCTGCAAGTTTCTTTAAACATATACACTTTCTTATTTACGAGACGAGGCCAAATATAATCATAAGATCAAACGAACTTACCTAAGTGATGTTCGATCTTGATTATATAAAGGCCTCGTCGAAGTAAATAAGTCCCCAGATCCCACCCGTATTTCCATACCTATTCCCCAGGACATTAGTCCTTGCTACAACAGCTTTAAATATGACTGAGTAGGCCGACGGCAGTTGGCGCGAGGTAGGGGCAAGCGAATGGCGAGAGAAACCTATTAACCTTTAAAATTTGTGGTCAGACGGACAGAAGCGAGGGTACTACACACTTATTTACTTCGACGAGACCTTCATATAATCAAGATCGAACATCACTTAGGTTTAGGTAAGTTCGTTTGATCTTATGATTTTCTTACAAGTTATAACCATATAATATTATTATTACATTTTTGCTATTAATTTTTTGTTTGCGGAATCCACTGCATCTGAGAGAAAGAAACTTTTACGTTGGACAGGAAGTTATGACTGAAAACTAATTTATTAGGTATAGGCAGGTTAAAGATGAGTAAAAATAAATATCTGCTTTTTAATCTAATTTCCGGTCGAAAATTTTGAATTTTATGTAAAATATGCAGAGTGATTCAGTCATGATGTAAAATATTTTAACCCCAGGTGGAATAATACCAATCTCGTCAAGGCTGGTGCGCAGTTGCTCGTTGCCAAACATGTGGTAAATTTACTTTTTTTACGTTCTCACAGGAATCTAAAAAATAGAACAATTGAGCAAACGCTAATCGATAATTTTTTAGTTATTTAATTTTTCTGCTGTGACGATAGAAAAACATTATGGTCTAAGTTAATTTATTCACTTTTTGACTCACTTTTGATTTTCCAATGTCAACCTTTTTCTTCTTTTGTAAATATCAATGTAATGTTCAAAAAATGTGTTCATCAATTAAAACTGCGCACAAAATGTGTAAACTCTCCAAATCCATATATTTTGGGATTAAAAAAGCAGATATTTATTTTTTCCCCTTTAACCTATCACCTATTTGGTTTTTTTTTGTGGTAAACCAGTTTTTCTCTCATAACTTTTGTGCGTACCGTCCAATTTTCTTTATCTAAGCGGCATTGGATTATTTGGAAAAACTATGTTCGTCTATTATACCTTTTCAACCTCAAATTGGGATTGATCAATTTCAAATTGGGAATGAACAACTTTAAATTGGGAATAGTCATCCTCAAATTGAGAATAATCAATTTCAAATTGGGATTATTCAATATTAAATTGAAAATCAAAAACTTCATGTAAAAGCCCTTATCAACAAGGGCAACACAATTTATTAACCAAAATTTTAACTATCTATATACCTTCAATACCTACACATTACCTATCTAAAATCGAGCAGCTCTTATAGGCCTGGCGTAAACAAGATCACGTGCATTGAGATATTGGCCAGGGCCGCACTGAGGCACGACCTTTATTTAATTTTAGTTGTATAATTGTTTCCATCAAAATATTTCGGAAAAAATTATTGACTGAATTAAACTGGCTCAAAACAGCGATAAAATTATTGTCTAAATAGTGTCTAAATAGCTGAAAACAACAAGTTAAAACCGCATAACTATACTTTTGCGATCGAGTTTTATAGCCTACCGACCAATCGCGGAACGTCATTGAACACTTGGTTTTATTTACGCCAGGCGTACGGATTGCTCGATTTTAGTATACATATTAAATTTAAAATGTCGTATTTGCCATATTTAAGGTAGTGATGTAAAAAACAAGATTTCTTGTCTTGCTCGGCAACTTCTTGTCTTGTCTTGCTAAGCAAGGCAAGATGTAAAACTACTTCTTGTCTTGCAAATTTCTTGCACAGTTATTTCTTGTCTTGCTAGCAAGACTCTTGCTTACTTCTTGTTCTTGCTTTTTAGGGGATTCCCCAACTCTTTTTCGTGGATTCCCTTTATTTTACGCCTTCTGCGCGCTCGCCGGCGCCGAGCGAGGCACCCTATTTTATCTAAAATGGCAACGTCAGTTCCTGCCGAAAGACTTTTTTCGAAGGCATCATTGGTTATAAGAAAACACCGAAATAGGCTAAATTCTGAATCATGCCTTCTCTGTCTAAATTCATGGGACAATGTAAGAAATACAGATAACTAGTTACTAGTAATGTCAGTAATGTCATGTTCACATTTAAGCGTTGACTGATATATTATTAAAGACTGCTCACGGCTGTCACGTCTGACACATTTTTGGCTCACCATGCGCTTTCCGGAGATAAAATACAATGCAGAATACATTGTTAGCCATCAGAGCCATCTGTTTTCCAGGACATAAAGCTATAGCCGTGAGAAGTCTTTATAAATACGTCAGTCAACGATTTAAGATTTAAGTAGGTACCTACCTTGGTACCTATAGTTTGTTCAGCGAATGTTCGGCCCTACGTCACGACTCTCGTCCTTGTCTAACTCGTGAATATACGACCGATATCCATCGTATATTCATGAGTAAGACAAGGACGGGAGTTGTGACGTAGGGCCGAACATTCGCTGAACAAACTGTAGTTTCATTTTTTTTGTATAAAAGAATTACCTACTTTGTTTCTTATTAATATGATTTAAATAAATCACGTTTCCCTTGTTTATTTGTCTCATTTACTTGCCATCGGTAGAAAGCAAGAAATCTTGTTTCTTCCAAATTTCTTGACAAAAATATTGTCTTCTTGCTGGAGCTACTCTTGTCTTGTCTTGCTTCTTGCTCCACTACTTCTTGTCTTGTTCTTGCAGCAAGAACAAGGAAGAGCAAGACAAGAACAATAAATTTTTACATCACTAATTTAAGGCATCTGTTATAGTGTTCGAACTATAAATTTACGTTGGAAACTGCTACAAAATCGCGAGTGACGTCTTAGCTGGGCAGCCTTAACATTTGTGGCGAAACGATTTTATGCCATTCTTATTTACTTTGCAGGAAAAATTATTTAGGAAGCATAATATTTTCTCTCAAAAGTAAAAATTAAAAAAATTTCTCCTCGTGATAACTCAAACGCGGAACACTATTGCAGCTATACGCGGAACGCTATTGCAGCTACTTATTGGGAAAGAAATGCTCAGTTTTCGGTGTTGTTTTAGTTTATGGCTTGCTAGATATATGGAAGAAACTAAATACCTACCTTGGTCAAAGAATGAAGGTAGTTAAGATTTGGGTATTTATATTAGGTATCTAAGTAGATATTCCTATTTACAAAGAAAAAACTGTAAAAAATACAAAAGTAGTAGGTACCTACATAATTATACAGGGTGTGTCTAAATTATGGTGCAAAATTAATAAGTAGGTATGTGGGAAATGTCATTTTAGATAAGAAATTTCTTACACGTCCCAAAATGCGTATTAGAAAGGTAACAGGGAGTTAAAATTTAAATTTTAATTATATCTCAGAAACGACAAACTAAACTGGTACACCAGATGCGGGTTATAAAATGTAATAAAATTATTAGCATTAAATAGCAAACAAATAATTAAAAGGTGGTTTATTGTCAAAAACACCATTGTAAAAAAATAAAATGCGTTTTCTGAAATTGGCACTGAAGTGTCTCAAAATCGTCACTAAAAGCTCAGATATCGGCACTGAAGTAGCCCATTATTGTACGATTTGTTATCATCAAACGTTAGACGCGGAGCCACTAAAGGCCCATTTAACTTTTAGTACACATTATACACCTAGATCAGCGCAATCATTCAGTATAAATATTTTAGTAGGTTTGAACATCTATCTATATATATTATTCTCGTCATACTTGACCTAGAGTATACCCACACCCTTAAATGTAATAAGTAATAAAGAGATGTTAAATTACAATTACAATTATTACTATGTAGAGCGATCATCGAAGTGAAGCAATGCCGCGCTCAATCGTTTCATGGACGGGTGATCCTTCTCACATGAGTAAAAAGTTGAACTTCGGTGCCTTCGTAGATAAATAACTATTTATACCTCCCTTTAATTTGACAAGTTTTATTTCTCAAGTAAAAGCCAGAGAAAAAGCCAGTCTAAAAATCTCACAAGATTCCATTTTGTTACCTTTTGGCACAGAGGAGACAAGAATACAGAGAGTCGATCTTGTCAAATATGTCAAATGGAGCCAAATTTTTATGTACACACCCGTTTGGTTGCGTTCTTCATTTATTCTAGATTAATTTAAAACTGAGAAATAAGATCCACAGTGAACTATTGGATTAATTGCCGTTTAAAGTTGGGCTCCATTTGACATATTTGACAAGAAGAACAATTTTCCAAAAATAATAATATCTAGAAACGTCGCTTCTTCAACTATGGTTGAACCGATCATCCCGTAATTCCAAAAGAAATCTTCTGTAATAATTCACCTAATAATATGTGCATACGATACGAAATACTGACCGCACAGAGAATGACATACTTATATACATACAGGGTGTCCTCGGTTTTTGTAGATAAGTTTCGATAATTTGTATAAGGTCATTCTAAAACAAAAAGTTGCTAATATGAACAAGAATGCATAAGTCGTTAGTTTTCGAGATAGAGAGCATTTTTTAAGAAGGCAATAATTATTTTCATATTTGATTTTTTTATCTCTGTACCGAACAGAGATATCTACTCGGTATGTAGTAAGTAGTAATAGTAGTAGTAATAGGTTCTAGGACCACAAGAAGTGTCCATTTGGATTCACCATGAGGATAACTGAGCGCCCCTTTTTAAACTTAATTTCTACGCCAATGGCTTTAGAAAGAAAATCGGTTTATTTTTTTAATTTGTAATACCTACCTATTTCTAAGCGAAAGAGTGTCTCGTACAATTTTCGTGGGCGTTGCGGCGTCTACTAGCGCCATTACAGACCGCAAACAATAATGAAATTATAATGTCATGCTCGGGCCTAATACAGTGTTGGTCCATGTTAAACCCAATTCCGAAGTTGTCACTTTTTCCGAGCGACAATTTGAATTTGTTTGTTTGCTGCAAATCAAATAGTTTGCATGCAACTCGACAGCAGGCGTTTTTTTCTGGATAAGTGAATAAGCAAATTCTGGAATTCTGGTGATTTCTCAAATAAACCATATGGGCGTAGAAATTATTTTTGAAAAGGGGGCGTCCTGCCTTCAACTACTACTCGAACATTTTATTGCGCTTTATACTCGCATCCAGTCTACCACTTTTTTTAAATTAATAGCATTTTTGCACCCATGTTTTTAGGAACTGTCTTTCCCACCTGCTATATTATAATTTGGCACCATAATTTAGAAACACACTGTGCAACTTTTTGAAAGTCAAATATGTTATGAACTTAACCCTGGAATACTATTGCTATTAACTAGGCGCATAATACTATTGTACGTAAAATTTACGTACATTTAAAAATACAAGCTTCAAACGAAAATAAAAAGCGTCTACGGGAAATTGTTTATTTAGACATTAAAAATACAAAAAAAGAAATACCTTAAAACATAACTACAAACATTCTTTACATATTTTGACCTGATATTCCCCACAAATGGGTTTTTTGCATTTGGGACAATAGGTAACTGTCATACGTTTCTTGGCTGAAGGACAAGTGGAACAATATTTTCGTTTTCCTTTTTGATTATCTTCAGTAATATGCTCTTCAGGTTCTTCTTGTTCCAATACATCTGCAATAGTTCTCTTTAAATTGCGACTCATATTAGGTGTATTTTGTGAGCGAAACATTTGCTGTGGTTTACACAGTTCTTTATGAAGTTCCAGCATATAGGCTTGTCTAGACAAGGGTTTTCCACCTTTAGAAATCACATTGTGAGAATATATCACAAAAGAGTTCATGCATGCCATGTTGATCATGTTAAAAAAAATACACAATGGCCACCTTCTGGTTTTACGGTTGGCACACATGTTTTGGCACATTTGGTCGAAAGTATCAACTGCTCCTTTAGTTGAGTTATAAGTTTCTATTATATAGGGCTTTTTGGTATCAGGTTTAATTCTTCCATCTATTATGTGCATACTGGATATTAGATTTACTATTTTATTATTCTTTGGTTTGTAAGAAATTAAAGTACTTTTGTCGCTATAAACAAAAATTGATGTACCAACATTGCGATCTTTTTCATTTTCTATAATTTGTGGAGGGAGATGCGGTTTATTCTTTCGAATGGTACCAACCATTGAAAGATTATATGGTTTTGCCACAAACCGATCCACTAACGGCACAGAAGTAAACCAATTATCCATGGTTATGTTCCATGAATGGGGGCAGTAAGTTGCTCAACAAAATAATCGGCCAAAGGCTTTCCATTTGTATTAGTGGATTTACCCGAATATGGACTTGCATTAATCAAATATTTTGCCGCTTCATCACAAAGCAACACAATTTTCAGACCATACTTGGCGGGTTTATTGGGAACATACATTCTAAATGGACATTTTCCTCTAAACCCTACTAATTGCTCATCTATAGTTACATATGTGCCGGGCTTATAACTTTTTTTACAGATCTCAATGAAGTCGTCCCAAATTTCTGATATTGGTGCAAACACAGATTCAGCTCTTCTTTCATTCCGTGTAGCTTTATCATCAAATCAAAGACATGCTGTTAGAAATTCAAAACGACCCTTACTCATTGTTGACTTGTAACGTGTACCAGAATATGATGAATCAAACATAATTTTTGTTGTAAAGTTATTATCATTCAAAGCAGCAGCGAGTATGTAAAGGCCCAACAGTGATTTTAGTTCTACCAACTTTGTTTCTGACATAGCTTGTGATGCCACTTTTTACTTTATATTCCTTCTGTTGATTTCTTGATTGGTGTGAAATACTATTTTGTTTAAAAGCGGATCGGGAAGGAAGAACTGAAAATTACTCACAGGTTGTAAGAGTTCCTTAGCTTCTCGTATTGGTCCTGGCAAGATATGAACAATATTTATGGATGGTGTTTTGCCTCCTTTCCTAGCTTGAGTTTTCCACACATAACCATTTTTTCCAAGTAAAGTATCAGCCTCCGGGACCACTATACAATCCGAAACCACTTCATCAGACGTTACTGAAGTATCCTAAAATAAACTTATTTGGATAGAAAATATATTAGAAATATAATGAAAAAATTCTTACCGAAGTACTTGGCGCAGATGATCCAGCTTGGGAAAGTTCAGAACGCTTCAGTTTTTTAGAGATACGGGTAGTACAGATTATTCTCAAATGCTTCCTCAATGTCGTTCTGGTCAGGGGCAAAATCAGGATCGGCCACTCTGTCGTCAGAGTCACTACTGACTTCATCTTCAATTTCGATATGATCTTCGGTTTCACTATCACTACTCTGGCACAAAAGTTCTTCCAATTCTTTATCGGTTAACCCTTTATGAGACATTTTTTGGTAATCTAATCCTCCTTAATACTATTACCACGTCAAAATTACGTACTAACTATAATACGCGTAATATTATTGCTACGTAAAATTTACGTGTCGGCTTTCAAAACATCGAGTATAACCACGCGTTAAGGATACTTAATGCAGACTAATTTACGCGTGTTATATTGGCGATAGACCACTCGAAGCGCTGCTGGCGGCTGGGGTGGGGGGCGTGAGCGAGACAGAAATTACGGGCTTAGGAATTCAACCGTACGTAAATTTTACGTACAATAGCATTCCAGGGTTAACGACAGTACCTTTTATAATAATTATTATTGCCTTAAAAACGTTGGTATAGCTAAAATCCAATTATCATGGTGGAGACAACCTTGTAAATCATGTCGTACTATCCTAAATTAAGTTTAAATTACATAAAAGAAATAATACATTCTAGAGGCCAAGCGTCCAATAAGAAAATAAAGTCTGGAAATCTGAAATTTTCTTTATCGCTTTAATGGAATACGCCGCTAGCCATATTGACAAAGTGGCGCCGAAATTAAGTTTTTCAGGAATATATCCTAAAATATCAGCTGTATATCAGTTATCAATAATCAATCCCCATTAAATGATCCACAGGTAAGGTTCTTAGCACGTTTTGCCTAATATTAACCGTTTTGCAAATAAACTTTTGCAAAAGTATGGGAAAAACGCTTTTAAACTTGGAAGTTTAACTAGTTTCGATGCCGTAACTGTCAAAGTAAAAAGTGGTAATGAGAATCACACGAGTATTTCATTGTTTGAAATATCCTGCGTTAAAATGGTGTTTCACAAGAACAAAAAACATTTATGGTCGAATCATATTTTAGAAACGAACGTAAAGTATACGGACAGTGAACGTATTCTCTGGAAGACTGCTATCAGGAATTTCAAGAACAGTTTCTTGGGGACCACAATAACGTTGGGCACAACACGTTTAAATGTTCTCTTCGTTGTATTGTGCAGTTTTTTCGAAAAACCGGGAGGTGAAATGAAAGAAGGGGAGCGGCCGACCGACAGTATGCGAATGGAGGAGCTCAAGGAAAATGTCCGCCAGGAAACTTTTTTGTCGAAACCTCTCTTCATCTCCACAAAGTTGTTGTTTAACGTGCTGTTGGCTGAAGAAGAATAGTCGATCCACTTTTCTTCAGTATGACACTAACTGCTTAAAGGTATAAGAAATTATTACACCTTTATAAATCAACTTGACGATCAAGGAACTAGCAGAGTTTATTTTTAACGAGCTAGTCTTATAGAGCATACACTGCAGGTGAGACTAAAGTTGGAACACGAATTTCCTCCCAGATCTTGCGACATAACACCTTGCCATTTCTTTTTGAGGCCGTACTTAAAGAATATTATTTTCCAAGTTCGTATAAACAACTTCGATCAACTACAGGAGAAAATCAATGAAATAAATGCCAATCCTCATGTTCTTGACAATGTTTTTAATTCTGTTCGAAAAATGTGCAATTTTTGTAATGTTTCTTAAAATGTGTTTTTAAATTAAAATGTGTTTATTTCATGTTTATTTTTAATTTCTTATTACTCTAAAGTTCAATATTATCTACCCATAGTCACAAGAATAAATTGAGGAATGGTTAGGTTTTGAACCCGGGCTATCAGATTGAGAAGCAAAGAACTTGCCCCATACACCATTTTGGTTCACGTGGAGTTCGTTTAATATGTTGTTTGCATGGCAGCTGTAATGAATCACAGGTTACTTTGAGGTATTGTATATTGTCTATTTTGAATTATGTATTGTGACTTGTGTATTTTGTATTCTACATTGCACTTTGTACAGGGTGAGCGAAACTCGACGTGCCAGGCCAACAGCGGGAACACGAAAACTCAAAATAAAATTTCGAAAAGGTGTTCTTAAATGGGACATACCTACTAAGATTCAATTATGATTATGAATTAGCTTTTTTTATTTTTGCGAAAATTTCTTCTTTATTGAAAGTCCTTATCATTCTCAAAATTTCTTCTTTATTGAAAGTCCTTATCATTCTCAACAACTTTTGTAGAAAAATATTTTCTGTATCTTTCATTGTTAAAAATCTACAGGGTCAAATATGTAAAAAACATGAAATTTTTTTCTAATCTTTTTCGAAATCTAGCTAGCCATGGAAACAATTGATATTCAGAAATTATTTAAGAGTATGTTGGGGTGACTTGTATTAAATAATATTTTTTTAATTGTTTAATTGTGCCACAGAATAAATAGCTTCACAAAAGAAGCGTCCATAAAGACATGTCAAAAATAAGCGAACCTCCATTTCAATTTACAGAAAAATAACCAATACCTTATACATAAATTTGGTCCTAATACAATCTCTTTGCAATGTGGATTAATGTAAAATCAAATAAAATGCACAATGTTTATCCCTTTAGAAGATATTTCGTGTCAAAGCGAGGATCCTTTTGACACATGCCTGTATGGACGCTTCTGTTGTGAAGCTATTTATTCCGTGATTGTGCTTGTTACTAACTTGTTTGCTATTATTATTTGTTACATTTTTTTAATATTGCACCCTTACATACTTTTAAATAATTTGTGTATGTCAATTGTTTCCATGGCTAGCTAGATTTTGGAAAATTATTAGAAAACATTCCATGTTTTTTTACATATTTGACCCTGTAGATTTTGATCAATAAAAGATACAGAAAATATTTTTCTACAAAAGTTATTGAGAATGCTAAGTACTTTCAATATATAGGGAAAAATGGTATGTTTCTTGGAAAATATTATCGATGATGTCGCAGCGGCCATTTTCCCAAACATCAAAAAAGCTAATCTTCGGTCATAGTATGTCCAATTTAAGAACCCCTTTTCAAAATTTTATTTTGAGTTTTCGTGTTGAAGCTGTAATACTGGGACGTTGGGTACTGCACATTGTATTGTACAATAGTAATTATTAGGTATTTAGTTTTAGTAATAATAAATAATAGTTTTAGAGATATTGGGGAAAAACTGTGTTTTTTTGTTAAATTTCAAAAGAAATACTGATTTGTCGCTGCAGCCAGAGTGGGAAAAGGTTGCAAGACAGATTTCGGTTACAAAAAAGTGGGCCTTTGTTGCCCTACAGTCTGAACTATATAGGTAACTAACTGGGGCAATCTTGTAAGAGCACCCACGATATCGAAGAGGATGAAGATTATGATGAAAACAGATATACAACGGAGTTTATACCATAAGGAATTCAGAAGAAAACAGCGAGAGTGGGGACTCTGCTGTTATGGAAGACGAGCAAAATCAGCCTTCATCGTCGAATTTTCTATACTTTATTCAAAAAATGTGGTTTACAACAACTGGGGCTCCTTTCATGTTTAGCCCTCCCCCATTTATAGGTGATACCTACCACTAAAATGCTAATTATATACCTCAAGGTGATGCGGAAATGAGCATTCACTCAAACTAAATATTCAAATAATATATTGAGTGTCAATACGTACTTATCGCATCGGAACAGTAGATTTTGCAAGGAAAAACACTTTTTGCGTACTTGCGCAGAAGTGTCGAAATGTGACTTTATATCCGAAACTGTTAACATTAGGTAGGCAAAAGTTAACATTTTTAACTAGTAATTTTCCCAAAAAGTTTATATTTCGAGAGATATTGAAAACTTGATTTGGGCGCCGCACCCAAGAGCAGGGGTAACGAAGGAATTACAAGTGAGGTACACAAATACAAGGCAAAAAGTGCGTCTCGTGCCGTGATTACTCGAGACTAACAAATGTGAGAATACAATTTGAAACCACGGAACAATGAACGAACAGTTCAATTCAGTTCAGACTTTCAGATGCATTTTAAAGTCTTCCTGCGCCTGCCTAGGCGGTAGGTTGTCGGTGACCGGTCTAGTGTTTCACAAGACTCTTGCAAATTTCTTGTTCTTGTCTTGTTCTTGCTGCAAGAACAAGACAAGACTCTTTTAAATTTCTTGTCTTGCTTTGCAAGACAAGACAAGAAATCATTCTGCAAGACTCTTGCAATTTTGCAAGAAATCTTGCTAAAAGCAAGAAATCTTGCAAAAATCACTAGGTATCTGTAATTTTAATTTCTGTATAACTTGAATAAGATAAATAATTAATGTAGGTGATAATATTGATTTTTTAAAAAATAAGCATAAATAAAAATGGTTATTTAAGAAATTACTGTGTCTATATAAATACTAGTATATTATTTAGTAAATATATTTTATTTATAATATTCATAGTAGGTCAGTAATACTAATCCACGTTTTCATCCAGGCATTACAGCTTTCGTTGCCTGTAATGCATACTTCCCAACTCGCTAGAAACAAAATCATTTTAATTTTAATTCTTTTAAATTCAACAAATTAATAGGGTATGCACTCTTCAATTTATTCACTACAGTGGATTAATTTATTTTTTAAAAGTTTGCTTTAACTGTATTTTTGCTAAAATACTCAAATAAATGCCTATATAGACTAGCTGTTTCTCGGGTCTATTGGACTTTCTAATGCTTTGTTTCGTTTCATATTAGTGTGGCTGTGGCATAGTGTGGTTCGGGTCATTTTGGGAGAGTGGGTTTCGCGGTTTTTGTTTACACATATCGAAAGCCACATCAAAGTAACTTTAACAGCTTTAACAGAAAGGAAAGTGTTCGACTATTTCGAATTGAAAATCATGAAAACAGTAAAACAAAATTATTACTAAAACACAAAAAAAATACAAATAAAAAATATATATGTCAATAATTTAAAAAAATAAATCATTGACCCGCCGCACTGCGACTCGGCAGCGCTGCGCCAACTTGTCTCGACAAGCTTTACATGAAATAAATAATGCAAGAGTCTTGCTAACCAGAGTCTTGGTAGCAAGACTCTTGGTAGCAAGACTCTTGCTGCGATGACGTCAATAAACAAAAAATGCAAGAACAAGAAGTTGTAAGAAGTCTTGCTCTCAAGACAAGATTTTTTCCAGCAAGAGTCGGGCAAGACAAGAATGAATTTCATTTCTTGTCTTGCTAATCTTGTTAATTTAATTAATAAATAATCTAACAGGTGTAAAGCCAGACGGTTCTTATAAGGTGCAGAAGAAGGTCGGCGTAACCGCGTAACATCGGCGGTGGTCCTCCGAACTGGATGAAGGGTCTAGTAGCCGAGTCCATAATTAATGGATTGAATTGAGGTTAGACATATCACCCCACATTCACCTTGCAACGTTCAGAAATGTGTAAACAGGGGAAGTAATTTGTTGACGTCTTGTTACTCTCAATTTTCCCTCTCCTGAAACGGTCTCCTGAAGCGATTAAACAAATTCCAGAATTCCAGTAACCATTTCCTTTTCAAAATACATAGCGCCTGGTCTATACGTAATTTCTCCAAAGCAAAAATAAAATTTCATTGCACAAAGACAATCATTTCCACCTTAAAATTTTCAACAAAAAATATTTTCTCTAATTTAAAACAAGTTTTCCTGTTTTCTGAAATGTTTACCTAATTTTCAGTTTGGACACACTATACTATATACAAGTTACAGAGGCAGTGAATTAGAACATTGGCCTCCACGTGACCTATTCTCTTACTGGTGTGTCCGTCGTAAAATCTCAAGTGTTTAGGCGGCGAGCGGAATGCAGGGCCGGCTCTTCCCTCAGTCGAGTTTCGTGCATATTTTAGATCGGGTCGCGAGCAGTATATTCTGTAAATTTATTTTGCTACTTAGTTTAAGGAAATTTGTAAAGATCCACGAAAGGTAAAAACACAATTTTTAGAACTTCTAAACGAATTAGTTCAGAATTACAAGCCACTTGGAATCTCATATTAGTCTGACCCTGGTAATCGATCGCAATGCGGTCATGTGACTTTGTTTATATCTACTACCGCTGGATAGACTATAATTTAGGGTGAGACTTGAAGAAATTGGCAAACTGAGGAAAGATTATATAGATCAATTTTTACAATTGCTTAAGTGTATAAGAAATAAATAATATTGTCCTTATATTCACCGAATATAAGTCTACTGTGAATTAAAACGTTAGATCTTACTGATTATGACATGAATGAAATAACATTAAATCGTTGACTGACGTATTAATAAGACTTCACACGGCTGTAGCTTCATATTCTGAAAAGTAGATGGCGCCTCTGGTCAGCAATGTATTTTGCATTGTATTTTGTTTCCGGAAAGCGTATGGTGAGCCAAAGAAGTGAGAGACGTGACAGCCGTGAGCGTCTTTATTAATACGTCAGTCAACGATTAAATAGTCCTATTTTATATACGCTTTAATATCAATAGTATCTCTTAGGTAGTTCTTCTAGCAATTTTGACATCACAGGGAGAGACCCCGATTATATTAAATACAAGGTAAACGGTGTACTAAATAAATACTGTATAAATTACAAAACAAATACGATAAACTAATTGCTGAATTAAAATTAAATGCTTCTAATGTATTCTTAGGACAGTATTTTTGTGCTTGTTTGATTAGAATTATTTACAATTCAATGTAAGTTGTGTAAAACCCATTAGAAGTTTTGTTGAAATTTGTTGATTTACCAAGTAGTTAAATTTTTGACAGGTGTTTGGCAGGGAGATGGAGCGAGAAGAGTAAAACAAAAGAGTTCATGTTCTTAAATATATTATCTTCATCATTAACTCATCAAGTCATCATTATATTGTCAAAAAGAGAGGAGAACACAATAATAACTTAAAAAAAGTTGTTTATATATGAAGCGACATTTTAGCACATGTAGGTATTTAAGAGATAATAAATACATGGCTCCTCTCTTTTAAAAAAAGTTATCAAACTTTTCAAAAATCGGTTTTTCTGCTTCACTTTTCAGAAGAATCGTCGTCGGGCCCTAGGCCGTTCGGGGAGCCCCTGTGCCTAGAAAAAACTAATGGAAATGGCCTCGAACCAACCCCCCTCACTCCGTCCCCGTCCCTTACCAAATCGGGGTGTAAGACGCCCCGTAGGAAAGTTAACAAAAATAATAAATGATTTTTCGATTTATTTGTTGAGCCTGACATACAGTTTAGATTTTATTTTTGAACGTCTTTAGGGAATTGGGAGTATTCTACGATTGCTCAGAAGATTGCTATTTTGAAAGCAATGCTCCAAGGTGCTACCTTATCTAGATATGTTGATGTCAATAGTGATGTATTGTGTAAGACGACAATCACGGAATACTTTCCAAAAAGGCACCAATTTAGTCCATAATGATGATTGAATATTTTTTAGATGACAAATTTGTGCATGAATTAAAGTTACATCAATATCTTTATTCGAAAAAACTATTAAGTAAATTAGTGCTCATGCACAAGTTCTTTTTTGGTTGTTTTATTTTGTTAATTGTTTCCAACTGTGATAAATAAACAATTATACCTGTAAGCAACTTTTTTCCTTTACAAACATTATATGTATCTGGATGTAAGTAACTGCCTTTTAACGAAATGTGTGTTTTTTCTTTTTCTAACAGCAGCATTTTATCATGAGTTCTAAAGTATTGATGGAAATAATATATTGTACTAGTCTCCCAGATTCGATACAATATTTCACAAGTACCTACAAACCCCCATATTGTCAGTGCACTAAATAAAAAGTAGTTTGATGTTTTGTTGTAGACACGTGTACTATATGTTATATGACTAAACATTATGTGTCTATTATGTGTCTATATTTTTGTAGTCTTGTAACATTAATAAATATCATGGTCATTCGATTGATATAAATAAAAATTAACTGTAAATACCACATATTTTAAGAGACACACCCTAAATCAAAATTTTGACAATCGAATGAGCAAATGACATCGTTTATAGAGACATGAGTGTAGATACTAATACCTGTGCAGTTAAATATACTTTCCGGTAAAAAAAAAAACAAAATAAAAAATGTCTCTAGTGCTTATAATTTTACATAGACTTTTTGTGGTAGAGTTTTTACTAAATGTGGTAGTTGCCTAGTTAAGTACATCTTTAATGTTGTTCGTTCAGGGACTAGCATGAAGAAATCGCCGAGTACAGTGGCGTTCTGTCCGATGTTCGGATCCCAGTCCGTCGGTCTGTATTAGAAAAATTAAACAAATATTTTAGAGCATCTCCCTTTCAACGTTTTTGTAAGAATTAGAATATGAGACTTGTTTAAGTAAATCGTTGCCACATAAGACTATATTATCAATATTGTGGCATATAAAATGTTGTAGGAGTTATCCAAAAATAGTAACGTAACAATTTCTTTGGGACAATTCAGGAATAGGTAACTATACTTCCAAGCAAGAATTTTTTTTTGCTTTCATGTTTTACAAGTTTTTTATTTGATAATATTTTTTATTCAAAAAAAGTGAAAGGAAGCCACTGAACTGTATTGCGTGTTTAACCCTCGGTTTTGTGATGTAGGGCTAAATTAATAATTCAACATGAGGTAATAGCTAACAAATAATTAATTCATGCTGATGTTTATCCCTAGCGCAATGGCAAACAAACTTTCTGTTATGAATTTGTGAGGGGCAAATTGAATACCTAGGTACCTACTTTTCTTAATAAAACTTGAATTTTTGGTGTTCGCTAAACACATAACTCGCATCCCTACGTAGTAAACCAAAACCCTTCAAATACTTTAATTCGTAATATGAAAATTGGGTGTAGATGTTAGGGTGTCCCATAGATAAGACGAGCGATTATATCGGTAATTTTTAAGACAAATTGGTCGTTCGAAAACTACACTTGTGTAGTTTTTCCAAAGAATTGAATGCCGTCAAGAAAAAATAACAGTTAAATTTCAAACAAAACGGATATCGCCAAACAACCTATTTTTTTAAAAAATTAGATGGCCGGAAATGACGTTTTTTGAGGCAAAAATATTACTTCCGCTAAACCGAAAGTGATATTCAAATGTGTTTGAATGTGTTTTTAGGCATTACTAGTCTAATGAAAAACTGCAACTAATGGCCATTTTATTTATTTTTTCAATAAAAGTTTTCTTTGTTTAAAACACATCTGTTTTTTTCTTGGCGGTATTCAATTTCTTGAAAAAAATAAACATGTTTGGTGTTTCAACTCAATTTATCTTAAAAGTCACCGACATAAGGGCTCGTTACCGCTTAGCTCTAACAAAAAAACCGCCACTTCCGGCTAAATCGGAAATGATGCGCGGTGCAGATTTTTTTATCCACGTTACCAGTCTAATGAAAAAAATGCTACAAAAAATATTTTGTCATAACTGTTTCAATAATTGTTTTTTTTTGGCGGAATTCAGTTTCTTGGAAACTACACTTGTGCAGTTTTCAAAAGACTAATTCACCTTAAATATTACCGATATAATCGCTCGTAACGTCTTAACTGGGACACCCTGTACGTACACATTCAACAACGCTTTATACTGCCTAAGCAAGACTGATCTTAACTGTACCTTTTTTAATGGAACAGTAGAATAACATACATACATAATTTTAGAATTAACGAAAAACGTTTACAACATCAACGTTTGCTTAAACAAGGAATTTTTCTCGAATAAAAAAATCGTAGCTCATGTTAGTGTACTTAGAACCACGTTTAGATATCCAACTGTACTCACTTCACCTTGACAAACCAAGAGTCACTTTTCAAAATTGTTTCTTTACTTTTCTCATACTAATCTCAAACGTATGACATCCTTTATAATACCTCTTGGTTTGCCAAGAATTCACCAACTCGACATAAAAACTAACAAACTGCATGATGATATTCATTAATCATCATCTTCCTTTGTAGGTATGTTTGCGTATAACGAATCTCCAATTTTCTTTAACAAATCCACTACAAATAACACAATTTTATTATCTTAGCTCCTCATTCACCACGCCGACAGAAGCTTAACCTCAGGATGAAGAGCCTGTCTTTGGATTCTCCAGAATCGACCGAGCACGTGCAACGCAGAGCTGCCAGACACGTGGCCAACCCATCCAGTGATCCACATAGCAACCAAGGGTCTTCTTCCAGGATTCAGTGTATGACGCGATTGCTTCGTGTTTTTATGTCTTGGAGTGTATTTAACTCGTACACCAGCCTGTTTTGCGCGTGTTGGCCTTAGCACAGAATGCCTCTTTTGGAACAAAATATAACTACCAAAGCCAAAAGTTTCCACAATACACATTTCTGATGCGTTTTAGTAACAATATCAACGTGCGTAACTAAAACAAAATCCCAACTTCACAGCTTTCATGGTTAAGCCGTTCGATAGTTTCTAAGAGAAAACTTTGCAGAAACCTCCGTCAGTTGAAATCCGACGCACATAGGCCTGGCATAAGTGCCGAAGCGCACATTGCATGACCCTGTTTCCAAGTCGTCAAAACAGGGTTTTAAAATTACATGCCACGAATAATACAAACTGAAATTTTACCGGTGCTAATTTATTTAAATTAGCTGAGGTGTTATATGTTGCTTATATGTTGCTGTAAACACATCGGAACCAATGTGATATTGATGGGTGTCTGTATCCAGGGCAAAATTTTGCACATTTTCTAAATTGAATGATTTTTATATAACGGAATGGAAACCCGATTAAAATTAAGTTATTTTGACTGTGCTAGGCCCAACTGTACTAATTTTTATAGCTTTATTCACAACTTCTCCTTTCAAAGAATGCACCGCGGACTGTTACCCGCATATATTGATATTTTTTGGAATCCCTTGCTGTTTTTTTTTATAACGATTGTTTTTATTTTGTTACTAATAAGCATGTTTCGCAGTTGCGACTACCACTGCTACCACAACAACCATCCCCGCAAAGTCTCTTCCGAACCACCTTGCCCTCAGGAATGAACTGAAAGCCAAGTCAAGTATGCAGTAATATCCGTCACGTTTTTTTTTAGTTTTAGACTGTAGTGTCGCAAAATAGTTGCTTCAAAAAAGTGGTAGACTACGACAGCTCCTTCCAGTTACTAAGTTGACCTAGACAGGCACAACGCTCCTCGAACAATTCAACGAGTACCGACCTCGGAGGGAGCGCTAGCAACATGAGGAGTGCCAAGTTGTCGCCTCGCTAAAACCGCAGCAGGCTTATAAACTTGTGTGCGCCACATTCCATTTACCTATTAGTAGAGTGAACCAAAATTTTAAAAAGATATGTCAAAAATAAACAACCTCAAAAAGTTACGAGTAAAAGCACAACCCAAAAGCATGATCCATCCCCAAGCGGCGTCACATGTCAGTTCAGCACCTTGACTATTTTGGTAGATATAATCACAATCCAATTATTATAAAACAAGAACTTCAACGCCATGTATATCAGTAATTATTATTGAGATTCAATTGGTAGTTTTTCAGCTCAATTATAATATTTTGGTCCAAAATATGAACCATTATTATTGAGACACACTGTATATAGTTTTACGTAGTTTCGGTTCAGAATATTTTCCCTATATTTTTTTGTTAGGGAGACAAGGAGAATCTATCTGAAGCAAAATTAGCTGGGTGTCTCAAAAAAAAATTAAATTAATACTCATTCCGGGAGTAAAAAATGAAGACAGATATTTTTGGGGAAATTGTAATAGTATTCTCAGTAGTAAAGTTCCATAATAAAATTCAACCTCAACATTTTTAGAAAAAAAAATATTTTTAAGTATGTTTTTGACGATCCCTATAAAAAATTTAAAATCTTAAATAATGGAGAGTTTGGACAAAATTCGTGGAAAAACGTCCATGGAAAGTTTAAATAAAGAAGCTCTCAAAAAACCCCTTGGAAAAGATGTCTATAGATGGCACAGCAGATGTCTATGCTTTTATCATTTTGTAACAACCAAAATATTATTTTTCTACAGACGTTATTGAAAACAAACAAACATATTATTGTTAGTGCACGGCCACAACTAACGCGGAGGGCGGACCGGAGAGCAGGGCGGAAAGCGGAGAGTAAGTAGTGCTGGTAGTGCCCACACAGTCGGCGGATTGTGACAGCCTTGAAAGGCGTATTGCGCAGAGAGGTTAGGGTTAGAAGTAAAGTGGAAACATTGAAAAGTCGAACTTCATAGAAACAGCTATAAAAACTCTAATTTCGGATTTTGCGAAATAAACGTGCATGTGGGTACTCTAAATAAACCTAATCGGGGAACCCCTTGGTGAATTCCATCATCTGTACAAAAATAATTTTGTATGTGCAGGAGTTACGTCCCATAGAGGTTTGCGACTAAAAGTCACTAATTAGCATTTCGCGATCCATATTGTTTATTATTAAGTATGTATATAAGAATACAACGCTCTATTTTCGAGGTTAAATACGCGCCAATACGCCGGAGAATGTCAAATTGACTTGAACGCTCCGCTACCAGCGAGCAAACACACATACTCTCCGCTCCCCTCTCCGTGGTATGTGTGGACACGATAGTAGTAGGCTTCCTATTGTTTTGAACGCTCCGGTACCATCTCCGCTTTGCTCTCCGGTCCGCCGTCCGCCTTATTAGGTATGTGTGGCCGTGCACTAGTGTCTAGAATGTCATTTTAAAACATAAGTGTTAAAAGCACTTAAAAAATTACTTACTTAAGAAATTACTTTTAAATCCCGGTGTAGATTGATCTAGATTTTTGTTTAAGAATTTTATAATTGAATTTGTTTTTTAACAAAAAAAAAATTAAATTATTTACAATGGAAAGTTGGGTTTAAATTTACAAGTTCTAAATCTGATAACTTACACTATTAGGATTTAAAATTTAAAAGCATGAAGATGAACAAAGTTAAATTTAACTTAACACTGACACGAGCGAGTATTAATAAAGTCCAAAAAGCTCAACATTTAAAAAGTTCTGCACTTTTAATCTTAAAGTTTGAACGATTTAGAAGGAAAACACCTTACATGAAAGTCTGATGCACTCAGGAGTGGCCAATGGTCCTCGACAGTTTCAATGAACTTCTCGTCAGAGCTCCTTAGAGTTTCGGTAATGATTGGGCCTGCGACCTAGCCTGATTAGTCTGCCAGCTGCGGCGTAGATGTTATAGACCGTCAGATACTGATTGATTTAGATGCCCCATTTTCGCATACAAGCCCCGAAGAGGGTTGAAAAGTACTTCGATGCTGAGTAGAATGAAGAGAAATTTACGAGTGCCCCCTGGGGATAACATATGGAAAATTCGATTTTCCTATATTATATAATTACATTCGATGGTGGAAAAATCCGCCAAAATCTCGATTACGCCCTTATTTCAACCATTTAGCCACCTGCAACACTCAAGTCATTAAAGAAAGAAAATCGGACATCATTTCAGAAAAATTAAAAAGGATTTTCTGTCAGCGCCGGGGGTCGAACCCGGGACGTCTCGCTTGCTAGGCAAACGTTCTACCACTACACTACGCTGAACCGTTGAAATTAATCGTCTGTTTGTATAGTAGCTGAACGGAGAAGCCTTCGTTCGCGCCGTACCACAGAAAATACTCTCCAATTTCCTCAGAAACACACCAGACTAATAGACACAACCTTGACGTTAGATACAGTTGTACCACTCAAGTCATTGGTTTTCCGAAGCCAGATTCTATTAATTAATCATTCAGTGAACACGGCTTGCGTGAAAATATGGGCAACGGACACCCTTCATTTCTGTTAAGGAAAATCGAATTTTCATTCTACTCAACATCGATGTACTTTTCAACCCTCTTCGAGGCTTGTATGCGAAAATGGGGCACCTAAATCTGTCACTATCTGACGGTCTATTACCGGCTGAGGTCCTCAGGGCTTGCCAATTTCAGCTACTACTCTGTCACTGATGGTTTACAGAACGTCAATGTGTGCTATGACGTATAGATTGCTTGGTGTCCGATCCACGTGCAGTTTAGTGTGTAAAGAAAACAAATGGAGAGAATTCGTTAAAATGAAAAAAGCTTAAAGACTGATGAAAATTTAATCTAATCAATATAACTTGTCTTAAGTACGTTATTTCCTTAATCAAATTAGGTGACTTTGACGTTTTTCTTGTCAGGAAAAAACCCTATAGTTGATAAGGAGATTTAGCAGGACTTTGAAAATATTTTTTTCTACAGGCGTTTGGAAAAAAGTACATTTCCGCACTTTTTAAGTTGTACTTTTCCGCGCTAGTAATGTAAAATTACTTTTTTACAAGATTTACAAATATGTTGTCACGAAACAGTAATACCACGAGTTGTTCAGTCAACTACAATCACATGCGGAAAAGTGACATTTTCTGCACAACTGTTTTTGGTGATATAATCAAGTAAGTGCGGTTCACACTTTGACAATGAATGATACATTTAGAATTGCCAGGTTTCTCGAAGAGTCGGCAGATAAGTAATTTCGACTTGCATTATGCATTGTTTCAAAATGTTGCGTTTCACTTGATATTACCTTTTATTATTTTTAGTTGCTTTGTGAAACATAAGAACTCTATAGATTTACTTATAAGATCAGTAGGTAGATAAGAGTGAGAGGTACAGAAAATTCAGTAAATCTGGCAATACCGCTAGGTTTCGCCCGCGATTCCAGGCCCCCCCAAATCGGAAAAAAGGGTCACACGACGGGAAGGCCTTTCCAATAATTGGGGCCCCCTTCCGTATACAAAAGGCCGCACAAACCCATTCGCGGCCCCACGCTAAAATTGAACTCGGCCGGTGCTCTTTATTGGAATCCTTGGCCTGGGCGCCCGCAGAAAAAATGTAGGGGGGGAGGCAAAAATCAAATTCAAACTTTATTACCTTTGTTTATTTCAAACACGTTTTAATTTTCTAAAAATAAAAAATTATCGTTAGAAAAACTAATACTAAAATAACATCATTCCTAAACGAAACAACACGACAACAAAAAATATCAAATCCTAAACGAAACAAAAAATAAATACTTCTCCGTATCTATGATTAAATATTGGATATTATACTCTTTGGCATATTTTAGACAAATTGTGTAAGTATGTGCGTTGTTTAGAACGTACGTAGGTAGGTATAACCAGGGCCGTATCTAGTGAAAATTTGGGGGGGGGGGTTCAGGATCGGCTCAAGCTTTTGTGGGGCTGGGTGCCGGATGAAAGTGCGGGGCCCCGGCAAGGAATTATTTAATCCATTGAGAACAAATTTTTGAAAAAATATATTTTTTGCATGTTCCTTTTTAAAAAAGTAGGCCGGGCGATGAGTTTAGATCACTTTAGTGTTGTATAATAGAAATTAATTTCGTGTGGAGAGGGACAATTTTTGTGAATTTTTTTCGAACAAGTGCATTTAAAATAATTCTGTAAAATGCGCCGCAGGCGAAATTTGTTGGCAATGTTAAGGAAAATTACTTAAAATTAGTCTTAGGAAATCCCAATAGCTTCAGGTTTTCAAGTTGCAGTGAATATTTTCAAAGTCTGAAATGGTTTCGGCCTCGCCTTTTTAAATACGCTACTAACTCGATAACAATGTACAGGGGACTCGGAGGCGCGGGGCCAGTCAAAATGCAGGCCGCGTACGCCGTACCGTTCACACCCGCCTAGAGCCGACCCTGGAGCGGTTAGACCAGTTGCTGATGAAGTTGAAATAGCTTTAAGGTTTTATTATAACATTAAAACTTGAAAATATTAAATATTAATTATAATAATATCTGAATATTCCTTCTCGCATTTATAGCTATCCCTTTTCTACTTATTTGATTTTTCATTGTTACGGATGTATTCCTACACATTATTCGCCTGGCCTGACGACACCTTTAGAATTGCCAGTAGGTATGGTAAAAGATTTCTTCGCGCCACTTGCCTAACTGAACCTTTCATAAAAATAATAAATAAATCTTCAAATACAAATTAGTACTAATCTATTCATAAAAGAGACTTTGGGAATCCCCTATTCTCCTAATCCATGGCGCACGCAGCCATGCACCACCGTTCACCGTTTACTGTTGTCCAGTGTTGCCAGTCATGTTTTATTTTGTTTCAAAGCATATTCTGATGATAAAACTCGGTACTGCACTCTGCACTGATCCAAAAATTATGTTTTGTTGGCAGTTTTTGGGCGGGTTTCCATGCTCTACTGGAAAACCATTTTATTAAATTATTACACTCACTGATGCTCGGGGAGCTCGTTCTAGTGGTGGTTCAAAAGCATATAAAATGGTGGTATTCCGGGGGGGGGGGGGGGCAAAATCCCACCTCAGATACGGCCCTGTCTAGCTATGGCACTTTGTATCCTATCAATCATGTTCTCCCACGTGGTTGGTCGTAACTGATAAACATCATCTCTTAGTCTTCCCCACACATAAAAGTCCAACCCAGTTAAATCTGATGATTTAGGAGGCCACGGAAACGATTTGGGATACTGATATACAGGGTGGTTCACTTTTATGTGGTAGGACTTTAACATTAGATAGAAAAAGATAATCTAAAATGAAAATTTTATATCAACATATATCGGGGAAAGCTTAGTTTCCGAGATACAGGGCGTTGAAGTGTTGGAAAAAATATGAAGTATTTTTTACACTGTCCGAACCAGTGGAGATATTGAAACCAAATTTGATGTGTAGTACCACCTTTTTGACTACGATATTTAGTGATAATATGAAGGTCCTGAAATAACCAGTGGTGGAGTTATGGGTTTTCACTATCACTAAATTTAAAAAGTAATTAGTACGGACCTGTCTCACATCAACGTAAATTTTTTTTTCGTAAAGTTCTTTCAATTCTCTACAAAAAGTGTATCTTGACATTTTTTTGTATCTGCCACGGTTGTGTAGTAAATAAATTATTTCGTTTCCATCTCAGCCTTTTTTGCCTAAAAATGTGTTTTCTAAGATTATTGATAAATATCGCAAATAACAGAAATTAATTATGGAACACTTATCGGATTCAGTTATTTTATTTTTAATTTTATGGAAACAATTTTAAAAATAAACTGGTACTTGGTTTGAGGTACATTACTTTATTATCATTTTAACATTTTTATCAAATCTAGTATTATTTCTTAATAATTTTTATAATTCTAAATTTGTACAACATTCAACAATTGTTCAAAATGTGATCCATTCTGTTGCACATATAATTCACTTCGACGCCTAACGGATTGAACAGCATCGATTAAATTGCCATTTCTCAATTCATCGCACGCATTTCTGATACGATCAATAAGTTGTTCCCTTGTTTCTACAGGAGTCGCATAGACTTGTTCTTTTAAAAATCTCCATACGAAGAAGTCCAGAGGTGTTATGTCCGGAGAACGTGGTGGCCAAGCGACCGGTCCCCCTCGTCCGATCCACCTATTTTACGAAAAAAAAATTTACGTTGATGTGAGACAGGTCCGTACTAATTACTTTTTAAATTTAGTGATAGTGAAATACCCATAACTCCACCACTGGTTATTTCAGGACCTTCATATTATCACTAAATATCGTAGTCAAAAAGGTGGTACTACACATCAAATTTGGTTTAAATATCTCCACTGGTTCGGACAGTGTAAAAAATACTTCATATTTTTTCCAACACTTCAACGCCCTGTATCTCGGAAACTAAGCTTTCCCCGATATATGTTGATATAAAATTTTCATTTTAGATTATCTTTTTCTATCTAATGTTAAAGTCCTACCACATATAAGTGAACCACCCTGTATAGCTTCCCTAGAAACCAAGCGATTTTCTATCATTTTTTTTTAATAAAAAAAGTTGTCTTTCACAAACAAACAAACAAATTTATTGTCATCATGAAAACTACGTACATTATATTATCATAGTAATCGTTATGTATACACCTAAGCAAAAAGCTTGTGCGTGTCTATCCTTGAGGTATCCGTTTTTAAACTACTTGAAGTACCTATACCTACATATATGACAAAAGACCAAGTAGGTACCTACCTATACCAAGTTTTCCTTTTTCACTTTTCTCATTCCTCTTTCTCCTTCCTTAAAGAAAGAAAAAGTGAAGAAAGGCGGAGGCGGCAGACGATAGCGGGCATAACATATTAATTTCAAATTATTGTAAAATATCAAGATGTTTTAGGCGGACAATAAAAGAACTTATAACAAAACGGGCTCTGATTGTTGGTCGCCAGATAGTTATATTTTTTTTATAAAACAGAAACTGAGTGCAGAAGATGGAAGTTTTACAAGTCTGTAGGAAATCGCTCAGCTTTTTACAACAACTGTTAAATTAAAAGTTAGCTAAACTTATCGTTAGAAAGTTCTTTATATAAAATTCTACTTGTTAGAACAGTCGACACGTTAACTGTTCTTTGGAATTTTCGACTAGCACTGTTTTTGGGGATACCTCGATTTAGTTGACGATAGGCAGCTGCACAGCCACACGTCACCCAGACTCCTTTGGATACGGTGTGCACTTCCACAGCTAGCTCTCGCTGGAACCAGATCGTGAGTTTTGAGTGGGGGTTCCGTGATGTACTGCGGCTGGTACCAATTTGGTCCGATCGTGGTTGGTTGGTGGTGGTGCTGTAATGCTTAGTCCTTCCCTCTTTGGTGTGGTTACATGTAACGAGAAATCAAAACCACAGTGTCCGTTCTAACAAGTAGAAAATAAGTCAGTAACTTTTACAAGATCACTATTATAGTTATGTTAATAAGTGTTAAATTTTATATTATAATAATACTATTGTGCACAGTGACACCCTAAGTAATTTCCAATAAATTATAAAATATACGTAGAAATTAACATTCAAATTGGGATATTCCCGACTTGAGAAAAAAGGTTAAAACGTGATACAATATAAGAGCTTGTACTGCTGTACTACAATATAAGAGCTTGATTTCCTTGACACTTAATAAAAAACAAATGTAATCAATTTAAATATTAGCCAAAAATTACTGAAATTTGATCAGCAGATAACAGAAAAAAATTTTCTTCTCGACTCAAGACTTTAATAGGAATATAAAGAAAACAATTTGTCATTTAAGCAAGAAGGCTACGGTACTCAAAAAGCGGCTGATTTAGTGCAAAAGAATAATTCGAAACGATATGGTAAATACTCTGACCCAATGAACTGTTATTCCGTGTGCTGATGAATTAAAATCGGTGAGTTCTTTTTATTACAAAATTTAATATAAAATAACAATAAAAACGGGTCTGATAAGGCGATCAGCCGGTAGCTAGTGGTCCCCAAATGTACAGCCAACCTGGGTGGTGAGATATTTTTTGCAGAGACGGCAAAGCCAATATTCAAAAATGAAAAATCGAAAAATAGTCACCCCAAATTGCTGTGTCGCAGCAGCCAGAAACAAAAGCCATCAACCTTCGCTACTCAGCCTCCAAGGGTATCCTCACGACCGCTTGGTCCGTGGAAAACCTTACACGACCGACGATACTCCGGTGTGGTCACATGAAAAATTAAAGAAAAACCAAAATATCAGCCTAGCACGGTAAACTTAATTATAACAGCCTTTTTTACACTAAATCACTCTATAAAAAGATGAAACCCATGCACGATGAACAAAGATTGAAAAATTCCAAAGGAAAAATCAAACGTGCCTGAGCTAAATCAGTATCGCACCTGTTGTCTAGATGATGAGCAGAGAGGAAAAGCCGGGGGGAAATTGCCTGTTACTCCCACCTATCCTTGGTCTCCTTAGACCACCAAAACATAAAGGTTAGGTTTCTTCTTCTTCAAACAACCAACATATTATTTTAGGCCGTTGTTCTTATACATACTTCATTAATTTTAATTTGTTAATTACATGAATTTGTTTAATGCTAAATTGGAAAGGCAAAGAAACAACGTACCTGTATATGCATAAATTATTGCGAAATTTGTAAATTCCAGGTATCCGTAGTTCATTCATGTGTATGACTGGTTGCCTAATGGTGGCGGTAATTTGTAGTTCAAAATCCGCGGTATATCGGGAGAGTCAAAAGGTTATTACCGTAGTACGAAAGTTGGCATAAATTTCGTTACAAACTTTTACGAATTTGTGTTTGCTATGTTGTAAATGTTGGGAAAGTTTCTTATAGAATAGACTGGGACTATTCAGTTTTTTTAGAGTCACTGGGAGTAAATTGTAAAATTTAGGAGCAAAGTATTTTACGAATCTTTGAGTTATGGTATGAAACATTCGAGGGGCAGTCACTCGGTCAGCAAGCACACCTCGCGTAGAATCTAAGTGTTCGTCTGCCAACAGGGTAAACTGATTCTTATTTTTATAGCAATACTCCTTACATATAATAACGCTACACCAATACACCTAATTCAGAGAATGAATGTTCTGTTAGATAGCTTTTTTCTTTGCCAATAATGGTTTTGATCGTAATTCTTTGAGTGACTTTTAGGGCCTCAATACTTCTAGTATAAGCACCTCCCCAAGCGAGGATCCCGTAATACAGTGTTTTTAAAGTATGCAGCGGCATGAAGTTTCTAAAACAATAAAATCTGTAAACTACTTATAAGTATATACCTATTTTCGATCTAAGTAAATGCCCAAATATTTTATGTCATTTACAATATTCTAATTTTATGTGAGCAACTGCATGTAGTTGTAGTTTGGTCCATATTTTTTATTATACAGCTGTAATCGTGGACTTTTAGATCATCAAGAATTGGAAGGTGTATATCGTACAAACTAAAATAAATAACACTGGTTTTACTCATATTTAAAGTAAGTTTATTTTGATTAAGCCATCGACTAATCCGCGAGCAAATTCTGCTGAAGCGGTATCAGATACCACGCTCCAATTTTTTCCTTTCACCAGTATCATCGGCACAGGACACTAATTTACCATTTATTTTCAGAGCTGAGAGATCATTTATATATACTAAGAACAATAATGGCCCAATTACACTACCCCGAGGGACACCAATGTTAGTAACTTCAAAATCACTTAATATATTATTAATTTTAAAACACTGCCTTCTATTTTCTAGGTAATTTTGAAAAAGTTTGTTTGAAACATTATTATTAATATTAGTATGCCGTGATCAACCGTGTCAAACGCCTTTGACAGATCTAGAAAAATAGCCATTGGCATCGTAAAGAAATTTTGTTAAAGAAAATAGTGCGTCGTCTGTGCCCATTCCGTCCCTAAATTCAAATTGATTTGGTGAAAAGATGCTATTATGTGGGAGGTGTTTATCAAGCCTGCCAAATCCATTACGCCGAAATAATTCTTAAATTTGATAATAAATAAAATTGTTCTACTTGCTCCCATAAAATGGCATCAGCAATAAGGTAGCTAGATAACATAATTCTGAAGCAAGTATTTTGTGAACACTACTTTACAGTTTACTTCGGTTATTTACTTAATGGGCACCTTGCATGTGAACCGGTATACTGATAAGTTCCGCTATATACGTTTTCCTTCAATAATACCGATGTTTTTATTTTAAATAAATCATTTCCAGATAGCATCTATAATGAAAATGCATATAACTTAAACAAGCCACCACCTAACGCGTTATACTAAGTTACTTTCTAATAACTATTGAATTGATTTTCTAGAACAAATGAAAAGAGAATGAAGTAAAAACCTCTTTATTTAGCCCCATCAAGCCCTGTCCACAACAGGCGATTACTATCCGCAAAGAACATAAGAATGTCATCAGTAGAGCTCCCAGATGACAACGAGAAAAGTCCATCTTCCGCCAGCACCTCCCCATGCCCCAGTCCAGTTGGAAAGGTTACTATTTTTCACATCTAGGTATTCTAAAATTTCTAAGTTCTGTTTTCAGAAATCACAGAGACTGCTTCCAACGAATCTATACGTCGTTCTCTACAACTTCAAATCGCGCCATCAAGACGAATTGGACCTCAAGGCAGGCTACAAGGTCACGGTGATCGACACCTCAGATCCTGATTGGTGGAAAGGAAAATGTTTTGGGAGACTTGGTTTCTTCCCGTCTAAGTATGTGTCCAAATTGTCTCCTGGGGAGAAGCCATTACAGGTAAGAAGCTTAGTATGTTTAGTGCTCAAACTTGTAACTCAAATAATCATGCGATATTTTCGTAAATATCTCATCCCTAATGAGTGTCAGTACTCAAACTGACTTGCAACCACTCGTTGCAGAAAACTCTAAGCAACCCGGGAGGAAGTTAAGAGGGGGTGGCCGACAGCGAAAGTGACGTTAGATTTCGTATTTTTTTAAGTTGTATAGCATAAAATCTAATAACATTTTACCTGGCAAAAATTTAGTACAAACATCTCTGACTTCATTATAATCATAAGATCTTACAAGCAGTGTTTTGTTTTACTTATAGGTTATGAAAACCTTGGGAAAAAATAATAATTCCAGTACATAGATCTTACGATTAAAATGAAGACAGAGATGTTTGTACTAAATTTTTGCCAGGTAAAATGTTATTAGATTTTAAGCTATACAACTTTAAAAAATACGAAATCTAACGTCACTTTCGCTGTCGGCAACCCCCTCTTAATAGTTTGCAACGTTTTAAATCAAAACCAGATTGATTAGCTATATGAGGTATTAGTTTATGTGTTATAACGTTATAAAAGCTTTACTATGATAGCAAATACTAGTACATTTAGATCATTGGTTTTAGAGTAAATCACAAAATAAATGGAAATACTCCATATTTCGTCAACACTCTTACCTGGTATTTCCTGTCTCATTGTTATTATTTGATTCTATGGTATATTACTAACTAAACTGGGGATTATAAACATTTAATAATGGTTCTGGAGTACGATTAGTAGTTAGATATCAGAGGCGAAGCCTCCATGTATCCATTGCTACCACTGGTAACACCTAATTCCAATTTCGAACACATCAACCTATAAAAATATCATTACGATTTTCATAACCCAGCAAAATTAATACCTATTTAAAAGAATTTTTGAACAAACGGTGCAAAGTGCAAACCAAACAAACTAACAAATTATATTCATCGTCACCAAATTCATGTTTGTATTGCTTTGAGATCTTTATAAGTTATTTAAAAAGTTCGTATGGTCTTATAATAATAATTATAAGATCAATCGACTTACCTATGTAGTTGTAGCCTGCTGCACGACTACGGTACGACGTTAAAAGCAAAAAAAGGAAACAGTGGTTGATAGTATGTGATGACATTGCACCCTAATGTGTAGGGTGGGATTTAATTTTTAATATATTTTTTTAACACAAAAAGTAGGGCGAGGATTTTGTAATATTTCGACGAGACTGCTCATCAATATTATATTAACATTCGAACTGCGTGTGTTTTCTAGAATAAGAACACATGCAATGCTTCCCAGTTAATATACAAGGAAGTTTAAAGATGTAGAAAGGAAGCAAAAGCGAAGCACACAATATGTGGCGCTTTAGGTTGCTCGCCACACAATTTCGCTTGAGCACACAATAAGTGGCTAGAGTTTGCACACAATAAGTGGCCAGAGTTTGCACACAATAAGTGGCAGAGAGGTATAGCGCACACAATGAGTGGCCGAGTTTTAGCATCATTGGTCACAATAAGCGACAACGACCTTTTCCGTTACAGGATAAGGGAAATGCAAAACTCTTTATACCTAGGAATAAAGGTCCCTGAAAATGAAACTTTAACAACACTTACACAACCCCCTGTTTACCGTATGTTTTAATACACAATAAGTGTACAAGGTATTATAGATGTACAAATTTTTTTATTGCTGACACAATAAGTAGTGTTTATGAATTTTCTAATTCACAATACGTGTTATAACATATTATGTTGTAGTGTATGCACCAGCTGAACACAATAAGTATCTAATTGTTTTATATATATAATGACCCAATAAGGGCTAAACGTGTAGTGCATGTAAGCGGATAACACAATAAGTATTATAAGATGCACTATTATCAAAAAACGCATCACAATAGGTGTCTAATTCAACGGAGGTTTTTTCACCATAAACAAAGGCTAAGAAAACAAACCCATTGATAACTAGGTTCTTTCCCAGGCAACAAAAGAAAACCCCCGACTCGGGGATCGGATTACGTAAACACCCGCTTACCTTTATGACCGTCCCGCGCGGTCGAGAATGGTATAAACTAAAAATTTAAACGCATAACTTACTTGTAGGGCTACTATCTATCTCCCTAGATTAGACGTAACAATTTTTTAAGTTTCTGCTTCTCCCGTTTCTCTTTACTATGCTTTCCCAACACTGAGGCTAGAAATGCGATCGGCGCATTAATACTGGGGTATAGGGTATAGTTTGTTTCTTTTTCGCGCTTTTAACGTCGTACCGTAGTCGTGCAACAGGCTGCAACTACAGGGTGTTTTTGTAATATGGGACGAGACTGTGACATATAATACGTGTTAGGTGTATAACTCCCAATTTGCAAAAAGTAATATAGAGTGTTCTATGTCTTGTAAAGTAGCAAACGGAATGACTTGGTGACCCTGAATGCTTTTCTCGTTGTTTTTCATGTAATTTAAAATCTTGTATATTTTTTGTTCATCATCATTAGCATCTAAATTTCCAGTAATATATACACCTACTTAACTACGGTTCCTATACTATTAAATATTCCTCTTCTAATTCTTTTACTTACACTATGTAGGTACCTTATTATTATCTATCTTATTATCTATCGATTTTTGGGTAAATCTTACTATACTGATTGGCGTATAAAATGCAACACCTAGTAATAATTTATATTTTTGATCTACACTGTATGCTTAGTCCTCTTACCCAAAGCACAAATTCTAAAAAAATAGGCCGAATTAAACCAGTAGTTATTTCTGCAGATTTTTTTAGGTCTTGATATGAGTGTGTTTTGCTTCTGTGAGCTATACAGTGTGTTCTGCCAGTTCCTTGCACTTTCCAGTTTTCTTCGGATTGTTTAAGCTATAATAATGCCGGGAGTTCATAGAAGTGCCAATTTTCCCAACTAAGCGAGTTTGATAGAGGTAGAATAACTGGCTAGCACGAAGCTGAGATTTCATTCGGGGAAATTGCTAATCGCTTAGGAGAAGTCCAAGTACGGTAGGTAATGCATTTTGTTAGGGCATGGACTCGTGAAGGTCGAGAACGAAGAGACGGGGACACTGGGCGCCATCGATTCACGACAAACGCTGACGACAAATCTAATGCTTTCTCGCGATCGCTTGTCTTCTACCTGATCCATTGCAGCTCAGTGGTTTGCTGTTAACGGTAGACCAATTTCGCCGATTAAGATAATTTGGCCTCTTCTCTTATTGCATAGATACATCAACGCCAGATCATCGCAATCTAAGACTGCAATGGTGTAAAGAAAAATGTTTCTGGGACTTGGCATAAAATAAACAGTGGTGTTCCGTGATGAATCTCAGTTCCGCTTTGCAATGCACGACGGTCGCATGAGGGTAAGACGGAGTCGAGGCGAAAGACGAGATCTGCAGTAACGACACGTGTACTGCACTGTGGGTATACTCGTAATTGTATGGGGAGCTATTGCTTGTGGTAGCAGGTCATCTCTGCTATTCATTAAAGGTAGTATGACAGCTTGTCGCTCTATCGAGGACGTAGTGGAACCATAGATATGTATAACCATACCTAAGGACTTTACGGAATCCACTATTTCAATAGGATATTGCACGTAAATACATCGCTCATCGCTCGTGTTACTTTACAGCACTTTTAGCCATCCCAAGTGTGGGACAGAAGAATGAATAACTTGCCTCAGCCTCCACAAACCTTACAGCAACTCACGCATGAAATTCAGGTTGTATGTGATGGCACATCCCCATCACCTTATAATATCAATCCCTAGAAGGGCTAACGAATGTATTGCGAATAGGGAAGAATCCAGACATAATTAGTTTTTTCACACTTTATTATTTGTCATTTAATTAATTTGAAATAGTAATAAAAAATAATGATTAGTATACAATAATTATCATTTAAAAAATCACCCCAATATACAGGGTGATTCAGTTTTAATCTGCAACACTTCAACAGGTGATAGAAAACCAAAAAATAACCGCACTTTCTTCGATAAACTATATCATTTTAAGGCCTTATAAAAAAGTTACAGGGTGTTAAAATTGCAAGAAATATGTGGAATTTATTGAATATTTTACAAACTAGTTGAGATATTTAAGTCATATTTGGTACACGTTATAACGGCATGGGTTAGCATAAAACTATCAACCATCTTGAACAACCAGTGGCGTAGAAATGGGTAATTAGTATAATTTATTTTAGAAAAAAAAAATAGAACCACCTTGTATAGCAATAAACTGTATTCAAATTCTTATGTAAATTTTTATTGTAAACAAAAACGTTCTCTTAGCATTTTTTCATATGTGTCATGCTTTCATAGCAAATTTGATTTTTTCGTATTATTATTTGACAACTCCACAGAATAGCCACCGGTAGTAGTGTACAATTGTATATATATATGGTCGGTTTATCGAAGTCGCGTAGGGCCCAAATTTATAGGTAGTATATGTTTAGTCCTCTCCAAAGCACAAATTCTACAAAAAAAATAGGCCGAATTAAACCAGTAGTTATTTCTGCAGATTCTGCATTTTGAGTTGTGCTTTATTTCGATGCACGCCAAGAGGACGACAGGGACCTGGAATAATGTTCTTTTTACTTTTCGCGGTCTTTTATATTTGATAAGTGAATTTTTGACTAAGAATTTCCATGTCTAGTTAAAATTTTGGGGGTTTTTAAATTTTGATTTGTTTTTCTATAGCTTCTTTGTTATATTTATTGCGTGTTTTCCATTGTATTTGACTGTTCTATACATAAATGTTTGTTGATAATTTTTCTGGTAATGATTCCCTATTTTCATTGACTTTTCCTATAACCTTTAGTTTTTTATTTTGTAGTGAGCTATACTTTCCTACCGCAGCAAAGCACGCTTTGCTAAAGACAACTCAATTGCAATAAGTAAGCAGATTTGTCGAAATTCGACTCTTGTTAACAAGCGCCTACCGGCCCTGCTGGACCATAGGCCTTGTTATGGCTCCCGCTCCTGTGTAGTAATACGTGTACCTATGCTCTCGTCTACAGGACGCAGTTTTCGATATTTCGAGCCCAAATTTGGCGTACGGCCATCCGAGCTCAAGGGGAACAACCCCATTGAAGGGCGTCCTAATCGGGAGAGCCGTTTGGCCCCCGCCCCCGGAATTTTTTTCCCTGTTTTTTTTTCGGAAAGAGAGCACCCCGATCGAAAAAGCCGTTATGCCGTTTGGGCCGCCTTTTTTTCGCGCTTTGGCGAGGTCCCCGGGATAATACTGTATAGGTACATCGTGGCCGAGGCGCAAGCCCCGCCCCCCGATACTTATTCGTAAACATCGATTGACATTTGGTATTGTTTTGGTATGGAGAATTTTCAAATTTCGTACCGATTTTGGACTTTGTGGGCTCAGAGGCCCATCTGTTATTCCATATCTGACTTTTTCAGGTACGGGCGCGCTGTATTTTTATGTAAAATCTTTTTAGAAAACCCCACGGGACACCAACTATGCCTTATACGGCTGTATCTTTTGAATCGTAATAGGTAGACACTTGAAATTTTCACAGAGTGTGTATGGCCGCTATAACAACAAATAATGCTAACAATGATGACACGGCTAAGTAACTAATATTTCTCAAACAGCGAAGTAGTGCAGTGGAAGCGGGCTGGGCTCATAACCCAGAGGTGCGGCGTTCGAAACCACGCTCTGGGGCAAACTTTTTTATTTCTTTTTTTTATACTAAAGTATTTTTTTAAAAATATGTAGTGTTAAATATTGTACGGTGGTACGGAACCCTTCGTGTGCGAGTTCGAATCCCACTTGGCCGTTTTTTAACTTTACACCTACTTAAGTACTTGTGCATTGTATTTGGCGTTGCAGGAGCCGCAGAGACGAGTTACAGAAATTACCATTAAATGATATTAACGACATGGATTCTATCATAACTGTGAAAATGCCCGATAGCAAGACAAACAAACCTCGATCATTATTTGTTAATAAGCCGTAAAATTAAAAGTTTTAATTTTGTTGAAATGTATGGCAAAAATGCATCCCTTCCTCCCCAGTCTACCAGTCTATAGCGCTATTTTCGTTCACGTCCGATTTTTCCCTTTTGTGTACTCACCGGGGGGCTTCCTTACAGCCTCTTTTATTTAAGAAAGGAAAAATCGGACTTTCGGTGAAACGGTTTGCTCAGGCGCCAGTTTTTTAGAGCGGTATGCTCCGCTTTATACCCAGGATAGCATTCGTCAGAGAAAAAATCATTCCAGAGGTCAGTGGTGCGTCGAGGGTAGGGTACAAATAAGGAAGATTTGGCAAATTTTAACACGGTTTATTAACTGTTCGATTAACAATAATAAGTACTGGATAATATTGATTTAACAATATTAACTTATGTCCACGGCCGGTCCAGAGAGATCCACGTAAATGTCTGGAAAGAGAAACGTGCAGGTTAAGCCTCTATCGCGGCAATTCTGTTTTATTATCGACACGGTTTTGTCTACAGGCGGCAAGCAAGCTCAAAACTATTCAGGATAACTAGTAGAAAATACGGCAAATTTAATAAGACGCGGGAAGAGTCATCCACGCCCAGTCCAAGCGATACTATTCGGCTAAGCTTGGTGCAAACTGTGTTTCAGGATTAAATAACTTTTCCGGTGTTGGCAGTAGATGATACTCGCGCCACCAACACGGTACCAAGCCTAGCTTCAGTTAACCTTGATCTGGGGGTGGGGTGAACCGGTGTAGGCTGCGGATAGTAGACTCACAACAGCAACACGGTTCGGGACAGTTTCTAAATCTAACCTAATAATGCTCACCAGGAAATATGCCGGAAATCGGAGCGGAGCGAGAGAGCCTCCTCGGCAGCCGCAGCGTATTTATCGGCCTCGGTGGCGCCCCTCTACAGATGAGTGTGCCGGCCGCCCATTGGTCGGGGCCGTGGCGGGGACTCAGGTGAGCGTCCCCACTCTTCTGGCTTCCAAAACGGCTGCCGGAGGCTAGAGTGGCCGTTAGGGGTGGTTGCACCCCCCATAGGGCTCGGACGGTGGTCTCTCTGGCTCGGGCATGTCCAATATACCCGGACTTCCAAAAAGAACGGCGGCTCTAGCTGCAATTTGAGTTAGTAACCCGGTTCTACCCCTTTTCGGTATCCCACAACCCTTATGGTAACATAAGAATTTATTATTACGCGGCGGAAAGCCGGAAACTAATCAAAACCAGGATTTAATTAAATGCAATTAAAATCGATCGAATGTCGGCCTACTATGTAGAAAAAGTCATCGGTGTGGACATAAAAAACTTTACGGCGGATGGCCGGCCGCTAAAAATAGCGCGGGGAGGAATCAAGTAGGTGTTAAAAATAAAAATGAAAACGGGAAATTAGTAACTTCGTTACAAGTCACACTAGATTCTTTATAAGATATTATAACGCAAAATGCTCCGTTCAACCTGTTGATATAAATACTTTTAGTAAAATTTCAATTTCTAAAAAAAAAACTGAAATAGGTAGCTGCTCAAATTCTGGAAAGTGAACCAAGTACCAGTACCTACCGGAAACTTCACAACAATTCGAAAAAGATTTTTAAAAGAAAAACCTGCGACCTT
This sequence comes from Pseudeuparius sepicola, assembly GCA_963920635.1. Taxonomy (NCBI): domain Eukaryota; kingdom Metazoa; phylum Arthropoda; class Insecta; order Coleoptera; family Anthribidae; genus Pseudeuparius; species Pseudeuparius sepicola. The sequence continues at coordinate 57,295,641 of OY987301.1, read as the reverse complement.
CACAGGCAATGAAGAAAACAAAATTCAAAAAATTACTGGAAATGAAGTTTGTCCATCAGTTACCTGTTACCTCGACTGCGTCTCGAGCTGAAAACTTCATGCCTCGTGCAACAAATATGCACTAGTTACACAAATAACTATTTTCCTAAGTGTAATAGAAAATTGTGTTTTTCGCATTGCAAAAAGAGAAACTTTTTCAGGGTATATATTAGGTGTCTCAAATAAATCCCGATTATATTCTTAGTTTTTTAAATAAAAAGATCAGCTTAAAACCAGGATGATGCAGTTTTCTCTGGAGAATCCGAATCTAGCTTCAGAATTGATATACAGGGTGTTCTCGAAAAGTTACGTACAAAAATACAGGGTGTCTATTTAAGAAGGGCCACTCGAGAAAATCTTGACAAATATGCATTTTTCTGATAACTTTATTTAAAAAAAATGTTTTTTGATGAGCTAACTTTGCGTAAAAACACACTTAAGCACACACTTCGGCATGTAACTTTTTTGGGGGTAAGCCTGCCGTGGTTTCAGCACGGCCACTACTGGGCACTCCTCAAGTTGGTGGCGCTTCGATGTCTGTACTCTGTACTTGTTTTAAATTAACTAGAATGTTTAAATAGTATATATTGTTAAAGGCTAGTCGCATGGCAAACCTCAATCTATTTGTTCATTTTTTTAATTCATTTTAATTATTGAATTGCCTAATATGTTCGACAAGGGTTGCATGAAATCTTTCAGTCCTTGGATTTGATTCGGGGTGTTGTGAACTTATGAAATGTAATTTAATTTTATGTGTTGCGATTAATTCTTATACCTATAATAGAATTTTTAAATCCGAGACCATTATCAAATATAATTTGTTCGAGGATGCAATGATTATTTAATATTTTATTAAATTATTTGCAACTTCTATAGCCTGCGAAAAATTAAGTTTGTACGCTTGTGCGTATTTGGAAGATGAATCGATAATAGTTCAAAATTTACAGTTTTCTAGTGTTATGCTATAACACAGTGTTTCCTAACTTTTCTGACAAAACAAAGAAGGTGATCAGCTCCCAATTTTAAGGCGAAAATGTGGTATAAGTTTTTCGAATATTGCTTCGTTTTCGAAATACAGTGTGTTAAAAAACTTTTGTACCTAATTGGTACAGCAATAATAATTATTTTGAAAACAAATAATGTGGTTGCCATCGAAATATCTAACAAACATCAATACATACAATGTGACCCACTTGAAACCAGAACACCCCCATAAAACTTGTTAAGTTTTAATTGTCTTTAATCCACATTCAACTTGATTGAAGAGAATATGGTGGTAAAATAGGTAGAAATCGCGAATTTCATTGTTTTCTAGAATTCTTATTGCTCGATATTTTTTAGCAAAATTTGGTACAAACCCATTTTAAGGTATTCCAAATCCAGCAGCGAAGTCAGAATTTTTATAAAAAAGATCGCTAATATGATTTGTCAAATTTTGGCGCCAAAAATATGTCATAGTAGTTTTTTTAAAACAAATTGTACCATTTTGCTCTAAAGCACAGTTTTTGATGCTCTATCATCATCAAAAAACGACAAAAATATATTTGATATATATAATACATTTCGAGTATTTAAATACCGACTTATATCATAATAATATAATAACTTAACTACCTATATCATTTACTCAACTTTTTACCTAGGTATTTGAAAGGTGCAATACAAAAATGTGGTCTCTCTCTCCGTTATCTACGCGTATACTCTGATTGCTGACGTTTTCATAATTATTATTTCGTCATCTTCAAGGCACTATAATAACAATTCAACGAAATAATAGTTATTTATGTACCAAGGCACTGAAGTTCAACTTTTTATGACTCATGTGGAGTTTAGTTGCTGAGGCCTCTGGCCGAGGCAAATAAACCACCAGTGCCGAGGTACATATTATATTTTTTTTGAAATCGGAAAAAAAATGTTTTATTAGGCAAGAAAATAATAATAAGGGATCACCCGTCCACGAACCGACTACGCGCGGCGTTGCTTGACTTTACCGATCGCTCTACCTAGGACAAGTATAATGACGTACGGCACCTTCGAACAGAAAAACCAAACTGCTGCTTCTTGCGCAGCCTACACAACAAATCTATTGACATTCAAATTTACTAAAATATGTAGACTGAAGGATTACGCTTCTATAGGAAACAATTTCGCAATGTGTACGAAAAGTTAAATGGGCCTTTATCGGCCGGGTTTTGAATATTTGGTCACTTTTGACGGGCGATTTCTCCGCGTCTGACGTTTGATGTTTACATCTCGCCAACGCCTACTTATTGAAAAAATCGTACAATAATGTGAATATGTTATTTATTGTAGTACCTACCCTAAAGATGATAAACTAAATTATCGAAACTCCTGCAATTTGGAAAATTATATAGCTAGTTTACTTCCACATCGATCCCAATACCCAAAACACGACCGAAAACTGACTTTCAATGCATCGAAATCTAAATTTTCATAAAACAATGAATCTAAATTAATAGGTTACATACTATATAGCTACCTACTTTAAAATTTTATAAGAAACTTATCTGTTTTTGACGAAATAAAAACAAGTTTGAACAGAAAGAATCTGGCATTTGTTTGAAAAAAGTATTTAAATACCTATTTCATGATATTTTGGAATATTTCAAGTATTTAAATACCAAATCCTTTTTGTCAGTATTTTGTATTTCCAAATACAAATAGGTATTCATTTGCTGTAAGTATTTAAATAACGAGTATTTAAATACCAAAAAGTAATCTTGATTGGAAACTTCCACAGGCAGAATATGATAATTAAAGGGCGGAATATATGCATTTAATTTCAATCGAAATATGCGCATATATATGCATCATTTTTATTTAAAATATGCAATAATATGCATTTATTTTACATGTACAAATACCTTAAAAAACACCAAAACTGATTTTAGAAAAAAGATTTATTTTAAGAAAAATGAAAGGAAAACAAGTAGATGCATAAAATACCTCGTAAAATACCTATATTAAAACAGAATTATAAAAACATTTTAATTTGAAATTGTATAGTATATAGTATATTGTATAATATGTTTATACAGGGTTAACTATCACTTAGTACAAAAATTTTTATGGCAGATAAAGAAAAATTAGACTTGCCATAATAAATTTTCAAAAATTTTCTAACATTTGTCTTAAGCCTAAAAAAATTTTTTTTCAAATTGTATTAAACCCCTCAAAAAACGCCGCCTATGGACGCCCGCGCGACATGTCTAAAAATTTCGCGTATGTCAATAGCGCGGCGTTGCCACGTCTATCAATTTATCCGAGGATTCACCACAAAATTTCGATTTCCTTTTAAAAACGATTACTTTCTAAGGAACATGTAGAATGCCTATGAAACACCTACCTTACTGACATTTCCAGGATTGTTTGCACCATTTTCTGTTTTCTTGCTTTTTTACATTAAAAGTCACACAACACAACATTCACATTTTCTAAATCTGTTGGGGATCTCTTGGTTTCCCTCTGCTATTCCTTTTGTTTGAAGCGAGGTACTCAGCCTGACGACCACGACGAGGTAGATCCTCTCCGCCAGGAAATCCCCGAAGGGTAACCAAAAAATCACAACTGCACTAGCACACATTGCACAAATGCACATGCAAAGCACTACAGTAGCTGTTCAAAGAGGCCGCCGTTAACTTCGATGCACAAATTCACTCGGTTAACTAAAGAAGTCCGGATACGTGCAAAAAGTCCATGATTATTCCGGATTTGAACAGCTGCACCTTCAATTCGTTCACGTAACTGCTGCTCGTTGTCGATTTCCTGCTCGTACACAATCGCCTTCATGAATCCCCAAATACAAAAATCCATTGGATTCAAGTCTGGTGATCGCGGCGGCCATGCAATTGGCCCTCCTCTTCCGATCCAACGGTTGGGGCATTGGTCGTCTAAAAGTGCACGAACAGGTCTCGCAAAATGGGCTGGTGCACCATCGTGCATAAACCACATGTCATGCAGTACTTGTAGTGGCAAATTATCAAACAAAACATTTGTCAGAAAATACAAGTATCGTTCAGCGTTTAAATTTTCCGGTAGAATGTATGGTCCAATTAATCGATCTCCATAAACTCCTGCCCAAACATTGATGGAAAACCGACGTTGGAAATTAAACCGCCGAACAGCATGTGGGTTCTCATCGGACCAAATATGGCTGTTCTGTCTAAAAAAAACAACAAAAATTAGAAATATTCACAATTTTGGCGAAGGCGTTAGGATTGACATAGCCAATTTTATAATAAATAAAAAAGATAATATGGAAGAGAGAAAGCTATAAGTAAGTAAAAATTTACATACGTGTAAACCCCAGCACGTGTGAAGCAGCATTCGTCTGTCCAAAGAATGTTGAAAACAAAGTTTGGGTCTTGGGCGATTCGATCACGTAGCCAAGTGCAGTAGGTCATTCTCACCGGAAAATCATTTGCTTCTAATGCTTGGACCTTTTGTATGTGATAAGGGTGAAGGCCGTTTTCCCTTAGAATCCTCCATGCCTGTAAATAATTTTATTGTTACATTTTAAATTTTATGTAGGTATTAGGTGCAAGCAAAGACAATCCCATCACATGGGATAGTCTTTGGTAGAAGTCAGTTTTATTGGTTTTATTTTACTTGCCTTGTTCTGAGATATTCCCAATCTCCTTGCAATAGCTGTAGTGCTTATGGAAGGTTGCTCGCCCACCCCTTCGAGCTTGCAAAACACCAGTGTTTCGCATACGTTGTACAATGTTCACGAAAGTACGTGGGTTAGGCATATTTGCCCTGTTAGGAAAACGAATACGGTATTCTGCTGCAGCTCGATGTGCACTTTCATCGCATCTCCCGTACATTATAACCATGTCCGTTAACTCGGCGTTCGAATACTCCGGCATTTTCACAAAGACGCTGAACGATTTGCCGCGAAAATCAAGACCAAACTGGGAAATAACGCCATGTTACATTCGCAAATGCCCTCCGTCGGCTACTAGCCAAACTTGAAAAGGTTTGTTCCAACAGGACCAATAACCGTGCTGAAGCACGTTCAGCGCATGCGCACTACCCCACTGGCTGTTCCAACTGAATTATGTACCTACCGACACGGGACGATACACGCACTGTTCCAGCCGATTTATGGATCATTTGTGTATCGTCCTTGTACGATAAAAACGGTCCCTGGTCTAAAGCAATAACCGCGTGTACTGACATGCGCAGTGTATAGTCATGTGACAGAGATAAACAATAACCTCATATTTTTGTTTTTACGTAGATGGTTTTAAATCGATGGCTGGGATCGTGTTTTTTATTTCTTGTTGGTTTTTGGCTTGTTGGGTAGGGCGGGGAATCGTTGAACAATAATTTTTTAGAGTGAAGAGTGAGGTTAGCCCACCGAACATTCGGTTAGCCACATATTAAACACGCAGGTTAGGTGCGGTCACAAAACGTGATTTGGTCGATTTGATTCACAATCCGTTCCATCTGAAATTTTCTTTGGGATCGCACATGAACGGTGCAAAACTAGCGCATGCGTTCTTTAAGGGTTATCATCTAGTTCATGTACAGTTCTGTGACGGTACGTAAATTCGAGTTGGAACAAATGATCCCAAAGAAAATTTCAGATGGAACGGATTGTGAATCAAATCGACCAAATCATATTTGTGACCGCACCTAACCTGCGTGTTTAATATGTGGCTAACCGAATGTTCGGTGGGCTAACCTCACTCTTCACTCTAAAAAATTATTGTTCAACGATTCCCCGCCCTACCCAACAAGAAATAAAAAACACGATCCCAGCCATCGATTTAAAACTATCTACGTAAAAACAAAAATATGAGGTTAATGTTTATCTCTGTCACACGACCATACACTGCGCATGTCAGTACACGCGGTTATTGCTTTAGACCAGGCACCGTTTTTATCGTACAAGGACGATACACAAATGATCCATAAATCGGCTGGAACAGTGCGTGTATCGTCCCGTGTCGGTAGGTACATAATTCAGTTGGAACAGCCAGTGGGGTAGTGCGCATGCGCTGAACGTGCTTGAGCACGGTTATTGGCCCTGTTGGAACAAACCTTGTATGTACAGTTAGTTGCCTAGCTAGGAAGTTATGAAATGACGAACGGGGCAACGCGGAGCAGTCGAAAAAACGTTTCATAGACTCGACCGGGCCGATACGTCGCTTAATTCATACCGCCGAGGCTTCAGAACAATAAATCCTTTATCTATGCTTCAGAAGAGGTTAGATGGTGGACAAGAATTCATCAGAGGAGCTCCGGGGGTATTAAGGGAGACGGCTTGTGGTGTCGCGGTAATGAGCTTTCCGCGAGAGTAGGAACCGGTCCGGATACGAGCTAAGGTAAGGGGAATCTAATAGCGCTGCATCTGTACAGATTCAAATCGATTGTTATTTATGTATTTTTTAAATTTGTTTGAGTAAAAAGGTATTTTCACCGTTCCTAAATCAACGGCAACACCGCGGAAAATCACTTCAGCTGTCAGTACCTTCAGAAGCCAAATTGGATGACGTCATTAAAGGCGGGGATTTACAGGGAAAATAGGGGTCTTTACCCGTTTTTTTAAAGATCGTAAAAAAAATCTAAAAATATTTTTCTATGTTTTCTTAAGCCATCCTGCGCACGTGGTAAAATTTTTTGTACTAAGTCATAGTTAACCCTGTATATAGAAAAGCGTCTCTCAACATCTGCGATGTAATAGGACAATACTTTAATTTGGGAAGTAAGGGATAAGGCCAAGGTGCAACTTCGTTGGATGATTTACCATCAAAAATAGTCTATACTACCATTAAAGATTTGAACCCTTCATTCCTCTCTACAGTAGCATCCAGTGGTAATTGGTAAAATTATTTTTAGAAAAAAAAAACGAATCACCTTTATTTTAACAAAAGGTATTGCATTTTTTATGTAGATTTTAATTGCAGACAAAAATGGCCTCTTGGTATTTGTTCGCATGCGTTATAGTTTAATGGCAAATTTAATTTTTTTGTGTTATTTCGGGGTATTTCCGAAAAATTATCTAAAAAATTTGCTCCATAAGTAACACTTAAAGTAGAAAAACGTGTTTCTTACTTTAAATAAAGTAACTTTTTCCAATAAATTAACCCATTCAAGGTTTTACTTTTCAAGATACAGAGCGTAACCTTAATTGTATCTTCCTTAAATGTTTTAGACCCTGTAACTTCAAAAGTATAGCCTTAAATAGGTAAGTTTATTGGAAAAAGTTACTTTATTTAAAGTAGTAAACACATTATTTCTACTTTAAGTGATACTTATGGAGCAATTTTTTTAGGCAATTTTCAGAAATACCCAGAAATTATACAAAAAAATGAAATTTGCCATTAAACTAAACACATGCGAACAAATACCAAGAGGACATTTTTGTATGCAATTAAAATCTACATAAAAAATTCAATACCTTTTATTACAATACAAGGTGATTAATTTTTTTTTTCTAAAAATAATTTTACCAATTACCCACTTCTCCGCCACTGGTTGTGCAAGATGTTCGATATTAACATATTTTATGCTAACCCATGCCGTTTTAACTTATACCAAATATGACTTAAATATATCGACTAGTTTGTTAAATATTCAATCAAGTCCGCATATTTCTTACAATTTTAACACCCTGTAACTTTTCTATAAGGCCTTAAAATGATATAGTTTATAGAAGAAAGTGCGATTATTTTTTGAAGATCTATGATCTGTTAAAGTCCTGCTACAAAAAACTGATTCACTCTGTATATGCAATTTGCATATATTCCGCCCTTTAATGATAATACTAGTTTATCTTTTGGATGATCTGTATCAATACCAATACCAATACCGTATAATCTAGTGTCAGTACCAAACAGGATTTATAAATATCAAAAAGTATTTATTTCAACAAATACTTGGACACAGCTCTGAATGCCATTATCCTTCAATAAAAAGATGAAGAAAAACTTGAAAAGCCACTGTAAAGAAATTCAAAGTAGTAATTTAAAGAACTTTATAAAATCCAGGAAAGGTTTCAAAACTTCTAAAAAATAAAACTAGTTTCGTCGTTAAGAGGCACAACGCCCATATAAAATTGCGTGACCGGTACCTAAGTTTCGTATTGAGTCCCTTATACGCGCTGCCGCTATTACTTGGATTGACAATGATACATATTTTTATTGTATCATATGTTAGATTGGCTATACCTATTATACCAAAGAGAATTCAACGCCGCCAATATGAACCAATGAAATGATATGATTTTTGAAATATTAACCAATCAGGTGATGATTTCAGCCATTATTTCCCTCATGCTGCTTGCATCCAATAAGGTAGCTCCTTCCATAAAAATCCAACCAATGATATGCCTCTGCTAGCGATAATTTGCACTGGTGCAATTACCGGTAATTGCACTTGTGCAAATTATCACTTCGTTGCTTAGCAACCGCGAATCTGTTGGATACAAACACGTACCTACTTCTTAAAGTTTGTGTGTTTCACACTGTTCTAAATTATGCAGCTTATAAATTATGTTGCGGTATTATTAAGCATTATATCAATGAATTTATATAACTTTTACATTGCTAAATTCTTGTTATTTAGACCTCCGCCTCCATTTAAATTTATGACACATTCAGGAAATAAACCAACGCTGACAGGGTGTAGGTATAATCGCATTTGCCTTGGATACCCAAGCGTCATGTTTGTTTACTCGAACGCTACAGTCGAAGCTGTCAATAAACTCGTTCAAAATGAGTCGTTTTGGAAATGTAAACATAGAAAAATTAATACAGAAATTATTAAATCGTATTCGTGAAATAATCTCGACAAATACCACTCGTGCCGGAAATTTTTCTAGATAATTTTATTCTCAAGCCCTATTTTGCCCATTAGCAAAACCACTCGTACAAATTGGGCTTTTATTTTCAGAGATAAAATCCCTCGAGCTTCGCTCTCGGGATTTTGTCAAAAAATAAAAACCCAATTTATACTCGTGATCTTTCTAGGCGAAAATACCTAATGTACCTACCTAATATCACTAGTGCCGGAAATTTTATCGATAATTTTTTTGTTGTTAAATTCTCTTTTTACAAGCTTTTATTTATTAACTTGCAATGTATGGTTAACTATGTATGTTTAGGTCAAATCTTGCAAGCTGCTGAATTAGAACCACTTCCTGACATCCGATTGAGCTGAAATTTTGCATACACCTTTAGTTCCGGTGACAATACAATATACAATACTCAATATTGTAATACTTTTAAAATGGCTGTCGCCACAAGATGGCGGATGATGTATTTTTTGTCAACCCCCTTAATATGGGTATCAAATAAAAGGGCTTGAAGAATAGAAAACGATAGAATTAGTGACATCACACTAAATTCAATATGGCCGCCGCTCCAAGATGGCGAATAATGTAATTTTTTGTAGACCCCCTTAATATGGGTATCAAATGAAAGGGCTTGAAGAGTAGAAAACGATAGTTAGTGACATCACACTAAATTCAATATGGCCGCCGCTCCAACACGGCGGATTAAATTTTCTTTTCCCTTAATATGGGCATTAAATGAAAGGGCTTGAAGAGTAGAACTAAAAAGTTGAAAATAAAATTATTAATAAAAAAATATTTTTAAAAACAAGCTTTTATTAACCTAAATGCTCTAAAAAGAAGAAAATAATCAAAAATATATACAGGGTTAACTATCTATATTTTTAGATTTTTTTACGATCTTTCAAAAAAGGGTAAAAGCCCCTATTTTCCCTGTAAATCTCCGCCTCTAATTACGTCATCCAATATGGCTTCGGAACGTACTGCCAGCTGGAAGTGATTTTCCGTGGTGTTGACGTTGTTTTAGAAAGGAAGAAAATACCTTTTTACTCAAACAAATTTAAAAAATACATAAATAACAATCGATTTGAATCTGTACAGCTGCAGCGCTATTAGATTTACCCGAGGTTCGCCCGGATTCCCCTTACCTTAGTTTGAAATTTGAAAACAGGATAAGAAACCCGAGACTCGTCTCGAGCTCGTATCAGGACCGGTTCTTGCGGTCCTATTTCGATCACCAATAGTCTCGCGGAGAGCGGAGTACGAGTACCGCGTGACCCCACACGCCGTCTCCCTTAATACCTCCGCAGCTCCTCTGATGAATTCTTGTCCACCATATAACCTCTCCTGAAGCCTCGGCGCTATGAATTAAGCGACGTATCGGCCGGGTCGAGTCGATGAAAATACTTGGACAACTCGTCGGGCAGTTGTTGTCCTCCTACCAAGGAATATTTGGGCGGCAGCTGACGCGTCAAGACCGCGCGCTCCACCGGCACTTCACAACTTACTAGCTAGGCAACGGTACATACATTAATGATGGGCAAGGTACAAGTAGAGGTTGGAGTGGTGCGTAATAATTATCGATATCGATGTCAATGTTAGATTAGTTGAATGCGTCTTAAAAAAAAATAATTTTCACAAGAAAACTTATTGAAAATCTATCTAAACTAAACAAAAGAATTCTGTGATTTCTTAATGCCGGCGTTATTGGAATGAACGCTTTGCTGAACGTCGATGTGTATCGAATCGATGCATAGTTTTGTTCGACGTCGCATCTCTACGCCTCACTTCACACTTGCGCTGGTCTGGTTGCCTGCAAGACATGACCAGACGACGCGCGGGTGAATCATGGTATTTCGGTCGATTTTACTCGACGTTTCCCTGCGTCCATCTGAATTTTCAGCGACATTTTCCTGTATTTGTGTATTTTGGTGTGTTTTAAAGCTATTTTGCACTTAATTGAACGCCAGGCTTTTTACTAGTGCACTAGGACCGCAACATTACAGGTTAGAAGTGCTAAAATTAATTTAGTTTTGAAAGTAGGTGTGTGAAATTGTGAAACATGTTTTTAGGCGTGCGACCAACATTTTCCCACTGAGGGTGAAGGATATTAAAGAAATAAAGAAGTACCTTAGGATTGTGTACTTTGTGGAATCGACCAACGGCTAAGTTGCGAAGCACCCTCGCTTGGTCAAAGTAATGTTGTAATCCTCCGCACAAGCATGTGGATGCTTCTGGGGTACTCCTAGTTTGGAGTATTGTGAGGGTGAGAATTATTATTATTATTATTATTATTTGATAGTTCTTATTTGTTAGTAAATGGATTATATGGTTTTAGACGCAGTACTATGTACGGTATACTGCCAGCAGATTGGCCCACTTATTTAGCCTGGCCCAGAATAAGTAGAAGAGAAGATACTGAAGTAAAAATTGCAAAAATTTTAAATTTAATTAACCGAGTGAATTTGTATTTGTGCATCGAGGTTAACGGCGGCCTCTTTGAACAGCTACTGTAGTGCTTTGCACGTGCAATGTGTGCTAGTGCAGTTGTGTTTTTTGGTTAACCTTCGGGGTTTTCCTAGTGGAGGGGATCCTCCTCCGTGGTCGTCAGGCTGAGTACCTCGCTCCAAACAAAAGGAATGGCGGAGGTAAACAAGAGGTCCCCAACAGATTTAGAAAATGTGATGAATGTTGCGAGGAATGTTGTGTAGTGTTGTGACTTTTAATGTAAAAAAGCAAGAAAACGGAAAAGGGTGCGATTCAATCCTGGAAATGTCAGGTGTGTTCCATAGGCATTCTACATGTTCCTTAGAAAGTAATCGTTTTCAAAAGGAAATCGTAATTTTGTGGTGAATCATCGGATCAATTGATAGACGTGGCAACGCCGCGCTATTTCACTACCTGTCACTACCATTGACATAGGCGAAATTTTAAGACACGTCACGCGGGCGTCTATAGGCGGCGTTTTTTGAAAAAAAATTTTTTGGGCTTCAGATAATTGTTAGAACATTTTTGAAAATTTATTTTGGCAAGTCTAATTTTTCTTTATCTACCATAAAATTTTTTGTACTAAGTGATAGTTAACCCTGTATATCTTGAAAGTAATTCTAACTAGAAAAAATATTTTTCTATAAAAAATACACACGAAAATCTCGCGACAAGCTTTTATATCATATACAATTTTATAATGTAACAAAATTATGGGTTTGCTTTGGTTTGAATTTTTTGATTAGTTTCTTCTTTTTAGAGCATTTAGGTAAATAAAAGCTTGTTTTAAAAAAAAATATATATTAATAATTTTTTAAATGCAACTCGTGTTATGCCTAGTAATAGATAATACCTTTCGTTAATTTATGCTACGAAAATACCACTCCTGCTGCGCAGTCGTAAAATTAACGAAAGGTATTATCGATAATAGGCACACCACTTGTTATATTACCCCTGAAAATACTACAACGATTATACCCGTAGCATGCACCAGACTTAGTGAGCCGGTTTATAGTGAACAGGCACCTGACTCTCGGAGCCGGCTCCTTCTCAGGAGAAGGGGACTTTAAATCGGCGCGGCCGCTTGCTTACGCATATGATCGGTTAATCTGTGCCCTAGACCTAAAATATGTATCTATTTTACTTCTCTTATTATTTATTTCAGGTGACTCACAACCTACAAGTGTCAGATGGTGACAACGGGCTGATGTTGCTCAGGGACCAAATAGTGATCCAAATTGGTGAGGAGCTTGACGGAATGGTGATGATCAGGTCTGGTGATAACCGGCAGGGAGTCTGTCCTGTCAAGTTTCTACAGGTATGTTCTATTGGTCTCTGTTTTCTCGTTAGGTAGTAGGTCCAATCCTTTAAATAAAGAACCCCAGGAAGGAGCAAATTTGGGCTTAACGCCAGTGGCGGCTCGTAGTCAATACATTTGGAAGGTCAGTTTCAAGAGGCAATGTATCAAAAGCAAAAAATATAAAAGGTTGGGTATCCATTTACTCTTAAATCCGTTTTTACCTCGGCCTTTAAATTTAAAATTGAACACCTTGTATAGGTATATCGGCAAAAATAGTTCAAATAAAAGACTAGATAGAACAAAATAAACTTTATCTACCTATATGGTCTTCAAAAATATTGTCCAGTTCCGCGACAAAATTTATAAGGCCTTTGAAAATTCCCGGATTGGGCGAGTTCAAAGGTACCACACAATTTAATACATTCCAGTATTTTGTGCAAAATATATAGATTCTTGCTTATTTTTTCGTTGTGCTCCCGAATTGTCTTTATATAGGCATTGTCCAGTTGTCCTTCACAGGTTCACCTCTTCACTTTTTATCTTAAATATTTTATGTCTGTCACGTCTGTTTTGCACCACTCGTTAGAAATGGAAGACAATATTAAACAAAGGAAACAGAAAAAGCTAGTGTCCTGGCATCCACAGAGCCACGATAAAGAATACATTGCTTTAGGAAAGCAGGTACCTATTAACTTCGCAGATTTAAAATTTCCAAACGTCGCGTGTTATGCACTACAAACGCAAATAAAATAAGAAACTGACGGCTGTCGGCCGGCACACAGACCGACAGCGCAGTGCGGCTGCTGCGTTGTATCTGATTAATCGGTGTATCTGATTAATCGGCGGCCGGCACGTGGACCAGAAAAGGCTTGTGATGCGGGCACTGCCCCTGGCTCTATTGCCGCCTCTAGATAACCGCATTTTCCGTCCTTGTCGTCAAGTGCTCTCTGATAATATCGAACGAGAGCACATTGAAATATGACTGATAGTAACCATACTTTAAATTTAAAGCTGAAACGCAACTAAAATTGTTATTTCTTGTCGGAGAAATGCGAATTATGAATTATTAGTGATGATAAAATATTATGCAAAAAAATCTTTTTGTTTTTTTGGGAGGGGGGCATTGACCAATTAACCTTTAAGAGGAGCCGCTGCTGCTTAACGCTCGACCGGGACAGTCTCTGCATATGGCAGCATGCCGTTTCCGGTTTTACAGTGGCGCGCACCTTTGAGTTGTTTCGACAGACTAATTAAGACAGAAATTCTCATTTTTCGCGAAATCAGTAGGTACCTACGATACAGGCAAACGCAATTAATAAGGCACGTTTATGTCTTTCAGTTTAGGAATCCTTGATAATTCGCAGCAATTCTAATTTTAAATTTCCAATTATGAAGAAGTAGGTACCTACTCAAACGCCTATTCCACTTTGGTGCATGGCCTCAAAAGGTAATTTAAACTACAAAATTACTTACCGATGGATTATTATCCTGAAACATTTTAGTTTTGACTGCCAGGGAAGTGCCACCAGCCGCACAGTTAAGCATAATATAACTCGAAAAAGTATCTAAATACCACATACTGGCACCTATCACCTTATCAGATATCAAAATATTGTGTCAAAACTTGGTTACTACTTACTACTCAGGGCGATTTCCGTCTAACGTATTTTATAATGCACATAGAGCTTTGACTCCTTCCTGAGATTCTTTATTCAAAGGTCCAATCAATGTCTCCGTCATAGCGATAGAAAAAATTGCAGGAAAGCCGAATCTTTCATTTGTTGTTAGGTACTGGTGGTTAAAAAGGTGAAAATCCGAATTTCGCCGCCACCTTGAAAAAGTTTTGGAATTCATTTATTTCATTTCATGGAGGAAAAAGTATGAGTATGAAATTTGTAGAGCTTGTAGAACATTTTTTGATTCTGGCCAAATTCGAACCAAGACATTGAAACCCAGATATTGAAACCGAAAAACAAAAATTGTACTTACCTATATCAAACCGTCTGATGTAGGTAGGTACTTGTTCGTTACACGCACTAAAATTAATTGGGTTGGACTTCTGCTTAGGGGAGACTCGGTCGAGATGCCACCCTTATATTTGTTCCCTCATATTTTGGAAACTATCGCATTTGTATGAACAAAACTTATTGAGTATATAAGAAATAGTTCTAACTATCATATATGCCTAGGTATTTTGTAATAGAAAACATAATTTTGTAAAATACTTTTTTTTTTAAAATAACGGAAGCTATGCCATCTCATCCTCATAAATGCGGTTGAGATGGCATTAAATTTTATCGAATAAAAGAATTTTTAGGAACATACAGGGTGATTCAGTTTTAATCTGCAACACTTCAACAGGTGATAGGAAACCAAAAAATAACCGCACTTTCTTCTATAAACTATATCATTTTAAGGCCTTATAAAAAAGTTACAGGGTGTTAAAAGTTGCAAGAAATATGTGGAATTTATTGAATATTTTACAAACTAGTTGAGATATTTAAGTCATATTTGGTACACATTATAACGGCATGGGTTAGCATAAAACCTGTTAATATCAACCATCTTGAACAACCAGTGGCGTAGAAATGGGTAATTAGTATAATTTCTTTTAGAAAAAAAATAGAACCACCTTGTCTAGCAATAAAATGTATTCAAATTCCTATGTAAATCTTTATTGTAAACAAAATCGTTCTCTTAGCATTTTTTCATATGTGTCATGGTTTCATAGCAAATTTGATTTTTTCGTATTATTTCGGGGTACTTCTGAAAAATTAACTTAAAACTTTTCTCCATAAGTAACACTCAAACTAGAAAAAATGTGTTTTTTTACTTTAAATACAGTAACTTTTCCCAATAAACTTACCCATTCAAGGTTTTACTTTTCAAGATACAGAGCGTAACATTAATTGTATCTTCCTTAAATGTATTAGACCCTGTATCTTCATAAGTATAGCCTTAAATAGGTGAGTTTATTGGAAAAAGTTACTTTATTTCAGGTAGCAAACACATTTTTTCTACTTTAAGAGTTACTTATGGAGAAAAGTTTTAAGTTAATTTTTCAGAAGTACCCCGAAATAATACGAAAAAATCAAATTTGCTATGAAACCATGACACATATGAAAAATGCTAAGAGAACGTTTTTGTTTGCAATAAAAATTTACGTAAGAATTTGAATACATTTTATTGCTATACAAGGTGGTTCTAGTTTTTTTCTAAAATAAATTATACTAATTACCCATTTCTACGCCACTGGTTGTTCAAGATGTTTGATATTAACAGGTTTTATGCTAACCCATGCCGTTATAACGTGTACCAAATATGACTTGAATATCTCTACTAGTTTGTAAAATATTCAATAAATTCCACATATTTCTTGTAACTTTAACACCCTCTAACTTTTTTATAAGGCCTTAAAATGATATAGTTTATAGAAGAAAGTGCGGTTATTTTTTGGTTTTCTATCACCTGTTGAAGTGTTGCAGACTAAAACTGAATCACCCTGTATATCGAAAAGGAATTAGTTACAAATAATTGGTTTTATCAATTTATTTACTGAAAAACTATATAATATAATAAAATAGGGTTTCTACCGCATAGAACAAAACCTAAAATATTTTTCCAAAAACAATAAAATCAGCCTTAAAATTAGATGCATATTTTACATATGCAGCACTTGAAACCTCTGGTGTCCTGGGACTAATAGATGGGTTTCTAGATAGTCAGTCCCACCCGGCCATTTTTTTAACTTTGGAAAAATTCTTTACGCTTGGCAAATTCATACGCTATAGATCTGAGCTCTTTTGTTGTTAAGCCATAAAAACAGCTTTCCATATTTTTGACATATTGTACCAAAGCGATCTCCGTTGTTGCATTAAAGGTTATTTTTTTCCTCCCAAATATCCTTTTTACTGGAACACCAAATGTTTTACATTTTCTATCCCATTTTGCCATTTTTACAGAATTTATTGCGTTTTGCATAGCCTTTTCATCCCATGACTGTCTTTGGCTAACTCTCTTATACTTAGCAATCTTCTGGAAAACAAAAAATATATATATACCAAACACGAAGCAATCTTTAAGGGCGAGATGGCATATACCATCTCAGCCTGATTTGAAGTGCGCCATCTCGCCCGCAATCCAACTCCCCAAAAGTAATCGAAATTTACTGGACGGCTGATTACAAAACCTCAAAAGAACTACCGTTTATACTAATCTATATACTAAGTATTCCATTCTATATAAAACAAAAAACTTGAAACGCATTTTCAATTTGCAAATTATTTTTGAATTCCATATAAAAAAATATTTTCAACTTACCTTTTTCAAATTTTAATGACCAGAGTCTTATTTCGCTCGTTAGGCATACCACGCTCACATATGTTTAAAAATATGCTAGATAGGCAACTACGCATACACCAAAGTGTAAAAATATAGTTTGGCAATTCGAAGGAACATTCAATATGCCATCTCAACCGAGTCTCCCCTACAGTTATCACCGAATTTTTTATGTTTTTACCATGAATTTTTGAATGTTATTCATACATTTTTTTAAAACGTCGGTATTATATTTCTGGTGATTAACGAAAAATTCCGAAATAAGTTATTTTATACACTTATAAAAAGAAATCGAAAGCTGTTTTTTTGGAAACTTTGGCGCCCTTTATCTTTTTGGGAATGAACAACAAGAAGTGCGGCCGGGAACAAAAAGTGTTGCAAATTCCAAGGTCTACACTCTAAAATTTTTGTCCTCGTATTTTTCCTCCGACCAATAGAAATCGTGACAAATCGACTGCAAAATGTTTTAAAGATGGCTGCGAAACAAAATTTTGCTTTCTGGAAACTTTTTCCATCTAATCCTTTTTTAACAGATTGACCGTACGTACCTACCAAGTTCCGTATTCCAATGTTCCTTTTGTTCTGTAGGAAGTGTGACAACGCAGCGAAGTGGCATGTCAGGCGAACTATCCTACTTGTAACTGCACGAATGTTAGGCCGGACAAGACAGCACCAAACACTCTTAGAAAAATATACTACCCAAGTCCGAACACGAGGATAATGGTACAAAACAACGTGGTTACTCCCAAGCAGAACAATATCAGGAAAAGCGTAAACTCCGGCAGCATATTACAGTATTATTATAATAACTTCGGCAAGCGCAGCAAGGAGACCAATGTTTACCAAAACGTGCTGAACAGAAAAAGAAACGAACTCGCTTTCCTACATGGCAAAGCTCCGTTTTCCTCAACCAAGCGACCCCTTTCTATTCGATTATCCACGCCGAAACATGTTGCAAATTTCTTTAACAAATCCTTCAAGTCCGACTCCCAGAAACGACCTCTACTCTTACAGGGATCATCAAACAATCACGGGTACGTTACTCCAAACTTTCAAATCATACCCAATAAAAACGGTTTGAAGATATCTTCGGTTTACACGATAAGCGAGAACGTAGAGAAGTTCAGCCTAAACAGGAAGAACCTGTACATCTCATCGCACAGTAGGCCTCTGTTTGTTAGGAAATAACACGTTTAGAGTATGACCTATTTTTATAAATAGTTACCTTAGTAGGTATGTTAAGAACATTTTAGAATAAAGTTCACGTCCTTTGAATTCTTATGAGCACGGTTTCCATTGTTTGAGACTTCCAGAATCCCTTGTAGTGCTAAATATATATGTGTATCTACTTTTTTATAGAAAACATATAAATTCTTCAACTTCACGGAGATAGAACCAAGGTTTTTAGATATAACTAAGTCATTGTTAGAATATATTATATATTATATACCTTCTAGGAAAGGCAAATTGTACTAAAAGAGAAACAAACTGAATTTGAGAACTAGAAGCGTCAGAAAAAATGAAAGCGGTGATTAGGTAAGAAAAATAGAATGCCGCAAACCGTATCCCGATATCTTGATTAGTTTAGGAGATACAGGGAGTTTTTCAAAATATCGTATTTTCTTGAAAGTCTACAAATTGCAACATTATACAAAAAACTGCTTATTTGTCAGACACGTGTCTTTGTCGTTTATTATTTTTACTGTTCATTTTTCAACACGATATGATATTTTAATTTGAAGCTATAAAATTATTTTTGCAAACAATCTGAGATTAGTAATAAAACATTCCATCTTGCTGCGACATCTGTTGAAGAAATAAACTATTACATACTGCGTCCGCGGTCGTAATCGACGCAGTCGGTAGATCGCTTCGGGAATTTTTCGCTCAAGTTTCAAGTTACTCCGTTGCGAGAAAACTCCTGTTGGTTTTCACCATTCACCGCCGTCAACGGTACAACTACGAACGACTACGACAACGCAGTCAACCTGGGCATGGACTACGCAGTGACGATAAGGCTACAACTGAAGTTTCATTTTGGACGATGCCTGCCGCACAAGTATAAGAGCCAAATCCTTTTCGATTTTCGTCCCAACCCTTCTAAAGCGAGTCTTATCGATCTCTGAATAGGATCAGGCAATGGATCATTTTCACACTATGTATTTATATAAGTGTATCATGAAGTATGGTGAAAATGGAGCTCAAAAACATTTCTTTTTCGATTTTTTTGCGATCGGGAAAGGGGCTGAAAGGAGCATGACGTCGTGCCCCTAAAACGCGGATTGCTTCAATAATTTTAGAGTTATTGTCGACATCCAGCTACTGTTTCTGGTTCTCACGTTTTTTAGTTGTCAAAAATTTCCTATTTCAAATTTTGAACATACATCTAAGTTTACTAATTTCAAAGAAAAAGGCAGTCTTAAGCATAATTAAAATAAAATTCAAAGGTGTATTTAAAAGAACACTAACTTGAGATCAAAACCGAAACCAAAATTTAAACCCTTAACTTTAAAGAAAAATGAAGACATAAAAGCGATATTACACAAAGACAAAATTGTAGGTACCCAATAAAAACTTGGAAAAAAGACCAAAAATTAATTGAGCACTACTGTTCTGGAAAAATTAAGAAGTTGTTGACTTTACTGATGACTCTCCTTGTACATACACACACAAGCTGAACCTAAACTTGACCTTTTAGAATAGGAAAACTCAAAAATATAAATAACCAACACGTACTTTACAAGCTTTTATTTAACTTCACCTGTTACTAAGTTGGTATGTGTGGGTCATGCAACTGCTTTTTAAACCAGTTCCATCCAACCGATTGATCTGAAATTTTGCACACACTTTTGGTGCTGGAGGCAGTAAAATCTACTAGGTATATGTACTGAATTATTTGTTTCCAAAAAGCTTGTCCCGCCCAATTTTCATAAAAGTAGGAACCAATAATTAATGTAATTGGATAGTGATTGGTTGATTACCAAGTATCTGCCGAAATATACGTATTTTCTTTATAATTTGCGCGACACGGTTTTTGGAAAACACATAGGTATAACATCAACACAAAAAAAATTGAATATTTGGATAAAAAAATATTTTATTCTTTTTAGTACACGCGCGGCCTCATAAATCGTTCCACTAGGCATGAGAAATAAGCAAGAAATCAAGAATTTCGGGTAAGTGCGGCAACGTTGCGCCAATTCCACGGCTTCACAAATAAACAACTTCCCCTACATTCCCTCGTACCGACCCGCTCCTTCCCGTAGAAAATAAAAATTGCGATACGGCAGTCAACGAAAATAGGTTAATAAATCGCTGCATTAGCATTATAATAAAGTGGATTTAAAGTTTTACACAGTTTCTTGGTGTTTTGAGATTCACGTAACGTGAAATTACGCGGATTTCTTTGATTGTCAAAGTGGCATTAGTTAAATAAGGTATAATATCTAAGTATAATTGTGTTATTATAGAAGAATCTCGTAGTGGTTTTTTACATTGGTTTATTACACTTCTTTATCTTAATCGCGAACCAAATCTTTGGTTTATTTCAATTTTTAAAGCTTCCCTGGAGTCCTCAGGTTAGGTTCTGATGCTTCCCGGGCCCCCGAAAAATCGAGAAATGAGAAAAAACAAGCAATTTCCGATAGTGGTTTCAGAGGATTTTCCGTCGGTTTCGTTGATTCTACAGTCGTCCCGTTTCTCGAAAGTGGTTAATCGTGAATCGGGAATTCCTCTTAGATATCGGATTTTCGAGGTTCTTTTTGGTACCGGAGGAAAGTACGATACCCAATTAAGAGACTTACATCTTCGATTTTTAGAACGGCTCTATTTTTGCGAAAAGAAAAGCCACCAATGTCCGTAGGCAGGGTTAGATTTCCACTATTATTCAGGCAATCTAAGGCCAACCTAACAGCGCCGAATTTACTGTTTTTTGCACTGTAAGTGGCAATGTCACGCAAGGTAATGTAATAAGAGGTTAGATTTGCCGTCACTTAACGCTTTTAAGGTTATCGCTGGCTTTCAAACCGCGAGAGAGGGGAGGGGTAATTGCAACGTTGTCAGTTGAACGCCTTTGCGTCCGCACGTATTGGAACGATTTCAAGGACCGCGCGTGTACCTATTATACATGGCTTAGATAAAAGCTTGTTTTTAAAAAGGTTTTCAATTTATTACTTCATTTAAATTATTACATTAAACTACAAGCGAAGTTAGGAGACAAGTAGAAATTCTTCATAACTCTTACAAACTATTAAATTTTACACTTAAAAGTCGGAGTTATTCCGAGTTACAAGTCGGAATATAACGTCGGGAAAAAATTTTGTTACAGGTGGCCTCTGTGCGCTTCCGTAGAATATTAGGTATATTTCTCCCGAATTTAAAAGTTTGACAAAAAACTATATAGATTTATTTAATATAGCGGAAACATTTAATAAGGCAAATTAGGCGCAAACGATGGAGAACACAATGCTATCGAAACCCTTAGGAATAATCAAAAGAAAATTGTTTATGAAGTATATTCTCAAATTTCAATTTCTAAAATCTTACTGAAATAACAAATTTTATTAATAATTACGAAGGATTGCTTAAATCCGAACTGATGCCTTTTACAAAAATACACACAGCGGAAAATTTAGAGGAACTATGAAAATATTTGAAATTTTCAATTTCTGTTTGTTTTTTTTTTTTTTTTCGTTAGATTTGAACTAACGTAGTAAAAAAAACGCAAAATAATCGCCAATATTGTAGCGACAAATACATGGCTGTCTAGACCTAGGTAACACATAAAACAAATAAAAAAATATCTTTAATTTGAAACAATTTACTTATTTCCGTTCCTTTAAATTTGCCTGTGTTTGTAATTTTTCTAACTCTGATAAATCAAATTTTCATGACCGAAAATTTTTAATTTCTATGTGAAACACGCTGTAGCCTTTGCTAGATTACGTACAGTAGGTACTGACATAGTAACAATAATTAACGATCTTAACGAAATTTTCCAAGAACTCAAAAATTTCTATTTGAGAAATGAGTTATTGATAATATGATTGGTATTGATATATCAGATTACTGATCAAGAGGGATGCGTTGAATGGGCACAGCAGTCAAAGAATAATCAGTTGAAAAAAATGCACTCCAACCAGGAGTCGAACTCGGGACTCCTACTGGGGCCGTAGGCCTTTATTTGAACCAACTAAGCTACCGGAGTATACGGGTTCCATCGGCTAGGTGTTATTTATTTCAATTTATTATTATAGTAAGTAGCGGTGAGATGTGGGGGACTTTGGTGCCTTCTACAACTACTAGAAGGGGTTAAAGGTTGTAGATACAACACCCCTCTTGATTTATATTTACAGATGCAAAAATGCATTCTTATTTCTCAGATGACTAATATTCGCTTTAGAATTTCCAATAACCCTTCCGATTATTTTCATTTATATCAAATTTCTGCACAGAACCATTCCATTCGGACTGCTCTAAAACCTGACTCCTGCAAAATCATCTTATATGGAAACACCTTGTCAAGAAATTGGTGGCATATCTTGTTGTATGTAAGAAAAGCTCCAAAGCGACACAGAAGAAAATTGTATAGTCTCGCTCATTCATATAAAAGGGAAGAATTGTCAATATAGCGAAATCCAAGAATTTTAAGACATTATGGAGAACATTAACGAAGAATATGTTATCATAATTTAGAAACACCCCTTACAAATTCAGTTAAATTGACAGAATCAAGAAAACACGAGTTCTACAAGGACCACATCTAATCAGACTACCATCAAATTGTACCATCGAAGTAAACTATAAAAAATATGGAAATCAAAGAAGAAAACAAAAAAATACGTTCAATGATTCTGCCGAATATTTCAAAGTCAAAGTCAAAAGCTTACAACAAATGCAAGAACATTTGGAAAGCTTCAGACTGACACAGTTCCACTTTCTGAAATACACAAAAGAGTAGGTAGCATACAAAAGCGCAATTGTCTAAATCCAATAAAAATCGATAATACTGCCGAAACCAATTGGGTATTATGGATTCTACTAGCCACAGCGATGACAATAACCTGAGTAACTTACCTGCTGTGTCTAAAATAGTGGAAACCAAGATTATTAAAAAGAAGAATTTGGCTCCTTCAGCGATTTTAATCCTCGAAGTCACACTCTAATAGGCAGAAGGAGATATATGGCTACAAATTGCAATATTATAGAAAAACTACTTACTTGTAAAACACGTGTCTTTGCCTATTATTTTTACTGTTCATTGTTCAAAACGCTGATGTATTTTAATTTGTATCAAACTATTTTTGTAAACAATCTGAGCTCAATAATAAAATACTCTGTCTTGCTGTCACATCTGTCGAAGAAATAATACGAGTAGTAATAGTTATTTATGTACAAAGTCACTGAAGTTCAACTTTTTATGACTCAAGTGGAGTTTAGTTGCTGAGGCCTCTGGCCGAGGCAAATAAACCACATGAGTCATAAAAAGAACTTCAGTGCCGAGGTACATATTATATTTTTCTTGAAATCGAAAAAAAAAATGTTTTATTAGGCAAGAAAATAATAATAAGGGATCACCCGTCCACGAACCGACTACGCGCGGCGTTGCTTGACTTTACCGATCGCTCTACCCAGGACAAGTATAATGATGTACGGCTCCTTCTGACAGAAAAACCAAACTGCTGCTTCTTGTGCAGCCTACACAACAAATCTATTGATTTTCAAATTTACTAAAATATGTATACTGAAGGATTGCGCTTCTATAGGAAACAATTTCGCAATGTGTACGAAAAGTTAAATGAGCCTTTATCGGCCGGGTTTTGAATATTTGGTCACTTTTGACGGGCGATTTCTCCGCGTCTGACGTTTGATGTTTACATCTCGCCAAGGCCTACTTATTGAAAAAATCGTACAATAATGGGCTACATTATTGTACGATTTCTGTGCTTTTAATGACGATTTTGGGACATTTTAATGCCGATTGCAAGAAATAGTTATTTATGTACCAAGGCACTGAAGTTCAACTTTTTATGACTCATGTGGAGTTTAGTTGCTGAGGCCTCTGGCCGAGGCAAATAAACCACATGAGTCATAAAAAGAACTTCAGTGCCGAGGTACATATTATATTTTTCTTGAAATCGGAAAAAAAATGTTTTATTAGGCAAGAAAATAATAATAAGGGATCACCCGTCCACGAACCGACTACGCGCGGCGTTGCTTGACTTTACCGATCGCTTTACCTAGCACAAGCATAATGATGTACGGCACCTTCCGACAGAAAAACCAAACTGCTGCTTCTTGTGCAGCTTACACAACAAATCTATTGTTTTTCAAATTTACTAAAATATGTATACTGAAGGATTGCGCTTCTATAGGAAACAATTTCGCAATGTGTACGAAAAGTTAAATGAGCCTTTATCGGCCGGGTTTTGAATATTTGGTCACTTTTGACGGGCGATTTATCCGCGTCTGACGTTTGATGTTTACATCTCGCCAAGGCCTACTTATTGAAAAAATCGTACAATAATGGGCTACATTATTGTACGATTTCTGTGCTTTTAATGACGATTTTGGGACATTTTAATGCCGATTTCAAGAAAAATTATAAACTTAAGTTGAGAAGTGAGCCATTATTCTACCGAGCATTTTTATATCCTGAGGCGCGTAGCGCCGAAGGATATGATATGCGAAGTAAATAATGGCCTTCTCAACCGAAGTGAATATAGAATTTTTTTTACTACTAACATTGAAATACTGCCATATTTTACATATTATTATTTGATTAGATTTAGCCTGGGAGTTCAGTTGTCAAGTTGATAAAAGGAAACTAATTTTTGTCATATAGAAAATTTTTCATTATTTACTTAGGTATTTTTTTATTATCATTATTTACCTAGGGAGATAAATATTACTTATCATTAGAGAAATGAGGTAAATAATGGTGATTTCTCAGGTTAGTAGTAAAAAATATGTTTTTCCTACCCTGCCTCCGCGGTCGCAATTTTAGGACACTTTTTATGTGTAATTTACTGAAGTAAACGGCAAGTTACTAAATGTTTCCGTTTTCGAGTAAAATATAACAAAATATATACCTACCTATGTTTTTAAATGGGAAATCTTAACTACAATTTTATACCTCAAAAACAGTAAACTACAGAAAACTGAGCTCTTCAGGAATGTATTCGACGCAAAAAATTGGACCAAAAATTGTTTTAGAGAAACAAAAAATATTCACAAACAAGAAAGTTACACGACGTTTGAAGGTTGCCAGTGATATCGTCGTTATAGGTTTCCTCTGCTTTCAGTTTCGTAACTTTTTTATTTGAGACTATATTTTTCGTTTCTGTGAAAACATTTTTTGTGCATTTTTTGCGTAAAATCCATTCGTGAAAAACGCACTTTTCTGTAATTTACCGTTTTTAAGTTACAGCTGTTATTTTAATTAAGATTTCCGAGTGTCCCACGGGTGTTTTTTTAGGAAAATGAAAAAATTACAAATTAAAAGGTTACGGTATTTGGAAGAAAATGAGATACTTTGAAAATCACCCTGTAGGGGAGAGTGGTTAAACCAGAATGGTTGTAAGAAATAGGCAGTACTGACTCTAGGGGCCATCTCTTTGAGTAGTTACGTGCCAGTTAGAATGTTAGTTATTTCAGTGCCCAGATATTTTTCCTTTTTTTTGGAAAACGTTAATTAGTCATCTTGCCCCGTTCGCCAACACACCCCACCCTCCCCTACCTGCAAACTAATCAAAGATATCGAGGTGCGGTTTGTGGCATTCAACTTTAATCGAAATCGAGCCCCCACATTAGCGACTTTTTGTCTACCTCTTCGGAAAATAGGAAAAACCCCCAACAGTCTCCAATTTGGGACACCCTGTATCTACAGTCTTCACGCGAAAAATTCGAATCCCCCCTATTATTTATCTAATTTTTGCAGATAGAGATAAAAGCTGCAAGGAAAGTATCGGTCTTTAGAAGCTTATGGGTTAAACAGGGTGCATCACAAATGTAGGGACGTTTTGTGTTTTTAATAACAAATACCCTGTAGGGGAGAGGTGTACAGAACAATATACCTTTTAGAAATGGCCTTTAAAAGTTACTGAATACGAATGGTTCAGGAAGTTGTGGAAACACAGCACTTGTGTAACGTTAGACAATGTGTATTTATGCTTAACCCGTTACAAAAATAAAAACACTTTTCTATGATAACAACAAACAGGAAATAGATCGCTAATTGAAGACGGATTAGTAAGAACAAACAATTAAGCTTTTAACCAATCTACAGGGTTCAGAGTGCTAGTCACGGCAACGGCTAACTAACTGCCTGATAATCCTGATATGATAGAATATTTTGCAGCAACCAAAACCACAAATTCGACAAATAAGTGGATATGGAAACTCTGAAGAACCCGAATTGTACGGTGTAGGAGCATAGCCGTAAATGTCTTTTAAATGGTATAGTTAAACACTCATTCATAAATGTTACTATCAGACAAGATATTTTGGCTATGCCGTTTTACCCAACTAAGTATGTCATTTTGTACATCTCTCCCCCTTTATTTGTAGACATTGTGAAACAACTGATTTTTCTGATTGCAAGATAATTATTATAGCGTGACTCATATTTTAATCGGGAAAATTTAATAGGCGATAGAACTCGTAAAAATAAAATAAAAAGTTCATATAAATGTGTATGATTTAAAGCTTCGTTTTCGACATACTTAAAAAAGAACTTCTTTTTCAAAAATTTCAAAAACCACTTGGCCGGTTTTGACAAAAACTTGACACGTCTTTATTATCATGTAAGGAGCTTAATTTGATGCAATAATGAGATTTAATTTATTTGCTCCAGGGACTCCTATAGCTAGATATTCTAAGAAAAAATTTAGCACTACTACTTTTTTTAGACGTTCGATATTACTTTAACATTAAATAATTAAAAATGCAATTTTTTGCCTCCTGCATTATCTATATTGTTAAATTTTAGAAAGAAAAGTAAAATATCTTTATCCGTCTGCGCGATCAAAATAAATTAAAATGATTATTCGAATTGATAACCTCAATAACATAACATATTTTCTTTTTGTTTTTACATGTATTGTATATCGCCTGTTAAATTTTCCAGATTAAAGTGATAATATACTCGTATATTGATATTTGCTTTGCCCTTTGGGTTGATTTAAATTTACAAAAATTCATTTGAAAGATTTCAGTTAGCTATAAAATTAAAAGGTGGATTTTTGATAATTATCCTAGTTTATCTCTGAGATATATGTATTTACTTACTTTAATGAATAAGTTTTTTTTCTAAGTAGCTATACAGGGATAGACGAAAAAGTAAAAATTAAAATGTTTAGTATTTATTGCCATTTTGTTAATATTTTGATTTATTGAAGTAAGTATCCCCTAGAGATAATCTAACATAACACATAACTATCAAATTTTCATGGTTTTGTAAATTTAAATTCACATATCTTGCCAAAGGGAATGGCAAATACCAACACACACTAGTATATAGATATCAATGCAATCAAAAAATTTTAACTTTCAAAATATCCACAAATATGCAGGGTGTTATTAAAAACAAAAAATATTTTGTCCTACTTTTACGATAAACTGTTTAATCCGCAAACGTACCTTTCTACAGATCGATAGTTACCTTGAAACCAACTATCATATAAAACTTTTTTTCCTATCTGCAAAAATTAGAGAAATAATAGGGTTCGGAATTTTCGGGTGAAGCCTCTGTATATTATTAAAGTCGTTACGTGAATAAGAAATTTAATATTGTTGAAATACTGTGGTAAAATATTGTTCAGATAGATACGTTTGCGGTACGAAACGTAAACAAAGCGTTATTACGGGAAATGTCTCCTTATTTGCACACTTTGTACAAAAAAATTCTAACTTCTATGACTTAGTTAATCCAACATGAAACTTTTCATACAAGATCGGGATTCTAGTGGAGCCGTTTCATACAAGAACTTTTTATTGTTTATTCTTTGTAACGACTATTGTAATTACAGTTTTAATTTAATATTGGTCTAATTAGTGTAATTTCTTTACATTCCATTAGGTGCAGTTCAATATCATTTATTGTTGGAATTAAACATATTAATATATAAATAATTTCTTCATAAATGAGAGTCGGATAATACCTAGGTGTCACACATCCATATCAAAAAATAGAATAATAGGTATGTTATATTATGTAGGTAGGTACTTCGATATTTTTGTTGAAGAAAAAAGAGTTGAGAGTAAATGATTTTGTTGGAGAATTGACCTAAAAAAATGAATATTTAAATAAATGTTAAGTGGTAAATAATACTTTAACCGATGAATAATTATAGCTGTAACACTTTATCCCAAAAAGACTGCTTTGTTATTGTATTGTATTAGAAAGAAAATATTTTCAAACTAGTTTTGATTACAAATGAAAAATACGAAAAATACGGAAAAATATATTTTACTAAAAGCAAACCAGAGAATTTATTATATTGTAAGATGCCGATATAACTGCAAAATACAATACAATTTCAAATTGTTAAATAATATGCACATGACCAAAGGATTCGATAGTATTATAAATTTCGTTTAAAAGTAATAATGTTTAAATAGGTTCCTAAAAATGATAGGTTTTGTCGAGTAAATTGTATAGTAAAAAGTATAATAGTACTTAATAGTTACCTTTACGATTTTACCCCACTTTACGTTGATAAGTTACTGTAGACACAAAGCACATTGTTGTTTATTCTATGTGAATATAGATAAAACTGTAATAAAATAAAAAATGTTAATTCAAACATCAGTACTTTTATTATGTTTAATAATATATTTTATTCAGTGCCATCGTCGTCGCTGTCATCACTCAACTCCAAAACCTAAGAAGATAATTATATTATTCCAAATAACCCCAGATATTGTTTATACTTTCCTCATCAAAATCAGTGTCGTTAAACATCTGCGTTAGTGACGCAACATCTTCCAAATACTTGGAACTGTTAAACACTTTTAATAAAAAATCGAAACCTTTATCTTCATATTCTTTTAAAACTAAATCAGAACATGCAATGCAATTTTTAAATTTGAATGTAGCTGGTAAAATTTGAGTGAAATTTGACAGAAATCCTCTTATCGAGTGTGGAAGCAAACCTAACACGGTCTGATTTTCATTTTCATCGCCTCCACTGAATCCTTCTGTTATTTTGTAAAATGCCGGAGCGCTAGATCTGAAAAATGAGTTAATGCATTTTCTAAAAGGTTGTGATGAAGTTACCCTTCATTATGCTCCAACAATGAAATCGCCAACTCTACTGCAAGAGCACCAGCAATCTGTGAAACACCAGGTCTTGTGACAGTACATTGTTGGTCTAATGTTCTGTCTTTAGTAGACTAAAAATTACAAAATGGATTAGGATCTTTGAAATGGATACATACACACATTTCCTGGAGCAGTTACATCATTACAAAAATAACATCCTAAGTTGCTCCCACTGATTTTATCACTTAAGGTGTTCTGTCCAACATCATTATTAGTTTTTGAACCATGCCTCATTACTAGGTATGTGTCGAAACCTAATGCTGAATTGATAACAATTTTGTCATAAAATGATCCTAGCAGTGTTGGAAGCCATCGAGACTCCCTAGAATCCATTAAGAGAAATATAACATCACACTCATTAATAAGTTCAATCAAAACTTCAACACTATCTCTTGTTTGCTCTAATATACTATCACCAACATTATGTCCAGGCATTGGGATGGTTAACTGAATGCCTTTTGAATTCTAAAAAAATACTAACAATAAAAACAACAACTCATGGTGAAAAAACTCGTACAACTCCAGGAAAAATTTTCTTCAAATTTTCGGCAGCTGCTAAAGCTTTAGGTGTCGAATTTACAGAATCTTGATAAGTGAACAAAGACTGCCTGACTGGATTTGAGAACGATACTGTGGAATTATCAACGAAAGTTATATTTCTAATTCCCCAAGCCTAAAAGATGTAGGTACTTATTAGGTAAATAATAAAAAACAAAATGAGCTAAATTTTTACCAGTAATGTCCTTGCTACCGAACATCCAAGAGTGCCAGAACCAAGCAGAAGACATCTTGTAATTTTAATTTTTTCAAGGTCTATGTTTGGCATCAGTCTCCACTTCATTAATTTGAGATTTAAGTCAACCGAGTTTTCAGCAAGGCTACAAAATTCATTGATATATCGGTGTTTTCTTTAAAAAAATATTACTCACACTTTAGGGTCCATTGCATTTTTCATGCTAGCAATCCTGGGACA
This sequence comes from Pseudeuparius sepicola, assembly GCA_963920635.1. Taxonomy (NCBI): domain Eukaryota; kingdom Metazoa; phylum Arthropoda; class Insecta; order Coleoptera; family Anthribidae; genus Pseudeuparius; species Pseudeuparius sepicola. Next base: position 57,265,361 of record OY987301.1, on the reverse strand, counting down.
CATTTTGTCTTTTTCATTTTTCTCCCATCCAACCCATGTGTCTAGGTTTTCTTCAGTCTTTGATATTTTTAAAGTAAGTATTGAACTTTTGGTACAGGTAATTTGAGTGCCTACTCTATTCAAAGTAAATGCTAGGAATTTTTGATCCTTGTTTTCTAAAAATGGGCTGTGGGAAAATTTGGATCAAAACGACAAAAAACATTCCTACTAACCAATAGTGAAGTATTAAAGCTGCGTAGTTTCTTAACTGAGATCCTATAGAAGATGGGTCATGAGAAATGTTATGAAATGCAAAGTAGAAATTTGAAATACTGTCAGAGTTGATATATTTGATTTTTGAAAGAGGTTGAAGAGATATTTCTGGGGACTTTTCTAGAAGGAAATACGCTTTTTTATTCGGTTCAAATTTTCTATAGTTTTCATATATTTCACAAGCCTAAAACAACGATTTAAAATATTAATTCGCAATTTTAATTAAATCGTTAAGATTTAAATAATTATTCAAAGATAGAAATCCAGAAATAAAAAGATAGATGGCTAAAACTTACCAATTCACTTGTCAATTCTTCTAAAATATTATGAGAATTAATTTTTTGAATGGTTATCCATCTTGGTACCGGAAATGCAAACCAATAATAAAAAATATATTTTTTGAGGTCCTAAAATGAACGGAAATATTTTTGAAGAATAAAATAATTAGTAATTGACTAAAAAATACCTCGAAAAATACTATAGGGTGGCCAAGAAAAAAAACGGAATTTGATTTTTTATTTGTCGACAGATTTTTCCCTAATAGTCTCATTGGAAAGCCAAATGATCAGAATTTATGGTTGATGTGCCAGTTTCGCCATTTTTACAAAATCCAAAATGGCGGACGATACCTATCAGACTTGGTTAAATTTTGAAACGGACTGTAACTTCTTTATAGGATTGCATCCAACTTTAGGAAATGCGACGAAAATTATATTTGTCTTCAATGGAAACGTGACATCGATGGAAAAACAGATTGAGAAACATATATTTTACTTGGCATGACTTTTATGGTTATTGTCCATGGGCCTTTTTCACTAGGTTGAAGTTCAGTTATGAAATTTGTACGATTAAATAGGGAAAACATATTCAGTAATTTCATATGGTGGACCCAGATTTTCCATGAGGGTATCACACATTTTTTTATTGGGCAAAAAAGTTGTAACAATGTATATGCCCCACAATTTGGAACAATGAGAGAATGCCCAGATTTGCCCTGATCTATAATTTGGTTGATATTTCCAATATTTAAAACCAGATGTTTGCCATCCATTCAAAATTTGAAATATGAAAATTTTTTGACAGCTTAAAAACGTTAACGTAGGACGTTAACAAGAAAATTGAGGAAGTCGGCGTCTTATTTCTGGGCTTTATTTTCAACATAAAATACTTCATGATGCATTTACAAATAGGTACTAGTGTGAAAAAGGCCCATAATAATAACAATAACACTAATAATAAAAATAATAATAATAATATTATACAACCTAGGTACTGGCTTGTGTTCTGTAACAAATCTGCTGTCAAATTTGCAGTTTCCTAAATATAAGTATTTTGGTTTTGTTTTAAGCGGGGTAAGTTATTTTTCAATAGATTCACAGAGCTTTTTTGGCCAACCCTATATATTGGAAGAGAAATTATGATTGTCAAATTTGCCGTACAATTTTTGTCGACATATAATATGTGGCACACACCAATTTTTCTTTTATTTTTTAAGATGAAAATTGTAAATATGGGTTACAAGTATTTTATGTTAAAAGGGTTTTTATGACATAATATAGTAACATTTTTCTACTTCCTTTGAATTTTGAAATATAACGTCCTGTATATTTTTAAATAGGTATTCGGATTCAGCATAATATTCTATGTACTCCAACATTTCTGTCAAATTTTGAGAGCTGTCAATTTTTATTTAAAATTTCGTTTTTGCATCTAGAAGGCCATGAACTTGCTATACAGGGTGACCGTATTTCGAGTCTATGCATGGGGATCTTGGTTATCTTAAGAGATACGAGGTCGGTTAAATTGGGGCAAAGTTGCGGAATTTAATGCCGAGTAACATGGTAAAAAGAAATTTTGGCTGGCCCTTTTCATTTTGAAAATAATGCGAAAAAACTGAAAATTGTCGTTTTCGTTTTTATTTTTTTAAACGAAAACCAATGGCGCTGGACATATCTAAGTTAAACATAATTAAGGCACTTTTAAGTTGCGTTAAATCACCTTATTATAGGCTCCCCTGTATGCTCCTTCTCTGTGTTGGTTCTTATGCGGAACACCCTGTAGAACTTGCCTTCTGTAACCACAGAAAAGTTGGAATTTTAACAAACTAAAAGTTTTGCCTTTTTTTTTTCAAGTCAACTTGGATTCAATTTTGCAAAATACTCGCTTTTTTCAAATAGGTCCGCTGTGGCTCATAATGTTTTTACCAAAGAGTTTCTGTCTTTAATTTGGTAGGCCGATTTCTAAAATCAACCCACAACTACGGCCCCAGTGAAAATTTAACTAGCCACTTTTTTTGAAAAGTCTGTTAAAAAATGCAGGCTTTGGAATTCTTGAAGGTCGGTTAAAAATAGTAGGCTTTGGGAAAACAAAATAGGAGGTACTTAGATGATGCCAATACTAGGCAAACAACCGTTAATAGCTAACAAAAGCAGGGGCGGACTGGCCATATGGGCATTCGGTCAAATAGAAGGGCCAGTCTCGCTAGGTCAAAAAAGGGCCGATAGAGAAAAAAAACAGACTTTCTTGTTACTAGGCTGAGGCCCGCATTTTAATTGCTCTAAAATCATACTCAGTACAGTAGATGAACCAACATAACACGTAATAAATGGAATAACGGCTATTAACCCTTATCTATTTGTGATAATTAAAGACGAATTTGCCCAATTTTCTTCACGCTGAACATCAAACGTGGCAACCTCTTTGCCTGTCAGGAGAAACGGCATTGCAATGTTGCCGGTGCCGGTTTGCAAGTATTCGTCGAAAAGGGACAAATTTAATATCTATTATTCAATGTATTGCAACCTTTGAGCTTTAATTATTAATGCAATTGCACACAAAAATGTTTTCACATAAATTCTTTTTGTTTTACCAATGTGTCCCGTGTATTGACTCCTCTATAGCAATGGTGTCTGTTTATGCTGCACTATATACACTTTGGTTAAAGTATGTGTATATGGAACATATAGATACGATAAATATTCAGACTTCAATAATGCGGAAATATTCGGTATGTGGCAACGCCACCCGCGTCATTCCGTAAGCCGCTCAATCAAAACATTAGTAGATATCTGCGATTTATAATAGTGTTATTCTTATTTATTATTCTATTGTTTGTGTAGTTATCGTGTTGTTAGTTGTGTAGTTTAGGTAAATTATCTTGAACAAGGATAACGTGAAAGGGCAATCCGATAATTTGTCGAAATTGGATGCTTTCATAGATTTAATAATCCGATGTTCGCGTCTATCGAAATTCGTGGGATAAAACTGTTACGGTTTGTATATGAGTTATTAATATGTGGGGAACATGGAGCTAGGGACCAACTTGAAGGCGCTTTTAAGAAGGCGCCACAGTGCTTAGAAGTACTGAGCACGAATTCAGTACCTATAGACCCAACGTTGCCAAAAAAATGCAGAAAACGCGACTAAATATTTACGAAAAAATACTTTTTGACTAAATATGGTTTCACGGGGCATCCTAAATCCTAAGTCTGAGGGTTTGAGGTTAGAATTTAGAAAATTTAAAATATAAATAAATATATATAATTTCGTCGAACCCACAAATATAAATGGTAGAATCCCAGGAATTTTCGTCTTAAATAAACTAAACCTACCAGGAACAACAAAGAAATTATATTTATAACAGGCAAAATAATGGATTCTGGTCACAAAATAACCCCAGATTAGTAAGATCGTTTTCTAGAAAAGTTCGGCGTGAATGTATATGGGGCCAATTTCATTTTAAACTACGCTTAATGGACAACGGTATTTCGAATTTTTAGAAAATGAAGTGGAGTGGTTTTTGGATGATTATTCTTTGGGAATGTAAAGGGAAATGTATTTCCAGCCAGATAGGGCTCCCCGACATAATACAAGAATCGTGGCACCATATTTAAACGAAAAATATGAAAATCGTGTAATTTCGACGCAAGGAACTATAAGATGGCGATATCCCCATTATACTTTTTCTGTGATTTTTTTAAGATAAGGTGTACGCTACTCCAGTATTAACTCATCTTGAAGACTTACAAAACAGAATTTTGGGAGCTGTTACCAGTATTACACCTCAAAATATTGATAACATAGTGACAAATATTAAAAAACGGCAAGAATGTGCATATAAAGCTCTCTCGTTATATATTTTTTAAAACATACTATTTTTTAACCGACTTTTCAAGAAACTGGATATTTAAATTTGCACTTGGGCCGTATTTGTGCGTTGATTTTATAAATCGATCTGTCATTACAAAAGGCAAATTATACAGGCATATCTATTTAGCAAGTTCATGCCTTCTAGATGCAAAAATATAATTTTAAATAAAAATGAATAGATATGTCAAAATTTGACAGAAATGTTGTGGAGTTCATGGAATAATATGCTGAATCCGAAATTGATATTATTTCCGGTAAAACCGAAATTAGAAAAAAATTACATGAAATACCTAAATAGAAAAATTCAACATCCCGTGCCCACTCGGTATTATACCCTGTATAATACAGGGTGGTCCTTTGCAGGCAGTGTTCCTCTCGTTCCTCTCGTCAAGAGAAGGACTTTTGAGGCATACGTAATTCAACAATATCTGGTATGCCTCCCTAAAGAGGCCCTATATTATGGCCCCTTTAGGGGAGCATATCTACCTCGCTTTTGAATGGACAGATTGTCCTCAAATTTAGTAAGTACAGATTAGTTTAAAATGAGTGCAGGATCTGATATGGTGCACTTTGCTTAAGCCAGTAAAGCGCTCTTCGCCCTTGAATTTGTTTGATGCAGACGAGGCAGAGCTCAAGAATAAGGAAGTCTCCCCCTCTCGAGCCCCTCCTCCAATTTTAATAAATAAAACAAAAAAGAGCTTGCCATGGGAACAAAGAATACATTTAGATTAGAGTTTAGATTGCTTCGCTTAAACACTGTCAAAGTGAATAGTTTTACAATAAAGTGAATAAGAACTGTTGGGAATACGGTTCATATACAAGCACGTCAGAAAAATAAATTCTTTATTCTTTTTTAGAAAAAAAAAGCCGAATATCAAACGGTCCAAAAAGTTGTTTCCAAAAATTGAGTTTTTATTTTGTCGCAAAGTGTAATTCTCGGTATAATTCCATATTCAATAATAATTATAGTTTCTTACCTACCAAATATATTTATATAAAAAACAACTAATAATATTACCGAGGATATTATACGCCTACCGACCCACGACTTTTATAAAAACATTGCTTCTGCAACTTCATTATATAGAATCCTATCTAGATTTTCATATAGGTACCTATCTGTTTTGCGTTCCCCTGCTTCAATAATACCTAATTTCCGGGACAGTATTCATTTTGTGTAAAACTATATTCATTTTTACCTACCTAATAAGTGAAGCGCTGTAAAGGTGTGTATAGGTACCTATTTTTCCATTATTTTTTTTATGGTAAAACTTACACAAGTGATACGAAAAAAGAGCATAATAAAATAAAAAAACACGAGAAAAACCATATTGCGATCACGATTATAGCTCTACAAATAGCTGCTTATTGCAGCGTTTATGCACGGACAAATTTGGCATCCGTGTGTCAAAGTAATGGTGAAGATTTTCCGGATCGTTCAAACTTTCGGCAGTACCTAAAAATATTCGCGGGTTTTGTACGTTCTGTGAGTTTTACAGTTATCTGTGCTGTTCTTGTTCTTACTTTTTGTGTTATGCAAATTATGGTCTGGATACTGACCTGAACTTATGACCCGGTTGCATTTTTTGCTGGATCGATGCCAACTTAGGATGTCGAAATTACCAATTGTTCTAGTAAGGAACTCTTAAAAAAATTGACTCTAATAAATAGGTGAACTTTATTTTAAAATCTGTCATTGATTCTTGAAACAATAGGCAGGATTTTTTCTTGATTTTCCAAAAAACGGCTTACTTGTTGCAAAAATGAAAGATTACTTTTCGAAACATAATTAAATTTTTAATGTGATAATATGTCCACCAAATTGTAAAAAAGGAACCGGCAAAAATTCTATTGAAAAGTTCTAGGCCCCATCACTCTCGGGGATGCCTTCTAGCAGCTAAAGCACAGTCGAGCACAGTGCACCAGGCGCATTTTTTTAAAACTAATCTCTGACATATTTCAAGAAAATCCGTTGATCCGGTCAAAAATTATGTAAAAAAAAATACCATTAGGGGAATCCTTTAAGTACTGGGTGATACGTCGTACTTCCCTTTTTTATACGAGAGGAACATTTCCTACAAACCATTATGTTTAGAACCACCCTGTAGGTATATATTTCCTTTCTTGTATTTGGGTTCGTTCGATGCTCACAAATAGATGGCGCTAGGCTAGGCAGTTTTGGCAATGACAACTTTGAGATCATTATCCCCTTCCCCTGGTATTTTTTACTCGATGAGTTTTGGTAAGTCCTTACTGCAAAAGACAAAACTAAAAATCGATTTAGTGAGCCAGGATTTTCTAAAATTTCTCCGCTTTTTATGTCATCGATCATTTCCCTTCCTTCGATTTTTATTATGTCCATTTTATTGCATTCTTTAAACTGCTCTAATGTGTTTACATTTCTCAATTTCCCCTCGAAAGGAATGTAAATATTTTGTGCATTGAACTGTCTAAAATGTAAAAACCCATGTGTATACCTACTCACCCAACGTAACCATTAAACTATGTGCCTAAAATAAACTAAAATAGATTTGGTACACGGTACTCACTGATTAAATGACGTGCTATCAATATCCATTATTGGAAACGGGACATTCTTATTGTTTACAATCTGAAAATACCCCCATATGGGCCTGCTGGCCTCGCTGAGCTTGTCAACATTCAATTTAATTTCCGCCAGTTTGCTCCAGAAGCCTGGATTCACACAGGATTTAATCTGAACGTAAGAGAGCTGTTCCCCCATTTTAAAAACGTAAACACTTAAACACAGGTTAACAAAACATCATTATTTTATGGTTCGACTAACCTTACTGACTTGACTGACAGGTCTCTCGTCCTCGTCTCTTTCTGTGCAGCTGTTTAGTTCATTTTTATCGCATGTGCTGCCATCGGTGGAGTAGTAGCTAAGATTAAGCACTGAGTGTAAAGTATCGAGAAGGTTTATTTTGTCACGACAAGCATTTAAGCATTTTAGTATAGGCACTGCACGACAGATGGCACAAAGTTAAACATCGATTTTAGGGTAATAATTTGTGCAAAATAATTGAATATTAAGTAGGTACCTACCTAGCCGTCCTAGCCTTTTTTGAAGAGATAATTTTATTTCCCCCAAATTGAACTGGATTTATAATTATGATTTTTGTAAGCTGATCTACACTTTGAGTCGAGACAATTGCGTGTGAATTGGCCTTAGCACAGACCTATATATAGTCAAATTATTTTAAGAAGTCCTTACTGGGACTGTCAATTGGTAATTTCGATATCCTAAGTTGGCATCAATGAAGCAAAAAATGCAACCGGGTCATAAGTTCAGGTCAGTAACGGGCCCATTTGCACTAACAACACGAAAAGTAACAAGAACAAGAACAACACAGATAACGGTAAAACTCACGAAACGTAGAAAACCCTGGAATATTTTCACTGCCGAATGTTTGAACCAGTTTGAACGATCTGGAAAACCTTCACTGTCACTTTGACACACCGAAGCTAAATTTACCTGAGTCCGCACATTGACGCTGCCAAAAGCAGCTGATTATACCAAAATACCAAAATGAAAAGTGTTTCCATGACGTTTGTAATTATTATTAAAATGAGTTGTAGTCATAGTTATTTTTATTTATAGCGGTATAATCGTGATTGCAATAGGGTTTTTATTTTATTATGTTCTTTTTTTCGTATCACTTGGGTAACTTACCCATCATAAATCAATGAGTGACGTCAGTAACTGGCTGAGACACATATACCAATGTTATACCAATGGTTAACAGAAAACTCCTAGGGATTTTGTGGAGAATGTCATCTGACAAAATCGGGACTTCTTACAGTAATCGGGGTATAGGTATCAAATGGGGCCAAATTCGAAAAAATTAGGGTAGGTATAGGTACATACCTACCTCACCTATCCTTTTATAAACCACGGGGCTTATTTTGGATTTTAGTGATATTTTTCGAGAATCGACTTAGGATTATTTTACATAGTTGGTTTAGCCAGACTAGCTCATACAGGGTGTTCCGTAAAAACAAGTAAAATTTGAGGAAAAAAAATCATTATTTTAAAAATATATTTAACTAAAAAAAATTGGGATTTCACTGTATTCTATTAGCCTCTCTTGGAAAAATATATTTCCTTACAATACCTAATTGGAGGTTTCATCCTCCATCCTTAATTTTTGCTATACCTATTCAACAAAAGTTATTGAAACATATTATCAATCAAATCGTGCCATTATGCCATGAAAACAAAAACGTCTACATATTCGAGAGTTACCCTAGGCGAATATACAGGGTGGCCTGGGTGGTCCACCACGAACTGCATCGATCTATATATGGAAAACTAAAAGTAGGAAAATTCTGAAAATTTGGCACCTCGCCAATACCGATGGGCGCTGCTCAACTAAAATATTTTGGTGAATCTGGCACTTCCGGTTATACCGGAAGTCGATATCAACTTTCTTATCTCAAATGGAACACCCTGTATATTATTGCATTTTTGGATTCTAGGCATCATTTTGGAACAAAAACATGCAACATGTCCTATGTCTAAATCCAACCGTTTTTGAGAAATTTGCATTTTTCCGAAAAAAATTAAAGTCAATTATCAATTTATACGAGGAAACCGCGAAATTTCAAAACGAATTTTTGTCATCGTGTAACGAAGCCCTGACCTAGTGATCTCTGCTGAGAAATAAATCCGTTCTTATACAGGGTGTTCACAAAATATGAATAAAAATTACATTCAAAATGTGCTTAAATCTCGAAATTTTCAAATGGAAACCCCCATTTTTTAATGCGATCTTATTCACCACTAAAAATGATGACAACTTTGTGTAAGGTTTCCTATACCTAAATGCAGCAATTTTCGATTAATTTACGGAAAACCCACTTTTCGCCCATATAAAATGCGGGGTTTGCAAAATTATATTAGCCGTGAACATTGAAAAGACAATCGCGGCTGAGGAAATGTCACTTGGTTATACATCCATGCTTTGATACATCCATACTGTTTAAAATTTTGTTATTTCTTTAACTATTAGTCTCTTAGTGTTTTAATGTAGTGTAATTATTTAGGCCAGTAACATAATAGGCTTATTTTTAAGTGATTTTTCTCTGACACATCCACACTGTTTAAAATTTTGTATTCTTTTTTTAACTGTGTTTGGCGATGGTTTTGTTTTTTTGTGGATAGCGAGCCCCAGTGGGTTTTTCGTAAATTAATCGAAAATTACTGCATTTAGGTATAGGAAACCTTAAACAAAGTTGTCATCGTTTTTAGTGGTGAATTCGCATTAAAAAAAAAGGGAGTTTCCATTTGAAAACATTTTGAATGTAAGTAATTTTTATTCATATTTTGTATAAGAACGGATTTATTTCCCAGCAGAGATCACTAGGTTAGGGCTTCTGTTACAAGATGCCAAAAATTCGTTTTGAAATTTCGCGGTTTCCTCGTATAAATTGCTAATTGACTTTAGGTCTACGAAAAATGCAAATATCTCAAAAACAGTTGGATATAGACATAGGACATGTTGCATGTTTTTGTTGCAAAATGATGCCTAGAATCCAAAAATGCAATAATATACAGGGTGTTCCATTTGAGATAAAAAAGTTGATGTCGAGTTCCGGTATAACCGGAAGTGCCAGATTCACCAATATATTTTAGTTGAGCAGCGCCCATCGGCATTGGTGAGGTGCCAAATTTTCAGAATTTTCCTACTTTTAGTTTTCCATATATAGATCGATGCAGTTCGTGGTGGGCCACCCTGTATAGATCGATGCAGTTCGTGGTGGGCCACCCTGTATATAGTGCCTAATGGAAAACCCCGATTTCTTTCTTTAAATAAATTTTTAAATAAACGATTATTTTTTTGTAAAATTCTGATTTTTTTACGAATACCCTGCATGAGCTACATAATTAGCTATACCTATAAGTGTCATAAAATGACATTTTAGAAACTGAAAGCATGCGTTAACCGTGACCCTTTTAATGGTGTTTGTAAAAAAACTTAATTTATCAATTTTAACACCAGAAATAACAGAATAACGCACCTCTGAATAACGCGTGTACGTATTGCGGCTTAATCACTTAGGGACTTTAGGCACACCCCCATATACTTTATTAGCGATTTTTGAGCTAGAAACAATCAGGCTAATTTAATGGAATTTTCTTAGAAATTTCAAAATTTCATCTTCTTGGAACAAAAGTTTATATATTAGTATATTTCTATGTCTATGCAGCGGATCACCCTGTGTATCGCCACAACATTCTGATGAAATGTTGCATTACGACTATGCAAAACTTATACCTATCTATAATACCTACCTGGTGTGTCTATCCGTACACCCCGGGAGCCACATATAAAGTAACTAAGCACTAAGCACATCTAACCGGCGCCAAAACTTGAATTCAAATCTACAACTCCCTCTCCTATTTATCGGGCATGCGCCTTATTAGTGGACACAAGTATCGACAGCACATTCTTTTGCCCTACCTCAAGCATTGACTTCTACATCACATGCTGTGCGTTTGGCATCAAACCTATTTTCTATAGGGTACAATGCGAAATGTTTTGACCAATCGTGGCTTAGTCGTATTCACACCACACTACAAGCTTTCGGCTATCGATGTGAGGTTTCTGCGAGGATATAATTATTACCAACAGAAGTTTAACGGTCGCTCAGTGGAGATACTGTTAATTGAAGAGCGGAATCGCTTTTGTAGTGACAATACCTAAGTGTGAACTAGTGTGGAGTAAGCGATTTGAAAAAATATATTTTAGATTCGGTGTGGTTTGAAATAGGCTTTGCTAGTGCCGACTTTTTCCGGTAGGCGGCCAATGTAAATATTTGTAATTCCTCGCATACCATACTCACAGGTTCGACCGAAATGTCAAATTCTTTTCACGGGTTTACTGTTTAGTGCCGCATACAGTGTACAAAAAAAGAACTATTATTGTACGTCGCCAAGCCACCCGCTCATCCTCGGTGGTTGCGACTGTTCTAGCATAATAAGGTGAGTTGTAGGTAGATTTCACCCCATCCCACGGGGTGGGTTAACACGTGATTAAGTTTAGTATTGATTTTCGGGGTGGAGGTTGAGAAGTGTAGGTACTTATTACGTTATTTTAAGACGGTTTTTAGGTTTTTGTGTTATTGCACGAGGTTTTGCGAAAAACGTTTTGACCTTAATAAAATTCCATTGTTGGCTTTTTCAACGATTGTAGTTTCTTCCGTGACCCAGTATAAATTGTTGACAGTAAAATGTTGAAAAGGAATTTCAAATATCCCAATATATTGGGGTCACTTCTTGGGAGAACTGATCATTTAAAAAAAATAAGTTGAGTTTGTTAACAGATGCATTCCTTCTGCTTTCATGTTTACAGCAAATTCTAGAGAATACTATTCTCTAGACTTTGCTGTAAGTACCTAGTTATCCTATTATTTAATATAAGTAGGTATATCTTATTGTTAATGACTGTTTTCTTACTATTATCAAAAATAGGTAGGTATGCGAGAAATGTGCGTTTTTACATTTTATGGAATTATTATTGTATAGTGTTATTTACGCCAATTCTTTTATCAGGCTGCAGAATACACACATATGATAACGATATCGTATTATAAATAACTGCTGCTTTTAAAATACGAAACCACTAACAAATTCCATACTTATTATAAAAACAGTCTTGAAAGGTGGTTCAAGGAAGGGAAGGACTTTAATGTAAAGAACATCTGCCTGGCATGTGTTCTTTGTAGAACGTTTTCTGGGGACTAAATGAGAGTAGGTATACAAGGTGGTTCAAAATACGAATAGGTACTTAGGTACCTAAACCGGTACAATTATGACTATAGCACACCAATTGGTATAGAAATCTATTGAGGGGAGAGTCTGGAACAGTTACCACCTCGGTTGCTAACTTTTGGTACCTAAATGTTACTTTCACTAGGTACTTCTCCCTGATTGGCGCGATTTTTTTGTATAGTTACCTGTGTATTTTGTGTCGCTGATCACAAATCTGCGAGAATTTTTCGCGAGAATTTTTCAACTTTTTATAAAAAATCGCAATAGAACCAGGATTAGGTACTTAAGTATTTTATCAAACATCTGACGAGGGGTGGCTCCGAGGGTGGCTCACTCCTGCAGTACCTAGGTACTTACTGCCACACAAATCTGGCAGCATACCTAGAGATACCTACTTACACATAGACTGTCAAACCCATTGTTGAAATTTCCGTACTCGCTACACCAAATATTTTGCTTAAAATTTTACCCATATAATACAGTGTGTCCATGGATGGACTTACTTAACTATACTTGTAAAATTTTTTATTTTCAATTCTTCGAAAAAGTCATTCTTCATAAAAAAAAAGTCTGCTTGTTCTTAAAATAAAATTGCCATGAAAAAAGTTAAAGAAACGTTAATTAGCATAAGAGTAAACTACCTCTATTTGTAGAGTAAGCTACTTAAGTGTACAAAATTTCAAAGCGTTAGGCCTGGTTTTCTGTAAATAGTACGACAAAACTGTATTAAGAAAACTTCCCCAGAATGGAAAACTGCGCATGATGACAAAATTTTACGATTCTAGGCCTACTTTGTATTTTGGAAAATATTGGAGGAAACCTTGGAGGAAACGCAAAGTGGGCCTAGGATTGTCAAAAAATTTTCATCATGCGCCCATTCTGGGGAAATTTTCTTAATACAGTTTTGTCTTACTACCTACAGAAAATTATTTAATCGAAGAAAAACAAGAAAAAATCAAAAAATCGAAGTAGGCATAACGCTTTTAAATTTTGTGCACCTAAGTAACACATCACTCTGAACAAATTTTCTTTATAACTTTTTTCAATACCTCTACAAATAGAAACAGTTTACTCTTATGCCAATTAACGTTTCTTCAATTTTCTGGTCACCCAGTATAAGTATGTAATGTCAACTTTTTCCATGCCAATTTTATTTTAAGAACAAGCAGACTTTTTTATGAAAAATGACTTTTTTCGAAGAATTGAAAATAAAAAATTTTAGAAGTAGGTACCTATAGTTAAGTCCATCCGTGGACACACTGTATATACAGGGTGTCCAACTTTAAAACTGTACAAATCCGTAAAATCTTCATTTTTAGAGATAGTTAATCGCCTAATTTTTGTTTTGTTTGAAAGGCCTTCAAAAACCGCTTCTTTTGACCTTCCTGCCACTTTCAAAATGCAAATCCAGGGCCGGCTGCGAATTTTTTATACCCCCGATTTTCGCGAAAACCATTTAGCGATTTTTTTATTTATAATCTGACTCCACAGCGTTAATCAGAACACCCCAAAATCCCTATATACCAAATATGAAAAAAATATATACGGGGAGTTCTATTCTGGAGGGTGTCAAAATTGAGCAAAATAGGAATTCTAAAGGCATCTGCCGAGTCAAGTGTGCCATGGAATCCCCGCAAATTGAATGGTCAATAGGACCACTCACGGTGTTGGTGTGCAACGGTCTAATACAAAATATACAGATTGTTCTTATCAGTGCCATCTCAAATTACTGAATTTTTGTACTTTATACGGGTCAAAAATCGAGTATATCAAAACCGCTCCACACACTAAATGAACTAAATCTAAAAAAATACAGAAGCCTGCCAGTCAGTAAGTCCATAACTGTTAAGGTGGCTGGTGTCATAGAAGGTCGTAGTAAATTCTTCTATGCTGGTGTGCCACAACAGGAAACGCACAGAAATTGTCTCGGAAAATGTATCATCTTAGTCAGTGACTTTGTTGAGAAAGGTCCAATAATTTAATTTGTTTTTATTTGTTAGTTGGCTGTTTCTCGGCTGTTTGTAAAGAAATACATTACTTTTGTGTTTATCCTTGTGTTTATCAATATTTTTCAAATGATTCCAGAGCACTCTTGATCCGTATAAGTTTCATAAAATTTCAGAATTTTGAGATGGCTCAGAGAAAAATACCGTGTATATCTTTGTAGTAAAATCTTTTCACACCAATATTTTGAGTGGTCCTGTTGAACATTCAAGGGTTTTGAAGGGATTCCATGGCACACTTGACTCGCCAGATTCTTTTAAAATTCCTATTTTGCTTAATTTTGACACCCTGCAGAATGGAACTCCCTGTATATTTTTTATTCAAATTTGGTATATGGGGCTTTTGGGGTGTTCTGATTAACGCTGTTGGGTCAGATTTTAAATAAAAAAATCGCTAAATGGTTTTCGTAAAAATCGGGTGTATAAAAAATTCGCAGCCGGCCCTGGATTTGCATTTTGAAAATGGCGGGAAGGTCAAAAGAAGCGGTTTTTGAAGGCCTTTCAAAACAAAAAATAGTTTAGGCTTTATCTCCAAAAATGAAGATTTTACGGATTTGTACAGTTTTAAAGTTCGTCACCGTGTACATAAAAACTAATAACTAAATTAAAATACCTATTCCTCAACTTAGTATTGACCACAACGCATATACAGGGTGACTCATTGCGAATGGGAAATCCCGAAACTGGGGGTAGGAGCTCGGGTAGGAGAGACCAAAATATTGCGATTGAGTCCAACATTGCTTAAACAAATGTTGTTTGTGTGAGAGATACAGTGCGTTCAAGTTCTTCTTTTTTAGATTGAATTATAGCTATATCTACCAAAATAATCAAGCTGCTGACCTGAAATTTGGCACTGCTATGTTTTTGGGGATGGAGAATAAGCTGAAAATGTCAATTTCTACGGATCTCACAGAGGGCGCCACTTGCGCGGTTTTTGGATCGTGCTTTTACTCGTAACTTTTGTGAGGTTATCTTTTTGGCCCTGCAGGTTTGTCATTTTAGCGCACCTTTTCATTCTGCAACAAAAAGGTACTCTTGTTCCATAACGCCCAAATCAACCGTTTATGTTTAAATTGCCAAAACGTGCCCCGAAACACCTGTTGACTTCAATATTCGAAAAATAAAATTTTCACCTTATATTTTAAAAGGAACAAAGACCTGAACGTCTCTATTTTGAGTTGCATGACTTTTCTTTTTTGCTAGATAGGCACCCTCTTGTCACCCTCTACCATAGCTCAGAAGTTCAGAATTTGTTACCCTCGTCTTCACCCATTTTCAACCCCCTAAGCCAAAAACGAAAAAAAGACCAGAGAATCGTTACTTTGAGTTGCATGACTTTTCTTTTTTTGCTAGATAGACACCCTTTGCCACCCTCTACAGTAGCCCAGAAGTTCAGAATTTGTTACCCTCATCTTCACCCATTTTCAACCCCTTAAGGCGAAAACGAAAAAAGACCAGAAAATTGCTATTTTGGTTGCATGACTTTTCCTTTTTGCTGTTTATCTAGCAAAAAAAGAAAAGTCATGCAACTCAAAAGTAACGATTTTCAGGTCTTTTTTCGTTTTTGGCTTAGGGGGTTGAAAATGGGTGAAGACGACGGTAAAAAATTCTGAACTTCTGGGCTACGGTAGAGGGTGGCAAAGGGTGTCTATCTAGCAAAAAAGAAAAGTCATGCAACTCGAAATAGCGATTTTCTGGTCTTTTTCGTTTTTGCTTTAAGGGGTTGAAAATGAGTGAAGACGAGGGTAACAAATTCTGAACTTCTGGGCTGCGGTAGAGGGTGGCAAAGGGTGTCTATCTAGCAAAAAAGAAAAGTCATGCAACTCGAAATAGCGATTTTCTGGTCTTTTTCGTTTTTGCTTTAAGGGGTTGAAAATGGGTGAAGACGAGGGTAACAAATTCTGAACTTCTGGGCTACTGTAGAGGGTGGCAAAGGGTGTCTATCTAGCAAAAAAGAAAAGTCATGCAACTCAAAATAGCGATTTTCTGGTCTTTTTTCGTTTTTGCCTTAAGGGGTTGGAAATGGGTGAAGACCAGGGTAACCAATTCTGAACTTCTGGGCTATTGTAGAGGGTGGCAAAGGGTGTCTATCTAGCAAAAAAGAAATGTCTTGCAACCGAAAATAGTGATTTTCTGGTCTATTTTCGTTTTTACCTTAAGGGGTTGAAAATGGGTGAAGACGAGGGTAACGAATTCTGAACTTCTGGACTACTGTAGAGGGTGGCAAAGGGTGTCTATGTAGCAAAAAAGAAAAGTCATGCAAATCAAAGTAACGATTTTTTGGTCTATTTTCGTTTTATCTTTAGGGGGTTGAAAATGGTTGAAGACGAGGGTAACAAATTCTGAACTTCTGAGCTATGGTAGAGAGTGACAAGGGGGTGCCTATCTAGCAAAAAAGAAAAGTCATGCAACTCAAAATAGCGACGTTCAGGTCTTTGTTCCTTTTAAATCTTTAGATACACACTTATGTAAATATTCCAAAATATCGCCCATTTCAAAGGTATGTATTGATTTTTTATTTATATATGCGTTGTGGTCAATAACAACATTAAATCGCAAGGAGATTATGAATCTAATCGTTGAGTGAAGGACCTAATACATATTGGTGCAAGCTGTCCCACGCCGCCACGGAGAGCGCCGCGGCAAAGTCGTTGCCAGAAAACCCGTTGCTGCTTTCACACTCATCTATGCTGGTAGACTCGCGCAAATCGCAAAAAATCCCTTCGAAATCTTCAGAAATCGCGACAATCTTCCAGAAATCGCTCCGCAATCGGTGGAAATCGCGGAAGTCGTCTGACAGTCTTCCGAAATCCTAAGTGTTTATACGTAGTGTGAGGGGTGTGTGCCACTCAAGAAATCTGGTGTAAACTTTACCGAAAATTCGTGAAATTTTGCAGAATCTTACAGAATCTCGTAAAGTCTCACAAAATCAATGAATCTGCAAAATCTTAGAAATCTTAGAAACTTAAACAACCGATACAGATTTAGAAAGTTCTAGAATCAACCAATTAAAAATAAAAATATTTCTGAAATGTATTAAAACCCCTAATAACCAGAGCTTATGGTGCGCCACCTATTGCTTAATAGGTGAAGTACTCAGCTTCAAGTGAAGAGAATCAGTCCAAAACAAAGTGAAATCGCGAAATATGATGCGGTTCTCGATATCCTTCCGCGGAAAAGGACCTACCCTACCGAAAAATAAGAAATACCTAGGTACATACAAGCAATCAATGTAGATTCTATAAAATTTCGCGCAATTTACATTGGTCACTGCATTTAATAATGAGTTTTTAATATAAATATCTCTGTAGAGTGTAGAATTTTTTTAAATCTGGTAATAAATACGGCAATCTCTATTACATTACAGCTGGTGGAGATCGCTGCAAGCTTTGCGTCCGCCAGTCTTCGGGGATTTTAGGGGTTTTGCCCCATTTTTTTAAAGTGTCGTTTTTTTTTTATTGTCTTTCGTCTATTTTAGGGCGCTACCAATACATGATTAAAATTTTTCATGTCATGACTGAATCATCCTGCAGATATGCCGAGATTATGTTTTTTAATATGTGATATAGGGAGTGAAAAGAATTATGGAAACCTGCTTGTAATTTTTAAAAAATATTTTTAACACAAGTTTTTATAGAAATTGTTTGCCACATAACATGTTTCAGTTGCTTTCAGCTTTACTGGTTTGGTTGCCATGGCAACCAACTTTCTTTTTTAAATGGCACTATTAAGTATTTTTTTGTATTTTGTAAAGAGCGATGTTTTGTGCCTGTAGGTACAAATTAAATAGATAATTTAGAAAATCGGTGGAAATCGGTGGAAATCGCGGAAGTCGTCTGGCAGTCTTCCGAAATCCTCTGAAAAAGTTGATATAGGGGGTGGATGAAAACCATGACGCAATATTAAACCCAAAACGGTCTTATGCGTCTCATCAATGACGTCACCGAGTTCCCCAGGTTCAAAAAAATATATGCAGAGTTGACAACTACAATGAGTAATTAACCCATTTTTTTCGGGGACCCTACAAGTTTATTAATTGTGCGTTTTGACACGGATTTTTTAAATTATAGAGCTTGACAAACTGATTTTTTAGAGCAAAGGTAACCTCTTTGTTGTTAAGGCTTCAATTTTTTTTAAATAAATAAGTAACTACCTCAGAGAAATAATTCTCCGAGGTTACATCGTTATTATACATGAAATTTTTTGTTGAAATTTGATGGGCACAGATTTTTTCTGAAAAATCGCTAATGTGATTTATCAAAATTTTGCTCCTAGAACTGGCTAGTACCTATATAAGCCTTGGTTTTTGTAAGAAATATAATTTCTGGTTAAGAAATGCAATTAAAAAAATCCTGGTCGAATCCCACAATTTATAAACTTTTTACAGGTTGACCTGCAAACAAATGGGTCACACTGTAGGTATATGGGGTGAATCAAAACAAGATACAACAGGAAAGTCAAAATGGCATTACTCGTCTCATCACCTGACCTCACAGAATTACCAAATGGTGTTAATATACAGGTTTGTAAAAAGTATATACAAGGCGGATAAAAAACAAAACGTACCTAATAGACAAGCCTGACTAAAACTAAAATCGGTAGGTATAAAAAGGCCGCAGCAGAAAGTTCCAAGTTCAAAGGGTCATATTGCTATTTTTGTTTTTGGAGTTTGGGTCCCTACTCACTTATATTTACACCACATATTTCTTAACTTAAAGAGGTTCCTACAGTGATGGTACAGTGGCCACCATATAGTATACAGTGTGTCCCAATTTGATACTGGGCACCTCAGAAATATATGAAGGGCAAGGAAAACAAAAATAGCCTCTATTTTTTTATTGGTAGTCCCAAGGGAGAGTATCTCATAGACGGTAGTATTTGGATGGCGTAATTATTTCATGGCCTGCTATGATTTTTTAAAGTAGCAAATTTTCAAGAAACCCCATTAGGGATTTTTTTACGACATCGTAAAATTTAAAAAGTCTAGGCCTACTTTGATTTTTAGATTTATCTCCACTTTTTTCTTAGAAAGTGTCCTTTCTGGAGCTTTCACGTCAAAATTTTATTTTGTTACTATGAACAAGTTTCCTTAATGATATTTTGACGTGAAAGCTCCAGAAAGGACACATTTCTAAGAAAAAAGTGGGAGAAAAAGAATAAAAAGGCTAAAAATCAAAGTAGGCCTGGACTAGGGCTGTTCGATCTCCGAATTTCAGTATCGGAAATCGATACTGAAAAAGTATCGATAAAATCGATAAATCGATAAAATCGATCTTATCGATAAAATCGATTTTATCGATATAATCGATCTTATCGATAAAATCGATTTTATCGATAAAATCGATCTTATCGATAAAATCGATCTTATCGATAAAATCGATCTTATCGATACAATCGATCTTATCGATCATGTTGATAAAATCGATCTTATCGATAAAATCGATCTTATCGATATAATTGATCTTATTGATAAAATCGATATAATCAATTTTATTTAAGAAGCTAAACAAAAAAAGGCCGATCGGCTTGCTGCGGACGCGGTCTGGACGCAATGGGTGCAGCAATTTCCTTTATTTTCGCAAACAATTTCAAAAGATAGATATAATTGGAAAGATCGATAAAATCAAAAATATCGATAAAATCGAAAAGATCGATAAAATCGAAAAGATCGATAAAATCGAAAAGATCGAAAATATCGAAAAAATCGAAAAGATCGATAAAATCGAAAAGATCGATAAAATCGATAAGATCGAAAAGATCGAAAATATCGATAAGATCGATATTTCGATTTATCGAAATTGAATATCGAGTATCGATAAAATCGATAGTATCGATACTTTCGATTTTATCGATATTTTGTCTCAGGCCTAGCCTGGACTATTAAAATTTTGAAAATCTACTCAGTATTTCATTCTGAACAAGTTTTCTCAATAACATAAAAAAAAATCCCTATAATAGGGTTTCTTGAAAATTTGCTATTTTAAACAATCATAGCAGACCATGAAATAATTACCCAATCCAAATACTACCGCCTATGAGATATTCTCCCTTGGGACTGCCAATAAAAAAATAGAGGCCATTTCTCATTATTTGTTTCCTTGCCCTTCATATATTTCGAGGTGTCCAGTATCAAATTGGGACACACTGTATAGTATATACCTACTGTGGCCACTGCTCCTTGTATATGAAGGCGTGAACTAAAGTAAGCCATGACAGTCACATTGTGTTATAATTTGCTAAAATGCTGTAAACCTATAATATGACAGCAGAAAGAAATTGGTATCCGAGCTATTCTCCCGAGTTTTTTCTCTAGCAACATAATGAATACTTAACATACAAAAATTTTCCTGCCATCGCCATCTGTCCGTTGCACTATGACACTATTGTCCGTTACCTCTCCCGTTACTATACTAAGCACCTATACTTCTTCATATTATACATAGCGCTACTGCTTCTTGAATGGAAAAATACTTAAAAAAATACACATCCCACCAAAGAATGATTATTTTAAAATAGGAATTTCTAAAAAAAATAGTAATTTCGAAAAAAAACGCAACTCGATGGTATTCACCAGAATATTTTAATGGTTGAAAGTAACAAACGTACAATTATAAACTAATAAGTAGTTTTTGATGTTGTTTCTCCCTCGGTTTCTCCTATCCCAGCAATAAGAATTGTGATTTGAGGTAGGTATAAATTAATAAAATTATGCTAAATGATTTTTAGAGTGGTCATCCCTTAACAATCTTAATAAAGCAGTGGCCACTGTACCACCAACCGCACTCGATTAAAAGAAGGTACCTAATATTAAAAACTACCTAATGTTATAAAAATGTTATACCAGCAATAAACAATAAATATTTATATAAATTAGGTATAAGCTAAAGACACTAGTTCACACTCGTATGTTTATGAATTTAATCACTATGGATAATATGATTTCCCTTGATTGACGGGTTTTACTTACTATTATATAAACATTGAAAATCAAACAGATACCTTGGTAGTAGAGGTAATTATGGTGATCTGATATTTGATCTTAATTTGACGATCTTAGATCATTTGAAAGATTTAAGTCCGTTTAAAAGATCTAAGGTATAATATGTTTTTGTTGTAATGTATTTAGATAAATTATAGTGGTGCGTTAATTTTGTCCAGGAGTGTATTAAACCGGAGAATACACGGTTGCAATACCTACTTCTCACCAATTAAAGAATTACCCCGTATTAAACAAAATATTTATACCTACATATTCACAATATGAAATTAATTTGAATGACCCAATAAACGGAATAGTAGTATGTACTTACCTACAATCCTTTCGAAACTCACTCCATGTATGCAATTTTAAGAAGAAAATAGGTATAAGTACTTTTTCTACTCCCACAAGTAGGTATAAGTAACTATATCCCTACTATACCTATCGGTATACTATGCCTTTTTTTTACAATCTCCAGAATGGATAAGTAGGCAATTCCAGTTAACTGAACGGAAATGACTTCATTATTGAAAATGCCTTTTCCGGTGCGTCTTGGCGTGTTTAAGGAATCCTTGAATTTATTTTATTCAAAAAAAAATACATACACTTTCTGTACAAATCGAGTATAATGTCCTTATCGCCTTCGAACGATTGAGCGTTCTGCCTATACCTATACGCGGTCGTGAAGATATTTTCTTCGTATTTTTTTTAGCCGATTTTTCCAAAAGAATCCTCCTCTCCACACTAACGGTTTGAATTTGACATTTCATTGTATGGGCCTGATTTTGTAAGTACATAACCTTTCAAAGTTATGGCTGACTATTGGATGAAATATTTTTTTAGGTAGGTACTGGATACCTCGCTGGATACAAAAAAAAAGACTTTATACCACAGAATATATATATAGCCTACGGCGCGAACCGAAGCGCTATTTATTCTGTGTTTATACGTAGTGCGAGGGGTGTGTGCCACTCAAGAAATCTGGTGTAAACTTTACCGAAAATTCGTGAAATTTTGCAGAATCTTACAGAATCTCGTAAAGTCTCACAAAATCAATGAATCTTTGCAAAATCTTAGAAATCTTTTACCCGTTAAAAATTATTATGCTCCATGTTATATTTTGGCGCTATTTTAAGAAATTGGGCGAATTTAAACAACCGGTACAGAAAAAATAGTTTAACACGAACCTGAAATTTAGAAAGTTCTAGAATCAACCAAATAAAAATAAAAATATTTCTGAAATGTATTAAAACCCCTAATAACCAGAGTTTATGGTGCGCCACCTATTGCTTAATAGGCGTAGTACTCAGCTTCAAGTGAAGAGAATCAGTCCAAAACAAAGTGAAATCGCGAAATATGATGCGGTTCTCGATATCCTTCCGCGGAAAAGGACCTACCCTACCGAAAAATAAGAAATACCTAGGTACATGCAATCAATGTAGATTCTATAAAATTTCGCGCAATTTACATTGTTCACTGCATTTAATAATGAGTTTTTAATATAAATATCTCTGTAGAGTGTAGAATTTTTTTAAATCTGGTAATAAATAAATATAAATAAATTGCCCCATTTTTTTAAAGTGTCGTTTTTTTTATTGTCTTTCGTCTATTTTAGGGCGCTACCAATACATGATTAAAATTTTTCATGTCATGACTGAATCATCCTGCAGATATGCCGAGATTATGTTTTTTAATATGTGATATAGAAAAGAATTATGGAAACCTGCTTGTAATTTTTAAATCAATATGCGTTATTTAAAAAATATTTTGAACACAAGTTTTTATAGAAATTGTTTGCCACATAACATGTTTCAGTTGCTTTCAGCTTTACTGGTTTGGTTGCCATGGCAACCAACTTTCTTTTTTAAATGGCACTATTAAGTATTTTTTTGTACTTTGGAAAGAGCGATGTTTTGTGCCTGTAGGTACAAACTAAATAGATAATTTAGAAAAATTAGTAGCGGCAAAGCTGGTAAAAAAAATGAAAACAAATGAAATTTACTTTTAATTATACATTTAATATATCCGAGATATTTCGGCACTTGTTATAATGATACTCACTTTACATATTAACTTAGTTGATCTGAAATAATAGGTAGGTATACTGATGATTTCTTCTTGATTTGCCTTCTTCAGCTTTGGTCCCTCATTTGGTTCTAAAACAGACATATACAATCATACAATAAATAAATGTTATATACAGTGTGTTTCACTATAAAACGGACAATTCCGTATTTTTCGAAATTTTGGTCGATCTTCAAAATTATTTTTTTTAACATATTGTATTCAAAGAGCTCTATCCTTTGGGCTACAGTTTTTTGATATACGATCATTCCATGGCCTACTGCAATCAAACGAATACCCCAAAAATCACGAAATCGTGTTAGGCATTTTTTGTTTTAAAAAATGATTAGTGCCTTCGAATTGAGCTTAGCTCAGATCCCTATTTCCGCAGTTTCAATATTCTAGCACTTACAGGGTGTTCAGAAAATAGGGCCAAATTTCGAAAAAGGCACATTTAGGAGTGCCCTGTATAAAACACGGGCCTTATTTTGTGATTTTTGTTTTCACAAATCGAAAAGGTCTTGCCCAAGGTAGGTACTATTACAAATGATTTGGTACCTATGTCTATCTCAAAGAAGAAGCAAATTTGCCTAATTTTTTTTTAAATTTCTTGTCGTAAATTCAAACCTTTTTTTAAATGTTGTAGCTTTTACTAATCCTCGTTATAACTCGTCCAACATTTTCTTGCAATTAGCAGTAACCCTCTGCAGCTGGTTGTTCTTCCCCTTAAAAATAGATTGGAATGTGTGTCGTTCGATTTCAGAAGAACAGCTGCAGAGGGTTACTGCTAATTGCAAAAAAAGGTTGGAGAAATGTATACAGGTTGTAAGGAGCATTAGTAGAAGCTACCAAAATTTAAAAAAGTTTTGAATTTACGACAAGAATTAAAAAAAAAGGCAAATTGGCTTTTTCTTTCCGAACACCCTGTAAGAGGTAGACATACGAAATCATTTGTAATAGTACCTTGGTCAACATCTGTGAAAAAACATTCACAAAATAAGGCCCGTGTTTCATACAGGGCACTCCTAAAAGTGCCATTTTTTCGAAATTTTGCCCTATTTTCTGAACACCCTGTAAGTGCTAGAATATTGAAACTGCGGAAATAGGGATCTGAGGTAAGCTGAATTCGATGGAACTGATTTTTTTTTTTCAAACAAAAAATGCCTAACACGATTTCGTGATTTTTGGGGTCTTCGTTTGATTGCAGTGGGCCATGGAATGATCGTATATCAAAAAACTGTAGCCCAAAGGATAGAGCTTTTTGAATACGATATGTTAAAAAAAATAATTTTGAAGATCGACAAAAATTTCGAAAAATACGGAATTGTCCGTTTTAAAGTGAAACACACTGTATATTTACAGTAAACATAAAAATCAATTTTAACTTTGACCATAATTACATACTTACCTAATAATTATTGTTTGCAATAAATTTTCGACTTTGCTTTTACCTCGGCTTTTACTCTCCCTTTACGTCTCCCTATTAGTTAAGTACCTAGTTGTACACATAAAACTTGGTGCGTATACTGCATTTGTTCACCGTGGCTCTTAACTAAATACAGGGTTTAGCCAAATAAAGGTTTAACATAAAGCCGGATCTAGACCTGAGGGAGAACACGGTGAGCATGCGCGAACGCACATTTGTGCGGGTATACAGTTTGTTCAGCGAATGTTCTGCCCTACGTCACAACTCCCGTCCTTATCTTACTCGTAAATATACGATGGATATCGGTCGTATATTCACGAGTCAAACAAGGAAGGGAGTTGTGACGTAGGGCCGAACATTCGCTGAACACACTGTAGTATTCTCTGTGTGCACGCTCAGCTCCAAAGGTTTAGGCAAAGTTTACAGAATATACAGAATATAATATTCAGTAAACTTTGGTTTAGAGGTATGGATAAGCCAAGAGCACACGGATGCTCGTCTGTGTCATGTTTGATCAAAAATTGCCTTAATTTCAATCTTAAATTACGTTCTTCAAACCTGAAATACTCTGAAGGGATCTCGGGCGTCCTCATTGTGTCCATCATGATAAACAGGCATTGCCTAGATGCTCAGAATGCCGAGACTGGCAATGGATTGGCAGAGTAATTTTTGCGCGGCACGGGCCCCTTAACATAGTCACAATACCAATCGACCTATACCGCCTTTTACATTTGTGATACGAGTTATGATATAATAATTCTACCTACTTATGATGTGATTCAGTCATGATGTAAAAAAATTTAACCACAGGTGGAAAAAAGTAGCTTAACACGAATCCGAAATTTAAAAAATTCTAAAGTCAACCAAAAAATATATAAAAAAATATGTTCAGAAGTTTATTAAAAACCCTTGTTAACGGCGCTCACTTGATCAGCTGTTAAACTCGCGTCTCGAAACTGGCGACCTCCGGGCGCTGAGTTGCCAGTTGCACAACATAAGTATCCGAAATCTTTAATTTTTTACGTTAGCACGGAAATCTAAAACCGGCGTGGAGTTTTTTCTGACAAACAACTACAGCATGGTCTAAATTAATTTAGGTAGGTATTACCTTTTGATTTTCCTTTGTGAATCCAATATGCATGCACGCACCAAATCGTTCAGATTAAAGGATCTGTTTGAAAATGTCACCATTAAAATCTAATTATGTATTATGTTTGTGAGCGATCCACGAATACGGTCAAATAATCCGGGGTTATTTCGTTATTTGTTGATTATGCGTACAGCATAATCTTCAATTCGCGCTCACTGTAAACTTGATGTCTCTCTGTCTTCAATATGCCTCATCAATAGAGATTCACGGCTTGACTTGATATTCAAGCTACTTGACTTGACTTGACTTGAAATCAAGTCAAGTTCAAGTCAAGTAGTAATTTTCCAATATCAAGTCAAGTCAAGTATTTATTTTTCAAGTACTTGAAAAATCAAGTTTTTCTTGAAGCTACTTGATTACTTGATTTTTTATCACTTTAAAATTTTATTATCAGTTAGGGCAGTTACAAGTAAATAATAATAATAAACCTTTGCATTGTACACTTTTTTGCAAAACTAGGAAAGGACTAGGAAAGAACAAAAACTAGGAAAGAACAAAAATAAACTATTTCAAGTCCACTTTTTAATGTTATCATTTTCCATCCACGACTTAAGGCACATTAGGCATCTAGTGAATTTGGCGCTTAACCGATTTCGCGTTTTTGTAACTGTCAAAGCAGCCCTGGAAAACTCTCTTTCAATAGGAGCTGAAGACGCTGGAGTTGACAAGAATAGAGATTCATGGCTTGACTTGATATTCAAGCTACTTGACTTGACTTGAAATCAAGTCAAGTTCAAGTCAAGTAGTAATTTTCCAATATCAAGTCAAGTCAAGTATTTAATTTGTCAAAAGCTTGATTTTCAAGTCAAGTCAAGTAATTTGTTAAAATGTCAAGCTACTTGACTTGATGAAACCCTACTCATCAGACTGATGTTTTAATCCACGTTACAGAATCGCAACGCAAGATCCTCGAAAAATCGGAAAAACACGTTCAACTTTCTATCATAACCTACTATCATTATCTTTGAAAGTAACAACTGACATGCCATTTGCCATTTATGCCACAATCGGATTGTCACTTATCACTCCCTGGATTCTAGGGAGCGCCAACTATTAGACAACGCGAATAGACCGCTGTCATCGGGGTTGCTTCTTCTCTTCTGTCGCTAGGTTGCCCTATTGGACGGAGGCGGAATATCTAGGGATTTTTTAGAAGCGGACAGGCGAACAGACAGCTGTGACAGCGTCCGTACGCCTGGCATAAATAAAACCACGTGTTCAATGACGATCCGCGATTGGTCGCTAGGCTATAAAATTTCATCCGACTCGACAACGGGGACGTACTCGATCGCAAAAGTGTAGTTATTCGGTTTTATCTTGTTGTTTTCAGCTATTTAGACACTGCCACAAATAATTTTATCGATATTTTGAACCATTTTAATTAATTTCTACTTGATTTTAATTAATATTTGATGTAAACAATTGTAAAACTAAAATTAAATAAAGGTCGTACCTCAGTGCGGGCCTGGCGAATATTTCAAACCACGTGCTCTTCTTTACGCTAGGCGTAAGAGTTGCTTGATTTTAGTATAGTTTAGAACATTTTAGAATTATTACAGGTTAGAGGCCCACTGGCCAGTAATCACCACAAAAACGTGCAACGGATCCCGGTGTAGGTGCAATTTCGTTAGGATAGTGCTGTTGCCGTGCCAGTACCGGTAGCAATTTTTTGGCGACATTTAAAAATCGTGAGAAAATGTGTGTGTCATCTATGGTCTGCGGAAACTCCCGAAAAGTTCTCAATAAGTGCTGGTGCTTGTTTCAAGTTTTATAACGCTTGCCCTTTTTAGAATCAAGACTGACACCACACCTCTGACAACAACATATTGCAGATGAAAGGTGTTTTTTTTCTTCAGTTTAACCCTCGACATTCGAAAATAAGGCTGAATACCTAAGGTAGTTTGGCAACATCGCTCTCCAGAAGTCACGTTGATCGTGTCCTTTCAAGGGGAGGCGTCGAGTTACACGGGTACTAAGGTTCAGTTGTCCCACGTTTTAAACTTCACCAAAAAAACTTTTTTTGGTATTTTCATTTTTCCGCTGTGTGGTTAATTTTTTTACATCATGACGGAATCACCCTGTATATGTATTAACTTTCCTAGTAATATTGTACATTTTGTTTTAGGTATTATTAAAATTAAGAGAGTAAGTACTTCGAGAAGTACTTATTATTAGGTACTTACAAAGAATGTTTATAATTTATAATTCAGAATTATTTTTTGTTCTATAATATGTAGGAACCTATTACTTTATTTTTTTCCCTTCTTTATAACTACTTCAGGTGTTATGCAATAGCAATAATTTATAAACAAAATACCTACATTTATTGAAAAATCTGATAAAATCCTTGAAATCTCATGAAATTTGTCGGAAATCTCACACAAAATCTAGAGATTTTTAAAAATCCGTAAAATCTCTAAAGCCTCTCAAAATCCCTGAAATATTCTAAAATCTCATGAAATTCTCAAGATTTAAGTACAGAATCCTAGTAAATTTGTTGAAAGATTTTAGGGATTCTCATAAGAAACATTGTAATACCGAGCCATATCTCAAATCTGGTGTACAAAATTTCTTGGTGTGGCACACCCCAAGACGTACCTAGTGTATTTTTTACTCCGCAAGTGTGCATTTTTGGAAGAAATTTAATTATAGGAATCTAAGGAAACGTTGTGACCTGATTCTGCTTCGGATTGAGCTCTGATTTGCAGAAAAACCACTGAATGTCAAGAGCGCTTTATAAATGTGTAACTAATTTTGGATCGCGCTGTATAGGTATACCGTGACGTCTCCGGTCTCAGTTGAGGGACTTCGGCAGCGCAATTATTTCGTTTTTGGTCGTTGGTTCGTCGTATCATGATTAGAAACAAAAGCAACAATTTGTATTAATAATTCCAGATATGAACGACCGAAGAGCATTGTGCCTGCCACGCATTCGATAGAAAAATGTTGTTTTCATTTTGCAACTAAATATTTTATACACCTAGGCAGTATCTGTAGCTATTTGCGTGAGGCACGCATGACGATTTTGGCAGCTAGGTTTAAAAACTCTTATTTATAAATTACCCCAAATACTTTAAAAAATTCTTAATTAAAAACAAAACGCACATAAAGTACTCTCTGATGGGCTTTTAATAAAAACCAGGACATTCAGTTTCAAGCGAATTAATTTTGTATATAATTTCACAGAGTATTTTCTAAACAAATCTGTCAATTTTCTTCCTCCAGTATATCCGAAACCTATACTTTTTAGATTATAAAAGTTATCGAATATGTTCTGGCCATTTATATTCAAATATTCGCGGACTTTATATACAACCCATTTTATTAATCTGTATATATTGCTTATTTTGTTTTTATCTATAAAATTGTTTCTATGGATATATTTTTTTCAGGAATCCGAAAACATTAATACCTCTTAAAACGGCATGGAGGATGTAGAATCTCCCCTGGATGTGCTATCCAGAGCAGCCACTATGCTGCAACAAGAAACCCAACAGTCTGAGAGTAGTGCATCATCAAATGATGGTAAGAAATAATTTTTAGATTAAACTGTATTTTTAAATTAAACTGCCTAATAATGTATATTTATGTGGGTTGTTGGAAATTGCCGATTTTCTTTATTTACTTACCTCTTAATTCAAGACAATAAATAGAAGCTTATTAATAAGAAGGGAATGGCAATATATCGCAAGTATCCTTTTTATAACGGTACGAATCCTGATTTCCATTAATAATAACGTTCGGGTTATCCTTTTAAGCAAGTTACATTGAATAATTGAAAGAACGAAGTTCTCAATAACATTTTCGTTCCATATTTTATCCATAGTAAACAAAATTATTTTGTGAATGATTGAAGTAATTCATAAACTGGTTCAAGTTTAGAATATTTAATCATAACATTACATTTCGATCTGCTTCTGGATAATACCATTGTTTTTAAGTAATTGCTTCTGCCTATACTTTGCTTATTTTTGTTATAAGATTTGAAATTATAATAATTATTCTTGATTAAATAGAAGCTACCTATGCCTGTTTTTTTAAGTGTAAAATCATTAAATAAGATTGGTACTCGAGTCTAATACCTTTATAAAAACAAGTTGCGTAAACGTTCAGAGACGTCGTTCAGTTTTGTAGACAGTATGGGAAACTAGGGAATACCAGATGCAAATTTAAGATCAGCAGATTTGACCTGATAACATTATTTTATATACATATATTATGCGTAGTTGGAAAAATCAAGAAAATTAAAACAACTTGAAATAAACTGTTTTTAATTTCTTTTTTTAACTAAGTAGGTATACCTACTAATTTAAATAGGTACAGGGTGGCCCATCCAAGCAGAAAAAGTGTGGTAAGTGGAGACCGGTTAACAAAAAATGACTTTAATAAAAATTAATGTGAATTCGAGGGGGTACTCGGATTTTGCATACGGGGGTCGATAAAAAATTATCGCCCCAAATCTTTCTTTGCAAAATATTAAAATCTAATTTTTTACCTATGCATTAGAGAACCTTTTTAATAAGTAGTATTCCTGAATAGTTAGTGTTTAAATAACTTCCTATTCTAGCCGGAATGAAAACGATTTTCTGTATCTTGCAAGATCAAGTCAGCAAAACTGACAATTAAGTAGGAGGTCAATTCAACATTTCTACTTACTTGTCAGATTAGTTTCGCTTCTTGTCCATCTAAATCAAGACAAGACAATTCGTGACTGACCGTCTCTTACGTGTTAGTGTCTGGTGTTCGATCCAAAAGTAGGCCAAACTTTAAAACCAAATTTATGACAAATCAACGCAGCCATGACATAATAAAACTAACAATGAAGTAAACTGTCAATTTAACATTTCTACTTACCGGTCAGATTAATTTCACTTTCTGATCTACATCTCCGATACATCACAGTATTACAAATAAGCATATGGGCGCCTGCAGAAAAAATATAGAGGGGCAAAAGCTCGGGCAAAAGTCAAACTCAAACTTTATTATTTTTGTTTATTTTAAACGCGTTTTAATTTTCTGAAAATAAAATATTTCTCCGTATCTATGATTAATTATTATTGGAATAGTCTTTGGCATATTAACACGAAATAAACTGCAATAATTATCACCAATGTTACCAAAGTCTACATCGACATATTGTGTACGTATGTATGTACAGGCGCAGCCTCATAAATGTTTACACTAGGCATGAGAAATGAGCAAGAAATCAAGATTTTCGGGTAAGTGCGGCAACTTTGCGCCAATTCTGCGACTTCTCAAATCAAGAACTTCCACTACACTATTGACACGCCAGTCAACGAAAATAGGTTAAATCGCTGCGTTATTGTTATTACAATAATTATTGTATAAGTGGATTTAAAGTTTTACACTGTTCCTTGGTGTTTTGAGATTCAGGTAACGTTAAATTACGCGAATTTCTTTGATTGTCAAAGTGGTATTAGTTTAATAAGGTATAAGTACGATTATGTTATAATAAAATAATCTCGTAGTGGTTTTTTACATTGGTTTATTACTTATTGATCTTAACCGTGAGGCAAAACTTTGATTCAATTGAATTTTTAAAGGTTCCCGGAGTCTTCGGGTGAGGTTTTGATGCTTCCAGGGCTCCCGGAAAATCGAGAAATAAGAAAAAACACGCATTTCCAAGAGTGGTTTCAGAGGATTTTCCGTCCGATTTTACGCCTTTGAGGTTATGGCTGGCTTTCACACCGCCAGAGAGAGGAGGGGTGCAACGTTGTCAGTTGAACTCCTTTACGACCGCACGTATTGAAACGATTTCAAGGGCAGCGTCTGTACAAAACAACACGTATAGGTATAACAAAAAATATCAAATCCTAAATAAAACATAAAAAATAAATATTTCTCGATTTTTCGATTCGTATACGTATATAATATGCTTGTTACAATTTACAATACTCATTTTTTATGATGTAGTATACTACATTCTCGACATTAATAATAAAAATAAGAAAACGCAAACTTTAACTTTCGCGGGCCGCGGCGGCGGCGGCGGGAAATTTGAAATCAATATTTTGTTCTTTACTGCACTTAGTAGGCATGGATACTAACTAATAAAGAAAGATGTTTGCACCTGTAATAAATAAAGAAGGATGTTTTTGTGGCATATCAGTCATTATTTCACTCTAAATTGTTAGTCAACAATGATTTTCCAGGTAAGTAGAAATGTTGAATTGACATCCTACTTGATTGTCAATTTTAGTGTCATGGCTGACTTGACTTTTCATAAATCTGGTTCTATAGTTCGGCCCACTCGGATGGAACATCAGACACTGTTATATAGTTTGAGGCAAATAGGTCAATATCGTTGGATTCAGAATTAAAAAAGGAATCCTATAATAGTTAAGTAAATGAAATGTAGTTGTAAAGTTGTAAAATACAGAAAATCACTTTTCATTTCCGCTAAAACAGGAAGTTGTTTCAAAATACTGAATATTCAGGAATAATACTACTTAAAGATTCTCTGATGGTTGTGTAGGTAAAAAATTAGATTTTATTATTTTGCAAAAAAGGTTTTTGGTGATTACTTTTTACCGACCCCCGTATACAAAATCCAAGTACAACATATAATTTGCCTTAATTTTTACTATAAATTCGATTTTTGAATGACGATTTTATGTATAGGTACTTAAACCTATAATGTGTCGACTGTGTCGGTTTAGTTTTTAGTCGAAGGGAATAATGTGAAATGTGCGACATTTAAAAGCTTTGCATGCTTAGGACGATACCAGTTTATTTTTAATTATATTTACCTACCATCAATTAAGATACACGCTCTTCTGCAATCTTTTAAATTGCTTTATTTGTGAGACAGGAAGTCCTCTCTATTCTTTGGCTCTGACCGTTGACTGAAATCAGTCATCATCAGTCCTAACTTGAGGTACAGGTAATTTAATTTAGTTATTAGTTTTTATATAAAATTGTATGCAAAATATTTGGTGTAGCTTGCGGAAATTTCAACAATGGTTCTGACATAGACATGTGTAGCTTTGTCGTTGCCGAAAAATTAAACTGAATATGTTCCGTCTTCTCACCGTTTCACGTCTCTTGGAAAATTCACATAAGCGGTGGTATGTGGTTGGACTAGTGCGGCCCAATGTAGATAAGGACCGCAATAAAACTCTCGAAGACACGGCACAATAATAAAAGGAAAACGTATAAACGACGACCGAGAATCTCGGTACCTATACCTAAAGAAAAAGTGTTGTATTGTTTTCACCAAAATTATAAAAAAAATGTGGGAACGCAAAGTAAAAAAGTCGCTTTGCACACAGTACTTATAGGTATGCACATACCTACACAGCAGCCGCACTCTAAGGCCCATGCTTGTTCTCGATTCGGCCAGGTAGAAGATACCTGCCTCCAGCAGCGACCGCTGCTGGAGGCTAAACAACTAGACGCCTGGAAAACCTCCAGAGAAACCTTTAAAACTTTTTACCGATATGATAATGATATTAGTTTGATTTGAAATGAAAAGCAGTTATCATTAATGGATTTATACAGCCTTTGGCCGCACAACCCGTCATAACACTCATCAAAGACGATCTAAGACAGATCGACTTGCATTCATTATGAAAATGAACCACGATAAGGTATGTCTGTCCGAGCCAACCTGTCTGTTCCAGCCCCGGTTCCAGCTGAGTGCAAGCCAAGTAGAAATCTTGAAAAAGTAACTTCTTGTATTTAAAAAATGCAACAATTCATAAATAGTACCAATAGCTGATTCGACAGTGCTAAATAGCAGTGGCTATTGGCACTGTCTATGTCTATGTAGTCTATGTGGTCACTGTAAATGGTCAAACACGTTGGGCAGCCGCCACATTCCAACGTTCCAACTGCCTTATTATTTCTTTACATCTCTGGTAGACGTGTACAGTACATACACATACAGAGTGTCTCAACTTTGTTATTTTTGTATTAACTTAATAGTTCCTAGGAAAAAATTAAACTACTTTTTTGCTAATTTCGTATTTTACTGTTCACAACCTTGGTAGGGAATACCTACTTTTACCTACATTCAAAGACATTTAAATTTAACCCCTTACCATTTTCATTTTTTAAATTTGCTCGCAAATTTTTTCATTTAAATATGTTTCAATGTAGAAAAATATTATTCTCTACCGCGCTCGTAAAAAGTAAAATGCAAAAGTGGAAAAAATGACACCCGCCTACTATGGGTTTATGCAATGGTTACTATCAATAACTACTGTATGTAAACATGGAACGAAAAAGTTTTTTTTTTCTGGACAAAATATTAAGTTAATGAAAAAATAACAAGAGTAAAAAAATTGAAGTTAATTAGGCTACAGAATACGAATTTCTATTTTTAAATAAACCAACTTACAAAAAGTTCCCTAAAAAACAAAAAGGTGTTTCGGGTTTTTACCCTTAGGACGCATAGCCTGCCAAAAGTAGTTCTACCGAAAAGTGTCTTCCAACTTGCTGGTAACGTATCCCAAAATTCAAGTTTTTTGTTTAAACCGTTTAAATAAAAATCAAAACAATTTTTTTTGTCCTCCTCCTCCTTAAGGATGAAATAACTTTGCAGGGGAGCCTTAAAACGAAAAGTTTTATATTATGAAATACCCCTTTAAAGCTACCTGTGGAACACTTTGTCCAAACATTTCCACATCATTACATCATTACGAAACACCCTCTATAGCGACTTTTTGTACTTGTAATAATTATAGATACTATAAATATGTCGAATATTGTGGATGGAAGAACAAATAAGAAGTTCACATAACCAATAATAGTGAATGATTACCATACATCCTCTAACCCCTTCTAGTAGTTGTATAGAAGACCCCGAAGTCTCCTACATCTCACCGCTACTTGCTATATAGTCAGTTGGAACAAATACCACCTAACGGATGGAATTTGTGTGCTCCGGTAGCGCCTTCGGCACTTTTGAAGAAAGTAATTTCTGGCATTCAACGTTAGTGTTTATTTTCAATACAGAAGAACAAAAATTAACTAGGCAATTTCCTTCCGTTGATCTGTGTCCGTTCCATATAGCTCGCACATTTTTTAAACGCAGAGGACTAAAAGGCAAGGTAATAATCCAGTGCGTCGTCAAAGGGCTTCACTAGGTATTAGAGGGCAACAATGAACCAATAATGAACCAATATTACCTACAAATCTAAAGGTGAATACATCGTATCTAAAAATACTCGAACCTAACCTACCTTGCTACACGGCTATAGTATATTTGATTACGAGTCTGGAAATAAAGATTTTTCCGTGCGCACGTGACAAATTCCCGTGTGAGGCGCTGCCGAACACGGGATGTCATGCAAGCACGGGAAAATCTATTTCTGGACGTGTAAAGAACGTTATTTTTTTTATTATACTTCTTTGAAAACGGAAACTTAAAACATTTTATCGGCATATTATAATAAATTTAATTGACAAAAAATAAACAATGCAGACAATATAGTGTTTGGTATGTATGATGCGTTTCCATGGTTACTCTCAAATGGTTTCAAAGGTTCTTTGTTGTACCTAAATTAGTTATTGTCAGATAAGGTGAATAAAACGTCAAAAATATTACAGAAATGTATCTAAATATTGAAACACTTACGAATTAAAATACAAAATAGGTATATGTTAAATATCAGAGAGCATATAGAGTTTCTTAAATTTAGTTTACTTTGCTGTATATTTCTATTTTAATGCCATATATTCGGTATTTCTATTCAGCGCACGGAAAGTTTTTCCATGCGCTGTTTCCGTGCGCTAGCCCGAAAAAACCCATCTTTCATTATTGCTAAAACAGATGAAAATAAGGTGTTTTCAAAGAAGTACAATAAAAAAAAATTTTCATTCTGCACTAATTACTGTTGATTGACATTGAAAAATCAAAAAGGTAATGCATTCGGTTAAGACTATGCATACATTTTTTTGGAATATCTGGGAAAAGGTAGGTA
The DNA here is from genome assembly GCA_963920635.1 of Pseudeuparius sepicola. Taxonomy (NCBI): domain Eukaryota; kingdom Metazoa; phylum Arthropoda; class Insecta; order Coleoptera; family Anthribidae; genus Pseudeuparius; species Pseudeuparius sepicola. The sequence continues at coordinate 57,229,596 of OY987301.1, read as the reverse complement.
CAAAAACAGTAATTTCGAATTAGCATTAGGCTATTTTCTCCCACCTGTGGGTATAATTTTTTACATCATGACGCAATCATCCTGTATATCAGTCAAAAATCAGTATACTTTCAAGAGATTATTTTTCTAAAATTTGAAAGAAAAAACAAGTAAAAACTTAATCTATTAGGTATTTCTTATATTATACTATTACAAATCAGATGTATAATAATAAAAATACAGGTGGTTACCTACCTAAAAAACACAATAATGGAAAACAGGTGGTGTTAGTGGTCGTTATTTATACAGTGTGACCAATAAAGTACGCACCATAAGGGATTTTTTTTTATTTTTGGATAAAATGAAAATTTGACTTTGCCATCGATTTGTGCTTGTCGGAGGATGAAAAATGACGCCACAAGAATCGACCACGTGACTTGCGGTATCTGTCAAAATTGACATTTTCTTCAAAAATCATCCAAAATCGGCTTTATTTGACGCATTTTCGAAAAAAGTTATTAGAAAAAGTTGTTTCTTTTGCAATTGTTAGCCCACAGACCAATTTTCAGAGACCCAAGAAGACTTTCGTTTTTTGCGACTTTTTCTAAAAAAAGTTCCAAACATTTTAACTAAAATTTATTTATTGAAAATTGTATACTTTTTTGACAGATCGACACCTCTAATATAATTTTAACATCAACTCTAATGCTAGCTAGTTGTTTTCTTAGAAAATCTCCATTTGCGGTTTCAAAGATTATGTCGAGTTTGGTGCAAAGTTGATTTAATTTCAAAGGTTTGATGAATTCAAGCCTAGTCTACTTTTCACATCGTTAAATACATTCATCTAATAGAAGTTATGTAACCTCCAGTTTGTGAAAAAATCTTTGGAAGATGTTTTAAGGAGAATCATTATTTGTCTTGAGCGTGAGCGTGAAGGACGCCATACTGAAACGTAGTGTTTTGATAACCAAATGTGTTCATTTATTTGTGCTCTCTTTACATAAATTCTTTCAGATGAATGTATTAATTTAACGATGTGAAAAGTAGACTAGGCTTGAATTCATCAAACCTTTGAAATTAAATCAACTTTGCAGCAAACTCGACATAATTTTTTAAACCAAATAGAGATTTTCTAAGAAAACAACTGGCTAGCATTACAATTAATGTTAAAAATATATTAGGGGTGTCGTTCTGTCAAAAAAGTACAATTTTCAATAAATAAATTTTAGTTAAAATGTTTGGGAAAATTGTTTTTTTAGAAAAAGTCGCAAAAAACAAAAGTCATCGTGGGTCTCTGAAAATTGGTATGTAGGCTAACAATTGCAAAAGAAACAACTTTTTCTAATAACTTTTTCCGAAAATGCGTCAAATAAAGAGGATTTTGGATGATTTTTGAAAAAAATGTCAATTTTGACAGATACCGCAACTCACGTGGTCGATTCTTGTGACGTCATTTTTCATCCTCCGACAAGCACAAATCGATGGCAAAGTCAAATTTTCATATTATCCAAAAATAAAAAAAATCCCTTATGGTGCGTACTTTATTGGTCACACTGTATATACTTCCAGTGTGTCATAATAAACTATTAAATGGGGACTTTTCGCGAACCCTAAATCCCTGGACCTAGACTTTCCACAAAGTCGTCGTCTCGCCAGGCAGACTTACTTGGTCCTGGAATCTAGGTTTCGCGAAAAGTCGGCCTTGCGGGATGCTTTGCAAATTAACTACAAAAATTATATACAGTGTGTTTCACTTTGAGTGGAGACGATTCCGTATTTTTCGAAAGATGGGCCAATTTTCAAAAAAAAAAAATTCAGCCTATAGTACGCGAAGAGCTCTACATTTCGGGTTATAATTTTTTTTAAATAGTCCCATTCCATGACCTACTGTTATTAAAAGAAGACACCCAAAAAACACAAAACCACATTAGGTATTTTTAAAGAATAAAATGGGTATATACCATAGAATTGGCCATAGTTCAAAACTCTACAAAATTTCAATACAAGTTATACAAGGCGTTCACCAAACAGAGTCAAAATTCGAAAAAAATATGGATATTCCGGGATACCTTGTATCAGAGCATATTTTGGTGATCTTTTTTCGCGAATCGATTAAACCTTTACCGTGGTATTATTTTAACAACAGCAGTCCATGGAAACGGGTTATTTAAAAAATTTGCGCTATTTACGATAATATTGAAATCATAGAAGAATTTGATAATGAAAATGATATTATACACTGAGGTTGAGAAGTGAGCCATTATTTACCGAGCATTTTTAAATAATAAAAATATGCGAGGTAAATAATGGTCTTCTCAACCGAAGCGTATATAGAATTTTTTTACTACTAACATTGAAATGCCATATTTTACAGATCTGATTAGATTTAGCCTGGGAGCTCGTTGTCAAGATGATAATAGAAAATTTTTCATTATTTACCTAGGTATTTTTTTATTATCATTATTTACCTAGGGAGAGAAATATTACTTCTCATTAGAGGAATGAGGTAAATAATGATGATTTCTCAGGTTAGTAGTAAAAAAATATATATTATACGCTTTCATTGCAGCTTTTTGTAGACTGCGTCATGGTATTTTTAGATTTTCGGAGCGACGTTTACTTCAGTTTTTGATCATTTATAATTTAGTTTAGTTTTTTTATTGCATATTTCGAAATAAATCGTTGTCGTGAGTACGATGTATGTAGGACACACTTATTTTTTTCGTGTTGGTCGCTAAAACGCACATTTACTAAGAAAAAAATTAATACGGTCCTGGACTTTGCATCAGGTGATCTTTATTTTAATATCTACTGGATTAATTAAACTCAATGTTTGTCATATTTTAATTTTTTTTTTCTATGAATACTTTAAGTAACAACAATAATTATTAACAATAGTGGGATACATTTTACCTTTCGTCGCTACGCGACGCGTGATAATTTTCAAAAAATTCTTCACTAGGGCGATTACTAGTGAAAATACCACTAACTGTTGCTAAAAGAATCACCAGATTGGCTAATATTTTAAAAATTTTGTCATTTCATTGGTTCATATTGGCAGGCCTTGAATTCTCAACAAAATTCACTGGTTTTTGATATTTGTTTTGCCCAAGTCGCTGGACATCAAAGCAGAATAAAAATTACTATGAAAATTTCATCATACCATGTGACTGTCGGCAGATGCATAATGGCCATGAGTGGTCGTCAAAAAAATTCCAGGAATGCGAATACTTCGCTCCGTGTGGGCCACGAGTCATGAGAAATATTGAAGATAGTATTTTTATAAACATGGTACCATATAAGCAACCAGATGGGATAAATTTAGACATTAGGCAATTCACAAGAGAAAAAAAATTAAACGTAATCTTTTCTATACCTTACAACATATCATGATTCTTTGCGAGTTATATGGTAATTATTGTATTTTCATAGGATTTTATTTTCGTCCTAGTAAATAACCTACGACATTTTGTTCCACAACAACTTTTTTCTTCAAAATAATACCACAATAGAATTCCGGGAACGCAAGAAACCCAAAAAACGCTCTTTTCAAATTTAAACCATTGCACCCCGTCTAAACCACTCCTTGTTTATAACCTTGCCAAATGCTAACATTAATTCCGTTTGCTGGAAAGTGCGGAATCACGAACCTTAACTAATTTCCATTTCCACCAGCTCCTAGGGGGAGATTTTGCCCAAGTGAACCCTCGTACAAAAATTTTAGTTAATACCTATCTCAAAAGGTACATTCAAAAGTTATCGACCGAGTTATCTCGACGGAACACACATATCATGTCGTGTTTTATAGGTTAACAACATGTAGGTACCATGTTTCCTATTGCAATGAAATTAATTTATAAATTCCTAAGATTCCCCTTAATATTCTCGTACAAAAGAGAAATGAGCCAATAAATATGAAGTTGTCTCTTAAGTGCATTCCTAAGCTACTTCAAATATTGGATTCCTATATTATTATACATAAAATGTAAATCTTCCTGTCTTGTAGAGATGCCAGAGTTTGAATTGAGACGTGTTATTAAAATCGTATTTATGACAGCCATAAAGATGCTCAGGAATGTAAGAGTATAATACAGCAATACAGAGTAATCCATATAGCATTTACCCTCCCCCACTACTTCTTTATTTATCGAGTTAAAGATAAATTTTGTGGTAATAAAAGTTTTAGGATTTTTGATGGGCGTTTCCATGGTCTCGTTGAAATTCTACAGGGTGTCCCATAAAGGCGGTACAAACCAAACTTATGTTTATACAGGGTGTAACTTAAGTACGTCAAAATATTTCAGGGTGGTGATCTTCAGCCAGATCTAAACTTTGATATGACTTTTTTAAATCTATTATTTTCAAGGTCGGGATCGAATCAGTGACGGGGATATTGGTAAGTCGAAAAAATAATATGGCCCCGTACCAAAGTAAAGTAAGAATCAGTTTCGGATGGAGAATTTAATTTTGAACAAAAAGTATTTCTTGACTTATTTTTGTATCTGTCACCGTTTCGTGGCAAATTAGATTTTTCAAATTTATTTCATTTTTCAAAAAATATCAGATATTTAACAGAATTTAATTAAAAATTACTAATCATGTGTGCTCCAAATATCAATAATTTCGGTATAAGTGACTTCATGAAAATATTTTTCACAAATGGATACAGCCTAACGGGTAAAGGCGCGGCTTATGAAAACGTCATTTAATTTATCGTAGGTTAAAATTCCACACAATACCTTTTCTTCTTTTTTTAATTATTAGCAAAAATAAAGATTTTATTGTTTACTAACCATAAATTTCGAAACCACTAAATGAGGTGTCCAAACCCTTACTTTCAATTTAAAAGTTGGGGGTTGCAGCTGCCATTCAATGGGAGTGGAATTATGGGATGGAATTTTTAGGTTGTACTACATCATTTTATAATCTAAAATTATCGTGTTTAGTCATTCTTTGATATGTATTAAATATCAAGATATTGAATTTATTCCATTAGGCTCTTCTATACTGTGTATGTGTATGGACAATCGTTACAGCCGTCAAATGAAGTGTCTGCACACAACACGTTAACATTTTTGTAATGATATATGGAATTTTTTTCGAAAATAATGGCTTTACAATTAGTAAAATTGTCAAAATTCTTTAATTAAGTGCTCAAACTGAAGTCCTTCCTAAGTCTATGTATCTCGAAAACGAACCATTTGCGGATAAAGTAAGTTTAAGAAAAAATGATAAAAGAATGTCTTTTAAACGTTTATAACGTTTATACATCATAATTAGAACACGAATACAACAGTAGGAGAGCAAAATAAAGAGAATCATGGCGTCAGCACTAGAGTACATACATTATATACACGTCGCAAAATCGAAGTTAGCGCAAATGATTTCTCAATTCTGAAATTTTGCAAAACATGAATTTAAACTATAAAATTCGGACGAAACAAACAGTCAGACTTTTTTTTATTAGGATCCAGTGAGTCGGCAGTCATTAGAAGTGAGAATAGCAAGTGCCCGCGACTTTATGCCAATTAGAAATTTTTGAGTAATTATTCAGTATAAATTATTTATCACAAAATATGCTTATGAAAATTTATTTTCCAGAAAAAATAGGTATACAAAAAAAAAATAAAACAAAAAAAATAGGGTGATTTATTCATAACTACATTAATTTTAACAGCGGGTAGGGAAAAATGCTATGAATGCGAAATCGCAATTAAAAAAATTCCAACTTTTTTTTAAAGCCGGAATTATTTTTTTTCTAAACCGCATTTTTACCTATTTGGCCCTCTATTTACGGCTGCCACTGGATTGCTTTCAGGGCGCATGAGGCATCGGACGACGCTTGCCGTTGCGCGCGTCAACATTGTTGCCAGATGTACGCAACTTTCGTAAATTTAAAGGAATGTTTTCAGTACATAATTATTTGTATTGTAGGCGAATGTTCCGCCAAATGCTTGCGGAAATTATGGACAAATGTTAACGCTTACCTCTTGTAACGGTTAGTTTTGCCCTGAGACACCTTAAGGCGAGCCTTAAGGGATAAATGCCAACGAGAAAAATAAATGAAACGACTGCTTACGTGACCTTTTGATTTTTGGATGCTTTATTAAGTAGGTACCTATTCAACTAGGGGGCTTACATGATTTCGTGGACCTCGACACCACTGAAGACGATTTTTTCTCGATAAAACGAACTTCACTCACTTTCGCTTGGGGCACTAATATTTCCGCTCACTAGTTCACTGATAATCCTTTTTACTACACCAAGACGCTCCTAGAGTAAGTAGTTGTGTTCTGTGATTGTTCTGCTTCCTCTGAAATAAGAACGTCAAAATTAGCCAACATCTCTGGGATACAGTTGCTTAAAATTACCTTACTTTCCGCTTAAGTTGGTTACCATCACCAACGATACACTTCTCATTCCTTTATTTCTCGTTATGTTTGCTTTTCATTGTTACTAGGGATCCATATTTGCAATAGAATCGTTTCCGTGGGGGGTGGTCCTCCTCTGTGACATTGGTTCAGTCGTAAGTACTTGAATCTTTCTAATTTCCACCTTTCGATCTTTACAGCTTTTTCTAGTTTCTTTTCCTGCCGTTAGGTATGTTACCGGGTATAGCCTGATGTGTAACCTACCGAGTCTTAGTATTATTTCTGGGCGAGTTAGGGATGATGGGTTGCTAAAAGTCCTTAGCTTTCTTGACTTCTGTTTGTCACAACCCTTGTCGTGCAGTCGTTAGTAGGAGTAGGAGGATGTGTGTAGCCCGAACTCCGCAAAAGGAGCTTGGCGATTGCCCGTGGCCGAGAATTTCCGGCACGCGGCGCGTTGGTGTTTGCGGCATTGATCCTTGCCAAGTTTCTGCAGAGTGCACTGTGAATTTCCTTTCGTTTCTCGCACTCCGCCTCACTAATCGCACATGTGATGTTATTGTTTCCCGTATTTCACAGCGCACATTCTCCGTATTTTGGTTTGGATATTTTTAAAGGTTATGTCCCATGTCGCATTCATTGACACTACTTCGTTCGTAGAAAGCATTCCCGTAATGAAACGTCGTTGTGGTTTCGTACTTAGTTTCGCTACCTGCCGATAGGTGGCGCGCTTCTAAATAGTTCCGCGGTAGCTTGACTGACATTCTGCAGGCATTCTCCATGAAGGATCATTATTATGTCTATCATTTCCGCATTTGTCTAGAGAACCGTGTTGGTAAAAAAGCAAAAATGTTGCACAAAGAGTACCGAATATACCTACAGAATGTAGGCAACTCTGGTTTCTGTAGTACGTGCTGCCATCTATTAGAAAGGTTCGCTAGTTACCGTGTCATAAAGCGCGCTGTAGACTTTCGGTTTTGAACACACAGAGGGTGACTGAGAGCTCAACCACAGATTCGGCGACGTTAATACCAACGAGATGGCGCCACATACAATAGAAACCGGCAGCAGATCCTTGACAATGACAAGTTTGACGTAATAAATAATAGTTGTGGAATGCGGATGGGACGCCTGCGTTCTTTTTAATAAAACTTTTGTCTTAAATCTCAAAATCTAGCGAATTTCGGAGACAGTTTCAGTCTTTTGAGGTTTCAGTATTTTCCACCCTCTGTAGACACTGAGTGCGTTTTGTGCGTGTGATTGTGAAGGCCTTTTGTATTGTTATAGCGGGTGCTGTGAAAAGTGTAGTGATAAGGGTCTCTCGAGTTAGATGCTGAACACGCCAAGTCCAAGGTGTGCTAACACCCTGTTATTGGCATATCAACTAGGTAAATAATTCATAAACTGAATATTTTTTCGTAATTAAATTATCAATAAATAATGGCAACGTCGCGGCCGGTGCCATGTGCTGCAGCATAACGTCGTAGCCACATGCGTTCAGGTGCGCCTCGTTACGCGGGATTTGGGATAAATTGCCCCATTATTTAAATATGCAGCAAAAAATTTTTTTTAGCGTTTTCGGTATATATGTGCCTCCCTGATGACGTGGTTAAAATTAATGTATTTATGAATAAATCACCCTGTATAATATGTATAGTGAAAAAATCCTGAATTATGTCATTTTTTATGAGGATGCTTCGGCAATCACAATATAATTTACCTAAATGGGTCTAAAATAGTTCAAGCTATGACAATAAAGTTTTTCGACTGAAAACTTGGCTTTATTGCGTTTTACATGTTATGTTTCTAACATCACCAAGAACTGGCACCTTCTCCAATATTCTAGCGTTACATTTTTGAACCGATGCAGGTCTAACTACTAACTTAATTCTGTAAGTAAGGGCTCATGAAATTAAAGTAATAAATTTTTTATATTCGGACCAGGTATGTGCTTGACGTCTAGAGGATTGACTTTTCTCAGTTTAGTTTATAACCAATCAATGCTGTTGATTAACACTAGCACAGAATAAATAGCTTCACAACAGAAGCGTCCATAAAGACGTGTCAAAAATAAGCGAGCTCCATTTCAATTTACAGGAAAATAACCAATAACTTGTACATAAATTTGGTCCTAATACAATCTCTTTGCAATGTGGATTAATGTAAAATCAAACAAAATGCACAATGTTTATCCCTTTAGAAGATATTTCGCGTCAAAGCGAGCATCCTTTTGACACATGTCCTTATGGACGCTTCTGTTGTGAAGCTATTTATTCTGTGACACTAGGTATTGAGGCTAAAATATCATCAGTTTCTTCAAACAACTAGCAGTCGCTGGAATATACTTGATAACAAGTAAAAAATCGTTTGGCAGAGCCACTAATCTAAAATCGTCAGCTAAAATGTTACCCCTGGTTGGTTCTTTATTGTCTTTAATATATCAGCAAGTCTAGATATCTAATTTGTGCAAGTTCAGTTAGGTACTTACGAATTCTGTCGTTTTATAGATAAAATCGACTTGTTTAAAATAAAAAAAAAGTTTTGTAAACCAACCAGCATAACGTCCGAATCATCAATACCAATACCTAGTGCTCCCAGCATTTTCCTCAGCAAAATAGAATAGTTCATTTCCGTCATGGATTATTAGAATGAATGGTGAAAATAGTTCAAATCATAAAAAATAAAAGCTTGTAAAACACGCGGGCCGCGGGATCCGATGTTCCGATTTGTGACGCCACAAAATAGGTTATGTTTATGTTCTCGCAGGCTGACAGCTTGGCATTAAGGTGCGGCGTTGCCAAACCTGGTGCCACGGCGGTAAATTTAGGGAAAAATAAAATCCAACAGGTAGTTACGTATATTGAACTTTAAAAATTAATTGCGGCAAAACGGGGGCGATAAAAAAATTAAAAAAAAATACAGCAAGTATATCTCACCCAATACTATCCGATGAGCAAATAAAAAAAAGTGGTGTATTAGTCCATTGACAACGCCGAAGAATATGGTATAGTTAAAGAAATATCAGACGATTCAGCTGAAGATAGTAGCAAAAAATATAACGGCAACAGCGATGACAGCGATTTTGTATGTTAATGTTAAATGTTTTTTTAACTTCTTTTGAACACTTTCATTTATTTCTCAATTTTTTTATAAAAAAAATCAAAATGTTTTTATTTTGTTAAATAAATGAATTTTTAATGAAACAACCATTTTTTTCTTTTTAGTATATTGCTCTTCTCAGTAATGTGCATTTTTTTGTTTAGGCCCTTTGCATGGCCTGCTGTAATATAAAACGTAACCCCAAAAGTGGCGAAATTCTATTAGGCTTTTTTTTTAAAGAAAAAACTAATTGTCCAATCGATTCAGCCATGCTTCAAAACCCTTAATACCAAGTTTTATAGTTGCATCTTATACAGAGTGTTTATAATTTAGGTGCAAATTTCGGAAAATACCAATATTTGAGGCACCCTGTATTAAGAGGATTAAACATTTTATTGATATTTTTTTCTTCCGACAGAGGTGTACTACAACGGCTTTGAAATTGCACTATTTTTACTGTCCTAGTTCATACAATGCGTGTCGGATTGAAGGAAATATAGTTTTTTCGTTTATTTTTAACAAAAGGTATTAAACTGAACATAACTAACAATAAAATAACCAAATATCTCTAAATTTTCGTATTTTCTATTGTCCCTCATTCAACTTGAATACATTTCTCTAATATTCTTTGGCAGCTCGCTAAGGTAATGGGGGATTGCCAAAAGATGTTTAAAATCTTTATTAAAAACTCAGTTAAAAATAACGAAATTTGTACCTAAATTATAAACACTCTGTATAAAATGCAACTTTGAAATTTGGTATTAAGAGTTTTGATGCATGGCTAAATCGATTGGACGATTAGTTTTTTCTTTAAAAAATGCCTAATAGGATTTCGCCATTTTTGGGATTTACGTTTTATATCATAGCAGGCCATGCAAAGGGCATAAATAAAAAAAATGCTCATCACTGAGTAGAGCTCCTTAAATATGCAATATACTAAAAAGAAAAAAAGAAAATCGGTTGTTCCATTAAAAATACCGATGTTTAAAGAATCAAACTGAAATACACTGTATATAAACTTTGAAACTGTACAAATTCCTAAAATCTTCATTTTTGAAGATAATCTCCTAAACTTTTTTTGTTTGAAAGGCCTTAAAAAACCGCTTCTTTTGACCTTATTGCCATTTTTAAAAAGCAAATCAAGGGCCGGCTGAGAAGTTTTTATACCCCCGATTTTCACGAAAACCATTTAGCGATCTTTTTATTTAAAATCTGATTCCACAGAGTTAATCAGAATACCCCAAAACCCCCATATACCAAATTTGAACAAAAAATATATAGGGAGTTCCATTCTGTAGGGTGTCAAATTTGAGCAAAATAGGAATTTTAAAGACATCTGGCGAGTCAAGTGTGCCATGGAATCCCTTCAAAACACTTTAATGTTCAGCAGGACCACTCAAAATATTGGTGTGAAAAGATTTACTACAAAAATATACACGGTATTTTTCTCTGAGCCATCTAAAAATTCTAAAATTTTATGAAACTTATACGGATCAAGAGTGCTCTGGAATCATTTGAAAAATATTGATAAACACAAAAGTAATGTATTTCTTTACAAACAGCCAACTAACAAATAAAAACAAATTAAATTATTGGACCTTTCTCAACAAAGTCACTGTCTAAGATGATACATTTTCTGTGCGTTTCCTGTTGTGGCACACCAGCCATCTTAACTGATATGGACTTACTGACTGGCAGGATTCTGTATTTTTTAGACTTAGTTATAGTGTGTGGAGCGGTTTTGATATACTCGAATTTTGGCCGATAAAAAGTTCCAAAATTCAGTAATTTGAGATGGCACAGATAAGAACACTCTGTATATTTTGTATTGGACCTTTGCACACCAACACCTTAAGTGGTCGTGTTGACCATTCAACTGTTTTGAGGGGATTCCATGGCACACTTGACTTATTGGCTTTTAAAATTCTTATTTTGATCAACTTTGACACCCTGCCGAATAAAACTCCCTGTATATATTTTTTTAAAATTTGGTGTATAAGGGTTTTGGGGTGTTCTTATTAATGCTGGAGGGTCAGATTTTAAATAAAAAATCGCAAAATGGTTTTCCTGAAAATCGGGGTATAAAAAAATCGCAGCCGGCCCTGGATTTTCATTTTGAAAAATGGCAGGAAGGTCAAAAGAAGCGGTTTTTGAAGGTCCTTCAAACAAAAACAAGCTTAGGCGATTCTCTCCAAAAATGAAGATTTTACGGATTTGTACATTTTTAAAGTTGGACACCCTGTATGCTGAAAACGTAAAAAAATACTCTATTGTAACTAAAAATGCCTTTAAAGTTGTTATATCGGCTTTTAATGAACATGTTTGCACCGTTTTCTAACATACTCAAAGATTTAGCAGAACAATTTTAAGTTTCGGTATTCTAGTTCTAATTTTTATGATTAATTTGGAGGCCTTTTTCCGTCGCATCTTTATTGGCCTGAGGCCTCCAGGGTCCCATTTTCTTTTAGTTTCCATTGTTTTCCCTGTAGAGCTTCCATGAGTTTCTAGAAATTTGCTAGAACTTTATGATTTGGGCATCTATCATTGGCCACGAATATTCTATAGTCTCCCGGCTTCCATTTGAATATACTGGATGATCAATATGGGGATCTCGGAAACTAGCGTAGATAGAAGGAAAGTTTTAAGGCGTCTACGTCAAAACTAACCATTACAAGAGGTAAGCGTAAATATATCTTTCCATAATTTCCGCATGCATTTTGCAGAACATTCGTCTATAATGCAAATGATAATGTGCTGAACACATTCTTCTAAATTTATGAAAGTTTCGTACATCTGGCAACAAAGCTAACGCGCATGACGGCAAGCGTCGTCAGATGCCTCATACGCGTTGAAAGCCAGTCAGTGGCAGTCGTAAATAAGGGGTTAAATAGGTATAAATGCGGTTTAGAAAAAAAATAAATCCGGCTTTAAAAGAAATTTTTTTAATTGCGATTTCAGGTACCCGGTATTTTTCCCTACCCACTGTTAAAATTAATGTAGTTATAAATAAATCACCCTGTATATTACATTCACTAATGATATTGGTATAAATTTTGAGTTTTCGGAAAATAGTTTAGAGATTCTAATTAAGTTTACACCTTTCCGCGCGATCCAGAGCCAAGGTATCCGGCCGATGAATTATTGCTGACTCTACATTGGCTCTATGTATCCCTAAAATACAACTCCATGTAAAAATATCAACTTTATGAAAACTCGTGAAATTTTTTGAAGCCAGCTCGCGGACTATAATACATTTTTGCGCTAAATTTTTTAAAAGTAGCGTAATATTTTTGATTTTAATAAGATACGCGGACACTTTTTCTCAGTTAAGAAACTCCTCGTGCCCCTGAACCTTAACTCCTATTGTTCGTAAATATCGTAAAACATTTTAATAAAAAAAACGCCGAACCATTTATTACAAGTGTCATTCTAACACTGTTTTTGATTTGCCAGCCTATGTTTTTAAAGAAATATCCTATTATAACATATTTTCTAGGACAATTTCATATATTGAACAATATGATTTCCAGTACTTTTACGCAGTTTCACCCAGTTAAGAAAAACGTGGCTTTTGAAACAATAAACAGTACGATTCATGCAGATTCCAGACAATAAATTAATAACAATAATTGTATACAAAGATAATGAGATCACACCAATCGTCATTATTTCCTAGAATGGAATATTTTTTAGATCAGAGTAGGTAATTGTTATTAACAGCTGTTTCAATTATTGGTTACTGCTAAGACCCTCAACCGGATTTTTTTCTTGGGTTGACTATCAGCGTAAATAACGTATTTGCTCTGTGAATTATTATTATTAAAGAATTAAATAGCCAGAAGCTAATAACGGATTCATACGGCTTGTCTTCTCTATTTGTGTAGGTAGGTATTTTACGTTAATTTAAATCTTCGTAATTTTTGAACTTTTTAAAATTTATGTATTTGCTCTGGAAGAAGCGTATTTTTCAAATGCATGGTTTTTGTTTATTTGGCAACATTAAAAATCGTGCACTGCAGGAAACCAAAATAATCAACTATTCGTGTATTTAATTAATTGGATTTTCGCCACAGTAACCTGAAACAAACGCAATAAAGGACAACTTTTTCAAGTTGCCAGGAAAAAACACTAAAAAAGTCTGTAAACATGAAAAAGTTGCCCTTTAATCAATTTGTTTCAGGTGTCTGTGGCAAAAAACGCAATTAAAAATTAAATGGATCTACTTATTTGTCTTTTCCTATTTTGAAACAGGCCGATAAGTTCTCCAGATATTTTTGCGTTAACAGAAGGCATGCTTATAAACACAGTTTTTAGATAATCTGCGTAAACACATTCCTTAAAGCAACAGGTAAGGTAAACGTAAAAGTAAAAAAAAAGAGAGAAAACGCATCTGTAAAACCAACCAGTGTTAAATTTTCTTACCGAATCTCCCATGTGGTTGAATTGATAAATAGATTTTTCCAATCACTAGGAAGATCGGCTATAATCTGTAGAATCCAGTTGAAAACGCTGTTTCATATAAACATGGAATATCGTTTTATGAACTATAGCGCGAGGACTCAGTTTTGAAATAAAAATGCAAAAAGAGCAATCCAATCTGCTGAATGAATTTCTTGGTTAGACGATTACGAAATGATTTGCAAGAATCGTAGAATTTCTACATGTCTTAAAAAGTAGCTATTTACTGGTTTAGTTATTGTTTAAACAGGTGTGGTTGATATCGGCGATAAAGATATAGAACAGTTTAAGTTTAGTGACTTCGGGGATTTTGGACACCTTGGTAACTACTCGTATTTATATTTTTGGGAGAATGCGATATTTACACAGAGTAGTTTTGGGAAATTGTTTGGGTTGTACTCTGTGTTTTCTACCAGTTTTTATATTTTTTATCAAGGGAAACAAGTTGTTCTTCAGCGTCTATATATTGTGAACATTACTATGGGTAACCTACAAGTAATAGTTATATCATTTACATATAAAACTAATCAGGTACGGAAAATAACATAAACGTAAGTGTTTAGTAAAAAAAATTTTGTTATTTGATGCTTATTGGCGGGTGTGCATTAAAATACCTGACTTTTAATTTTTAAAACACCATTTTGAAAATTATATTGGTTTTTCCATAAAGAATTCCATGACATTCCCTCTCTTTTGAAATATACCTAACAGCTAAATTAAAACATTTTCAAAAATCCTGTTTTGTACCAAAATCTATCCCTATATTGCCATTGAAAATAAAAACTTTGAAAAAATAATTTTAAAATGTCACAATATGCATAAAATCGAAATTCCTATTTTACTCATAGATTTTCTATATTCCAGCAATTTATTTTCGCTCTCGTTCGAATGGAAAATAATTGATCTTTATGGTTCAAATATGAGTTTTGCCTTTTTTTACAAAATACAGAATGATGGACGCTGTGATATTTTGAAAACGCTACGTTTCTTACTTTAACGGCTTAAAAAATTAAAAAAAAAATCGACAAACTAAGAACCAATAAGTACAAATATATTTGGACCGGGAGATCGTGGCAGATTTTTGGACGTGATTTTACTCAATATCCCTTGCAAAGGGCATTATGGGGCACATATTCTCACAATAATAAGGTATGAATCAGAGAGTCATCCTGGGTTCTTCATGTGAAAAACTGAGTTTTCAATTATTCGAAAAACATGCGTTTTGATATGATTTTATACAGGCTGCCATGTTTTTTATAATGAAGTTCAAATAGAAAATTCCTCGGAAAACCATAGGCATACCGTTAGGGTGGGTCCAAAGGGCTATTATTGCCACGTGATCTTGTATTTTAATAATTAATTTTTCCATGTTTCTGAACAGGCTGCCAATGAGAAGTATGCAAGTTCTTATTATGAAAATGCTGAAAAAATGATGGCATACCTTTCGCGCATGTCCAAGTACTGTTTAAATTGAATGTTATTTAATCATTTAAACGAGTTATTCGATGTAAAGTGTACTTGGACGTGCGCAAACGGTATGCCATCTTTTCTTCAGCAGTTTCATAACAAGAACTTGCATACTTCTCATTGGCAGCCTGTTCAGAAACATGGAAAAATTAATTATTAAAATACAAGATCACGTGCCAATAATAGCCCTTTGGACCCACCCTAACGGTATGCCTATGGTTTTCCGAGGAATTTTCTATTTGAACTTCATTATAAAAAACATGGCAGCCTGTATAAAATCATATCAAAACGCATGTTTTTCGAATAATTGAAAACTCAGTTTTTCACATGAAGAACCTAGGATGACTCTCTGATTCATACCTTATTATTGTGAGAATATGTGCCACATAATGCCCTTTGCAAGGCATAGTGAGTAAAATCACGTCCAAAAATCTGTCACTATCTCCCGGTCTAATTTGACAGCTCTGTTATCCCAGGACACATTGAGTATTACACAGGGTGTCCCTAAATTAGCCTGTCATAATTTACCAGCGCGTTCTGCGACCCAAAAAAATGAAAAAAATTTGGAAATAAAAATGCCTATAAACCTATATAAAAGTTCCTATAAACACAGGTTTAAAAATGCCCCCAAAGGGGGCTATATAGCCCACGAAATGGACACTTTGTCAAACGGTTTTCTTCTAAATATTTCCAGAACGAACAAAAATATAAAATTCTGAAATTTGGTATGTGAAATACCTGAGAGGTTTGACATTTACCGAGGTAGCGATAGTTTGACATTCTTCATCATAGGCGCCCCAAATTAGGTTAAGGGGTTAAAAATACCACAAATTTTTTGTGTATGTTTTTTCGCCAGAAATTTTAAATTTCAGGGTATAGGTATTCTTCGAAAAAAAAGGTGCTTTTGTTAAACTTCAATAGTATGCACCATTTTAGAGTTGATTTTTTTTTCATTCTGCCATAAAAATAGGTATTAGAAATTAGCCATAATTCACCAGCGACCTAAAAAATGTATCATATCAAATATACCAATAATTACAGAATTTTATCTTTGTTCGCTCTGGAAATATTTTAGAAGCGGATCGGGGGAAGAAGACGAGGTAGGTAATTTGTTTACATTGGCATTTCTTAAATTGAGTCTTTCCTATTTTCTAATGCATAATAAATAGTTTCTTGATAGACTTGTATATAGTATATATGTTTTGAGATACGTATATCTTATATTTACAAAATAACCTAAATCGTATAAAAAAATTGGAAACATTGAATGTGCCAACAACATCTTACGAAGGCGTAGAAGGCCACAGCGGTGATTTATTCTAAATTTCGACTTTTTTCTCGAAGCTTAACTAAATTTCGACTTTTTTCTAGAAGTTTAATTAAATTTCGACTTTTTCCTCGAAGTTCATCTAAATTTCGCCCTTTTTCTCGAAGATCATCTAAATTTCGCCTTTTTTTCTCGAAGTTTAACTAAATTTTGACTTTTTCCTCGCTTTAAATGCTGACTTCGAACAACCATGTACTGAGAGATACGGCGCGGCGTTTGGCTTCTATCTATGCTTGGTTCTAACTTTATTATTCTGTGGTCCTAATCCTGTTGCAGGGTTGCCAAGTGTACGGTAATTACCGTGCCTGTACGGTCATTTTTCAAACTGTACGGTATACGGTCCAAATCCATTACCGTACATTGAAAGTAGTTACGGTAATTTAAAAATATACGAAAAATTTACAACTCGCGCCGAACTCTCAATTTCAGTGCAGGAGTCAGGTAAAATTTATAACTAGAACACACCGGTTCGCAGTGACCTATTTATAGTCTTAGTGGCGCCCTCTCTTCCAGATATTCAATATTTTTTAACAGCTATTATTTAACTTGCCCTGTTAGTATGTATATACAGGGTGTCCAACTTTAAAACTGTACAAATCCGTAAAATCTTCATTTTTGGAGATAATCGCCTAAACATTTTTTTGTTTGAAGGATCTTCAAAAACCGCTCCTTTGGAAGTTCCTGCTATTCTCAAAACGCAAATCCAGGGCCGGCTGCGATTTTTTTATACCCCCGATTTTCATGAAAACCATATTTAGCGATTTTTTTTATTTAAAATCTGACCCCACAGCGTTAATCAGAACACCCCAGAACCACCATATACCAAATTTGAACAAAAAATATAAAGGGAGTTCCATTCTGTAGGGTGTCAAAGTTGAGCAAATTAGGAATTTTAAAGACATCTAGCGAGTCAAGTGTGCCATGGAATCCCTTCAAAACAGTTGAATGGTCAACAGGACCACTCAAAATGTTGGTGTCAAAAGATTTACTACAAAAATATACAGGGTATTTTTCTCTGAGCCATCTCAAAATTCTTAAATTTTATGAAACTTATGCGGATCAAGAGTGTCCTTGAATCATTGCAAAAATATTGATAAACACAAAAGTAATGTATTTCTTTACAAAATGCCAATTAACAAATAAAAACAATTTAAATTATTGGACCTTTCTCAACAAAGTCACTGTCTAAATGATACATTTTCTGTGTGTTTCCTGTTGTGGCACACCAGCCACCTTATCTGATTTGGACTTACTGACTGACAGGCTTTTGTATTTTTTAGATCTAGTTCGTTTATAGTGTGTGGAGCGGTTTTGATATACTCGAATTTTGACCCGTATAAAGTTCCAAAAATTCGGAAATTTGAGATGGCACAGATAGGAACACTCTGTACATTTTGTATTTGACCTTTACACTCCAACACCTTCAGTGGTCCTATTGACCATTCAACTGTTTTGAGGGGATTCCATGGCACACTTCGCTTGGCAGATGCCTTAAAAATTCCTATTTTGTTCAAATTTGACACCCTGCAGAATGGAACTCCCTGTATATTTTTTATTCGAATTTGGTAAATAGGGGTTTTGGGGTGTTCTGATTAACGCTGTGGGGTCAGATTTTAAATAAAATTATCGCTAAATGGTTTTAGTAAAAATGGAGGATATAAAAAAATCCCAGCCGGCCCTGGATTTGCATTTTGAAAATGGCAGGAAGGTCAAAAGAAGCGGTTTTTGAAGCCCTTTCAAACAAAAAAAAAAATTAGGCGATTATCTCCAAAAATTAAGATTTTACGGATTTGTACAGTTTTAAAGTTGGACACCCTGTATGTATGTGTGGGTCGAATCTTGCAAGCTGAATTAGAACCACTTCTTGACATTCGATTGAGCTGAAATTTCGCATACACCTTTAGTTCTGGTGACAATACAATATGCAATACTCAATATTGTAATGCTTTCAAAACTACCGTCGCCAGAAGATGGCGCATGATGTATTTTTTGTCAACCCCCTTTATATGGGTATCAAATGAAAGGGCTTAAAGAGTAGAAAACGATTAAGTTAGTGATATCACACTAAATTCAATATGGCCTCCGCTCCAAGATGGCGGATTACCTATTACCCAACATCGGTAGATATCAAATGAAAGGGTTCGATGGGTAGAAAACAATAAGGTGACTGGTGTCATACTAAATCCAATATGGCGGCCGCTCCAAGACGGCTGATTATGTAATGCATAAAAACGTCGAAATTTAAATGAACTTCGAGAAAAATATCGGAAATTAGATGAACTTTGAGAAAAAAGTCGAAATTTAGATGAACTTCCAGAAATAGGTCGAAATTTAGTTAAATTTCGAGAAAAAAGTCGAAAATTAGTTAAACTTCTAGAAAAAAGTCGAAATTTAAAATAGATCACCGCTGTTGGTCCTTCTACGCCTTCCTAATATATTTTTTAAAATCGTTAAAAAAAACAAGTTGCCTTTGGTAATGTATCTATTCGTATATACCATTGACGCTTGCAGATCATTTCCGTCGTAGTCCATAAGGCTGTGTTCATTTGAAAACAGTCCACCCTTAATATTTTTAAAACTACGAAAAAAATCAGAAATCGCCGGGACCCGTCAATTTTTGTTCGGAGGGGGAACTTCTTTGACGTACAGGTCATGTTGACAAATTCACCCCTGTAACCCCCACCACCCCTAACTTTAAAATTTCAAATGGGAATACCCCCTTTGTGATACAGCATTTTATAGCTGATGTTATTGCGAATACAACTCATTTTTATTTTTTGGAGAAGTTATGGGTAAAAATCGGTCTTTTCATAGTTTTTTAAAATAAATTACTTTTTACCCTAGATTTTCAACAGTATTCACATGGGGAAATAACACAATGATTGTGTGGCTACTTATTTTATTAAATTTTCAAAATGAGCTCCATTAGTCGCTAGACAGTAGTACAATCTCTGTTCACATTCCGCTCTTACTTTAACAAATTTGTCGCGAGAAATACGTTGGCATTCTGCTGTTATTCTGTTCTTCGGATCCTCAATTCTTGTGGGAGGGGTTTTATACACGTTTGTTTTATTTCCCCATGTCAATGCTGTTGAAAATGTAGGGTAAAAAGTAATTTATTTTAAATTATGAAAAAACTGTTTTTACCCATAACTTCTTCAAACATCATCGGATTTCAAAAAATAAAAATGAGTTGTATTCGCAATAACATCAGCTTTACAATGATGTATCACAAAGGGGGTATTCCCATTTGAAATTTTAAAGTTAGGGGTGGTGGGGGTTACAGGGGTGAATTTGTCAACATGACCTGTACGTCAAAGAAGTTCCCCCTCCACAGAAAGAAATTCTTGGCATGATATTAATCACCACTAGTGATTAACTTCAGAGCCATTGTCACAATGCCTTTTTCATCGACACAATGAACAAAAATGATTGTAACAATGAATGTTGGTGATTAGGTAATCAACATGTTCATTAACATAATGACCCAACGAACATTATAATGTACTAAAGTCGTTAACTCAATGTAAAAAGTGATGTCTACAGTGAATAATACGTTGTGTGAATGCAAATTGGGCATTGAAACAAGGCACAAATACATTGACTTAATGATTTCAAGGTGTTTAATATTATGTACCGTTCATCACTGTATGTTGTTGCTATGATGTATAACGTAATTGTCTAATGTTTAGTGGTGATTATGTCAACGTACAGTTTTATAGTTTAATACAACTGTATTATCATAGTAATGTTCAAAAACATCAGCCAATGTACCCAAGCATAAATATAAGGAACAATATCATTAGTTAATATATTAATGCGTGCTGTCAATGTCCTTGTGCCTTGCGACAATGTCCTAAGTTATCAATACTGGTCTTTTTTATTTATTGTGGACCTGCCAGGTCCCAACGCCATCACGCTGTACTCTAGTATGAAACTTTCTACCGGTGTGTTAACTTGTCAAGTTATCCTGCGTGTCTGTGCGTATAATACTAATACGATCTGTTAGTGTGACGATTCTGTTAGAGTTTTGCTAAGGTAAGTCATCTGGTATTAAATATGCAAATTTCCGATATTATGGTTAAAGCAAAGTCAAGAGAATACTCTAGACTTTGCTTAAAGTAACAGAAAATACAGTGATTTATAGTGGTCCCCACCGGTCGCCGCGTATATTTTCAGTTTAAACGCATCTTTAAAAAAGGTTAACCTTTAAGTTATGATAAGTCACGATCAAACGCCCTCCAACAATTTTGTTGATCCAAAGAAATTTAATGAATTTTTGATTGTGTGTGTGCACAACCAGCGAAATTAAGCTCTGAAAACTATGAAAACTTTCACACATATTCAAAATATTATACCTACAGACCTATGCTGTTTTCATTAATTTATTATTAGATATGTAATATCTAATCATAATTGTTTTAGTATGTACCACTCAGAAGATACAGACGAAACACTATAAGATCATTGAAATCTGATAACTTGTCACAAGAAAAAATTGACCATTGCTGGACAGCAGGTATCGTCTAAATGAAATTAGTGCGGTAGACTCACCTCAGCTGTTATAGAAAAATTACCATTTTACAAACAACCATCAAGATTTAGGCTGGAAGTTTATACTTCAAATTTTGATATATACCTACATAATGTTGGAGATTTGGAAGACTCAAGGGTGTCAAATCGTCCTAATTAGGAAAAGTAAGAGACTTTTTCCTAACTCGTTACATAAACAGCATTTTTTATTCTATTTTTAATTTAATTTGTTGTATTTTCAGAAATATGTACTTTACTATGGGTATAGGACCAGAGAATGGGGTCGAACTTCTAATAAGCTCGGAGAAGGAAGTACCACAATAAAAGTTATACCTATAGGCACATTCGAGTATATGAATGATGAATGGTAAGGCAAGACTATCATCAGAACTCTACTAGAGAGATTGCAACAGGAAAAAAATTAGGCAAAGTAGAACGTCCATTAAGGTACAGTGTGATGATGTAAGTACCTATAGTCACGAGTAATGACAAAATGAAACCTCATAAAAATGTTGCTTATCTAAAAATATAAAATAACATGCCATTTCATAAATAATTACTTTAACTCCCAGCAATTTTCCAATAGCGTTAAATTTTTAGACAATTTTTTTATATAGAATACAGTCAACAAATTCCTACTCCAAAACACATGTTTATGGGAATATTTAAAAAATGTTTAATAAATGGTTCTTAAGAATTTCGCTGTTGTGTTCTTAGTTCTTTTGACCTAGATTTTACCTATCCATTGTAAATTTTATATAAGAAATTGGTTTCTAAATAAAATTACAGGTGAGAGTTTTTAAAATATCCTTTTTTATTTTCTGTTCAAAAAACGTTGGAACTCAACGGTAAAAACTACGGATAAAATCCAACGTAAAAAATCAAAAAGTAAAAATTGGGCACTTAGATCAGAATTACATCGAACATTGAACCAAAGGTCCGAAGTGATAGAAGTATGTATACAGGGTGTGTCATTACTCGTTTTTTATTGATTATATTACTAAAAATGTTAACAGATTTAACGATTTATAAAAAATAATATGGTTTAGAAAAATACGAACCATTGTATACATTATCATGAACACACGGGAAGTGTGATAAAAATTTCAGTTGTCATTTTAGATTTCCCATTCAGCCTGAAGTGGCGGCCTTGAGCCACCTGGTATATATGTATATTCCAGCGATTCCAGCAATATAATATACACAACATGACTATAAATATTTGAAAATAACCAACATATTGGGTTTCACATTTTCATTACAGTACATCCAGAAGGTAATATTCAAGTATATCAAGATGCTGTCTAAGTGGCCGCTACTTCCGGCTAAACCAGAAGTCGGAAATGGAAACTGACCTACCGTACCTACTCAGTATATGCTCGGTATATACTCATTAGCAAAAGCTGTTAGCAGAATTTGACTTAATTTTTTCGTACAATCTGTTTTTAATACCTTTTATAGCAACGTATGAACAGCCATTTGTTTCCATTTTTTCTGAATCGAATAATTTATCTAATAAACAAAATCCGTTCATTTTTAGCAGAATAATCAATAAAAAAGAGTTCTGACACACCCATAATAAATCATCATGACGAATCCTAATATTAATGTCATCGAACATTAAGCCAAGGCCCTGAAGTGATTGATCAATGTTAATAGATCATCATGAGAATGTCTGTGATATCATAATATTAATGTCCTCCAACATTAAGCCAATGCCCTGAGCTGATAGACCAATGTACAGGAAATCACTACGAGCATGACCGTTTCGACATAATAATAATGACTTGTAACATTGAGCCAATGTCCTGAAGTGATGAAGCCAATGTAAAAAAACATTACGAGGAAGACCGTATTGACATAGTAATGATGCCTTCGAACATTAAACCATCACCCTGAAATGATAATCACTATCACCTTAAGTTCAAGCAATGACCAATAAAATATTGATCAAACCGGGCATCGGTTGAAATTTAATGTACAAATTCATTACCACAATGTCTTTTTTAATTATATTTACGTAGGTTTTTCGTTCTGTGTCCGAACAAAAATTGACGGGTCCCGGCGATTTCTGATTTTTTTCGTAGTTATAAAAATATTAAGGGTGGACTGTTTTCAAATGAACACAGTGTATATACTCCTGTCAATAGGGATATCCTATAAGCGCATTTTAATCATAACAGCTGGATTAATGTAGGAGTCTGTTCCAAATAATGTGTACTAAATCCGTTCCCTCCTGAAATAGTTATTAACAATTTATTATAAAAATAGACGTTTTCAAAATATTGTTTGCTACATTTTCTTAATTAACTCATCAGGATGACTTCCTATGGCAAAAATGCCCGGAATGCAATTTGTTCGCAATGAAAATAACTACAAAATGGCGCCAGTTATACAGGGTTTATTCGCAATCAAATGCTACCCGTAGCACAGCGGTATTCTACTAGATATGAAGTGACCCGTGTTTTTATTTTTGCCGAAAACTCGGGCCTTAAAATTTTGATAGATCTTCTTAAATCACGGCTGTACTTAAATTTTTTTTTCGCTCTATATTGCAGAGGGCTTAATCGATTTCGATGATATTTTTTATTAGGAACATAAAACGCATATTAATGCGTATTTATTTTTTAAATTAATTTAAACCTTTGTGGAACATTTAACTCTCTACAAGAAAATATACCTATTGTTTTCGTAAATTATGGCGCTTGGGCGCCAAAAATTCAGCCACCATGCATGTACCCACGCATATTATATACATTAGTTGTTGCAATAATCCAGTTATCTTTGAAACAAAACAGGCACACTTATTATTATTACCAGTAAAAGCAACACCCAAAAACAGCGCGAGTGGTGCCTTCTGTGAGATACGTAGAAATTGACAGCTTTAGCTTATTCTCCACCTTCAAAAATACAGCAGTGTCATTTTTCAGTCAGCAGCTTGATTATTTTGAGAGATATAGCCAAAATTCAACTTAAAAAGACAAATATGCATTTTCGGTGAACTTTATTTGAAAGTAAAAGTTGCCTTTTTGATGAGCTAGCTTTTTTTATAAAGATATTCCAGATCCATGGCCCACTTTCTGAGGAAAATTGGCGAAAATTAGCGAAGCTTAATTAAATCTGTGGGCAAAAGTAATTATTGCTTTAAGCTCATTCTAACAGAACTTGGAAAAATGCGGCGGTTTGGTTCGTGCTCCCTCAGCACATAAAAAAGTTTAACAATAATTATAGTAGGCCATAAATTACCCATAATACAATACGAACACTTTTTATTAATAGCTTTCTCCGATATTTTGAAGGCAAAATCAATTTATTCCAATTTTTAATTTGAAATGTCAAATTTGACAGGCATAGGTTGTGACGTCACGACCCTCTTTAGGTGCAATAGTGTACCCAAAACATGCACTAACATTGCCTTAATCGGATTTTCAAAAAAATATATAATAATTAATAAAAATTAATAATAACAATGTTTACCAGTTGCTGCAAATAACTTTATGAATAGCGCACTGTATATTTAAGTATTTAAAAAATTTGTCTATTTTAGATAAAAAAAATACAAAACTTACGGGGCTAGTTAATATTTCGTGACCCCTGTACCTTCAGACCTCGAACGAAGTTTCAGTCAGTACAGCCTCGGGATATCGCTGACCTCGACGCTACCATTGAGTGAAGGAATAGAAAAATTATTCCTTTACCCCTCGTTCCGTAATATATCTACTAGTTCAATTTTAAACCGATGTTTCCGTCTACCCTACATGTTCTTTGGAAATGAGTGAACTTCCCGCCGCATTTTCCCAAAATATGATTCAATTGTTTAAAATATTTCAAAGTTCCATAAAATTCGCCAGGTCCGTCATCTTTGATTTTGAAACTCGAATCTCATTAACCCGTTTAGAAAAATAATATGTGTTAAAATTAAATAATACTAAGGAAAAGTATGACTTACACGAAGGGTTTTGACTTTTGTTA
Source organism: Pseudeuparius sepicola (assembly GCA_963920635.1). NCBI lineage: Eukaryota > Metazoa > Arthropoda > Insecta > Coleoptera > Anthribidae > Pseudeuparius > Pseudeuparius sepicola. The sequence continues at coordinate 57,204,393 of OY987301.1, read as the reverse complement.
AAAATAGAGCAACTGTCCTATTATAAAAAATAGAGCAACGAAAAACCCGATCTTCCACCGCATCTACCCAAAAGATTCTCGAGTTCCCTATCCCATATAGGATCAATTTCATATTTTACTGCCGTCCCCAGCAGTCAGCACTTCTTCGGTACTCCCAAATCCGACTTCTCGTCAATAATCTGACGTGCTGAAAAACCAAGGCGGGATAGACTCACTGAATCTCCGCAGCACGATACAAAAACAAAAAACGTCGGAACCGGTCAAAAACGCCTCTGCACGCCATTCTCGTCCTCATGCCTCCTTTCCTTAAAGACCTGGTATCCTCCCAACGTTAAAAAAACTAATTATGTATACCTGGACCCGACTACCTGGCCGATCTTATGAATGAAACGCGCCTTTACTATTTCTAAAGAAGTTACAACCCGACAATGGGCTGCTCTGTGTAAATAAGTGATTTCCAATGGGATAATGTGTCGGTACAGGGTGTTGTGATGGAAATTCCGTACTTCGTGAGGGAACTGCTGCAGTTGTCGATGATGCGTGCCAACGAGAAGAAAAATGCAAGCGAAATCGCCTTTTGGCAGCCCTGGTTGGAAAAAGGTATTTTTTTTATTATTATTATTAACACCAATTATTGGCCTAAATTTCAGCGATCAGAAGTGTCTGTTTCGCTGGCAAAATTAAATTGTTTTCTGTGCTATTAAAGCCAATTATGGTTTTCCTGCTACCTATACGCTTTCCCTACTCAATATTTTTGAAGTATCTACTCGTAAATATCTGTGGTAATAAAAATGTTTCCGCGGTTCACTCAGGAAGTTGGTAATAGTTATTCATAGAATTTTTTTGTAATCCTTGATTTAAAATTTTCTACTTGAAACTTGACTTGATTTTTAGTCTACGAGTACAATTCAATAACAATTTAGTAAGACAACGAAACGAGAAAAAAATAATAATTAATTAGAAATAAAAATAAGAGTAAACAGAATATTGCACTATATAGAATACAAAATAGAATAAATGTAAATATAATAATACGATAGAAATTTATCCAAAGTACCTAGCTCTTATATTAGCTATTTAAAGTGTCCATAAAAATCTTTATGTGAAACACTACAGCGATCCCTGGAAGCATAAAGCTCATTGATAATTTTGCATAGTATATAAAAGTTTCAATATATTGAATATTATATATATATAATCCTTGGACCTTTTTCCACCTCGTACCTACCTTCCACCGATTTTAAAGCCGCGTGGTCTCATCTTCGGATGAAAGAAAGGGCTTGGCGTGGGGACCCCATGTTAGCAGGCATGAATGACCGAGCCAGCGCCAAGAATCCCAGATCGAACTGACGCCAGGGGCCCCAGGAGAGCGGATGCTGTTAATCTCGGGGCCAATTTGTGGCGTTTTTTATATGACCGTCCTTCCTAGGTCGCGTCGGTCCACAAATTTTTACCAGTTTGTTATCGTGTAGTCTGGAATCTATCGTAAAAGTAATTTGAAGTTCTTAAACCCACGCAGAATTGTCTGCGGTCTAGTCTACGGAGAAATAATGTAAAGAAACAAAATTATTATGTAGATACCGAATCGTATTCTGTCAATAAAAAATAAGGCACAAAACCTTTACATTGGTTTTTACAATAGAATACAATATGTAGTATATATTTTTGACCTACCTACTACGTTTAAAATTATAAATATAATTTTACAGCAGAATATTTTTCTATTTTAAAAATAAATTTAATTTTTTTAATTTTAACTTGTGGCTATCGTGATTAAGACGGCCGCGCACAAAAACGAGCTTAAATCAAAGAAATCTCATATTTAAATTATACAATACACACCGCAATGAAATTATGACATCAATACTTATGTTTTCTGGAAAACGCAAACCTTTTTTTTTAAACTGGCATTACCGCTAAAAAGTGTCTTAATTATGTCAAAGTTTTGTCTTTGCGTAACCGCATCGCTTTCTAAGATAGGTACCTATTTAACAAAAACCAAAATGGGAAAATTCGGTTTTTTGGAAATAACTCGAAAACGATTTCCGTTAGCCCTAGTTTCTCAACAGCGCGCGTAAGATTGACCATAAAATCGTCTAAAACTTTCCCCGTTTAACTGACTCTCTTTTGTAGTTACCGAGATCACAATTGTGTGGGCCGAATTTGGGACTCACTGTATAACCTTAAGTGTTCCAATATGGGCTATGGGCTTTTTGTATTCTATTATTATTTATAATAACTAGGGAGTTATTTAAAAATAAATCAATTCTTAAATTCCTCTATACCTACTCTATACCACACACAAACACGCGCGCGCATTGGCAAGAATCTTATTTAATCAACAAACATAAACATATTTCTAGAAGTTTGAATACATTATGAAACAAAGATGAAACTATCAGTATGGAATTTATTATAAAAAACAAATAAAACTAAATTTTACACACGTTTAAAGGTACGCTTACTAATGGGATGGTTGGATCATTAACTAAACTGTTGATATATAGAAACATATCCGTAATATATGTAAAAAAAATATTCAATACTATACAAAAATGAGGATTTTTCAACAAATTTATTTCTTGGCCATGTATTAAGTAGATAAACGAAACTGCGTTAAGACATAGTCCCAGTGTGTGAAGTCTAATTGTTAAAAAATATCGCCAAAATATTATCCCTTGCAAACACAGGGCTTCCCGAAAAAATGGCATTTTTCGACTTTTGTGAATAATAAGGCTATATGACTGAAACTTTGTAATTAGGGTTTCCAATTCAATGGTGCAGGCTGTTTAGTTGTTTAATAAATGCTTAATACGATGTCGTATTAAAACTTTCTTCAACCTGTATTACTCGAAGAATTTAATGTTTTGAAGTAGTGCTATTCCATAGCCTACTGTTGTTAAAAGAAGACCCCCCAAAAATAACAACCATGTTAGTCATCTTTTTAAAGAATACATTAGATAGTGCCATGGATTGGCACTAGTTCAAAAGCCTTGGTATACACAATTTCAATACTTACTCTATGTTATACACCAAATGGAGCCAAAGTTCGAAAAAATTACGCTTCCGGGGTACCCGATATAAACCATCGGGCATATTTTGGTTATTTTTCTTTCGAGAATTGATTAAGTTTTACCTAAGGTATTATTTTACATAGTATAGCCAATGTAGGTCATACAGGGGGTTTGTAAAAAATCTAAATGTTTCGAAAAATCATTTATTTAAAAGAGTATTTAAAGAAAAAATCAGGGTACTATGTTAGGCGCTGGGTACCTAGGCAACTACTGTCGCATACGTAGATGATACCGTTGTTGTTTTCATGGCATTCATGGCACGCCTGATTTGATTGATATTTTTCGCTGAATTTACATCTGCAATATCTCAACTTTTCGAACAAAGAAGAATTATTTAAGGATGTAGGATGATGCCTACACTTGTAAGGAAATGTTAAAATTGAAAATATTTTCTTAATTGAAAATCGCCGCATCTTTCGAAAAATACGAAATTGTCTAGACTCAAAGTGAAACTCACTGTAAAGGGTATCTCCAGTTCGGGTAGACACTCGGGTTGACATAAAAAAAAATAAAAAAATGTAATAAGTTCCATGCCTTGAAACCCTCCAAAACATAATTATCTGTTCGAATTAATATAGTAGAGGGTGAGTCTGAAATAACTTGCATCCTTTTTTTGTGTAATAGAGATGGTCATTCTGAACCACTTTTCTTAATAAATTGTTTTCCTAGTGCCGAGATTTTTCTATAATTCATCCCCTCAAAATCCCCCCTCTATGAAAACACGGCACTGGCGCCCTGCCAACAACCGAGTAAAAATGGTAAATCATCAACCAGTATAGTATTTTGAGACCGAGTTTACGCTATTCTATCCGCTGTGTATGAAATAAATGTTGCTAAATTAAAAAAAAAAATAGAGATAGGAAAAAAAATATATTAAGAAAAGTTGTTCAGAACGACCATCTCTCTTATTAATTCGCATTAATTTTAGCACAAAATTTAATTCCATACATTATATTTCTTAATTGATATTCCACATAACGATAAGTTTTTCGGTATCTTTAATTCTTTTTATATTTTTGCCACGTTGTATATTAAATCGGACAAATAACTACCTTTTCGAATTTTATGAAGAATGACTTTCTCGAAACTTGTCAATTTTTGTCTATTTGTGGTATAATAAGCAATGCATTGTGGAATGCAATACGTGGAAAAATGACAATATACCTACTATTTTTAACTTGTAAACTGAGCGGACTTTTAATGACTAGCGTGTAGGCTAAGCTGGTATCTAAATAAGTACATTCCTAATATAATTTAGTTAACTTATTCCATTTTGTGATGTTTAAATAAAATATTTGTAGCAGTGTAATTTATATCTCGCATTAAAATTATTTTCGTTCACCATCGCGGATTCCAACGCGGCAACCGTTTCACAATAACATTTTAATTCCGAATAGTTTTGCCACGCGAAAAAATCTCTAAAGGCATCTTGTCTGAGTGCAAATCTATGTTGTGCATGCGATTTCGCATGATAATTTTGTTTATCTGCTATTTGCAATTTGAGACGACGGTTTCAACGTCGCTAATGTAAACGGTCTAGCTTTTGTAAACATTTTTCTATTGTATTGCTGAGTGAAAATTCCTGAACTGCATATGGAATCGAAAAAAAAACAACAATATAGAGATGAAAGAACCAAAGTGTTATTAAATTCTGTTTAGTGAATATAAAGTTTTTACTATTATATTATATCAATCTCAAGATAGATATAAGCATTCCGGAAACTATACCAAAACGCTAAGACTTCTCACGCGGCTATAGGCTATAGCTTCATATTCTGTAAAGTAGATGGGCGCTATGCTCAATAATGTATTTTGCATTGTATTTTGTCTCCAGGAAGCGCAAAGTGAGCCAGAGAACTGTCAAACATGACAGCCGTGAGCGGTCTTTATTAATACGTCAGTCAACGCAAAAAGGCTTATCATGTGTTTGATTAGGTATGCAATCAATCCCCCTTCAGTCCACATTGAAACATAGACAGAAAGCTCTCTTGGAGACCTAAAATCTAAAAAAACCAAATAAGTTTAAGTACTTACGTTGTCCCAAACTAAAAGTACCCCAGAAGCAACCAAATGCTAGTGCGGGGATGGGGGTTATGTATAAGCGCAGAAAATCTACACAGAAAATCTACTGTGTAAGTGAGGTAAAAACTCAATTACCACACGTATATCGTATATTTTATGCACAACCGCGTGGTATCTTTAAAAAAAAATCCGTCACTATAACTTTTTTTTATTTGGCATATTAACCCTTTTACTGGTGACAATACTGTTGCAAATAACTTTCATTAAAAGGAAGTTTCTTGCCATTGCAATAACGTACCATAGAGCTATATAATAAATGAGGTAAAAGTCAATTACCATAGGTAATGTACATATACAGGGTGGTCCACTTTCTTGTAGCAGGACATTTAAAGCCGGTAGACAAATTTATTAGAAGATGAACATTTCATGTAGCACCGCTTAATAGGGAAGATCCACAAACAACCAGTGGCTTAGTTGTGGGTTTCCCCTCCAATAATTTAAAAAAATAACTATAGTACGGCTAGTACGGAATAATGTTTCAAGTGTTATTTTGGACAGGGCCGTACTAGTTATTTTTTAAATTAATGGAAGGGAAACCAACACCTCCGCCGCTGGTTGTTCGTGGGCCTTCATATTATTATCACCAAATCTATTACCTTATAAAGTGGTGCTGCATACCAAATTTATATCTCCGTTGGTTGGGAGACACATTGTATCTTTAAAACGAAGCGTTTACAGACCTATAAGTTGATATGAAATCAAATACATTTTTCTATCTACTTATAAAGTCCTTCTTCAAAAAAGTAGATAACCCTGTATATACAGTGTGACCTCGAAATTAGCCTGCGCGTTCTGCGACCCAAAAAAAAATTCTTAAGTATAAACATGGCCTCAAAAATGCCCCCTAATAAGGGAGCTATAGCCCCGGAACGGAACATTTTGGCAAACGGTTTTTTTAACTATTTCTAGAACGAACAAAGATAAAACTCTGAAATTTGGTAAGTTATAATATACCTGTGAGATTTCAGATTTACAGAGGTAGAGATACTTTGACATTCTTCATCATAGGCGTCCCAAATGGGAGGGGCCAAGGGGTTAAAAATAATCCAAATGTTTTGTGTTTGCTTTTTTATCACATTCATTTCGAAGTCGTGAAATTTTGGTATTCTACGAAAAAAGGTACCCTTGTTGAACTTCGATAGCATGCACCGTTTGCGAGTAAAATCTTTTTGAAATTTGTTTGCAGTGTGCCATGAAAATGCCTGTTAGAAATTAGCTTGCCATAATTTACCAGCGCGTCCTGCGACCTAAAAAATGAGACAAAGTTCCTGAAAATGTAAGGGGGCTACAGCCCCCGAAATGGACAGTTTCACAAAACGTTTCTTCTAGATATGTCCAGAACAAGCAAAGATAAAATTCTAAATTTTGGTATGTGATATACCTGGAAGAAAAAAAAATCATGAAAACATGCACACACAAAAAATGGGGTATTTTGAACCCGTTGATCCCCCATTTGATACGTCCATGATGAAGAATGTGAACTCTCTACCCCTGTGAGTGTCAAATCTCACAGGTATATCACATACCAAATTTAAAAAAAAAAACGTCCGTGCAACTGTACATTTCCCCTTCGGGGGCATTTTATACGAACTTTTTTCATTTTTTGTATCTATATTGCGTAAATGGCGCAGACCGTATGTAAATGACAAGGCATTTCATATACGGACTAGACCGTTAACATACGGACTATTGACATTCAGACTGTATGTGCAATCATAGTGAATTACCCTTCTTTTTTTATATAGGCCCATTAAAGAAGAATATGCCTTCTTTTTAGTACCTATGTATTTTGCAGAGAAAAAATCTAGGGTACCTATACATTATACTAAATAATTACCTTTTTTTCCTTCAAAATACTACATACCAGCAAAAAGTAATATCCTTCTTTGATGGGCCTATATAAAAAAGAAGGGGTAATTCAGAAATGGCGGACGTCGAAACCGCCCGGAAAATATTGCACATACATTCGGTATTTGTTTAAATCTCTCTGTGGTATACGGTCTAGTTGCAGACCGTATATAATAGGACTAGTCCTTTTGCAAGCCGACTAGACCGTTTGATGACGATGACGGACAAGCTTCTTATACATATGGACTAATATCTTCAGTCCGTTTACATATGGACTAGTCCTTTTGTATACGGCCTGTTTTACATATACGGTCTGTAACATATGCATAAATTTCTAAGCAGCATTTCGCCCTTTCCAGACGAATCGCCTAAACCCATCCACAGTCCGCTCAACAAACAGACGACGAAATGGAAGCGGGACCGCAGGCGCCTGCCGGAGTACACCCGGAAATCGGACCCCAAGGTCGCGGAGGATCCCCTTTGTCCGGAGCTGAGACCTGAAAACGGCCACGGCACGGACGCGCCTCTCGACATGAGCGTGAGGCATAGAGGGCTGCCGCCCTCCTACGCGCAAACCATGAGCAACCCTGGATACAGGACCGGGTTCAGGTCGAGCGTGATTCAAAACGGGACGCCGCCTTCGACGCCGACGCCGGCGGCCCAGCCGGTGGCGCCGCCGCCCGTGGTGCCACCACCAGCGGTGGTGGACAGGGACCAACTACCTTCAGGTTAGTGAAGCTGCGTACAGCTATTGTTTGCCCGAGACCACCGCTATGTCATCGGACCAGACACAATTATTCGTGATGTCACAATCAAAGTAATAAAAATTGAATTTTCATTATCAAAATGACATGGCTTTTGAACGACATCCAAATTCGAACAATTTCCATTATCAAACTACCATATAAATTCATTTGCTCAAGGTCGAGAATTTTTATGGTACAATTTCTATTAAGTATCTGATAAATAAAATTGTCAAGGTCATTATTTTTACGGTATAATTTCTATTATGTCATTTGATAATAAAAATTATATCATAAAAGTTCGATTCTCGGTCTCGCTCTTTCAACAGTCTTCCATAGGCACTCGTCCAAGGTCAATAATTTTTATGGTATAATTTCCATTATCAAATTCGATAATAGAAATTGTGCCATAAAAATTTTATTTAATTTATATGTAACAATTTTTATTATCACATAATGAAAATACATTGAATAAAAATTCAAGTCTATTTTTATTATCGGAAAGACCACTCTTTTAACTACCATAATAATTGGTACAATTTTTATTATCGAAATGCAACGGAATTTTTATGAAAGAAAATTACGGTTTCACTTTCAAGTATCATTTTAATTTGGACACGTCTACCGTGGCGGTGCTAGGATTTTAACATGGGGGGGGGGGGCGACGATCAATGATCAGTTACACAAATTTAAGAAGGGAGGGGGGCAAATTTAATTTTTTTAATGAAAACACTGAGGAATGGTTGACAACCTATTTATTAGGTAGGTACCTACTCTTAACAAAATAAAAACAGCAAAATAAAAAAAAATTAAAAAAAAATTAAAACCGACTTCAAAAATTTGCTCGTATCCACTAAAAATTAAAAAAAAATTATTATAAAAAAATAACATCGACTTCACAAATTTGCCCGTATACACATTTCAACTAAAATTTTAGAAATATTTTTCCCTTTCTATATTGAGTTATCTTTGGATTTGGTGACAGTCAAGGCAAGGAATTTAAATCTATTTAGATATGAATACATCATTATCCTACATACCTTACTGTCACCGACTCCAAAGATAACTCAATTTAGAAAGAGAAAAATATTTCTAAAACTTTAGTTGAAATGTGCATAGGGCAAATTTGTGAGGTTGGTGTTATTTTTTGTTAATTTTTTTTTAATTTTTAGTGGAGTGTGCATGTGCATACGGGCAAATTTTTGAAGTCGGTTTTAATTTTTTTGTTAAAATTTTTTATTTCTTATTTTTTAGTGAATTATTAAGAATTATCGAAATCGGTCCAATATAAAATTCCATCCTCTATTTGTCCACCCTTAGGATTGAAATTTTTCTTTTCAAATTTAATTTCTCTTCAAATTTAAATGTGGCCACCCCTAAGGTAACCCCTTTTTAATAAAATAAGGATCATCCAAATCGGTCCAATATGAACTTTCATCCCCTATTTATCTACCCTTAGGGGTGGAATTTTTTTCTTTAAATTTAAATGGGACCACCCCTAAGGTAACCCCTTTCTAATAAAGAAAGAATCATCGAAATCGGTTCAATATAAAATTTCATCCCCTATTTGTCCACCCTTGGGTGGAATTTTTTCTTTAAATTTAAATGGGGCCACTCCTAAAGTAATCCCTTTCTAATAAAAAGAGAATCATCGAAATCGGTCCAATATGAAATTTCATCCCCTATTTTTCCATCCTTATGGGCGGAATTTTTTCTTCAAATTTAAATGGGACCATTCTGTAGGTATACCCTTTCAAATAAAAAAAGAATTGTCCAAATCGGTTTAGAAATGACGGAGTTCTGAGGTAACAAACATAAAAAACATACAACCAAATTGATAACCTCCTCCTTTTTTAAGTCGGTTAATAATAAATTAAAAGTAAAAAAATATTTTTAAAAAAAGCTTTTATTTAAATGCGCTAAAAAGAATAAAATAATATTTTCTTTTAAAACTTTTACTATCAACTTATAACGTCATTCCACAATTTATATGATATAAAAGCTTGTCGCGAGATTTAAGTAGTGGTATTTACTTAGTTTGAAAACTTAAATCTCGCGACAAGCTTTTATATCATATAAATTGTGGAATGACGTTATAAGTTGATAGTAAAAGTTTTAAAAGAAAAGATTATTTTATTCTTTTTAGCGCATTTAAATAAAAGCTTTTTTTAAAAATATTTTTTTACTTTTAATTTATTTTGTAATTTTTAGTTTGGCCAGGTGTCTGAGTCTATTCATCTCAGTTAACGCATCATTGTTGCAAGGTCGTTTGCCGGTTAGTTTAGAACAGTCTAGCTCTTCAATGAGGAGACCTTCTAATGATCTAACCCTACTTAAGGCCACGTATGCTTGACCAGGCGCGAAGAGCTTGGAGCCTAAATATACAACGAGACAGGTTGCAGACCAATGCTGTTGACGCCTATCTCACCAAACTACACAAGTCAAAGTTAACTAGTCCGCCATCTTGGGTGTTCCGCCATGTTGGATTTAGAATGACGTCACACATATAATCGTGCATTGTCATCCAAATTAAACGTGTGTACAAAATTTCAGCTCGATCGGTTGAAATTTAACTAGTCCGCCATCTTGAGTGTTCCGCCATGTTGGATTTAGAATGACGTCACACATATAATCATGCATTGTCATCCAAATTAAACGTGTGTACAAAATTTCAGCTCGATCGGTTGAAATTTAACTAGTCCGCCATCTTGAGTGTTCCGCCATGTTGGATTTAGAATGACGTCACACATATAATCATGCATTGTCATCCAAATTAAACGTGTGTACAAAATTTCAGCTCGATCGGTTGAAATTTAACTAGTCCGCCATCTTGGGTGATCCGCCATGTTGGATTTAGAATGACGTCACACATATAATCATGCATTGTCATCCAAATTAAACGTGTGTACAAAATTTCAGCTCGATCGGTTGAAGATATCTGCTTCAAAATTGAGTTGCAAGATTCCACCCGAACAAATTACATACATACATACATACATACATACATACATACATACATACATACATTGCAAGTTAAATAAAAGCTTTTAAAAATTAAAATTCACACTAATAACAAAATATAAAAAAATGAGTCATCATTTAAAAAAGAAAAAAGAGAGAAAAAGAAAAAAAATCCCAACTTATCACATGATGGAATATGTATTGAATATTGCATTGCTGTTTTTATTATTATAAGATCTGGTTATACAAATAGTCTAATAGTCTTTATTTATTAAATAATATCCCCTGCCCCCCCCCCCTTGTGACCGCCACTGCACGTCTAATTTCTTTCATAAAAATTCCGTTGCATTTCTTTCATAAAAATTCGACCAATTTTTGACCTATTTTTACTTTTTTGAAATCAACCTCTTTTTCGATTACAACGATACAAGTAAAATATGCAGGGTGTTATTATAATAACATCACACCTGACTCCTGTAACTTTTTTCGATGTTTAATAATTATTAAATAAATAACTGGGCGTGGGAGTGTCCGTGCGGCACCGTCGCAATGATATTGCGACGGTGCCGGTCCGTGCGCCATTATTAGGTAGTTTAATTGTCATAAATGAAGTTCAAGATCGAACAGAAATTATTGATGTTTGAATAATACTAAAACGTACCCAAAGTTACCTTTTGTGCTAATTCAAATAAAAGTTAAAACTATAGATACGAGGTTTTTAGTGGTATTTCCAACAAATTCGATTTAGAGATAAGTACCTATCCCAGAAATTCTGGGAAATTCTCTAAAGTTAATGTTTAGAACAAAAGAGTGTGTCAGGAAATTCCGTAATGGTTGGTGAATTCTATATTACATCATTGATCCACAAGTTACAGTCCCGACAAGGGACTAGGAAAACATTCGCAGGAATATTTTTATTTTCATATGCATAAGATAATGCATAAAATGGAACCGTACTTAAGAAAGTATCATATTTACTAGGTATAAGTAAACTGTATGCAGCCTTAAAAAAATCAGTGAGATTTTTATAAATTCACTATTTGATGATAAACTTCACCTCAGCACACAAATCCCACAATATACTGACATATTTCCACTTATATTTATACTTTCGACCTTTCGTAACCATTCTCATTTGCACATGCGTGCATAGAAATCAGCCCACCGTAAAACTTTTGACTTTTAACTATATTTTTTTAGAAATCATTCATCAGATCAAAAAATATGCCAAATTCTAATTTTGCGACCGGCGTTGTTTAATAAGCTTCCCGCAAGTCTTCCTTGAGGTTCAGACACGCAATTTCCAAGAGTGACTCGGGGGCTTCTTGAACGGATTTTATCGAAGCTCCGCGATATGGATTTTTTCAACTTTCACACCCTGACTGACCGAGGTTAAAATTTTTACATCAACGCATATTAAATTGTTCTTCAGCATTTTTTTCTAAAAAAAACTATAATAATTAAAGTCCAAAGTTTAATGGTAGACCAATTTATATGCCCGCAATTATGTCCTGGCTAAAAACTATTAACTATTGTAGCGAGAGAACTTAGTAATATATTTATTTTTCGTCTCACCATTTCCACTTCTTCGCGTGGTGCCTGCCTAAACGCAATCCGACCATCCGTTTGTAGGCAAGATACGTTTGCCAAATATGAAGTCGATATATTAATCCGAATACACACACACACACACATGAAGATTTTTTGTTGAATCTTTGGTGTTTTAGGGTTTAGTGAATATTTTACCAGTCACGTGGTAGAAGAAAAATTGCCAGTTGAAATTATTCAGTATCAAGTCGAAATTATTCAGTATGTACATATAGTCGTAAAACATTGCAAAATGTATGTTCTTTAAGGTCACTTACTTAGATATGCTAGTCTTTCTTGCAACAGTAACCTTGGACGACGATAGGAACATTTGTTTTTTCTTTAGGTACCTAGGTAATTAAAAACACTTTTATTTTTAGGAATCTCGATGTGTGACCCGATCATCGACGAGCACTTTAGGCGTTCCCTCGGCGACGATTACCATGTCCTCTTCAAGAACAACCAAGCCAAGGACAAGGAACCCCCGAAACCACCGACCAAGGTCACCACCATCGTCAGCGAGCTTATGGATAATAGCGGATTATCGGTGGATGACCACTTCGCCAAAGCTCTTGGCGACACTTGGGCCAAGTTGAACAAGAAAGACAACATAAAGACTTCTGAGAATAACTTAGTATCTATTTCTAATTAGGAAAAGGAAAAATATCCAATTGGATGAATGTGCCTAGAAAACGCAACCTACATAGATAGATCTTGCTCGATGCTCTCTATAACTCCAATATAATTTGATCATCTTAATATTGCATACCTACAAGATTTCTAGGTACAAACCTATATATACCTATGTGCTTATATTTATATAAATATTATAAGCGTACAATTTTAAAATGTACTCAATTGATAGCACTAATGTAAGTATCTGTTTTAACACGGCATACACAGTAGCTGCACTCTTTTAAATATACGGTGTGTTGTACTGCTAAAGGCATACATAAACCATTCGATTACAGTAATAATAATTTTGGTCGTAGCTTTTTCGGATTTCCAACAGTTGTTGATCGGCAAAATGTGTTATATTTTTAATATTTCTCCACGATTTATCCGTGTTATAAAATAGCCTAGATTAATAAGGCAGCAGCAGCCGATAGCTGCCAATCGATCGAATTAGATGGATGAATCGATACAAAGAATCGGAGTCTGAGAGCGGTTACTGTATGTATACTGTGGTTTTATTCAATCAAATAAGTATTTAATTTAATTACCAAACATATTTGGAGATGCACGTGTATAGGAAAAATGGAAATAAACAGTAATTTTTTGTGGATTTGGAATAGAAAATGTGTCCAAACAATTTTTGCTGTTTATATTTTCACTCAAATTGGCCTGGCCACTGGACTAGTAAATAAAAACTCTTATTTTGTAAACTCTTCCCAGTTTGCAAATTTAGAAACTAAGATACATACATTCGATTTTTAGTAATAAAAATTTATTTACTCGTATTTGAATACGACTAGGTTTTGTGATAATATTTGTCAATTTCAATTGACTAAAGAAGGGCCCTACTAAACGACAAATTATAGAATTTGTCCTCATTTTTCTTATAAATATTGTTATATTAACATTCAGGGATATAATTTTAACCGTTTCATTTTGTGTTTAAGAAGCTATACTTTTGATTTTTGCCTTGCTGTTAATATTATTTCAAGTTTCTTTGTATTTTGTATATATTGATTTCTGTAAATATGTTCTTTTCTGTATATAATTATGCTAGTAGTAATAATAATTATTATTACTGATATTTATGAAGACCTTATATTTAAATATCGACAAAGTTGTGTATATCTTTAAGGATAATAAATGTGAATATTATATTCACAATAATAAATGAACAAAATACTTAAAAATTGATTTTAATGAAAAAACCGTGTCCATATAAAAATAGTAGGTAACATTTAGGTATGAGATTTTTTTATTGATTCATTTTGATAAATTATGACTCCACCAATAGTGTGAGGTTTTTAATAAATGCCGAAAAACTCCTAAGAGTTTTATTAGTTAAAAACGTACTGTATTTGGATATTTATTAAGTAGTTACACAAGTTGAATTTCAAAGAAAAATAAATATCCATGTCTTGTTTTTCCAGTTGTACATGATTAAATAATTAATTAATTATACAGGGTGTAACTGAACTGATGGTCAAAAATGAAACCACGTATTCTTGGAGTCAAAATAAAGGCACTTCTTCATATATTTTTTTCTCCTACGAGCCACAGTTTTTTTATACAGAGCGTGGAAGTTTGGAGGAAAATACACATATTTCTTAGTAACTCTAGAAGTATATGAGATATTTTCTTCAAACTTGGCGTTTCACATGAGCAGATGAGCCGTCAAACTTAAGGTTGACAGGAAGCTTCTGAGGCTCCCAGTTGCGGAGATACAGGGTGTTATTAAAATTAATTATATCAGAAAAATATTATATTTTGGCTTTTTGGTGGATATTGTCGATCTTCCATTATGCCATTGTTTATCATGAAAAAATAAGGTCGGCGCGGTTAACGCCATTTTCCTTGTTTAATTATTAACATTCAACATAATAGGGTTTTTTGGATGAGACAGTATATAGTCGCAGAGAGATAATTGAACTTCTCAGATTAAATTATGATTTTTATGTACGTGCAATAATACATTAATATATTAAAAGTAGGGTGGATAAAAACTATAAAAACATATTGAAGAAATGGGTAATTTTTGATGACTTAAAAATTGAAAAGATTTAATATGAAATTATTTGAGAATTTTTGGAAATTTAGTATACATATAGGGGGTGAGTTTTATTTGTTATTCATCTTGATCCAAAAAAATGTCTAGGGCGCCTATGGGGTAACCCTCTGTTGACGTCGTATACACATACTTCGGACAACAGAGGGTTAGGATGATTGGGGACTGGGGACGATTCTATTATAAATTTTTTGAGTATGACTTATTGTATTTCTGATTGTTGGAATATTAAAGTCCTGGTGTATCGTTACTATTTTACTTTATTACTACTACTATTTTAGTTTATAAATAACTGTAAGGAAATATTATTTCCTTACAGTTATTTATAAACTAAAAAAATGATTGAGAACAAGTTTTTCGAAAACAATTTTTACTACAAATGATCTTGATGTATTCGTTTTAGAGTCTGGTATGCCAACTAAAAGCTTAGATTCTACGTAGGTCTTCTACATCTTGTAAGGTCATTTTAACTAACTCGTCCATTCTACAAGCTCCAGAAATACCAAATATTACAGCAACCTACAACAATAAATAAATATGTAAATAATCCGAATAAAAATTGAAGTTTTGTGACCTACCTTAATCATTAAATATTCTTTATCTGAAGCTTCCTGGATAAATTTGTTGATTTGTTCTTTAGTTAAAATCTTGGATTTTTTTGGCCTATAGCCTTCTGCCTGCCGTTTCAATAATGAACGAAGTTTTGGATATTTAGATATATCCACATCATGTCTAATTGCAAGGGTTGCCTTCAACATTGAATAGTTCGCCCACAAAGTAGAAGATTTTATCTTGGAACCAAGCTCCAAGAAGTATGCCATTACAACATTTTCTGAGAATGAACTTGCATTTTTATTCTTACGATATTCCATAAAAAGATTGTATGCATAGTTATATTTTTCTCTGGATTTTGTTGGCAACAAATCCAAGGAGGCAGTATTTACTGCTTCCGTGAGTTCTGGGGGGTTCCAGAAATGGAACAGTCATCATCACTCATCACTTTATACTTTTACTTTTGCTTTTTAGAACGTTCGAAAACGCGGAAAACACTATGGGAAAACGCCAAAAATAAACTTTTCATGCGTCAAGTTTGACAATTCAATATTACTTTGTTTCCATAGTTACAAAACAAATATTTCATGGCATCCTTTATTTGTGAATAAAATTAATAATGCTTATTTCAAAATTTTAACAAGTTGATTGTAATAATTTATGTTCTTTGAGTAATTTTCGATTTTCGGAAAAATAGTATGTATACCTCGTAGGAAAAGCCACATTCCCCGACTCCGTATTGCCAGTCTCGGCTTACGCCTCGACAGGCAATCTTTACGGTCGTCCGGGAATGTTCAGCTTTTCCTACTAGGTACACAATGTACTATTGTTAATGACAGCTTTAGTCTTTCCAGTTCACGAGTTTATGTGTGCTATCCAATTTAACTTTTGATCCAGAATAACACCAAGGTATTTTACTTCGTTAAGCCATTCAATTTCGTTTTCATTAATTAATATGGTCCCTACATTTGGAATAGATCTCTTTTTTGTTATTATTATTGCCTGTGTTTCTTGGTATTTTGACAGGAGGTTATGTCAGAAATGTATATTGAGTATAAAACAGGGCCTAAAACCGAGCCCTGCGGTACACCGGCTTCGATATTTCTAAAGGTGGAACAAAAAACTTTTAATAAGGAGCATAGGCGCCGACTTCTCAAAATTTGGCTGGGTGCCTAAGGTATACAACCTCCCCCCAAAATGTTATTTTTTATTATTATTTATAAATGTAAAAGAAAAGTACATAACAAAAAACGAACAGTTATCATCCTGATGATTAAAAAACACAACGTAAATAGAATGTGATATAAAATAAAGGTATTTCTATAAGAAAGGCCTCGTTTTAAAATTCAGCGGACTCTCATCCCGATGAATCATCTGGATACCTGTCTCTTACTTCCTCCAAAGGCAAACAAATGAGAGGGAGATATCAGCTGATTCATCCGGATGAGAGTCCGCTGAAATCAGCGCCGGTTTTAGCTTGACTATCGCCAGGTGCTAAGTTTAAAAAACGCCTTATATTTTCTCTCAATTTTTACTTTTGCCCAAAAAGCTAAACTTTTTAGTTGGGAGGTAGTCAGAAATAAAAAAAAATAATAAATCGAATCTTTGTGCTGCAAAATTGCGCCGCAGGCGAAAATTTTTCAAATATTCAAGGTCAAACCGTTTAAAAAAATTAGGGAAAATAAATTCCAAGCAAAACATATTCTTGTTAATTTTTTTGTTCACTATGACATTTGTAGCCAAAAAGTCCTACTCAGTCTTTTTTTATAGAACAACTGTGACCAATAGAAATTTCAAAATTTGTTTTAGTGTGAGCCCATAAAAATCATTGCTTTTTAAACCGGCTATACAAAAGAAAGCAGAGGTGTTTGGTTACTAAAATGCGCCAAAGGCGAAATTTTTTAGAAATATAAAGCACAGATAGTTTAAAAGAGGTATAGAAAATTACAAAATCATAACAGTATGATGTATTTTTCGTCTTTTTTCAATATAGGGGGCTTGAACCCCCAAACCATATACAGCCCTGGGCTTATGTATGGGAAAAGCCAAGTCTCGTGGAGTCAGTAGTTAGCTACTTGACAATAATAAGTATATTTTTCCATAAATCTATCAATGTTACATATTATTACATGACAATTTTCCAATTTATATTCAATCAAAATTTTTATTTTCGTCCAAAAATCCAGGGGGAGAGTAAAATCTTCAACGTACAGATGAATAAGATGATGAATAGGAGAACGTTTCAGATGTTATGTTTTCAGACGTCGATCAAAATGAAGGTGTCGCGTCGTGAGCGATATAGCAACAAAATGTGATATATTTTTAGTTATTAGACCAGCTTATACCGCCTCCTAAAATTAACCGCCGGGTGCCATTAGCGCCCTAGCACCTTCCTAAAACCGGCGCTGGCTGAATTTTAAGACGCCGGTCTTTAAACAAAAACAAAAAACGATTAGTTATCTAACTTTGCGTAAATAACGCAAAACGGCTTAGTCTTATGGAACATTTGACATATTTATAATATTTTCAAATTGTTTAGTTGTCACCTTTGCTTGAGCTTCCAACAACTGGCCAAACTTTTGGCCGGGTGCTCCGCACCCAGCCAAATTTTTGGCCGGGTGCTCGATCCCCGGAGCACCCGCGGAGTCGGCGCCTATGATAAGGCGTACCTACCTACCATCGGGGCCGAAAAACCTCCGAGGAGCATTTTGTAGATGACACCTTATCAAAAGCTTTGGAAATATCGAGTAATATTAGTCCCGCACTACCACTCTCTTGCAGGCCCTTAGTTATATTTTCAACAAGTCGGCAAACCTCTAGCTCAGTGCTGTGTAAAATCCGGAAGCCGAATTGCTCAGGTTGTATGATATTTAGGTCCGTTATCTTGGAATTTAACCTAGACAAAACGACTTTTTCTATAACCTTTGATATCGTAGGAAGGAGACTTATCGGCCTATAGTCAGTCGGAAATTGGGAATTTAGTTTTTTGAGTATCGTGATGATCCTGGATTTTTTCCATTCCTTTGGAAAATATTGATTTCTTAAGATTCCGTTAGTCAAATGAAGTAAAGCAAGTTTGTATTTTTTTTATAGTAATTTTAACGCCTTATAAAATTTTATAATTTTATTTATTTCGTCTGGCTCGCAGAATGGAAGTTGGCCCTGTAGGGCTTCTCTAAGGACTCTTCTTGAATGGTTTTTGACCCGGTCCTCCCAATCGAGATCATCGCCGGGATCTTGGTTTTCGGAAAATTGGTGTTCATAGGAATCTGCAAAAGCTTCGGCTTTTCATCTGCAGTGTATACTATACCATTGGCGCTCTGTATAGGAGGAATATGAATTTTTGAGTTACCTTTCAGAGCTTTTACTATTTGCCAAAATGGTCTTTCGGATGATGTTAGCGATTCTAGTTTGTTTTCCCACTCTTATTCGTTCTTTAATTCTTTAATTTGGTCCTTAATTTGTCTGTTAAGTCTGTTTTAGTCCGCGTTGTAACCTGTCCGTTGCGCTATTTTCTTTGCGCGTCTTTTAAATCGTTTGATTTCGGGTGTAATGTTTTGTTTGTTGCATGAGTAAGTTTGTAGTGAGGTCGATTCCGTAATTGCGTTCTTAATTAGGTCAGTTCCCAGTTCGTTGTAAATTTACATAATTCAGTGCCAATGAAGTCTTGGTTATCCAAGATCCCGAAAACGATCACGGAGTCCGTCCAATTTTCGCGTTGCCAGCCGTAATTTTTAGTCAGGAAAAAATCCAGTACACTAGGTGTGCCTACCAGAGGATAATGGGTGGGTTTATTTGGCGCGATAAATTGTATATTGTGGCGAGTAATGTATCTGTCAAGTTCCCTGCCCCTCTGGTTTTCAGGCAGGGGTGACCAGCTGATATGTCAGGCGTTAAAATCTCCTACGATTATCGGTGTATCATTGTCGTTAAATTTCGTCACATTCGTTTATGTCGTACCTGTTTGAGGGCAGTTGGTAGAGTGAGAAAAATATTATCTCTTGATTTGACATTTTTATTTTTACAGAAACAAATTCCACGTTCAGATTCGAATAGTACTGCAAATTTCTTAAGTGCCGGTAAGAGATTTACCAGCTCCTGCATGGCTTTTTGAAAATCATTGTCTTGAAAATTGGGAGAATTTTGTGGAATATTTTTCGCGGTAGCCGCCGCATAAGAAAAATTTGAGTTTGCTTGGTTATTATTAAACATTGGATATTTTTCTGATTGTTGAATTTTCGGGAAGAATGCGCACTTGCTGTAATTTGCAGGGTGTTGCTACCCGCAGTTGGCACATTTACAGGGTGCCTCATAAGGTCTCTTGCAATTAAATGTATTGTGACTGCCTGCACAATTGAGGCATTTTGGTGCCGCGTGGCAGTAGGTTTGAGAATGCCCGTATTTCTGGCATCTGTGACAATGGGTCACTCTTGGCCTAGTTTTTTGGGCTCAAAAGTGACCCAGTTGTCTGCTATTTCGCTTTTATTGTAAATGTTCTTTGATTCTTGTGCTTTGGGGAGTATTACTAGCAAGTTATTGAGGGGTTGTTGATCCTTTCCCTTCAACTTCAAGATTTAACTTCATAACTTTTGTCCAATAGATCTTTTTTGGCTCTGTCTGTATGGAATTATGAAGGAAAATTCCTAACGAAAACGTGCAAAGCTTTGTCATCGGGCGTTGGATAGGAATGATATTCGATTTTATTGATTGTAAAGTATTTCTGAATATTTCTATAATCCTCTGGGGATGAGGGAATAATTTTGATACCGTTCGGAATATTAACAGCTCTATCGTATGATATCTTTTTGTTTTTAAAAGTTTTTGATATATCAAGCCACTTTTCTTTGTTACGTAAAACTATGGGCGTGATTGGTCTTTTAGATTTAACGAATTCTTGGTCATCGTCAGAGTTATTTTGATTATTATTTAGAAAAAATTCGTCCCTAATATTATCTGTTCCCATATAGTCATCGTTATTATTACCTGTTTCTTCGTTTTCTAAATTAAGTGTTGAGCCTGAGGCTTCCTTTGTATTTTTGGATATTTTTTTGATTTTATTTTTTGAGATATTTTTTGTGCCTTTTTCTGTGCTTTTTATTTTTTCTTTATTCGTGGCGTTTTTCTTTTCTGTCAGCTTATTATTATTATTTACAGAGTTGTTGGATGCTCGTGAGCACGAGTCGTCGACCGAGACATTGGATTTTACGGATTGTGACCTGCCTTTCCGGGGAAAGGCAGTGGGTACGTTGAACCCATCCGCATCTTTGTGACTTGTTATTGTTACCTTACTCGAAACAGAGGAATCTGTGGAATTACCACTTTTGCTTCTTTTTCTTGACTCTTTATTTTGGATATTTTTTTTATATCCAAAATATTATAGTCACTGGTTATACCTAACAATGAAAAAATTTTTGCACGTACAAAAACAATAAAAGCAACCTGTCTCACCCTTACAAAAGGTCCGGACAAGGAAAATGGGGGCCTTGGGATGTCTCTGAGGGCCGGGGGGAAGTTCTCTGGATAAAAAGTCTATTTTCTGGGAGGGCAGGGGCACGGGAGGGAGGCTGGGTGCCGCTCAGTCGCCCATCGCTGGACTCCCGGGGCTTCAGCCTTGCTCTACTCGTTTGGGGGCTCTGGGTGGGGGGTACCTGGCTCAGCTCTGAAGGTCGAAATCACTCTTAGATAGACAAAGCGCAATGCTCTTGCAGCAGAAGAAACAATGTATTCCAGGTAGGGTACAATAGTTAGCATTTGAATATTTTTTCCTAGTAAAACTCACGACATAGCATTTACTTGCATTAATACATTAACAGTCGCACCAATCAACCACAGTATTGACAATCTGTTGCAACGAAATAAAGTCCTTGACAGATGTTACAAAGGTCAACAGTTTGACGTCATCAGCATAAACTAATCTCGCCTATCAGGTCGCTAATAAAGATGAAAAAATAGGACTTGACCCAGATTCGACCCCTGGGGTATACCCGATGTGGACGTAAATAAAGGTAATCTAAATCCCTCAACATACCTACTGATGTCAGTGGATGGGGCATGAAGAGAAAAGTGCTCGTTGCTCCAAACAGTTCCAGTTTTGTAACAAGAAATGATCTACCTGATCGAAATTCTCACAAATTTGTTGAGATATTATAGAGGTAAGGTCCTGAAACCAGCTGTTGCGGACATATTAACTATGCTGATAGAATCATTGGTCACAACTTCAAGAATTTTAGAAAAATTGCAAAGTATGAATATCTACTGGTCTATAATTTCCAAAACAAGCGGGATTTCCTTTTTCAACACCGGGCATACTTCAGCTATTTCCAGATCTCTGGAAACGTTCCAAGATTAAGTTAAAAATGAACGCGTGGGGCTCAGGAAGAGCACGGATACAATCTTCGATAATGAAACTTGGCACACTATAGTCACTATATCCACTCCGTTTGTTTTTAATTTTTTACTCGCACGTACAGTCGCGGACAGTTGGTATCGAACGACCTGAAGAGGTTTCTCGTGGCTATCGTTACAGGGCGCGCGGAGACGGCAACAGCGCGCGCCTTCGGCATCGGATGGTTCGAACGGGTGTCTTGTTCCGAGAATTCTTTGCAAGCGATTAAGCCGATGTCACCGAAAGGGTTAAAAAAAATTAAGGAATCAGTATTAAACTATTTATTAAAACAGTTCACAAGTATACAGTATGATTTTTTAAACTACCACCGCGATTTCCTCGCTTATTTTGCGCCCTACAAAAAAAACATGAGAAACAAAAAGGTGACAATTTTGGACAGCTAAGTGGCCCTGAAAAAGTAATCAACATCCATGGTCAACTTGTCGCGCAATATAAAAAAACCTCCAATTGAGCAAAATTATTAAATAGCCGTAACATACCTATTTATTTTAAGATACCGAAGAAAACTTTTATATTGAAAATTGATGGCACTGAGAAGCTTTATGCAACTGGGTGCTCAGATAGTTTCTGAAAATTACACAGGCTCTTCGGCTCTGTTGAGGCCATTGTTTTAGTTATTAAAGGCCATTGTTTTAGTTTATTAAAGTAGTTATTTGGCTCCCTACTGAAAAATCTTAAGAAACAAAAACGTGTAAATTTTAGATAGTTGGTTAATGTTAAAAAAAGAAGTCGGTATCCATGGCCAACTTTTCGCGCAATACCAAAAAAAACTTAAATCAACAAGAATCTGAAAACAATCAATTTATTTTGAAAGTCGAGGGAAAATTTTAATTGGAGATTAGCGGCAATTAGATCACGCAAGAACATTGACAAAAGAAAATTTTCATACAATTTGTACTAGTTTTCCCGCTAATTTGTTTAAAGTGTGAAGTCGAAATAGCAATTAAAAACATCAACAGTTATTCAAATTAAAGACAAATTTTCTCATATTAAAGATCTTGTTTGATCAAAAAAAAAATAAATAAATTGATAGTTTTGTTTTCACATTTTTGTCGACTTGAGTTTTTTTTTGTATTGCGTGAAAAGTTGGTTATGGATGCCGATTTATTTTTTAACATCACCTAGCCGTCTAAAATTGCCATATTTATTATGCTTATATAAGCTTACTTACATAAAAAAAATATATTTAATGCAGTGATAGGGCCAAAGCGAAAAATGTTTTTCAAATAAATCAAAGTGTGCCAATTGTTTCTAAAATTGGTAGTATGGAGTATCCTTTACTTTTGAACAACTTTTCCTAGCAACTTATTTCCACATAAGAAATGTTAGCAAAGTTTTTATCAAGAGTAACTTTTTGCGGTAAAATTAAAGATAAGAAAGTGTTCCTATTCAACACCTCTTCTGTGGACATACTGGATATACATAGTGTATTTGGAAATGAAAGGAAGGTTTATGGCTTATTATAAATATAAATGCAAATTCTTTATCAGAGGCTCGAGAGTCCGTCATAAAATACTACATAAC
This sequence comes from Pseudeuparius sepicola, assembly GCA_963920635.1. Taxonomy (NCBI): domain Eukaryota; kingdom Metazoa; phylum Arthropoda; class Insecta; order Coleoptera; family Anthribidae; genus Pseudeuparius; species Pseudeuparius sepicola. Next base: position 57,180,876 of record OY987301.1, on the reverse strand, counting down.
TCGCCCGAATATTAATTTGCGTATTTATCCTCATCAGATTTTTAGCAAAAGAGCACGCCACTGAAATGGTCGAATTTTCCTTCTCAATCAATATTTATGGCCTCCTTTCATTTCCAAATACACTAAGTATAGTTGTCAGCGGTTTTAGACATTAAGTTAATAAATATTTTGCGTTGCAACAAAAATGTATTTTTATGTTATAATAAAAAAATATGTAGTAACACTAAAAATATATTTAGCTAATAACCCTAGAATTAAAAAAGTTAATTAAAAGGATTTTCATAAATTATTCTTTTCTTTGCAAAATAAGTATTTGTTCCAACATTTAGTTGTTAGGTCTCGTAGTCCTAAACATAAATGATTATAAAATAAAAGGGGTGTCCCTTTTATTTATTTTTTCTTATTTTTGAAGAAATTGGTCAGAAGTTTTAATAAATTGGTTTTCGTGGTGCTGCAATGCTCCATTGTTTCTCATAAAATGCCCTTCAACAGATAAATGAGATTAGGGGGTCACAGACATAAAATTACCCTTGTAACTTAATAGAGAGTTATTGCAGAAACTGTTTTTGGCATTAAGCAGTATTTAAGACGACCTTATTTGAATACTCTCATACGTTATTTATGATTCTGACAATAGTTATTGCAAGTCGTAATTTATGTATCCAAATTAAGGGCTTGTTTACGTTTACTTTATTGTTTTGTATTTCTACACTTTCACTAGAATATTATGTGCTTTTATAATTTTGCTCCGGAAAAAACTGGGAAAACAGCCAAATAACCACGGAACACCAAGGTGAAAGACTAATGAAAACAAACAAGGTGCAAACGCAAACAAGCAACGAACATTTTAGGTTAAGTCCTACTTTCACAGAACACTAGCGTTTTCTGACAAATCAGAATTTATTTTAAGAATTGTGACAAATAAGGTAAAAATAACGTATATTATGGTATACACAATAAACAAAAATAAAGGAAAATAACCTTATTATGGACGACCTTATGTCAAACTACGACTGCGCATGCTCAAATGTCAAAATAACGTCAAAAAAGAGCGCGACGTTATTTATTTCTGCAATAACTCTCTATTATTTAAATTGCATACCTTTATCAATAACATCAGAAGACACACAGCAGGGACACGTGTCAAGCTTTACACACCTCCCTGGACCTCAATGTGATTACCTGGATAAAATAAAATAATTTCAGGTGATTGAGGACTTCCACAAGCTGGATATAATGATTACGAAGTTTTATTAGAACCACCGACACAGGAAGAATCCGAAAAAACTATAAACCCATTAAAATCTTTATGACTATAACATAATTAAATAAAGGCAAGAAATCAAATGCATTTTCCATTATTATATTATATGTATATTAATATTTAGTATACCCACCTTGGGATAGGATGACTTTCTGAACTCTCCTGCTCATCGAATCTATGAGTTGGCAGCAGAGATCATGGGTTACGACTTCATCCCACGTTTGTTGAATCTTCTGCCAAAGTGCCTCCCTATTTTCGGGTACGAAGTTCTCCATTGTCCGCGCCATTCTGCCCCACACATTCTCAATGGGATTCAAGTCAGGACTCTTCGCCGGCCATTGCAACTTTTCTACGTTGTTTTCGGTGAACCATTCGCGAACTATTCTTGCTGTATGCACAGGAGCGTTATCATGCTGGAAAACGAAGCCATCGGGATACATTTCCGTTGCAGTTGGTAACAATCCGCCTTCGAGTATCTCGCAATAGCGAGCTGCTGTGAAGCGGTCGTCGATTCTCCAACAAATGCCAGGTCCACGGTAGCTTATCCAGGCCCATATGTTGACGGAAAAATGCCCACTCCTTTTCCTGGGTGACACAAATCTTTCGTCATATCTTGAACTCACCGAAGGTCTATATACTCGCACTTTGCCATTGTAATGGCTTTGAAAGATCTTTTCGTCGCTAAATATTACCTTCTCCCAATAATGTGGCGGTAAACGCTGAAACTCTCGGCATATCTGCAACCTGACTTCCTTATTAGCCTCGGTCAGCTGAATTTTGTTGCTGGCCGTGCGAGATTTCAGATTGGCTGCATCTAATCTCCTTCGGGCAGTTCTAACACTTGCTGGAAATTGTGTTGCAGATACTGCTTCAACGGCGGATTTAAACGGATTTGCAAGGCAAAAATTAGCTAGTTGCTCATCTTGTTGGTCAGACGTAATTTTCACATTTCCTCCTCTATGTATGTTTTCCACGCTTCCGGTTTCGTCATATTTCTTCTTTATATTGAAAATGGTGCTTTTAGATACACCAAATTCTTCGGCCAGTCGGGAAATAGCCCAACCATTTTCTAGTTTGGCGATGATACGGTGCTTGACGGATTCACTCAAACGAGGCATAACGAACACTGTTAGTTACTCTCTCGAATTAGGATACTGACTAAATAATTTTAGCCCACCCACCTTAGTATTTATACAAAGGGCTAGGAGCAGGTATAATCGATATTTTCAAAATCTACATCCAATTCAATATTACAATTATTAAGTTAATCCCCTAAATTTAGTTATATTAAGTGCAGGTAGGTATAATTAATAAATACCTATTTAAAAAGATATAAATATCTATGCTAAAATATTTCAACTCAGGTAATCCGATAATCCATTAATTTTGTGCCATACATTTTCTAATTAATATTAAGAGCCCCCATATCTACTTTTAAACATATTATACAAATCCTTGAAATCTTTAATTTTTGAGATAATCGCTTGATCTGTTTTTTGTCCGAAAGGACTTCAAAAGCCGCTTATTTTAGCAATCCTGCCATTTTCAAATTGCAAATCCAGGGCCGGCTACGATTTTTTTATTCCCCCGATTTTCACAAAAACCATTTAGCCATTTTTTTATTTAAAATCTGACACTACAGCGTCAATCAGGACAGTCGAAAACCCTTTATATACCAAATTTGAACAAAAAATATAGAGAGAGTTCTATTCTACAGGAAGTCAAAATTGAGCAAAATAGGAAATTTAAAGAAACCTCTTCAGGCATCTCTGGCGAGTCAAGTCATAAAAATTCAGCATTTTCAGATGGGGCAGAGAAAAATACCCTGTATTGAATCTTTGCACACCAACACTTTGAGTGATTCTGTTGACAATTAAACTATTTTGACGGGATTCCATGGCACACTTGACTCGCCAAATGCCTGTAAATTTCCTATTTTGCTGAACCTTGACATCCTGTAGAATAGATCTCTCTCTAAATTCTTTGTTCAAATTTGGTATATAAAGGGGTTTTAGGGGGATCCTGATTAACGCTGTATTGGTAGATTTTAAATAAAAAAACACTCAAAAATCGTAGCCGGACCTGGATTTGCCTTTTGAAAATGATAGGAAGGCTAAAAGAAGCGATTTTTGAAGGCCTTTCACACAAAGAATGTTCAGGGATTATCTCCAAAAATAAAGATTTTATTAATTTGCATATGTTTAAAAGTAGACACCCTGTATATTAAATTATTGTTTTTGAGAAATTCTTCGGAATTCTATTGTGGCTCAAATTGACTATGGATTTACCTAATTTCATATTCCTAATTAATACAGGGTGCTGGCAGCAAAGGAAGGAAACTCGAGAAAAAGCAACTTTTATTGTAGTGTTGATTCTAATCTCAGCCTTGATATTTATTATTTTTTTATTTCATTATCATAAATACTAGACGGTATAGTAACATGATAAAATAGTACGAAATATTAAATACCAACACTGGGGTTGGAATTATTACCAGCACAAAGTTGCATTTTCCTCGAATTTTGTTCCTTTGCTGTGAGAGGCTGGAGGCTGTAATTTGCATTTTATGGTTCTATTTTTAGCAGACCGGCCGGCTGCAGACTCCAGCGCGATGTTGCCGTCTCCGCGCGCCCTGTAACGATAGCCACGAGAAACCTCTTCAGGTCGTTCGATACCAACTGTCCGCGACTGTACATAGGTACAACCTGTTCCGATGTAATTTTCGAAATAATTGGCAATAATGGGCTTTACGAAAGTTATAAGGACTGGAGTCTATTTTCTCCACCGGAAAATTGCTCAGGCTCACAATTCAGCACTATATTCAATTGAGATTGATGGACGGTATGGATCTTCGGCTACGAGAGGAACAATATTTCTTGTAACGTGACATGAATGGTTGAAGAAAACTTGATCCAAGAGGTGTTTATTTATGTTAAATTCATTGTTATACTGCTGCAAATTATATAGAATTGAGCGAAATTATTGGCAATCCGTGCATTTTTAGTCAATAATATTATTGTTGTTGTATGCATAAGCTGGAATGTTGAAGTCGCCAAGGATAATGAATGCACTTTTTGCTGTTATAAATTAAATCTAAACAGCTAATAAACTCTTCAATAAATATCTCAAAATCATCAATCAAAGTTGAAGGGGTACCACAATGTAAAACACAAGAAAGTAAATCATCAACTTATACCCCACTATATCTATAATATAAGGACAAAGGCAATTAACTTGAAAACGCGATTAACACCAAGCAGAACAACACCATCCTTAGAAGTACCGGTTAACGCAAGGTCTCTGTCACATCGAAATATGTGGAGTGTATGAATCAGAAAATACCTCAGCATCAAACACATCAGAGATTGCGACAGCGTCGCAACAGCAATGAAGACAGCGTGTCTTGTTATTCAGCCCACGGACGTTTTGGTAACAGCATGACAATACTTTTGGTTTGTAACTAGTTGTACTATTTGGTTTAAATTAACAATCTTCGGGATTCCCCTGACGTATTGAATCCTGATATCCTTCCCACCGCTCTTTATACGTTTCTCAGGCCTTCATCTTTTCACATCATGGTAATATTTGGTCTGCGTTGGAGTTCTGTCGGAATACAGAGTGTTGTTCGGTCCGTACAATAAGTTTAAGCAGTGGCAAAGAGAAGTGATACTGATCTCACGATCTAACTCGGCATCAAGATGGCTGATGATGATGCTAGTTTGTATTATTTTCAAATGCCATTCTTGGATCTTTGAATAACGAAGAGCCCTGCTACTTCAATTCGAAAATAGTAAAATTCTTAAGAGTGGGACGATTTGCAACCGCTCACTCACAACATAAATTTATGTCGATGTGTACGCGCCCCGCATGTGGCTGTGCGCTCAACGCAAACGCACGCAAATAATTTCGTGACGAATAACGCATGCTATATCCATTGTGCTGTCCCTTTTTAGTCAACTTCAAAGAGATTTGCGTGGAACGGTAACATTAATGTGGATTCTTTGCTTCGATCGACCTTGATTTCAATCGAGGTCAAGGCAGACTGCGCGCATGTCTTTATAGAAAAATACCCCGGATGGCCAAGAGCGCTGGACAAATTGTGGATTCGGGGTATTGCTCCTTAATAGCTTTATTTTTGTGGGATTTACTAATTGCCATACACTCACGGGGATAACTACTAATTGCCCCCCTCCCCCGCACAAGCATTCAGTTGCTTCTGCGGTACTAGTTTGGAGAGTTGTAAGGGTGAGAATTATTATTATATTCTTAGCGCATCTGTATTTTTGCTTCGTTTACTACTACTACGTAATTGTTTGTTTACGGATCGTGTTACTTCTTTAAAATAAATTGCCCTTTCCATAATTATAAAGGATTATCTACAGCTCAAGAGAGAATGATAATAATACTAAGGAATAAGGAACTACGTTACTAGACAACGCCGTTTTTTCTGTATATAGAATATAAAAAGGTGGTGAGAGAATACGACAAACGCTAGCAGCTGATGAGAACAATGCAACTGTAAAAATTTTTTCGCATGTTACAAGCAGATTTTAAGATTCTCATATTCATTTTGTTCGACCAAAAAATATGAAACATGAGGCAAACGTAGAAAGTTCAGATAACCAATGTCAGTGGTGGAGAGGCTAGCTATCACTTTACGATTTTTAGCAACAGGAGACGAGCAGGAGCCCCATTGTTTTATAAGTTTGTTACCTGTTCTTGATCCGATAGATTTTCTTTCTCTTTTCTCCTTTCCTTTCTAAAAGACCCTATCAAGCTGACATTTTTTTCTTTTCTTCGTTAACGTCAATAGTATATTATTTAACTGTTTCGTCTCTGGTATCAGCTTTTATACAGTGTGTACACGATAAGGAGTTCCCACCATTGTAATTTTTTTATTTTTGAACCGATTTTCAAAAACTTTTTTGTTAGATACGTCTTCAAAATGCGCGTTAGAGAGTTGGGCAGTTTTGTCCTTAAGCTGTAACCATGGCCAACTACGACCATTTTTATGGGCCAATATTTCGAGAAGTCCTATTAGCAATTTTTTTAGAAAAAAAGTGATTACGAATTCGTGTTTAGAATCACTTAAAACCACCTTGTACCAATTTTCAATGTCCTAATTTACAGGGTGTCGGAGAAAAAAAATATTATTTTTATATTGAGAGACGAATTTATTTTATTGTTTTTAACAGTATCTAATGAAAACATTACAACAAGTTTACATTGCTTTCAATGAAAAAACGATTTCTTATTCGAAGTAGTTTTCTCGAATTAGGTATTTCTTCCTTCAACGATTAGGAAAATTATAAGCTTCATCATCAGTGTAAAAACATTTTTTTGAAACATTAATTAAGATGTTCTAAGAAGAATTACATTCTTATTTCAATTATTAATTAAAGACTTCAAGTGTATGAACCATAGACTTATGAACAAGGGAGACTCAACCATTCATTGTTGAATAGGCTTTTGTTGTGAATCAAACATTGCTATGAGTGCGAGAGAGAAAAAAGAGACAGAGAACTTCATAATTCCGACTCCGAGCATCGCGGCCCAGGTTGACATCTAACCTAATATTTTGTGGTTGACACAATTCCCACCAGATATTTAATACGCCAGTGGCGAAAGATTTTAAAAAAATAATAAAATTAGTTGGGAACAAACATTATATTTTTATGATTTTTGTTATACTGGTTGGAGTATATCTAGGCATTAACCTATAATATACGCAAAATAAACCGAATTATCATTAAAAAATTTTTAGATAATATTTTGACTTTAATATTACAACATATTAATTTTTTCAGTAAAAATAGGAAATAAGAAACACTTACTGTTACATTACAATCGTTTATTTAGAAAAACTATTGCGGATATAAAATACAGCGAATATAACATAATATAACATAATATAACATATTATACAGATCATTGGTTCCACAAAGGCACAGAAAAACAGCAAGCAAGCGCTTGCTGTTTTTCTGTGACGAAGGTATAAGCAATATATTACGAAGGATTTTTTAACTGGCATCATAATAACAATGTTTTATAATGATATTGTGCAAAATACTGGAAATTAGTTAGCAATTATTTTACGATATGGAAATAAAACAAATTCCTGTATCAATTTAATATCCAATAATATCTAAAAAAATTATTTAGATGCAAGTCTCTTTTTGCCATTTTGTTCTCAGGAAATATCTGTTGTGAAAATATATCATGTAATTAATTATAATTATCAATAGTATTTACTTAACTAAAATAGTATATTATACACCTAGGTTGAGAAGGGAGCCATTATTTACCGAGCATTTTTATATCCTGAAGCGCGTAGCGCCGAAGGATATAATATGCGAGGTAAATAATGGCCTTCTCAACCGAAGTGTATATAGAATTTTTTTTTACTACTAACATTGAAATATTGCCATATTTTAGTAATTTCTCGCTTTTTTCAAATACTTCAAAATATCAAGTAGCCTGGGAGTTCAGTTGTCAAGCTGATAAAATGACACTAATTTTTAAATTCACAGAAAATTTTTCATTATTTACCTAGGTATTTTTTTATTATCATTATTTACCTAGGTAGAGAAATATTACTTCTCATTAGAGGAATGAGGTAAATAATGGTGATTTCTCAGGTTAGTAGTAAAAAAAATAATTTATTATTTCAACATAAAATTTAATGTTTCTGATTTTTTATCTTTTTTGTGATTTTTAATTATTATATTCATATTTGTCAGATTTACTTATTGGCCTACAGTGCCCTAGAACTGCTATGGTTTTTGCAAAAGGCAATGGAGACGAAATAATAGTAATTGCTCCCCTCCTCTGCACTAGCATTAATGTGCTTTTGGGGTACAGGTACTGTGAGGGTGAGAATTATTATCATTATTAAATTGATAATAAAGCCATTTAAATCCACGATCATAAACACTAATGCTTCCCTGGCCTCAGGAAGAGTACCTATTTTCATCGATATTGGTACCAATATAGGTATACGTATCCGATAAATTTCTGTCCTGTGCAGTCAACCTGCCGCCTTACTGACATCTCATCCGGCAAGATTACATAGCAAAGACTTGAATGACTCTTTTTTGTTTTGAAGTTAAAGCTGTAAGAGCTTCGTTGGTGAATCCTGGACTGCCATCGATTTATCTGTACCATTTGGACAAGGTTTCTATATGCGGTAAGGAACGGTTTCTCACAAAATTATATGCCTTAGCTGAATAAAATGCCAATGTCAGTGCAAATGACCTTAAACTAATCTTGAATTATTATACTTTGCGTGGAAGGTCCTTTTAATAATCTTTCAAAGACGTCTACGGCAGGTCCCGAAACTGATACCTGTAATGAAATGAAAATATTTATATTTTCGGCAAATAGGAGAAAAAAACAAACCAAAAGCTTCCAATTTCGGCTACCCTGTACAGTGTAATTGGTTGAGAGATACCTACATTTGAATTATTAAGTTACATGGCAACACGCTAGGACAAAAACACTTTTACCTTTATTGTGGATTCTGATGACTCCGATATGAGACATTTTTTCTTTAAGTAACGCAGAAGAGATTGCAGGGATGTAGGTAATTCGGAGCTTCAATCTTCTAACAGTCATTTGTAGGGTGTGACTTCGTTTTCTTTGCTTTCCAACAGTTTCTTGTACTACTGCTAAATTTCTCCTTCTTCTCGCCGGAGAGGAAAAATCGGTACTTGCCAGTCTTCTATGTGCAATTAAAAGTTTAAATTTAAACCTAATATAGTCAAATATATATCTTTACTTGATTGCCAATTTCTAGTACAAAAATATAGTTGTGGTTTCCATCCTTGTTGCATAAATAACTAATTTATCTGCAATAGCTTCTGCATCTCTTTCTCTGTTTAAGAAGCAGCAATTGTAGCTGACGAAGAGGATTGTATTCCGTCTTCAGCTTGTGCTTCCATTTTTTTGAATAGCTCTCTATAATTAAATAAAATTTGTATATACTTAGTACCTACATATCACAGAGAAAATAGATATAAAAAAAACACTATTTCATATGCAGTGTGTTTCTTTTCGAGTCAATTCCGTTTTTTTACTTTATTAACTGATTTTCAAAATTCTTTTTTCCGCTTGCACTCAAAGAGCTATATTATTTGTTGATGTGCATTTTTTAGCAACGTCGTTGCTTGACCTGCTGCGTTTAAAGAAAGTTCCAAAAAGTGACTAAGTGATATACTTAGGTATTGTGACTGAAAAAACTATTTTTGATGTAGTCAAAAATAATGAAACGCATTGTATTTTATTTAACATTTTTATACTTATATTAATCTAATATTAATTATTAAAATATTATCAGACATCACAGCTTTTTTCTTGTAAACTGAGTTTACAAGACCCTGGTTCAATACATTACTTACTGATTTTCTCTGTACAAATAAATATTAATTAATTTTCATTTCTTAATTACTTTTCAATAGTTAGTAGATTTTTTAAGAGCAACGTTTTTGTTTGCTTCAAGATAATAGTTTTTCCGTTCATGAAACTACATTAATTTATGGATATAGTGTTTAAGTGGCTTACTTACCTATCTTTAGAAGCAGATGTGCTCCCAGACGAAGTAAGCAACTCCTCAAATGAAATGTTTTGCAACCTGCAGAATTGCTCTGTTATTGTTCTATTATAGTTATATATGTTTTGCAACCTGCAGAATTGCTCTGTTATTGTTCTATTATAGTTATTATTATTATTACTTTAAAAATGCATACTATACCTCACCTGAATTCCGTAGGTCGCTCAGTTAATTTTTGATCAGCTCCAGGTTTAACATACCGGGGACCATTTCCCCTTATAACTATTTCGCATGGATGAAAATGATCCGAACAATTTTCCGGGTGTTTTGGTAAATGCTGGTTCTCAATTAAGCCGACAAGGGAAAACGGAAAACCACACCTTTCTCCTTTCAGAATCCATGGGAAACCTACAAAATATTCCCAATGTTAACAAATTGTTATTTCAAATAACTGCAGAACTAAAAGCACCAAATCAACATAAAGCAAAGGCAGAACTTTGGATATTTATCAGTACTTAGTACCTACTACCACTACCTACTTATCTACGCTACTGAAGAGGGCCAAACATTATGGTGAAAATAGCGAAAATAATACATACCAGTGAAAAGGCGGTTCCGAGTTAAAAGAGTTCAACTTTCTGCACACCTGACACCGGCGCACCATTTTTTAAAGTTTTCATTTCACGTTTTTGCAAAAAATACACATAAAAACCTGAAAATGCTTGAAAATCGAAATAATTCGACTACTAAAAACGTCGCAAACAAATCTTATGACGGCGTCAGGTTTGGTACCCGTCACAATAATTAAGGGGCGTTGTCGCTTAATCTCCATAAAATATTATACATAAATTAATAAACAGCATTTAACAAGTTTACCACAAAATATATGCCTACGTCGTTTGCGTTTGCAACAATTATTCTTCGGTTAACAATGCTTATATGCTCTTCTGTTATTATTAATAGATAAGCTGTACCCATTTATATCGGCGAAAAGGGGGTTGGGGGACATAACCGAAAATCTGGCAACCACACGCTCTGAGAATTTACAGGGGAACCAAATGAATAGTAGACCAAAAAGATCTCTGATTGCTTTAAAATGTAAATAGTTATATCTCCCCTTGCTTATAAGTCTATGGTATGAACAAATTTTGGCTAAAAAGTTTTTCTCTTCTTTTTTAAACATTTCCATATTATCTGACTTTTAGAAATACAATTTAAGTTCCTACTAGCATCTTGTAGTGTGCTGTGATAATTCTTATTTATCTTAACAGCTGTCAAAATAAAGTACTTTTCTTGAAATCGGCAGTGAAGTGTCCCAAAATCGTCATTAAAAGCTCAGAAATCGGCACTGAAGTAACCCATTATTGTACGATTTTTTTCAATAAGTAGGTAGGCCTTGGCGAGATGTAAACATCAAACGTCAGACGCGGAGCCATCGCCCGTCAAAAGTGACCAAATATTCAAAACCCGGCCACTAAAGGCAAATTTAACTATTCGTACACATTGCGAAATTGTTACCTATAGCAGCGAAATCTATCAGTATACATATTTTAGCAGGTTTGAATATCAATAGATTTATTATGGAGGCTGCACAACAAGCAGCAGTTTGGTTTTTCTGTTCGAAGCCGCCGTGTCTTTGTCATACTTGACCTAGGTAGAGTCACCCTTGTCTAAATTTAGTAGGCAATAAAGAGATGTTGTAACTAACTAAACTAGGTAGAACGATCTTCAAAGTCAAGCAACGCCGCGCGTAGTCGGTTCATGGACTTTTTTTCCGATTTCAAGAAAAATATAATAGGTACTTCGGCACTGAAGTTCTTTTTATGACTCATGTGGTTTATTTGTCTCGGCCAGAGGCCTCGGCAACTAAATTCCACATGAGTCATAAAAAGTTGAACTTCAGTGCCTTGGTACATAAATAACTATTTACTCCCTATTTCGTGCGTTATTCTACCAAAGGAAAAAAATTAAAAATACCAAAGTAATGTCCTACACATTGCAAGAAAAAGTAGAAATAAATAAGATTAGTAGGGGACGCGAAGCGGCTCAAGAATTTAATAGACGTCATCCGCAACACAATATTAATCATAAAACCGTTGCAAAAATTAACAGATTTACTTCCAGTATCGTGAACGGGAGCGAAGAGTAAATCAAGTAATTATTGATTATTTCACTAACAATCCAAACTAGAGCCTTAGAGACGTAGGATCTTAAATATTTCTAAAAGTCAGATATGGAAATGTTTTAAAAAAAGCGGAAATAAACCTTTTAAGCCAAAGGTTCTTCATACACTTGAAGCTGGAGATACTAATATAAGTTTGGAATACTGTTTATGGCTCCAAGGCATGTACCTAGAGAATCCTAATTTTTTAAATATATTTTGTACACTGATGAAACAACGTTTACCACAAATGGTAGGTATTGGCAAAGTCTAGAGAATCTCTATACTCTATTCAAACTAAACGCAAGTGAAAGATAAACAAAAGTTGTTGCATGGCTAGCACGTGATCGGCTTGCTATTGGCTAGTTGGCAATAAAGTTTTCAGTTCAGCGAGTCGTTATTTATTACAGAGGTGTATTGAGTTGCAAGTGGACTTTTAATTTTTTCCGATATAATTCTTTCGCTGTTTATTAATTGTTGGAGCTACAATTTGTGTTAATAGTAGAAATTTGCAGGTAAGTGAATGACTAGGTGTGCCATAAAAGTTTATTTTTAAAGTTCTCAATACTGGGGCATATTATTTTAATATTTTATATTATAAAATTCATAGAGATCGTCCTTAATGCGGCCCTGCCCCGTATTAGTCCTCGGAATTGTTCACGTGTTTCCATCGTGTAAATGTTTACGGCCAACTTGCATTTTGATTGAATAGAGTGTAGACTTTGGTATTGGTATCATCACAAAATATCCGCATGTGGAGCGAAGATAATCCACATTGGACAATTGAATGTAAACGACAATATTGGTCAAAAATAAATGTTTTCTGTGGCATTTTAAATGAAAAGATTATTGAACCATACTTTTTTGATGAAACTTTAAATTCTATGCGTTTTTTAAGATTTTTGCAAAAAAAAATCGTTGCATTGGATGAAGTAGTCCTCTTATTCGTTGGCCACCGAGATCGCCTGATCTCACGGCACTTGATTTCCTTCTTTGGGGGACAATAAAAAATACAGTGTATGCTAGAAGACCCCAGACCCGACTAGAACTTCGTGACAGCATTATAGCGGCTTGTCAAAGCATCACTCGACAGAAATGTGATGATAAATAATCGTAGGCGTACTGAGAAGTGTATAAGAGAATTCGGTGGGTTAATTGAAACGGATAGGTTTTAAATTTGTATGTTGTAGTTTCTCATTTAAAGCAATGTGACTTGTTGTAATGTTTTCATTAGATAATGTTAAAAACAATAAAATAAATTCGTATCTCAATATAAAAAATAATAAAAATTTTTCTCCGACACCCTATAAATTAGGACAATGAAAATTGGTACAAGGTGGTTTTAAGTTTCTCGAAATATTGGCCCATAAAAATGATCGTAGTTGGCCATGGTTACAGCTTAAGGACAAAACTGCCTAACGCTCTAATGAGCATTTTGAAGATCTTGAAGATCTCTCTGACAAAAAAAGGTTTTTGAAAATAGGTTCAAAAATAAAAAATTACAAGGGTGGGAACTCCTTAACGTGGACATACACTGTTATATTCTCTAATTTAAAAAAAATTGGACGTGAAGATTCTTCATTAAGCTTTTATTTATTTGTTGAAATTCCGACAGTGTCTTTGTTGGATTCCATACCAAATCATGTTTTGAGTACCCCCCTCGGAGATTACAACTAGTACTACCTAACCACAATAATTATAAGGGTGAATCAGTTTTTTGTAGCAAGACTTTAACAGGTGATAGATCTTCAAAAAATAACCGCACTTTTTCGTATAAACTATATATTTTTAAGGCCTTAGAAAAAAGTTACAGGGTGTTAAATTTTGAAAAAATATGTGGACTTTATTGAATATTTACCAAACTAGTCGAGATATTTAAGTCATATTTGGTATAAGTTATAACGGCACGGGTTAGCATAAAACCTGTTAATATCTAACATCTTGCACAACCAGTGGCGGAGAAATGGGTAATTGGTAAAATTATTTTTAGAAAAAAAAATGAATCACCTTGTATTGTAATAAAAGATATTGAATTTTTTATGTAGATTTTAATTGCAGACAAAAATGTTCTCTTGGTATTTTTTTCGCATGTGTTATAGTTTAATGGCAAATTTCATTTTTTGTATTATTTCGGGGTATTTCTGAAAAATTATTTAAAAAATTTGCTCCATAAGTAAGACTCAAAATAGAAAAAACGTGTTTCTTACTTTAAATAAACTAAGTTTTTCCAATAGACTTACCCATTCAAGGTTTTACTTTTCAAGATACAGAGCGTAACATTAATTGTATCTTCCTTAAATGTTTTAGACCCTGTAACTTCAAAATTATAGCCTTAAATAGGTAAGTTTATTGGAAAAAGTTACTTTATTTAAAGTAGCAAACACATTATTTCTACTTTAAGTGTTACTTATGGAGCAAATTTTTAGATAATTTTTCAGAAATACCCCGAAAAAATAAAAAAATGGAATTTGCCATTAAACTATAACACATGCGAACAAATAACAAGAGGACATTTTTGACTGCAATTAAAATCTACATAAAGAAATTCAATACCTTTTATTACAATACAAGGTGATTCATTTTTTTTTCTAATAATAATTTTACCAATTGCCCATTTCTCCGCCACTGGTTGTGCAAGATGTTCGATATTAACAGGTTTTATGCTAACCCATGCCGTTATAACGTATACCAAATATGACCTAAATATCTCAACTAGTTTGGTAAATATTCAATAAAGTCCACATATTTTTTCCAAATTTAACACCCTGTAACTTTTTTCTAAGGCCTTAAAAAGATATAGTGTATACGAAAAAGTGCGGTTATTTTTTGAAGATCTATTACCTGTTAAAGTCCTGCTACAAAAAACTGATTCACCCTGTATAAAGGGCACACACAAGTGGATTCGGCAGTACAACACACAATATAAATATTTACGTGGCAGAATAAATGGCCAGATTCGCGTCTTATTAATTTAGTAAGATACACAAAGTATCGTCAACCACGCTGCATCCCTTAACGCCTAATAACCGACATCAGCCCGCCACCGAGGTCTTTGTCCTTTAGAGGGTCCCAGGAATAAAAAAGTCACAATGCGCCGAATAGGGTTGCGTTTACGCGATGGGGTGATGCCCCCTCCCCACCTCCCCCTCGGATGCAGCGGGGCCCAAGTGCAAGGCCTCACCACGCGCGGCCCAGTGCGTCGCGTGACTCAGCTTGCGCCCCTTTGGCGGGAAGAATGTTCTTGTGGTGTTGGAGAAGACTTTTTGAATGTTGTGGTCTTGATTAGAGGAAGTTGGTGGTGGTATGAACGCGTGTGTTGAGTTGGTAGGTACCTAGATAATAAGGTGGTAAATGATATATCCAGTACATAACTGAAGCAACTTTACTAATCACTAATACGCAATTTCGTATGAAAAATAGAATTTCTGCTTAAAACCAAACCAAGGGCAGCAGGAAGACAACTTAAGTCCATTTAAGGAGAGTTTCTTCGTAGGGATAGATACAAAATGGGTAAGAAGTCCAAAATTGCAGAGCACATCCAATGTCAAGGCAAAAATTATTACTTATTACAAAATTGCAGAGCACATCCAACGTCAAGGCAATTATTATTATTATTAATACTCCACAACAGTCAGCTCAAACTTTGTATGCCTCTACCAACAACCTATTTATTGTGTTTCGATCTCACACAAATGTATCTAACAAGTATCTTGTTTTTATTATTATTTGTTGACTCGGGAAAGCGATTTTTCTGAACCCTGAAGAAGATTTTAAATAAATCGAAACGTTGGCTATGGAATAAAACTTTTTCCCCAGGAGTGTAACTGACCTTCACCCATTACCTTTTTTACATATTATTATTACACTTTGACTGTGGTAATGGTAATAGAAGTAGTTAAAGATTGTTGAAACGTGTTAGTCGTTGCCGCATAGATTTTATTGGAAATGATGGAGTATATAAGTTTCAAAACCGTCTTATTACTATCTCAAATAAATTTCAGTAAATCTCAAAATTTCTTTATCGTGTTTAGATTATCAGACTTAATTGTTAATGTAAATCTCAAAATAACAGGAAGATAAATCAGCATTTTTATATTTCATACACTTGAATTTTATTTGGTCAAAATTATTACCTAACTAAAAACCCAAAGACCAACTTTCTTTGCAAAGTTTAAAAAACTGTTGACGCTGGAAAGGAAACAGAATTTATGTAATCGAATACCATTAAAATCTGTTAAAAATGAAGTTCTGCAAGAACATTGTTTTTACATTAGGACCCCCACCACGTTCAGTTTGCGACCTACAACTACAACACAACACTCTTCCACCATTGACTGAAGAGTGAATTCACCCAACGCTTCCACTGTTCGTTTCAATACGCACAACCCGATATTCCAGACCGGCTATAAAATTACCTGCAGGTACCTACAGCGTGGAACCATACTCGGGTTACGCGGAGCACTTAATTGGCCAATAATTCGGTGACACCATCGCCGTGGAGCGGTGATCGTTGTGAAATTGTGGTACCGACAACAGAAAAACAGCCGCTTGGTTGAAAAACCGCCAGCTGCAAATTCGATATCCCGCAGTAACCCAATATTCGATTGTGCGGCTCAAGAACTCCGACGAAGGAAATATTGAGTGGCAGCTTACTACCGGGAGCGATACACAAGTATCAGACCATATACAGTGTGTATGCTACTTAGTTCTACGTTCTACTCCTGGTTCAATTTGTGTGACGTCAAACCAAATGTAGAAACATCAATAGGTATCTGTTTAGGGTTATGCTTGATTTTTGTAACATCACCACTCATTGGCGACAGCCCTAGGGATTTTGCCATGCCTCCGCATTTTGTCAAAAACGCCATTATTGAATTTAAAACACCGGAATTAAGTAGAAATTTAAAATGAGTGCCCATAGTAGTTGTCTCACAGTTCCTCAAAGCAATGTCCTTAAAACTGTCCCGAAAGGACAGCAATTCACTCCAACCCTTTCTCAAAGCTTCAACAGATGATGACACTGGGTCTCGGATAATAACTTCCCCCCAGACAAAATCCCCCCCGAACATTTTCCCCCCCGGCTTTTACCCCCTGGACAAAAACTCACCTGGACATTAACCTCCCGAACATTTACCCCGCGCCGGTATGAAAAATGCACTGTATTTTTATAATTATGATTTCTAGTGCTAAAAAAATTGAAAAGTGAAAACAAAAGATTATATTTGAACACTGGTATGTACAGGCGCGGTCCTTGAAATCGTTAACAATACGTGAAGTCGCAAAGCAGTTCAGCAATTACCCCTTCCCTCTCCCTCTCTCGCGGTTTGAAAGCCAGCCATTACCTCAAAGGCGTAAGTGACAGCAAATCCAACATCTTATTATTGTACGCGATGTTGCCTTACGCGAAATTGCCAGTTACAGTGCGAAAAACAGTAAATTCGGCGCCGTTAAGTTGGCCTTAGATTGCCTGAATAATAGTGGAAAATCTTACATCCCTGCCCACGGACATTGGCAGTTTTTTCGCAAAAGTCTTTCAACAAACTCGAATAAAGCCGTTCTAAAAATCGAAGGAGGTTGTAAATCTCTTAATTGGGTCTTGTACATACATTCCTCCGGTACCAAAAGGAACCTCGAAAATACGACATCTAAGAGAATTTCCCGATTCAAGATTAACTAGTTTCGAGAAACGGAACGGCTGTAGAGTCAACGAAACCGATGGAAAATTCTCTGAAATCATTCTTGGAAATTGCGTGTTTTTTCTTACTTATCAATTTTTCGGGGACCCGGGAAGCACCGCACCCAAAGACTCCGGGAAAACTTTAAAATTATAAAAAATAGAGTTACTCAATATAAAATAAACAATACAAATTACAGATGTTTGTAATCAAAGGATAAAACCGTTGAGTGAAGGAGTAATAGATGGGCTACCTCCATGTATCATAGCGAGTCCCAGTATTATCATTTGCACCATGTGCCATACTGTTCAAATATAATCTTTTCTTTTGCTCTTTTATTGTATTCATACCGATTGAGCCTTTTAGTATTAGAGATTCTACACTATACACAGTGCGTTTATCGAACTGGCGGGGGTAAGTTTACGGGGTGTTAATGTCCGGGGGGTTATTGTCCGGTTACCATAATGACACTGTCAAATCAAAATTTTGGATCAGCATATTTTTATATAATATTATGATCTGTGTGGTTCTTTGGACTTCTTGTAAATATCAATACCTAGTAACAAAATCTATGCGTCCAAAAATCTTTCAATGTGAATATTGACTATTAATGCTCTTCAAAATCTATAAAACTTCCCCTCGTATACCTCTTGCGAATATTACGTCTTGTTTATATCAAAATTACACCACGAGTTTTAAATTTTCCGTAGACTGGTTTGTAAGGGAATATCTATTTTGTGTTAAAGAACGGAGTGTGACAACAGATTTATACATAAGTGAAGTTGTACTGCTAGTCCTGACCAGTTATTACTATCTAGTTCGTGAGAAAAAACTGACGGAAGTGCGGTAAATAGTTTTTGGGTTTGAGTACTGTTTTCTTGTGGTGTCGAGAGGTATTTGAGTTCTAGCACCATATGAAATCAGTTCTTTGTCCAAAACATGCAGCAGGAAACAATGGAAGTGTTGCCCCTTTCGGATGATTGCGTACTCATTACTTTAACGGTAAGTGCCTAGTAACTATTTCTTTCCATGTTGAAATTTTAAAATATACAATGTGTCCCACTTAAGGACTGACCACCCCTGTAAAATTTTTATTTATGGCTCAATTTCCATAAACCTTTTTCTGTTGGATAGAGCTTCAAAAATGGCATTAAATGTATAATTCAGGTACCTCGTGCCTTAAATTCATGGCCCACTGAGACAGTGTTTTAGTGCTGAAATTTAGAAAAGTACTATTAGGGATTTTTTTTAGAGGAAAATCAATGCCGGATTCTTACTCAGCGTTGTTCAAAACCCAAACGTACCAATTTGCATTGCCATAGCTCTACAGGGTGTTTCAAAATTTTTAGTGTCCCCCTTAATTAGTGACCACCACTGTAAATTTTTTATTTTTAGCACGATTTTATAAACTTTTTTTTTGTTGGATAGAGCGTCAATAATGACATTGCGTTACATTCATGGCCCACTGAGATGAAGTTTTAGTGCTGAAATTTCGAGAAGTACTATTAGGGACTTTTTTAGAGAAAAATTAATGCTAGATTTTTATTCAACGTTGTTGGAAACCCAAACGTACCAATTTGCATTAGAAAATGGAGGACTAATTGAAATGACTGAAATTTGAGTTTATGTTATGTTGTGTTGTTTATTCATGTATTTGATGATATTAAATTAAATAAAAAAATTGTTCGCTAATAAATTTTTGAAAGAATATGAGTTCCTCATGAATATTTTAGTGACCAACTTACCAGAAATTAAAAAAATTAATTACAAATTAGTACGTTTTTGTTTGGAACCTCTCACTGCGTATAAGAATCCGGCCTTACTTTTCCTTTTAATTTTTTTGGAACACCCTGTGGAGCTATGGTAATGCAAATTGGTACGTTTGGGTTTCCAACAACGCTGTTCCAATAGTAGGTACTTCTCGAAATTTCAGCACTAAAACACCGTCTCAGTGGGCCATGAATTTAACGCACGAGGCACCTGAATTATGCATTTAATGCCATTTTTACAGCTCTACCCAACAAAAAGTTTATGAAAATCAAGCTCTAAATAAAAATTTTACGAGGGTGGTCAGCCCTTAAGTTTGACACCCTGGTCAGCCCTTAAGTTTGACATCCTGTATCTTGAAAACGAAGCGATAACCGACTTATGTTTATAAAAACTTTTCATCTTAAAATCACTTAAAGAATCATCCCTTGAAGTTTGGCTACATACTTAAATAACACCCTGTATATACATGGTGGTTCAGTTTTATTCTGTGACACTTCAACAGGTGATAGAAAACCAAAAAATAACCGCACTTTCTTCTATAAACTATATCATTTTAAGGCCTTATAAAAAAGTTAAAACCTGTTAATATCAAACACATTGAAGAACCAATGGCGTAGAAGTGGGTAATTAGTATAATTGTTTTTAGAAAAAAAAATGAACCACCTTGTATAGCAATAAAATATATTCAATTTCTTAGGTAAATTTTAATTTTGAACAAAAAGGTCCTCTTGCTAATTTTTCGCATGTGTCATGGTTTCATGGCAAATTTAATTTTTTGTATTATTTCGGGGTATTTCTGAAAAATTATCTAAAAAATTTGCTCCATAAGTAAAACTTAAAGTAGAAATAATATGTGTTTTGCTACTTTAAATAAAGTAACTTTTTCCAATAAACTTATCTATTTTTTGAAGATACAGGGTCTGAAACATTAACGAAAGATACAATAATTAATGTTACGCTCTGTATCTTCAAAAGTAAAACCTTGAATGGGTAAGTTTATGGTGAAAAGTTAGTGTATTTAAAGTAAGAAACACATTTTTTCTTACTTACGGAGGTAATTTTTAAGTTAATTTTTCAGAAATAGGTACCCCGAAATAATACGAAAAAATCAAATTTGCTATGAAACCATGACACATTTGAAAAAATGCTAAGAGAACGTTTTCGTTTACAGTTAAAATTTACATAAGAAATTGGATACATTTTATTGCTATACAAGGTGATTCATTTCTGTTTTCTAAAAACAATTATACTAATTTCCCACTTCTACTCCACTGGTTGTTCAAGGTGTTTGATATTAACAGGTTTTATGCTAACCCATGCCGTTATAACGTGTACCAAATATGACTTAAATATCTCTACTAGTTTGGTAAATATTCAATAAAGTCCACATATTTCCTACAAATTTAACACCCTGTCACTTTTTTATAGGCCTTAAAATGATATAGTTTATAGAAGAAAGTGCGGTTATTTTTTTGTTTTCTATCACCTGTTGTAGTGTCACAGAATAAAACTGAATCACCCTGTATATATAAAATAATAAAATATACAGTGAACGCCAAAAAGTTGGAACAATAATGGGATTTTTTTTTATTTTTGGGGCGAAAATGGAACTACTCTGGGGCGATCATCACTGCTTCCAAAAAGATTCGAAATGAGATCATTAAACGTCGAGACGTCATTTGACATACCTACCTGTAAAAAGGACATTAATTACCAAAATACGCTTTATTTGTGGTTTTATCGAAAAAAATTATTGGAAAAAGTGGCTTGGAATTTTATTTTACCCCTATATGTGCCAGTTTTCAGACAAAAATTCTGATAATGATAAATTTTTGATTTTTTGAAAAAATATAAAAATTTCACCTTTTTAGATGAGTTTTTCTTGAAACTAACCCAAAGAGGGTCCATAACTAAAAAATATCACGTTTGAATGATAGGCAAACGATTCTAAAGTCAAATATGGCACACCAAAAAAATGAAATTCATTAGTTTTTATACATAGATATTATGCATATTTTTTAAAAAACAAAAATTTATCATTGTCAGAATTTTTGTCTGAAAATTTGCACATATGGGAAAAATAAAATTCCAAGGAACTTTTTCAAATAACTTTTATCGATAAAATCACAAATAAAGCGTATTTTGGCCATTTATTTAATTAAATGTCATTTTTGACAGGTATGTTAAATGACGTCACGGCGTTTAATGATCTCATTTCGAATCTTTTTGGAAGCAGAGATGATCGCCCCAGTGTAGTTTCATGTTAGCCCAAAAATAAAAAAAAAATCCCATATGGTTCCAACTTATTGGCGGGCACTGTATACACAGGGTGTCCCAATGAGGACTCCCGTCGCCGATATCTCGGGAACAAAAAGAGATATTTTCATTCTGCAAACGCCGTTCGCTAGGACGTGAAGAGAGTTTTATTTGCAACTGCTAAGCGTTAATTTTGATATTGGCGTATAGATGGCGCTGCGGTGTAAAGAAACTTTTCGATCCTAGGAACATTGGAATGTAGCGCATCTGGAAGATTGGGTTATTTGGAGAAACTTTTATTCTATGGACGATTTTCCTATCGTTACTAGTTTCTGAGATAACCACTCTGCAATGTCATTTACAAAAAATTGCAGTTCACTAGGACGAAGAATGTAGCGGCACGTGTCAAATTATTACACATCCGATTTGACCGGAAGTACGGGAAGTGACCCATTTTTCAGTATAAAATGAACATACTGTACAATTTATCTCTCAGATTGAAAAAAACGATAATTTCCAGTGTCATGTAATAACAAAAACACCATGCATGTACAACATGCGTCTAAACAACGACCATTTGGCTGAATTTATTTTTATTAACCTAAAGTGGCTGTGTCCATTGTTTGAATATGACATTTAACTTCAAACGCCCAGGTAATTTTCTATCGTTGTCAATTTGGTTCTTGTCTAATTAGTTTATTAATATTTGTAATAATGGTTAATCATAGTAATAAAAATAAATTCAGCCAATTTGTCATTGTCTAAATGTACCTACCTACACGGTGTTGTTATTAGGTATACTTTTTCACAATTTTGAGGGAAAATTGTAGGTATAGTATGTTCATTTTGAACTGAAAAATGGGTCACTTCGTCACTTGACTCACTTCCAGTACTTCCGCTCAAATCGTATGTGTCATAATTTGACACGTGCCGCTATTTTCTTCGTCCTAATAAACTACAAAGATATTTTTAATAACTTTTTCCTCAAAAGTTAATTTTAAGCGAGTTAGCTCATTTTTGGTAAATTACATTGTAGAGCAGTTATCTCAGAAACTAGTAACAATAGGAAAATCATCCATAGAACAAAAGTTTCTCCAAATTCCCCAGTCTTTCAGACGCGCTACGTTCTAACGTTCCTAGGATCGAAAAGTTTCTTTGCACCGCAACGCCATCTATACGCCAATATCAAAATGAACGCTTAGCAGTTGCAAATCAAGCCTTCTTCACCTCCTAGCGAACGGCGTTTGCAGAATTAAAATATATCTTTTTGTTCCAGAGATATCATCGACGGGAGTCCTTATTGGGACACCCTGTATATAATGCGAATACCTATCATTTAAAAAGTATATGTATGACGTTAAAGAAAAAAGAATGTTAAAAGATGGTACCTATTTAATAAGAATTTCTATTGTCAAATTTATCCACTACGAAAGCACTGCCTATTTTTGGGGGGAAAAGTTGATTGCACTGGATATAAAAAACTATTCGGTTTCGAATAGTTTAATTTTGTTTTTAAATATGTGAATGTGAAACAATACTATCTATTAATATTAATAGGTCTGTGCTATTAGGCAAATCAAATGACAAAACAACTAAGTACAACAGCAGCCTTGAGCATTAATTATTATTTATCTACAAAATGCATTTAAATCAATGCTCTTCCCATTGTAGTACTTTGATATTATAATTTGGATGAACTGCATTCTGCTAGGCTGAAATATCACGTTGTAAGCGTTCAATTCCATGAATTACCTCACCACTTTCTAAGAAGCTTGCAAGAAAAACGCTGAATGGCTCAGCACCCCGGCAAGCTACACCGAGTTTATAAATTCTCTTTGTATCCATTTTTGTGCCAGTCAGATACTGCTCTCGTGACGTAAAACATATTTTTGTACTAATAAAAATTTTTAAAAATCGGTTCTTTGTGTTCTGAACGATTTTTGGCGCAGTCGGTAGGACGTCCGGGTTACCCTCTTGCGCATCGCGACGCGTTCGAAGTAATTTTCGTATCTACGATTAACCGGATATCGAACAGTTGTCACGTTGTGTCGAACTTTAATTCGGTGTGGACTCACAAAAATCGGGGTTCCCGTCTATCGCAGACCTGAATTGGAGGCTTGGCATCAGCTGGCATCGGAATTTGGAACAGCATTGTCCAAATTCGCGGGGGCACGTCACCGCTGATCTGGTTCGCCACCCTATAGTTGTTTAAGGAGTGAAGAATGCATTGGGCCGTTCTACTAATGTAAGTGCAATTCATGTCAATTGACGATTTAACAAGTGAATTCGAAAGATTGATTTTAAATATACCTTCATCTGACTCTCAATCCTTAGAATCACACCCTTACTTATCCTTAAGTGAAAGTATTAATCAAACCGAAAATATGGCAGAATTTAAATCTGAATATTTAACTTGTGTACCGAGATTTGACGGTGATCTGAACGAATTGAATAGATTTTTAGTTACTTGCGAATCGATAATCAATACTTTTTATGATTTAAAAAATCCAAATTCTTTCCAAAATGTTTATTTGTTGAACTGTCTCGTTTCCAAATTGTCTGGAAATGCAAAATTAGTAATAAATATTCAAAATATATCTACATGGACAGAACTAAAAGAAGCTTTATATCGAAATTTTGCCGATCAAAGAGATGAAACCTGCTTAAACCGAGATTTAGTAATGCTAAGACAATTACCTAATGAAAAACCTCAAAATTTTTATGACAAAGTTTTACATACTTTGAACCTTTTATGTAGTTATGTAGATATTCACGAGCAAACAGCAGACGCAAAAGCACTAAAACGAAATTTGTACAATAGCCTAGCATTAAAAACTTTCCTTGCTGGACTTAAAGAACCTTTAGGTACCACTATTCGTTGTATGAAACCTACCACTTTAGTTGAAGCATTGCATTTTGTTACAGAAGAAGATAATATCCACTATTTCCAAAATTTCTCCCATAGAAACCAACCCCAAGTTCCTAGACCAAATATACAAACACAAATGAGACCTAACTTTAACGCTCATACGCAAAACAATCAATTTAGGGCGCCACAAACCTTCCCTTCTCGACCATTACCCATTCAACCCCGTCCTGTTAATCAACAAAGATATTTTACAAATTCCTAAGTTTTCAAATATCCCCAGCAAAATCAAAATCGAAATGTTTTTAGACCCAATAATTCCTATGTATCGAATATGACAAGACCAACGCCAATGAGTGTTTCAGTCCCAATTAATAATGCAAATCAACCCTCTACTATGAACAGACAACCCTCTACTATGAATAGACAACCCTCTACTATGAACAGGCAACCTCAACAACAACGACTAAATTATACCCCTAATCAATATAACAGTTATTTTACACAAAACCAATCTACGTCAAGAAACTTTATTTCTGAAGAATTGTTTAACACTGAAATAGACGAATTAAATCCGATTTGTACTGAATCTACCCAACATGACGAAAATTTTGAAAATAATTCTCAAAATTACGAAGAACTAGAATATTTTCACCACCACCCTGATCAATCAGACGAAAATTTTATGAATTTGCCTCGAGGCAACGACCAAACATAAAATACACTATTATTTCTTTTAATTTTACCGATACTGGACGTTTATATTATGTCGAATTTCCGAAATTTTACGCAAAAATATTAATTGATTCAGGCTCAACCAAATCTTTTATAAATCCAGAAGTAGCTCAAAAATTCTTTCCAAATTTAATTCGAGATGACCCGTTTATTGTTTCTTCGGTTTATCAAAAATCTGCTCACCGTTATAGCTTAACAATACCGGCTCCAGAAATTTTCAAAATGCCAAATAATACATACATGAAATTTTATCTATTTAAATTCCACGATTTTTTCGACGGTTTAATAGGAATGGACCACATAAAATTTTTAAAGTCACATCTCGACTATGAAAATGATTTCTTTATTACACCCTGTACTAAATTAAAACTTAATCCATATACAACAAAAAATGAATTAAATCTTATTCACGTAGAACCCAGATCAAAAAAAGTTATTAAAATAAATAAGTCAATTCAAAATGGAGAAATAATAATACCTTACCAAAAAATTCAAAATTGCGAAATTCCCGAGTGCTTAACCAGCGAAAAATGGAAAAGCTTTGACGACAATCTTAAATAACACAGAAAACAAAGTATCTTTAAACTTTTCAGAACCACTAGAAGTTGACGAATTTTACAGAAACGAGTTACAAAACTTTTAACTGCATAACTTTGACGAAACAGATACAACTCCTCTGGACCTGACAAAAATTCGCGTAGACCACCTTAACACAGAAGAAAAGAGTAAAATTTTAAAGTTATGTAAAGAATATTCTGATATTTTCTATAATGAAGACACGCCCTTGGCATTTACTAATAAAGTAAAGCACAAAATTCGCACCACTGACGAAACGCCAATTTATTCCAAATCATACCGTTACCCATTTATTCACCGGCAAGAAGTCGAATCCCAAATAAAAAAAATGCTTAATCAAAACATAATCCGCCCTAGTGTTTCCCCTTGGTCGTCACCAATTTGGGTCGTCCCTAAAAAAGCTGACGCGTCGGGTAAACAAAAATGGCGTGCAGTTGTGGACTACCGGAAATGAAATGACAATACTATCGATGACAAATACCCATTACCTAATATACACGACTTACTTGACAAGTTAGGAAAGTCTCAATACTTTTCTACACTGGACCTTGCTAGCGGTTTTCACCAGATAGAAATGGACGAAAACGACATAGAAAAGACAGCTTTTAACACTGAACAAGGACACTATGAGTACCTTCGTATGCCCTTCGGCTTAAAAAATGCGCCCGCGAGTTTTCAGAGATTAATGGACAACATCCTCCGTGGTATTCAAAACGAAAAATGCCTTGTCTACTTAGACGATATAATAATTTTTTCTACTTCTCTTCAAGAACACTTAGAAAGCCTTAAATCCGTTTTCCAAAGACTTCGCGAAACAAATTTTAAAGTACAACTGGATAAGTCCGAGTTTCTAAAGAAAGAAGTTGCATACCTTGGTCACATAGTCACCCCTGACGGCGTTAAACCCAACCCTGACAAGATTAAAGCCATCAAAGAATTTCCAATACCCAAAACTACAAAACAAATCAAAGGTTTTCTCGGATTAGTTGGCTATTATAGACGCTTTATTCCTTCATTTGCAAAAATTACTAAGCCTTTCACAAAATGTCTAAAGAAAAATGCAAAAATAGTACATGATGATGAATTTATTTCTTGCTTCGAAACTTGCAAAAATTTGCTTACAAATTCTCCAATTCTGCAATCTCCTGATTTTTCTAAATCTTTTAATTTGACAACAGACGCGAGCAATGTTGCGATTGGTGCTGTCCTTTCACAAGGGCCTATCGGTAACGATTTACCTGTGGCTTACGCCTCACGCACATTGAACGATTCTGAACAAAATTACTCAGTTATCGAAAAAGAATTATTAGCAATAATTTGGGCCACCAAGTACTTTAGACCCTATCTGAATGGACATAAATTCAACATTATAACCGATTATAAACCACTTCAGTGGCTTTTTTCATTGAAAGATCCGAATTCGAAATTATTGCGCTGGCGTATCCGATTAGAAGAATTTGATTACAATATTATTTACAAGAAAGGGAAACTTAACACCAACGCAGATGCGCTTTCAAGAATTGAAATACACACCAAAACTGTTACTGACGAAATACACGAAATTGCAGAGAACGTTTTACGTGATATATTCCCATATAACATGAGTGACGATAACTCCGTTCCTAGAACCCTTAATAATGACGCAACCCAAGATACCGACAATGTTTCACTACTTGTAATACCAGATAATGAAACCCAAGACCTTAGCGATAACGAAGACGACGATGACCGCCTCGCAACCGACAACAATACTGTACACTCGAATGCCGAACAAAATCCAGTCATCAATATTCCCATTTCCGAAAATCCCGTAAACTACGGACAAAATCAAATCATAATTTCTGTTGTACACCACTCACCCGCACAACCCAAAATTACTATTTTATTTGAGAAAAAGAAAAGAATAAATGTTCAATTTTCCGAAAATAATTTTAATCAAGATGTAATACGATTTGTCAAAGATTACGTTTTACCGAACTCACAATATCACCTTTATTTCGAAAAATGCTGACATTTACCAAAGATTCACCAATGTTTTACAAGAAAATTTTAAATGACCTTCAATCAATTTTCGAAAATGTAATAAAAAATTAATAGACGTTACTAACAAAAATGATATCGAAGACATAATAAAAAACTACCACGAAGGAAAGTCTAATCATCGCGGCATAGACGAAACCGTTGAACGAGTAAAGAATAAATATTATTGGCCTTACATAAAAAATTCTGTACAAACCTTTATAAACGATTGTGAAATCTGCCAACAAAGCAAATACGAGAGAAATCCAATAAGAATCAAAATGAACGTCACCCCTACAGCAAGCAAACCTTTCGAAATAGTTCATCTAGATACTTTTTCATTCGAAAAATCAAAATTTTTGACGATTGTAGATAGTTTTTCGAAATACGCACAAGCCTATCACTTAAATTCATTAGCAGGAACCGAAATAGTTGATAATTTAATTCAGTTTTTCTCCCATCACGGTATCCCTAAACAAATAATTTGTGACAACGGAACCGAATTTAAGAATTCAGTTGTTTTAGAGCTATTAAAACTCCATAAAATCAATATACACTTTTGTTCACCTAATCACCCTCAATCTAACGGAATTATAGAAAGATTCCATTCCACTCTTATAGAACACATTCGCTTATTAAATACAAAAGGTTTCCAAAAAACTCCAATAAAAATGAAAATAATTTATGCAATTTTGGCATACAACCACAGTATCCACTCTACAACAAAATTAAAACCAATAGATGTTATTAATGGTCACATTAGCGAAGATAATCCATTTAATTAAGAAATTGATCAAATTTTATTAAACGATTATATTAACGATCATAAAGAACGCTCAAAAGTTCTCTATTCCAAAATAAATTCCAATTTAATGCGAAATAAAGAAAGACTTATAGACAAAATTAATCAAAATCGTGATAACCCAGAACTATTCCAACCTCAAGAAAAGGTTTATACTAAAAAACATATTAGGCAAAAGAATGCAAATAAATTTAATAAATCAACTAAAATACAAACCGTAGATAGAAGTATGAAAACTGTTTCTACTGATTCACAAGAAAAAATACCTATGGACAATTTAAAGCGACCCTTAAGGCAAACTTACGATTTTAACAATTAAACTTACTTCCAGATTTCCCTACATTTTGGCAGTTCAAGAGAAAATAACAATTCGAAATTTAGAAAACAATCCAGGACTGATCCCAGTAAAACTAGGAACAGCTAAAATTGCTAAAGAAACCCACAAATTAATTCATTACTATGACTTAAGTCCGGTAGTGACAGAATTTAACAAACTGCGTAAACATTCGCAAACGCTAATACAAAATTTTATTGATACAAGCGAAACCTACCCAATCGAGTTAGCAACTCATTTAAAAATATTAACATTTCTTGAAAATGAAATAAATACTAAATTGACAGCAATTATTCCAAATTCTTACAAAAGAGAAAAAAGAGGTTTAATCAATGGCCTAGGATCAATATTTAAATCAATAACCGGAAATTTAGATTCGACAGACGCAGAACGCTATGATAAACTAATAGAAGAACTTCAAAATAACGAAAACAAGCTAGAAACGAGTATTGAAACACAGAATTCGCTATCTATTTCCTTAATAGATAAGTTCAATTCTACCATTACACAAATAAGCCACAACGAAAATATTTTGGAAGAAAAATTTAAAGAAGTTTTTATGGTTCTCAAAAATTCTCTCAGTGCTATGGAATGCTCTTTAGTTCTTAAAGACGCCCTTATCGAAATTAGCACGATGTACGATATTATAACTTCAATTCTACAGGACATTGAAAATTCTCTGGTATTTACCAAACTTCAAATTATGCACCCTAGCAAAGCAAGCAAACGACTTTTTCCTTGAATTAACAAAATTAGAAACATCTGTAAAGAAATATTTTCCGTTTGAATTAACCTTACAAAATATTCCTCTTTTTGAAAGCATTGTAAAAATTGAATCATATATAAAAAATTTTAGAATTTCTTATATCCTACATGTCCCGTTGATTCACCCTTTTGAAGTTGACTATTACCACCTTTACTCCATTCCCGTATACTGAATGGGTCAGTTTAAGGCAATTATCTCTCAAAACAAATATTTAGTAAAAAATGAATTGTATTTTGCATTTATGAGCGAATCTTGCAAACAAGTCTCCCCAAAACAATTTTTCTGTCACTACTTGGACCTGCAGAACAACAACGAAAAATCAGCTTGCGAAATTAAAATTATCGATATGAAGAATGCCTCTAATTGTCGCCAAACCAAAATACACGTAATGGAAACCTCAATTCAACCAATTCAAAACACAAATAAATGGATATGTCTATTCCCGACTAAAGGACAATTAAAATTAAAATGCTTTAACCAAGAAGAAGCAGTGAGTCTACTTGGTACACATTTAATCGAAATCCCCGTGGGATGCAAAATTTCCAACACAAAGCAAACAATAACAAATGAAATACACCATTCAAGCGAAACTATCCTGTTTCCCGATTTGGACATAAGAATCAGCAACACAAAAATCGAAAATGTTAGCCTTCATTTGGAAAATATTAAACTTGATGAATTATACCAGATAAAGAATAAGATAATCGAAAACATCCCTTCATTGTCATTTGGACAATCTTTCCATATACCAAGCCCTTGGACGATCTGTATATACTTATTGGTTATTTGCTTAATAAGTTTTGTTGTCTACAAGAAGATTTCTACAAGATGTTCGAAGAAACCTCAGCCCAAGTGTGAAGACGTTCAGCTTCCTCGCACCCTCGTTTGCTGAATCTTCGAGGGGAGGAATTACCTCACCACTTTCTAAGAAGCTTGCAAGAAAAACGCTGAATGGCTCAGCACCCCGGCAAGCTACACCGAGTTTATAAATTCTCTTTGTATCCATTTTTGTGCCAGTCAGATACTGCTCTCGTGATGTAAAACATATTTTTGTACTAATAAAAATTTTTAAAAAACGGTTCTTTGCGTTCTGAACGATTTTTCATGTGAAATTATTAGTAGGTAGTAGGTACCTACAATACTAATAAGTACTTACATTAAAAATAAAAAGTAGATACCTAATGTCTGCATATACGCATACAAAAAAAATATGCAAAAAACTAGTTCATTATTAATTATGTTAGGCTTACGGTTGGTGTCACTGACTAATAATAAACATAATAATTATTAAGCATGTGAAAAATCAGTTTGCCAGGGAACTTCGAGTGGGTACCTAAATGAAAACAATTTAGTTGTTATTTTGTTTCGCATCATATAACTGAGAATAGCTAGGTATCTACTTAATTAGTTAATTACTTTCCTTGATGCTTTAATAAAAATAAAAATATAAAAGTAAGTAAGTAGGTACTTAATGTAAAGGAAAGAAAACTTTTTTAATTAAAACTAAAAGTTTGATTTTAAATTATTCGACAAAAAATCACAAGAACTAAATTCGAGCAGTTTTTACTTTTAAAATTATTTAGTGGAAACCGTTAAAAATAAAAAACTCATATCCATTATTGATTTAAAAAGGATTGCTTCTCCTTTTTAAAAACAATATGTATCGACAGTGTGGTCTCCCTATTACCAAGTTCACATAGATAGTTTGGAATCCGTGCAGCGAAAATTTGCCAAGTCTGATGGTGTTTATCCCACAGTAGGAATACCGCACGATACTATAGGTTTAAACTAACACGATTAGATAGGAGACGATCATGTAGTTCTCAACTGTTCCTTTATAAGTTACTTCATTACAAAACTACTTGTGAGGATCTATTACAAAAGCTAAATATTAGCATAGAAGAATCTACAGATTAGATAATATCCTAAGCTTAATTCCAGAAACATTGAAACATTTAATTTGCCAGCTTTTCCACGGTTTATAAGGGAATCTTTTCGCACATAATTCAGTTCTATTTTGGTTTTCTTGTGGGTGAATGCATATTTTGTTGTGTAAATGAATAATATAATATTATATTCTACTTCTTTGACATGTTAATCATTACTTTTTCATTTAAATGCTGCATTTTATGAGATTACCTATATATATTATTATGTTATATGTCCTTTACTTAGTTTTACTTAGTTTTAAGATAGTCTTACGTCTTTCTGCTCTGTAATTGGGCGCATGCCTGTAGAACAGTGTACACTAAATAAATAAAAAAAATAAAAAATGCTGCATTTTTTTAAGAAACTTCATACGGGTCAAGACAAGTGTGCTCTGGAATTATTATTGTTCTTAACAAAACCACTGTCTAAGATGATTTATGTGTGTTTCCTGGTGTGGCACAGTAGCATAGAAGAATCTACGACTAGATTTTTCTATGACAGTAGCAACCTTACCTCATATGGACTTACTAGCTGGCAGGCTGCTGTATTTGTAGGTTTAGTTCGTTTATACTGTCTCTGGAGTGGTTTTAATATACCTACTAGATTTCTTACCCGTATGTTTCGTAAAAATTCAGCATTTTGAGTTGGCCCAGAGAAAAATACCCTGTATATTTTTTATTGGTTTTATTGGACAGATTCCTTTAATATTCATATTTCGCTCAACTTTCACACTTTGTATATTTTTTTCAAATTTGGTATATGGGTTTTTTGGGGTGCCCCGATTAACGTTGTGGCGTTAGATTTTAAATTTAAAAAGAAACGCTAAATGGTTTTCGTGAACATCTGGTGTATAAAAGAA
The DNA here is from genome assembly GCA_963920635.1 of Pseudeuparius sepicola. Lineage (NCBI taxonomy): Eukaryota > Metazoa > Arthropoda > Insecta > Coleoptera > Anthribidae > Pseudeuparius > Pseudeuparius sepicola. The sequence goes on along the minus strand of OY987301.1, from coordinate 57,148,316 downwards.
ATCGTAGGAGACCCTGCATTTGCATTTTCAAAAATGGTAGGAAGGTCAAAGAATCAGTTTTTGAAGGCAAACAAAAAAAGTTCAGATAATTATCTCCAAAAATGGAGCTTGGGTAGCTTTGTATATATGTTTAGAAGTAGACACCGTGCAAGACCGGTAATAATTATTAACAACACTAGCAAAAATAATTAATTCCAACTGCAAATAAAATCGTAGACTACACCTAAATATTGACTTGCCGTATAACAATTATTATAACTTTATATATTACCTACCATCTTAGCGAAAACAGAAAATTAAAGTTGGCTTACTGTTCACCTAACTAACACCCCGTATAACGCGAATCTTCATTTCGAAGCACATACGTATAGAGGGTGTCTATTGATGGAAGGTCACTCAATAATATCTCGACAAATATATATTTTTCGGAGAAATTTATTTGAAAAAATAATAATTATTAACATTTTGATACGCAAGCTTTGTGTAAAAACATACTTGAGATTCATGACCTTTCTTTCCAAGATAGTTTTGATAAACCCTAAAAGTGCCGTAACTTCTTCGGCTTGAACTCTGTGGGGACATTTCTTTAAGCCTACTTTATAATAAAGTCTTTATTAGAATTTGGGAAAATGCTATGGTTTAGTGGATGCTTTCTTAGCACTTAAGAAAATCACTCAATTTATAGCCGGCATATTAGAAAATTTTAAAAATGGGCGAGACACGGGTTTTCAAACGTAAGTTGGCACTATTGCTAACTTCGTTATTATTGGAGCTACAAAGTCAGTTAAAGAGGCTAGTATTATTTTTTCTGCTAAACGGAATAAAAATCAAAATTCGCGGGTTATGTTAATAAATTCAATTTTTTCAAATGATACACCCTGCATACAACATTCTGAATCGATAGCAAAAATTGCTCTATGACCTTTTATCCTAAAATCAAAAATGGCAAAGCTAAAGCTATTGATGATTTTTCAAATTCGTCACGGTGGCTGTATTAGTTGTCCTAACTACCATATAGTGTAGATGCCAAATAGTATCGTTTATTTTAAATTATTCTATAAACCTCAGCAACAAGATTTAAATGTCTATTGATGGCATTTATAAAACAGACGAATGTTGTTTGTGAAATAACAGCCACCTTGACGAAAAATTTTAAAATAGATACTTAGATAGATAACTCGAGGCCACGGCCTGCTAGAATAAATCGAGTAAAATTTGATGGAACATTTTTCCAAATTCTGATAAATTCTAAGTAGGCTTAAAACAATCAGTTTTTCCCACAAATTTCATTCGGACATTTTTTCAGTAGCTTTTTTGAAATAAAAAGGTTACAAGCTCGGTTACAAGGCAAAGAATATTCGGCAATTTTCAGGATTTTCATAAATATCTCTAAAAGTAAACCATAGATCTCGGATGTGTTTTTACACAGAGTTTGTCCATTAAGGCGCTACGATACCCCCCATTTTCAAGGGTTTCGTAGTTTACATCTCCTACTTGCATTTCTTAATATTTTCACTTGATTTTTTTTTGTGGCTTAGATAAAACTACGAAGAATCGTCGTTGTGTATCACGAACTGTGCAGGACTAATGCGACACTGTGAAAAAAAATGCCAAACATACCCGAAATTTGACTATATTCGGTTAAGAATTTCGAGTATTTCCACCACTCAAAAATAATTCGAAGGACACAACGACGATTGAGGCATTCTATAACATTATTTTAAGACTACTTTCAAGTCGATACGTTTGTTCGTTTGGCTATGATTTGAAAACTACGAACCCATTGCCCGGCAATAAAATGATCCGTGAATTGGCCATTCGAGCAGGAATTAGACGTACGGAGATAGGCGGGCGGGCGGGCGTTCGCTGGAACTCGTGGTTCCCCTACTTCCCCCTACTTCGGCGTACCTCACCGGGCTCGGAAACCACGTCAGGAGAACTTTCAATCGATATCAGATGGTTCATTTTTCATTTTATTAGTCTCAGTCTCCCTTATTTGTGTTTCGCTTGTTTTGAATGTTAGTATGTTAGCAAATATTTATATTTCCGAGTACCCGAAGAAAATATTTTCTACCGCGACATTATGTATGTCGACTGGCATATAATAATACTCATTATTATTATTCCTCCAGGAATTATAAATAAATAATTATTAATCCATTGCGCCACAAATAAATTTTAGAAAATAAATAATTATTATTCACAAAGTACCTACTTTTTGCTTTTGTGTAAAATGGTTTAATCCCTAGGGCATAAAATGGCCTGGTCGTGCAAAAAGAGTAAATTTAAATTCTAGACCAAATTGTGCGCTTGATTTTTACTTTAAAAATGTGATAGGTACAAGTAATAATTTTGCCAAATAAATGGGTCATGTGAAGCATTTTTTGAAAACGAATTCCTATGTAAATCGCTGCATGATAAAAGCTAATTTATATACTTTCCAGAGGGAACGATAATAATTCTGACATCCAGTCAGTTTTAGAAACTTCTTCGTTAGAAGATTGTTCGAAAGTCATTGGAGTTGAAAATCGGGCAAAATAAAAATAGTACATTTTATTGTTCCAGTCTGTCGAATTTATGACATATTAATACATTTTCTAGGATGTTCGATAATTCAGATTTGTCAGAATAAGGTTCTGAAACTGAACCGCAGTCAGGGCAAGAATACCTATAATGTTTGATAATGATGTCACAACAGTCACATGTAGTGAAACCAATAGGAGTAATTTGTGGGCTTGAGTGCTTTTATTCCCGTAGGTACCTAATATGGTTTCCAGAATTTGAGAGAGGGGTACCTACATATTTTGCATTTTGCACACTTATTCGGATTTAGGTATAAGTAGTACTGCAGGTGCATAGGGTTTGGGAAACAAACTTTCTGGGAAAAACAGGGCTTTGAATGGAACATTTACAAGGGATTAGAAATTAATAGCTCCTATTATCTCACAACTATTACTTTATTTAAAAAGGGAGACCAGTTTCGTAACTCTATAAATTAGTCCTTGAGGATGTAATTTTATAGATTAACGAAACCGTTGTGATATAATATGGCCTATTCACTCTAATCCCTCTAAAGTGAACTCTCACAGTGTAGAAAGTTTTTAGTTAGATTTATTTATTATTACACAAATGTAAATATGGAATACCTACTAGTTATATAAAACATTTTGAAGAAGTAGACTTTAGACGCACTTTTTTAGTCGTAGCAACACTATTATGCAGAACAATTATCCAATCAAACATTAATAGATGTTCAACTGACCCTAATGTGGTTCAAGAAGAATTCGGTAATCGAATCGTTAATTTAGATTTTATAATTGAGCAATTACAAGTTTTTTTATACACGAACCCTTCATAGCATGCACCTTTGCTGATATGAAAAATAATAGTAAAATTGCTTCGACGCCAAAAAGCTATGCAGTGTGTTGCCAACGAAAAGTGAACGCCCTGAAAAATATCATTTTTGCAATAAAGCAAACAGGCCACCGCCGTTTTTTAAATATATATTCGCGCTTCTTCGTCGGCATCGGCGAGACTCGTGTGACCCCGGCGGCCGTCGGCGGCGGCCGGCACGAGTTATTATTTCATATTATCTACACGTCTACACAGGAAAAAAAGACTGTTGTGATTTTAGTGAGTTCGTGTATATAGTCACTTTTCCAGTACCTACTTTAAATATACAAGCAAATCCATGTGGTCCCAACAATATAATCTATACTTTTGACGTAATTGCAGATGAACCAATAAGTTTAAAATAGTTTGAATTTCCGTTAAGAAGACGTATTGTCACTTCGATACTAAAATTGGCATACTACAATGAAAGCATAACCTCGGTTTTAAAATATCTTATGTTTTATTTAAACAATTAAATTTATTTTATTTGAATAATAATAATTCTCACCCTCAGACTACTCCAAACTATATAAGAGTACCCCAGAAGCAACTGAAAAAACATTATAATTCATTGGATGAACAAAATAACTTAATTGCAACTTTTATATTCATCAATGTAAGTAATCATAGTCCAAGCAAATTGTCATTTTTTTATAGAGGTAGAAAAAAAAAGATTCTTAACAGGTAGATATTTTCAGGGTTGGTTGTGGGTAGCGTCCTGAGTATAACCCCAAAAAATCACCGTCGAAGTCGTGTTACGAACCCCGCAATAGGAGTGGTTTTGCAAACATTTTTTTGCAATTTTTTTTCTTCTCATGTGTACAATTTTTTTTCTTCTTATGTATACATTATCACGTTCTCTACAACTTTCTCTCATGAAGTTTTTTTTTAACTTCAATACTTCACGAGATATAGGTAAAAGATCACCACTATCTAAAGTGCTTTATAAGGGTAAAAAAAAATTCTTTAAAACAAGCTGATTTTTTCAGGGTTAACTGGGGGTTAACTTAGGAGTGCATACAGTGATCGCAAATTAAAGGTTTTGAATCAACCCTACACTCTATATCGTTCGTAGTCATAATGAACACTGCAAGTGAATGGCTATAATTGATATTAGTACCCACAATTAAGTATTACAAATCCAGCAAAAATTCAGTGACAATAGTTGTAATTTCAGTATAATGAACAGTTAAATGTATCCCTATTCAATTCAACACCATGAAACGTTATGTTGTTCTGACAAAAGAATGTGCTTAGAAAAGAAGTATTATAGAATCAATTCCAGAACACGCTATTTATTGAAATAAAATATTACATTTAAATTATTCATTAGAATTCAATATTAATTGTAATTGAATTGATTATTGTTAGTTACAAAAAAGCTTCTGCTTGAGTTTGAGGAATAATATCTCATATTGAATTAAACAGGGTTTTTTTACAAAGTGACAGAGTTCTCTCAGTGTAGTACCCACGGCCGGCCTGCCCCTCAATCGTAGCACTATGAAGGGGCAGGCTGGAGTGGGGAGTCGTGGGGACTAGAGGAAGGAAAAGGATAGGCATATCTAATCGAGCGACGTTTGTCCTGAATTGAGTCGGGCATTTCGGGCGGATTTCATAAGTATCGTAGCCTCTTAATACCAGTAAAATAAAAAATACACTTTTTTAAAAACAACTTTTAATTAAGTCATGTACTAAAACGAATAAGATAAGTTTAGGTTTTCGTTAGGGTAATTCAATGCCAAATTGCGACAACCTTTTTGAAATAAAAAACGACAACCTTTTTGAAATGTAATAGCTAAATTATATGATTCGTTTTAGTACCTACAGCTTGTTTTTAATAGTTTTTAGGTTTTACTTTATTTTGTGTAAAAAATAACTATGGATTTCAGCATCGGTTCTGCCGATTAATTAACTTAAATAAATAAATGAAATCGAATGTTCATGGAAGGGAAAAGGAAAGAACAAAGTCCAGCTACAGTTTTTCTTCTCTTTATAACTGAATTCTCAATCTCCCTCTTAACTTCTTTATTTGAGTTAAAGAAAAATTGTAGAAATGGAAATTTTAGTATCTTGGGGGGGGGGGGGGGGTGAGCGTTTTCACAGTTTTGTTGAAATTTATACAGGGTGTTTCGTAAAAGCGGTACAAACCAATCTATGTTTTTTTTTAATGGAACACTCTTTATATTATTAAATTTTGAAATCTACGACACATCCAGATTCCAACGATATATACAGGGTGGCCCACCACGAACTGCATGGATCTATATATGGAAAACTCTTAAGTAGGAAAATTCTGAAAATTTGGCACCTCACCAATGCCGCTGGGCGCTGCTCAACTAAAATATTTTGGTGAATCTGGCACTTCCGGTTATACCGGAAGTCAATACCAACTTTCTTATCTCAAATGGAACACTCTGTATATTATTGCATTTTTGGATTCTAAGCATCATTTTGGAACAAAAACATGGAATATGTCCTATGTCTAAATCCAACCGTTTTTGAGATATTTGAATTTTTCCGAAAAAAATTACAGGTGCAGACCTACAGTCAATTAGCAATTTATACGAGGAAACCGCAAAATTTCAAAACGAATTTTTGGCATCGTGTAACAGAGGCCCTGACCTAGTGATCTCTGCTGAGAAATAAATCCGTTCTTGAATTACATTCAAAATGTGCTTAAATCTCAAAGTTTTCAAATGGAAACCCCCATTTTTTTAATGCGATCTTTTTCACCACTAAAAATGATGACAACTTTGTGTAAGGTTTCCTATACCTAAATGCAGTAATTTTCGATTAATTTACGAAAAAAACACTTTTCGCCCATAAAATGCGGGGTTTGCTTAACGCTTGGAAAATCATATTAGCCGTGGACGTTGAAAAGACAATGGCGGCTGCGGAAATGTCACTTGGTTTATAAATTATTGTCAAGAATAATGCATAATGCATAATGAAATTTGTTTATTATCTACGGAGAATACAACAAAGTAATATCAAGAACGTGCGATATATTTGGGGCTCACTATCCACAAAAAACAAAACCATCGCCAAACACAGTTAAAAAAATAATACAAAATTTTAAACAGTATGGATGTGTCAGAGAAAAATCACTTAAAAATAAGCCTATCGTGGACGACGGTATCTAATGTTGAAGTGGTTGTTTTGGGATATTTTGCCGCTTTTCCCGAAAATTCTGTCAGACAATGTTCACTGGAATCTGGTATATCAAGAACCTCAATACAGAGAATACTACATAAACACAAATTTCACCCATACTCTGTCTTTTCAACGTCCACGGCTAATATGATTTTCCAAGCGTTAAGCAAACCCCGCATTTTATGGTCGAAAAGTGGGTTTTTCGTAAATTAATCGAAAATTACTGCATTTAGGTATAGGAAACCTTACACAAAGTTGTCATCATTTTTAGTGGTGAATAAGATCGCATTAAAAAAATGAGGGTTTCCATTTGAAAATTTCGAGATGTAAGCACATTTTGAATGTAATTTTTATTCATATTTTGTGAAGACCCTGTATAAGAACGGATTTATTTCTCAGCAGAGATCACTAGGTCAGGGCTTCTGTTACACCATGCCAAAAATTCGTTATGAAATTTCGCGGTTTCCTCTTATAAATTGCTAATTGACTTTAGGTCTGCACCTGTAATTTTTTTCGGAAAATGCAAATATCTCAAAAACGGTTGGATTTAGACATAGGACATGTTGCATGTTTTTGTTCCAAAATGATGCCTAGAATGCAAAAATGCAATAATATACAGGGTGTTCCATTTGAGATAACTAAGTTGATATCGACTTCCGGTATAACCGGAAGTGCCAGATTCACCAAAATATTTTAGTTGAGCAGCGCCCATCGGCATTGGTGAGGTGCCAAATTTTCAGAATTTTCCTACTTTTAGTTTTCCATATATAGATCGATGCAGTTCGTGGTGGGCCACCCTGTATACAGAGTGTCCCATTTGAGTTGGAAGCACCCCACAACTTTTATTTTTCATCTGATTATTATAGCCGTTTTTGTTATATAAAGATAACACAGCGTTAATTAGGACACTCTAAAAGGGTGTCAAAATAGGAATTTTAAAGGCATCTGGCGAGTCAAGTGTGCCGTGGAATTACTTCGAAACAGTTGGATGGTCAACAGGACCACTCACAGTGTTGGTGTGCAAAGATTAAATACAAAAATATACGGGGGTATTTTTCTCTGAATTGCTGAAATTTTTTTATAAAACTTTATACGGGTCAAGAGTGCTTTGAAATTTTTGGAAAAATATTATTGAACAAAACATTAATTTAATTTTTTACAAAATGCCAACCAACAAATAAAAAACAATTCAAATTATTGGACTTTTCTCAACAAAGTCAGTAAAGTCACTGTCTAAGATGGCACATTTTCTGTGCGTTTATTGTTGTAGCACACCAGCCACGTTAACCCATATTATAGTATTACTGACTGACCCCAAATAGCACAATAACATTTTAAAGATGTCAAATCTGGACATTGACGACATAGTCTAAGAGCTAGCGGTTCATCCGATTAACCCGTTTCCCACAAAGCTAGAAATTTTTTAAATAATGTTTTATTATCCCTTAAATTCCCTTAAATTTTTGAAAATGTAAAAAAAAAATAAATCTACTCCCACAAGGCTACAATTTTAATGTTTTAATTTACATAAGTTTAGGCTTAAAAAAATTGACATCCTATTTTGAGGGTTGCAAGTGTGTGCCAGACGACATAGTAAAGTTGTCATAGGGATAGTAATTCGTAACCTGCTCCCACAAGGCTGAAATTTTGAGGGAATATTCTTTTAATAGTTTTAAAAGAATATGTAAACAGCCAGCCTATTCTGGCGGTTGCAAGTGTCTGCCAGACGAGTACAGGGTGACCCCCCAAAAAGTACCACCCCCATTTATTTTCTTAATTTGAAGGTATTTTAACCGGAGAAAAGGCACTTCTGTACTAATTTCTTCCAAATTTTCAGAATCTGCTGTCAAAAAAACAATCTAACATCAAACAAAAAAGTTATGGATCTAACCCCACTTTTTTTAAAGTGAAGCCCAACTTTCTTTTCCTTATTTGGATAGGCAACTGAAATCTCTATTATACGACGATATATATACAGGGTGTCCCTGGATAGTTGTCGGAATTAATCAATATACAGGGTGTTCTGGAGGTAAATTTGAAAATATGCCCACGAGTAAACTACAATAATTATTTTCAAAGATATGAACAACTTTTATAAGGAAAAGTTGTTTGGGATAAGGAGTTATGCCAGAATCCCAATGTTGAGGCGGCTCTGCCTACTTTGATTATTTTCTCTTTTCATTCTTAGGTGTCTTCATATTGTTGTGATTGTAATGCAATTTTAGCTAGTTGTCGGAATAGGTGTAAATAACCAAAAATTTTGGAGTTTGATCTTGATATTTTGGAAATCACTCCTGCATAATCTACTAATGAGAGGCAGGCAAAATAAGTCGAATTAATCAATATACAGGGTGTGTTGGAGGTAGATTTGAAAAGATGCCCTGGAGTAAACTACAATAATTATTTTCAAAGATATGTACAACTTTTTTATAAGGAAGTTGTTTAGAATAAGGAGTTCCCAATTTTGGGGCGGCTCGGCCTATTTTGATTATTTGTGTGATATTTTTCTATTTTCACCTGTTCAGTTAAAACTAAAAGTTATAATATAAAAAGACAATACAATAATAACAATATTAAAATACCTAGGAATGAAAAGAGAAAATAATCATAGTAGGCCGAGCCGCCTCAACATTGGGATTCTGACATAACTCCTTATCCCAAACAACTTTTCCTTATAAAAGTTGTTCATATCTTTGAAAATAATTATTGTAGTTTACTCGTGGGGATATTTTCAAATTTTCCTCCAGAACACCCTGCATATTGATTAATTCCGACAACTATCCAGGGACACCTTGTATATAATATATATCGTCGTATAATAGAGATTTCAGTTGCCTATCCAAATATAAAAATATAATATAATAAGGAATTTTTCTTTCTTTTGTTTGACTTTTATTGGTGACTTTGTTTAAGATAAAAGAAAGAAAACCGCACAATGTACACTTTGCATCCGATTTGTAATTACAAATTATTATTGCGGCAAAGTCCAGAATATTCCATTAATTCCGTTCTTGGCCTCCGCGGAATTTTAATTTTCTGAAAAGATTTATTTAAGTAAATTTAAGTAAATTTTACTTTGCATCCGATTTGTAATTACAAATTATTATTGCGGCAAAGTCCAGAATATGCCATTAATTCCGTTCTTCGCTTCCGCGTAATTTTAATTTTCAGAAAAGATTTATTTAAGTAAATTTTGGTAAACTGAGGTAAATTTTGGTAGTTTAGAGCCTTAAAAGGCCCAAATTTCTCTACGATCGTCGCGGCGTCGGGTTACATTCAATTAATTTTAAGATTTTAACCTATTCGGTAAACGATTAATGGCTATTGTTTTCTGGCGACGAAATTACGGCTAGAGTAGAGTAAAACTAGCCTTTTGACTTTTTTCGACTCCCTCGTCGTTATTAAAATTAATATATTTAACATTTATTATTTTTTTGTGAAATTTCTGTTTATGGCGTCATGGCGCCGGCGGCGCCTCGACTATAAAGTACCTACATGAGTATTTTACTATTCGAATTTTCACTTATACCTTTGAGTGAGGAAAACCGACGTATAGTTGAAAAAACCAACCAACCAAAACCATGGCGATTATTTAATATAATGGAAAGACGAACTCCTTCAACCTTCACTTATTTACAACAGGCGACCAAGGCGACTAGACGAAAACGATAGACGACAGACCGGACAGAAATGGACCGGACAGACAGACGAACTGTTGACGCTTATGGCGCGATTCTAGTCGCTTAAAAAAGATTTTTTACGAAAATAACAAAGTTTCTAAAAATCTACAGTATGGAAATTTACTTTTTAAAAATTATGAACATATCACATTTAGATAAAACAAATATAATTTAACCATGCTTATTTTATTTAATAACACTTTTTATCTTTTTTGGTAAATAATATATATTATATAGGTATTTTACCTAATGTAATCTTGAAAATGACATCTTTAAGATGTCCTTTTTCAAGATGTCTTGTAAACGATGTTTTCAAGATGCCGTTTTTAAGACATCAGACGTTCAGATGTAATTCAGATATAAAAAATATGTCTGTAAGAAGTAGTGGGCTGTCTAGGACAGGCTTCTGTATTTTTTTAGATTTACTTAGTTCCTTTATAGTGTCTGGGGTGGTTTTGATATACTCGAAGTTTCAATTATAATACAGGACGTTCAAACTTTTTTTTTCATGTTTTCACATTCTGTGTCTCGAAAACGAAACTTTTGCGGGTAAATAATGCCCCTGAAACGTTAATGGGCATTTTGTAATCAGAGAAAAAAGTTAAGGTTGATATTTCCTGTCCAGGCCAAAATAATGAAAATACGAACCTTGATTCGGAGTGGGTTCAAAATAATTACGAACGTTTTAGAGGCACTATATTTTCATAGTTTTTTCGTATATTACTCAATTTATCCGGAAACTTTGCGAAAAATAAAGAAGTTAAGAGGGTGGTAAAATGTTATGTGGATCACAGTGTACCGTCAATCTGTCCAAAAAAAGTTGGTAGATGGAAAAAAATGCCTGAAAAGTCGAATTTTTGACATGTTTGTTACTATTGGTTAGAAAGGTCATAACTCAAATTGGCGCATCCCCACCCCACTCCCCACTCCTCCCCGTTTTGCCTCAATCTTGAAAAAAATTTAGAATCTATCTCGTATACTATTGCTTGGAGGAAAAAATATTAGAATAAGAATAGCTTATAACTAAATTTCGGCTCATGTCTGTCTTGTTATCTAGACAAAATAGAGACGATTTATTATTACTTTAAAAATTTCAGAGCGTGGAAATTTTGAAATTTTTTGCTGCAGGTCAAACCTCTGAACCTAGTCCATTTTCATAAAAACAGTTTTTCCACATCTTGTCCTCTCTTTGTTGAAACTACAACACTAATTAAGACTCCAATAATTTATATTTCCCTTCTTTCATTAATATTTAATAATTAATGATTATACTTATTTTGTCCCCTAAACGTCATACACCAAACTGAGGAACACCTAGAGACGGTGTTGCTTGAAGTGGTCGAAATATTAGCCTCCAGGGCATGACGTCACAGTGAAATACGTCACGAGAGCTCGGGCTTTATTATTAGAGACGGTGTTGACCTGAAGCTGCAGCATGCTTGAATTTCCCAATCCACTGGCAGCGAACCGGCCGTAAGGACCGTGGAGGTAGAAACATCGGTGTACTTCGGAAAAGCGACGTTGCCGCTAATACAGAAAGCGATAATTTTTTAATATTTTTGCGCAAAATATACACAGTGTCTCAAAAAACTGTGACTCTCACTTGCGGTCAAAATATACCTACAGGGTGTCTAAAAAACATTTTTACACACCTCTGACGTTGCGCAAAATATACAATATACTTCAATTACTGACACTGGCTAGTGTTTATGTATGTGCAATAATAATAAAACTAAAAGTTTAATAGTATAAGGGTAGCAAATATTTACTCCAACAAATGAATGTTTACTGCTCATATAGATTTTGTTGCCAAGCAGGGGTATGCAACTGGGTCCGGCGCATTGGCAACATAGGTCGGCCATTACGTCGGGTTGTGAAGGCCGAAGGGTATGATCGAAGGTAGCAAAAAGTGAGCTATATTCGCTCTGAACGCGACCCTATGTTAAACGGGTTGCCTATACATTACGGGTTGGAGGGTTGGACCAATAGAATCGCCGGATCAGACGCCTTGGCGATCGATGAATTTGCAAATTTTGAAGTTTTAATAAAAAAATATATCAACAATCTCGAACAAGGTAAGTCAAATATGTTATTATTTATTAATGCCATAACTCATAACAGTTCTTCCCGAATTATTATCAATGTGTTATTCGAGGAATATTCCGAATATGAATAGGCAGTGTGAAAAGTATGGTTAGGGGGCTATTTTTAGAGACACTGTTACAAGTTATATTAAAAGCTTTTATTTAACTTGCAATGTATGTATGTATGTATGTATGTATGTAATTTGTTCGGGTGGAATCTTGCAACTCAATTTTGAAGCAGATATCTTCAACCGATCGAGCTGAAATTTTGTACACACGTTTAATTTGGATGACAATGCATGATTATATGTGTTACGTCATTCTAAATCCAACATGGCGGATCACCCAAGATGGCGGACTAGTTAAATTTCAACCGATCGAGCTGAAATTTTGTACACACGTTTAATTTGGATGACAATGCATGATTATATGTGTGACGTCATTCTAAATCCAACATGGCGGAACACTCAAGATGGCGGACTAGTTAAATTTCAACCGATCGAGCTGAAATTTTGTACACACGTTTAATTTGGATGACAATGCATGATTATATGTGTGACGTCATTCTAAATCCAACATGGCGGAACACTCAAGATGGCGGACTAGTTAAATTTCAACCGATCGAGCTGAAATTTTGTACACACGTTTAATTTGGATGACAATGCATGATTATATGTGTGACGTCATTCTAAATCCAACATGGCGGAACACCCAAGATGGTCATTAGAAGGTCTCCTCATTGAAGAGCTAGACTGTTCTAAACTAACCGGCAAACGACCTTGCAACAATGATGCGTTAACTGAGATGAATAGACTCAGACACCTGGCCAAACTAAAAATTACAAAATAAATTAAAAGTAAAAAAATATTTTTAAAAAAAGCTTTTATTTAAATGCGCTAAAAAGAATAAAATAATCTTTTCTTTTAAAACTTTTACTATCAACTTATAACGTCATTCCACAATTTATATGATATAAAAGCTTGTCGCGAGATTTAAGTTTTCAAACTAAGTAAATACCACTACTTAAATCTCGCGACAAGCTTTTATATCATATAAATTGTGGAATGACGTTATAAGTTGATAGTAAAAGTTTTAAAAGAAAAGATTATTTTATTCTTTTTAGCGCATTTAAATAAAAGCTTTTTTTAAAAATATTTTTTTACTTTTAATTTTTTTATTCCCTTTACTCCTGTTGTTTCTTCTTGTCTATGTTATTACCACTAGATTAATAACAATAGTCAGTAAAAGCATAGTCGAACCAGTTTCGTTCGACTGCTAAAATGACTCGTACTGAAAGCCCCGTCTACTTAGTAGTCGTTGTTTTTCAGCAGTTATTATTTTCTGTGTTTAGTGTGTTTTAATGTGTTTTTTATTGTTTAACTCCAGTAGTAGTTTTCTGTTTGATTTAAAGATAGGTGGTACCGATAGTAAAAAATAACACCTTTTTATTATTTGAAACGGAGAATGGAGGCAACTTAATTTGAGAATAGAAGACGCAGCAGGTGGCGTGTCCCCGAAGAATCTCAGACATGGCCGGAGTTACTTCAACATCATCCACAATAGGTCAAATTGCTTTATTCATTAATAAATAATGTGTGAGATTAACTATTTTTAAATATAACAGGGAGAAAAAAGGTACGAAGCGAATTAGTGAGGGACATACTAAAAAACTCAATAAGTTTAAAAATTCCTAACTGTCTTTATTATTTCCTATCTAACATATTTGCTTCCCTTACTTGTAGCTATTGCGATCTCCTGATAAGGAACTCACTAATCGATTTTATCTTTATTACATGTTTCCGGATTGCCGAACCAAGTTCGGTAGACTGGGAATATTAACAATGACCAAGACTGTTTATCTGTGATTTATCCGGACTGAAAGAGGACCAAGGACCTGTGATATGTATTTTCTAAATAGGAGTTAATTTTTATTTTGTTTCTATTCATTAAGTTTTTGTATATGGTTTTATTGGTGGTGGTGACAAAAATAATCCTAAATAATAGTAATTGCCACCCCTCCCCCCACAATACTCCTAGATTGGAGTATTGTGAGGGCGAGAATTATTATTATTATACCTGCCTGATATGTTTCTTTGGTTTTTGTTTTAAATATATATAAAAAAAAACGAAAATACTTTAATATATCCCTGTAGTCCTTTTAATTGTTTTATTTCTGAAAAGGAACACATAATGTGGCGGAATATATCACATTATGCGCTCTTTTTTTAAATAAAGCAATAATTAAAAGTAATTCAATATTCCAGTGGGAGATCCTAGTTCAAATTTCCCGCTTCTCCCCCTTTGCCCCCCCCCCCCCGCAGAATTCCTTACAGAAATTCCAACCAAGGTTCATCCAACCCGGTAAGGTGGCGCTGACCGTTCTGCCTCCTGCAACACCAGCGGTGTTGCCAGGCAAAAGCATTGACGCCGCATTTCTTAACCTATATATTTTGTGTTGTCAAGTCAAGAATATATTTAGTTGCCGAGAAAACTGTACAGAAAAATTACTAATTTTAGTTTTAACTATCTCTTATTAAATCAAACAAATGTTTATCGAACTAATGTTTTTCGAACAGATGTTTTTTCAAACAGATGTTTTTCGAACAAATGTTTTCTTTTAAGAGATGTGTTTCGAACAGATGATTTTCGAACAGATGTTTTCCGAATAAATGTTTTTTGGAAAAGATGTTTTCAGGGGTAATATAACAAGTGGTGTGCCTATTATGGATAATAACTTTCGTTAATTTTACGAATTATAATCCCAAAGCTGAAAATACCACGACTGCGCAGCAGGAGTGGTATTTTCTTAGCATTGGGATAAAACTGGCAAATAACTGGCTTTATTATTATACAATAAACACACCAACGTGCCAAGTGAAATACATATTATGGACTTATGGCCAGAAAGGATTTAATTATTGCCACCAATGAGCATCAAAATGGTAGGTAATTACTAAGAAATCAGCACTAAAGTAGGTAAATCATTATTGTACGTTTTTTTTCTTTAGATTGGCGATTTGACGTTGGCAGTACTAACGCCCAAACTTAATAAGAGAGGCCCGTCTCGCGTCAAACGTTGCCAGATATTCAAAACCTGGCCAGTGATCAATATAATTTTTACCTCATTGGGCAATCGTTACCTATAACAAAGTAATCTTTCAATATAGTGTGGTGCCCCTGCGGGAACTGTAGATAAAAAACTTAGAATCCTTGCGGGAGCCCCAAGCAAAAGTCTCAAATTCTAGACATATCCATGCTAACCCAGTTACGGGTCCAAGATTCGAGTATATTATCGGTAAATCAAAACCTTACAAGACCTCTCTGAAGTCGGAAAAATGCCGCCAAAGAAAGGAAGCCATAAATTCACGGCAAACATGTCAAATATGATTGACATACGATTATTATGGCAAGAAATCCGTCAGATATTGTTGAATTACGATTGTTATGCCAATAAATATGTCAAATATGATTGAATTACGATTTTTATGCCAATAAATATGTCAAATCTGATTCAATTACGACTATTATGCCAATAAACACGTCAAATAATATGATTTAATTACGATTATTAGGCCAATAAATACATCAAATGTGAGTGAATTATGGTAAATATGACAATAAATCCTTCAGAATCTGATTGAAACATGGCAATAAATACTTCAAATTCTAAACAACTTACGGGCTGGCCAATCCAGATTACAGAATTCTCACGGTCCAGGGATCAAGAAGGGGTAGAATCCAGGTATTTAAGCAGGTAGAGCCCGTCGAGCGGAGTCAGTCAGTCAGTCAGTCAGTCAGTCCAGCTCAGTTCAGATCCAACCATGGCCGCTGAAAGCCCTGCCCGAGAATTCCAAGAAATAAGAACCAACCCGCTTAGACACTGCTAACAGATTTGGACTGGCCAAAAAGTAAGAATCTTTGTGTTATTGAGTTTTCTGTTTGTTTGATTATGCCTTTTATTTGAATTTCGAAATTATCTTGGATTTGAATTATTCTTTGTTGAAACTGAATTAATTTTGCAACCGAATTTGAAACCATTTACTAAATTATTTCAAACCAAAATATTTTATATTGGGTAACGTTAATTGCGGTTATGCCAACTGAGGTGATGAGTGTTTATTCTAGTCTTTAGGCTAACTGAGAACTTTTATTCATTTTGTACAATTATTCTGCCATATTAGTTGCTGTTGATTTCAAGAGTTTTATCTTTCTATTTGAACAATTTTAAACCACAAGCTTGAGCAAATTTAAGTTACATTTATGCCAGTTTTGTACTGGGAGATTAGTCAATCTATTACGTGTGATCAATTAATTTTATGCTATTTGAAACCTTTTGGTAAATTTTGAACATTTATTGAATGTTACCACTTTTATGCCATAGTTTATGTATGTTTATTTTACAGTGTGTTTTCTTGAAACATTTGACTACTTTAGTATTTTGTGTAAAAAGGGTTTGTATCTACGATTCCTTGCACTTAACGTTACGTGTATCCAATTATCTATATTTTTATACTCATCATTAAACACTGAAAATTTTGGAAGTTCTTTGATTTCATTTCACATTTTATCGGTACTTTTTGGTATGTTAAACTATCCCTGTCTTTTCGTTACGTCTTTAGACCCACACAAAAAGTAAAATCTTGTAGAACACCCTGTACATTCCGCTCGCCAACTAACATCCAATGGGGTGGGCAATAGCAATTAGCAATTAGGTCGGTTTGAATAACGATATTTTGTATGAAGACTGCATATCAAGATCTGCCCGTGGTCACCCAAGGCTGCGGACCCGCTGCAAAACGGTCCATTTGCTCGATCTAGCGAGACAGAAATAAACATTATTTTGGAAATTGTAGCAACGGTTGTCCGGCACCGGCAGTCGCGCTTATGGATAGATGGCTGGAACACTTTTAATATTTCTTAAGGGACCGTGCATTGCTGCAAAATAAATTTTGCGTGCAAAGTTTATATAAATACTTACGAGCTTTTGAATACGTAATTTTTTGTCCTTTGTGTACAAGCAAAAATTGCTGGCAAAGCCAACATATTAAAATTTTCGGGGTTTCTGGGCAGTCTGACCTGCCAAGATAATGAACTATTATTATATAAGTACATACATGTGAACCGATTAAACGCCAATCGATGGTGTATACAGTGCCCGCCAAAAAGTTGGAACCATATGTTTTTTATTATTTTTGAGCTAAGATGAAACTACTCTGGAGCGATCATCTCTGCTTCAAAAAAGATTCGAAATGAGATCATTAAACGCCGTGACGCCATTTGACATATCTGTCAAAAATTACATTTAATTAAACAAATGGCCAAAATACGCTGTATTTGTGGTTTTATCGAATACAGTTATTTGGAAAAGTTGCTTGGAATTTTATTTTACCCCTATATGCGAATTTTCAGACAAAAATTCTGACAATGATAAATGTTTGACTTTTTGAAAAAATATAAAAACTAATAAATTTCATTTCTGCTTATCATCCAAACGTGATCTTTTTTAGTTATGGACCATTTTTGGGTCGTAATCGGCTAGTTTCAAGAAAAACTCAACCAACAAGGAGCAATTTTTATATTTTTTTTCAAAAAATCAAAAATTTATCATTGTCATAATAATTGTTGGCACATAGAGGTAGAATAAAATTCCAAGCAACTTTTTCAAATAACTTTTTTCGATAAAGTCGCAAATAAAGCGTATTTTGGCTATTTATTTAATTTAATGTAATTTTTGACAGGTATGTCAAATGACTTCACGACGTTTAATGATCTCATTTCGAATCTTTTTGGAAGCAGAGATGATCGCCCTAGAGTAGCATGGATCATGCTCATTGCTTAGATCTCCTGGCCGTCCTGCATCTCGTGTGCGCCTTGTTCGAGTCTTCCCCCGACGATGTTAAGGGTGCGGCACTTGTCTAGTCCAAACTGCATTCCGATGTCCCTGGAAAACTACTTTACAATTTTTAGCATTTGCATTAGTTGGTTTTTGGTTGCGGCCAGCATACAAGTATCTCGGGATGAAACAAGCTCAAAGGATAGACCATCGAACAATGAAGACAGATTTGAGGAATGAATTCATCAAGAGAGTAAGACAAGTGGTGCAAACTGATCTTAACAGCAGGAATTTGTTTAAGGCCCTAAACACATTATACGTGCTCTGTACTCAGTTATCTATTCGTTCGGAATAGTGAATTGGACCAACACGGACATCAACAACCTGCAGCGAAAAGTTAGGACACTACTGACAAAATAAACATAATCCCCGTAGCGCTTTAGAAAGAACAACTTTGCCACGTCAACTAGGAGCAAGAGGATTGGCAGACCTCAACAACAAGCAATTGGACCAACAAGTACTAAACCTGCGTAATTATTTCCAGAGGCGGGCCAACAGTTCCACATTACATAAAGCTATATGCGGAGCAGACGTCTCAACACCGCTACGTCTGAGGGAACACTAGCATCAAAATCACCACCGAATCGACCATGATAAGCTGCAGAGGTGGCTGGAGAAGCCGCTGCACGAAAGGCACCCTAATGACGTTAACTAGAATCAGGTCAGCAAGTTAGCGTCGAACTAGTGGCTGACCACGGGACTAATGCTTCCCGAAACGGAAGGTTTCTTACTGGTCATAAACACGTAACTACCGAAAATTCATTGTAGGAGATGCATCTGTGGTGGATGACAGATGCAGATACGGGTGCCAAATTTTAGAAAAAAACCAGCATATAACAGGAGGATGTCAGATTTTCGCATCAAAGGAATATAAGGAAATACAAGATTCGGTTGCCAAGATCTTGCACCAGGAACTGGCGGAAAAACTACTGCTTGTGCGGCTAGACCCCGGAGCCTGCTCTTGAAAACAGCAACTACAAGATGGACTGGGATAGTACAGTTCTGACAGATCAACGAGTTGTCCATAACAGACCGGACCTTAAATAGTTGATAAAATTTCTAGGAAGACAACTTTGATTGATGTGGCCATCCCAAACAACAACCTGCGTGTGAAGCAGGCCGAGAAGATCGCGAAGTACAGAGACTTAAAAGAACGAATTAGAAGGCAATGGGAAATGGAGAACGTTCAGACGGTTCCAACCACCGTGTCAACAACTGGTGTTATACCAAAAACTTTGCTGAGAAACATCAAAGAGCTGGGTCTAACTGATAATCATTTCATGTCCCTGCAGATAGCGGTACTACTTGCGACAGCCCGAACCGTCAGAAAATTCATGGGGAAAGCAGGAACATCCAACAACATCAATGTCACCTAAGGCCCGATAACATGGCAAGGGTCTCTGAGTGAATGTTCCCCGTAGAGGGAGTGGGAATGCCTTTTGGCCAAGTCGATAATAATAATAATAATTCTCACCCCCACAATACTCCAAACTATGAGTACCCTACAAGCAACTGAATGCTTGTGCGGTGGAGGGGGGCGATTACTATTATTTTGTCTTCGTTGCCATTTGCGGCTAGGGCCGATATTTATAGATAGAAGTAGCATAGCATGCGCTCAAGTACTACTGAAACTCCTAGAAAACCGTAGTGATCCCAGTGAGTGTAGGACAATTAAATAGCACTGAAGAAGCTACTAAGGAGCAATACCGTGAATCCACAATTTGTCCAGCGCTAATTAAGCGTATCAAGTTTTATGTCAGTTTTATGCATAAGCAAAATACAAAAATCAAAATAAGCCCAAAGAAAAGGTTTTTTTTTAAATGACAGCCAGCTTATCCATCGAAACGATTTGTTTGGTATGTGTACGATTTGTTTAGAAATAAATAAATAAATAAATAAAATACTTTAATAATTATTATTGTAAGTTTAAATGAGAACAATAATTTTGCCTCTAATAATATTATGCATCGGAAAAATTTCCTTCGGGGACGCATGCAGTATATTTGCAGTCAATTCCATGGCAATTGTAGCACATAGAACTGCAACGTCCCGTTTCGGAGCACACATATCTTTTTTGGCAGCCATCTCGACATTTGCAAAATAATAAATTAAGAACTTCCTGAGGTGCTGGAGATTGCTTCATGGTAATTGGAAAGATTTGGCCGCTGTACAGTTTCCATCCGAATTTTTCAGGTGCCAGTGAATTTCCCAACCAGAAGTGAATTTGTATAGGTATGTCCTAAAATGTATTAATTCTAGTATTAATACATATATTTTCTTATGTTTATAAGAATTTATATACCTTAATATATGTTGGTCCAAGGCATCTCTCGTAGGAGGGAGCACTGTCAAATCAAAATATTTCTCTAGTGTTTGTTTAGCGATTCCAACATTAAAGAGCCTGAATCTTTCGTTGTTAACGTTGCTAGTGCCTTCTAATCCATACAATAGCAACATAAACTCATGACCAACCTCCAGCAACCTCCATATCAGTATTAGAATCACTAAAAATGAGTAATTTCCCGTGCATATATTTTTGTTTTTTAAAAACATTCAGTGCTGTACATTTGCCTTTCTTATAAGGATATGAAGTTGTGTCACATCCGCTAACCGAGTGTATAAAAAGCATATTTTTAACAAGAGACTGTCCCAAAGTCTCGCATACTTTAAAAATATGGAAAGTTGCGTCTTCATTTTCTCCATGTCCAACCTTCTTGAAGTACAGATTTGACAAATTATTACACAAAGCAATCGACAGGACCAATAAATCAGTATCTTCTCCAATTATAGTTACAGAACTTTCATGTTGATTGTTGGCTAAAGTAATGGCTGTGTTTACAATCAATACGTCTGCATCTCCATTTGCTTCAAATGATAATATGTGATTTCTCTCAAAGTACATCTTTAGCAGTTGTATGAGCTGATGTTTATTTTTTTTACGACACAAAAAATCTGCTTGTGTTACTGTTACCACCGTACCTTCATTGATAATAACTTCTACTGGGATTTTTTTAATTTTTCTGCGTCGATGTTCTTCATCTTTGGTAGATGGAGTATCATTATACCCATCGAAAAATCAAATGATAGACAATTAAATGGGATATAACATTTATAGGAGCAATTTTTTCATTTTCTTCTTTTAATTAATTTTGAAATGAAATTAAACCCAATTTTTAAGTGAAAAATTATATTAAAGCTGTTGAATGGTTGCCATGGCTTTATTTTTGATTTTTTCGAAATTACTATCATTACACTTTTTGTAGTACTAAGAAAGATGAACAAAACAAAAAAAAATGACAAATCGGACTTAACATTGCTGAGATATTTGGCTTTAAATATAAGGTACCCCGGCGGCCATTTTTCAAGATGGCCGCTTTAGCTCACATAGGATTTTTTGGGATTTTTACACATTCATTCTACAATAATAGAGCTATCGATTGCCGCTTAGAAAAAAATGTCCGGAACTACTTCACTCTAACCACCTTTTCTGGCGAAATTCGACTGGCCTATATGTAGGTATGCGTCTGCCTAGACCTCCATTCGAAGCAAGATCGATCGAAGGCAGAAAAATATGGAGTCCAAATAGTTCGGCGACGCTACGCACATCGCCACAGCGGCCCTATATAGATAGCAAGAGATGTAATAATATATAGTTCATCGATAGTTCGTCTACGTCACAACACTAGAATTCCTTACATTTGGGTACAGGGTGGCCCCTCCAAGCGGAAAAAGTGTGTTACGTGAAGCCAAGTTAATATACAATCGTCATTCCAAAAATGTTTTTTTTTTTGTAAAAAGTAAGGGCATTCGAGGGTGTACTCGGTTTCTCTATATGAGGGTGGTTAAAAGTTGAACGCTATTTTTTTAATGATAAAATCTAATTCTTTAAAAACACCGGCATTACAGAACCTTTAAGTATATACTATTCTTGAATATTCAGTTTTTTTTTTAAATAACTTCCGAAAATGAAAGTGATTTTCTGTATTTTACAACTCATGCATTTCATTATAGGAATTATTTTTTAATTCTGAATCCAACGATATATAATTTGACCTATTTGTCTCCAACCATGTCCGACATATTTACCAAAGAAGCTCCATAAAACTAGGTAACATGGTTTCTTGTGTCAGTGTCTGATGTGCGATTCAAGTAGGCCAAACATTAGACTGTAGGCTATCAATTCAATATTTCTACTTACATAAATTTGGTTTTAATGTTTGGCCTACTTTTGGATCGACGCACGTAAGTAATGGTCACTTACGAATGTTTGAGAAATCATTCCTGAGAAGGAAGTTAAATAATTAATCTGACAGGTAAGTAAAAATATTGAATTGACAGCCTACTTGATTGGCAGTTGTATTGTCATGGCTGACTAACTTTTTCATAAATCTGGTTCTAATATTTGGTCTACTTAAATTGAACGTCAGACAACTGACACAAGAGACTATATTGTTTGATGGAGCTTCTGTGGTAAATATGTCGAAAACGGTTGGTAACAAATAGGTAAATTTATATATCGTTGGATTCAGAATTAGAAAGGGAATCCTCTGGCTAAATGAAATGTGTAAGTTGTAGAATACAGAAAATCACTTTCATTTACCCTAAAACCGGATGTTATTTATAAAGCCGCGTCCAGACAGTGTGTGGCGCTTGCAAGCATCTGCGAACGCGAACACCGCAAACATCGCAAACGCCTAATCTGGACGGTTGTTTTCGCTGTTTGCATAAGCTTGCAAGCATCTACGAATCTTGCGTGTGGCGTTCGCTCCGAGAGCGGTACATCAAAGAGATTCGCGCGCGCAGTTTGGACGGCCAATTGGGCGTGTGTGCGGTGTTTGCGTCGTTCGCGATGCTTGCAAGCATTTCTGAGCGCGACAGGGTCTGCCCAGTGGCAGACTCTATTAGTCTAGATAATGGTTTTGCGTAGTTTGGCGTTGGGCGTTTAGTGTATGTCCGACCAGTTAGCATGTTTTTTAAAAATCTCGCTAACCCAAAACGACGGCGCCTTTTATTTATTATTTCTTCTTGCAACACAATATATACCGCACTTGCTATGGCCAGGTTTTCGTCGGTATCACTCATATTTAAAAAATATATTTTAACAATATATTTTTTATTTTAAACACGGCACTGAGACGGCAGTTCTCGGCCAACTGAATACACGTGAAACCCTACCCGAACCTTTAAAAGTTGCGAATACTAAGCGCAGTGTGGACGACCCAAATATAACGCTTGCAAGCATTATTTTTTCACATGTTCGCAGTGCTTGCAAGCACCACACACTGTCTGGACGCGGCTTTACAGTGAATATTCAGGAATACTATTTAAAGGTTCTCTGATGGTCGTGTAGATAAAAAAATAGATTTTATTATTTAAAAAACTGAGTAGTCAGGAATACTATTTAAAGGTCCTCTAATAGTTGTGTAGGTGAAAAATTAGATTTTATTATTTTTCAAAAAAAAGATTTTTGGCGCAAACTTTTTTCCCTTAATTTTTACTACAAATTTATTTGTAATGACGATTTTATGTTAACCCACGTAACACATTTCATCCGCTTGTATGGGCCACCCCGTATCGCAGGTTTTGCTAATTTAAAATCATTCCCTATAACCATCAATCAGTACTTTAACAAGGTTAAGTAAGTACGCTTATTAATATCTTTTTAATGGCTTTAACAATTTTTAAAAGCTTCTAACAATTATTATTCGTTTTTTTTTCAAATCGATCGTTAAGAAATATTGTCAAGCTAATGGACCCTCGTACGTATAATTTTCTCATCATGACGTTGACTGCTAAAACTTGAGAAAAATAAATAAATAATGGGATACATTTTTTAACATACGAATTGGCAGAACCATTCAAACCAGTTTAACTTTAATAAATTTAATATGAAAACTATTTCACGAAATCACTGACGTCACCAGTCACAGAAACCATCTGTTAAATACAAAAGTTAAGTCTCAAAGTACTACTTGTGGTGTGTCTACTTTTATTTGTGTTCAATTCAGTAAATCTTTATTTTACAAGACAACCGACTCTTTTTTTGATTGAAAGGGATTCTTCTGTTCTGGCCTCATTGACGCTTTCAAAATGAAAATTCAGGACCATCTACGATTTTCTATACCACCGATTTTCAGCGTGTATCCTTATAGCGATTCTTTTATTAAAATCGCTGATCCCGTAGAGTTAATCAGGACCCCCTAAACTACCATGTACCAAATTTGTACCATTCTACATGGTGCAAAAATTGACCAAAATAGGAATGTTAATGGCAAAACTTGTGTGACCAACAGAATCAGTCAAAGTGTTGGTGTGCAAAAATCCAATAAATAATATACAGAGAGTGTTTTTCCCTGTGCCATCTCAGATTGCTGATGTTTTTTAATGAAACTTTTAAGAGCGACAAAAATAGAGTGTATCGAAACCACCCTAGAAATTATAAACGAACTACGTTTAAAAATTGCAGAAGCATGCCAGTTTGTAAGTCTAGGTGAGTTAAGGCGGGTGGTGTGTCACAATAGGAAATGCATAGAATAATGTATAATCTTAGACAGTGGCTCTGTCGAGAGGTCTGACCATAGACTTATGAACAAGGGAGACTCAACCATTCATTGTCGAATAGGCTTTTGTTGTGAATCAAACATTGCTATGAGTGCGAGAGAGAAAAAAGAGAGAGAGAGCTTCATAATTCCGACTACGAGCATCGCGGCCCAGGTTGACATCTAACCTAATATTTTGTGGTTGACACAATTCCGACCAGATATTTAATACGCCAGTGGCGAAAGATTTTTAAAAAATAATAAAATTAGTTGGGAACAAACATTATATTTTTATGATTTTTGTTATACTGGTTGGAGTATATCTAGGCATTAACCTATAATATAAAATTTAGATAATATTTTGACTTTAATATTACAACATATTAATTTTTTCAGTAAAAATAGGAAATAAGAAACACTTACTGTTACTTTACAATCGTTTATTTAGAAAAACTATTGCGGATATAAAATACAGCGAATATAACATAACATAACATATTATACAGATCATTGGTTCCACAAAGGCACAGAAAAACAGCAAGCGCTTGCTGTTTTTCTGTCACGAAGGTAAGCAATATATTACGAAGGATTTTTTAACTGGCATCATAATAACAATGTTATATTATGTTCTTGTGCAAAATACTGGAAATTAGTTAGCAATTATTTTACGATATGGAAATAAAACAAATTCCTGTATCAATCTAATATCCAATAATATCTAAAAAAATTGTTTAGATGCAAGTCTCTTTTTGCCATTTTGTTCTCAGGAAATATCTGTTGTGAAAATATATCATGTAATTAATTATAATTATCAATATTATTTACTTAACTAAAAATTAATTTATTATTTCAACATAAAATTTAATATGTTTCTGATTTTATATCTTTTTGTGATTTTTAAATATTATATTCATATTTGTCAGATTTACTTATTGGCCTACAGTGCCCTAGAACTGCTATGGTTTTTGCAAAAGGCAATGAAGACGAAATAATAGTAATTGCTCCCCTCCTCTGCAGTCTGCACTAGCATTAATGTGCTTTTGGGGTAGAGGTACTGTAAGGGTGAGAAATATTATTATTATTAAATTGATAATAAAGCCATTTAAAGCCACGATCATAAACACTAATGCTTCCCTGGCCTCAGGAAGAGTAGGTACCTATTTTCATCGATATTGGTACCAATATATACGTATCCGATAAATTTCTGTCAAATGCAGTCAACCTGCCGCCCTACTGACATCTCATCCGGCAAGATTACATAGCAAAGACTTGAATGACTCTTTTTGTTTTAAAGTTAAAGCTGTTGGTGAATCTTGGACTGCCATCGATTGATCTGTACCATTTAGACAAGGTTTCTATATGCGGTAAGGAACGGTTTCTCACAAAATTATATGCCTTAGCTGAATAAAATGCCAATGTCAGTGCAAATGACCTTAAACTTGAATCTTGAATTATTATACTTTGCGTGGAAGGTCCTTTTAATAATCTTTCAAAGACGTCTATACGGCACGTCCCGAAACTGATACCTGTAATGAAATGAAAATATTTATATTTTCGGCAAATAGGAGAAAAAAACCCAAAAGCTTCCAATTTCGGCTACCCTGTACAGTGTAATTGGTTGAGAGATACCTACATTTGAATTATTAAGTTACATGACAACATGCTAGGGCAAAAACACTTTTACCTTTATTGTGGATTCTGATGACTCCGATATGAGACATTTTTTCTTTAAGTAACGCAGAAGAGATTGCAGGGATGTAATTCGGAGCTTCAATCTTCTAACAGTCATTTGTAGGGTGTGACTTCGTTTTCTTTGCTTTCCAACAGTTTCTTGTACTACTGCTAAATTTCTCCTTCTCGCCGGAGTGGAAAAATCGCTACTTGCCAGTCTATTATGTGCAATAAAAAGTTTAAATTTAAACCTAATATATATCTTTACTTGATTGCCAATTTCTAGTACAAAAATATAGTTATGGTTTCCATCCTTGTTACATAAATAACTAATTTATCTGCAATAGCTTCTGCATCTCTTTCTCTGTTTAAGAAGCAGCAATTGTAGCTGACGAAAAGGATTGTATTCCGTCGTCAGCTTGTTCTTCCATTTTTTTTAATAGCTCTCTATAATTAAATAAAATTTGTATATACTTAGTACCTACATATCACAGAGAAAATATATATAAAAAACACTATTTCATATGCAGTGTGTTTCTTTTCGAGTCAATTCAGTTTTTTACTTTATTAATTGATTTTCAAAATTCTTTTTTCCGCTTGCACTCAAAGAGCTATATTATTTGTTGTTGTGCATTTTTTAGCAACGTCGTTGCTTGACCTGCTGCGTTTAAAGAAAGTTTCCAAAAGTGACTAAGTCATATACTTAGGTATTGTGACTGAAAAAACTATTTTTGATGTAGTCAAAAATAATGAAATGCATTATATTTTATTTGACATTTTTATACTTATATTAATCTATTTTTGAACATTAAATAAAAAAATATTATCAGACATCACAGCTTTTTTCTTGTAAACTGAGTTTACAAGACCCTGGTTCAATACATTACTTACTGATTTTCTCTGTACAAATAAATATTAATTAATTTTCATTTCTTAATTACTTTTCAATAATTAGTAGATTTTTTTAAGAGCAACGTTTTTGTTTGCTTGAAGATAATAGCTTTTCCGTTCGTGAAACTACATTAATTTATGGTCTTTATAGTGTTTAAGTGGCTTACTTACCTATCTTTAGAAGCAGATGTGCTCCCAGACGAAGTAAGCAACTCCTGAAATGAAATGTTTTGCAACCTGCAGAATTGCTCTGTTATTGTTCTATTATAGTTATTATTATTATTAGGTACTTTAAAAATGCATACTATATCTCACCTGAATTCCGTAGGTCGCTCAGTTAATTTTTGATCAGCTCCAGGTTTAACATATACCCGGGACCATTTCCCTTTATAACTATTTCGCATGGATGAAAATGATCCGAACAATTTTCCGGGTGTTTTGGTAAACGCTGGTTCTCATTTAAGCCGACAAGGGAAAACGGAAAACCACACCTTTCTCCTTTCAGAATCCATGGGAAGCCTACAAAATATTCCCAATGTTAACAAATTGTTATTTCAAATAACTGCCGAACTAAAAGCACCAAATCAACATAAAGCAAAGGCAGAACTTTGGATATTTATCAGTACTTAGTACCTACTACCACTACCTACTTATCTACGCTACTGAAGAGGGCCAAATATTATTGGGAAAATAGCGAAAATAATACATACCAGTGAAAAGGCGGTTCCGAGTTAAACGAGTTCAACTTTCCGCACACCTGACACCGGCGCACCATTTTTTAAAGTTTTCATATCACGTTTTTGCAAAAAATACACGTAAAAACCTGAAAATGCTTGAAAATCGAAATATTCCGACCACTAAAAACGTCGCAAACAAATCTTAGAACGGCGTCAGGTTTGGTACCCGTCACAATGAAATATGTCTAGTAGGAATTAAGGGGCTTTGTCGCTTAATCTCCATAAAATATTATACATAAATTAATAAACAGCATTTAACAAGTTTACCACAAAATATATGCTTACGGCGTTTGCGTTTGCAACAATTATTCTTCGGTTAACAATGCTTATATGCTCTTCTGTTGTTATTAATAGATAAGCTGTACCCATTTATATCTGCGAAAAGGGGGTTGGGGGACATAACCGAAAATCTGGCAACCACACGCTCTGAGAATTTACAGGGGAACCAAATGAATAGTAGACCAAAAGGATCTCCGATTGCTTTAAAATGTAAATAGTTATATCTCCCCTTGCTTACAAGTCTATGGATCTGACAATTTAAATCGTTTTCTTTTAGTTGTTGTTTGATATTTTGTAAAAATAACTCATTTTTGTATTTATTAATATTTTTTTAATAATTTCAGGGCGCCTTTGACTCACCTAAAGTGCTCATTACATTGAGATGGCACGGAGAAAATACCCTGGATAATTTTTTGGATTTCTGTCTTGTGGACCATTCATCTGTGCCCTTCCAATTCATATTTTTGTTAACTTTAGCACCCTGTAGAATGTATAATTTTTTTGTTCAAATTTGATTCATAGAGGATTTGAACGATTCTGTTTAACGCCAAGGTCATATGTTAAATATAAAAATCCCTAGAAGGATACACTGAAAATCGGGGGTATAGAAAAATCCGTAACTCGCCCTGTATTCTCATTTTGAAAGCGGTAGGGCGTCCGGGCGAAGCGGTAAAATTATTTTTTTACGGATTTGTATAGGATGATTTTTTTATGAGAGGAAATGCGAAAATGTACCTAATAATGCAAAAATGGAGTAGAAATTTAACAAAATCCGAAGCCGTCGATAGGCGTCGACAAAACATTGATTTTTTCTCGGGACCATACATTTTTATTCCATATTTCCCTTCAAATGAAGTCATTTCTTTATTTCAATTCATTTTAATATAATATATAATTATTTAATAGTAAATGAATTATGATGCATAGAGTAACTTAATAATCAAATTAATATTTTCCAATATTAAAGACCCCAATCTTTTAAAATGAAGTTGCCAAATAAAAAACCTTTTTTTTTTGGTTTCAAGGAATTTGTTATTTTCACCTAAATAAATTGCCTGCGATCTTAATTTAAGATAATTATTATCATGGGTATTTAAACTTAAGTTCCACTTAAGTTCTGTAATTTGATACAACGTCATATTTTTTAATTCTGAGCAAGTTTATCTAAAAAATTTTTCAATATTTCGCACAGAAAAGGCACTTTACCTGATGCGATTTTTATTTTTAAGCTGCTACCAGCGCCCTCTATAAGATACTAAAAATAGTTTTTGGGTAAAACAAGAGCAGAATACAAAAGATTGTGTTTGTAATGCAAAAAAATTGCCATATACACCTATAATACCGTTTTGCCGTGGACACATTATATAATATAATTCACAAAAGTAACTCTTTTAGCATTCACAGGTTAGTGCTTAAAAATCTATGTTGATTAAAGAGGTACCCTTCTAGATTATTTGAGATAGGCAAAGTCATTAATCACTTCTTCAAAATCTATGTTTTTGAGCATATCACATTCTATGGACATCATCGACAAACTGGTTAATCTCTCTTGAAGCATTGTACTTCTTAATTCATTTTTTATTCTTTTCAATTTGGAGAAGGAGCGTTCCCACTGCAGTTTGTTACCATCATGCTTAAAAAGATTCTCAATGCGATTTCTACATTTGGAAATGTGCCTTCAATTTTGTTTTCTTTCAAAAGATGATATATTTCCAATATACTCTTAGTTCCTTCATTTTCGATATGAACAACTTTCAAGTATGCTGAGACTGGGTCACGTTCAGTTTTACGTCGCTCTAGCGACTCTAGAGATCCCGCGAGTAGATCTTAGCGCTGCCTGTTGTCGAAAACTAGAACCCTAGTCCGTTAAAAATTTACTATTATTATATTGATTAATAATTATATTAATTATTGATGTGTTGAAAATATGAATAAAATATTTATGTAAAAAATGAGTTTTAGATATGGAATAATGATTTTTTTATTATTATTTATTAATAAAACTTTAAAGTGATCTGGCAGGAACTAGGGGGCCCCTATCGATCGCGGGGCCCTGGGCACGTGCCCAGAGTGCCCAGTGGGAAAGAGGGGCTTGGGCAAGGCGAAGAATGTGTATTTCAACTTCAACGGCCACTGGTCTAACTCCTCCAAGGTCGTCTCTAGGCGGGTGCAAACGGTGCGGCGTACGCGGCCTGCGTTTTGACTGGCCCCGCGCCTCGGAGTCTCGTGTACAGGGTTATCCAGTCAGTAGCTTATTTCAAAGGGCGGGGCCGAAACTATTTCAGAATTTGAAAATACTCACTGTAGCTTGAAAATCTGAAGATATTGGCATTTCGTAAGACTAATTTTCCTTAACCTTTCTAAAAAATTTCGCCTGCGTGGCTCATTTTACAGAATTATTTTAAATGCACTTGTTTGAAAGAAATTCACAAATATTGTCCCTCCCACCCGAAATTAATTTCTATATACGTCACTGAAGTGATCTAAACTCATCGCCCCGGCCTACTTTTTTAAAAAGTGACATGCAAAAAATATACCCATTCTAGTGGCGTATCAATTTTCAAAAATTTGTTTTTAATGGATTAAATAATTCCTTTCCGGGGCCCCACACTTTCATCCGGCACCCAGCCCCACAAAATCTTGAGCCTATCCTGAACCCCCGCCCAAATTTTCGCTAGACACGGCATACGGCCTTGGTTCTTGGTTCTTGACACCTAACCACCTCCAAAATTCGCTGCCGAATGCCAACACCGCCGCCGCTGCCGTCAGTCTTAGGTCGAATCTAGCACTGGAATGGACGAAGGTGAAGTGCTAGAGTGCTAGAGGCTGACAATAGACAGGGGCGTGATCGCCGCTGCCCGAAGGCCGGCTGACGGCGTGGGCCCGCGTTGGCCTACTCAACTTTGCTACAAAGTCGCCCTTCATTATAATATCTTGATCCTACACCAATCCACCACTGCGCACCGCAAAGGCGAAGCATCCATTGCTCCTTTCCCAACTTTGTCCGGCTCTTTGCGCAATATATACGCGTAGGTGTTTTCTGACTTGCGGTAGTATTTGAGTCGGTTTCGTATCATCAGTTCTTCCTTGATAAAATAGAATTTCAAGAGGAGGTCGAAAAACTCTTGTGAACATGGGAGATGTGCGAATATGCAACAAAAAGATCAATTAGTATAATGTAAGGAACCTTTTATCTAAGAGTATTATTTCTTTATTATTCAAGACACCACACCTTGGAAAAAAATACCAAGTAATTAATATCAAAGTAATAAGATATTTTTACACAGAGAGAGTAAATACCTGAAACCAACAGTGGCATATACACTACACACCTCGTAAAGAAACATAATCATCGTTGCAATGAGTGTATTATTAGTTTCATTTAAGTATACACCGTTGATTGAATTAAGCGTAGTAAAAACACAGAGGGTCAGCTCTTACAAATTAATTACAAGAAAATAATACAGAACCGCGATTCCAACAAGTGACAAATCTCAACTAAACTAATAAGGCCCACTTGCATTGGACCCAATGATTTTTGGGGTCCTAGACAACATAAACAATATAAAAATGTTAATTGGTTTCGTCGGTGCGGCGCCCTCCCTTATCTAAGATCCCTCAGCCTCAGAGCTGGCTCGATTACAGTCGGCCACTCTAATATGTTCCACGTCTTCGTGGAATCTCTTGAAAAGGGGTTACCTGTGAACATCGTAACAACCAATGTAAACAAGGCGCTAAAATTGCCTAACAACCTGAACTACAGTTTAGTACTTTAATCCATACATTCTTTCCTTTCATTCAAGTTTTACCTTTAAACGTTATCAACGTTTCTCTATCTCCTTCTAATACTACATCTTATCTACTAGAACCCCAGATTCAATTAAATTCAGATTCCAAGTCGGTTTCTGAATTTAACTCGTGTTTGATTCCACGTCGGAATCATCCAACGTCCACGTCGGAACATGGATTCGATTCTAGTCGGTTCTACGTCTAAACCAACTTTTATAATGTTCAGTCCCATGTCAGTACCTGAACCTTATCCTAGTCGACCCCACGTCGGAATCAACCTTTGTTGTGTTCAGTTCACGTCGGAATCCGAGCTTACTTCTGCAGTAAAGGGTTTTATCTTATCCAGGGAAACAATTCCTTTGTATCTTCTCTGCGATCGAGAAGAACCTGTTGTATCTTCAACCAAAAAACGATCGTTTTCTAAAAACTTTTGATTTCAAATCGACCTGAATACTTGGGCAACATTTTCTTGCTTTGATCCGAGTTATTTGTAGCGACACTTCGTGCCAATACCAAGTCACCTTCTTTATAGCTCACACCTTTGCATATTCGAGCATCAAACGAGACTTTCCGTTCGTCTTGCTTGATGTCCATTCTTCGCTTTGCATGTTGTCTCATCTGCTCCAAGTTTCTTTCTTCGTTTTGCTCCAGAGCTACTTCTTTAGCTAGGACAGCATTAGCTACACCCCTTGGAGCGTATCCGAAAGGTAGCTCGTAAGGGGATTTCCCTGCCGTCGAATTTGTTGTAGAATTCAAACCACAACGTACCACTATTTCCTCATCCCATCTCTCCTCTTCATCCATAGATGCGGAAAGTTGGTTGAAAAGTTCGGTTCTAAAAACTAAACTATTAAACAATTTTGATGACAAAGTTTTATCTACAGATAGATGACCGCTACCATCGTGGAAATGCATCAGAATTTGACGTCTTACTCCTTTTTGAACCAACCATCGTTTTTCTTCAGAAGTTTTCCTGTATATTCTATTGTTTGTTAAACAAAATTGTTTGTGTATATTATTATTTTCACCATTGATGGGTGTTTTCATTAGTATTTGTTTAATAAACTTACACCTATCATCAGACATTTAAACGTTTAAAACCCAGTCTTCCTCTTTTATATTTACCAGGT
This sequence comes from Pseudeuparius sepicola, assembly GCA_963920635.1. Lineage (NCBI taxonomy): Eukaryota > Metazoa > Arthropoda > Insecta > Coleoptera > Anthribidae > Pseudeuparius > Pseudeuparius sepicola. The sequence goes on along the minus strand of OY987301.1, from coordinate 57,115,077 downwards.
TTACAAAAATTTATGTGTCGAAATCTAATTGCATTACGGCTTAAAGCGTCAACATGTGCCATTCTTTGTCCGGAATAGTATTCAACGTCAAATGTATATTCCGGTATACTTAGCCACCACCTTCCAACCCTGGAATTAAATCCCTTTTAGATAAAGTCATTCGACGCGCAATGCAGTCTGAAATCAGTTCAAATTTTATTCCAATTAAATAAAATATTCGAAAGGTTTTTAAGTTATAAACAACGGCCATTGTTTCAAGTTCATAGGAGTGATAGCATTGCTCTTCTTTGGTGGTTTTCCGGGAGTAGTACATGACAGGTCGAAGTAACCCATTGCTTTGTTGCTGAAGTAAAATTCCTCCAACCCCCCACTTTGATGCATCGGTATGCACTTCAGTTCTACATTTGGGGTCATATATGGCTAAACAGGGACGAGAAATTAACCTTGTCTTAAGGACTTCGAAAGCTATCCGTTGTTCGTCACCCTGTACTAAAAACAAGTAACTCTTACGCCTGGTGTAAATAAAAGCACGTGGTCGATGACGAAATAAGGCAATTGGTCAATAGGCCATAAAATATCAGCGCGTCTGGTAACAGGTCGCAAAAGCGTAATTATGCGGTTTTATCTTGTTGTTTTCAGCTATTTAGACACTGTCACAAATAATTTTATCGATGTTTTGAATCATTTTCAATAAGCCAATAATTTTTTTCCGAAGTATTTTGACTTAAACAATTGTAAAAGTAAAATTAAATAAAGGTCGTGCCTCAGTGAGGTTCTGGCGAAAATCTCAACGCACACGTTTTTGTTTACATCAGGCGTAAGAGTTATTTGATTTTAGTATAGACAAACCTTACATCCTTCTTTGTCAGAAATGTGAACGGTCTCGCTAGAGCAGTAAAATTTTGAATGTATTTTCTAAAATATCCTGCTAATCTAAGAAATTGACAGACGGTATGTACAGGGTGGTTCATTATAAATTGACACCCCCTTAACTTGTTAGTTTTTGAGGTTAGAAAAAAAAGTTTTTGACAAAAGTTTTAGATACTAATACAAAGTTTTTTGTGACGCTATTGGACCGTGTACAGTGTGTTCTTGAAAGCCGTGGCAGACATAACTTATGTTTTTTTAAAATGGAACACCCTATATATTTTTGTCTTTTTGAAATCTGCTCATCAAGGCAATCAAAATGGTATTAAACTTTGTGGCATTATCTTTTTCCGTTTTTGAAAAATTCCGTATTCAAATTATATACTAAATTTATTTAACTCGAATTTGTGGATGTCGTGATAAAGATAGACGATCAATGTAATAACGAAAAATATTTGTTTTAAACAAGAGAGTAACATAGTGAAACTCCAAAATGTTTTAGGAGCTTTTACGATTTTCCTGAATTCTTTATTTCGAGAATGTAATCAGTAAAATTTGAAAGGCTCCTAAACATTTCGGAGTTTCACTATATTACTCTATTTAAAAACAAATATTTTTTGTTATTACATCGATCATTTATCTTTATCACGAGATCCACAAATTCGAGTATAAAATTTGAAAACGGAATTTTTCAAAAACGGAAAAAGATAATGCCACAAAGTTTAATATCATTTTAATTGCCTTGATGAGCAGATTTCAAAAATACGAAAATATATAGAGTGTTCCATTAAAAAAAACATAAGTTATGTCTGCCACGGCTTTCTAGAACACACTGTACACGGTCCAATAGCGTCACAAAAACTTTCTATTAGCATCTAAAACGTTTGTCAAAAACTTTTTTTTCTAACCTCAAAAACTAGCAAGTTAAGGGGGGGTGTCAATTTATAGTGAACCACCCTGTACATCTATAGGTATAGGGGACTTCGAAATCGCTCCGTTTTCGCTTTTCCCGGCTGAACACCATCTTTGCTAATCTCATGGCTCAAGTATTCTACTTTTTCCCTAAAAAACTGACATTTGGATAACCGTAATGTGAGACGTGCTGCGGATCTCAATGATTGAAGACTTCTTGTAAATTAGCTAGGCTGGAAATACGCTCCTGAGGTAAATTGTTTATGGTAATTTCTGTAATATTACTTGACTGAGACTCTTTTTCAATGCAAATTGGCATAGACGCAATCTCTTCTTCAGAGTAAAACATATTGTTTTTATTTTCATTGAGCAAAAATTTTGCTCTTTCGTGAATTCATAGTCTTCAGTCTAAAAGTAAACAAAATGCAGCCCTTAGTTTCATTCCAAAATAGAATTCAATAAAAATATATCACGTTTTGTGAAAAAATTTAAAATTATGTAGGTACCACTGAAGTACCTAGGTACCTAATATTAGAAATGTTTAATTTTTACATGACGCACCAATCCCAAGTTATCTTGATCTATTCAAAATAAAATAACAATAATAATTCCGAATAATTCATTTATTTGAATTGACACGTAAAGCAAAATTGATGTTGGAAACAAGAATCTTAAAATTAAAAGGAATTATCGAAACTAACGAAAAGCTGTAAATGCTAAAACAATAATCTCACTTTATTTACCCTTTTTAGTTAAAAAAACCCAGTGTTAAAAAATTTTGCTTACCAATTTAAATAATTTTTGTTACAGTAGCACACGCGTGTCTACAACTTAACCTACAAATAAACTGCCACACAGTGACGTAAGTCGCACAGATTTACCAACACTTACATTACTCTGGAGGTAGAATATATAAGCGTTGACTGACGTATTAATAAGACTTCTCACGGCTCTAGTTTCATGTCCTGGAAAGTAGATGGCGCCTATGGTCAACAATGTATTTTGCATTGTATTTTGTCTCCGGGAAGCGCATGGTGAGCCAGGGAACTGTCAAACATGACAGCCGTGAGCAGTCTTTATTAATACGTCAGTCAACGATATAAGGTTAAGTCACTAAGGCGGCAGATATAGTGATGTTACGTTAGATTGGCGGTCCTTTAACCGTAATAACGGTAGTTACGTTTTATATAAGAGTAACTTTTGGCGGGAAAAACCAATGTTACACTTACAATAATTTGCTGGTACATGTCTGAAAAGGAGTTACTTACGACTCATTTCTATAAAAATGTTACTTACGTTACTTTGGCAGAAACGTATCGATATACTTACCTCAATAATTAGCGGTTTTTGCAGACCTCCTTAAATTTATAAATGTCATTTATACGTACTATATTACATTTAATTTATATTGTTTGTAGAATATCATTATGTGCTAAAAGGGCGAGGGAACCAGGCATATAACTGCAAGACCAAATCTCGTCCTCGGAGGACACATAATATGGACGCCACATTTTTTTTCAAATATATTTATTTTAGAACTTGCCAAGGATAGTAGGACAACAAGGAACAGCTAAGATTTGCCTCCCTATAAGACATATTGATTCTATTTTTACAAAAATCAAAATTTAAAAATGAAACAAAAATTCAAAGTTTTAAATGTGACTTGCGAAAACATTTATTTGCCTTACAGGCGGGATAATATTCTTATTTCCTTTGCGATTTCAATTGATAAAATAAGAATAATTTAAAATACATAAAAAATATAAATGAAGAAAAACAAACCATATTGTACAGGGTGGCCCATCCAAGCGGAAAAAGTGTGCTACGTGGAGACAGGTTAACATAAAATAGTCATTCAAAAAATGAGGTTGTAGTAAAAATTAAGGGGAATTCGAGGGTGTACCCTAATTTTGTATACGGGGTCGGTAAAAAAGTTATCGCGAAAAAACATTTTTTGCAAAATAAAAAAATATTTTTTTACCTACACATCCATTAGAGAAGCTTTAAGTAGTATTCCCGAATATTCAGTTTTTTAATATAACTTCCGGTTATAGCGGAAATGAAAGTGGTTTTCTCGATTTTACAACTTACACATTTCTCTTAACCATTACAGGATTCCTTTTTTAATTCTGAATCCAACGATATATAATTTGACCTATTTATCTCCAACCGTTTCCGAGATATTTATCAGAGAAGCTCCATCAAACTAGATACATGGTCTCATGGTCGGTGTCTGATGTTCGATCTGAGTAGGCCAAACAATAAAACCAAATTTATGACAAATCAAGTCAGCCATGATAATAAAACTGACAAGCGAGTAGGCTGTCAATTCAATATTTCTATTTACGTGTCAGATTAGTCTAAAATTTTGTTGCTGAAGCTGTTAGTAGTTGCAGTTTAAAAAATGTTTTTGAAAGAAGAATGCTGTGATATTATCAAAAATGATAAAAGATACGTAGAAACTTTGAGGGAGTATTCTCGTAAATATCCAAATAGAAATGTTCCGAGTGCTTCATTTATATGTAAGCTGTATCGAAGATTCAGATCGACAGGAAGTGTGATTAGCAAGAGAAAAAAAGGGTTTAGAATTAGTGAGGACGAGAGAGAACGAATTTTAAATTATTTCAGAAGAAATAACGAAAAATCTCAGAGAGATGCAGCGAGAGACTTACAAATTCCCCGGTCTACAATATAAAGGGTAATGAAATTAAGCAAATTTAAAGCCTTTAAAATATTACGTGTTCAAAGGCTATTCCCTGGAGATGCTGCAAGAAGACTGGAATATTGTCAAACAATGTTAAACTTTTATTTTGCAAGAGGTGGAGCTGGATTTTTTAAACAAATTATTTGGTCCCATGAAGCTACATTTACAACGGCGGGAATATACAACCGGAAAAATAGTATATTTTGGTCTGTTGACAATCCACGGTCATTTCGTGAAGTTGTGAAATCCGGCAGAAATTCCGTGGGTGTTTGGTGCGGAATTGTGGGAAATTTTATAATGGGCCCTCTATTTTATTAAGGAAGTATGACAGGTAGGAAATACCTACATTTAATCCAGAACGAATTGGAACAATACTTTGACCAGTTGCCATTAATTTTTCTTAACCAACTCCAAGAAAGACAATTAATATGGCAGCAAGATGGCGCTTCCTTCCATAACTGTGGGCCCATAACGGAATTTTTGAACAATTAGTTTGAAAATTGGATTGGTAAACATGGAACGATAAGGTGGCCGCCACGTAGTCCAGATTTAACCCCTTGGATTTTTTCTTGTGGGGGCATTTAAAAAATGAAGTTTATAAGAACCACCCCGAAAATGTTGAGGAGATTAAAAGACGAGTAAAATCAGAAATTGATAGTTTAAACAATCGTCCCTTAATCTTTGAAAATGTCCGAAAGAATTTCTTAAAAAGACTTAGGTTATGTGTACCTAAATAATAATGGAAACCATTTTGAACATTTAATGTAAATGAACTTCTAACTAATTTTTAATAACTAATCATATTGTTGTTGTTATAATAAATATGACAGTAGTAAAAATAATAAATGTTTCATAATTTCCTAGAGAATTTTAATTAAGTTGAATGCAGTTGAATGGCTATAGCCACTTTAACATTCAGCCTACTCGCTTGTCAGTTTTATTATCATGGCTGACTTGATTTGTCATAAATTTGGTTTTATTGTTTGGCCTACTCAGATCGAACATCAGACACCGACCATGAGACCATGTATCTAGTTTGATGGAGCTTCTCTGATAAATATCTCGGAAACGGTTGGAGATAAGTAGGTCAAATTATATATCGTTGGATTCATAATTAAAAAAGGAATCCTGTGATGGTTAAGAGAAATGTGTAAGTTGTAAAATAGAGAAAACCACTTTCATTTCCGCTATAACCGGAAGTTATATTAAAAAACGGAATATTCGGGAATACTACTTAAAGGTTCTCTAATGGATGTGTAGGTAAAAATATATATTTTTTTATTTTGCAAAAAATGTTTTTTCGCGATAACTTTTTTACCGACCCCCGTATACAAAATTAGGGTACACCCTCGAATTCCCCTTAATTTTTACTACAATCTCATTTTTTGAATGACGATTTTATGTTAACGTGTCTCCACGTAGCACACTTTTTCCGCTTGGATGGGCCACCCTGTGCCTACCATAATTTTGTATTGTAGCCTATAGAAAGAGCTAAATAAAGTTGCTACTACTACTACTAATAGTTATATTTAACATAAGGGAGAACAGATACATGACTGCACGACCACATTTATGTGCAAGGCCAAAAATTCTTCCTTGGGAACACATCAACTCCATGCACTAATTATAGGATCTAATAATATGCAAGAAGGGAAGTAGGAGGCAGGTAAGACCAGAAACTGTCCTTTCAGGGTATAGTTTCCAGGTGGTAGGGCAATAGTAGCTGACAGCCTTATTTTCCAAACACCATCTTAAAATACCAATAGGTATATCTAAATAGATATATTTCCTCCAAGCCTTAAAAAAGTCCCTTTATACAAAAAGTTTTCCGGCTCTATTACCAGCAGTGTATGCGTCTAGTTTACAAAATTTTTATTGGTATGAAAGCTGTTAAGTTCTTGATAACAAGCGCCTACCGGCCCTGCCGGACCAATAGACCTTGTTTTGGTCCTGTGTAGTAATAGGTGTACCTACTTTATCGACTACAGGTCGCGCAGTTTTCAATTTTTCGAGCCCAAATTTGGCGTGCGGCCGACCGAGCTCATGGGCAAGAAGGCTTTTGATGAGCGTCCTAATCGGAAGATCCGTTCGGTCCCCGGATTTTTTTTCCATTTTTTTCGGAAATAATGGCTAGGGATTCGAACGGAGAGAGCCGGTCGAGTTCAATTTTAGCGTGGGGCCGCTGAGGGATATGAGCCTCTCGCCTGCGAGAGGACCCCCGTTCGAAAAAGCCGTTCGGCCGTTTGAGAATCTTTTCCATTTTTTTTTCGCGATTTGGCGGGGCCCCCGAGAACGGACGGTATACGTCGTGGCCGAGGCGCACGCGCGATGTTCGGATTTATTCCATGGGGGACTTTTCCAGTTCCAGGTACGGGCGCGCTATATAGGTTATGTGTAGGGTTTTATGTAAAATCTCGTAGAATATTTTAGAAAACGCCACGAGAGACCGACTATTTGGACATTGCCTGTGGAAAATCAAGCTGCGGATAAACTCGAAACCCCAGGTTAGAAGGAACTATAGTGTTCTACCCCGTTCCGGCTTAACAGGAAGAACGGAAAACTGAGTCGTATAGAAAGGTATGGGGAGCGTTTTTATATACGATAACTTCATCTTAAGATATTTAGGTACTCTTGGATCTTTGCTGCCCTCTAATATCCTGCGAAGCGAAGAAAATGCACCGTGAAAAGAGTATATCTATGCCTGAGGAGTTCATTAATCTGCCCTTTAAACTTCATCAATAGTTGTGCCAAGGAAACGTGGGATTTGGCAAGTCTAACACGATGGGAAACTTTGTCGTAAGAAGGTACCTACTTCTAGATATACTTTTGCCGTTTAAAGCACACATATCTCGAACCTGTTTCTGTCGATATAGGTTATGTTACCTTAAATTTCTGCTTAATTGTCGCAGAATTGTAGCTAAATGGATACATTTTGTTTCAGGTGTGAATTACGCTCGCACTCTTCTCGATTTGGTAGCCTTGGCTTAGACCACCAGGTCAAAAATCTAGGTTATCTACATTTCAGTGTTATTATGAAATATATTAGAAAAAAAAGAACATATTAAGACCTGAGAGTCCCAACCCCAGCTTATGGAGAACTATTAGAAAACTTGGACGTAAAAAGGTATGTTATATTTTTAATGAGTACCTAAGAGCCTCGGTGGCGACGTTCGTAGTGTTGCAAACTATTTGGACTGCATGTTTTTTTGTCGTCACGGAGCACATGCATTCATGTCTTTATAGAAAAACACCGCTTATGGACAAGAGCGCTGGCCTAAATCTAGATTCTTAATAGCTTTATTTGTGTGATTTAATAATTGTCCTACACTCACTGGGGTTACTACGGTATTCTAGGGTTTTTCGTAGTACTTGAGCAAAGGCTGTCCTAGTTCTATCGGAAAAAGTCGGCCCTAGCTTCAACCCGGCAAGGAAGACAAAATAATATTAATAGGGTACATGACAATATTTTTAATTGCTATAAAATTGTACTCGGTTTACAGTAGATGCACCAACATAACACGTAATAAATGAAACAACCGCTTTTAACCCTTATTTATTTATGATAATTAAAGACGAAGTTGCACAATTTTGTTCGGGCTAAAATCTACAGTTTCGTCGTTCTATTGTCCAGAACGCCAAACGTGGCAACTCTGTGCCTCTCAGGAGAAACGGAACTGCAACGTTGCCGTTGCCCGTTTGCAATAATTCGTGGAATAAATTCAAATTTTACTTTTCTATTCAAATATCTCCAGCCTGCCTATGAATATCAGTTACTTAATGTATTGCAACCTTAACGCAATTGCACAAAAAAATGTTGGCACATAAAGACTTTTTATTACGAATATATTCCGTATATTGTCTCCTCTATATCAAAATGGTGTCTGTTTATGCTGCACACGCTGGAAACTATATCCTTTATCTCTTTCACGTGACACTTTGATTAAAATATCTGCATACGGAACATTCTATAAATATTCAGGAAATATAATACGGAAAATTTCGCGTATGTGGCAACGCCACCCGCCCATCTAGGCATCTAACGATATACATATATCCACATGTCGTCTAACACATGGTTTTCTGATCGGCAGTTGACAATCAACTGTCATTCCTTATATCGCTAAATCAAAGCAATAATAGTAGATAACATCTGTGCGATTTATTTTAGTTTGTTATTGATATTTATTATTATATAGTGTTTGCGTAGTTATCGTGTTGTTAGTTGTCAGGAGGTCCTTTAGTGTAAGGTATCATGGACCCTGAAAGTGCAATCTGTAATTTGCCAAAATTGGATGCTTTTTTGGTAGCACATTTTTTTGCTTATAATACGATTTTCGCGTCTTTCGAAATTTATGGGATAAAACTGCAAAGGTTTGTAGCTATATGTTGTAGTAATAGTAAAGTATTACGAGTTATTAATAAAGGGAGAACTTGAGGCCAGGGCCAGGGACCATCTTGAAGGCGCGTTTATAAAGGCGCAATTTTAGTGCTTAGAAATACTGAGCCCAAATTCCGTAGGTAGGTACCTAGGCCTAAACTTGCCAAAAAAATTGCAGAATAACGCTACTGAATATTTACGAAAAAACACTTCTTTACTAAATGTGGTTTCACGGGGCATCCTAAATCTGTGGGTTTGAGGTTAGAATTTTGAAATTTCAACTTTCCTTGCATCTTTCACCGCAGATTAAGGTTATGTCTCAAAACACTTCAGTGATATCGCCATGTTGCCAAATCGCCTTTATAAAACACTTGTGACGTCATAAATGCTTTCCCGCCAAATTTCGAAAAAGGTCTAATAACTTGCTAATTACATGAATATACAGGATGGTTTTTTTAGGTCTACCACCGCGATTTTCTCGCTCATTTTGCAGCCTACAAAAAAAAACGTAAGAAACAAAAATGTGGCAATTTTGGACAGCTAAGTGGTGCTGCAAAAGAAATCGGCATCCATGGCCAACTTGTCGCGCATTATTAAAAAAACCTCAAATTGAGCAAAACTATTAATGGCCGTGGAATGTTTATTTTAAGAGACAGAGGAAAACTTTTATATTGAAAATTGATGGCACTGAGAAGCTTTATGCAAAAGGGTACTCAGATAGTTTCAGAAAATTACACAGGGTAGACCTAAAAAAATCATCCTGTATATTTTTTAAATAATCGTAGGGTCCAGGAATTGTTTTATGGAGTTTGTAAAATTTCGTCAAGTACCCTTATTAATTGCCACCCCTCCCTCGCACAAGCATTTGGTTGCTTTTGTGGTACTCCTAGTTTGTAGTATTATGAGGGTGAGAATTATTATTATTTAATAATTATTTTTGGATACGATTTAACTTTATCATGTACCCTTTGACACCTCGTGGGACCTTTTTTGAGGGAGCCACTTCGTTAAAATAATTTATTTTCTGTCTAGTTAGTATCTCATTATGTGCCCTTATAACATTATACGCAAAAATATTTTTTATACAGGGTGTTACGGAAATAATGGTCACGGGAGATCATCTAGAAGCAAGGTTTTTGGCATGTGTAACACGATTAAAACTTTGTCGTAAGTAGGTATTTCGAGTCAAGCTGAGGGCTGGGGCCACGTAATGCTGTGCATAGAGAGGTGCCATATAGACGGGCCACCTGTGTAATGTGCAATGACATTTCTAGTTGACAGCAAAATAGTGGTCCACTTCGGTTTAATTATTTAATTTAATTCACAATAACATCTCAAATTTAATTATTTTTTCTTTCGTCGAGATTTCACCGAAGCATCACGTACTGGACCATGGTAGTTTATTTTAGCTGCTTTCAGTTGTGGCATAGCTAAAACTTAAGTTTAATATCATGCCTTGGTTCCTGGTGAAGATTTTAAATTTTTACTTACAATTCTAGACTTTGCCGTCACAGGATTCTGCACTCGACTACAGCTGCTCGGAACTGCAATGGACTTGGTAATCAGGTTTAATATTGATGGTCCTGATTTGGAACATTGTGTTTTGACCATTAAAACACAATCACATACAAATAATTTTCCAAATTTGTTTTCTCACTGGTACTCGCGAGGCTAAAATAAGAAATGGTAAAAGTTTACTTTCACTACTTCTCTCCAATGTTCGCGATTTTTTGTATACTTGTGTATTTTGTCTTGCTGATCACGAATCTGCAAGAATTTTTCGGCGAAAACCTGTAGTTTTAGAGTTACACCTTTGTAAAATCGCCGTTTTTGGGGTACCTACTTGCATTACAAACCGTCTGTGTTGTTTTCAACTATTTTATGATTTTTAAAGTATATCAGGGTCACCACAAAACACATCTACCTCCAATGGTCACCAAAAAGTTATAGCTTAGATTTTGTTTTAAATTTTGACTTTAGTGTTTTTGTTTTGCTTTTAAAAATTTTCAATAAATGAAAAAGTAAAATAGCATATATGATAAATATATTCATATAATATATGTAAAATATTTAATATACGAGTTCGGAGTTTCCCTGCAACTGTGAACAAAAATTTGTCTATACCAGCTACAAGAGCTACATGGGTGCAGGAATCATCAAATATAATTTCTGAAAGTCTCCATTAAGGAAAATAAAGTTATTCATTACAATGGTTATTAACTTATTTAATTGTTTTTTGGAAAGAAATTGTGAAAATAGACAAAAAAAGAACGTTAATAGTGATTATAATTAATTTGAATGAATTTCAACATTAGAGCCTGTTGTAAAAAAACAGTGCCCATCCTTGCCGACTGCTACCATAAAGAGGATATTTATGCCCTTTTCTTTTTTCATGCGGCAGCGTCTATGTTTTTTTTTTTTTAATTTTTAGTGGAATGTGCAAACGGGCAAATTTTTGAAGTTGGTTTTAATTTTTTTGTTATATTTTTTTTATTAAAGATCTTCTCTATATGTTTGTAGTTCGGTAAAACCACCGACTGTTGAGTAAAGAAAGTACCGAGGCCGTGAAGGCAGAACTATGGAATAATTCTTCTACACGGAGAAAAAAATATATTATATTTAAAAATATATATATTGCCCCTTACTATAAAATATAATACTATTTGGGACAATTATTTAAAATATTAATAAGTAAGATATTTTTATTTCAAAGAAGAGCTTTTAGCTTTTAATAAACGTATATTTAAAATAACGATACTATCAAATGTTATTATTTAAAATGTGTATTTTATAACTTTCAATAACAAAGAATATTTAGCGTAAATAACTTATTGTAATAGGAAGATAAAATATTAACTCTTAACGCATTAAATTTTTTTATGAATAATACACATTATATATTAGACGGTAATATCAAATATAATAATTTTTAACATACTGTTTTTTTAATGGAAATAAAATCGTATATTAAAATTAATTATTTGTATACTCCCAATTAAAATACTTATTTATTAAAAACAAATGTTAATTTTTTCGGGAAAAAATGTTTTTTTTTCACTTACTATAAATACTAGGCCTAATTTGTAAATTTTAAACGATAAAATCCCTTGTTTATTTATTAGAATTAGGCATCGCTTGTAATAAAATTCGTAAAAATTAGACTAGTTCTGCAACTTTGTCAGCTAAATAATCAATTATTATTTAAACAAATCGTGGAACACTTGTACTAAAAAATGGTAATAAACAAATAAGAGTTTTAATTTTTTGAACCTATACTTTATGGTAAATGAAAAAACAACCGTTTTTGTTCGGAAAAACGACCATTCAATTTTAAGACTCATAAAATATATATGTATATTACAATAATATCCATTTGATGTTTCAGAAAAATGTTTTTTTTTTGTGCTGACATAGAATACCAAAAATTCTTTTGTTTCTAAGGTGTAACAAAAAAGATATACCCATAGGTATTTTAAAAGTAGTATTTTCCAGATAATAAAGTTTGTATGTTTTAGTTAGGATATTGTAGTTAGTATATTGATTTTAATCTTAAGGTATTAAATAAAATTGCTATAAAAAGAAAACAAAATATATTTACTCCACTTGGAAATAAGTAACAAACTCAAAAAGAAACTCTTAAATTTTAAAACAACTATATAAACATCAATATCACGAATATTTGGATATATACTATAATTTTTAAATTACTTATACAAAGTCAGTTTTTATCTCTCTACATCATTCCAACCATTAAAAAATATATGGTTCCTTATTGTCACGTAAGTTTTAGATGAAATATTTGTAACAATAACGGGGTAGAAATAAAATAGGTCCTTTTGGCAAACAAGAACAAGATTTTAGATTTCCGATAATATCCATATTAACTTCAAATGATTGAAAATGGGGATAAAATACCTTATAGTTTCAAAAAAGGCTAGAAAAAATATACTTCTTGGACACCAGCCCCTCCATGCTCCACTGGTTTAATATTGTCTCGACTTCTGGATTCATCGCATTATGGCATTCAAACAACTCCAACGCGTTGCGGCGTCGGTCGGTACCGTATTATCAACCACCTAACACCACGCACCCAACAATGGCCACGACCGCAAACCGACTGCGGCTGTGCGGCCTAAAACAGTATAACCGCCGCAACCGGTCGGCGGGAATCTGCGCCGTAATATTCTATATATTACGGAGTAAAAATTGGCATATTTTATTAATCGAATCAAATATAAACGATTTATTAATCGTAATATACATGTATTATTAATTATTCCTTATTTTGGTATTTATTAGAATGTATTTTAAGAAGTTAAACTTATAATCCATATTCCACAGGGTAAAATACAGAGTTATAGTATTAAATTTCTTATATAATAAATTTTTGTAAAATAAAAATACTTTAAAAGATAAAAAAAAGTTTTTTATATACTTCCATAAATTATAATGCCATTTAAAATATTTTCTTTAATATACGGGAATTTCAAAATTACTGTCCGGATTTTTTCCCGTGTATAGACACTGGTGAAAACCAGGGGAAGCCGGCTTTTGAGAGCCGGCTTCTTTTCGGGCTGCCAAATAATTACATTGTGTGGGATTCTGTCGGCGTAGCGTATATTTTCAGGGGTAATATAACAAGTGGTCTGCCTATTATCGATAATACCTTTCGTTAATTTTACAAATTATAATCCCAAAGCTGAAAATACCACGACTGCGCAGCAGGAGTGGTATTTTCTTAGCATTGGAATTATAATGAGTGATAAATTAAGGAAAGGTATTATCTATTATTAGGCATACCACGAGTTGTATTTAAAAGGAGAATTTAACAACTGCAAATAGTTAGTCTGACAGCTAGCTGTCATTTAGATTGAACTTTCGGTTCTGAATATGTTTTTTGCGCTAATAGATAGGTATTCAAAGATCAATGTGTTAACTGAAAACATATATTCTAGTCCTATATTAAATTTGGTAATGTGAAGAAGTTATCGGGTTATCAGCTTTAGCTGCCACAATATTGGTTTAGCTTAACTAGGACGTAACTAAGAGAGTAGGATTTCAGCGATTATTTCCCTCATACCGCTTGCATCCAATAAGGTAGCTCCATTCCATAAAAATCCAACCAATCATATGCCTCTGCTAGCGATAATTGCACTTGTGCAAATTATCACGGTAATTGCACTTGTGCAAATTATCACTTCGTTGCTTAGCAACCGCGAATCTGTTGGATACAAACACGTGCATACTTCAAAGTTTGTGTGTTTCACACTGTTCTAAATTATTCAGCTTATAAATTATGTTGCGGTACTATTAAGCATTGTATCAATGAATTTATGTAACTTTTACATTGCTAAATTTTTGTTATTGGACCTCCGTCTCCGTTTAAATTTATGACACATTCAGAAAATAAACCAACGCTGACAGGGTGTAGGTATAATCGCATTTGCCCTCAAAATATATGGGAACACCCTGTACAATACAGCTCGATAAGCTTAATTACTTGTTCGTGTTGCCACTCCATACTGTTACCGCCAGGACCTGCGTACCTTTAGGATAATATACGGCAAATGAAGGAATATTTCGAAAATAAAATCTATCTGATGAAGACTTGACTAGTAATCCCCACCAAAAAGCCACGCCATGCCGCGCGGCTCGCGTCCACACTGGGGCAGGCTCTCGCGGCTTCCTTTGATCGGGACCGACTTTCTACGGCTTTTGTATCCCTGGGCCGACTGGCATTTTGAGGCCGTCTGGCTGTTGGGAGAAAATGAATATCTACCAAACTTGTTATTGGTTAGACTGAAAGTTCCTCACCTAACAGTTACCTGGTTTAGAGGTCTCAATGAGACGAGACATGCAGGTGTTTAAATGAATTAGAGCACATGAAAATGGACTGTATCATGAAAAGCAATGAAAATGAAACCACGGGATTAGAACTCATGAAATAACAGACTTACATGGGGCAAGGCGGGGGTGAAAATATTGTTCTAAACTAGAACCCGTTGTCTTTCCAATTCGAGAAAGAAGCGAAACCGCCTCAGTTTCTTATTTTAAAATCAGACCAGACTGTTTTTGCCACATTGACATTATTATTATTTTCAGACAAATTAGAAAGAGAAACTGATATACCGGGTCTAACACTTATACAAAATATTAGTTTTTTTTAACATCTAGCATAGTGCGCACGCGTCCACACTGGCAAAAGCAGGCAGCGCGGTTTTGCCGCCAGCTTCTCGCTGGCTTGCAGCGGGCGCGGTGTGAACGCGTCTTTTACACTGTTCGACGGCCGGCCACTTGCAACGAAATGCGGTGCATAGCCGTGCCATAATTTCACAGATCTTAGGATATACTTGCGTAAATAGCTTTTTAGAGACAACACGACAACCTTAAAAACGTGACGCTTATGTCCTATATTCTTTTTGTGGCGCCAATTAGAGTTTTTTTTATGTTGTTTCAAGTGAGTTTACAAATACTAAGGTCCCGAGGGTATTAAGGCCCACTATAAGAAATCATCAACAGAAAAAACAGTAAAACAGCTTAATATGAATTGTAATTTACTTCCTAGAAACAACAACGTGTAAACTATTATATGGTAAAAAGAAAACCAAACCAAAACAATTAATTCTAAAAAATATATAAAAATAAACAAAAACACTGCCATGGGCCATACTTCCGACCACTGTAGGATAATAAGGCCCACTAAATAAATATATCTATAGAAGTATATACTTGTATATAAAGAGCATATATATTTATGTATATGTGCAGTATATACATATTTATTATATATGCATATATATGGTCTTAATCATCGCATTCCAGATATTTAATTTTATCGCAATCATCTCTAGTCAGCCCTACACAATCATCGTGCATCCGACACTCTGTCTTCATTGCAAATGACACAAAACCAAGATTATGAAGCAGAACTGCAACTGGGTTGAGCTTTCAAGTCAACCTTTTCTTTTAGTTTTGAAAGAGTTTGCCTTTTGTGTGAATAAGGCCCGAAAAATATCTGCCGGGCCTTATTACCCACACGTAATACGATTAATTTTGAGGTTAAAATCGCTTGAAAAACAACTGATGGCAAATTCGCAATATCGCTTAAAAATATCTAAAATAGTTGAACAATAACTCACCTTTATTAAAATCGAAGTTTCTCTGTTGTTTTTGAATGAAAACTTACTTTAAAAGCACGAAAAAATTATAATTGTATGGATAAAATATTCAGCTAACACAACATCCTGCGATCAGCTTTGAACTAAAGAACTTGATTTATTCTACCAGTATACATCTGCATGATAGGTCAACTACCAATCCATAGATGGCGGAACAATCACGAAATAAATATATTTGAGGCAAAAATACCACTTGGGCCTTATTACCATCATGAGCCTTATTACCCTCGGGGACCTTATACGTACGTACGTAGTATGTTCACGATTAATTTGTGGAAAAGTCTGTCTACTTCGATTTCTTAATGAAAATGTCAAACTGAATAGTTGTCTGGGGGCCATATTATTATAATAGCTACCTAACTTATATGAAATGTTACTATATTACATATGGCCAATCTTGTTTTAAACATAAGCAAAACTTGTTTTCAAGCATAATTTTTTCCCGCAAAATTGTAAATAAAAAAATGTTAGTCTTTTGTTTAAGATATAGAATAATTAAGAATCGCCTACCTATACGAAGTAGATACGTAGGTGTACGAAAATGGCTATAATAAAATGTTCATTATCTTATCTTGACATCAAGGGCAAAAATTAAGCTAACATTAATATTCTCTTATCTCCTCCAAATAAACAGGAATAATAAATAATCAGATTCATGCATTTTTTACACATTACATATTATATTCCATAAGGTGTTAGGTGTATTCACAGTCTGTCGGTGTATTAAAAAAATTGTACAGAGAAGGTGTTTGGAAATAAAACATTACACTAGTTTGAGCCTGCAAAGATTTCTAGGAAGGAATTAGAAAAGTTATTTGTCTCTCAGATTATTCGTTCTAAATTTAAATGTATCCCCATTATTTCTTTATTTATCATTCCTCTCAACTTTACTGACGTTTACCTAACTTGACCAATTTATTGTAGGAAATTTTTATGCACACAATATACTTCTACAAATATACTCCCACTTCCCACTCCAAACTGCGGGACAGAATTCAATGGGTGAGAGTAAATGCCAGGCTCGTTACGTTAGAGCAATTTCATTTGTTTTTACGAAAACGGTGATTGGCGCCAACGTTGACATGAAACAAAACACCCCTTTGCCCGTTGCACGTTCGCAAGTTTAACCCTATAATGTGCGTTCACACTGGCCAACTAGGTCAAACTTATATCCAAGGGGTTCAGAAAATCCGACAAATAAATAAAGAACGCAAGGCAAAGTATAAACTTGTTTTTTTTTTTCCTGAGTACCTTATTGCTCTATTGTACCTAATTAAAGTAAGTACGTAAGTGTGATTTTTTATACCCGTTAGCCCCAAAACTGGTTTTTATTATCATATTTTATTATCTAGAACAACAAAATACCATATAAGTTTTATTAAACTTACCGAAAAATCGAAAAATTAACATAAAACACTAACAAAATTTCTTTCTTTGCACAGTGATCCATAAACGAGTCCATAACCCTTAAAAAAAGGATATTGCTCTAAGTGACAAAAGTAATTAACAGTAGGTACTACAACCGCAAAAGTGGGCTTCAACATAGTGTTTCACAAGACAAGATTTCATGCCTATTCTTGTCTTGTATTGCAAAGCAAGACAAGAAATTATATTCCTTTTTGTCTTGCCCGACTGCTGCTGGAAAAAATTATTTACATAGTTATTTTTTGTTATTATTTGTATTTCTTATTTGTATTTTAATAATGATTTTGTTTTAATGTTTTCATGATTTTCAATTCGATCAAGTAAATTCAATTAAGACGAAAATATTCCTTTGTGTTAAAGTTATTTTGATGTTTGTGGCTTTAGATATGTATGTGTCGACAAAAACCGCCAATCCCACTCTCTCAATGTGATCCGATCGACACTATGCCAGTCTAATATCAAAGATATATTATATCTTGGCTAATATCACAGACATATATAGCTGAAGCTATATATGTCTGTGCTAATATAAAACGAAACAAAGCATTGTGAAGTCCAATACATCCAAGAAACAGCTAATCCATATAGTCATTTAAGTATTTTAGCAAAAATACAGTTAAAGCAAACTTATAAAAAATAAATTAATCCACTGTAGTGTATTAATTTAAAAGTACATACCTATTAATTTGTTGAATTTATAAGAATTAAAATTAGTTTGTTGGGAGTAGGGAAGTATGCTTTTCCTGCCGTGAAAGCAGCGTGTTAATTCTTAATTTATTTTTGAATACCTGTAATGCCTGGAAACATGAATTAGTGTTACTTACTAGGAGTATTGTATATATAAAATATACTTACTAGATAATATACTAGTATATACAGGGTAATTTATTCGTAACTACATTAATTTTAACAGTGTGTTGGGAAAAATACCCTGATCGCGAAATTGCAATTAAAAACACTCCAACTTTTTTTTAAAGCCGAAATTATTATTTTTCTAAACCGCATTTTTACCTATTTGACCCTCTATTTACGGCTGCCACTGACTTGCTTTCAGGGCTCATGAGGCATCGGACGACGCTTGCCGTCGTGCGCGTCAGCATTGTTGCCAGATGTACGCAACTTTCGTAAATTTAAAGGAATGATTTCAGTACATAATTATTTGCATTGTTCTGCCGAATGCTTGCGGAAACTATGGACAAATGTTAACGCTTACCTCTTGTAATGGTTAGTTTTGGCCTGAGACACCTTAAGGGATAAATGCCAACGAGAAAATACTGAATAAACCAGTAATGCAGATGAGAGGTAAGTATTTCTTATTTATTCAGTTTCACTTTACACAAAAAGAAATGATTGAAATGTAGCAACATAGCTCTCCAGTGCCAACCTTGATAGTTTACATTAAAGCAGAAGCGCCGGGTGACCCGGGTACTAAGATTAATTTGCCCTACGTTTTAAACTCGCGATTTTGACCGATTTTTCCACATAAGACCATCGAAAGTATGAAAATGTACATCGTCACTAGCCCGAAAAACATATTATACAGGGTGATTCAGTTTTATTCTGCGACACTTCAACAGGTGACAGAAAACCAAAAAATAACCGCACTTTCTTTTATAAACTATATCATTATATAGGTATACGCGACGTCCACAAAATTGAAGTGTGAAAGCTGTGAGAAAATAAACCTTTTTGCATTTTACAGCAAAATTTGAATGAAGTTTTCTCTTTATAATTTTAATGCAGTGGGCGTCCAAATACAAAATTAGATGCTATATATTATTTAAAATTCAATATATCTACTTAAATATATGTTAATCATATCAAACAGTAAGTAGCTTAGCTACCTAAACTTAAGAAGCAGTAATTAAATGTAACATTAATCGTACAGTAGCTGACGTCAAACAAAACAAAACGAAACGGTGAACGGTGGTGCATGGCTGCGTGCGCCATGGATTAAGAGAATAGAGGGGATTCCCAGAGTCTCTTTTATGAATAGATTAGTACTAATTTGTATTTGAAGTGTAGGAATATATCCGTAATAATGAGAAATCAAATAAGTAGAAAAGGGATAGATATAAATGCGAGAAGGAATATTCCGCTATTATTATAATAATTATTATTTTTAAAGTTTTAATGTTAAACTTGTTCAACTTAAACCTGTTTAGGTTTTTTATTAAAAACCATTTAAAAATAGTAGGTTTTTTTAAAGCTTAAAGTTATTTCAACTTCCACAGCCACTGGTCTAACCCCTCCAGGGCCGTCTCTAGGCGGGTGCGAACGGTGCCGCGTACGCGGCCTGCGTTTTGACTGGCCCCGCGCCTCGGAGTCTCGTGTACAGGGTTATCCAGTCAGTAGCTTATTTCAAAGGGCGGGGCCGAAACTATTTCAGAATTTGAAAATATTCACCAGATATTGGGATTTCCTAAGACTAATTTTAAGTAATTTTCCTAAAAAATTAAATAATTCCTTGCCGGGCCCCGCACTTTCTTGCGGCACCCAGCCACACAAAAGCTTGGGCAGATCCTGAACCCCCTCCCCCCAAATTTTCGCTAGATACGGCCCTGAAACGACGTAAAGTCATTTTGCATCTCGAGAAAATCTGAAAAGTAGCGTATCGCCAATCACTGTCCATGAAAATTACTTGGTACTGATACTTTTTTTATGAACATTTTGCGCGACAAGCTGTTTTATTTACAAAAACTTGTCGCAATTTGGCATTGAGTTATCCTAACGAAAACCTAAACTTATTTTATTCGTTTTAGTACATAACTTAAATAAAAGCTTGTTTAAAAAATATAATTTGTGCTTTTTAGTAGGTACCTATTTGATTCCAATGTTAAGAGGGTGGTACCTAAATAAAGTTAGTCCCCCATCTTGGGGCATCCGTCATTTTGGAATTAGTATGACGTCAGTTACCTTGTTATTTTGTACTCGTCAAACCCTTTCATTTGATACTCATGTCAAGTAGGTTGTGAACAAGGAAATAATCCGCCAACTTGGGGCAGCCGCCATCTTCGATTTCGTATGACGTCACTCACATTATCGTTTTCTACTCGTCAAACCTTTTCATTTGAAACCCATGTCAAGTAGATTGTGAAGAAATAGGTTATCCGCCATCTTGGAGTGGCGGCCATTTTGAAAAAAAAAAACACAATACTGACTATACTGTATTGCATTGTCACCAGAACCAAAAGTGTGTGCAAAATTTCTGCTTAATCGGTTGGGTGGAAGTGGTTTAATTCAGTTGCAAGATTTCAGTAGGTACATATTACACTAACAAAGCAAGTTAGGTACTTTATTGAGATCATGGTTATATACCGAAACGTAAGGTCTCAAAGAATTCTTTGAGCGGATGAGAGGCAAAAGCCCTCATTGTTCACCCGTGTGTACAATACTTTCACAATATTTTCCTATGGTTGGTTATGTCCTGAGAAATAACAGTTTGGCCACAAAATCAGTATACAAATAAAAAATTGCAGAGGGGTAGCTTACCTTTAAGTGGGGCACACTGTATATCGACGCCAATGTTTTTCGTTGTACAGGGAGTTAATTAAAGGTAATAAAATATGGGTTAAAAGTATTTTCTTTATATCTTCAAAAAGAAGTAGGCCCACTTGGGCCCCGGTTAAAATTCGACCCACTTGCGCTCGTGTTATTTTTACCTCATTTGGGCCGGACAATTTTTGCGCCCCTCATCAGATAGGATAAGCATGTTATTACCGAATAGTTAATTAGAAGTTTACATATACATATAATAATAATAATTCTCACCCTCACAATACTCCAAACTAGGAGTACCCCAGAAGCAACCACATGCTTGTGCGGGGGAGGGGGGCAATTACTATTATTTTGTCTTCGTTGCCATTTGCGGCTAGGGCCGATTTTTTTCCCGTTAGAACTAGGATAGCATTAGCTCAAGTACTACGGAAAACCCTAGAAAACCGTAGTTTCACACTAATAAATAATTTGAGCACAAAAGAATGACACTACTGGACCCTCAATTAAGTCATTTTGATTTTTTATTGCATTTTTATTTTATAGACATTTTACCATTGCCAACTATTTTTTGAACGATTTTTTAAAAAAGATGTTTATGCATTTTAAGCAAATCTATAAAATCACTTTTTTCTTACATGAAATTTTAACGGAGGCAAGAAAAAGTGAATTTTCCAGTAGTGTATCGCTTTTTTAAATAGGTTTGTGAGACCTCCGTGTCACTAAATAACAAAATTCCTTATTTTTCTACAATCATAACTATTAAATCCCTATATAAATTCGCCAAATTTTATTAACATAACTCGCTTATTTTAGAAGATATCAAGAAAATACATTAAAAAAAATCATAACTTTAACGCCCTGTCCAACGAAACTATTGGTTTCTGGATATATATTTATATGAAAAAATCAACTTTGATAGTTTCCATAAAGTTTAGAAATTTGGCAGATAAAAGTTGGGTCACCCTGTATGCCAGGTAATTGACACCTATACCCCATGTTGGCTGATGTTTGATACAATAATATTTTTCCACCTCGAATGCTGTATACCGGTTAGATTAGATAATCTCATACAACTCACTGTTACATCCTGGGTATATTTAGCCCATAGCCCATGTTAAATAATGTTTTAAGGTATCCACACACTCCCAGTTTTCTGGAAATAACACTTGCCAATTGTCTAGTAACAATATTAATTAGCATTCAAGATTATTTATATCATATATTTTTATTACAATGGATGACTGTTTATTTCTTTAAATAAAAAAAATACCCTATAGCTTCCCAAAGTCATTAACAGGGAAAACCCATTAATTTAATTATAACCTTAATTTTGCTTAATTTGGTGTACATAGTTGTATTTTTAACCACTCTTATTACTTTCATATGACTACTTAAGTGGAAGTATTTTTTAGAAAGTACTGATAGATAAGGTCGAAAGTACATTCCCCGTCATCTAGAAGAGTGGGCAATACAACGTCATTAGTGATCGCAAAACTTTCACTAATAAAATTTTAGTTATGTATCCGGGACAACCGCTGATAAGAATGTGGCTACAACGCAATAAATTTTTATTGTATTGTATTTTTCTTATTTTTACATTTTAATATTTCTACATCTTACAGTTTAGGAAATTCCAAATTTTAAATTTAGTTTACTTGTGGTCGTAAAATAATATCTCGTCCACTGAATTGAACAGCATTAAGTATAATATTGTAGAGAAAGTTCAAGGTAGTCAAATTCATATTATTCTGTTACATTTAGATGTCAGGTAAATTGATACCCGGGAGGTCGCCGCAGGTGAGATGTTAGTCAGTGGTTGAGGAGTCAACCTAGAGCAAATCTGCGCGCTCGGTACTATTCTTTCTTTCTTGGTACTCGTATCGGTTTTCTGACTTTCTTGTTCTTATGTATTTACAATAAACAATTCAGTAGTTCAGACATTTTGGTTGCTTACATACGCACCTTGCCACAAGAATATATTTTTTTAAATTGGAATATTTAAGCTATACGAAGTTTTCAGATTAGGTTCTGTCGTTAAAACTTTTCAAGTTGTTGCATACATGTGCTGATATACTAGTCCAATGCTGCAAAACAGACCAATATTTTCATGTTATTCAAATTCCGAAATGATGTTTTCGGAACGGGATGCCTTGCCTACCCCTAAATACGCCACTGGGTATTATAAATAGAAGAGTATTTTGACGCATTGTTTAAATGTTAAAAGGAAAAGAGAAATCAGGAAATTTTAAATAGAACTAGATGGTCTGGAGCATTTTATTTGCCAGAGGCATGGGAAACTTTTGTATAAATCGATGAATTCTATTATAAATTTATGCGAAATGGTCGCCATATTTTTTAACCAATTTAAAATAAATCAGTTATTGTTTTAGTTTTAATTTAACTAATTTAATAATTTCCGGACTAAAAATAGGTAGGAGTCAGCTGCTACCGTCGCACCTAAAATCTGTACAAATCTCGGACAAGCGTACACACGTTACGACTTGCATGCACAAATCTCCCAAAATCTAGGTATGCTTTGCGGCTCAAACTTTCAACTCCGACATCCAACTTTGCACAGTTCTAAATTTTGTTCGAATCTGCTGTCCACACGCAACGATTTATCTGTAACGATTTACTTGCACATGCAAATCGTACGATACATCGTTGCGTGTGGACCGACCTTTACATATAGGTACGAATAATACGTAAGTATATATACCAACTACTTAATACTTATAGTACCTACACGATACACTAACCACAAGGGTCACAGAGCTTAAGTCTCGGTCTATTCTTATTCCGAGTGTTAATACCTTGGACTGTGGACTATATTTTTGTCTATGTTATTGTCATTCTTCTTATGTCCCTTTCACTCTTCTATAATTTTGTTTCTTGGTCATATTCTACACATAAATCAAAAAACGAGCAATACAAAAATGATTTCTCACAAGTTGCCCATGTTATTCAGC
This sequence comes from Pseudeuparius sepicola, assembly GCA_963920635.1. NCBI lineage: Eukaryota > Metazoa > Arthropoda > Insecta > Coleoptera > Anthribidae > Pseudeuparius > Pseudeuparius sepicola. The sequence goes on along the minus strand of OY987301.1, from coordinate 57,091,146 downwards.
TTGAGACCTTGAGATATATATAATAGAACATCGATTTATAAGAGAGAAAATTTCCTACTCGGCGAATTAAAACTCTCCGTCCTTTCTCATCTTTAGCGCGGCCTCCGCTCGTCGGCCCGCCGGCTCGATAGTCTCCGTCGGGCGGCTGAGCACGCCGGCCTCCGACGTCACGTGACCTGCCCATTTTTACGTCGCGATCGCGGCGGTCCCGTGCCGCCCGTGCTGCCCGTGTGCGTTTGCGTTCCAGTTCGCCCGCCGTGCACGGATTCGCGTCACCCTTGTGCGTTCGAACACCCCGAATAGTTCGCCGAAGAAAAAACACTACACGACCGCCGCACGGATGAAGGTGAACGCCGCCGCGGTGATACCATAGGCTGTGATCGTACTTTTTGAGAGTTTTTTTTTACTAAATTATTTTACGTGAGTATAGATACTGCGAACTACCTATTTAATATTTATTAGGTCGGTATTTTTAGGAGGTTGCAACGTTGCAACTGAGTTTTGTTGTTTCAAACATTTATACAAAAAATCCCAATTAGGGATAAAATAAAAAGGTAAAGGTCCAAACAATTACCTACGTATCTTGTAATCAGTTTCAGTTAGCGAACGTAATTTCTCACTAGTAATCGCCCCAGTGCTTGAATTACGCCGGAAATTTTTCGAGTACTACCTACACGTAGCGACGAGGGATAATTTTCTTAAAAAAATCGTATTAGAGAAAAATTTCCGGATATTAATTCAAGAACGTGGGGGATTCGGCAAGAAAATTCCATACCTTCACGTAAATTAAACGAAATTATTATCAAAATTTTTGTTGAGTAGGTATATGTTACAATGTCACATTATAATAATGATATCTGTCAAAGAAATTCCGCTGTAATCACCTCCTGCTGCCTAGAGCAAGGGAGAATATTTCCGGAAAGTTTTTGAGTTGCCATGACAACGAAGCAAAAAACGAGCCTCTGGCCAAAAAAGGTAGGTATGGAATTTTCTTTATAATTATGGTCATGAAATCAAATCATGCGGGAGTAGTTTAGTAATTTTTTCGTTGACGCGATATAGGCATTTTGACAGGTGGTTTGTTTATTGGAATCAGATAGTATTCGATATTATTAGTGAGTAATACAAAACTCCTCATATTTAGTAAAGCGCCACCCGTGACTGGAAATGAAAGGAAAATTATTATTAGAATATTGGACACACAATTCGTATTTTCCTCGATAATGATATTTTTAAAAAAATTACATGTTAAACACTACCTACATATATACCTACAGCAGTGGCGCACCCAGAAAATATGATTGGGGGGGGGGGGGCAACTCAGACAGAAACTTCAGGCAGGGCAAATGACTTTCGAGTCAGGGCAGTACACATTTGAGAAGTGAGAGAGAGGTACCTACAGGGCGGTAGGTACTTTGTCGGTGGGGAGGGGGGGGGGGTAAAAAAATGAATTTAACTTCCGATATTACAAATCGCGCCGCAGGCGAAAATTTGTGACAATTTCAAGGTCAAATATAATATGAACATACAATTTGACGTCAAAAGTAATTTTTTGTTGCTAATTAATCATTTGTGCAGTAAGCAAGAATACTTTTTAACTGACAAAAATCCAATAATTATCAATAACAACACCGAACACCCTTTTGTGATTATCATATTGTTTCAAAGGGCCACAATATGTCTATAATTTTTGCAAACTTTTTCTGGTCAGTGTAGTAGGCATAGGTAAATTGAAATTTGTTTGAAAGTCGGACAATAAAGATTATTGTTTTTTAAGGGGGCAATAAAAAGTGTACTTAGAGGTGTCTGGTGTCTGCACACTAAAATGCGCCGCAGGCAATTTTTTTTAGTAAATTTAAGGGCAAATTCAGTTTAAATGAAGTATAATAAATAAAAAATCAACATGATATATTTTTTTCCTCGTTTTTTTGTCAATGGAGCAGCGCCTTTTCTACGGCTCAGGGTGAGGTGAGGTGAACTATTGTGGCTCAGGCAGGGCAAACATTCTGCGTTGCGTTGCACTGCCTGCCCCCCCTGGCTACGGCCCTGAGCCAACTTAAAAAGTTTGACGTATTACATAAAAAATATTTTATGATTCAAAGAAATTTCCTTTTTTTATAAAGGCATAGGTACTTATATTACAAAATAAGAAAAAAGATCAGATATTGGCCAGTCAGTGCGCAATAATTGCCGAGGGTCGCACAGCGGACAGTACCTCTACGATACCACCCTCGAGAATTTTTAAAGTATTTAAGGTATGGGGGGGGGGGGCCGAGGCCTCCTGCCCCCCCCCCCCCTGGGTGCGCCACTGACCTACAGGATGAATTTGTTAGGTCTCGGGCGAGGTCTCGGATTTACCCCTTAATTTGGGCCCCACAAAAAAAACCTTAAGAAAGAAAAACGTGGCAAATTTGAATATCTATAGTGAATCTGACAAGAAAATTGGCATCCACGGCCAACAGGGTCTTCGGCTCTCTGAAAGTCATGAAGGTTTTTTTTAGTATTGCGCGAAAAGTTGCCTTATTTTGTTACGTTTTCTTTTGTGGGGTGCAAAATAAGCGAGAAAATCGTTTTAAAAAACACAAAATTTCACAGCCTCAAAAGAGCCGAAGACTCTATGTAATTTTCAATCTGAGCACCGGTTTGTATAAACCTTCCCAGAGTTCCTAGTGGCCATCAATTTTCAATTAAAAAATTTGCTTCTATCTCTTGCAATGAACATGCTACAGGCTATTAACAGTTTTGAAAAATTTTCGGTTTTTTCATTATGTTGGCTATAAAAAATGCCGATTTCCTTTCAGCATCATTTAACCTATCCAAAATTGTCACGTTTTTGTTTCTTAAGTTTTTTGTGGGGTGCAAAATAAGCGAGAAGCACTGTCTTGTCTTGTACGTTTCCCAATTTGAAATGCATTTGTTGGAAAATCGTAGTGCTTATCTAAAAAATCTTCGTGTATATTATATTATATGTAGGTATATTACGAGGTATATATATAAAAAATATATATCACATGGATAAAGCCTATTTAGGAGCAATACCGTGAACCCACATTTGTCCAGCGCTCGTGGCCATAGCGGTGTTTTTCTTTAAAGACATGTGCATGCGCCTGCCTCGACATCGGTTCGAACCAAGGTCGATCGAAGGCAGAAAAACATGCGAGCGACGCCACCGCGGCCCTATAGAACAGATAAAACAGAAGTAGCGTTAGCTTATAGAATAAATAATACAAAACTATTAAGAAAGTGGTTTCCGACTATAGAAATTGATTAAATAAGGGCACTTTACTCTTGAGTTATTTTGACATTTTTGAATCTACCTCGTATCCAAAAAAAATATATTTTTTAAATAAAAATTATGTAAACAAAATTTTTTGCATGTGCGTTGGTTGTATACAGTGTATCCACAGATTGAGTTTACATAAGGTGTAAATAACAACAAATTTTCGAGTTGAAATTTGAGCTTCTGGGATCAGCCCTACATGGTTTTAAACTAATTTGTGATTTAATTTTACTTTCGAAAATCAGGTATGCCTTGTAAATCATGAAGAAACTAATTTTCCACCTCAGTAAAGTGCCTTTTTTGTAGGTTTTACGGCAAAATGTTATTAAGGAAACTTGTTCAGAATGAATAGCTGAGTAGGTTTGCGAAATTTCGAAAGTCTAGACCTATGCTTTGATTTTTGGCATTTGTCACACTTTTTTAGAAAGGAGCATTTTGTGTAGTTTTTACATCAAAAAGTTATTAAGGAAACTTGTTGACAATGAAAAACTGGATAGGTGTGAAAAAATTTCAAAATCCTAAGTCGACTTTGATTTTTTTTCACCTATCCAGTTTTTCATTGATAACAAGTTTTCTTAATAACATTTTGATGTGAAAACTACACAAAATGCACTTTTTTATAAAAAAAAGTCGGAAAATGCCAAAAAATCAAAGTATAGACCTAGACTTTCGAAATTTCGCAAACCTACTTAGCTTTTCATCCTGAACAAGTTTCATTAATAACATTTTGCCGTAAAACCTACAAAAAAGTCACTTTATTGAGGTGGAAAATTAGTTCCTTCATAATTTCAACTCGAAAATTTGTTGTTATTTACACCTTATGTGAACTCAATCTGTGGATACACTGTATATAACCAACGCACATGCAAAAAATTTTGTTTACATAATTTTTATATTTTTTTATTTTTGTGAGGGTGAGGAATATATTTTTTGTGTTATCGCCTTATTGAAGTTTTATTGTCATAGTTGGTACTTAAAAACCGCCTAAAGGTGTAGATACATATCCAGGTATGCCCCCCCCCCCCCTTCGCAAATGGATATGACCGCGCCTGTACTGGTGTAACTACTATGGAGCCGGTCATGTTCAAACTCAGCCGGTCGAGTTCGAAGTCGATCAGCGAGAATTTTTGTTTACGAAGTTCCTTCAGCTATCTTCCCCTTATATAATTTATTATTGTTAACAAAAACAAAAAAGAGTCAGCATGTCCTTTCCATCTACTGTACTGGCAGCTCTATGTCGTCTGGCAAGCAATGTGTAAGAATATACAGGGTTTCCCAACGAAAACTTGACCCCCCAAAAATTAGAAAACCGAAAAATATTTGAAAATTCGCGAGACCCGTCGATATTTTTGAAATGGTTTGTTCTATCGCGGAATGGGTAGAAATTGTTGTAATTTATTTGTTATCGAAATCATGATTGAGCTAAAACTATAGCACGAATTGCAACAATTTCTACCCTTTCCGCGATAGAATAAACCATTTCGAAAAAGCGTTTCCACTTTCAATAGCAGGCTAACGATTTCTTAGTGACAAGCAAAAAACAGGAACTTTTTTGTGACAGTGACTTTTTGTTACATATTTTAAAAAATATAAGGTTTGAATTCGTATGAACTTTTTTGTTTTGCTTCAGCTTTTTCATTTGTCACTTTTTTTGCAAACTGATCGACAAAACTAGGCAATTTGGTCGTGTGTAGCAGATAAAAAACGTATTAGTGGCGGGCATTTGTGCAGAAATTACTATGCGTACTGTGGATTGTCAACTTTCCGTTTTTAGCCAATAATTCTGTCAAATGTCAACATAATTCTAAAAACGATACATCACTGCATTCGCAATAAAAAGGGCTTTAAAATGATGCGCCACAAGGGGGGTAGTTCCATCTGAAATTTTAAAGTTGGGGTTGCTAGGGATTAGGGGGATGAACATATCGGGTTGGCTTGACTGTCAAAAAAGTTCCCCCCAAAAACAAAACTCGACGGGTATCGGCGAATTTTCAAATATTTTTCGGTTTTCTAATTTTGGGGGGGGGTCAAGTTTTCGTTGGGAAACCCTGTATATTATACATAATAAGAAATCGAATAAGCATAAGAGAGATGGGTATAAAGGTGACATTGCCACTACTTCCTAAGGCAATTTTGAAGCGGTTCAACCGAGGGTTCAACAACCCATCCCGGTGGACGGGCACTAATCCAATTTGCGTGTGCTTTACCCCACTACCACCACCTCCCACTACTTCATTCCCTCATTATAATATTTTATTATAATTACATCCAGTTATTTGCTATTCGCTCGTGCCTCTCCTTATCCTGGTTGTAATATTTTATTGCTTTCAACGAGAAGCAACGTCGCATTTATACCTATCCCTTTTCTACTTATTCGATTTCTCATTATACATAACATATTTATATTATTACACATTGAACATTGAACGCCAGACGACACCCTTAGATCTGAAAGCACAGTATGTATACCTACAGTGAGTTCCAACTTGAAACTGGATACTGGACACCTCGGAAATAAAATTATGAAGGTCAAGAAAAACGTTGGTAGCCACAAAGGAAGAGTATCTCATATAGGCGATGGGATAATTATTTCATGGCCTGCTATAATTTTTTAAAATACTTAGCGAATTTTCAAGAAACCTTATTAGCAATTTGTTTAAGACAAAATGTTATTAAGGAAAGTTGTTCAGAATGAAAAACTGAGTAGATTTGCAAAATTTTAAAAGTATAGGCCTACTTTGATTTTAACTTTTTCTTATTTTTCTGAGGTGTCCAGTATTAAATTGCGACACACTGTTGTATATGTATACCGAGATATACGGGTGAGTCAGAATGTATAGTAAATACTTTAGAGGGGTGTTCGGCAGGTGGTTTTAAGGGGGGTCTTTCATATAAAATTTTTCGATTTGGGCTTTCCTTGCCAAGTTATTCGGGTCTACAAGGTGACCCAAAAGTATTTTTTTATTTATATCTCAATAACGGCGCTACGTAAAAATTAGAAATTTGGTATGTGTTATCAACTTACTGGAAGACGCCTTAGGGTAGTTTATTCATTTACACAGTACCCTAAAAAAGGGTAAAAACTAACAACCCCTATTAATTTTTTTGCTCAAACTTCTTTGAGGTTATCTTTTTCCTTGCAGGTCCAACATTTCAGTGTATCTTTTCATTTTGCAACAAAAGTGTACTCTTGTTTCATAACGATAAAATCAACCGTTTGCGTTGAAATTGGCAAAACGTGCCCCAAAACACCTGTTAACTTCAACATTCGAAACATAAAATTTTTACCTACCGCTTTTAAACGTTACATATCGACTGCACCATTTAAACTGAGAAAAAAAATTCTTATGAACAATGTACCAAAACTTATTAGCTTTCAAAATGGAAAGGATTGAATTTAACAAAATTTGAACACCCTATTTCAAGAAAACCAATTTCCTTATTTTGAATGTACAGTTGATCTGTAACGTTTGAAAGTGGTACGTAAAAATTTTATGTTTCGAATGTTGAAGTCAACAGGTGTTTTGGGGCACGTTTTGCCAATTTCAACGCAAAGGGTTGACTGTTCCCGAAAGTTAAGTAAAAATTCATAGTCGGCGGGCGTCAAACAATTTAATTATTTTTATTGAACATTAAAGCTACAAAAATATCAGGTAACAACAATTCACCTTCAGGATAAAAAAAAGATGTTACAGTAGATGGGTCACCCTGTAGACCCGAATAACTTGGCACGGAAAGCCCAAATTGAAAAATTTTATATGACAGACCCCACTTAAAACCACCTGCCGAACACCCCTTTAAAGTATTTACTATACATTCTGACTCACCCTGTATACTCACTAGATTTTTACCCAGCGTTTGACCCTCCATAACCTGGATTCCTAGATAGGTATTTCATAATGTGTCATTGTTAATTTTGTCAACTCCAACTCAATCTTTATAACGCGCCTGCCTGTATCATCACCAGGTTAATTTATGAATTAGAGTTACAACAAACTTCTCTAACTCGCGTACCTGTATATTTCCTGCATTCCCGTGCAGTATCCCAGCTATACAAATGACTAATTAAATATTTATAGTGTATTATACATTATAACTTTCTGTATAAGGTGCTTATACGAGCAACAGTTAGTAGTATTTTATGTTAATATTTACGTTGTTGTTGTGATAACTAATCTTTTGGTTTTGGGTTAGTTAAGAAACAAGCAATGTTGTTTGTTATTTTGGAAAACCGACGGGCGCTATCTTAGCAATATATTGCCTTATTAATTCATACCCGATTTTATACCTAATCTCCTTTTCTAAAATATTTCAGATTGTTTAATTTGTGAAAAAGTAATAAAGGCTATTAAAAATAGTATGTGGGATTGTTTTAATATAACCTTCGGTATAACCCACTAAAGAATATTAATAGCAACACAATATCAAGGAAAAGTTTGGCTATAGGTACATACCTAATACGCACCCGTATTAATAAATGGAAGCTCGTAGGGAATTTTGTATCACAGCTACATTTTATACCATGTATAGATGGGTCTTGTGTAGTTGAGAAAAGGAGTGACTGTTCTTTCCGGTCAAACTGGCAAATCCACTTATTCTTATTAGCTTTACATCTGAGCGGAGCTTGGTATACCTAGATAGCTCCGTCAGCCATCATGTAAATATTAGCTTGAAGTGGTTGCAGAATGGGTGTGTTCACATAAATTACAATTACTTAGAAGAACGAGTGTACTAGGTTCCTATACAGGGTGAGTTATGTACGTAGGCCGCGGTGGTCCATATCTTCTACATTGTTAATGCTAGAAAAAAAGTATAGACAAAACTTGTAGAGAAACACGAATAGTACATTCCGAAAATATTTTCCAATTTACAACATGATCCAATAAGTATTGGCGACACAAAGTTATGCTTTTTAAATGGAACACCCCGTATTTTGTTACATGTTTGGAAAGACCTTGAAGAGTATTTTCTTTTTGATACAGGGTATTAAGGGCCTATCTTTAAAGGGTGGGGAGTTATTTTAATTTTAAAGGAAAAAATGGGCTATTTTTGAAAATGTATTAAATGCTCAAAAACCAAATAAGATTTTGGGCTATAACTTGCAGTGGAGATTGCCTGTTACGCCTAGTTAACAATTTTGGACCGATATTGAGATAAAGTTCTGAAGAACATACCGGGCGATTCACTTACGCAAATCCTAAGTTTACTCACTAATTTTAAATAGCTATATTTTATTACATTTTTGGAAAGCCCTTTAAGAGTAGATACTTTTTGTGATAGGGTAGTATGGGTCTAACTTTAAAGGTTACGGAGTTATTTCCATTTTAAATTAAGAAAGGGCTTCAAAAGGACCGATTACATGATTAGATAGGGTTTTAAAAGGTAACTTTCAAGCTGTAAAAATAAAAAGACATTTTGTTAATTTTTGGTGTATTGGAAATAGTTGAAAACCTACTTGTAACGCCATCAATAATAAAAAACCTACTGCACACAAGAAATAAAGTTACCGCATAATTAGAGTTGCCACGAGACGAGACAAGACGAGATAAGGCCTCGTCTCGTCTCCTCTCGAAATTTCGAGCTAATATTTTTCGAGACGAGACAAGGGCCGAGACGAGACGAGACACACGTTGTCTCGTCTCGTCTCGTTTTGTCTCGTTTGTCTCCAGTTGTTTTGGTTTCAATTAATTTCAATATAGGTACAGGGTGATCACGCGAAATTAGGCCACCTCATAACTTTTTTATTTGTCAATTTAACAAAAAATCAAATACAAAAGTTGTAGGGCTGCAACCTGTCTATTTCATAATGTTTTCAGAAATTATACAGATCTTTCCATAAAAATGATAGGACACAAACTTGCATTTTTTAAGTAGAACACCCTGTATGTTTTTTGATTTCCAGAATCTACATTCTTTTATAATTCCAACGATATTTATATGTTGTATATTTGCTTCACCCATTCAAGAGATATGACTGCATATTCGTTGACTGAATCAAATGAAATTAGTAATGTCAAGTTTGCCATGGAAAACAATGTAAGTTAAAACACAAGGAAATCTGCCAAATATATTTATAACTAGTGGTTAAATGTATGTGTTCTTTTCAGGTAATAAAAAAACAGTAACAAAAAATGTATAATGTACAGTGTGTCCACGGATTGTTGTCGGAATAGGTATAAATGAGAAAAAAATTGGATGCGGTCCAGGCCTGCATATCTAGGAAATAATTTTTACTATATTTGTAATTTTGAGAAATCAAGTAGGATATATTCGGACTTGCTAATTCTGATTTACTAAGTCGGAGTTCCGAGTTACTAGGTCGGAATCCTGAATTACTAAGTCGGAATTCCGATTTACTAAGTAAGGTAATTGCTTTGAAAATCAGTAGAGTGCCATATTTTTTAATTCTAAGCAACTTTTCCTAATAACGTGTTTCGATATCTTGTTCAGGAAAGGCACTTAAGCTAAATACACAGAAAATAAATACATCGTTCGTGTCAAGGCCCACTTGATTTCTCAAAATTACAAATATAGTGAGAATTATTCTTAAACATGCAGGCCGGGACGCCCTGGACCCCAAATGGTCAAATTGGAACTGGAAATTTTTTCTCACTTACACCTATTCCGACTACAATCTGTGGACACACTGTATATATATATCATAACGTTCTTGGAGGTTATACATTTTTTTGTACTGTTTTTGTTGGTACTCGATAAGAACACATGCATTTACTAGTTATAAATATATTTGACAGCTAATTTCCTTGGGTGCTGTGACTTACATTGCTTTCCATGTCACACTTTTGACATTACTGATTTCATTTAATTCAGTCAATGAATATGCAGCCATATTTTTCCGAATGACTGAAGCAAACATACAACATATAAATATCGTTGGAATTAGAAAAGATTGTAGGTTCTGTAAATAAAAAAATATACAATTTATTTGTTATTTAAAAAAGTTATGTTGAATTTCCCGTGATCACACTGTACAGTGCGTTAGTAAAGTATGGGATAAATTCAATAAAAATTAGTATGGTATGTAGTTTAAAAAAACGCTCGGGCAGGTCAATTTTTGTTTTTAGTTACACATTTTTAAGCTGTTTTTTTATGTATACAGGGTGGCTCAAAAAATTTGTCGATACAAAGACACATTTTTGTATTCTATGTTCAATTCTAGATATGTCCATACTTCATGTTCTATACCAATCTTCAACTTTTTCTTTACTAATTGTTGCGTTAGAAAATTGCGATTTTGGGGTAGTTTAGAATCCTGTAGAATCCGAACCACTTGAGTTAAAGAAAAACGTTTTGCACTTTCCCAGCTTAACTTTTCATAACTTATTTGCTGTCACTAACCGGAAGTGTCAATCTTTCGGTTTCCGGTTAAACCGGAAGTTAGCAGTGTCAGCAAAGAGCTTATGAATAGTTGGCACCTTGTGCATTGCGTTTTGCTTTAACTCAAGCCGTTTAGATTCTACAGGTTTCTAAATTACCCAAAATGGCAATTTTCTTACGTAATTATCTATCTAGGAAAAAATAATGATAAGTATAGAATATGGTGTGTAGAAATTTCTAGAATTGAACATGGAATCCAAAATGTAATAATATCTAGCGTGTTCTATTTACAAAAAATTCAGATTTCGCGCAATCCTTGCAACCATCGGAGTTACTGGAAATGATAACACTATATTTATATGAAACATAATTAACACAATTAATTTACGAGTTGGTAGTAAGAAGAATAAACAAAACTGAATTGAAATAAATTACCTACATTATTTAATCCACACATTTCGAAGATGGCAAGAGACTAATTAAGTATTGCCGTAACAAGCTTAACTCATGGTACACTTGTAAGTTAAAAGATAAGCTAATCTTTGATTAGCCGAACTTACCTATTTATGATTTATTCTACGCCGAAAGGACTATGATTCTTGTATCTTCAGTTTAGTTTATATTGATCGATTTATTTTTAGCTATAAAATACTTTAATTTTTTTTTTTTTTACTGTAAAACACCACACAGTTTTTAATAAAGGTTTTATATTTTATATTAACAATTTATAGCTAAGTACCTACGTATTACCAGATTACACTAAATGATGCTGTTTTTTATTAATTAAAATTTAAAATATTGTTATTATCAGTCGTTTGAATCGTTTTAAGTCGTTAACATTTTTCGAGATGTCTCGTCTCGAGCTTGTCTCGAAGGATTTTATCTCGTCTCGTCTTCAATTTCGAGACAAAATGCTCTCGAGACGAGACAAAATGACTTCGAGAAGAGACGAGACGTCTCGTGTCTCTCGGCAACCCTACGCACATTAAATTATTACATCGGCTTATGTTATTTATTTATGGCGTTACATTTACAGGTAGGTTTTCGACTATTTACAATTCACCAAAATAACAAGAATATGTCTTTTTATTTTTTACAGCTTTAAAAGTGACATTTTGTACCATGTAATCGGACCTTTTAAAGCCCTTTCTTAGAATAAAATGGAAATAACTCCCTAACCTTTAAATACTCTACCAAAAAGTACCTACTCTTTAAGGGCTTTCTAAAAATGTAATAAAATACGGGGTGTTGCGTTTAAAAAATATAACTTTGGGTCGCCACTACTTATTGGATCATGTTGTAAATTGGAAAATATTTTCGGAATGGAGTACTCATGTTTCTCTACAAGTTTCGTTTATACTTTTTTCTAGCAATAACAATGTAGAAGATATAGACCACCGCGGCCTACGTAACTCACCCTGTATATTTTTTATAACTTATGTAGAGTGTTTATTAAATAATCAAGACGCGAGATGTTTAAAAATACAGAGACATAATATATTTGGGCAGCCCAAACAGCATAAGTTATATACAGGGTGTCTATTTAAGGAGGGCCCACTCGAGAATATCTTCACAAATGTGCATTTCTCGAAGAACTTTATTTGAAAGAAAAATTGCATTTCTGATAAGCTAACTTTGTGTTATGGCCTACTTTCCGAGATATTTTTGAAAAAATCTAAAACTGCCGAAACTTCCAAACCAAGTCCACACAATATTTGTCGCGAATCGTCACATCTATCGTGATCTCAATATTATGTTACAGACCGTATATGTAAAACTGAAGATATTAGTCCATATATATATATATATATATATATATATATATATATAAGAAGCTTGTCCGTCAACAAACGGTCTAGTCGGTTTGCAAAAGGACTAGTCCTATTATATACGGTCTATCGGCAACTAGACCGTATATCACAGAGAGATTTAAACAAAGACAGAATATATGTGCAGTGTTTTCCGGGCGGTTTCGACGTCCGCCATTTCTGAATTACCCCTTCTTTTTTACATAGGCCCATCAAAGAAGGATATTACTTCTTGCTGGTACGTAGTATTTTGAAGGAAAAAAAGGTAATTATTTGGTATAATATATAGGGACCCTAGATTTTTTTTCGGCAAAGTACATACTAAAAGAAGGCATATTCTTCTTTAATGGGCCTATATAAAAAAGAAGGGTAATTCACTACGATTGCACATACAGACTGAATGTCAATAGTCCGTATGTTAACGGTCTAGTCCGTATATGAAATGCCATGTCACTTACATACGGTCTGCGCCATTTAGGCCGTATAGATACAGCCTAGACCGTATACGTACGGTCTGTTTTCATATACGGGCTGTAACATATATAAGCAAAGACTTTGACGGGGCAATTTTTAAGTTATTACTTATTGTTAATGAATATAGATATGGGCTCTGGTATATAGGTTAGCTAATACGAAAAAAATAATAATATAACTTGTTAATGTACCTAGATAAAGGAAGAGTCAAAAATAATGTATTTCCAAGGTCTTTTCTTGGCGATTATTTTCGGCTAACTGTGACCCAAATCCTTGCTCTTATTATATTATTAAATTAGCAAATATAATTTGTCGCCTGCTCCTCAATATAGGTATAGTTTCTAAAAATTTGGTGAAAACCAGGTCGTCATGATCCAATTAGGAAGTCAAGAAAATGAGCTAAATTTATCGATATCGCTTACATACCTACATAGGAAACATAATTACGGGCATCCCCCAACTCGGCCCGGGCGATGCTCCGGCGGACAGGTAGGCTACATCGAAATGACCTAAATCGGCCTGCATTCAAAATTGACCTGTTTTGATATGTTCCATTTCGGCTCGGTCAAAACCGAGGTCAAAACTCAAGCTACACAAGCAAATAATAAGGATTATAATCAATTCTACAATTAAAATTGGCACATTTAAGAACTGTATTTATTTATTATTATAATAATACATAGATTGACACAATTAGACATTTGATCTGCAAGAATAGTAATTCGATACTATTTTTTACATAATGCGAAAGCATTGACAATGTTCCCTTTATAATATTCCCTTACCTTATTTTCAATAAACTCCTATTTTTTCTTACAGTTAAATTATTGTTACGTTTATTGGCAATACTATTGCATTTAATGTAAGTTTCAGTTTGTAGATTCAAAAGTTCATTTAAAAAAATAAATATTGAGGGATGTGTTTGGTAGAAATGCGAATAAAACAACTCGCCTCGGCCAGAGGCCTCGGCAACTAAATTCCACATGAGTCATAAAAAGTTGAACTTCAGTGCCTTGGTACATAAATAACTATTAATTAACGAAAAGCAAACTTTGTTTTATGGGGCGACCAAAAAATTAATAATTGAGATATACTTTTTTCCAAAAACCGAGAAATATAGAACATATAGGAAATAATTATTTCCTCTATCACTGATGTGAAGACATCGGTGAAGACGGTTTTTCCATCCACGATCGAACAACTGTCAACACCGCACAATACCTACCGTGGCCGGCCACGAAATTCCGCGGCGCTACTAATTTTTATTTGCGAAATTGAACAACAGCTAGGTTAAAAAAACTCGACGCGAAGTTATTAGTTGTTCCATTTCGCGAATAAAAATTAGTAGCGTCGCTCCTACGGGGGTGACATTGGATCTGCGACCGTAGGGGCAAAGTAGACTTGACAGTCAACCACCAGCACCATAGCAGTTCCTTAGCCATCGCCTATTAACTTCGCGGCGAATTTTTTTAAGCTAGGTATCTGTTTGTTCAATTTAGCAATGAAAAATTCTTAGCGCCGCTCCTACGGGCGTAACATTGGATCTGCGACCCTAGGGGCGAAGTATAGTCGACAGGCAACGGCCTCCATCATAGCAGTACAGGATCCGTCGCTTAATAACTTCGCGGCAATTTTTTTACCCGAAAAGATGTTCAATTTCGCGAATAAAATTAGAAACGACGCTCCTACGCTGTTGACATTAGATCTGCGACCCTAGGGGCGTAGTATAGTCGACAGCCAAGGACCTCCACCAAAGCAGTACCGCAGCCATCTCCTAATAACTTCGCGGCAATTTTTTCGCGTCGCCCCTACGAGGGTGACATTGGATCTGCGACCCTAATAGGGCAGAAGTATAGTCGACAGCCAACGACCTCCACCAAAGCAGTACCGCAGCCATCTCCTAATAACTTTGCGGAAATTTTTTTACCCGAAAAGATGTTCAATTTCGCGAATAAAAATTAGAAACGACGCTCCTACGAGGTTGACATTAGATCTGCGACCCTAGGGGCGTAGTATAGTCGACAGCCAAGGACCTCCACCATAGCAGTACCGCACCCATCTCCTAATAACTTCGCGGCAACTTTTTTACCCGAAAAGTTGTTCCTATTCGCGAATAAAATTTAGTAGCGTCGCTGCTACGAGGATGACATTGAATCTGTGACCCTAGGGGCGAAGTAGACTTCACGGTCCATCGTAGCAGTACAGGAGCCATCGCCTCCCTGTGTTTATTTTAGTTTAAATATTTCATATTGCGTCCTTTTAGCGGCCAAATTTCGTGGACAACCGCGGAGGAAACAGACATTCTTTTAAATATTTTCGTGGATCATCCACCCTTAATCTGGCCAGCCACAGTACTCTGCGGTGTTGCCAGTTGCTCAACCGTGGATGGAAAAACCGTCCCAGTAAACAAGAAACGTACTTTTACTTATTATCAACGTTTGCATTAAATAACTTATATAACATGTCTTTAAAAACGTTATTTCCTAGTTAGATTACTGTTAAATCACAAACATTTTTAAACAAACTTTTACCTGATATTTACTTTACCTACACCCGACATTTATACAATGTTCGCCGAAAAACATTTTTTAACGTTTATGTTTGCATTCGATGTAAAACATTAATTGAAAAGCATCGAAGCAACATTGATTCAATGGTTATTTAACGTTATATTGTGGTTCAATTTTGAACTTGTTGATTTGCGCATGAGTAGTTTCTCAACAGGAACGGCAGGAAAGGAAGCCGCCACCCGCCATATTTGTTCACGTTCACTCACAAATTCGTGTAGTGTTTAGTGTGCGTCAACTCACGGTATACCTTGTGTTACGTTGTGTTTGGGTAAGTGAAAATATGTAATTATTTGCTATAATGAGTAGGAAACGTAGAGAAATCACAAAAATGCATGTCTTGCTGGTCTAAAAGTAAAAAAGTGATGAATTCGCGGCACAGTAGACAGCTCGGCCGGCTCGGCCAATACCACCTATTTAGCTGGCGTTGGCTCAGCCGTCCCGGTCCCGCAGTCGCTCGTCGCTCAAATTTCTGGTACCTAGTGGAGAGACTGGAGACCCGATATCAAACGGATCCTAAGATCCTAATAGATTCGCGTGAGAAATTTTCTCAAGCCAATTGACTTAATTGTAGCCTTGTAACTTTTGAAAAAAATATCTCTTAGGTTAGAGAACGAAAGGCCCAAAACTCCGAATCTTTTTGTACTTGATAACCCTTATAAAAGATGAGAAGAAGAAGAAAATAACCCTAAAAGTTTCGACGTTTCAGTGAAATTTATATTTTTGTTTATAATAATCAGCTTTTTTGAAAAAATCGTCTGTACGCTACTTAAGGAAATTTCCCACTGATATTAAGAAGCATGCCTTATTTTAGTTTACTATTTTAGTACCAGTAGAAAATACACAAAAACATTCCATGGTTCCCAAGAGCAATTCAGCAAATTTGGAATATGCCTATGTGGTGGTGTTTCAATGGTCAAAACACGAATTAGCGTGCCACATTCCACGTGAAAAGCCTGTGTTGACGTCCCTGTTCTTTTTATATTATTTTGTTAACTCTTAAGGAGGGGTTATTTTTTTGTCTAACCTCAAGAATACTAATTCTTTCATGAAATGTACCTGTCCTTTCTTTAAATAAAATATTCTCAACTGCGACAATTTAGCATGTCCCTAAAATCTCATGTTGGATACATATTAACATGCAATGATATAGCTTAAATCTAACTGCATGAAAACACCGTCACTGAACATATACCTACACGGTGGACCCAGATCGACTATACGATAGGTGTAAAAGACAAAAAAAATTCGAGTTGAAACTTGACCTTTGGAAGGAGGATCAGCCTTGCTTGATTAGAAACTAATTTGCACTATATTTTTATATTTTAAAAATCAAGCAGGCCTTGACACGGGCAATTTATTAATTTTCAGTTCAGGTAAACTACCTTTTCCTGAAGAGATATCGACAAATTTTATTAGAAAAAGTTGTTCAGAATGCAAATCTAAGTCTCCGTACCAAATTTTAAAACAATCGGCATACTTTTTTTCAAATTTCACCTTAATTTTTTAGAAAAGTCAAAATATGCTGATTATTTTAAAATGTAGTACAGGGCCTTAAATTTGCATTCTGAACGACTTTTTCTGATAAAATTTATCGATAAATGTACTTGATTTGCGCTAAAACCACAAAAATGGAAAAATTTGAAAAAATCAAAGTGTGCCAATTGTTTGGTACGGGGACTTAGATTTGTATTATGAACAACTTTTTATAGTAAAATTTTTCGATATCTCTTAAGGAAAAGGTAGGTTACCTTTGAACTAAAAATGAATAAATTGCCCGTCAAGGCCTGCTTGAGAGCGGAACCCTAGATGTTTTTTTCTGCAAAATACTTACTTAAATAGAAGGCATATTCTTCTTTAATGGGCCTATATAAAAAAAGTCCATAAACAAAATACCTACCGTTTCATTTACATACGATCCGAGAAATTTAGACCATATTCATACGGTCTGTTTTGGCCATGTAACTTTCAAACGGAAAAAGACAGACAATTTTTTTTAAACGAAAGTTGTTCATAAAAATGAGCGCTTTCGATATATATTATATGAAATGAAATTGGTATACGTTCCTGGGAAAAAAGTCGACAGTGACGTCATTTTCGCCATTTTGGAGTTCACTATTTTATTAAATTTGCATGGGAAATGTATGTACCTTAGTATGCTCCATTTAAGCTTTTAGTTTCAAAAATTTTCTATTTCGTTTCGTTTTTCCATACTTAGGCCCCGGGCGTCTATTTTTGATTATTAGTATTTTTAATTTTTTCTAGCCCAAAAATACAAAAGTCGGGGGGGAGGAAAATGTGCGAATCACCTGATACATTTTTAAACTACGTATAGAACCTAACGCAACTTTTTGTTTCAGGAAAATGGCAAACAAAGTGAATATGCAAGTGGAATATATAATAATTTACCTACTATACTTATAATACTGGAAAATAAAAAGGCATTTCTTATTAAACGGCGTGTCTTTAAATTTATCATGACCCCTTCAATAAATTCACTGGGAAACTGCTTATTTTTGCTCATTTTTATTGGGAACATCTATAAGTGTCCTTGTTTGCTGAAATATGATGTGCCGTTGTGCCTCTAAGCTGTGCGTTCTTTCTAAATACGAGTAGTGATGAAAATTTCAAAATCAGAAGTAGCTAAATGCAAGAAGGAAATATTCCTTGGGTATTTCTTCCGGATCTCTCCTGCGTCTGTAGCTTCTCGACCCGAGCTTTCGCCTTCTATTACATGGGACATTCTCAGGGCATGACGTAGCCTGAGACTTAGATGTACTGTACGAGTAGGTACTTAGTCAATACACAATACATCTGAGTTTTGGTCAGTACATTGCACCCTGAGAATGTCCCGTGTAATCGAATGCGAAGGCTTGAGTCGAAGAGCTACCTATATGTCACGCAGGAGAGCTCCGGAAGAAACATTTAAGGAATATGTTCAGAATGTTATAAAAACATGGAATTAATGTTTAAAAAATACTATTTAATAAGCGTTTCTAAGAAACCTATAAAGAAAGTTAATAGGATGTTTAAAGAACGTTAAGTATTACATGTTTAGCTATCATTAATTAATAACGTTCCTATAACATTCACATAACATCTTGCAAACATTTTGAAGTTTGTTTTATTAATGTGAATTACACAACATTTCACTAACTTCTTAGAAACATTCTGGTAACGTTATGACAAACGTTTATATAGCCAGATTGCACGTTCTATTAACATTAAAAATGCGGTAAAAGTTTATTCAAAATGCTATTCAAATTATCATTATTATGTAGGTATATGAATAACAATGTTATATGTTATACCAGAACAGTGTATAAACATTTTGTGAATGTTGTATTGTTTAGTGAGGTGGATGTCTTCACATTAGTTCCTCTAACAGGAATTAACATTTTGCAACTTTAAACAAATAATTTTATTATTTCGCAATGATACATATATGAAAATTGTATCGAAAATAATGAAAGCTCATCGTGTCTACTGAAAATTTACAATATCATCTATGAAGCATCCTTCTGAAATTTAAGACGCCAACTCATTCTTCAATATTGCATGTTAATTTATTCCCATCTAATCAAATTAAGGATATGATGCGTGCTTATGCTAATGTAGCATGTCCAAAAATATTTCTCTTAGCGAAATGATAGGCATCTTTTTATGTTTTTACCGGTTCTCAAGTTCCCAAATATTAAAAATAGAAATTATTAATTCACAATGAGCTGCACAATTTCGAAAAAAATGTTCACCAAGTCACGGAGATACCAGATATCTGTATAGTAACTCAAAGCAATCTATCTCCGCAGGTAGTTAATGTACTGTTGTATGTACTTGTACTAGTGTGAAATTAATTGCATAATAGTAATACATGGTAATTATCTTTATCAAAAACACCAGTATAACTAGCTTGGTGATGTTTTATACTAATTTCATTAAGTGTATGTACTCCTTATAAATTTATACCTAGGTATCTGTAATAATACTAACTACCTACTAAATCATTGTTACGTTACATGTTACCGAGCATGTTACACAGTACTTTGTCCTTTTGTTTCAAATTATTCCTTTAACGCACGACACGAATTTATTTCTTTAGTATTGACGGAATCACAGATTGCCAAATGTGTTTTTTCAATTAAATTAAATTCGCCACTATATTTTGGTAAGTGTTTCTGATATACTCACACTCACTGTGTGGCTGTGATCTTGTTTTTGAAAAAGTTTGTTCCTTTTGTACCTACTTAAGAAATAATTGCGTAGACGATATCATTATGTCGGCATTTTTTAAATAACATAAACATATTTATCAAATTACAGTTATAATTATTACAAATAAAAATATGCACTTTAAGCCTTTAATAACTTTCTTTTAATTATTCTGCATATTTCTACTTCAATGTTTCCTAAAGAAACAGTCGAGTTGTTAAAATTCTCTGCTAAGTAGACAACTAGATATCAAGCAAACTTACTAATAAAACTGACGTTCACGTGTGTAATTCTCAAAAATATAAAAAACGAAGGCTAGTTATCCGAGTCGTTAAAATTCTTCCTGCTATACATTGATATTTTGATTAGGTATTAGTACAACTAAAATATCCTTTCTTGTCGAAAGGAATGTATTTATACTTATATATTTTTGGAAACTATGTATGGAATATTCTATTTTCCATTGCTTAATTACCTATTACGTATACGCCTACCAACTTGTTTTATGTAGGGAAAAATAATTTATTTATTTGGATCGATTTGACTTTTGCAAGCAGGCCTCCCCTCCCACAAAAAGGAATAATCCGCATAATGCTAGGAATTTCTCATGTTTATAAAAATAATATAAAAATCGTTTTCCCCTTCTCCACAAAAATTTTACCTTTTATTAATAATCCAGTAAATTTTGTTGGATTTATATGGGTAATAACGCAATTCATTGGATAAGAAAAATTTTCTTATCCATCGATAATACACCATATAGAAAGTCTGAATTTTCGACCATCAACCCTTTGCAGGCTTTCCGCCACCTTGAATTTAGTGGTAAATTAGTTTTCGCTGATAACAGCTGTATTTTTAATTTTACCAAAAAAATAGTCGATACCTTTTTTAAAGGAAAAAAGGTGCTCTGCAAATTGGTTCTCTTGACATTTACTTGAATTTTGCATATATAACAAGTTATAAGAAAATAATTGAGAAAAAAGGGTTTGCAAATTTGTTTCACATCTAATATCTTTTTTCTGCTAACGATAGCGCGAAATTTTCTTAACAAAAGTTGTTCAATATAAAATTACCTATGATATTTGTCTAAACAACTTTTTTCTATCAACAATAATTTATTTCTGGTAGCGTCTCAAAGTTAAGGCAACTCTCCTGGCACCTCGTAGAATCCAAGTACCCGCGCTATTCTTACCTTGCCGGTACCTTGCAAAATTTCCCAAGTTTTTTATACCTGACTGTACTTTATGTAAAGCATAATAATTAATTGTGTCCGCCCGTAGTAGTTTATGGAACAAGGACGAAAGTTGAGTTTTTCGGGTGGATGCAGACTTCACCGGCAGAGGCGCAGTCGAGGCTGGCTGGCCAACCGCAGGAGTACGTATATCATAAAGCGGGGACGCATTTAAAAGATACTTTCGGTCTGAGGAGCAAAGGGGGCCTGTGGGAGGAGTTCGAATCTCATAAATAAAGACAGCACGTGTGGCTAGCATGCGATGGCAAATATCGGGGCGGACCCTGGGCATGCAGCGTTGCCACGCACTCAGATGCAACGCCGCGGTTACCACATATTTTTAAGTGTGCTGGAGATATCCGCTATAAAATAAACCCCTCATCCGGCATCGCAGCAAATATAGGAGTTCGGAGGAGTCCAATAGACTTTCAGAGGGGACTTTATTCCTCACATTCCTGTCAAGTATCACCTTATTTCAGCTCAGCCTTACAATATTTTTTATTTGAATGTGCTTAGATATAATGTATATACTTATTTAAAAAAGTAGAAAATTAAGATCAGAAATGATACTGTTTAGTTTTCATTGCAGTAAATCCTAGTTACCTATGAACTTCCAGTCGGCCATGGAATAGAGCAAACTATTGAACTGTCAACGTTTGTTGTGCTAGCGACAAACCATGAGCGACTGTTTTGTGTGCGAATGAACGTTCAAGTAACGGCCCTCGTAAAATAAACTAGACCGCCATTGGGCCCAAGTCACTTCCCTATTTTTTAGCCATCCGGCAGAGGGCGCTGGCGCCGGCTTGGATAGCCGCCATATTGTGTGCATTATAGGGGATTTAGAGTGCATTCTAGGAGCAAAGCGTAATTTGCGTTGGCAACACAAAATGACATTTGACAACGGCCAACCACGGCGCTCTTGCATTTGACATTTGACAGCCAATGACATGTGCGCCCAATATGGCCGACCATTCGGGGGGACATAATATGTATATATGTGGGACAAATGATTGTATTGCATAGAAAAGCAGTCCAGTTTATTTTACGAGGGCCGTGGTTCAAGTATATCTATACCTACTAAATTTCTGTTCAGCCGCGATTGTCTTTTCAACGTCCACGGCTGATATGATTTTCCAAGCGTTAAGCAAACCCCGCATTTTATGGGCGAAAAGTGGGTTTTTCGTAAATTAATCGAAAATTACTGCATTTAGGTATAGGAAACCTTACACCAAGTTGTCATCATTTTTAGTGGTGAATAAGATCGCATTAAAAAAAATGGGGGTTTCTATTTGAAAACTTCGAGATTTAAGCACATTTTGAATGTCATTTTTATTCATATTTTGTGAACACCCTGTATAAGAACGGATTTATTTCTCAGCAGAGATCACTAGGTCAGGGCTTCTGTTACACGATGCCAAAAATTCGTTTTGAAATTTCGCGGTTTCCTCGTATAAATTGCTAATTGACTTTAGGTCTGCACCTGTAATTTTTTTCTGAAAAATGCAGATATCTCAAACACGGTTGGATTTAGACATAGGACATGTTGCATATTTTTGTTCCAAAATAATGCCTAGAATCCAAAAATGCAATAATATACATGGTGTTTAATTTGAGATAAGAAAGTTGATATCGAGTTCCGGTATAACCGGAAGTGCCAGATTCACCAAAATATTTTAGTTGAGCAGCGCCCATCGGCATTGGTGAGGTGACACATTTTCAGAATTTTCCTACTTTTAGTTTTCCATAAATAGATCGATGCAGTTCGTGGTGGGCCACCCTGTATATGCAAAATTCAAGTAAATGTCAAGAGAACAAATTTGCAGAGCACCTTTTTTTCCTTCAAAAATGGTATCGGCTATATTTTTGGTAAAATTAAAAATACAGCTGTTATCCGTGGAAAACTAATTTACTACAAAATTCAAGATGGCAAGGGGATGATGGTCGAAAATTCGGATTTAAGCTTTCTATATGGTGTACTATCGATGGATAAAAAAAATTATTCTTACCCAATGAATTGCAATATTTGACCTTAAATTTACTGGACTTAAAGTTTAACAAAAAGTATCTATACAGTGTGTCTGGTTTTTCACGTTAACACCCCTGAGAATCTAAGTAGGCTGGGGGAATTGAACGGGGCAATTTTTTATAGATATGTTCCTGAAAGGTCATCATTTGCGAACTAGGTATTGGTTTGGAATTGCCGCGAAACCCTGGCCTACTGCGATTTTTTAGAGGGGTGCGTTTAAAAAAACATATTAGGCATTTTTTATTTAAAATCTGACACCACAGCGTTAATCAGGACACATCAAAACCCCTACATACCAAATTTGAACAAAAAATATACAGGGTACCAAAGTTGAGCAAAATATGAAATTTTAAAGACATCTGGCGAGTCAAGTGTGCCATGGAATTACTTCACAACAGTTGGCTGCTCAACAGGACCACTAAAAGTGGTGCAAAGTGCAAAGATTCAGTACAAAAATATATAGGGTATTTTTCTCTGGACCATTTGAAAATCCTGATTTTTTATGAAACTTTATACGGGTCAAAAATGCTCTGGAATTATCAAAAACATAATAAACACAAAAGTAATTTATTTTTATACAATATACCAACCAACAAATAAAAAACAATTTCAATTATTGGACCTTTCTCAACAAAGTCACTATCTAAGATGATACCTTTCCTGTGCGTTTCCTGTTGTGGCACACAAATCACCTTAACTCATATGGACTTACTGACTGGCAGGCTTCTGTATTTTTTAGACTTAGTTCATTTATTATGTTTGGGATGGTTTCGGTATACTCAATTTTTGACGCATATAAAGTTTCCGAAATTCAGCATTTTGAGTTGGCACAGAGAGGAACACCTTGTATATTTTTTACTGGATCTTTTCGCATCATTACTGTGAGTGATCCTCTTTATTATCCAACTGTTTCTAAGTAATTCTATGGCATACTTGACTCGCCACGTGTTTTTAAAATTCCTATTTTGCTCAAGTTTGACGCACCTTGCAGAATTGAACTCCCTCTATATTTTTTGTTAAAATGTGGTATGTAGGGGATTTGGTGTGTCCTGATTAACGTTGTGGTCTTAGATTTCAAATAAAAAACTGCCTAATATGTTTTTTTTAATCGTAGTCGGCCAGGAATTCGCGGCAGTGCCAAACCAATACTTCGCAAAATATGACCTTTCAAGGACACGTCTAAAAAAATTGCCCCGGTAAATTCAACTAGTCTACTTAGATTTTCAGGGGTGTTATGAAAAACCAGATACACTGTATATTACCTAATCTTATATACCTACACCTACTGAAATCCACTATTTCATGGAAAACCGAGGTAGGTATTTCGGGAACTGCCGGCGTTAAACGAAAATTCATTTATAGGAATATAATCTTTCTACAAGCTAGGTGCTGCGACGACGTTTCGAGAATTTTTCGATGATTTTGGAAATCGAGATCCTTCATCGCAAAATTGTTCTGAAAACCACTGTCGTAGTCTTAGTTTGAAGAAGGATTCTGTAACCCTGGGAATGAATTTTCACTAAATGACGGCAGGGGTTTTAGTATGACCCTAGAAGATACCCACAACAGTGCAAATTTCTGGATCAAGAACATTGAAACCATGACAAAAATAAATGTGACCAAGTCCTCGTTTTCAAGAACCAACCAGTATCCTACATCATAATTGGCATTTAGTCTAGACTTATGAATAATTATTATTTATATTTACTTGAGAATTCCCACATATTTTAGTAAGTATTAAGCAAGAACACGTGCACTTCCTGTTTCCGGAACTTCGAGATTTATTCAGTTCTAAGGTCGCCAAGACCGTCCGACCAAATCACACCTTTAAACGTTCTCCGATGTCATCAAATATTTTCTAATACACACCTCTAAATGTGGGTCAATGCCTTTGCGCGAACCGAGTCGTGGGTAAATTTGATTAATACGTAAGAGAGATTACTACGAACTACGATAATGATTGTTAAATAAGCCAATGAATAAAGTAGAGACATTTCAGAATCGCCAGCGGGCAAAATTGCCAAGGCACAGAATTGCCAACTCTAGTTTGTAAACGGTAAATTTGAAGCCATGTTACAGGTAGTCTCATTCCTGGCAATGTTGAAACATTCAAGTGTTATCATAATACCTATATAATATTAGAAAATCTGTAATCCCTGCAGTACCACAATTGAGGTTTTAACATTTTCTTTGAAACTAAACAGAAACTGAAAAAATGGGATGAGCTGAAAAGGGACGCTATTTCTTACCTTAATCAAATAACATTTCCTTCCGTAGAGACAGCTGCTCAATAACACCGCAGGGAGAGGATTAAAAATACAGAATAAGAACTGAATGTGCCTAGTAACATAGATGAAAGTCAATTAGTCGATGATGATTTCAAGGTGGTTTACAGATAAGCCTACGGAAGAGGTGCTATATAGCAAAGTAGATATATAACCAAAGATGAGATCAAAGTATTTTCAAATCTGAATTTTGGATAAAAATTAAGAGAAGAGACCAACACGAGAAAAGAAAAATGTAAAAATTGTTTAAAGGCGTTTAAAAAACAATCAATTGTGTATTTTAATATAGGAGTATCTTGTGTTTTTTTTTAATAAATTCTGTCATAGAAATATACAGTGTGGTCATTTAAGTGTGCGACACACGGGATTTTTTTTTATTAACTGCACAACGAAGTTGGTGCATGTTCGATAATCACATTAGGCGCATCTAGAATGGTTGCAAGTCAACAGGTCAAAAAATATGATGTATAAAAATTGGACAAGAGTAAAGTACCTTTATTTCAGAAAACTCAGCAAAATGTTATTAGGAAAAGTTGTCTAGAATTAAAATTTATGCCTAAATACCAAAATATGGCATCCTAGAAGAAATATTTTTATGAAAACGTTAATAATTTCCTAAAAAAATTTTGTTTTAAAATTCACCCTAAACAATTTCATAAATCAATCAAACATACTTATTTCAATTTCGCATAACTATGTTCAAATTCAAGCACATTTGTAAAATTAACTTAGATTTTTATTTTTTTAGGGAATCACAAACTTCATGTTTGTTGCAACGATATTAATCAAAACTTTAAAATTTCGCAAAAATTTCTCTGAACAAGGTAAAACATTAGTAATGATAATGGGTATATTAAAAAACTCTCATTTAAGGTTCAAATTTGTATTTCAAATGTTTATTAAGAAAATGTGGAAATTAATTGACGAAAAAATTTCTTTCTTAGGAGGCTATGTTTTGGCATTTGGGCATAGCTTTTAATTCTAAACAACTTTTCTTAATAACCTTTTGCTGAATTTTCTGAAATAAGGGTACTTTACTCTCGTGAAATTTTTATATTTTTTTACCTACCCTGTAGGCTGTTTAACTTGACAACCATTCTAAGTGCACCTAATACGAGCATGATTATTGAACGCATGCACCAACTTTCGGCAATGTATGTATTTTGGTTGTGCAATTAATTAAAAAAAAGTCCCACATGTTGCACACTTAAATTACCACACTGTACGAGTGATTTGAAGAAATTCAAGAAACTGTGTCTGTGTTTGCTAGAAATTTTTTATATGTTATTTATTATATTAATAACAAATACAATTTCAAAGTTATACCATTACTTTTGATTGCATTTTTTTTTATAAATAAATAATAATTATCACATTGTCTTAACATAATTAAATATAAAATACCCATATAGCAAGTACGTACATGTTGGGACACTATATTCTAATCATTACGATTCACTATGACTAGCTTAAAGTTATTTTAGAGATATTTTCCTAGTACAATACCTACAGGTAATTTTAAAAATTAAGTTATTATCCCCTCTTTCATTTTAAATATCCAAAAATATAATAGAGGAATAATACTTATAATAGGGGTCAGAAAGAACCAAAGGAAGGAGCAAATTTGGGCTTAACGCTGGACCGGGGTAGTCTGCATATGGCGGTATGCCGCTTCCGTTTTTACAGTGACGCGCACCTTTGAGTTTCGACAAACTAATCGAGGCAGAAATCCCCATTTTTCGTGAAATCAGTACCTACAATACAGGCAAAAAATTATAAGGCACGTTTATGTCTTTAAGTTTAGGAATCCTTAATAATACAGCAATTCTAATTTTAAATTTACAAATATGAAGAAGTAGCTGCCTACACAAACGCCTATGCCTCTTTGGTGCATGGCCTCAAAAGTAAATTTAAATTATATACTACATTATTTACCGATGGATTTATTATCCTCAAATAGTTTCGTTTTGGCGGTCAGGAAAGTGCCACAATATGCCGCACAGCTAAGCATAATCAGAGCATATAAAACAACGAGCAGTCTCACTCCCCATGGCGGGAAAATTCTGCGCACCTGTTCGCGCAGCCGCCATGTGGGCATAGATTCTGTCAAATTGATGCAGTGTCGGGGCGAATGGGCAGTTCTTTTTTGGCTGTATGAGAGATATTACAGTGCCGTGGAGTGTGCTTTTTTGTAAATTGTGCTTTTTGCTAGTATCTTTAAATATATGGTGCTGTTTGCACTTTCGTGACTAAAGTGAAATTTTCTGCATTTTTCAAGGGACTAAAGTGTTATTTATTGTTAACCCCTTGAGGATTTTTTCATATTTTTTAATCCATTTTCGCATCTGTTTGTTTTATTGCTTGCTTATCGATTTAAAAAACAAACCAAAAATATGGTTGCCAATTACATTTGAAAAATAATGTTGAATATCTTTGGAAAGATACCTACTAGACCAGATAGGAAAAGCTCAAGATCACCGCAATATGTAAAACATTAACAGAAAATATTTTATCAGCATATTTTTTCTATGTTTTATATTTTTAACGGAATCTGCATGAACAAACCATAGAATGGTGTCTACGTAACTTGCAGATGCAGGATGTGTTCTAATTTTATGAAGTTTTTCCACGGGTGTCCACTTTAAAACATGTTTCTAGATCATGAAGGTTATAGGTAAATCTATCTCAATTTTGAAACTCGTAAATTTTTATGGGGCACTGATGATTTACTACTTTCACTATACCTACCCAGATATAATATATCCCAGAAATTGATGAAGTATAATTGTCAAAAAACAATTGGTTGTTAACGCCAGCAGTCTCCGTAAAACATTGCGAAAATCATAAGCAATAACCAGTGAGAGTTTTTCAAGGGTAATAAGCACACGTTTGTATAACAGAATTCTCAATTAAATGTAGTGATTTGTACAATAACGTATTTGCGTTTCTAGGTAAGCGCCGCTTAAGCATATTCTTGCGTTATTTGCGACTTAAGCACGTTTAGTCATTTTGCGATAAAGTGGGAAATTAAAATTGGGTGCAGGTATAATTAATATTATTATGAAATTAGATTTGCTGCTTCGAACCACATGTTTATGATTTTCCATCTGACCGTTGAATGAAACATTTGGTAAGACCATATGGCTACAATATCTTCCGGGTAAAAAAGACGTTCAATGGGGAGTACAATTTGGCGGCCAGTTTGACTATGAAATGAATCGGTTAATTTAAATTTATTTCATTCAACATGCCAAACAGGCGTTTGAGAAAATGATTTACCTACTATCTTTTTTATTTTTTCCACCGTTTTGAAAATTTAGAGGAAGGGTGGAAAATTTAATTTTCATATTTCTACACGTTTAAACATAATCGCAATGACCAAAACTCGTTCCAAAAAGACAGAATGTTTTAAGGACTAGTCAGAGTGGTTTTGGAGGCTTCACCAATTCTTTTAAAATATGTTTACAAAATAGCCGTATTTTGTATTCAGCCACCATATCAGCTTTCAATTCAGGGATTAAAATATTGCCAAAATCAGAAAATCGGTATAAGTTAACGTACAGGTATATATACGTTAACATACAGGTTGTCAACCTATTTCTGAAGTCATACGCAATATGAATAAAAATAGTATTATGCTTTTTTAAACTTGTAACCACGTACCTACTAAATGGTTTATTTCCAAAATGATTACAAAATACTGCACTTTTCTGTAAAAAGCTTAATGTCCCAGTTCGGCAATGACGCCAAAAGCTATTTTAACATATTACTGCTTTTCGTGTTATTGGCCATTGAACAAAGTAGATACCATTTATTTTCAATGTTGTTAGTTTGGCTACAGACAATTTTTAACCACCAAATTCACTATAAATCTTCAACACAGTTATTAACAAATATTTTAATTTAAAATGAATGGCCTATGCCACATTTTTGGTTGGTTAGCTGTTAGCTCATACTATAGATTTGTGTGAAATATGGCAAAATACTCCCGAGTTTCTTAAAGCTCGGTTTGTCTAAAAAATTCAAACTTTCGAGATCCATAAATTCATAAGTTAAATAAACTTTCTATAAAAAAGATTAAAGGGCAGTAGTTCAAAAACTGCAAAAGATAATGGTATGAAATTTTATATCATTTTAATCGTATTATAAAACGAGTGGATTTCAAAAAATAAAAATAGGTGGTTCATTTTAAAATATAAGTTTGATTATTGTTTGACAACCTTAGACTCGCAGGAAAATTTTCTGCAACTTTTGTGTTTACCATTTTTTGCTGGAGCGAAAATGAATACCCTGTAGTACAAGGGTGGATTATGTTGTCCATATCGCACAAGGTCGAGGGCGATATAGACATGCCACTCCATACCTGTACAGTATATTTTTTCTGCGTGTCATACCTATGGTGAACGGATATTTTTCGATAAACGGTGAAAATAATTTGAAGGATCACACGTCCACACTCGGCGGGGAAAGCTTAACTGTGATTGGTTGATTTCTATCTCATATTCATCCTAGGGTGGATATGAAAAAAAAAACTGGTAGAACGTTTGAGACATTATAGGCAATAAGCACAAAAAAGCGAGACGTTTGATGGTCATTGGGCAAAGTCCAAATTTAACGATTTCCTAATAAGCATCTATTTCGACGGGATTTGAAGTTATTATTTATAATTATTTAATTTTAATGGAAGTTAGATTATTAATATTATGAGACTGCTGGGATACTTAAAAATCGGCATTTCTGATGCCATCGACTAATGGCCAAAATGATAAATGTATTTTTTTATAATATTCAATCCTTATTTAAAGTGGCATTTTCACACCCGTCATGAACTTGAATACTACCAACCCAAGTGTGTTTTTTGTGTGTTTTCTTTTAAATTATTAGGTTTAAAAAAAGAATTCAACACTACATCACAAAAAATCAGCCCAATCTGTTGTATCGCTCGTGAAAACAATGTACCTACTTACCTAATAAATGTATTTCTCCTTCATCCCAAATATAAAATTAGCAGACAATTTAGGCAGATAGATTGTTTTTGCAAGCGATATATCAGATTTTGCCGATTTTTTTTGTCCAGATATGCGCGATAAAATTTTGTGTTTGGGGTGCATTTCGTAAAAAAACTAATATGTAATTGAAAAAAAAACACCAAAAGCACGCTTGGGTTCGTAGTACCTATTTAATTTCATGTGCGAAAATGACTTAATCTTAGAAAAGCAGCAAATCTAAATAATTGTGTTTTGCAAATTCGAAATTTTGGAGTTGCCCTTAAGATATTAATATTATTAACAAAACGTCGGCATTATTAAATATTTCCCTTCTTTCACCGCTCCTAAAACGCAGAAACTAAAGTAGTATTAGTATTATTATATTAAGCCCTCACAAAATTATAAATAATTCCAAAGATCTTAAATAAAAAATGTTAGAAATACCTACCCTCACTGGACAGTAGTAAGGTAAGCTGTTGTAGTGGTTTAGTACCTATAGTATTCTAGTCTTATAGCAACTATATGTTTTTGATTGAAAAACTTACTTATTTCAAGAGCATCATAAATACTCCTCCTTTTAAAAATGTTGCCATTCTGCTTATATCTTGAATATAGTATTCTAGTCTTTTAGCAGCTATAAGTTTTTGATTGAAAAACTTACTTACCTACTTATTTCAAGAGCATCATAAATACTCCTCCGTTTAAAAATGTTGCCATTCTGCTTATATCTTCAATAAAATAAAATAACAACCTCCAACCAAATCCTAGCACTAGCGCTCTAAATTCACACTTCCCTGCCTACGTTTCAGCCGTGAATGCCGAAAAGCCAGTTTTCAGAAAAAGTAATAAGTTATTTCCCATTTTACGGAACCATCAACCAATTACTATTTAAGGTTTTTAACGACGAACGTTTGCCAATTAGATCCAGTACCCGAGTTCCAGTCGAAGCGCGAGGTTCAATTCAGTGGTGGGGCTTTGGCTCGAACGACCGATACCACATACTGTCGATCAGTAACACGCGGAAAGACAGGTAGTGATAACCTGTCGCTACCTGGGTGGTGATTTCGGTTCGAATCAGTTGACACGGCGTTCGGTGGTGTGTGGTGAAGTTACATAATATCAGCGGCGGCAGTGGGCACTTGCTTAGGTATGTTTGTGCTGAAATAATTATGGGCCCATAAACGTGTGGTAATAAAGCGGAATGTAAATAGATGCATGGTTGGATGACTAACGAGTTCCATATGACCGTATGTCGTGAAAATGGAGTTTTCGGAGTTTGTGGATTAAACATTTTTTCTTGGTACTACCTACCTGCAGGGTGTCTACTTTTAAACATAGGTATACAAATCCATAACATCTTTATTTTTGCAGATAATCGGCTGGACTGTTTTTTGTTTAAAAGGCCGTCAAAAACCGCTTCTTTTGACATTCCCGCCACCACAGAGTTAATTAGGATACCCAAAAAGCCCCATATACCAAATTTGAACAAAAAATATACAGGGATTTCCATTCTGCAGGGTGTCAAACATGAGCAAAATAATAAAAAATTTAAAGGCATCTGGAGAGTCAAGTGTTCCATGAAATCTCCTCAAAACAGTTGAATAGTCAATATGACCACTCAAAGTTTTAGTGTGCAAAGATTCGATAGGGTATGTACAGGGTATTCTCTGGGCCATCTCAAAATGCTGAATGTTTATGAAACTTTATACTCGTCAAGAGTGCTCTGTAATTATTATTAAAAAAATATATTAATAATCACAAAATTAATTTTATTCTTACAAAATGCCAACCAACAAATAAAAACAATTTAAATTATTGGACCTTTCTCAACAAACTCACTGTCTAAGATGATACATTTTCTGTGCGTTTCCTGTTGTGGCACACCAGTCACCTTAACTCATATTATATGGACTTAATGACTGGCAGGCTTCTGTATTTTTTAAACTTAATTCGTGTATAGTGTCTGGGGCGGTTGGCGATTGTGATACACCTACCTTCTCGATTTTTGACCCCTGAATATTTTGTAATGGATCTTTCCAATGCCATATTTTGAGTGGTCCTGTTGACCACTCAACTATTTTGAGGGGATTCCACGATACACTTGACTTGCCAGATGCCTTTAAAACTCCTATTTTGCTCATCTTCGGCACTCGGTAGAATGGAACTCCCTTTACAGTTTTTGTTCAAATTTGGTAAATAGAGGTTTTGGTGTTTCTTGGTTAACGCTGTTGTGTCAGATTTTAAATAAAAAAATCGGTAAATGGTTTCGTGAAAATAAGTGGTGTAAAAAAAATCATAGCCGGCCCTGGATTTGCATTTTGAAAATAATGGAAAGGTCACAAGAAGCGGTTTTTGAATGCATTTCAATCAAAAAAAAAATTCAAGAAATTATCTCCAATAATAGTAAACAGGTTTTCGTTGAGTTTCCTCTAGTAGGTCGGGTATTGAAAAAATGCTCTAATCTTGTTACCTCTTTAACAAACTACAATAGGTATTAATTTATAGATACAAAAATAAATAATTAGGTATTCCCTAGATTTGTCGTTGAACCTACACAAGAGAAAAACGATTGAAAATAACTCTTTTTGTATAACTTTTCATATTACGAAAAATAGTGTTTCAAGAATGAAATAATATGTCCAGGACGCCTTTTATCCATTTTTTATTTATTTATTTTTTCACATTGTTCCATGGTCTTTGCAGAAGTAAATATGTTAATATTAAAAAGATACAACTAACAGAAACATAACTACTCCGAAGGCTAATACCCCTACCGGCATTGAACTACACCATCGGTTCTCGATTTTCGTTGGGAATAAACATTGCATAGATCAAAGTTTTCTCCTTCACCAACGTAACGTCAAAGATATTGCTATCTTTGTTGGGTCATGTCCTGACATGCTGCAGGCACAATAATCCCAGCCAGCCCATTACCGGTTTCATCCTTTTTGGGAAACATCAGATGGACGTAGGCAAAATCTATCTTTTGAATCCATCCACTCCGGATTTTAATCTTTCCTAAAATACAATAACAAGGGTAAAACTTACAGTTTCCCCTCCACAAACACAGTTTCTTTAATCAACAGATCAACTGTACATATGTTTCAACCCTCCTGGGGGTCATCTTCAGCAGTGTAATAGAGAAAAAAAATTTTTAAGCTAAAAAATATTTTGCATTAGATAGATAGGAAACTTATATGCAATGATAAAGTTATACAATAAAATTGACTGAAAATAGGTGCTCACCTTTCTAGACATGGTCAAATGGCAGTATGCGAATGTGGAAAATTAATATAGGTACGTAAAAAAATATTATGAGAATTAGTTTAGTCAAAACATGAAAAACGTAGGTATAAGTAAAATTTAAAATTGTATCGAGAAATCTGAAACCAACGGATAAAAAATCAGTAAAAAGCGGGCCAAAGCAGCATAGTGGAAATTATGTATCTTACCCTGAGGAAATATGGGGACGTAAATAACAAAGTTAGGCAACATTAGGGACCATTTGAGAAGTTTATAGCGGAATTTCTTGGGGGTTCCAAAGAACCAAAAATTCATATTCAATTAATTTGGAGGAGACGTCAAGTCACCATATAACGATTAAACACCCAATGAGAATGAAATGTCAATTGTCTAAAATAACCCAAAAATTTTTTTCCAGATTCACAACACTTTACTACCCTTAGGTCACGGGTTTGTGCCAGCTGACACATGATTCTTTAATAAGCTTTGAAACATCAACCTGAAGTGAAAAGATGAACTTTGGTGAAATGACCTGGTCAAATTTGACGCCAGCTCCCTGTCTATTTACTTTCATTCTAATTTCTTGAAAATTGGACCGATTAGGCGATTAATTAACTGAACGTGAATATACGTATACTTTACATACCTTACCGAAATAAAAACGTAGTTAGTAACTGACTGCTAGTTACCAACAGTTACACACTTACATAGACATGGATTCATTTTTTCTGAATTTTCGCGACTTAATTTAACCTATGTAACGGCCTCGTTAGGTCGTTGCTTCCGGCCGCTCGCCGCTGGGTCGGCTGGTCGGCTGGGCTCGCCCACCCTAAAATAGTTGAATGCGGAACACATGCACGTAATGGTTGAAAAGTGCACATTTCATTCTACAACTTTTGAATTTAAAATTTTTTCCGGGTCACAAAATAAAAAAGTTAGAGGGGGGTAAAACTAACTATGAACATAATATATTTTGCCTATATGACGTATTTTAGTGTTTCATCAATATAAGTACAAGTCTCTTCCAAGAATACAGAAATACAGAAATAATAAAAATCGGGGAAAATGATTACAAAAAATTTTGACCACACTTGTCAAAGACCAGTTTCGAAACGAGCCCTTCTTAATTTGTCACATTAAAGAAAGTGAAAGTTACCTAATTTATAATCAGTCAGCGTTCTCCCCCTGAAAATTTTAAATCATATCTCGATTATAACCCCATTAGTTCTCCTAGTAATTTATTTATGATTGCTAAACTGTTTCTTGTTTCTTGTTTGTCACTTTATTTATATATTAAACTTTTTATTTTGCGTGTAGCTATTACGAGGCCTTTTAGTAAATATACGAAAATGTTGCACAATAAATAATAATTATCATTGTAAACACTAGTATAATTATTGTTTTGTGACAATTTTGCGGAAATAAGTTTGAGAGCTACTGGATATAAAAACAGATCAAGTCGAAGCTGCGCGAGATGGTAACAATGACAAAATTGTTGAATTTGCTCACTCTGGGATGCTACGTTGAGTAATGTTGTACGCATGTGATTTTTCAAATCTTCTATGGCAGGTTGTTTCTTTTGCTACAGATGACTTTTGGTAAAAATCTGGTGGTGTAACAAAATTGCCTTCCACCAAAAATAAATTCGAAAACAATTTAACGAATTTTATCCCATAACATTATAGTTTCTCCTTAAATTGGATTCAAAATTATTAATAAAAGTTAGGTGCTGATTGTGAGTGATTTGTTTCTTTTCAGTGTCTGCTTCGAATGGTGCAAGTCAAATGTATCTGCCTCCTTTTACACAAAATTATACTTAACATTGTCAAAACAAGAATAATTTAAAAAATCTTGCGAATCTCACTTTAGAAGTGTTTTGAGTAGCTGAACCGAATGGCACAAAATCGCAACTTTCTGCATTTTTCAAATAACTGCCATTAACTGACTTTGTGACTGGTACTCAAATCGCTTCGTCACGGTTACAATCCTATCTTTTGTTTATTTTGATAAATCCCGTGCCGAAATGCATCTCCCTGGCCAGACGGCCTTGCCACCAGCCGGTTACCAACAACAGCCGGCCGAGCAGAATTATTTATGATTAATAGTCGCGCAAGGTAACAAAGTATCAGTTCGAAAGTGTATAATATTCAAATGTGGGTTACATGGCGCGGTACGCACCTTTGCGACTATCGACTCGATTTAAGTCGCGGGTTCTTCTAGCTGCGATTACCAAACGCTGAGTTTAAATTTTTGTTTAGCGGTGGCAGCGGCAGCGGCTTTTTATATTAATGACATTTCAAACACGTATAATTAATTTCTGGTCACAACGGGACAATCTCAGCAGTCTCTGAGCTAGTCTCAGGCACAAAGCAGGTTAGTAAGGACGCAGGCGGCCGGTACCTAGAATTTGTCCCTGCGGGGGTTCATGATTAGATCCTTTGTTGGGATTGGAATGAAATTGCGCCGCAGGCGAAAATTTCTCAATTTTCAAGATCAAACAATTTAAATGAATTGCAAAGTTCAATTATATTATTAAAAAATTACCCCTCAGGCGAAAATTATTTATGCCACAGATTAAACTGTGCAAATGATTAGCAAAAATTCTAATGAACAAATTATGAACATGGTGTGAATTTTTCTTTCCTTTGTGGTCTTTTAATAACTATGGGCCCATAACCGCTTGTACAGTAACCAAAAAGTAACATTTTTCCGGTAATAGAAAATACAAAAATAATACAAATTTTTTGTTTATTATTTGTTAACTGACATACATACCTACATTTATCTTTTAACAACAACACTCTTTGGTCATGTGAAAGTAATAATACGTTATAAGCTTCCCATAAAATTTTTGCGTCGCCCTATAAATTGTAGCATAATAGTTATTTATGTACCAAGGCACTGAAGTTCAACTTTTTATGACTCATGTGGAATTTGGTTGCCGAGGCCTCTGGCCGAGGCAAATAAACCACATGAGTCGTAGAAGGAACTTCAGTGCCGAGGTACATATTATATTTTTTTTGAAATAGGAAAAAAAATGTTTTATTAGACAAGAAAAAAATCATATGGGATCACCCGTCCATGAACCAACTGCGCACGGCGTTGCTTGACTTTGACGATCGCTCTACCTAGTTAGTTAGTTAGTTACAACATATCTTTATTTCCTACTAAATTTAGACAAGGGTGTTAATTTACTGTCTTGCTTTACAATGCGCTTTGTTGCTCTTGCTTGACTACCGGCGCGGACGCAGCCGGGGGGCCAGATGGTCGGGCCCCGAGTATTCACCCTCTTTATATTCCTTATAGGTATGGGGAGGTACCGTCAGAGACTTAACCCTCCTGATAGGTGGTGGCGGCATGGAGTATACTACGTGGCGGAGTACTGTTTAGTAAATATAATAATCTTTTATAATTTAGACAGGAAAAACGTTAAGTACTAAAAAACCTGCTTAACAACAATATAGGGCCAAAGGCTCTAGGATATATACAAACTACTTGTTTTTGTAGTGGGCCACTCCCACGACTCTCGCGCAACCGTTCGCACCGGTTAGAGGCTTTTCTGCCCCCTCGGCAGACCACGGCGACCGGGAAAACGCGACTCCGCGACCTCCCTGTCAAAACCGCAGACCGCCGCGCGGACGAGTGGCGGCAGAAGGGTCCCCGAGGCGCGCTCCGCAAGGCTACGGGACACGCCCATGGCACCTGTGTGCCACCGACGTACCCCCCATCGTCAGCCCCACGGGCCATCGCTCCCGCGAGAAGTGGGTTTGGCTGGCGCGCATAGAACTACGCGCATAGAACTACGCGCATAGAACTACGCGCGCATAGAACTACGTGGCGGAGTACTGTTTAGTAAATATAATAATCTTTTATAATTTAGACAGGAAAAACGTTAAGTACTAAAAAACCTGCTTAACAACAATATAGGGCCAAAGGCTCTAGGATATATACAAACTACTTGTTTTTGTAGTGGGCCACTCCCACGACTCTCGCGCAACCGTTCGCACCGGTTAGAGGCTTTTCTGCCCCCTCGGCAGACCACGGCGACCGGGAAAACGCGACTCCGCGACCTCCCTGTCAAAACCGCAGACCGCCGCGCGGACGAGTGGCGGCAGAAGGGTCCCCGAGGCGCGCTCCGCAAGGCTACGGGACACGCCCATGGCACCTGTGTGCCACCGACGTACCCCCCATCGTCAGCCCCACGGGCCATCGCTCCCGCGAGAAGTGGGTTTGGCTGGCGCGCATAGAACTACGCGCATAGAACTACGCGCATAGAACTACGCGCGCATAGAACTACGTGGCGGAGTACTGTTTAGTAAATATAATAATCTTTTATAATTTAGACAGGAAAAACGTTAAGTACTAAAAAACCTGCTTAACAACAATATAGGGCCAAAGGCTCTAGGATATATACAAACTACTTGTTTTTGTAGTGGGCCACTCCCACGACTCTCGCGCAACCGTTCGCACCGGTTAGAGGCTTTTCTGCCCCCTCGGCAGACCACGGCGACCGGGAAAACGCGACTCCGCGACCTCCCTGTCAAAACCGCAGACCGCCGCGCGGACGAGTGGCGGCAGAAGGGTCCCCGAGGCGCGCTCCGCAAGGCTACGGGACACGCCCATGGCACCTGTGTGCCACCGACGTACCCCCCATCGTCAGCCCCACGGGCCATCGCTCCCGCGAGAAGTGGGTTTGGCTGGCGCGCATAGAACTACGCGCATAGAACTACGCGCATAGAACTACGCGCGCATAGAACTACGTGGCGGAGTACTGTTTAGTAAATATAATAATCTTTTATAATTTAGACAGGAAAAACGTTAAGTACTAAAAAACCTGCTTAACAACAATATAGGGCCAAAGGCTCTAGGATATATACAAACTACTTGTTTTTGTAGTGGGCCACTCCCACGACTCTCGCGCAACCGTTCGCACCGGTTAGAGGCTTTTCTGCCCCCTCGGCAGACCACGGCGACCGGGAAAACGCGACTCCGCGACCTCCCTGTCAAAACCGTAGACCACCGCGCGGACGAGTGGCGGCAGAAGGGTCCCCGAGGCGCGCTCCGCAAGGCTACGGGACACGCCCATGGCACCTGTGTGCCACCGACGTACCCCCCATCGTCAGCCCCACGGGCCATCGCTCCCGCGAGAAGTGGGTTTGGCTGGCGCGCATAGAACTACGCGCATAGAACTACGCGCATAGAACTACGCGCGCATAGAACTACGTGGCGGAGTACTGTTTAGTAAATATAATAATCTTTTATAATTTAGACAGGAAAAACGTTAAGTACTAAAAAACCTGCTTAACAACAATATAGGGCCAAAGGCTCTAGGATATATACAAACTACTTGTTTTTGTAGTGGGCCACTCCCACGACTCTCGCGCAACCGTTCGCACCGGTTAGAGGCTTTTCTGCCCCCTCGGCAGACCACGGCGACCGGGAAAACGCGACTCCGCGACCTCCCTGTCAAAACCGCAGACCGCCGCGCGGACGAGTGGCGGCAGAAGGGTCCCCGAGGCGCGCTCCGCAAGGCTACGGGACACGCCCATGGCACCTGTGTGCCACCGACGTAGCCCCAAGCCCCACCGTCAGCCCCACGGGCCATCGCTCCCGCGAGAAGTGGGTTTGGCTGGCGCGCATAGAACCAAAGAAAATAGTGCGTAGTACTATTTTCTTTGATAGAACGGACTGATATAAGTGGGAATTATTAGCTTATTTTTGGTGTTTTAATCAATGGTAACGATAGAAAAAAAAAGTGTTATTAACAACAGAAGAGGCCTAAGGGGGCTCAAAATAAATCGGCAGCCCCTGGTGTGGGTATTTGTGTTTGATATGTCTACCTTGCACGTTTCTAACGTTCAAAACATAATTTGTTGACGGATTTTGAGACATGCGAAAGCGAAAAAACTTGTCTGCTAACTCGGTCATATAATCGCTTATCATAGGTAGTTCCGCTCTTTCGTGCAACTCTACTCTCCTCGTGTATCTTGAAAGACCCAGGGCCATTCTTATAAATTTGTTTTGCTGTATTTGCAAGGGTAACTTAGCGGTTTTGGACGCCACCTGCCAAGCGGGGCAAGCATAGGTCATGATAGGTCTGAAAATTACTTTATACATCTGGAGTTTGTTGGCAGACGACAGAACGCTACGTCTGCAAACTAGGGGATACAGTTTTCTTGTGGCCATCGAAACTCGTTGTATCACTGATTTTATATGAGGAACAAAACAGAGTCCTCTATCTAGTGTTACGCCTAAATAATTCGTTTTTCTCCCAATCGGAACCGCCCTTCCGTCAATAATTATTGGTCTGACAATTTTCGTATTGGTGAATTTTTTGTAGAAATTTGTTACCACGCTTTTATCGGGGTTTATTTTAATCTTCCATGCCCGGAGGTAAGGTGTTAGGGCGGTGATGTACCGATCGATCTTCCTAGCCGCGGTTTCCGAAGAAAATGATTTTGCTAAAATGGTAGTATCGTCTGCGTACATCGCCACCTGCACCACCTCCGAACGTGGGAGATCGGCCGTATACAAAGTGTACAGACGCGGAGCGAGTACAATAAATATAAAGGTAGCAATCCTTCTCCCTCCCGGAAATAACGATAATCGCCCACAGAAGTCCTAAGACTAGTACGTGAGATTTTATACATTGTAATAATAATAATAATTCTCACCCTCACAATACTCCAAACTAGGAGTACCCCAGAAGCAACCACATGCTTGTGCGGGGGAGGGGGGCAATTACTATTATTTTGTCTTCGTTGTGAAAACAAAATACTTTAATTCTAATTATTATTTATAAGCAATATCAAAACATTGTGAAGACAAAATACTTTACTTCTAATTATTATATAGGTATATAAGCCCGGGGAATTCTGTCTGGAAGGAAGTAAAAGGCTAGAAGGCGATTTCGTTCAGAATTTGAGAGCTGAGGAATATTCTTGGTCAGTGTCAGTGCCTGACAAGTATTCAAAACGCAATGGAGATGGAAAAGTCGATGGAAATATTTATGAAGAAATTTGACGAAATGGACAAAATATATGAAGTAAGAAAGAAGAAACAGCAGGAAAGAGGGAAGAAAGAAGAGGGAGGAGTGAAGAAAGAAAAATAAAAAATGAAGAAAAACGAAGAAGATAAAAGTAAGAAACAAGAAAATCTGGCCTATCCATTAGCCCCACTCGAATTCAGAGAACAAATCTTTGTAAGCGGCTTCATAGATGGCGTGCGTGACAATGAGACTAGCCAAGCACTTCGGCTAACCCGCCACAAAAATATTTCAGAAGCCTTGGCGCATGCATTGGAATTTGAAGCTGCAACGCAGGCAGCGCGTAGACAAGTGAGGTTATAAGGAGATGCGATCACAAAACAGTAGCACTGCAAGCAATGCCAACGTGGAACAAATGGTAGGGGATATACAAAACTTTTTGGAACTGCAGAGTGGAGGGTCATTTGAAACGCCAATGACCAATCCCTTTAGTGGTGGTTTCCGAGTAGCCAACTTTGAGGGGATTAATCTAACTGGGTGCTGCCAAGCCGGTTGCCGAATTCTGCAGACAGCTTAATAGTACGAGGCGAAATCTGTGGCCGGGAATGCTACATAGTGGTGGACACTGGTTCCAGTCACACTATCGTGAGGACGAACATCATAGCCCACTGCAGTGTTGCACAACCACCAAACTAAATCGTGAAATTGGCGAATAGCGAAGAAATTCCAGTTACAGGAGAGCATCATGCCTTTATTACTATAGGCTCTACTAAGTTTAGGCAGCGATGTCATATTGGGACTGGATGCGATGCGTGATCAGCGATTCAAGATAGAAATTTACGAGAAGATTTTGAGGACGGAGACCGAAGATATTCTAATGGTGTGTCCTAAGTTGCCTGGAAACACTAACGGAGCTGTGACTGCTTACGAATATAGTGCCATACCGGCTAATTCTCAAATGGTTATCAAGTCTACTTTCGATGGGTTGAATGGCGAAACCATTATTGTGGAACCAGAAGAATAATGCGGGCTGTATAAAGCAGGTATGCTCCCCGTAAAGACGCTGACTACCAAAGGGAGACGTCTAATTTTTGTTCGGATGGCCAACCTGAAGAACTACGACCAAAAATTAAGTAAAGACGAGAAAATTGGTTTATTCCATGAAGTTCAGACTGTTATGAAAAATCAGGTTATACCACAGCATGTTTCGAAATCCCTCCCATAGAGCTTAAAGAATATGGTTAACGAAGCAGTTGCACACTTAGCTTCAGAGCAGCATTTCCAAATGATACGGCTAATTGAAAAAAATCGAGATGTTTTTACCAGGTCAGAAGCAGAAGCACAGATTTGGTTGAGCACAGAATAAATATTGGTAGTAGCGCACCAATCAAACAGTTGTTGTTGACGGGAATGGAACAACAGAGAATCATGCAGAGCCCATGGACTTCTCCAGTAGTCCTTGTGAGGTCCATGAGGTTCTGTGTGGGCTATCGACAATTAAGTGACTCAAGAAAAAGGATAGCTACACTCTACCTAGAATAGAC
Organism: Pseudeuparius sepicola; assembly: GCA_963920635.1. Classification (NCBI taxonomy): domain Eukaryota; kingdom Metazoa; phylum Arthropoda; class Insecta; order Coleoptera; family Anthribidae; genus Pseudeuparius; species Pseudeuparius sepicola. The sequence continues at coordinate 57,049,168 of OY987301.1, read as the reverse complement.
GATACTTTGGATTCACTTTCTAGTTTAAAATGGTTTTTCCGTCTTGTGTAACGTCTTTTGTTTGCGATTTTTATTTATTACTACTTTTTAATTTGTTTTGTTTTCTTTGTTTTGCTCAGGCGCAGATTTGTTTTGTGGTTTACTCCACGCAGGTAGTTCTCAGAAGAAGAAGAAAATTCCAGGCGTTCAACGCTGTCAGTTTTAAAGGGTGAGGGTGAAATAAAACAGAATTTCGGAAATATGCGGTTTATTTATCAAATCCCTAATATAAAATCAACTGTAATTTGACTAGGTAAATATAAATTAAGTAAAACAATCTCAAGGCTCGGGTTTCGGTTCAGAAGACGGCTTCAAAGGCTACAGGAATTCGACTTGAAAATCGAACATCGAAAAGGAGAACCCCACAAAAATGCTGATGTTCTATGACTTTGTGTAATTCTATTTAGTAATTAAAGATGGTTTAATAAAGAGTGTTTCGGAAAGCCCAGATGGAAAGAAAAGGTGTATCCGACGGTGCTTCCCAAAAAGAGAGAATTGGACTTCCTGAAAACTGTGCACGAAAGTTTTGCAAGGTGGACACTTTGGAATTAGTGAGACCTTAGATACAGTTAGCGCGAGGTTGTACTGGGTAAACTCTGGGGATGATGTCGAAGATTAATGCCATCGATGTGAAGAATCAAACCAACCAGCAAATCTTGCAACCGTTATGTGTTAGTTGTCATAGACTACTTCAGGAAATGGACAGAAGTTTGTCCTATCCCTAACCAAGAGGCCACCACAGTGTCACAATGTGTTATAAAATAAAACGCGTATACGAAACATCCTTTTACTAAAGTATTTTTAATTTAAAAACAAGTGTTAGCACTAAATACTACCGCAAGTAATAACAACTTAATAAAATAATGTTGTTTGAAATAATAATAATTATAATAATTTAATGCGGGGGTTAATTTTGTTTTTTTACTTAAAAGTTTTTATACGTCAGCATTGCAAACGATTTCTATATTCTATATTTAGTTTTTAAAGCCAGAATAGAGAAGAAGCTTTTTTGCAAAAGATTCGTCAAAAAATAAAACTGATTCTTCATAAATCACGATACTGAAAAAAGGACGAATTATCATCGGGTTAACCGGCAGATGTAAAACTACTATAATAATTGTCAAGTTAATGTATTGTAATGTGCCTATTTTAGTGGGTCGCAACGCTAAAAAGTTTGATGTTCTGGAACTTTTTTATTTTTGTAAATCTGTGTCACTGGCCAGGAATATTCTAGAATAGTCTATAATCTTTTATTTCAGTATACAAGCCCGGGAAATTCTGTCTGGAAGGAAGTAAAAGGTTAGAAGGTGATTTTGTTGAGAATTTGAGAAGGGAGGAATGTTCTTGGTCAGTGACAGTGCTTGACATGTATAATTTGTGAAAGCTGCAATAAAGATATTAACCAATGCAACTAATTTGGAGTGTTATTGTTGAAATCCGGTACAGTATTTTCGAATTCATAGATTATTATTGTAAGTCCATGCAGTGATAAATGTATGTTTAGATTAGGTTGAGTTATTTCAGTAATATAACATTTTACATTCTATCATTATTCTTTTTTCTGCATTGACCTGATTCAGTCTACCTGTGTAAGTAGTTCTCAAATAAAAATTTATTCTATTCTATAGTTTGCATCACCCTTTACGTACATTGTTTTACCATAACCTTAAAAACCATCGTGAAATATTAAGTTTGTCTGCAGAGCGGATATTTATGAAAACCGTGACGCCTATGTCCTGTATTTCAATGATGAAGCACCCTTATATTTTTTATGGTGTTTGAACTGACTTTAGTAATACTATACAAAAAAGATAGAAAAATAATTTTTTAGTATGTACCTACAGGGTGTCCCAGTTATAGTCTTTTTGCCGTAGTATAGTGAGGGGATCCATTGTTTGTTTTGCAGATGATACTGCTATAGTTTACGCAGCTGATACATGGGATCAACTAAAAAGTTTGGTAGAAACCTATCTCGTTTTGATTGATAATTGGATGAGACATCAACTACTAACTATTCATTGCGAAAAGACTCATTTTATGCCTTTTTCCAGTTACAAAAACGGACTTCCATTTTATGATACATTATTGATGGTAGATGATACCAAAGTCATAAAGATAACGTATAGTAATGCAATTAAATATTTAAGAGTTATAATCGATTCTCATCTCAGGTTAGATCGTCACATAATGAACGTCGTAAAAATATTAACACTTCTTACATACAAATTCAAGTATTTTAAGACCATGATAAACAAACACCATCTAAAAATCCTATATTATGCTCCAGTTGAATCCGGTTATCAGGTACAACATCATCAATTGGGGACGGTGCTCGATAGGATATATGCATCCACTAGCAGTAATCCAAAAACGATTTCTAAAACTTATACATAATAAAGGAATAAGGTACCCATCTGAAAGACTCTTTGCTGATGCAAAGGTGTTAAAATGTCTATATTACTGCAACATGCATTTATATATCTACAACCACAAAAACATATTAAAAGAAATGACACATCAGTGCAATACGAGACATAAAGAAAACTGTAATATGATGGTCCCGTCTAATAAAAGTATTGGCTTGAGAACTATCCTGACGTATGCGACTAAAGTCTACAACTACTTACCTGAAATGTACAAGATATATTTGAATAAGATCAATTCAATTAATTACATCAAAGCCATGATCATAAAATACTTACTAAGCTTGGATTACATGGATCCTATTTATAACATCTAAGCATTTCACTTTTTTATCACTTTATAATAATTTATTGCCTTTATCCAGCACTTCGAAATCCGTTGAACGTTAAAATTATGTCCATACACAGCCATAAAAATTAAATGGTTTCTCTGGTGAGTATACTCTTTATTCACAGTACCTGTTTGCGGTAACCCTTTTGTTACATGTTATATTTAAATTTTGAATGTCTTGTTACTCTTCCTTGAGAATCCATCATTGACTCTTTTGATACACTGTTTTTCTTCTTTGAGAATGTATCATTGCCACTTTATGTATACTATACTCTGGTGTCGAATGGACTAATACACCACTTTTTTTTATTTGCTCATCGGATAGTATTGGGTGAGATATACTTGCTGTATTTTTTTTTAATTTTTTTTTCGCCCCCGTTTTGCCGCAATTAATTTTTAAAGTTCAATATACGTAACTACCTGTTGGATTTTATTTTTCCCTATATTTACCGCCATGGCACCAGGTTTGGCAACGCCGCACCGCAATGCCAAGCTGTCAGCCTGCGAGAACATAAACATAACCTATTTTGTGGCGTCACAAATCGGAACATCGGATCTCGGATCCCGCGGCCCCGCGTGTTTTACAAGCTTTTATTTTTTATGATTTGAACTATTTTCACCATTCATTCTATTAATCCATGACGGAAATGAACCATTCTATTTTGCTGAGGAAAATGCTGGGAACACTAGGTATTGGTATTGATGATTCGGACGTTATGCTGGTTGGTTTACAAAACTTTTTTTTATTGGAAACAAGTCGATTTTATCTATAAAACGACACAATTCGTAAGTACCTAACTGAACTTGCACAAATTAGATATCTAGACTTGTATTAATGACAATAAAGAACCAACCAGGGGTAACATTTTAGCTGACGATTTTAGATTAGTAGCCAAACGATTTTTTACTTGTTATCAAGTATATTCCAGCGACTGCTAGTTTGAAGAAACTGATGATATTTTAGCCTCAATACCTAGTGTCACAGAATAAATAGCTTCACAACAGAAGCGTCCATAAGGACATGTGTCAAAAGGATGCTCGCTTTGACGCGAAATATCTTCTTAAGGGATAAACATTGTGCATTTTGTTTGATTTTACATTAATCCACATTGCAAAGAGATTGTATTAGGACCAAATTTATGTACAAGTTATTGGTTATTTTCCTGTAAATTGAAATGGAGGCTCGCCTATTTTTGACACGTCTTTATGGACCCTTCTGTTGTGAAGCTATTTATTCTGTGCTAGTGTTAATCAACAGCATTGATTGGTTATAAACTAAACTGAGAAAAGTCAATCCTATAGACGTCAAGCACATACCTGGTCCGAATATAAAAAATTTATTACTTTAATTTCATGAGCCCTTACTTACAGAATTAAGTTAGTAGTTACACCTGCATCGGTTCAAAAATGTAACGCTAGAATATTGGAGAAGGTGCCAGTTCTTGGTGATGTTAGAAACATAACATAAAACGCAATAAAGCCAAGTTTTCAGTCGAAAAACTTTATTGTCATAGCTTGAACTATTTTAGACCCATTTAGGTAAATTATATTGTGATTGCCGAAGCATCCTCATAAAAAAATGACATAATTCTTTAGGATTTTTTCACTATACATATTATATACCTATTTTTTCTGGAAAATAAATTTTCATAAGCATATTTTGTGATTGTGGTTAATGGAAGTTAAAAATAAAAAAATTTAATGCAGCAGCCGGCCAAAAATTAAGATTTCTTTCATTTGCAAAAAAAAAAACATTATTTTGCATTCTATGGCAAAACCCCAAATAAGTTATCTATTAAATTTAGTGAAAATATTCCAAAATCAAATAATAGTTTTCATGTCGCATGCACAGAGTGTAACAAACTGGATGTTTTTTTTGGGGGGTTTCTTCTATTCTGCGTGAGATAGACAAAGAGTAGGTAGGTGTACTGTGCTCGATTTTTGAGGGCAGTGGAAAGCAGTTGAATCTCAAAATCTTGATTCGTTTTGGAGATATAGGGCATTTTTCGTTTTTTAACATGTCAGAGAGTCCCTCCTTGTAATATGTTTTGATTTTTGCCAAAAATCTTCCTTCATACTACTCCAATGTATAATAATTATTGAGGTCTGTCGGTATGTCTTTGTCAACTAAATCCTGTAAGGTAGACTTTCATATTTTTTTATTGCACTTGTGTTGACTTTTTCCAATATAACAATCTACTGATGTTGTCCATGATTCTTCGCTATTTCCAGGAAGTCAGCAAAGAAAAGCAATACCTTGCTTACATTCGTCTAAAATAAGTTTTCCATTAATATGTGCAAAAATTTTACAAGCGTACTTAGTTCTATAATTAGTTGACAAAGTTAATGTCACTAGTGCAGAAAAGTACAACTTTCCGCATCAAAATGGATGCGACAAAGTGTACTACTACGGACTTAATTAATTAAATACTTCATTAGATCATACAAGAAAAAAATACCCGCAAAAAGTCATTGACTGTCAAGCACTTGATATCCAATGAAACTCTGCTGTCGAACTTGCACTGTCTTTAGATTATTTAAATTAGTTCTGAATCATGGTTTTCACATGTAGATATCAACGATCGTTTTTACAAACGCATGATTTCTTGTTTTGATAATCGATTTCAACATTGGGGTGTGCGACACCCCCACGCCCCCTCCCCCACATCTTAACTATAGGTATATACACAATAAGTATTTCTTTACTGTACTAGCAACTAAACTAGAAGCACAAAAAGCTGTATCTACGTATGTGCCACGATGTATGATCCTCGTACATCGTGGTATGTGCATAATTTAGGACCAATCTGCTTATGTTGGGTAATTACAACATAATATACCTACTTCCACAACTATGCAGTTGAATTTCTTCATTTTTAACCACAGTATCATTAACATTTTTCTTGTCAATTTTGTGCTCGGGGGTAATTTTTGCCTTAACCGGGCATTATGCATTCATTGCTATGTTCTTTCCTCTGCGTGTCTCCAATAACAATAACATTGTTACCATAATATTTTTTCTCTAGTCTACCTAAAACCAGAATTTAAGCTATCTCATCATCATTAAGCAATATTAAAACAATATACAAATCACAAATCAAATAACAAACATACCTCTTCATTTCTCCATGTTTTGCTCCCCGTTTTTATTGATAAAATTGACACACCATATCAAAATCTATGCAAGGCAAGTTATCAGGACAAGCTTTAACAAATCTTGTCTTCATTATAAACCGAAAAAATAAAGTATTCACAGCAAGATTCTTTTAAAACTGAGAATAGAATTTATTTAGTTTTCACTAAGATTATTAACCTTGGTTTCCGCGTTCCGCGGGCGAAAGTGAGGTTATATGCAAAGTACGGCGTTGCCGACGATTTTCTTTAAAGCATTGAGTAATATGTCATCTGTCATATTTTATAGGGGGCATCTAATAAGTTCAGAATGGGATCAGTAAAATCCAAATATTTCATTGAAATGCTACGAAATTTGATTATTTCTCATCAGGCGCATACAAACTGAATCTAATAATTTGCCTGCGAATGCTTGGTTATATAAAAAAAGACGAAATAAGTACTAAGAAAATAGCAGGTACTTATTGAAATTAGGGATCGTGACGTCACATTCCCTACTTTTGCGACCGTTTTTTTCAATTTTTGAGCAAACTAATGGGAAAAAAATCTGTTGGTTGGGTTTCGTGATTATCTAGACATGTTTTACAAATTCCAAGGCAAAAAATTATTTTTCATTCCTAAGTATACTTGTCCATTGCTATCAGAATTGCTATCATTCTAAATAATTCTATAGTTAAGACACATAAACTCCAGGATAATATGTATTTCTACAAACATTACTATATTATCGATAGCAACTTTGTTATTTCAATTAGAACACCCTATACAGGGTGATTCAGTTTTAATCTGCAACACTTCAACAGGTGATAGCAAACCAAAAAATAATCGCACTTTCTTCTATAAACTATATCATTTTAAGGACTTATAACAAAGTTACAGGGTGTTAAAGTTGCAAGAAATATGTGGAATTTATTGAATATTTTACAAACTAGTTGAGATATTTAAGTCATATTTGGTACACGTTATAACGGCATGGGTTATCATAGAACCTGTTAATATCAAACATCTTGAACAACCAGTGGCGTAGAAATGGGTAATTAGTATAATTTATTTTAGAAAAAAATAGAACCACCTTGTATAGCGATAAAATGTATTCAAATTCTTATGTAAATTTTTATTGTAAACAAAAACGTTCTCTTAGCATTTTTTCATGTGTCATGGTTTCATAGCAAATTTGATTTGTTCGTATTATTTCGGGGTACTTTGAAAAATTAACTTAAAACTTCGCTCCATAAGTAACACTCAAAATAGAAAAAATCTGTTTTTTACATTAAATACAGTAACTTTTCCCAATAAACTTACCCATTTAAGGTTTTACTTTTCAAGATACAGAGCATAACATTAATTGTATCTTCCTTAAATGTTTTAGACCCTGTATCTTCAAAACTGTAGCCTTAAATAGGTGAGTTTATTGGAAAAAGTTACTTTATTTCAGGTAGCAAACACATTATTTCTACTTTAAGTGTTACTTATGGAGCAAATTTTTTAGATAATTAGATAAGTACCCCGAAATATTACGAAAAAATCAAATTTGCTATGAAACCACGACACACATGAAAAAAATGCTAAGAGAACGTTTTTGTTTACAATAAAAATTTACATAAGAATTTGAATACATTTTATTGCCATACAAGGTGGTTCTATTTTTTTTTTCTAAAATAAATTATACTAATTATCCATTTCTACGCCACTGGTTGTTCAAATATCTCAACTAGTTTGTAAAATATTCAATAAATTCCACATATTTCTTGAAACTTTAACACCCTGTAACTTTTTTATAAGGCCTTAAAATGATATAGTTTATAGAAGAAATTGCGGTTATTTTTTGGTTTTCTATCACCTGTTGTAGTGTTGCAGATTAAAACTGAATCACCCTGTATATTAGACACCCTATATATTAGTGATCAATTTCCTGGGTTACTACCATATCAAACATTTGGAACCATTCAATAGTTTTTATTTAATTTCTTCTACGTACGTTTCGGCTGATAATAGCCATCTTCAGGTTATACAATATTTATTAAAATTACGAACATTTAACAATTTAAAATCAGCCAGCAACATCTGTTTGTTACGTGTAACATTTTAAAAACATCATAACTGTTCTTTTTATTTTATAAATAATATGTGAGATTGATTTTCTTTACAATTTTTGTCGACCAGTTATAAACTAAAACATGATGCAGAATGATGCCTATAGATTAGAACACCCTATATATTATTACACCATTTGGTTCCCTATTAAATTCCAAATCTTTTTTCTGAATATAATGTTTACCCTGTTCCTAACCCTTTCCGAGATATTCGCAAATTTTTGATTTTTTTTGAGTGTTGCAGCCATCGACTATAGTGATGATAACTTTGAAATTTATGAATCTGGAAAACTGAAATTTTGGTCTGTCATAGTCAACTTTATTAAATGGTCTGTATGGCCTTTTCATATTATTGTACAGGGTGTTCCGGAAAAAATCCCCAATATCAACATCGAAAAATTGAAAAATCTCATTTTTTTCAAATGGTTGCTTCGTTATTACGCAAAATACGTATTTTTGCTGCTCCATATCAAGAAATAAAGGACCTTTTCTAATAGGCGGCCATGGATTTTTCATTTGTGATTGTCGATGGTCGATGGCTGCAACACTCAAAAAAATCAAAAATTTGCGAATATCTCGAAAAGGGTTAGGAATAGGGTACACATTATATTCAGAAAAAAGATTTGGAATTTAATAGGGAACCAAATGGTGTAATAATATATAGGGTGTTCTATTTGAAATAACAAAGTTACTATCGACTTCCGGTATAACCGGAAGTGATCGGCAGTTGAAAATATTTTAGAAAGAAAGTTTACAACCTGTTATATAAGTAACCAAAATTTCAAATCAAAATTCGCACTCCATCCCCGTAAACTTCTAATGAACCACTTACATGACTCACCCTGTACACGAATGCCGACGATTACGATATGCTCCACTTGCGGAAAGTGAATACGCTGTCAGCTACCAAACGATTTTGTTTCATGGCTTACTAAATGATTTCCGAGATAATTTCATATCGATACGACAGGTAAGGTAGGGAAGTAAATTAGAAATACGTTTAACGGAATAAAAAATGAAAAAAATATCAGTTAATGAAATAACTTCCTTCTTCTTCCAAATAACATATTAATAATTATTTATACTTTTCGATTATAACAGAATAAATAATATATCATTGCATTTAAAATTTCAGAGTAAATTGTAATAAAAGGGAAATTTTTCAAATTGCGCACTCTAGCGGTGACCATGAAATTTGAAATAACCTTACTGGACAACCATTTGATAGAAAGAAGAAAAGCTCTCTTCAACAAGCCAAAATTCGACCAATTCGGTTATGCCAAACCGGAGTTAGCAGCATTTTTTTAAGTCAAGGCTTATCCGCCAGTTCCACCATTATTTGAAGATCTAGAGCCAAAAGCATTAACGAAAATTGTTCAGAATTTGCTGAGGAATGCAATAACATTATTTTTGATATATCTTTATTAGTCATTCTTTTGAGAAAACTCATTTCTAAATTTACTCCCCCTAGCGGCCGACCTACGAACTTAAAAATAATTTCCCGCAATTTTTCGTGACCACATTACTTAAGAAGATTTTTCCCCCCTCCAGCTCCAGGACTATTAATTTCCGAGATACGGAACCTCTTCACCCTTAATGAAACACCCTGTATATCTTTACACTTTATTTTTTTAAATAGAATTATGGCTACATCTCCCAAACTCATCAAGCTGCTGAACTAAAATTTGGCACTGCTGTGTTTTCTAGGATGGAGAATAAGCTGAAAATGTAAATTTCGCCGTATCTCACAGAGGGCGCCACTTGCCCTGTTTTTGGATCGTGTTTTTACTCCTAACTTTTTTGAAGGTTATCTTCTTGGCCCCGCAGGTCCGTCATTTTAGCGCATCTTTTCATTCTGCAAGAAAAAGGTACTCTTGTTTCATAACGCCCAAATCAACCGTTTGCGTTTAAATTGCCCAAACGTGCCCCAAAACACCTGTTGACTTCAATATTCGAAAAATAAAATGTTCACCTACTGCTTTGTTACAGATCAACTGTAGGTACATTGATAATGAAGAAAAAAATTCCAAATGAACATTGGTCGAAACACATTTGTTTTCTTGAAATAGTGTCCAAATTTTGTCGAGTTTCAGTCCGTTCCATTTTGCAAGTGAATATTTTTTTAAATAGTGTGTCCAAATTTTGTCGAGTTTCAGTCCGTTCCATTTTGAAAGTGAATATTTTTTGGGACATTGTTCATATGGGTCTTTTTCTCGCTTTAAATGATACAGTCGTTGTGCAATATTTGAAAGCAGTATGTGAATATTTTATTTTTCGAATCTTGAATTCAACAGATGTTTTGGGGCACGTTTTGGCAATTTTAACGCAAACGGTGGATTTTATCGTTATGAAACAAGAGTACCTTTTTGCAGCATAATGAAAAGATGCACTAAAAGGATGGACCTGCAAGACCAAAAAGATAACCTCAAAAAAGTTACAAGTAAAAGCACTATTCAAAAACAGACTGAGTGGTGCCCTCTGAAAGATAAGTAGAAATTGGCATTTTCAGTTATTCTCTATCCCCAAAAACATAACAGTGCCAAATTTCAGTTCAGCAGCTTGATTATTTCGGGAGATGTAGCCATAATTCAATTTCAAAAAATGAACTTTAACGCCCTGTACCTCTTAAACAAACAACATTTCGATAAGGCATATTAGCCTCAATCGTAATATTTTGGCCCAAAATATATGCGGTTGCACTATGTGCCATTACTAATGACTCACCCTGTATAGTTACCTCTAAAAATAACCAAGCAGCAAATTTTCATTTTTTAATAAATTGCGTCAAATATGATAAATCTTTGCATGGAATGTTAAAAATATATTGTCGACGATAACTATATAAAACTACGTATTGTTGGAATTAGGGGAAGAAAGGGAACCTATGAAATCTAGAATATACAGGGCGTTTAAAAAATTTGGCCAAGTGGTGTCACTTCCGGTCAAACCGGAAGTCAGAAATGAAAACTGTCATATGTTTTTATCTAATTGCTAATATTCTGTGTTAAAATCCAACTTTACATTCTTTGGAAAAATATACTTTTTGAAATTAATTGAACAATCAATTTATCTTTAAAATTACCGAGAAAATCGGGTTTATCACGTTAACTGGGACACCCTGTACTTTTCTAATTTTGGAATCTAGGTTGGAATCACAACTGGCAAGAATAACAACACGAAGATTGGCAGTAAAACATTATAATATACACATTGCATAAAATACAAACAATTTCTTGAAAATTAATATCCCTCCGGAAGTAATAGCAAAGTCGAGAGAAAGACTTTGGTCACCTGTGCTTTGGAAATAGTGTAAACATATATATTTTTTGCAAGTGAGTAGGTGCTACGCAAATTTGGTTCCACAACAAACATAAGTAACAGTAACTGAGCAGCAATAATCACATATAAATACCTAAAGCACGCCACTCTCGTCACTCAAATGACAAGCTGCATTTTCACACGTATTTACCTAAGCATCCCAAGTGTGTTTTTGATGTTTTTTTTTAATTAGGTATTAGATTTCTCAAAAAGTCAAATGAATCACTACATTATAGTGCGTAGATATGCGGGCAAAAAAATTAGCCAAATGTGTTGGGAGGAAAATGATAATTTACCAAACATGGCAATGCAGATTATATTACCGAATATTGCTGAGATACTGCATTTCTATGCAAATTGTGATTTAGCATTTCTATTAGTAAAAAAGTTATATCGTAATGAAAAATTAATATCATTATACGAGGTAGTACATGTATAATAAATCAATAGGGTACTTGACGAAATTTTGCAAACTTGATAAAACAATTCCTGGACACTTGCCTAAGACCCTACTATTATTTAAAAAATATATATTGACGTAATTAGCAAGTTATTAGACTTTCTTTGAAATTTGGCGGGAAAGCACTTATGACGTCACAGGTGTTTTATAACGGCAATTTGGCAACATAGCGATACCACTAAAGTGTTCTGAGACATAACCTTATTCGTCAGTGAAAGTGCAAGGAAAGTTGAAATTTCAAAATTCTAACCTCAAACTCCCAGACTTATGATGCCCCGTGAAACCACTTTTAGCGTTGATTGATTCCTTCCTCGATCGACGATTTAGTCAAGAAGGGTATTTTTTTTCGTAAATACTTATTCAATAGTTTTTCTGTTATTTTTTTTTGGCTAGGTTGGGCTTAAAGTCCGGAATTCGGGCTCAGTAGGTACTATGGCGTCTTCATAAACGCGCCTTCAAGATGCTCCCTACGCCGAGGTTCTCTATTTATTAATAACTCATAATACAGTACAGTCTCGAAAACGTGAACTAATTAAGGATGGCCGTGTTCATGTTTTCGAATAATTCACGTTACAGAACATGGTAACTACAATAAATATTAAAATATAAGAAATATAAAAATAAACCTTCATTATTATGAAAAATGCATAAACTAAAAATATTAATTAAAAAATGGCGCGTATTATAGTGCACACAACTTATTTTTTAGTAAAAAAGTCCAATAAACTCAATTGTCGGGACGATTTTTGAATTGTCTTCGTAAGACCTGAATATCGTCATGGTCAATATTATTCTGTTCAGCCTATTCCAACCCTTTATTAAAGAAGATAATTGCTTCATTGTGATATACTCTATTTTTGATTGGAATAAATTGATTGGAATAAATGCAATTGTTTTAACAGAATTCAACCCAAACACTAATCTGTCCCTGCTGCAGCTTGTTTCTCACTATTGCCTAACAATAATAAAGCGGAATACAAAATGCGATTCGATCATTTTTTCCGTTTTTTTCGCGAATGTTCACGTTTTAGAATACGAAATTTTTATCGTTTACGTTTTAGAGTATGCAGGGGAACGAAACCAAAGGTTCATGTTTTTGGATGTTCACGTTATGGTATTCACCTTTTAGAGACTCTACTGTACTGTATTCTTACTAGAACGTAGGTACAAACCTTTGCAGTTTTATCCCATGGATTTCGGCAGTCCATGATACCATACCTTACACATCTATACCTTACCTTACACATCTATAACTAGGTCCGCAAACAATATATAATAGTAAATATCAATAACAAACTATAATAAATGGCACAGATATTATCTACTAATATTTTGATTTAGCGAGATACGGAATAACAGTTAGATGACATGTGGATATATGAATATGGTTAGATGCCTAGGTGGGCGGGTAACGTTGCCAAATACGCGAATATTTCCCCCATTATTGGTACCTGAATATTTATAGTATGTTCCGTATACAGATATTTTAACTAAAGTGTTACGTGGCAGAGATGAAGGATATAGTTTCCAGCGTGTGCAGCATAAACAGACACCATTTTGATATTAAGGAGTCAATATACGGAAGGTATTCGTAATAAAAAGTCTTTATGTGACAAAATTTGTGTGTGCAATTGCGTTAGTTAAAGCTCAAAGGTTTCAAAACATTAAGTAACAGATATTTATAGGCAATCTGGAGATACTTGAATAGAAAACTGCAATTTGCCTTTGTTCCACGAATGATTGCAAACGGGCACCGGCAACGTTACAGTTCCATTTCTCCTGCGAGGCACAGAGTTGCCACGTTTGGCTTTCTGGACAATAGAACGGCGAAACTGTAGATTTCAGCCTGAACAAAATTGTGTTGGTGCATCTACTGTAAACAGAGTACAATTTTAGAACAATTTTAGAGCAATTAAAAATATTGTCAAGTACCCTATTATAAAGTATGGGAGTAGGAAAAGTGCATACAGTTATAGTATTAATAATTTCAGTGATCAAAAGGGTGCAAATACTTATTTATGTATCTATACGTGCTATTAAGAAAGGCAAATATGTCCGGCGCCTAAACGCCGGCGCCCAAACGTCCGCGCGTAAACGCCTGCCCCTAAAAGTCCTCTACCGCGTGGAAATTGATCAAGGAATAGTTTGCACCATTCCAAGTAAAGTTATTGACATTAAAGATGTGAAGATTTTTCGACTTTCATGCTCAAAATTCGAACACCCTGTAAGAGATAAGGTAAACAAATTCATAAAAAGAAATTGGTCACAATTGAAAATTATAGAAAGATTTTTAGTACCTGTAATAATTATTCCTAGTTCACATAATCAACAATCATGAATGGTTACCCTACACCCTCTAACCCCTTCTAGTAGCTGTAGAAGACGCGGATGTCTCCTACATCTCACCGCTACTAACTATATATCAATTGGAATAAATAACACCTAGCCGATGGAACCCGTATCTCCGGTAGCTTAGTTGGTTAAAGTGCCTACAGCCACAGTAGGAGTCCCGGGTTCGAGTCCCGGCTGAAGTGCATTTTTTTTCCATTAATATCCTTTACCTGATATGCCACTAAACATCATGTATTATTGAACATTATGATTGTTTATCAAATTTTCTCTCAGAATTAGCAAGAATTATTTGGGACCCGCAGAAATAAGTATTTATCAACCATACTAATAACAATAACAATAGGCTTGCTAAGAGGTTAAAAAATGATATACAGTCATAATTTTCATTTCTGAGCAATTTTTACTGAATCAAGAGATACTAGGTATAACATAATGGTTCTGCATAATTCAAATTTCAAATGTCGATAACTTTTAACCATAATGATTATATAAAATTGTCAATAAGAAAATATAGCTACTTACAAAAATAGGTATATACCATTCCAGTATCAATAATTGTGAATTGATTGGAAACAAAATATATTCAGAGACATCGAGACGTCACACGACGTTTTAAAAAATATAATCTATTCCTTGACCAATGCCACTTCATGCCATGATGCCACTTTTTAAAAACGTTCCGCGATTTCCTAAAAATGGGCTGGGGCGTGAAGTTTGGATGATAAGTTTGCATGACCCTGTAGGTAATATATTTGGCGATTAAAATAAAATATTGTGATCTTTCATGTTATTAATTTACGGAGAGAATTGGACAGTAACACATAAGATAAGCATTCCTACTCAACGTTTTACGTTTTATGTGAAATTCTACATCTCTCATCAGTTCATCAGTCATCGGTCCATAGCCTATGAATACGTGTTCAACGCGATCTTTTAATAAAGGTACAACCGTCAGTAACCTAAACATAGAGTGTTGATTTCCTAAGACACTAGAAACAAATTCTAGAGACACTACCAAAGTTATGAGAATGTCCATGAGGACTTGGCATTCCTTTTGCAAAGCTATTTATTCTGTGCTTTTACTTATACCTGACTAAAATATTCAGTCAACGTATGGTATTTCTAAAGTCACTTGAAAGGGCATAAAAAACTCTAATTGGCGTCACAAAAAGAATATAGGACATAAGCTTCACAAAGTTTTTTAAAGATACACATATTACAATATTCTACAATCAATATAATATTTCACTTTTAAGGGTTTTTTAAGGGTGTCGTCAAACACAAGGTAAAGGTTAATGCACCATACAATATTGTCGAAAGGTCTCTAAAAAGCCATATCGATTACAACTATTTGTGCAAGTATATCCTAAAATCTGTGAAATTATCGCACGCCTATCCACCGCATTTCGCTGTATTATACAAGTGGCCTATTTAGGCGAGCATGCAGTCACTTGTTTTTAGTCTCTGTCTCCTTCATCTCCTTTTACTTCTAATACCAGGTGCGGTTTAATATGGTAAAAAAAGTGTTTTGTCTCGTATTTTTATTGCTGGAAGCGCCTGTTCTCCAGCTACCCTGGTAAAATATAAATGAACTCACTTGGAACACAGTATACGAGGCGCGATCTATTTCATAGCATTTACCACGCTCTGCTACTGGTAAAAGTACCAGAATTATCAGCAGAAATCACCTGTATCAAATTCAAAGGTTTCTACGCTGTTCCAAGTGACTTTAGAAATACTATACCTACCCTTTAACTGTTGCGTGACGGATTTCTTTCCCTCCCCATATTAGTGTAGTTTATCGTTTTCGCTTCGATATATGTATATTTATATTTTCTGTGACCTAAATAAATCTGTTTTTCTGTCGACAGAGATGATCTGTACCTATATTTCTATGTGCCATTAAACTAAAAATGAAATTGTGACTCGTTTCATTTTACTAGTAAACATTATGTGTGCATAAACCCAGTTTTAGCGGAAATGTAAGTTCACGTTTTTGTGTTTTTATTTTAATTTATATAAATGTGCCTATGCTCCAAAAATGACTAGTATACATTTTAGTTCTATCATTAGCTCAGCCACTGAATGAACAAAATAATAGATATTGACGGTTCTTTTGTTTCGGGAAAATACTAAAATTTATACTTTGGTAATTATGAAACCAAAAACAAAAATTATTGTTGACGTTACAATCTTTGACACATTAAACATAGAGCAGAACTTTGCAATAATATTCTTATTTGTATTCGTTCTTCAAATATTTACAAATCGTGTTATGTATTCGATTTAGGAATTTTTCTTTCTGTGTTCTATATATACTTATACAGGGTGACCGTATTTCGAGTCTATGCATGAGGATTTTGGTTATCTTAAGAGATACGAGGTCTGTTAAATTGGGGCAAAGTTGCGCATTTGATGCAGAGTAACATGGTAAAAAAATGTTGGTTGGCCCTTCTCGTTTTGAAAATAATGCGATAAAACTGAAAATGGTCGTTTTCGGTTCTATTTTTTTAAACGAAAACGAATGGCGCTGGACATTTCTAAGGTAAACATTATTAAGGCATTTTTTTACAAGAAATCTAAATATTACCTCGCATTTTTTTTCTCGCCTCCCTGGACAAAGATATGACAATCAACTTTTATTTTCCTTATGGGCGCCATATTGGCTTTTTGCATTTTTGATAAGATAATTTTTTCTGGTTAAAATGGTATGTCACACATTATGCTTTAATTTGTTTTTTTGCCGTAATATCAAATTAGTCGTTTTTGCATGTAGAGTGCCTTGGAAACGTAAGCCCCATAATGTTTGACGTTTTTGCATATAGGGTGCTTTGGAAACATAAGCTTAGTTACCCATTGTTGCGAAGTGTGCTTTGGAATATTGTTTAACGGTTTAGTAAAAAATCAGTTAATGATTAAATAAATCATAAACGTACCAAGAGAGTATGATCTGAGACCTTATTGATATTTATTCGTCATTTGCCATATAACACAGAACACTAAAAGAGTCAAACTGGAAACACAAGAACAACAAAAACCTAGACGAGTGGACAATCCTATTTTACAATAAATGTTCAATTATTTGTCCTGCTCCTCAAGGCACAATGCAGCACGTTTCCTTAAATTGTTTATGGCTCGTCCAATATCCCTTCGACGTCATTTTTATATTTGAGGAATAATAAATTTAAATCATGTCACGCTTTTCTTCATGTGAAAATGCCTTTTTTTCAGTAAAATAAGGTATCCGTGACACTTAAACTTAGACAACGGAGGGGAGAGGACGCGTAACGTGTACCTATTTACGGACCATAGCAGAGATAATTTGGTGCCAGACGTCGTATGTGACAGCAGGTTTAGTTTTTGTGATTTTCTGCTAATACAGACTGAAGACAATGTTATTTTTGTGGCATCATAGTGGTGTTTTGTTCAGCTTTTGGTTGCAAGAGTCGAAGTGAACAGAAAGTATCAGGAATAACCTTTCATAGGTAAATATTTATATATAGGTATTAGAAAAATAGCTTCAAGGAAAAAAGACATTGTATTATTTGTATACCGCCTCAAACAACTAAAATTTTGTTGATTTGTCACAATTTGGTCCCTTTATATACCAACATTAATGCTATTTTTCATTCTTTATCAGTCCCACGCGATACGCCACTGGTGGTGCCGAACTGGGCACCAATGACGTCAGAGCATATAGACAGGTTTGTTTTGATAAACGCTTGACGCCCAGAACTAATCACAATCTAAGCGCTCCATTGAATTATTCCGAAAATGTCGCGAGATTGTCAGGAATTGCCCCTTTTTGTCGAGCCGTAGCGAACTTATTTCGACTCTGGGCTCGGAGGCTGGCATCGTTAGACCATCCCCCGAGTCTTCGGGTGAGGTTCCGATGCTTCCGGCGCCCCCAAACAAGAAAAAACATGCGATATCTAAGTGTGATTTTGGAGGAACTATAACCGGGAATCACCGGGTGTATAGTTGGTTGATGGTTGACTTTCTGTCTTTGTTTGCAGCATGTTTTTAGAGTAGTATGGATATATTTAATCTTGGAGTCAAAATAAAGGGCATTTTAACAATGGGGCACCACGTCTATAGGTTTTGACGTCATTGCTGGGCACACTCGATTTGGCTGGATTATGCCTCCTCTCTCCCCTCTCTTGTTTAAGCACTTAAAATTGTACTAAACTATCAAACGTTATGGGGCTTATCTTTCCAAGGCATTCTATGCAGAAATATCAAATATTATAGGGCTTATGATTCCAAGGCACTCTATGCAAAAACGTCAAACATTATGGTGCTTACGTTTCCAAGGTACTCTATGCAAAAACGATTAATTTGATGTTACGCAAAGAAAAACAAAGTAAAGCATAATGTGTGACATATCATTTTAACCAGAAGAAAATCCTCTTTTCAAAAATGCAAAAATCTAATATGGCGCCTTTAAGAAAAATAAAAGTTGATCGTCATATCTTTGTCCAGGAAGGCGAGAAAAAAAATGCGAGGACATAGTATCCTTGTAAAAAAAGTGCCTTAATAATATTTAACCTAGAAATGTCCTGTCCGGCCCCCTTCATTTTCGTTTAAAAAAATAAAAACTAAAACGACAATTTTCAGTTTTTTCGCATTATTTTCAAACGAGAAGGGCCAGCCAAAAATTTTTTTACCATGTTACTCTGCATCAAATTCCGCAACTTTCCCCAATTTAACCGACCTCGCATCTCTTAAGATAACCAAGATCCCCATGCATAGACTCGAAATACGGTCACCCTGTACAGAGGAAATATATTAATATTTCTAAATATTTCAAAGTACTTGCGCTGATAGGTTATTTCCGAAATACTAAGAATGTCATTAGGAAAAGACAAGACAGGCATAATTATTAATCTAATATTTATATTATTACTCTTGAACTTCGACTGACCTAAAACACCACACAGACAAGACTAAGTGCACTTAAAAACCAAATTAACTACAAATAGTAAAAGGCTACTTTTAAATATTATTTGTTTAAATTAAAAATACTACTTTAAAATACAACTTTAGAACTCATTGTTACTTAAAAAAGTCGAATAGCCTATTATTGATATAACTGTTTTTAAAATTATCTGCCATTTATATTTTTAAAAGTAGAAGTGTTAAATATTTGGAAATTTTCCCGTGACACTATAGGTCAACTTCATGTGCTGTACTACGTACATACATAACATAGCTTTTATTTTAAATATCTAGGTATACCTATCTTCAACTATTTGTTTTGGCGTCATTAAATCCACACAACAAAATATTGTAGAGAACAAGTGTAGAAGTGCCTACATCGTACATGTTCTTTAGATGTTTGCTTATAAGCCGCAAACGCCAGATATTTTAATAAGGAAATAATTCCTGGAAATCTGGAACTTTGCTTAAACCTCTCGATCAACGTACTAAGTTTTCTCCCTCGTCCGATGTAAGCACTCGCCGCCATATTGACAAAATTTCGCCGAAATTGAGTTTTTTTTTGGGAATATCTCCTAAAATATCGACTTTTTGCCAAAAATACTAGTTATGAATATTAATCCCAGTAAATTCCCTCAAGAAAGGTTCTTAACACCTTTTGCCTAATACTAACCGTTTCGGAAATAATGCTGAGCGAATTTCGATACTTTGCGCAAGTATGAGAAAAGTGTTTTCTACTTGCAAAATCCACTAGTTCTGATGCGATAAGCACTCGACGTGACCACTCAACTGTTTTGAGGGAATTCCATGGCACACTTGACTTGCCAGATTCCTTTAAAATTTCTATTTTGCTCAACTTTGGCACTCTCTAGAATAGAACTCTCGCCTGTAAACTTTTTGTTCAAATTTGGTTTTGGGATGCCCGAATGACGCTATGTTGTCAGATTTTAAATAAAAAAATCGTAAGCGTCTCTGGATTTACATTTTTATAAGTAATAACGTCAAAAGAAGCGTTATTAAAGAAAAGGTTTTTGAAAATATTTCACAAAATATCTATATTTTTTTCATTTGTACACACCTAAAAGTAGACACACTGTATGTAGAAAAGTAAACTATACTAAAAATGTAAAGCGCTTGTTGCATCCAAATTAGTAGATTTTGCAAGTAAAAAACACCCTTTACCATACTTGCGAAAAAGTATAGTAGGTATGGCTTTATCTCCAAAACGGTTAATCTTATATAAAAAGTGCTAAGATCTTTCTCCTAGAGAATCTGATATGAGAGAATTTAATGCGATTAATATTGAATACCAGCATTTTCTCAAGAAGTTGATATTTTTAGGAGATATTCGTGAAAAATTTAATTTCGGCGTCATTTTTTCAATATGGCGGTTAGCGCAGACTTAGACTTCGCACGAGGGGGAAACTTATTAGGTATGTTCTTCAGGAGGTTCAATTAAGGGGATTAAAACGACTGCGAAATACCCCAGGAGTACAAAAAAGGTATACTTATCGTCCGTGTATTCAGGGTGATGCAGTTTTTATTCTGGAAACTTCGTTAATGAATTAAGCACGTCGAAATATGAATAAAGTTTATATAACCATATATACTGAAAAACGTATCGTTTTCGAGATACAGGATGTTTGAATTTCAAGAAAAAAATCGTTTATTTTTATAACTTCCGATTTGTTGGATAGATTTAAACCACATTTTGACACAACACTTCCATTATGGTTTTCGAATTTTATGAGAATTTCAACCCGCTCAGGCCACCAGTAGCGGATTTATGGGGGTTCATTTGCATTTAAATTAGGAAAAAATAGTACGGTCCTGAAAAATGAAAATTTTAAGCAGCCATTAGAAAGACCATTGAATTTTCTACAAAAAGTTTCTCTTGGTATTTTTCACAATCTGTTATAGCTTGGCTGAAAATTTAATTTTTAGTCTGCGTAATCTATAATAGTTTTAAATTCTTATATTTTACCTAATATAGGATTCTACTGTGATTTTTACAATTATCAAACAATTATCGAAAGACCCAGTACAGTCATTTTAAAGAGCTTCAAGTATTTGTGCCGCTACTTAAAAATATGCCGAGAATTTATAAAAAATAAACGATTTTTTTCTTGAAATTTAAATATCCTGTATCTCGAAAACGATAAATTTTATAGCATATTATGTATATATAAACTTTTTTTCACGTTTCGACGTAGGTATACTTAATCCATTGACAAAGTTTCACGACTAAAAACTGTATCACACTGTACAATATTTTTTTTTGTTCAAACGTACTTATAGTTTAAAACGGTTTGAGGTTCTGCTGAAACAAACCTATTGATACACGACAAAAAAGTACTTTTTCTGACAATCACGGACCAATCACAACACACCATGCAAATGTCCTTCTTTTCGATGGTACGTTCCGTCCGAGAAATAATATCAATATGTGACACATACGAACAAAAATAATATGAGACGATTTTATTGTGTAGAAAAATAGCCAGTATTTCTGAAATTTTTACTTTTAAAGATCTTGACTATTTTATAGTGTTTGTTTTCATATTATGTCGGTCACACCTCTGGTGCTGTGTGCGGGTTATTTATAGATTTTTAGTTATCAATGAGAGATCTCTGGAATGACCCAAGGGTTTATCTGCTTATACACACACATTTACCTAGTGAATATAAAACAGGCAGATGACGAATAAATGGTTTTATATGCATGACCGTGAAACAATCCGGATTCCAAACATCGGACGTTTTCAGTTAAAACCATAAAATATAGGAATACGTGGATATTATTTTTAATATATAGAAACGTTGATCCCGAGACAAAAGAGTTGGCCGATTGTGGGAAAAACCCAATTACCTGAGAACTCAAAATTTATAAAAAAAAATCCTTTCGAGATCATAAATAATTGAAAATTACTTGTTTGTCATACGCTCCCAAAAATAGCTAATTTACGGACTTATTTAAGTCTGTAAAATGCTTCTTTTTCGGCCTCTTCCCTAAAAGTCATCATGGTAACCTTTGCGGACTATTCCAAAATTTCTTAGAATATTCTTTATGGTAAATGGCAAGAGACTTCACAGGAAGTAAATCCAACACGATTTCTTTGGCACGAGACTTCACAGGAAGTAAAATTTAGAAATCCTGTTGGATTTAATCCAACAGGATTTCTTTGGCCTTATTGAATATATTCGGTATTTTGAAACATTTTAAAATTTATGTCACTTTCTGACAAATTTCGAATGATACCACAAAATTATCAAATAAACAAACTTGTTGCTATGATTTCAAAAATTATGGAAAATTTGCAAATTTAAGCATTCTGAAGAATTGTAAAAACCGTATAACAAAATTTTGGGAGCGTATGACAACAAATAGTGTTTGTCACACGTACCTAAAATGTTTTTCATCTGCTATTCCGGACTCGGCTAACCCCTTGTCCGGAAACAGCAATGATGCGGCCGGAAAAACTTCATTTTAGGTATACTTGTAACCAAAATAACAATTTTTTGCAGTTTTTACAAAATCAGAAAAAATGACATTGAGTCGCTCTAAGCCATCGAATGTTTTCATTTTGAAGGGCACTTATAGCCAATTACAAGCTTTCCTCACACCACGTTTGCCTTCCTGTCTTCTCTTACCTATAGGTGTATGTTAAAGACATTATTCCGAATAGGCGGAATAGGAAAACGGTTATTCGGATAAATTTCGGAAATATATTTATTTATTTTACTCCAGGGTAAGGCGATATGCCATGTAAGCTCATCTGATAAGTTGGTATGTCATCTTATCCGATTTGTTTACTTCAAAGAAAACTTAAATTTGGTGCCTAAGGAGTTGATTTGAGACAGTTTTACCTGCCGATATTTTTGTAGGTTATACACTAGCAATTTCATAATTAATTTCCATCATCTACCAAACAGGGCAATGAAATTTCTAAAAATATTCTTACCTGCTGATAAATTATTTTTTCAAATAATTTCGTAAAAAATACTCGAAACTTCCGAGAACAATGTGAATATACAAAATTATTGAGGCGGGTCGGAAACCCACCTGAAAATCTGACATTTTGTTTTCCATTATAATAGAGACCAAGACCAGTGACCACGTGTGACTGCCAAAAATATTTAGTTTAGTATGTTTATGTAAGGATATCACGTCTGCCTTCTTGCATTTTTTAAAAACACGTGTGTTAATATTGTCGTATGAAAGTAGGTGAATTATAAGAATATAAAATTAACCTTTACTTTGGAAATATCTAGGTAAAATTTTTATATTATTACCTGATTTGTAAATTTTTATTATAATATTATCGCAGCTATTACTATTTAGGTAAACCTATACCTTATACATAGTAACTATAAGTAACTATTTTTTAACTAGCTGATTCTTCCGCAACTTCGTTCGTGTGGAAAGACGTCATATCACAGAAAATATATTCGTAGTATATTTTCTGTGGTCGTATATTATAGGTATAGGTATCTATTCAAGCTTTGAACTTTGAAGCCCCATTTCACCCCCTTAGTGAGTTGAATTGTATAACATCCTTTCGTAGGGAATGTCTACGTCGTTTAAGGAACCTAACTTACCAAATTTCTGCTGCTAATTCCAATTTTTATAATAATAATTTTCATACATTTTTATAACATAATAAACATAGGTGGGTAGGTGTATCTGTAAATTGTGTTTAGTTTGATATTCTTGAATAGAAGGTAATGTACATTTTTGGTGAAAACCTTCTTGTTTTAGATTTAATTTGTAAAATTTGGATACCCACCAATTTATTCTAAAATACAAGGTGGTCCATTAGTGTGTGGACGGAAAATTGTTGGGTATCGTTGAACTTTTTTAAAGTTTAGGCCCTCAGCCAAGTGTAGAGCACTTAAGACAACAATTTTAAAATATTTTCACACGGATCGCTATTCGTATACAGGGTGTTACGATACAAAGTTGTCCTTTTTTAAATGGAACGCTCTGTATATTACTGCATATTTGGATTGCGGTCTCGAACCAATAGAGATTTTTTGTTCAGGTGCCAACACATCAAAAATATTGATTAATGCCGTGGTTAAAAAAAATCCCTTTATAAGAAATAGCATTCATATACTTAAATATTTTCAAATGGCCTCATTTCAACTAATTCATTTAATAGATCTCCTCTATCTATACGCTTAAAATTTCGAATTTTGATTCATTCCTTAATTCTATTAGTTGCCTTAGTTCAAACAAAATACAAAAGTGTGAAGATGGTCATCAGTCATCAATTTTACTCGATCTATTTCTGCGTATGTCTTGTCTCTGAAATGCCAACTATGTCATAGTTAAACGACTTAATGTGCTCTTTAAGATGTGAAAAATGATCAGTTAATGTTCTAATATTTAAAAAAAACGCCACCGGAAATGGTTTCATTTTATATAAGAAAACAAAAGTAAAATTTGATTTGACTTGGTTGTAATTCCTAAACGGACCCGAAAAAATTAAAAAAATATGTTCTTTTCTGGAAAGTTTTCAACACCCTGTATATATGCAGAATCAAGCGTTTTTGAACTAATGTTTATTAAGAATATGTGTTTATTTTAGCGAATTCTACCTTGTGTTTTCGGCTCTGCCTTTAGATGTGACTCACCCTGTATAATATACATATACAATGTGTCCACCCAAAGCGGTATTATAGGTGTATGACAATTTTTTTGCATTACAAACCCAATTTTTTGTATTCTGCTCTTGCTTCACCCAAACACTATTTTTAGTATCTTGTACTTTCAAAAATTTATAGAGGGCGCTGGTAGCAGCTTAAAAATAAAAATCGCATCAGGTAAAGTGCCTTTTCTGTGCGAAATATTGAAAAATTTTATTAGAAAAACTTGCTCAGAATTAAAAAATATGACGTATCAAATTACATAACTAAATATTTTTTTATTTATATATATTTTTAAATTATTTTTATATTTATTATTATATATTTTTAAAAAATATATAAATAAAAAACATTTAGTTCTGTGATTTGATACAACGTCATATTTTTTAATTCTGAGCAAGTTTTTCTAATAAAATTTTTCAATATTTCGCACAGAAAAGGCACTTTACCAGATGCGATTTTTATTTTTAAGCTGCTACCAGCGCCCTCTATAAATTTTTTAAAGTCAAAGATACTTAAAATAGTTTTTGGGTGAAGCAAGAGCATAATACAAAAAATTGTGTTTGTAATGCAAAAAAATTGTCATATACACCTATAATACCGCTTTGCAGTGGACACATTGTATAAGAAGTTTGGTTGTTAAATTACGTTAAATAAATTTCTAAATTCAACTTGTGGTATGCCCATAATAATAGATTACATTTCGTTCCTCTTTTAACTCATTAGGTATAATCTATAATCCCAACACTAAGAAAATACCACTCCTGCTGGACAGTCATGGTTGTGGGATTATAATTCGTAAAATTAATAAAAGGTATTATCGATAATAATAATAATAGAACGTTATTGCCCACTTGGAGTTTCCATTTACATGACAAAAAATTAAGAAAAGTAATACAAGTAGGCAGCAATTAAATATCTATCAAATAACAAGCCTCTCAGTTGCATGTATATAATAGAGGAATCTAAATGCACGTCACAATCTGAGATGATCTCATTGAAACTTTGACAAATCTGATTAATAAGTGATCGCAATCCGACATTGGTTCTTGGAGTATAAAACGTAAAACAGCGATTGGTTCGAAAATTCGCTGCAGGAATAACGAAGTTCAGAAGAAACAAAAGCTCAAGACAGTAAGTGTAGTATGCCGTAGAAAATTTTCAAACGACAAGACACTCTACTAGTGATATTAACGAAAATATTCACCGTTCCAAAAAACCGAGTATAGTTTTTAGCTGGTTCTTGACAACATTGGAATCCTATGTCACTGCATAGGAGAGAGCGATTAACAGTCTATATGTTTTATATCTATAATATCTAAACTTTCATCACAACTGTCAGTAATATGTCAGTTGTGAAGCATATTTCTGAAAAGAAACTGGTAAGCAATAGTAAACCTTAATTTATCGATTTTTTAAAGTACTGCGCATTTTGGCCACATGCAATCACAAGATCTGATGTTAGGCAACAAAAGTAGCTAATTCTTGCAAAACGACAACACAGCCGCGACCTTCTTGTCCTAACTTAATCGATTTCTCCAATTTACCCTCCACATAGAAATTGTTATTGAACCTTGAAGTTCAGTTTCACAAGTTTTGTATATTTTCTTCATTCGACTGGCCAGTTCAAATCGCATATACGGCGAACCAGTTAAATTTGGTAGTGTCATATGGCTTTGGTGTTTGCATTTCTTCTAAATATTTTAAACTAAAAACAATCCTTTTGTTACTAAAAAAGGAAATGAGCACATTAGGTACGTCTTTACGTCATACAAGGGAGGTAATTTGTTCCGCGGCATTTATATATGATTACAAGATCAAAATTTTACATTTTACACCAAAGTCGTAAAAAGATTTGCTTGCGATGTGCATTTTTGACATTTCTAATAGTTACAAGGGAAGACATATCGCCTTCATGTCGATATAGCTGCTTCGGGATAGTTTGAAAATATTCACCAAAAGAGAATCGTTTATTAATATTATCTTCATAAAATGCAATATATACTATCGTCGTTCGCGTATATTTTTTACCTATGATTTTTGTTTTATTAATAAAAAGGGAATTTATATAAATTAATAATTATTTTACTGCTGTACTGAATTAGAGAAGTTGCCGCAAAAGAGCCACAGGAAAACCAGCTAAGAAATAGTATATTATACGTTATAGGTACTCAACATCAACACCCCATAATTTCATTATCACATAGTACAACATCCATGAAAGCCTTAAAATAAGAGAAATAAAAATTACACAGAGAGTTTTGAATTTATTAAAACAAAGGTATTTATGTATTTACTTACATTTGGAACGACGCTAATCCGAAATAAAATTCACATTTAACAAACGCCCATTTGTTAAAACGTTATAAAACAAATTTAGATAATTATAGTTTTTATTTATGAAATACTACATTAACTGCCAAATTAACCTATTTATTCATGAACTGAATACGGATGCTTAAATATAAAAAACTTCATTCAAAAATAACGAATAGAATTAGGTCCAAATCTCCCCCTAATTCAAAAAACGCATCTTGGATGGATTGTAGCAGGTTACTATATGCTTTCAGATCCAACAAATTAAAAAATAACGATTTTTATCGCGGCTGTCGATTTAACAAAAAACTTTTTTTTATTATTATGCATATATCGTAAATTCCTAATCTCTAATCTAATTACTAGGTATATCCAAGTAAAGACAAAAGCAATGCTCACAGAAACTATCCAAGAAGTCTAATTCGATTTACCACATCCATAATAATATAGAGCATACTGGAATTAACAAAAAAATAAAAGCACAAAGTAGCCTCTTACAGACAACCAAAAAAGATAACTAAAACTATATATTAAAAGCTAAAAGAACCTTTCAGGCTAGTTTGATGAATTTCTGGTCTCTGGTTGGAATATAGTACAATATAATACAATATAATTTTGAATAAACGAGCCTTTTCGACTAGTTGAGTTTTTTTCCATTTCTGGAAATAAATTCCCAACTTTTTAAATATTGTCTATAGCCACCTTTGCATCAAATATTTTAACCCATATTTACTCTAGTTCTATTGGCCTACAATTAAATAATGATAGTATCGAGGCCGATAAACACTTCTCTTTAATTGACTTTTCTCGAAAGTTTCAAATTAAGAGCGCTTTTTCTTGTTCGGTTTCTCTAATTATTGGTAACTGGTAACTCTCTCATGTATTAAATTAATTTTCGTATTTTGGTAACTGTCTACATTATCAAACTGTCTGAAAAAATCTTCAGACCATTTTGATTGCATAAATATGGTTATTAGACTATTAGACTAGTTGCCACCAAAATAAAAAAGGTGTTCCGTAAGTCAGAATCCTGCAACTAGTATGCAACCAGTTACCTGTATCCTCAGAAAAATAAAAAACATAGAAATGGCATCTATAGATTGAAATGTTTGTAAGGGATAGCACTTTTTATACTCTATTATTTATTTACTAGTTAAAGTTTGACAGCGTTGCCAATAATTCATAATGAAAAACTTATTTCCCTGGTAATAATTAAAATAATCTTCATCAGGATCAAATTGCAAATAATAGTTTTTCAACAGTGGTTTCCATTGTATGTAGGGAGTAGGGACATACCCAATCAGTTGAAAATACGTTTGCTTTGAAGTAAACAATGGTAGATAATAGGTATATGTTATTTATGTATTGATGAGATGAAGTCTGCCTGACTAATAGATTATCTAGTATTTATAATTATCTAGACACTTATTAGGCAGTATTTCTATACTATGTGTAGTACTTTAATCTGTGATACAACTAAGGAAACAATAATATAGGTACTGTACTAGGTACCTACAATTACCAATACCAATCGCACAATCTGACAAACGCGCAAATCAGCCAAGAGTGTGCCTCTCCTTGTGTTTGACACAACTGGTGCTGTGTCTTTTAGAAGTGTTTTTAAGTGTTTCTTAAGTATTCGTCGGTTTAAAATGCATATTTATACAATTAAGTTATATGTTATGGGCAAAAAAAGTGTATTGTTTGCAAATCAAGCAACTCGCCAAAGGAGGTTACATATCATGCGTAAGTACATAGGCGTACCTAGTTCGGGGCACGGTAAAAGATACCTTTACCACCAGAGGGAAAATAATTCTCAACATGGGTATCAAATGAAAGGGCTCGACGGGTAGAAAACAATAAGGTAAATGACGTCATAATAAATCTAATATGGCGGCCTCCCCAAGACGGCGGATTGCCTAATTCTTCACAACATCCTCGACATGGGTATCCAATGAAAGGATTTGAAGAGTAGAAAACGATAAGGTGACTGACGTCATACTAAATCCAATAGGGCGGATGCCCGATGCCCCAAGATGACGGATTAAATTTCTTTACCACCCTTCTGAGATGGGAATCAAATAGGTACTAAAAAAGCACAAAATAAAATAAATAATAAAAAAACCTTTTTAAAAACAAGCTTTTATTTAAGTAAGCCATTTACTAAAACAGATAAAATAAGTTTAGGTTTTCGTTAAGATAATTCAATGCCAAACTGCGACAAGCTTTTTTAAATCAAAAAGCTTGTCGCGCAAACTGTAAAGAAAATATATTCTTTGGCATGTACTTGCTTTTATCAATTAATCACTGTCCCATAAAATTAATTGATACCTACTTTTATGAACATCTCGCGCGACTAGCTTTTTGAAGTGTGGCATTGAATTATCTTAACGAAAACCTAAACTTATTTTATCCGTTTTAGTACATGGCTTAAATAAAAGCTTGTTTTTAAAAAGATTAATGCCTGGTTCATGCAACAACTTTATCTTTTAATTTTACTTTATTTTTAAGAAATAAGCAATGGCATTTGTCCCTTGATTTGAACTGACCAATGACATTTAATATTTCTTAAAGATAAGGTAAAAGTAAAAGATAAAGTTGCTGCATGAACCAGGCTTTTATTTTTTATTTTTTTATATTGTGTTCGCCGAAGAATCCCCAACTAGTAACTGTCAATAACATTGATAAGTTTGAATTTTAGAATTGACGTTTACTAGTTCTAGTTGTACCTGGGGTTATACTTCAATTTTTATAAAAAAAATTGAGATATAAAGGCAAATATACTTTTTCCTATTTTTATAACTATTTAAAAAAAATAAGAGGTACGCCACTGCCTTGTAATCGTTAGCACCAGATCTGTCACCCAAACTGTAAACATTATTTTTTTTATTATGGGAACAAACTTGCGAATACAAAGCCAGTTCTACGGTTTTTACTTTTCTGAGCCTGTATCTAATATACTTGTGCCGCCAGAACCCATGCGCCACTTCCCGTGCTTCGATACGTGCCATTATTATATATTTGTCAAAATCAAAACTTCTCGTAATTTGCGAAATCCTATAGATGTAAGTGCCAAATTGGGCCATGTTTTGTTATTTGCCATTTTTGTTAGTAGTGCAAATAGCTTGCCGCTAGCACAGACCTATATAGCTTCGCTAAAGCTATATAGGTCTGTGCCGCTAGCCACAGTGCAATGTTCGCTTTTAAGTTTCTAAGATTTTTCACAGAAAAAAAGTACAAATAAGAACCTGTACCACACAGTACCATTTTTATTTTAAAATAAATATAAGCAATCGGTTTCGAATCTCTTTGATTGGATATGTCCTTGCTAATTAAGTAGGTAGTTGAAATAATGTATACCCCAATGACGTCAAAACCTATAGACGTGGTGCCCCATTGTTAAAATGCCCTTTATTTTGACTCCAAGATTAAATATATCCATACTACTCTAAAAACATGCTACAAACAAAGACAGAAAGTCAACCATCAACCAACTATACACTCGGTGATTCCCGGTTATATTTCCTCCAGAATCACACTTAGATATCGCATATTGTTTCTTGTTTCTCGAAATAAGTTCGCTACGGCTCTACAAAAAGGGGCAATTTCTGACAATCTCGCGACATTTTCGGAATAATTTAATGGAGCGCTTAGGTTGTGATTAGTTCTGGGCGTCAAGCGTTTATCAAAACAAACCTGTCTATAGGTTCTGACGTCATTGGTATACCCAAACGTTTTTATATGTCTGTCAGAAAATATTACGATGTACATATATAATGCCCGCCTTCACCTATGACGTCACGAAATCGTTAGGTGGCTTGTCTAGCGGAGGTAACAAGTCATAAATATCAACAGCCATCAATTTTAATACGAACACTCTATACAATAGTCATACTGACATGCAACGTGTCTCCAATTTTAACGGGACCCTTGATGTAGTTTGGCACACATTGCGTAGCAGCTCATCGAATAAATAAAACACGTTGCGGAGCTAATTTCGTAATGTGCCGTAGTGGCTTTTAGGTAGCAGGCAATGACGGGTGGGAAAAATAATAGCCGCTAATGCAAGCGCGATTAATGAAATGGAATTAATGACGGTGTGGCTTACGGTTTTGCTGAAATTTAAGTGGACATAAATAACAGATAACAGGTCGTCGTTTGAAGTTTTGGATGGGTTTAATTTACTAAAATTCGTTCTTGCAACTTACTATCATTTCTATTTTGTGAATAATTATTATTTATAAATTTTCAAAATTTGTACAACATCTATCCAGAAATTTGAATTTGGCTTTTTCATTTGCATCCTGTTTTAGTGAGTAGGTAGGTAGGAAATCCAATTGTTTTTTTTGTTGCAGACCTACTTTTTCATTAGCATTTTAATACTTCTGTGAGCAGTAATAATATGGGAAGTAAAATTTTTCAAAAGGATCCCAACATCTATATCATTTCTTGAATTTGCCTTTCTGGCCAGAAAAGATTTGAAATTTTGTTTAAAGTTGTTTCTTCGATTTTTCCACTTTGCGTTCTCAGGTGTGTGCATGTTACTTACGCAAAATATGATAAAGATCAGAATGGAGCTATAGTTTAATGGACTTTTCGGTAAGATAAGGATTGAAAGTTTGAAAGAAAACAAATCTGACATAATAACGTATTATTGCCTCAAACCTAAATATGTAAACGATTTCTTAACCAATGCGCAGAAGTGAAATTAAATTAAAGCAATCAAGTAGAGGCAACACCAATTATTCGATGTTGCTTAATTTTCATTGTTTAATTGTTGCAATTTGGATGCGCCAGTCCATGTAGGTACATGTACCGGGTGTTCACGTATAAACTATAAAACTGCCTTATAATTTTCTTATTTTGTGTGACATAAAGTTTTAGATACAAGTTATAGATAATTTTATCCAATTTTCTGGGATAGCACGATAAACTTACCCACGGTATGTCATTGCGCATCTTGTGACGCATCAGTTGCGAGTCAGAATTTAAATTGCTCCATATGTCTTGTCTGCGGCTGCAGCAATCGATTTTTTGGCAAGATTATTGTCCTTGGGAAATCTATAGTACTTAATTTCCGTTCCCTTACTGTTTCTGTTATTATTTGGACAAACGCTGACTGCACATCCCGGCATTTCTGGCCTATTTTAAAGCACTGTCGAGCTGGACTGGCAGTTGTTTACACTTTTTTCTTGACACATTAAACTGTAAACTATAAAAAATCGTAAAACATAACCGCATTTTGAATTCGTGACTCGCAACTGACGTAGATGCGCAGATTTGCCTTGTTTTCGGATTCGTTACTGACATACCGTGGGTAAGTCTATCGTGTGGGATAGTAAGAAATTTTATACAGAGTGTTTCGCAAATGCGTGACAAACAAAATTTGTATTTTCAAAATGGAACAACCTATATTATACGTACTATATATTTTTGCGTTTTTGAAATGTACTTGTCAAGACAATCAAAATGATATCAAACTTTTCGTCATTATGTTATGCCGTTTTTGAAATATTCCGTTTACAAATTTTATACTAAAATTATTTAACCTGAATTTGCGGATCTCGCCATAAAGATAGACGACCAATACCATAACATAAAATATTATTTGTTTTAGACAAGACAATAACGTAATAAAATCCCGAAATTTTTATGAGCTTTACGATTTTCCTGAAATTTTTATTTCATTTCGAGAATAACGAATATCAGTAATAATGTTACTATATATTATACGAAGAAGCTTATACACCTTTTTGAATTTTACTATGTTATTCCAATAGGTTAAAGCAATTACTTTTTGTTATTGCGTTGATCATCTAACTTTATAGGGAGATCCACAAATTCAAGTTAACTAAATTTATTATAAAATTTGAAAACTAAATATTTAAAAAACGGCAAAATATAATGACACAAAGTTTAACTTTGACGAACAGATTTCAAAAATACAAAAATATATAGGGTGTTCTATTTTCTATTTTGCGAAACACCCTGTATACAATTTCGTACTATCACAGAAAAGTGCATAAAATTCCTTATAACCTTTGTCACACAAAGGAAAATTATAAAGCCGTTATAGTTTATACTCGAAAATTTATCCACAAATATGCATTTTTCAGAGAACTTTATTTGAATGAAAAAATTACCTTTTTGATCGGCCCGCTTTGTGTAAAAATATATTTTTTGAGATCTATGACCTACTTTACGAGATAGGTATTTTTGAAAAAACCGAAAATTTCTGAGCAAAACCAATTGCTTACTTTATTAGAATTTGGTAAAATTTTACGGTTTAGTGGCTGCTCTCTTAGCAACCACCCAAAAAAGTGCTTAGTTTACTGTAGCAGGCTGTGGCCTCGAATGCTGTACTTTCATGTTTTCATTATTTCGTAATTTCATATTAGGTTGCATATCTTCGAAATTCCTCGCGAGGTATCTCTTGGATATTTTTAAAAATTTTCTAGTAGGTATGCCGGCTATAATTCGAATTCGAACAGTCACTGAATCATGAAATTTTTCAAAATTCTGATAAAGTAGGCTAAAAGCAAATCAGTTTTGCCCGCAAATGTCATTAAGATTTTTTTTCGGTAACTCTTGAAACAAAAAAGCCAAAGAGGTTTTCGGATTTTTCAAAAATATCTCGGAAAGTAGACCGTTCCTATAATTCTCCAATTTGTTTTTACACAAAGTTCATAAAAAAACAATTTTTTCTTTCAAAGAAAGTTCTGCGAAAAATGCATATTTATCAAGATATTCTACATCAATAGACACCCTGCTTAGTGAATATACCTGCCCTGAGGTCTCGTAAAATTACCCATTTCTACGCCACTGGTTGTTCAACAGGTTTTATGCTAACCCATGCCGTTATAACGTGTACCAAATATGACTTAAATATCTCAACTAGTTTGTAAAATATTCAATAAATTCCACATATTTCTTGCAACTTTAACACCCTGTAACTTTTTTATAAGGCCTTAAAATGATATAGTTTATAGAAGAAAGTGCGGTTATTTTTTTGTTTTCTATCACCTGTTGAAGTGTTGAAGATTAAAACTGAATCAGAGTGTCCAACTTTAAAACTGTACAAATCCGTAAAATCTTCATTTTTGGAGATAATCGCCTACACTTTTTTTTGTTTGAAAGGAATTCAAACACCGCTTCTTTTGGCCTTCCTACCATTTTCAAAATGCAAATCCAGGGCCGGCTGCCATTTTTTTATTCCCCCGGTTTTCACGAAAACCATTTATCGAATTTTTTATTTAAAATCTGACCCCACAACATTAATCAGAACACATCAAAACCCCCATATACGAAATTTGAACAAAAAATATACAGGGAGTGCCATTCTGTAGGGTGTCAAAGTTGCGCAAAACAGGAATTTTAAAGAGATCTGGCGAGTCAAGGGTGCCATGGAATCCCTTCAAAACAGTTGAATAGTCAACAGGACCATTCAAAATATAGGGGTGAACAGATTTAGTACAAAAATATACAGGGTATTTTTCTCTCAGCCATCTGAAAATTCTGAAATTTTATGAAACTTATAAGGATCAAGAGTGCTCTGGAATCATTGAAAAAATATTGATAATGAACACAAAAGTAATGTATTTCTTTACAAAATGTCAACTAACAAATAAAAACAATTTAAATTATTGGAGCTTCCTCAACTAAGTCACTGTCTAAGATGATACATTTTCTGTGCGTTTCCTGTTGTGACGGACCAGCCACCTTAACTGATATGGACTTACTGACTGGCAGGCTTCTGTATTTTATAGATTTAGTTTAGTTATAGTTTATAGTGTGTGGAGCGGTTTTGATATACTCGATTTTTGACCCGTATAAAGTTCCAAAAATTCAGTAATTTGAGATGGCACAGATAAGAACACTCTGTATATTTTGTACTCGACTTTTGCACACCAATATCTTGAGTGGTCCTATTGACCATTCAACAGTTTTGAGGGGATTCCATGGCATACATGACTTAGCAGATGCCTTTAAAATTTCTATTTTGCTCAAATTTGACACCCTGTATATATTTAATTCAAATTTGGTATATAGGGGTTTTGGGGTGTTCTGATTAATGCTGCAGATTTTAAATAAAAAAATCGCTAAATGGTTTTCGGGGGTATAAAAAATCGCAGCCGGCCCTGGATTTGCATTTTGAAAATGGCAGGAAGGTCAAAAGAAGGGGTTTTTAAAGGCCTTTCCAACAAAAAAAAGTTTAGGCTTTTGTCTCCAAAAATGAAGATTAACGGATTTGTACAATTATAAAGTTGGACACCCTGTATGTTTATCTGTATATATTAACTCAAAACTAATAATTTATTTCCTATATTTACCGCATTACAAATACACATATTTTTCATGAAAAGGTAAGAAAAGTCAGAAACTTTTTTACGTTTTCACTTGAAAACTACTATCAGAGATGAGCACTGAAGTCGTGTAATAAATCATCAAAAAAGATAATGGAAGTTTCAGTAAAGCCCGAGTTACAACGTGAAAAAATATTTCACCGATAGAAACGTCGTGTAAAAATCATTAAGGAAGACAATGAGCAAACCGTGCCCAAAAATTTAAAAATATAAATGGTGTTTTCCCTAAAAAATTGAATCTTAATTTGACACGCAATACCTATGAAAACACGTTAACCTTTAAAAAAGTTTAATTCCTTAAGGAAGAGTTAAAAACGTCAACAAAAGTGTGTTTGGTTGACTGCATAGATAGAATTTTATTTACAATTAGGTGGGAAAAGTAGAGCGAATTTCAAAGGTTTACAAAAAATAGGGGTATTTTTAAAATATACATTGACACTAATGACACTATTTTGAAAGTTATAGCCGATAGAAATTAAAAAAATAATAATAGCGGCTATTTTTGAAATTTTGTTTTTAGTATTTATGAATATTATATAAATACCTTCATTTTTGGTTAATCGTTCAAATTCGCTTATATATTTCCACCTAGTTTTAAATAAAATTCTATTATTTATACAAACAACCAAGCATACTTTTGATGAGGTTTTTAATCCGCCCTTAATCCAAAATCCCTCATTTATTGTCAGTGTTTTACATTTATTATTATTATTTTTTATCTAAAAAAGTCATGGCAATTATATTATGGAATATTCCTGTATTTGAATATGGCCCGCAAATATGAATTCTTTCAGAATCTATTAAGATAAGCGAAAATCGTACGTACCTACAATAATAATACTTATTTTAGAATGGTAACATTTACCACCAGCATTATATTAATGCGCCAGGCAGTTGAACGAAATTATTATTCTTTCAAAATGGAAAAAATTAAATCATTATTTCCTCAATAAAAAGATTTTGGAGATTCGAAAGATACTTATGTAAAAAATGTTTCACTTGTTTGCATAATTGTCACAATTTAAGTAGAATAGAAAGTGTTTTTGTAGTTTCAATGTAGCAGTTTCTATAACAAGTACACACCTCGGAGCGCCACCAACTTGAGGACTGCCCAGTTGTGGCCGTGCTGAAACCACGGCAGGCTTACAATCGCCTATACACAATACTCCATTTATTAAAGCCTGTTTTACAAATAACAATTTTCGTCCCACAAATGATTGCTTTTTTGATAGGGTAACTTTGTGTAACATTTGAGATCCATGGCCAACTTTCAGAGATATTTTTGAAAAACCCGAAAACTGCCGAAATTTCTTCGGTTTGTAACTTTTTTGTTTCAAGAGTTACCGAAAAATTTCCCCCAATGTCATTATTTGTTGGCAAAACTAATTGCTTTAAGCTTACTTTATCAGAATTTAAAACAATGCCACGGTTTAATGGGTGCTCTCTTAGCACCCACCGAAAAATGTCCCATTGTATTGTAGCGAGCCGTGGCCTCGAATCCTGTACCTTCATGTTTTAGGTGTTTTTTTCCCAACATACTACATTGGAAATCTTGGAAATTTCCTGCGAGGTATCTGTATCTTGCACATTGTTCACATTTTTGAAATTTTCTATTATCCATGACAGCTATAAATAAAACAAAAATTTAAGTAGAAGAAAAAGTGCGATAGTCGACCATATACAGTACTGTTTCGGGACGGTGATCCCTCATCAGTATGGCTCACCCGACACCCGACTATCAATTGGTATAGACAAACGTGCCTAGACGATGAATTTACTATGGAATCAATTAATTACCGAAGAAATCAATTGATCATGGAGTATTATAACGATATAGCACACCCGAAGGTGCGCCGATCAAGACCAGTGGCTTTGTCCCGCACCCAAGTAATTAATTGATTCCTTAGTAAAAATTTAAGTGTTAAGAGAGCACACAACAATCGATGGTATATTTCCGAATTCTGATAAACTAAGTTTAAAGCAATCAGTTTTGCCCACAAATATCATTAAAAAAAATTCGGTAACTCTTGAAACAAAAAATTAACATGCCGAAGAAATTTCGGCGATTTTCGGGATTTTGAAAAATATCTCAGAAAGTAGGCCATGGATCTCAAGTGTGTTTTTACGCAAAGTTAGCTCTTCAAAAATGCAAATTTTTTTTTGAAAAGGTTCTCAGAAAATGCATTTGTCAAGATTTTCTTGAGTGGCCCTTCTTAAATAGACAACCCTGTATTTTTGTCGGCAACTTTTTGAGAACACCCTGTATATCAATTCTGAAGCTAGATTCGGATTCTCCAGAGAAAACTGCATCATCCTGGTTAAGCTAGGCTTTTTATGTATAATACTAAGGATATAAT
Organism: Pseudeuparius sepicola; assembly: GCA_963920635.1. Taxonomy (NCBI): domain Eukaryota; kingdom Metazoa; phylum Arthropoda; class Insecta; order Coleoptera; family Anthribidae; genus Pseudeuparius; species Pseudeuparius sepicola. The sequence continues at coordinate 57,011,397 of OY987301.1, read as the reverse complement.
CAGACTTTATTTGAGACACTTAATGTACCCTGAAAAATTTCTCTTTTTGCAATGCGAAAAACACAATTCTAATATACTTAGAAAAATAGTTATTTGTGTAACTAGTGCAAAAAGTACATATTTGTTGCACGGGGCATGAAGTTTTCAGCTGGAGACGCAGTCGAGGTAACTGAGGGTCAAACTTCATTTAAAGTAATTTTTTGAATTTTGTTTTCTTCATTGCCTGTGAAGGTCTCAGGTTCTTCACTTAAAACTCTTTTTCGAATTGTTGTGAAGTTTCCGGTACTGGTACTTGGGCCACCTTCTAGAATTTGAGCAGCTATTTCAGTTTTTTACAAATTGACTCCTCAAGGTAGCCCTCAGCTATGCAGTTGAAGACTTTCATCCTCCATGGCGTTTCCCTCCCTCCATTGGGTCTGTCCCAGATTCCACAAGCAATGTTGCAGAAGATCTGCGAAAACAGTGTCCTGTGTATTGCGTTGAGTTTTCAATCTTTAAGTATTTTGCAATATCGCACTTGGAATTTTACTAAAAGTATTTACACCAACAGGTTGAACGGAGCATTTTCAGTTATAATATCTTATAGAAAATCTAGTGTGACTGGTAGACTGGGAACGAAGGGATGCATATTTGCGATACATTTCAACAAAATTAAAACTTCTAATTTTACCCCCTTATTACAAAATAAATAATGATCGAGGTTTGTTTGTCTTGCTAGCGGGAATTTTCACAGTAATGACAGAATCCACGTCGTTAATATCATTTTATGGTAATTTCTGTAACTCGTCTCTGAGTTCCGTACCACCGTACAATATTCAACACTACATATTTTTTAAAAATAATAAATAAAAAAGAAAAAAAGTTTGCCCCAGAGCGTGGTTTCGAACCACGGACCTCTGGATTACAAGCCCAGCACGCTTCCACTGCGCCACTTTACTGTTTCAGAAATGTTTGATACTAGTTAGTTAGCCGTGTCATCATTGTTAATGGAAATTGAAAATATTACATTAACTTTATTTTACTTTTATTATTTATTTGTTGTTATAGCGGCCACAGTGGTACACACTCGGTGAAGATTTCAAGTGTCTACCTATTACGGATCAAAAGATACAGCCCTATAAAGGATAGATGGTCTCCCGTGGCGTTCTCAAAAATATTCTACGAGATTTTACATAAAAATACAGCGCGCCCGTATCTGAAAAAGGCCCCCACGGAATAACAGATGGGAATCTGAGCCCCCAAAGTCTCAAATCGATGCGAAATTTGAAAATCCTCCATACCAAAACAAACCCAAATGTCAGTCGATGTTTACAAATATCGGGCGTGCGCCTCGGCTACGATGTATACAGTACGATCCCGGCGACCTCTCCAAATCGCGAAAAAAAAGCGGCCCAAACAACCGAATGGCTTTTTCGATCGGGGGATAGGGTTGTTGCCCATGAGCTCGGACGGCCGTACGCCAAATTTTTTGCTCAAAATATCGAAAACTGCGTCCTGTAGATGAGACCGTAGGTCCATAGGTACATGTATTACTACACAGGAGCGGAGGCCAAAACAAGGCCTATTCGTCCGGCAGGGCCGGTAGGCGCTTGTTAACAAGGCCTATGGTCCGGCAAGGCCGGTAGGCGCTTGTTAACAAGAAGAAGAGTATTTAGTGGAGACGATAAATCTCGAAGGTTCATGTATGGATTTGCTCGAATTGCCGCCAATATAACGTTATTCTCAGGATGCGGGTGTTTTCAATGAGGTTGACCAGTCCGATGAATTTTAATAAAACACTGCCAGTTTCATTGAAAATGCCATTTACAGCGGATGCTTTTCAATGGGAGCACGTTGGCACGTTGGGGATGTCTCAAGTTAAACTCTGCAACAACTTCTCTCGTACTACGAGCATGATCACCAAACAACCGGATTATTTCGATTTTTTCTCTTAATAAAAGTCAATGGCATTTTAATTCAGTGATCACTGACTGGAACTTAACGCAATAAACTCGAAGTTCCGTCTGAGTGACATTTAACACTAGTGTCAAATTATTATTTTCCATGGCACCCTCATTATTAAATTAAAAAATGAACTTTCAATATTAAAAATTCGAATTTTGACATGAAACTCGATATGTGAGGTTAGAATAATATTTTGAATAACTTTTTCTAATAATTTTTTTCGATATCTCTAACGCGAAGCAAAATATTGCATATTGGTCCTATTCGCGAGGTCCAAGCAGGCTGCGGGGAAGGGATGCACCTGACATTTAAGTTGAATATACCTAAATGTAGAACTCATCGAGTTCTATAACAGTGCCAAGCCTGAAATTTATATCTACAAAAAAACTACAAGAGTGTTTTCAACTTTAAATGCGACACACTGTACAATAAACATCGACTACCTATTTAGGCATAAATTTCAAACGCGAGTTAAATGGGAATTATTGTCCTCTGCACTTTTTATGTTAATTATGCAAAAAATACGTCATTACTACTAAAAACAAACACACAAACAAAAAACATGCCGGAATTAGGTAGGTACCCACCTCGGTACTCTTATATTATAAAAGTACTTTTCCGCACTACTTTTCCGCACTAGTGCGGAAAAGTGGCACTTTCTAAACTAAAATGCGTGCGGAAAAGTAAATGCGTGCGGAAAAGTGTCTTACGTTTCCGCACGCTTGTAGAAAAAATTGTGTTCCTAACTCTTGCGGAAAAGTGGGACTTTCCGCACTTGTTAGGAAATATACTATTTATTGTCCACGAATGTGTTCTTTTTTCTTTTCAAAACATAGCCCCTCCCCTGTGTATTAACCCATGAGCCGATACTGTGTTTGACAGATCATACTCACGTTATAGAATAAAATAAATTCATCTATTCCTTGATTTTCTAACACACAATATTATGTGGGGGAGAAAGGTTTGGTTGCTTTTGTTTTCATATCCGTCCTGCCTATTTATTCATACTGTAGGTTGTAAATAAAAGGCATACATTGTATACCTACTATTAAAGGTAAACAAATATTAAGGCAGAACACGTAGAAAAACATGAGTACTACATTCTAAAAATATTTTTCATTAAATAATGTTAATTAAATTCCAATAAATATTGTTAACCTATAAAGTTAAGTGTGTTTTAAATATGTTTTTATAAACATTGTTGAGACCTAGTGCCGGGCTGACTTAAGGCGGCCACCCCCGACATAGATAGATAGATGCATATGCGTAGGTATAGCCTTTAAAAAGTATGCCTTTTTATATAGGGTATTAAAGGTCTCACTTGAAAGGTTAGGTAGTTATTGTAATTTTGAAGGAAAAAAGCCTTTTGTAAATTTATCGATTTTGGGTATAACTAGGACTAAAGGTGGCCTAATACGCCTAGTTAATGATTTTAATTGATGTTTGAGACAAACTTATGAAAACGTACCGGGTGATTCTTTTATGCAAATCCCAAGTTTTCTCATTATTAACACCTGGTAGGTGGTTTTTGATATTGGGTATTAAGGGTCTAACTTTCAAGGTTAGGGAATTATTTCCATTCATTTCAATAAACAGCCTCAAAAGAGGCTGATTGAGTTGTTCAAATGTCACTGTTTAAGCTGTATGAAATAAACGACATTTTCCTGTTAATTTTTGGCGTATTGGAAATATCAGAAAACCTCTCGATAAACCTACTTGTACTCCATCAATAATAAAAAACATATCTACATGTTACATGAATACCGATGTATGTTTGACAAAACATCGTAAGATTCAAATTTTACGGGAATCAACTTCTATATTATTTATTTTTTATTTTTACATGGAAATCAAATCAAAAATTGAGTATGGTCCCTGGACACACTAGGCGCCCAATCGCTTTACAATATATCTTAAAAGAAATCGATTGTAGCTTCTAAATTTTGTAATATCCCGATTTAAAAAGTACTTAAAATTCAAAATAATATTGTAAATAAAGTGTAAATGCTTCAAAAACCTCCATCATAATTTAGTCTAGTAGATATTACTATAATAATAATTTAATTCTTTTATAAAGCAAAAACATTTTATATGTGGTGTCGTTTTACACCATAGCAATAATACAAAAAAAAATAATAAAAGGAGTGCAATGATTCCGGTGTTCTAGTGAAAGTGTAAATTGGGTTAGTTAGGTATTCATAATTATTATTAATATATGCAACGAATTTCGAGAATATAATATGTGCATATGTAATGTGTCTCTGATCTACGGCAATTCCAAGCACATTAATGTAGGTTTTACCATGTAGAGTGTTTATATGTTTTTGTATACAGGGTGATTCAGTTATGATGTAAAAAAACAACCACATAGTTGGGGAGGCCTACTAAAAAGAAAAATGCGAAATTTTTTTTTTGTCGGAGTCTAAAACATGAGGCAAATCAACCTTACTACCCGAGTAACTCGGAGCTCCGGTGTATGCTATGTTGCCGTTTGTGCGCAGCGGGCAGTTCCGCCATACCTAAACCAGCCCACTTGCCGCCGTCGCAGCTGTTCGGGCAAATGAACTCCGGCAGCGGAGCGGCCGCTGGTCGTTATTACTGTATCATAATAGATTCCTTATACGCGTCAAGGGGTTCTAATTTGCGATGCTAACGAACAGAATAAACTTGTACGTTTAGTCTGTGTAGAGTCAAGTTACAGGTGGCATTTTTGAACAACTCCTCTAAACAGTAGTGATATATAGTGCGTTTTTATATGTTTGTACATTTTGTGATCAGTTTTAACTGATGCTCAACACATGTTTGGACATTACATTGACATTTACCAAAGAAGAAAACGATTCACATTGAATAATCAAAAAGCGAGCCAAAAATGTAATAAATAAACTTAGACCATGACGTTTTTCTGGTCGCAGCAGAAAAATGTTTCCCTAAAAATTTAAAAACGACAAAAATAATCGATCTTTTTGTATTTCTTCAATATTTATATTCAGATTTCAGTGAAAACTTAAAAAAACAAGTAAATTTACAATACAGGGTGGTCAGATAAGAATGCAAAATGCTGTATCTCGGAAACTATTCGTCGTAGAGACTTGCGGTAAAACATTTTTAGAATAAAGTGGCCAGGAGAAAAACCTGAAAATTATTTTCACATTTCCAAGATAATCACCAGGGGGCGTAACCGCCATCTTAAACTTTTAAAGTGATTTTTCACTGAAATCCACCTAGTAATGTTACCAAAATAATATATGCTTTTTAAAGGTAAGCTTTATTCGGGTAATTTTTGTTTAACACTTTTTGACATATCTATTAAAATAAAGTGGTGGGGAGTGATTCAATGTTTTTTTTTAAATAAACAGCTGTAACTCCTAAATGACTGAACGGATTTTAACAAACTTGGTCTCGTTGGAAAAAGCATTTATTGGTCCATCAAACCCAACTTACCCGTGATATATCTAAGTCTCGGTGATGCCGCTAGAGCGCGTTTTTTGATATAATAACAGAAAATTGCAAAATTCTCGAAAAAATTAAATGCAATAATATTACTTTTTTTCATAAAAATGTAGTGAAATGATACCTAAATAGGCTAGTGAAAACCGTATCTCGGTATCCTATTCCTAGCTGAAAATATCAAAGAAAGAAAATTTTGTTTTATCAAAAGACGCTGTGTCTTTTTAAAGTTTTATGAAATTTTAAAAAGACGCTGTTACACCGGTATTTATTCTTATTTGTCTTTTTTTAAGATTTAATGATAAACTTTCATAATTTTATCATTTTTTAATTATAAATGTATACTTAGTTCAAAAAATTAAAAAAAACGTGTAGGGGCATAATAATCAATGCATTTAATATGCAAATGGAAGGTAGGCAAAATACGAAGGGTAGGCCATGGAGGAAAAACAAATGCCTAAAACCAACTTGTCAACAAATATTAAAATCCTATTCCTAACTGAAAATGTTTTTTTTTTAATAAAAATAATGCTTCCTTAAATGCTCGAACTGTCTTCCATCACAGTCAATGCATTGCTGGAGCCGCTGATGCGTGGACATTACAGCAGCTCCAATGTCGACAAGTTGATTTTAGGCATTTGTTTTTCCTCCATGGCCTACCCTTCGTATTTTGCCTATCTTGCACTTGCATATTAAATGCATTGATTATTATGCCCATACACGTTTTTTTTTTTAATTTTTTTGAACTAAGTATACTTTTATAATTAAAAAATGATAAAATTATGAAAGTTTATCACTTAAAAAAAGACAAATAAGAATAAATACCGGTGTAACAGCGTCTTTTTAAAATTTTATGATAAAACTAAATTTTCTTTCTTTGATATTTTCAGCTAGGAATAGGATATCGAGATACGGTTTTCACTAGCCTATTTAGGTATCATTTCACTACATTTTTATGAAAAAAAAGTAATATTATTGCATTTAATTTTTTCGAGAATTTTGCAATTTTCTGTTATTATATCAAAAACGCGCTCTAGCGGCATCACTGAGACTTAGACATATCACGGGTAAGATGGGTTTGATGGACCAATAAATGCTTTTTCCAACGAGACCAAGTTTGTTAAAATCCGTTCAGTCATTTAGGAGTTACAGCCGTTTATTTAAAAAAACATTGAATCACTCCCCACCACTTTATTTTAATAGATATGCTAAAAAGTGTTAAACAAAAATTACTCGAATAAAGCTTGCCTTTAAAAAGCATATATTATTTTGGTAACATTACTAGGTGGATTTCAGTGAAAAATCACTTTAAAAGTTTAAGATTGCGGTTACGCCCCCTGGTGACTATCTTGGAAATCTGAAAATAATTTCCAGGTTTTTCTCTTGGCCACTTTATTCTTAATTTTTACCGCAAGTCTCTACGACGAATAGTTTCCGAGATACAGCACTTTGCATTCTTATCTGACCACCCATTGTGCAACTGGCCACTGTGCACCTGCCTTGCCAGGCGAAGTTACCACCTGACTAAGAAATCGCCGTTAATAAGGGGTTTTAATACAATTATTTTGGTTGACTTTAGAATTCCATTAATTTCTGATTTGTATTAAGCTATTTTTTCTTCCCCCTGTGGATATTTTTTTTACATCATAACTGAATCACCCTGTATAACACTATGCTAAACTTTTTATCCTTTGAATATAAGGTCACCCATAGGAAATAACTCTTAACTAACTAATACAATTATGATTGCGAAATTAGTACGAACTACTATCCTGATTTAATGAAATTTTGTTTCAAGAATTTTAACAGCAGGTGCGCGGAAAACTTTAAAAAAATTTGGAGTTAGATTTATATGGTATTACCCGCTGGTTTTTCGATTAGTGATTAGTTCATTTTTTCTCTTCTCAGATGCTTGAGAAATATGTTTATATTCTAAAGGTGGTGAAAATTTCGATATCCAGTGTTATCTCTGCAACAACGAGAGATACAACATCGGGCGAATTAGACAAAAGTTACTGTCTACAATGTTCTGTTACGAAAACAAATTATATTATTCGTAACTAAAAAATACGCGTTTAATGTCGACTATAAAATAAAAGATTGATATTTCTTAATATATATTAAATTATTTACGTACCTAATGAAAAAGCGCGGATCGCTTTCTGGGGCCTTATGTTTCTGGGGCCTTATTATAGTGGTTTAACCAAAAAAATTTCCTTAGATATTCACAGATATCTGGAGTGTCCACAAGCAAATGCGCTGTAGACACATATTTTTTTACAGGTGCCAAGTCTAAATTAAGCAAAAAAAATCGGAATATCTGTCAGATAAAAACTATCATCTTGTTCAGTTTGTTCTTTGAATCCTTTTACTAAACATATACACAAAAATGTGTTTGTATAATAGATAAATCCGTATGCCAAATTTTAGTTAGGTATATCTATAAATAAAAAATGATTAATTATTAACGAATTCGTCTACTTCTTGAAACCCTCCGTATAAGATGAAATAATCAAGAAACTTAAAAAATTGTTTACCAATTACGAAGTTTCTGATCTTTAACCCATTAGTATTTAACGATAACAACAGGTGGGTCATAGCAAGAATCCTTTTTAAATCCTTTGCGCAGAGGTTTTGGAAAACCCATTTTTTTCATATAATCGTTCTTCTATTAATAATTAAGGCCTGGTTTTATAAGTCTAAACTAACAGGTTACTACGTCAACAGTAATTACCTTCGGATTCTGAACAGACAATGCCCGGACCGCTGAAATTTAAACAAAGTTGGCTGGGTGTGAAGAGCGGTCGGCAGTTAAGCAAGTAGGTACTACTGAGTAATTAGACTCCAACTGGTTAGATGAAGTATCAAGTGGTGAGTAAAGACTAAAATTCATATCTTGGAAAAGGTTTCTTGTAATTTTATCTAAGTACCTACCTCTACATTATCTTGATATTTTTGACAACAAAGAAATTAAATTTCAAACAATTTTTTGTTTGTGAAAACATGTCAAAATTGGCCCGAAAATGTTTGGATTTTTTTAAAGGATCTTTTTGTTTCCTTTGTGAAACAAATTTATTTGTGTTTAGTGTGTTTTTTATATTTGGAGTTTTTTTTGTTGGTTTGACAGGATGTTACAATTTTAGCTCTAAATTTATTTTTATCCACATTTCCCAATGTATTCCCCTTACAATGCGTGCTTTAACATTTAAATTATTGTGTACCTATCTAATTACTTTCAACAGAAAATTGAATATGTGCGTTTCATAGTTAATCAAATTAAATTTAAATCGTTAGCAACGAGAAAAATTATTCTCTTGGTGAGTAGGTTGGACGAAATTAGGTACAGAGATTTTTTTTGGCATTTGAGAAGCTCTTTTACGCGCATGACATCTAGACAAAGTGATTAAAAAATAGAAATCTTTAGTCAAATAAAGTATCCGCAAAATGGTAATTTAGATTCCTCTATAATAGCTTACTAAGTATTATTTTATGTACTTATAGGTAGGTAACTAAAGTTGGTAATTTGCAGAGTGGCCTCGGTGAAAAATACTCAGTTCTAGTGCCTTTAGTCAAATAAATTCGTCTAAGAACGTTTTCAGATTGGGTTTGTGTTTACTAAATTTAGTAACGTTTTGATCTTCTTTCCCAAAACGAAACATTTGAAAACTATCGGGGAAGAAAGAAATTTTTGCGCCGGCTAAACGAATTCGAATATGACACACGACAGATGTGCTTGACTATGATATGGATTACTTTGAAAATTTAATTTTAGATATTAGGTCTGGAAATTTCGGTGCACAATATTTTCTTTACCACACGTGCCTAAATTATCATCCCTTTTTTTATACGTAAATATCTAGTGGTATTATAATTAAGATTTAACATTAAATTACTCATTAAGATACACTTGCGCCGATTTAAAGGTTAACTATATTTTGTCCATTCAGTTTCAAAAATAATTATAACAATAACTTAATAACTTCCACAACTTGTACCTAGTTATACAGCAAATATTTTACTAATTAAAAAAAAAACCCTTGATACATAAGTATTACGAACAATGCACACTCACAGCAGATCACGTTTGTATACCTGTTATTCAGGAAATCCTAAAATTATGTCAGCAACAAAGCTATCCATTATTTGTTATACTATATTATTCAGTTGCTTACGGCAGGCATAATGATTGTTACCTACTGTCTTTGCGAAGGCTACGTGCTACGTTGGGATATTTTTAGAATGATTATAAAATCTGGGTGCATTTCCATATCATATCTTTAATTGTAAGTATGTTTTCTTTTTGTTTCAGATTTACAAAAATGGCTGTAGTGATAGACTCCCTTAGGAATATTAACACATTTATGAATAAGTACCAAGGTGAGTAGTGGAGGTGAATATATATTAGATACACCTACTATTGACAACACTACAGTACTAGTATAGTTGATATAGGTACAATGAAAGTGAAGGTCTATTTTCATAAAAGTCAAGTTAGAATGCTAGAGTTGCTAGTGGCTACTCGGCTAGAATGAAACGAGGGAGGAGCAAATCCCTTTTAACAGGTTTGGTCGCACGTCTATCATCCCGTTTTTTTTATTCCTCGATATTTCTAAATAATGTTTAATATAATTTTACTTACACAAAGTCATCTGGTGTGGCCCTGTTCGGCTAGACTGCCCGCCCACGCCTTCCTCAATGTATTAATTTATTTAGTTATTCACTTTGAGCATTTAGTGAAAGAGTATGATTTTTTGTCATTGTCACAGTTAACATCTTACCAATAATTTTGAATTAGGTTTATACAATATGCGTCATTAAATTTTTGTTCACATAATTTAAGTTTCTGTACTGACAGAGAGGAAGAATTTAAAATTTAATTTAAAATTTAATTTAAAATTTAATTTAAAATTTAATTTAAAATTTAATTTAAAATTTAATTTAAAATTTAATTTAAAATTTAATTTAAAATTTAATTCAAAATTTAATTTAAAATTTAATTTAAAATTTAATTTAAAATTTAATTTAAAATTTAATTTAAAATTTAATTTAAAATTTAATTTAAAATTTAATTTAAAATTTAATTTAAAATTTAAATTTAACTAATTCGATATTACAAATATTCCGATTTTGTTGCAAACAGGTATATATTCCATGTGGCACTTTTTTATATCCCCAGAAATAAAAAAGGCGGTGGCTAAAATACGAATTGTTTATATTTTTAAGAAGGCCATTATTTGTGGATTGCTCCTACTCCGTTTTTCTTTTGACGTTGAGATGTTCAGATTCAGCCTGTTAAAACTGATACCTAACTCTTCCAGTAAAATAACCTTAGATAACATAATAATAAATTTTTATACATGTAGTTTGTATGCACTTTTCTTTTCAGATCCTAGAACAGCAGACTTTCCGTTAATGTCAAGTCCATTTTACACACTAGGAATATGTCTTTCGTATGTTTATTTAGTCAAGGTAAGTTAAATCATAATGTCTCTTATAACCCCTAAAAAATTTTGGATAATGATTTAAGCTCATATTGTATTCGGTAAGATAATGTGACACCTAAATTTCAAAACCTATAATATTTTAAATCAAAATTGTTAAAATTAAATTTGCAAAGTAAACCATACCAGCCATGCATATTGATCATATTATTATATTCGTATATTCGTTTAGCTGTCGCGGAAACTTTCCTGTTTAGTGCACCAGAATTAGAATTCAAAAACAAGGTTTTAGCGACTACAAAAACTACAGAAACCTATCCTGGTGGAAAAGGTAGCTTTTCACATTGCAAGAAAAGTGTTCACACGCAAAGTCGCCCAGGGTTTGGCGCTCAGGAAGGGGGATGAAAATGTACGAATCTTGGTGTTTCCGCTGTTTTTTGGGTTTTACTTACTGGAAACTGCGCATTTTAGAGGAAAAATAGTTCAGACAAAAATTGTAGCGCGAAAAATTTCCTATCGTTTATGCCCTCCCCTGTTAGTTTTTATTTCCGCCGCTACAGCGCGCCAAATCGTTTGAATATACAATTATTTTTTCTTTCTTTGCATTTAAGTGCCACATTTACAAGCTATTATGGAAGCACAAAGTTGTAAAGCGAAAAATTTTACATCAATATATGTTTGTGGATTTGGTATGAGTCTACGTATACATGGGCAATTAAAAAAAGTATGTTTGTCTTATGATGATTTTAAAAATACTAATTTTTCACACCAGTGAAATAACCTTTTCGTAGGTTTTACGACAAAATGTTATTGAGGAAACTTGTTCAGAATGAAAAACTGAGTAGATTTGCGAAATTTTGAAAGTCTAGACCTACTTTGATTTTTTTGCATATTTTTCCCACTTTTTTACAAAGTGCACTTTGTGTAGCTTTCACAATGAAAAAGTGGATAGATGTTAAAATTTTTAAAAGACTAAGGTCTACTTTGATATTTTCTGCTAAAAATTTAAAATGTACTAAGGAATCAATTAATCACCGAAGCAATAAATTATTGATCGAGTATTATAACGATAACGATAGCACACCCAAAGGTGCGGGACAAAGCAACTGGCCTTGATATCAACCAAAAATTTAAAAAACGCTTCTTTTTAATTGCCCGTAGACTCATACGAAATCCACATACATATATGAAACATTTTTTGCTTTACAACTGTGATCATTATCCATAAATGCGTGCAAAATTGTGCATTCGAATGCAAAGAAACAAAAAATAAATGAATATTCAAACGTTGTCGCGCGTTCTAGAGGCGGAAATAATAACTAATGGGGGAGGGCAGTAACATACGTCGATAGGAAATTTTCCGCGCTACAATTTTTGTCTGAAGTAATTTTCCTTTAAAAATATGTAGTTTTCGAGTAAAACGCAAAAACAGCGAAAAAACACAAAAATTCGTGCACTTTCATCCCCGATCCTGAGCAGTTGTTCTCTATAGCGTACAACTTTTAAATACAAGGTGTTTCATTAAGGGTGAAGAAATACCATATCTCAGGAATTAATAGTCCTGGAGCTTTGGGGAAAAAATCTTAAGTAATGTGGTCACGGAAAATCGCCGGAAATTATTTTTTAATTCGTAGGTCGGCCACCAGGGGACGTATTCGCAACAGTAAATTTGAAAAATGAGTTTTCTCAAAAAAAATGACTAATAAAGGTAAAGGGCGGAAAAACCTTGAATACGACAGTTAAGGCAAGTAATTTAGAAATAAGTTTAACGGAATAAAATGTGAGAAAAATAGAATTTACGAAAAGCTCAAGCAGATTTTTATTTATTGCATGGCATGCTTGACCACGGAAATCTTTGACAACAAATACCTATACCTTCTTTCAAATAACATGTTAATAATAATTATTCTTTTGGCGATAACTCCGAAACTAATGAAGATATCGATTTGAACCTTTGGTATTTTTTTTGTGAATTCAATCTACTTTTCTTTTATAATAGAATAAATATGTCATTGCATTATTTAAAATTTCGGAGAAAATTGTAATAAAAGGGAAATTTTTTAAATTGCGCCCTCTAGCGGTGACCACGAAATTCGAAATGACCTTACTGGACAATCATTTCATAGAAAAGGAAAGCTCTCTTCAACAAGCCCAAATTCGACCAATTCGGTTAAGCCAAACCGGAGTTAGCAGCATTTTTTCAAGTCAATGTTTATCCGCCCGTCTCACCTCTATTTGAAGAGCTAGAGCAAAAAATCGAAAAAACGAAAATTGTTCAGAATTTGCTGAAGAGCGCAATAAAATTATGTTTGAGCAAACTCATTTTTCAAATTTACTGTTGCGAATACGCCCCCTAGCTGCCCACCTTCGAACTTAAAAATAATTTCCAGTAATTTTTCGTGACCACATTAGTTAAGAAGATTTTTTCTCAAAGCTCCAGGACTATTAATTTCCTCTTTAATTTCGCCTAGCCTATACTTACGAGGAGAAAAAGGACCGGAATGTCTTCACGTTATGTTTTAAAATAAGAACATTTGATTGGTTACGGAATACAGGTGTAAATTTGTCAGAAAAATTATTCATACGTTGTAAAATCAATTTCCCCAAAGTGCCTCGGGCCTATGGCCTATGCTCTTTCTAATTGTAAAACCATCATCAAAATGTTGAATGAGGTCTTAATTCTCAAGTAAAGATTGAGGTATTGTTACTAAGTACTAAATTGTTGTTCAAAACAAATTACTCAGTAGATGATTAGTACCTATTAACCCTAAATTGAGAAAAAAAAAGAAAACCATCGTGAAGATGCGATTTTGTAATTTATTATGCCTCAACTATTCGAACTTAAAATTTCTAAAAAAAATTGCCTGTGGCGCATTTTGGTAAGCAAACCCCACTACTCTGTTTAATGTCATTTTGAAAAACAATAATAATCTTTATGGCTCCATCTTAAAACATATTCCAATTTACTTCTACGACACTGGTGAGAAAATGTTAGATTGATATACTTAAGGTAGAGTGGCCCTTTTAAAATGATATTTTTGATACTTGGGTGTAGCAAACATTTTATAAGCAGTAACTTATATTTTTACTTCCATATCACTAAGGTGTGTTCAGTTTTGTTAGGCAATTATTAATAATGGAATTCTTGCCAGTGTTAAAAGTGAACAATAAAATAAAATAGAAAATGTGAAAATTGAGTGAATAAAATATCATGAGTTAATATTGAGCCAATAAAATATAACCTTGTTACCACTTTTGTCTCTTATGTGGAAGAAAAAGATTACCTATTCTTGCTTGCTGCACAAATATGATTATGATCCCCATTGTTAGCAAAAAAATACCACCAGCTGATATTTTATGTTCACGGTAGGTGCTATTCTTTCATTTAAACTGTGTGGCCTTGAACATTTGACAAGTTTTTGTCTGCTTCGCAATTTTTTTCCACAAAAATAATGTCATTTCTTTTGTTTTCAACCCCCCCCCCCTATATCTAGTTGTATCCCTCACTTCTCAAATGTGTTTGCCCTACCTTACCGTCCCGAGAAAAGTTTTTTTGTTCACTAGTTCATGTTGAAGAATAAAAATTCAAGAGCATGACACATAATCTGCCAAGTTGACATTGAATTTAACTAAATAACTATTTAATCGGCCTTTTAGAAGGCACATTATTTATTGCTCTAAGGTCAACCACATCCATTGCTTGCTTTTGACTTGAGGTAGGTATATGGGAAGCCCCAAAATTAATTTTTCGGCTTTGAAAAAAAATTGTTAATGAGGTATTTCGCAAATTAACCCGACGGAAATTTATACGGTCTGCCCCGTGGGCATACTCGGTGATCAAGGTTATAAATAAATTGTTAGTTTTTGTACCTTGAAATCATAATTTGGCAATCAGGCGGTTGATAAAACTTGATTGCTGGTTTTAATTATATGCGTATTATAACGAAATGATTGAGTGGAGTTTGTATTCGTAGTTCATTCACACGTGTATTTTAATGTAAACTGAATTTTTGCTTGGTTCCTGTGGTTAGAACAAGAATTTTTAGATTTTTTGGAAATATCTTCAGTTTGGTTAATTAATTCAAATAATAAATTTATTATTTGAATATTTTCATTGGTCTTTGGCATGTCATAGAACAGAATAGTATTGAAGTTGTCAACAATAATTCGGCATATAGGTCAATAGCACAGCTTACTCTGTGTTAGGGTAAGTTGTGTCAGTAGTATGGAAACTGGTTAATATGGATTGAAATAATACTTATGCATTTGTCAGATTCACTTTTCGTCCTTGCGAAATATACAGGGTGAGTCAGAATGTATAGTTAGGTAATACTTTAAAGGGATGTTCGGCAAGTGGTTTTAAGGGGAGTCTTTCATATAAAATTTTTCGATTTGGGCTTTCCGTGCCTTCATTTAACTATTCGTGCACATTGCGAAATTGTTACCTATAGCAGCGCAATCTATCAGTATAAATATTTTAGTACGTTTGAATATCAATAGATTTGTTATGGAGGCTGCACAACAAGCAGCAATTTGGTTTTTCTGTTCGAAGGTGCCGTGTCTTGTCATACTTGACCTAGGTTTCAAAAAATATATAATATGTACCTCGGCACTGAAGTTCTTTTTATGACTCATGTGGTTTAGTTGCCTCGGTCAGAGGCCTCGGCAACTAAATTCCACATGAGTCATAAAAAGTTGCCTTGGTACATAAATAACTATTTTGTAGCAAAAATATTGTGTTTTCGAGAAAAAATGTAGAGGGGAAAAAAGTTTCTTAAATAAAGGGGCTACACAAATCATATTTTTGTTATACGTAAAAATGACCCACAAAAAAGTTGGTGCAAAAAAATTAATAGGGGTTGTTAGTTTTTACCCTTTTTAGGGCAGTGTGTCAAAATGAATAAACTACCCTATAAGACGTCTTCCTGTAAGTAGATAACACATACCAAATTTCAAATTTTTAAGTAACGCCGTTATTGAGATATAAATAAAAAAAATACTTTTGGGTCATAATGTAGACCCGAATAACTTGGCAAAAATTTTATATGAAAGACCCCTGTTAAAACCACCTGCCGAACACCCCTTTAAAGTATCTACTATACATTCTGACTCACCCCGTATATTTAAATTGTCAAAAATTTAAATGTAAATTTTACCGCTAAAATTTGTTGTTATTGTGCCCAACAAACAGTTTTTTTTATAAATCTCACCGTGTTTTACACTTTTGAGTAATATAGTTTAGTAATAATAATAATGAAACTAATAAATATGTTTTGAAAATAATAACTTTCATAATAACTTGGCCGATGCTTATGTTGGTTATTGATTGTTCTGACGTAACACTATAACAACATAAGAACAATAATTAACATCTAAATTAAATGCAAATGATTGAGTTGACAACTTTTTGTTCGTGTCTATCTGTTCTATATTTCTTCCACTTTTTATTTGAATACAAATTAATAAGTTGACTGATTGTACCTAATAAATCTAATATCACAGCAGGTCTTTATTTATCAATAATCAGGGCATTCACCCAGATTTTATGTGTAAATTATACCTTAACAAATTTAACTAATATGTAGGTACATAAAATTCCGTTACGTTTGTAAAGGTAAACCAGTTTGATATAGAATTTACCTATTTATAATATACGGGGTGTTTCAAAAAAAGTGTTCAGACTTCCAACGCTGAAAAAACATCGGCAGAAAAGGGGAAAAGTTCATATAAAGGCGGGGTCAACAGCACATACCTATCGAAAAAGATGAAATATAAATTTTATTTTATATTACTTTTGCAAATAACTTTTGAACACTAAAATTATTGGCGAATTTCTCATTTTGTATGTTGGCAAATTAACAAAATACGACTTTGAATGAATGCCAGCAGCTTGGAGAGAAATATTGTTGTTAGATGCATGGAACTTTTAAAGTGTAAATAACCCGAAATCGGTTACCCCTAGAGACATCTACAAAGTAGGTAAACGTTTTTCGCACAAAGACAACACATTTATGCACTACACCCAAAAAATATGTGAAGTTTTAAAGCACCTGAAGTGCCGTACTTGGCGGGGTGCAAACGAATTATTGCGGACCAAACGGCCAGGTACAAATTTGTCATGACGTCATGGGTCTGGGTATGGCAAAATTGCCCACTAAATTATTTAAGAACATATTCTACCTAAAAAGCGCACAGCCCAAGTGCAGACTAATGTTCAGGTGTAAAACCGAATATTATGATTTGAATTTGTAATTCACTTTCGTTATTATGTATTTAAACTTGTCGCGATATTATTATCATGTCGTATGGTAAAAAGCTTCACCGTACAGTTTTTTTAGCACACGACCAGAACACTTCTTCACTTAAAAAAAACATTTAGTACCAATAAAGACTTCCCTTTGTCAAGTTCTGCTCCATATTTTTCGAATATGATGTCACCGAGATCAATTTGAAACTGACCAATTTCTTCAGTACAAACTCCGTTTATGACATTTAGAAGAGACATTCTATTGTTTATCAATAAAAATAATAGACGTAATATTAATTTCCATTATATTTATGTAGGAAGATAGGTACTAGTTATTTATTAAGATTTCGGATTGTTAATAAACTGTCCTAAGAAAGCACAACAGGTAATAAAGTAATTATGATCCGCAATAATGCCACCATTAACATGGGCCAAGAAGGCAATAAACCCTATAGCTGAAATTATAGATTTTACTTTTGGTGGGCAATTCTGCCATTATTTTTATCTACCTCACCATATTAGACCCTCAGATAGTGACAGATTTAGATGCCCCATTTTCGCATACAAGCCTCGAAGAGGGTTGGAAAGTACATCGAAGTAGAATGAAGGGAAATTTACGAGTGGCCCCTAATGATAACATATGGAAAATTCGATTTTCCCATATAATATAATATAGAATATGTTAATATGTTTTTATGTTTTTCGGGCTAGTGAAGATCTATATTTTCATACTTTCGATGGACTTGTGTGGAAAAATCGGTCGTAATCTCGATTTTTCCTTACAAGATTACGCCCTTATTTCAACCCTTTAGCCATCTGCAACACTCAAGCCTTTGGTTTTCCGAAGCCAGGTTCTATTAATTAATCATTTAATGAACACGGCTTGCGTGAAAATACGGGCAACAGCCACCTTTTTATTTCTGTTAAGGAAAATTGAATTTTCCATATGTTATCCCCAGGGGCCACTCCTAAATTTCCCTTCATTCTACTCAACATCGATGTACTTTTCAATCCTCTTCAAGACTTGTATGTGAAAATGGGCCAGCTAAATCTGTCACTATCTGACGGTCTATACAGGGTCTCCCGAAATTAGCCTGCCATAATTTACCAGCGTGTTCTACGACCTAAAAAATGAAAAAAGTTCCTATAAACATGGCCTCAAAAATGCCCCCTAATGGGGCTTTCGCCCCCAAAAGGGGCAGTTTCACAATCAGTTTCTATAAATATTTCCAGAACGAACAAAGGTAAAATTCTGAAATTTGGTATGTGATGTACCTGTGAGATTGGACATTTACCGAGGTAGCGATAGTTAGACATTCTTAATCATAGGCGTCCCAAATAGCGTAATCTTCAGGAGTTAAAATTACCAAAAAAAAATTGTATACTTTTTTCCAGATTTCTTACTAAATTATGAAAGTTGAAGGTATTCTACGAAGAAAAGGTGATCTTGTTGAACTTCGATATCATGCATTGTTTTCGAGTAAACTCGTTTTGAAAATTTTTTGCAGAGTGCTATGAAAATGTCTATTAGAAATTAGCCTGCCGTAATTTACCACCACGTTTTTTGATACAAAAAAAATAAAAAAAGTTCCTATAAACATGGCCTCAAAAAAGTCCCCTAAGGGGGCTATAGCCCCCGAAATGGACACTTTGGCAAACGGTTTTTTCTAAATATTTCCAGAACGAACAAAGATAAAATTATGAAATTTGGTGTGTGATATACCTGTGAGATTTGACGTTTACCGAGGTAGAGATAGATTGGCATTCTTCATCGTAGGCGTCCCAAATAAGGGGGGTCAAGGGTAAAAATATCCCAATTTTTTTGGGCGATTTTTTCATGATTTATTCTCCCAGGTAAGTCACATACCAAATTTCAGAATTTTATCTTTGCTCGTTTTGGAAATATTTAGAAAAAACCGTTTGCCAAAGTGTCCATTTCGGGAGCTATAGCCCTCTTAGGGGGCATTTTTGAGGCAATGTTTATGGGAACTTTTTAATTTTTTTGGGTCGCAGAAGACGCTGGGAAAATATGGCAGGCTAATTTCTAATACGCATTTTCATGGCCCTCTGCAAAAAATTTTCAATACGATTTTACTCGAAAATGGTGCACACTATCAAAGTTCAAAAAGAGCACATTTTTATCGTAGAATACCCTGAAATTTTATAATTTCGCAATAAATTTGGGGAAAAAGCACACACAAAAAATTTAGGGTATTTTTAATCCCTTAACCCCCCCATTTAGGACGCCTATGATTACGAATATCTAACTATCGCTACCTCGGCAAATGTCAAATCTCGCAGGTACACCACATACCAAATTTCAGATTTTTATCTTTGTTCGTTCTGGAAATATTTAGAAAAAACCTTTTGTGAAACTGTCCCTTTCGGGGACTATAGTCTCATTAGGGGGTATTTTTGAGGCCATGTTTATAGGCACTTTTTTCATTTTTTTTTAGGTCGTTGAACAAGTTGGTAAATTATGGCAGGCTAATTTCAGGACACCCTGTATAGTCCGCAATTCGGAATATCCGACGTGGTGTCCCTTATGCTAATAAGTTGTTGAATAACTCGTGGAAATATTTCGATTCGTTTAAAAGTTATTTGA
Source organism: Pseudeuparius sepicola (assembly GCA_963920635.1). Lineage (NCBI taxonomy): Eukaryota > Metazoa > Arthropoda > Insecta > Coleoptera > Anthribidae > Pseudeuparius > Pseudeuparius sepicola. The sequence goes on along the minus strand of OY987301.1, from coordinate 56,991,710 downwards.
ATAAATATAAAATAAAATTTAAATTTTGACACTGTGTACTTTTTTAGGTATGCGTTTCTGACCCAACCTTTGATATTAATTAGGGCAGGACCAATATACACGTTCTTCCTCGAGAAAGGAAATAATTTTTAACAAGCTACAAATTTGTTTATTATTAACATACTAAAAGTCCCAAAGTCTCCCATTCCGGGAACCCTGAAAAATCTTGACCGCCATCTTGTTTTTTTAGTTTGTTGTAAATAACTCGTTAACAGTGACTTTTTTTGGGAAATATCTAATATATTTTTTGTAGAGAATTAAAAAACACACATTTTGTTTTTTATTTGATACTGTAGGATAAATAACAAAAAAGTTATGGCGCTAACATTTTGGTGACAAATTTTAATTTTCAGATTTTTCCATTTAAATTACTAATACTGCCTTTCCAACACTTGCAAACAACATTTTAAGCTCGATTTTAAGACGTTTGACGGGTTTACCTTGTTGAACCAAGACACAAATAAATGGTTACGACGGGATCGTTAAAACAAAACTGGCCATGCCAACCCTGCACTCTGTAAGGGAGTGTTATTTTTTGCACTTGGTATTTCTATTTCATACAAAGAATGTTTAAAATTTGAAAATTTGGCTGTTGTCATTCAGACCTAATTAAGTGGTAAATACTGAAAATTTTATTCAATTTGTAAGTATTTGATAATGATAATGCTGATATAAATGTTATGGGACTTTCCATTCAGTGAGTGGTATTTTGTGTATTTCGCAAGACAACAAAGAAGAAAACGTTATTACTAAATCAAAGGAAACCATTAAAGCAACTGAAATTGGAAATTATGGCACTGAAATCTGCTAAAATGTTGGATACTTTATGGATTGCTGGGAGTATATTTTTACTAAACACATTTTCATGGAACGGTTACATGTCTTCAGTAAACTATACAACAACAATCAGTTCTGCAAAAATAGAACCATTACCATTATTTGTCAACCTTGATCCGAGCAACCTCTATTCCATACAAACAGCTTTAACATTCGCAGCAGAAACCTCGGAACGACATAAATATGGGAAATGTTGTATTGTCACATTATTTGATCAACCCCTTTTTTAAAAGCTGTGGATATTGTTGAAGGTTCCAGTTCTAGCGATAATTGTAAGATTGGGAGGCTTCCACATGCTTATGTCCTTTATGGGAAGCATTGGGTACTTGATGAGTGGTAGTGGAATTGAGGACTTGTGGCAAACTGTTTATGCAAAAAACACCATACCTCACTTAATATCTGGACATGCCTATTCAAGAAGTCTTAGAGCCCATTTCTTAACATAAGAAGCTTTAAGTCACATAATTTTTAGGCAAATATCGATCCAAGATATCGAAACTTTAAAAAAATTATACCGCCTCCTTGATTTTGAGAATATAGGCGAACAAGAAATACTAAAAAACTAGTTCGAGTGTGATGCGAAGTTATCCAGCTTTGCGCAACTGAGTAGAACTGCTAGGGTGTGGGCAAACTATTGAACATATGTTCAAATAATAAAATTGTTTATAAGAGCTGAGAGATATGGTCTATGGTTATTGTTATTACATATAGAAGCTGTAAAGTTAATGATTCTAATATTTTTTGAATGGAAGAGATGGAGGAAATGGAAGAAAGTAGGTACCGATACGTCATTTGAAATATTAATTTAAATTTAGTTTATAAACATAAATAAATATTGCTAAAATGTTAATATTTTTAGATATATTCACGATATAATGTCGGGTAGGACTGAAAAACCCCAATGTGCAAAATCTGAGAAATTAAACTTTGCGACTAAAGTTTATCTGCTGTAACTTTTTTACTATTTATGCTATCGTAATCAATAAAAAAATAAAATATGTGTTTTTTAATTCTCTACAAATAAGTATATTACATATTTCCCAAAATAATGCACCGTTAAGAAATTATTTACCAAAAGCTAAAAAATAAAAGATGGCGGCTAAGATTTTTCAGGGTTCCCGGAATGGGAGACTTTGGGACTTTTAGTATGTTAGTAAGGAGGGTATGACTTACTTATAAACAAAATTTTAGCTTGTTAAAAATTTTTTCCTTGCATTTGTCTACTGCTCCTACTCTATAATTGGTCGTCTTAATTTTTCGATGTTCGATCGTAATTTTTAGGGACTAATTTTCCTATCAAATATTATATTGTTTTGTGATTTCAGGTATTAGGACCAAAATTAATGGAAAATAGAAAACCATTCCATCTACAACGGATGCTAGTATTTTACAATATGTTCCAAGTTATATTTAGTACGTGGCTGTTCTACCAGGTACATTATTATTTTCAAGAAATACCATATTTTTTAATATGAAGCTACTGATTTTTTACAGGTTGGAATGGGAGGGTGGTTCACAGGAGAATATAGCATCAAGTGCCAACCGGTAGATTATAGTAATAAACCCAGTACAATAAGAGTAAGGTACCGATCCATTTTAAAGTTAATTTATTATAAATTTTAATTATTACAGATGGTGCATGCGTCGTGGTGGTACTACTTTTCTAAGTACACTGAATTTTTTGATACGGTAAGTACAACAAAGCACCTGTTAACTCAACAATAACATTATTGCCTACCTCATTTATATACAGGGTGTCCACGGATAGAGTTTACGTAGGGTGTAATAACAAAAAAATTTCGAGTTGAAATTTGAGCTTCTGGGGATCAGCCCTGCTTGGTTTTAAACTAATTTGTGACATAATTTTACTTTCGAAAAATCACGTATGCCTGGGGAATTTTGAAAAAACTAATTTTCCACATCAGTAAAGTGCCCTTTCTGTAGGTTTTACAACGTATATCACTGTGTTCTAAATGAGTTTATTTATATTTTACCAGGGTAGCTCGAGAACATGCGGCACCGCAATAAAATAGGAGAGAAAACACTTTTTTAACCATATTAAACCGAACCTTGTATTAGTAGTAAAAATAGATGAAGGAGACAGAGAAGATAAATATTGTAGTAAAACCATGCTGGCACAATATAATATCACCAGTACTTGCATGGGTTACACTGTTCGACGCCTGGCCACTTGTGCAGCGAAATGCGGTGGATAGGCCTGCCATAATTTCACAGATCTTAGGATGTACTTGCGTAAATAGTTATAATCGATAGGGCTTTTTAGAGACCTTTTGATATGGTACATTAACCTTTACGTTGTGTTTGACGACAACCTTAAAAAAACCTTAAAAGTGAAATATTATGTTGCTTATAAAATATGTAAATTTTTGAAAACTGCGTGACGCTTATGCCCTATATTCTTTTTTATGCTGTTTCAAGTGACTTTAGCAATATTCTTTTGATACCTTTTTTGAAAAATAAACCGTTTCTGAGAAAATCACGGTAGAATATTCAAAAAGGCATCATTTGTTTGGGAATTCAAGCCTGCTAATAAGAACCAATGAAATGACATAATTTTTAAAATATTAACCAATCAGGTGATGATTACGGCCATAATAGCACTAGTGGCATTTTCGTTGAAATCCTACTCTCGATATATACAGTGCCCGCCAAAAATTTTGAACCAGATGGGATTTGAATGATAATTTTTTTATTTTTTGAAAAAATATGAAAACTAATAAATTTAATTTTTTTCGGTGTGCCATATTTGACTTTAGATTATCATCCGAACGTGATATTTTTTAGTTATGGACCCTTTTTGGATCCTAATCGGCTAGTTTCATGAAAAACTCAACTAACATGGTTCCAACTTTTTGGCGAGCACTGTATATATAGGTAATATATATTGTGTTTTTTTAAATGGAAACCATATTGGCCATGGTCTCAAAAAATCAGGCATTTTTAGAGCTTTCCAACGATATAATACTCGATATGGTTATTCAGAAAAATAACGGAAATAACTATGGTTTCCATAAAAAAAAACAACAAAAGTTGGTGTTATGTCTCGAGTCAAGGAAACCTTAGTACCCGTGTAAGTGCACGGCCACACATAAGGCGGACGGCGGACCGGAGAGCAGAGCGGAAAGCGGAGTTTAGTGCGACTAGTGTCCACACAGTCAGCGGATTGTGACAGCTTTGAAAAGCGTATTGCTCAGAGAGGTTGGAAGTAAAGTGGAAACATTTAAAAGTCGAACTTCATAGAGACAGCTATAAAAATGTCGATTTCTACATTATTTTTATGTGAAAATTCACAACTCAAATTTAGGATTTTAAAAAATAAACGTGCAGTGTGGGTGCATGAAATAAACGTAAGCAGGGAAACACTTGGTGAATTCCATCATCTGTACAAAAATAATGTTGTCTGAAACACCTTGGTTGTGGTGATGTGCATGAGTTATGTCCCATAGGGGTTTGCATCTAAAAACTTCACTAATTAGCATTTCGCGATCCATATTGTTTATTATTAAGTAGGTATATAAGAATACAACGCTCTATTTTCGAGATTAAATACGCGTCAATACGTCGGAAATTGTCTCTCCGCGGTATGTGTGGACACGATAGTAGGCTTCCTATTGTTTTGAAAGCTCCGCTACCATCTCCGCTCTGCTCTCCGGTCCGCCGTCCGCCGTCCGCCTTATGTGTGGCCGTGCACTAACTCGACATCCCTGCTTGAAAAGACACGGCCAGTGTGACTTCGGGAGAGCGGTGTTGCCACACTACATTAGGTATTCAGCCTTATTTTAGAATGTCGAAGGTTAAACTGAAGAAATAAAGGAATACCTTTCATCTGCATTATGTTGTTGTCTGAGGTGTCAGTCTTGATTCTACACAGGGCAAGCGTTATAAAACTTGAAACAAGCACCAGCATTTATTGAGGACTTTTCGGGAGTTTTCGCAGACCACAGATGGCATACACATTTTCTCACGATCTTTAAATCGCTGCCGGCACGGCAACTGCACTATCCTAACGAAATTGCAGCCATGCCGCGATCCGTTTTGGTTTGGTGTTTGTGTTAAGTTTTTTTTCATTGCTATATGTTTGCTTTATTTATGTGAAAATATTTCTATCCTAAATCTGCTACCTAACAATAATATTCTTTCAGTATTTATCGTTGTTTAAATATTTACTAACCGGTTTTTAGTTTCAAAATTAAAAAAAAAATCTAATAGACATTTTCTTAACTTTCCTTAACTTCTAGGAAAAACATATTAATTTGACCGTTATTTTCCAGTTCTTTTTCGTGCTGAGGAAGAAGTTCGACCACATCAGCACGTTACACGTTATACATCATGGAATTATGCCTATGTCAGTATGGTTTGGAGTGAAATACACCCCTGGGGGTCACAGTACTTTCTTTGGATTGCTGAACACTTTCGTTCACATTATCATGTACTCGTACTATATGCTCAGCGCGCTGGGACCAAACATGCAGAAGTACCTGTGGTGGAAGAAGTACCTCACTACCTTACAGATGGTAAACAGTGGCAAATTGATTATATTCGACACTATTTTATACTTTCTTGAAATTTTCAGGCACAGTTCGTCGGCATCATGATTCACGCCTTCCAGCTCTTATTAATCGAGTGCAACTACCCACGTGCCTTTGTTTGGTGGATCGGTATGCACGCCGTCATGTTCTTCTTTTTGTTCAAAGACTTCTACAATCAGGCATACACCAAGTCCAGGCGAGCCAGGTTAGAGAAGGCCCAGAAAAACGGTTGCGTCGATAATAGCAAAAAGGAAGATTGTAACAAGAATGGGAACGTTCCAAATGGATATGTGAAGCAGAGGGTCACTTTCGTGAATGGAGATTCAAATGGTGAAGCTAACAGTGTGTCGTACAGCAATGGTTACACGAATGGTACGGCAGACTTGCATCACAGATTCAAGTGACCACGCTGTACATATTTAGTGAAAATTTGGAAGACATTTTTTGTGCGAGAGTGTGATATTGCTCAATTTTACACCTGATGTAAATATTAAATAATCATTTTCGGGGTGATATACAGAGGGTCCCCTAATTCTATATACATGGCTTTACCGGGTATTAGATATTCGCGTTATAAGTGTTTTCTTTTGGCTTTGAGGACCCCATACGGATATTATTGGGCCCCTTAAAGAAGGTTCCTCAACAACAATAATTATCCTGTGATAACTTATTTTGCTATTGATATTAATATATATAGTTGTTTCCTAAACACGCAGCATAAATTTTCCTATTCCTTGGGTCAAAATAAGAAAAAATGTTCGTATAAACATATGTCACAAAATGTTCATAATTGTTTTGAATAAAGCAACTAAAAATAAAACTTTTTTGTGCCTTGTTTTATTATGAATGCCACATCGATTTCGGGGAAAAATAAAATCTGAACTTTTCCACGTCTCTGAAGTTTGAATTTATTTTATTTTTCTCGAAAACGAAACTATATACGAAAAAATCAAAGTACAAAAAGTTGTATTTTTAGTAGCTTCATTCAAAACAATAGATCTTATAAGAGAGTAATAATTAGAAAGAAAGGATTTTTTTACAAAATTTTAACGCCTTGTGTTTCGGAAATGGAACGATTCTGCAACTTTTTTTTCTTATTTTATTCCCTTAAAAATTGTAGATACGCAAAGAAAATCCAAATTTTGAAAAATTCGAGTTGAAAATGATTTAAATGTAATCCAAAACGACTGTGCCCCCAGGTTTCCTAAGAGATATTTTATACCAATAACAAAATAAAAGAAGTTATCAGAGGATAACAAACTGTTATCGGTTTAAAAGTCCAAATCTTAAAAGGAGACCCTCGGAGCAAAGATTTTTAGTAAGAAAATCCTCAAAAAGTGAGGCAAAAAATATCTGGTCGAGTGGTAGAGCCCTGTATATAGAATCACGAGACCCCCTATACAATATTTTATCTATTGTACATTTTATGTTGCTAAATTGTGCCATTAAGTAATGCAAACATAAAAATAGCAATATTTTTCGAAATCGGGACTACGACAGTGTATCCCAATTTGATAGTTGATACAGAAACGTATTTGAAGGACAAGGAAAACAAATGGTCTCTATTTTTTTATTAGTAGTTAAAAAGGAGAATATCCCATAGGCGGTAGTAATTGGACAGAGTAATTACTTCACGGCATGATTTTTTAAAATTGCTCAAATGAGTTGTTTTTACAAACATTTTACTCATACTTTAACAAAGCCCCAAAATAGCATCACTCAAGCATGCCATGCATTATGATTTAAAAAAATCAATTCGGACTAAAAATTACCAATTTGCTTAATCTAATCTGAAAAAATACACTTTAGCACAGTTAGGCAACAATTTTAAAACTAATTACAAACCCGACTTAAATGTTCTATTCATGTTTCTATTGAGATTTCTTCCATGCCATAGTTTGATTCTTGGTGAATTATTGCATAACTTAAAGCATTTTATATTAAATTAAATAATTAGATCATTTTTAGCTCGAACTGATTTGTTTCAATCATAATTAATGGCGCGCTTCAGGTGATTGCTGCTATTTTGGTCTTTGAACACTTTTGAGTTATTTTTTCCAAATTTGATATACGGGGGTTTGGAAGGGTGCTGCATCACGCTATGAAGTCAGATTTTCTGTAAAAAAACGCTAATAGAGTTTCTCAAAAATTCACTATTTTAAAAAATCATAGCAAGCCATGAAATGATTACCCCATCCAAATTCTACCGCTTGTGAGATACTCTCCCTTGGTACTACCAATAAAAAAAATAGAGAAAATTTTTGTATTCCTTGTCCTTGATATATTTTTTTTGGTGTTCAGTATCACATTGGGCCACACTGTATTTAAATGGCCAAGGGTAGTTACTGTTTTGTTAGAATTGTAGGTTTTAAGGTTTGGAATCGGAAATAGATATTCGCCAAAACGGAATCCGTAAAGTTTTAACTAGTCATGTGATGTCACTTAAAAAGTGGAAGTTCTAAATCAAAATGAAATAATTCGCTAGATCTTCTAGTGACGTATTTAATGTTTAAGATTATGTTAAACCAAAGTTCACGTTAAGTATACCAATGCGGTTTTATTCATGGTTTTTAAGCGATTTTTACTTATCAAGTGGTTCTTGTTTTGTATTTTTTGTTTGTTAATGTAACGGGTTGAAGTATCTGCAATGTTCTATATGATGAAATGATGATCATGTCTTCGAGAGGTTGTAGGTATTATATAAAAAAAAGAGATCTGTGCTTTATTGTTCTTACATATAGCAAAGATGTATATAACACTAGCAACAAGAAATCGTGCATCACGGTTAGGCTGCGCCGAAAAAAACTTTTTTTTATACTATTTTGGAGGGGTAATCAATGTTTTACTGACATGAAACACTAGGTACACTGGGCCCCATAATATAAAATTTAGCCGCCCCCCCTTTCTCCCCATGAAGGGGTGATTTTTTAAAAATAAAAAATTCCGATTGGGGTACTTACCAAAACATTGCATTTGCTCTACGGAATACAGAAAAAAAAAATTAATGTCAAATTTTGAATTTTAGCCGCGCCCCTCTGAACTTAAAGATTCTCGCAATCCTAAAAAACCTACTTATTTTTTATGGGTCAGTTACGATAACGAAATAGAAAAAAAAACGATTTTTAAAATTTTATTTTAACAGTTACGCAGAGACAATGATTAGTGCTACAGATCAGACAGAACTAGTTACAATATTTTAGGTTCAAATCTTAAATATATAGTAACATTGAGTAAAGGTGTAACAGGGGTCCTTTACTCAATGATATAGTAATATAAAATGCAAACTTAGCAGACACTGGTCCTCGCACTCAGCGTTAATCAGCACTTTCACGTGAAAGGGGTCCATTCTTCTTAGGAACATAACTCCTCCCGCCTTAAGAGGAAAATAGTAACCTAGAGGGTTGATTTTCCATTTTCATCTCCACCATTTCTATTTTGACTTGTCCATTTCTAATCTTGAACTTCCTTTGGTAGTTTCTCTATGCGACGTATATAATGTAGTATAATAATGCTTGTAGCAAATCCATAACTCTTTTCTATATCGGGAACTTGTAGGAGTGTAGACTTTTCTAGAAGTTTGTGAATATTTTCTAAGTTGATTGTTTGAAGTTGGAGAGGTTTCGCTCGTAGATAATCGCTCGTAGATAATCGATGAAGCTTAAATAGTTAATTTGAATTTATGGTAAGGTGAATTGTTTTCTTTTAATTTCCTCATTTTTATTAATAAATTGGAAGTCTTTGGCTTTTATTCCGCTATTTTCTGGTAAATGTTTTAAATTTGGTTCAATGCTAATTTAGATTTCTTCTTTCTTTTGGCAATTATTGAAATTTTCGTGCTTCTTCGGAAGGAATGGCAATAACATATTCGCTTTTTATTATTGTCGTGGGAATGATTTATTTAATAATCCTGTTTTATCACTATTATGTACCTCCACTTTAGCTTTGATTTAACCCTGCACGAATCTATTACCCAAAAGGGGCGCGGATAAACTTTAACGTATGACGTTCAGTTTTTTTTCTGTGTTATTTAGTGCACTCAGTGTAATTTAGTAACTATACCCCTAGCGAGTTTTATTACTTAAAAAACACCCTTAAAGGGCGGAGGGGGCGGCTAAATTTTAACTGAGAGGCCTTAATTTTTTTATAGTATTCTGCATCGGTAAGACAAGTTTTTTTTACTACCCCCCCAAGAAAATCTGAGAAAAGTTTTTTTGCTCTTTTCGGCCCAGCATAAATCACAGGGGTACGCCAATGTCCCTTGATTATCAATAATTTATACAGTATTTCCTTATAATCTAGGTTGTATACATAATTTGCGTATGGTAAAAACATGTTTGTACCTGGTATCAAACACAAATTAAATATTGTATAAATGTCGCAGTTTAGTCCGGTCAAGTAAACCCAAAAAAATATAGGTAAGGTTACATTAATTCGCATAGAGCTGAATCTTGCTTTGATTGTTTTTATCATCAATATAAAAGAAATGTCAAAAGTCCCCATCGATCCCGCATGTGCAGAAAAAGTTATTCAAGGTCAAAGTTCCTAAATTTTTTTATTATTTTTGAGCCGAACGGTAAGTTTTATCATATAAATACGTCAGGTAAAAATTGTAGAAGATGCAATGGGGGACTTGCACAAAAATTAAATTTGAAAAATATTACTTTCAAACGTAATTTATTGTCATTAAATAAACCACATTACACAAAAAACTAATTTTTTTATTTTTATGTAATAAATGTAAGCAATTAAAAACTGCATAATTCAAATCATTCTTGTAACGCGGCCTCCTTGGTTGTGACGTCAAGTATAGTTCGTTGGTGGTGGCGCCTCTGGTGGGCGGCCCTGTATAAACTAATATGGGCGGCACATGTATAAAAACTACAGCACCACACTCAAGCTTTATTTAGAAAGAGCAGTCTTGATATTGTTAATAACGTTTGAAAAGAGTGTGCTATGTTCATTTACATTGCGAGATGCGTAAGCGCACTATTTTGACCAATGAGGTTGTTTAACGCCCGTGTTGCTTCGGGTCTTAAAACTCTCTCCGAGGCCAAAGAGCGCTTATTACGCATCGAGCGATGTATTACATTTATCCTGCTACCGACAATTTCATATTAGGTAGGTAAATAGAGGCACTTTGAATTTAAATACACTATGGAGTAGATTGTGAGTAATAATCTTCATAATAAACATTGTCCAATTATTACTAAAAATAGGAATTACTCGTCCAGGAGCCTCACCATTCAGGTAAAGAAGTGCTTGTTAAATTTGTACTTTTAGGCAATTCTTATTTTTGACCTCCATCAGATCCCTCTGGGAAATATATGGGTCGCCGAACTGTTTATTTTAACGTTTAACATTTCCATTCCTCCTTCTCTAATTCTGTGTAGCTGTCACTCCTGTCACTGCCTTCCGATTGATCGAGTTGTGGTGACGTCACGACCATTCCCGCGCTTTTCGTGTCGTTTCAAATTAATGGCTTGCGGTCAGAACTTTAATTATTTATTGCAAATTAAATATTGCGATTTGAGGGCTGATATTTGGTATGTGCTCTTTCTATAGAGAGGCAAATATATTAAATAAAAAATAAGTTTCCCATTATCTAAAAAATTGTCCTTACACTTTTCTCCTAAGAATCACCTTTTTTAGATATCGCTATTCAAATGCTGAATAAGTTGGAATCTCCATATAATATACACGAGTTTGCTGCCTATATAATGTCTTAAAAAGTTAAACCTTGAATGGGTAAAGGGAAAAAGTTGCTTTATTTAAAGTAAGAAACACGTTTTTTCGATTTTGAGTCTTGCTTATGGAGCAAATTTTTTTATTAACTTTTAAGAACTATCCTGAACTAATACAAAAAAACATCAAATTTGCCATGAAACCGCGACACATACTAAAAATGCCGAGAGAAAATTTTTGTCTACATTTAAAATCTACATAAAAACTCAATACTTTTTATTACTTATACAAGGTGATTCTTTTTTTTTCTAAAAACAATTGTACTACCGTGAAAATAATAGCCCCTTGTGTCCACGTTAACGGTATGCCTAATATGGTTTTCCGATGAATTTTCTATATTGAACTTCATTATAAAACACATGACAATGGCAGCTTGACTAAAATCACATCAAAACGCATATTTTTTGAATAAATGAAAACTCACTTTTTCATATGAAGAACCCAGGATGACTCTGATTCATACCTTATTATTGTGAGAATACACGCAACATAATGCCCTTTGAAAGGCGTACTGAGTAAAATCACGTCCAAAAATCTGTCACTATCTCCCGGTCCATTATGCTAACCCATGCCGTTACAACGTGTACCAAATTTGACTTAAATATCCTAACTAGTTTGGTAAATATTCAATAAAGTCCACATATTTTCTAACACTGTAACAATCTGTAACTTTTTTATAAGCCCTTAAAAAATAGGTTAATGTCTGTTAATGTCTAGCTATAAGAAACTGAGTTACCCTGTATATTATGGAGATTGCAACTTCTTCAACATTTGAATGGCGATATCTCTAAAACGGTGATTCTTAGGAAAAAAGTGTAAAAACAATAATTTTTGTAGACAATAGCATGCTCTACAATTTATGTATTTTTATGATAAAGCTTACTGTTTGGCTGAAAAATGCAAAAAACCCATTTTCGCGAACTTTGACATTGAATAACTTTTTTTGCACATGCGGGATCGATGGGGACTTTTGGCATTTCTTTTATATCGATGATAAGTATAAACAATCAAATCAAGATTCAGCTCTATACGAACTAATGTAACCTTGCATGCTTATTTTGACCGGACTAGTTGGGTAATAAAATCATTCTTCTAAATATCTTTGCATATTTATGTAAGACAATTTGAAACATCCGTCATTTTATAAAAGGCTGAACAGTCACTGAGCACTGAGTACAATTAGTAAAACAAGTATGATGAACCTTACCTTTTGTGGTTCAGTTTCAACCGATAACCACATTTCAAAAACTTGAGAACAGAAACGCAATGATGTGGTCTATAGCGCCATTACCAGGATGAGGAATACGTTGTTTTAGGGATCTATGAAAAAGAAGTAACATGAACATTTGTTTTACAAATAGCTAAATAATTATAAATTGATCGAAATTGTTAGTCAAATGCAAGGTTAGTTTATAGGAAGGTTAGGACATTCCCCCACTCTTAAACAAAACCAAAGGCAGTCCCTTTGCACCGGCAACATTGCGAGGGTGCCGCTATCACCAGCTGGCCTTCAGCTTATGCCAATGACGTATCAAAAGGGACAACACGGGTATTGAAAACCGAAAACAAAGTAAAAACACCTCTCACCCCCTTCCCTTCCAAGTCGTCAAATGTACTAACCTTCCTATAAACTAACCTTGAGCAAAGATCATGATATTATTTATGATCTTTGCCTTGAGTCAAATGGAAAAATTGACAGCTATCTCAAATTGTTTTAAATTATGCTTATTCAGTTTAAATTGGATATAACAGCCATTTTGTGAAACCACTGATTTTATAATTCGCCTACGACATAAAAACCTTGAGTGCCTAATTTTTTTACAATTACTGCCAGTTTTCTTCCAAAATTTTGCTAGTCAATCAGCTACCGTCGATTAAGGCAAGCTACTTGTAAAGTGGGCACTTGAAATTCAAGTTGTAATTATTATTGTTTTTCGAGAGGTACTTAATTCTATACCGACTACAATCATCATACGGATTTAAATTATAATTCTTGCTCCTGAGTTTATCGCGTGTTATTATTATTTCTCCAACGAAGTAACATATCAGCTGTGAGTGCGTGGAAAGTGCACTTTCAATACATGCTAAAAATGTGTATTTTTTTACTAAATATAATTATACAAATTAAAGTAAACTTTTTGTTTGATATACATCCTAAGATTCCTCCCGAATTTGAAAAAACTTTCTTGAGACATAATTCAGACTTCAGACGAAGATAGAATTGATATTCACAATCACTACAGCTACACTGCACTGACTACAGAAAAACAGCAAGCCATGTTGGTTTTCTGTGCACTGACCATTGCTAAGTTCCTTGTCAGTCAAGGTTCTACGTTTTGGGGTGTGATGGCATATATTACAGAGAAAAACTGAAGTGGATTAAAGAAAGATTGAAATAAGTCTGATGTCGACGTTAAGCTTTCTTTACACAAGCCAACAAAATTCAAACTCGATCCATTGAAGTTGAATTTGCAGAACTATTTCACAGATGGCAGTACCTACTTATACCTTATACCCTTTTTGTTCCACCGACAAGAAGTACTACCTACGTTTGTTACGTACGTCTGTTTTTGATTATTAATTTGTTTCTTATGCGAAAAAAACAATATTTTTAACTTTTAGTCTCTACGTACCTACATGACAAATAAATGCATTGATGGGACACTACACTATCCAGGCAGTTTATAAACAAAATTTCAGCATTTTAAAATTACAAGAAACATCCAGATTACACGGAAAATCGCAGACTAATTTTTTATTTAAAAAACATTTAAATGTGATAAAGGAGAAGTGCTACTATTGATTATTCGATTCAGTTACTTAGTGGCACCTTAAAGATCTGTAAACATGCGTTTATTTCCCTACATGGTATATGTATTAAAAATAAGTATTCTATTTGTTAAATATTATTCCAGTTCTAACTTGTTCGCAAACGCATAAAAAGATCTCCCTATTCATCCACGTGTGCCTACTCTTAATAAAGATCCGTGGGCAAGACGTTTTGGAATTTTATTGCTAGCATGAATCTACATATCTGTTACAAACCTGTATATGTAATTATTATCTACATATTTATAAAAATAAAAAATCTGTTTGAAAATATTTAAATTTCAAACAGCAGTTCATTTTTAAGCAAAATAACTGTATTCTGCCACTTTGTCAGTTGAGGCGTCCGGGACTAAAACTTGTCAAGTAACATTCTTAACTTTTTCCTAAAATTGGCATTGTAGTTAAAATAAATTCTTAATAATTTTAATTGAGATAATTTTTAAATTTTAACAACTTTAAAATTTTAAAATTATCTGTTGGTAAAGAAAAACCTAATTTTTGACCAATCAGATTTTTTGTAGCAGGCAGGCAATTTTTTTTCTAAAAAATGTCACTTATCAAGTTTTTCTTGAATCCAAGAAGAAACAATGAAGACATGCCAAAAAGTCAAACTTTTTATTCAAACAAGACTATTTCCAAAGAACCTATTACATATTTTAAACATATTTTATATAATACATAACATGGCATAGGTGGTATATTATGTGATGCCTCCACTAGACTTAAAATAGACCGTCAGTTTGAGAAATGGTTTCTAATTTCCGATTACAGTGATAAATTAATAAATAAAATATGCCAAGACGCAAAAAAACGAAGAAACGTTGCGAATTACATTTAGAAGAAGATATAAAAAAAATCCCATAAAAAATATCATTTTTGAACTGGGCGATTTTAATTTATTAGCACCGGAGGTGAAATCTGTACTTTGATAGCTCAACTGGGCTTGCATGGACCTGTAGCACCATTACACGTAGATCTTAACTACTCCTAACACATAGATGGTAAAATAAGAACCCTGTATTTATTTTCAGAAATACATAAACTATAAAGAAAAGAGTGTATAAATATTTTCCTCAAACCCAATATCCTTATTCTGTCACATCTGCCCCCTTCCAGAGTTCAACCAGAACAAAAGTGACGGGTGAAATCGACCTCTATTCTTACAGAACAATTAGGCCTGGTTCATACAGCTTCTTTATCTTTTAATTTTTCTTTATCTTTAAGAAATATTAAATGTCATTGGTCAGTTCAAATCAAGGGACAAATGCCATTGGTTAATTCTTAAAAATAAAGTAAAATTAAAAGATGAAGCTGCATGAACCAGGCTTAAGACTTTAGTGATTTATGAATTGACACCATTTTGTTATCTTACGTCAATTCAACTAAACATTTGTCTTTAGAATTTATATTAGTTTTATTTTTTCTCATTAATTTTCTTTTATTTATTTTCATGCTAATATTATTTACATCATAAGATAATGGAGGATAATAGCGTCTCAAAAGATTTGCGCTCCTTATTGGAATTGGGAAAGGTAAGGACACAAGTGGCATAAAACTAATACGCTTCTTGATTTTATAGGGAACTTCGAAAGGCAACAAGATTTTTTTTTTGTTTCCGACTTGATAATAATAATAATAATAATAATAATAGATCATTATTATTATATTAGAACACGTTATGACAACCTGGCGCACTACGATACAACTCAGAACCGCAAGCAGTAACATCGAGACCGGCACAATCAACATCCGAAGAGCGATTTCCAAGGAGATTCACTCAGGATGGCCAGGAGATCGAAGCAATGAGCACGGGAGATACATACAACGGTCTCGGGAAGAAACAAGCTCAAAGGATAGACCATCGAACAATGAAGACCGATTTAACGAATTAATTCATCAAGAGAGTAAGACAAGTAGTGCGAACTGATCTTAATAGTAGGAATTTGTTTAAGGCCCTAAACACGTACGCGTGCTCTGTACTCAGTTATTCGTTCGGAATAGTGAATTGGACCAACACGGGCATCAACAACCTGCAGCGAAAAGTTAGGACACTACTGACAAAAGCGCATAAACATCATCCCCGTAGAGCCGAAGAAAGAACAACTCTGCCACGTCAACTAGGAGGACAATTGGACCAACAAATATTAAATTTGCATCTGCGTAATTATGTTTTCACAGGCAGGCCAACAGCTCCACACTACATAAGGCTATATGCGGAGCAGACGTCTCAACACTGGTACGTCGGAAGGAACACGAGCATCAAAATCACCACCGAACCGACAATGATAAACTACAGATGTGGATGGAGAAGCCGCTGCACGGGAGGCATCCTTATGAGGTTAACCAGGAACATGTCGACAAGTTAGCGTCGAACTATTGGCTGTCCTCAGGACGAATGTTCCCTGAGACGGAAGGCTTCTTACTGGCCATACAAGATCAGGTTATACCAACTCGCAACTACCTAAAATTGATTGTAGGGGATGCATCAGTAGTGGATGGCAGATGTAGATACGGGTGCCAAACTTCATTAGTTAAAACTAAGTCTATTAGGGAACTTGTATTTGTTACTCGTGTAGATGAATTCACAATTTTCGTCAAACCATGTAGTTGTACAATCTGTTTAAAAGCTTTTGTTTCACTTGAATTTTTCGACCAATCAAAATTAAAATCACCAACATTTATCACAACATTTTTCAATTCCAAAACTTCTTCACATTTCTCATCAAAAATTTTTAGAAATAATTTATAATCACCATTAGGAGAACGATAATAGGTGCATACATCATAATGTTGGTTTTCTATTTAAATTTGAGAATGATTGTACCAAATTGATAATCAGAGGAATATTTTTGAAAATCTTCCAATACAATCTTATTAGTATTAATATAAACTAAGATACCTCCTGTATGTGATGAATTCGATGGACAATTTTAACAAATGTAACCTGGTATATCTAATTCAAACAAATTTATAACACTAGTTATGTGCGTTTCAGTTAAGCAGAGAAAAATTGGTTTTTCATCCAAGATAAATCTCAGAATGTCATATTTCTTCATTAAAAAACCATCAACATTCAAATGGACAATTTTTAAAGTACCATTAGATAATATTAATTTCTTTTCTCTGTAGTTGCTATTCATTATAATTAATTTTCTTTTTTCTGATTCCAATCCGTTTTTTAATAGTTCACAATTTTGGTCAAATGGGGAATGGTTAATAAATAAATTTAGTTTAAATTTATTGTTAGCTTCAACACAGTTGGGACAGGAAATATACTCTTTTGTGGCAGAGCATGAATCTGCATTGTGCCCAGAAGAACCACATTTCATGCAAATTTGTGTTTTGGTACGTACATACTTTGGCTGTATGACCAAATCGTGCACAAATGAAATTGTACACACATTAAAATTTACTAATACTGCACCATTTTTCATAATCTTCTTAAAAGTTTTGCCTTCACACTCAATGATACTCATAAAATTTGATCTAATTTTTTTAACAACTACAATTTCAATTTTTGCATCTCCAATAAAATAATTTTCCCGTAAGTATAAGTGCACTTATCAGTTCTTCTTGGTTGTCGTAAGTTTGAAACTTGCACACTGTATTTTTTCCTAATGTTTCTTCAGACCTCTTCTTTACAATGTCAATATCTTTTTTGCCTCCCTCGTCAACATTATAAATTTTTGAAAAGCTACTTTTAATTGCTTTGGTTTTACAAATGTTCTAATATCTTCTTTTGTTTTATTATTTTCTTGGTATTTATCAACTGGCTTAATTAAAACTGTGTTTAAATTACCAATATCTACCTTTACTTTATTTTGAGGCAGCTTTACTATTTCATTATATTTCAGTTTAACATTTTCTTCGGATAATTTCAAATTATTGCTTACAAATGATTCTCATTTTAATGATCTTATCTTATTTCTTTCTTTACAAATTCCATATTTTCAGACAGATTTTCAGTAATATTTTAAAACTCTCCACAAAGTCACCCATTTTACAAATTATTCAATCTTTTTGTTTAATTACATCAACATATTTATCTTCAATCTTCTTTATACAGTATAACCAAAATGGTTATGTTTGAGCGCCAGAAGCTTGAACCATTTAGTGGTTAAATAAAAAGCACATTTTTCTAATTACAATATATTTACAATTTGGAATTGTACATTTAGTGGTTCACACAAAGTACAGTAGGTAAACTGAGTAGTTAAATTTGATACTTACAATTTATAATTTGTTAAAAAAACTTGGAAAAGGTTAAAGTTTGCAATATAACATTGGAGATGTTCGTGAGCTTAAAAGCAAAACACAAGTAGCACGACAGGTTCACGTGGGCATTTAAAGTCTTGTTTACGAGCACTTCGAAAATTTGGACCACAGTTCTACAGAGTACCTTAAAGCCTTCTCAAATTAACGCTGAGTAGAGGCCACCTTCGCTCCAAGCTCCTTGATCGTGGATTAGGACCTCGGCTATGCGTCGAGACTCGAGCGGGTCGTGGGATGTCCGAGCTGGTGCTGGAAGGTGTGCTGACAACCCCAAGATAGATTAAAGCATGTAACTTTGAATTATAGAACCTTGAAATTGGCTGTGAAATAGATTAAAAATGACTATACAAAACGATCAATTATCTCGACTACACTTGACTTATAAATTTACTATACAATATTTACAAAATAAAAGGTAACATTAATAAAATACAAAAGTTCTAGCGACTTTCCCAATTTCACCCCTTGGCAAAATACCAAAAACAATAGCCCTGTAAGCTATGTAAAATAAGAAAACGTGTCGTGAAGTCTACACCACGTCGAACAACTTAAGTGTGGGGCATAGAGTGATTCTGTGCAAAAACGTGACCTAATATAAACCTAATATAATTTAAATAACCAAAAGTTGGCTACGACCCATCACGTGAAGTCCACAGAACAAGGGAAACAGATTCCGAATGAGATGGCTACAGCGAAGTCGACAAGTGTCGGATACAGATAAAATCAGTAATCTGAGTAGCTAACTCACCCGGAATACTGCCTTCTGTAACTCCCTGTGGTCCTCACGCTGTTGGTCGCTGATTGAACCTGATAGATGTGGGAAAAAACCCTCCACGACTTGTCCACGAGGTTCGTAGAAACGTGGTGATCACACATGAAAAAAAAAACAGAAAACTTATTAGCACAGTAAACCCAAAAATACACGATACACCAAACCACTTAAGCTGCTCGCAAAGATGAGTATTAAATTCCGAAAATAGATTTCCCAGCGTAAAATTCGAATGAATAATTCGGAACTTAACCTCACGTGATGCACACCTGACAAGTGGTAAAATGGGAAGCCGCCCGATTCTTTTCGCCGGGTCTATTTATAATTTTTTTTGAAATATGGACGACGGATGACTTCCGTTTCCTATCCAGAACACTTTGGAAGGTTTTAAAAGTGAAACTTATTGATAAAAAATTTAAAATACGTCGAGACAAACAGGCGACAGTATCAACTGTCAATTCTGCCAAATTCTAGCACTGATATCCGACCAGTAGAAACGTCGAAAACAAAGAGTGATATTAGTACACGGAACAACCGTGGCGCGCGAGTCAATCGTAAACTGAATAAAGTGAATATTATCTCTATAATTAAAGTCAGACAGTGATTACAACAATGTAATTGTTTTAGTAATACGTACCTTCAATCGACTAATAAAATTTAAACATTTTTGCAACCGCACATACCCTTTAATAAACAATTTGTTTGGTAACAACAAGGTAGGCAACTTGTTATGCATCCGCTTGTATAGGTGGTTGCAGATAGCAGAGCAACATTTTTTTAAAAAATCGGTAGGTGTATACGGGGTGTGATGAATTAATAAGAATTAAATAATGCATTTAAACGCTGTAACGGAAATTAGATAAAATTTTCGTTACACACCACCAAAACCCGGTAAGAAAAAAATACGAAAACTCAAGTTTGAGTATTTTTTCTTGTGCAAACCATATACAAGGTGATCAATAATTGACATTAAACAAAATAAAAGGTATGACCCAGTATGCAAAATTGTCTGAGGTAATTAACGTTATCATAAAGTGGTTTGACAGAACCTGTTCAGCTTGAAATAACCTGACTTATTTAAATACAAAATTGAAACTTTAAATTTAATACAAAAAATTAAAAATTGGGCGCCAGTATACAGCTAGTGTATACAATAAGTACAAGGAGTCAAGATAATTCAACCAACAAAAAAATTAAATCCCAAAGTTTAAATAAATCCCCAAGTTAAATCCCAAACTTAACCTAACTTACAAACTAAATGGAGGGGGAAAGAATGAGAAAGAAACCTCCAGAAGCATGGAAGCCACATGACAGTCTGAGACGCACCTGCCAAGAGCTACAGATCACCTAGTGCTGGGCACAAGTGAGTTCCGACGTCGCAGATAAACAAGCATGCACCATCCCAACACCCAAGGATACAACAGATCCTGACAAACACCTCCCAGAAAAATCACACGATCATTCCATGGGCCGTTAGAACAGAAGAGATACTGCAGTTTGACCAAAGCTACAGTACCCGCCACCTATACAGGTAGGCTCACCGGTTATCCAACTGGAAAATCACCTGAATTAGCGGAAAAGAAACAAACAAGAAGAAAACCTGATAATATAACCTATTGCAAAAATAGAAGAGAAAAAAAAATTAAAGAAAACCAGAAAGAGTTCAACTCTGAGTCCTATGATTTAACATTGTCAAAATTAACCAATTCAAGGTAAAAGTTACAAACTCGAATAGAGTAGTTACTTGCAAAAAAATTAAAAATTTAAGAAACATTTCGAAATATTCAGGATAACATGTGAATAACCGTAGGTCGGCCAATAAATACCGCACTTCAGAGGCCTACGCGAAATTCGTTAGGTTACTTATTTCGGACACTCTAGAGTCTAGGTGCTATCTAAACCGAATGAAGAACCACAAAAAGTTATTTAATTTTCCGGACACATTTTGTGCTATCTAAACTGAATAAAAATATTCTCTGTATATTCCAAACAAGATAATTTGTTATTTTGACAACGTTAACCCAAAAATTTAACCTATCAAAGGTAGAACTAATTACTATATGGCAAAATTCATCTAGTGACGCTAGGAACTCAGAGAGACTCATGTGAAAAAAAAAATGAAGAGAAGTACTATATACTACGATACTACGATTAACCAAAAATGTATGTAAGAGGGTTTCATCCTGTCACATACGTCAGATGTGTAGAGAGTGGGTCTGGATCCACGAAGAAATGGAAATCCAGAAGGGATTTTACGAACACTATGAAAATTAAACTGAGACTTATTGTTTCTGTTTTAACAGATTTTAAGGACGGGAATAAAAGGGAAAAAAGGAAGTTATAACCCCACTAACCAGAAGGAATTCCTTGTCTGGGCTACGGCCGATCACCCGGAGGCTCGTGTGCTCTATTATCATCTCCCAGAGATACAAAGATCAATCAATGAACCGTTCAGATTAGCTTCGAAATCAAAGATAAACAACTAAAAAAGATTTGGGATAAAAGGATAATCTGCGCCAACTTTGCAAAAGCCTCAGGAGGGAAAAAAATAAATCACAAGCTATAATGACCTTAAGTTCAAAAATCGAAAATTTACTGACACAAAAAAATTCAACGGTAATTAATTATTATTGACCAAAAAATGATTATTTGCGATACAAACCAAATGGTAAGCTGACAAGAGATCAAGCTATTGACCAAACATCTCTTACAATAATTTTAACAAAACCTGATAGCAAAATTTACAGACCCAACAAGATACAAATATCTAATACAAAAACCCAAAGATACGATAAAGATAATACGATAACTTTGTTTTAGATAACCAAAAAACAAAAACGTTATGTCTGCAAAATTACTAGATATTTAATATATGGTCCACACCAAAACAGTAAACATTATACTTAAGATAAAAGGTAAAAATGCAAGATCTTAATTGCTTGAGATGTGTAATCAAAGCTCGAACTCAAAAATATAGCTTGTTTTTGTTAGACTTGATGTTTGACTAACCTCACTCGATAGACAATTGGCTAAAGTGCGTATGCCAAAAATCTAGAGCGGAAAAAAAATAGAACCCACCACTTCCCTTGATGCCGTAATCTGAATAGATGAAAAGTCCAGCATTACGTCACCACAATTTTTTTTTATAAAATAGCTATATTTTTTTTACGAAGCGATATTGTCAGATTCCGGTTCCGACAGATCGTCCGAATCTAGATCAGAATGGTAGTCTTCCACAAAATTTGGCTTTAAATCCTTAATATGAAAATTTCCAATTTCCCTGCGAATCTTTTAAACGATAAACTAATGGAGATAAAACCTTATCAACAACACAAGGGATGTATTTTGGACTTGGTTTAGCTGAAAAGTCGTTAGGAGCACTAGAAAGACTGAAATTTCGACGCCATACCTTATCACCAACATGAAACTGTAATGGACGTTTTCGCAAGTTGTAATACTTGGCATTTTTCTGATAAGCTAACTTCAAATTTTTCCTAATATTCTCATGTAATTTGGTAATTGTTGTAAATCATCGATAAACTGATTTTTCTCTGAAATAGCTGGAATATTGTTTTCGCTAACCTAATAGCTTGTGCTATTTTAAAGATATCGACATCCCATGTTTTTTTATTTTCGTGAATAAAAGAACGAATTGCAGTTACAATAACTCTATTAACTCTTTCAGTGTGGTTGATCTGAGCATGATATCGAGCGTTGTACCATATTTTCTGTACGCGATAATTTTCCATTAGTTTTTTAAAGTCATTGCTAGTAAATTGACTACCATTACCACAAGAAAAGATTTGTGGAAGACCATAAACTAAAAAGACTTGATTTTCAATAAATTTGATAATTGCCTTGGTAGTTGCTTTAGATAAAGGATGAATCAAAACGAATTTAGTAAACCAATCAACAATAACTAGAAGATACTGATTACCATTCTTAGATCTAGGATCAGGACCTAATAAATCTGCCGAAATCATTTGAAACGGAAAATTTATATTTTTATATGAACCAATCAAACCAGCGCGCGGAAGATTTGAACTTTTACTCGCGGCACAAATAGAGCACTTTTTTACATATCTAACGACATCTTGTCGCACCTTAGGCCAATAATATAATTCGGTAATTCTAGATAATGTCTTAGAAACTCCAAAGTGACCGCCAGTAGGATGGTCGTGATACATACCTAAACTTCCTTGCGACTTGCTGTAGGTGCAACAATTTTCTATTCGGAACAATTACTAATAAGAGGTATTTTTGAAAAGATATGTTTATATAAAATATTTTCCTTTACTTGAAACGTAGGATACCTGTCAGGATTTTCTTGAACTTTTTGGATGGGATTGATACCATTTACAAGGCTTAAAATTTGAAACATTAAGAACAGCTATTTCTGGATTAGATAGAGATAATGCGTCAGCAACAACCATGGTTGAACCTTTTCGGTGGATGATAGTAAAATCAAACTGTGAAATTTTGACTGCCCATCGAGCTAGTCTTCCTGCTGGATTAGATAAATTTTTGAGCCAAATTAACGTAGCGTGATCAGTTTCCACAGTAAAGTTAGTTCCTTCAACATAATGACGAAAACGTTCTATGCCAAATATCACACCCAAACATTCCTTCTCTGTTACTGTGTACTTTCGTTCACACTTGTTCAAAGTGCGGCTAGCATAAGCTACAGGATGTTCGATTCCATCAGTTCTTTGATATAAAACTGCACCTAATCCGGTGTCACTTGCATCAGTTTGAATAATAAAAGGTTCTTTAAAATTAGGGGCTGCTAAAACTGCACTTGTGGTAAGACGATTCTGTATTTCAAGAAAAGCTTTTTCTGCCTTGTCATTCCACTGGATGGGTTGACCTTTTTTCCGACCATGTAATAAATCAGTTATTGCTGAAGTTATGCTACTAAAATCTTTTACAAATCTGCGATAATAGCTGACTAAACCGATAAATCTCTTAATTTGTGTGGTTGTTTTTGGTGTAGGATAATTTACTATAGCCTCAATTTTTTCTGGACTCGTTCGCAAGCCATCTTTATCAACCACAAAACCCAGATAGGTAAGAGAAGAACGACAAAATTCACATTTTTCTAAATTAACTGTTAAATTTGCATTTTTTAACCGATGATAAATTTTATTTAAACTTCAAGATGGGTATAAAAATCAGGAGTAGCAACAATTATGTCATCAAGATAAACAATAGCAAATGGTTCAAGACTTGGATCGATAATTTGATTCATTAACCTCATCATTGTTTGTGGTGAATTTGACAAACCGAATGGCATAACCTTAAATTGAAAAACGCCTCGTCCATGAACTATGAAAGCTGTTTTAGGTCGAGAACTTTCCTCCAATGGTATCTGATAAAAAGCCTTTCGCAAGTCTATTGAAGTCAAGTATTTAGCATCCCTAAGTTTACATAAAATACCGTCTATTAATGGTAACGGATAGGAATCCTTTACTGTAACTTCGTTCAGCTTGCGCCCGTCAAAACGTACACGGTACTCACCAGACTTTTTAGTAACGAGCCATAAAGGACTCGACCATGGTGACTGCGAGGGTTCGATAATACCTAGCTTCAGCATTTCATCAATCTCTGTTTCAAGATGTTCTTGCATGGCGGGAGATAAAGGATATTGCCTTTGAGGAAATGGTTTGGCATTGCCAGTGTCAATTTGATGTGAAATTAAATTCGTTAAACCAAGTTTGTTCGTAGGAGATATACTTTCAAAAAGATTAATGACATTTTTTAATGACTTTTGTTCCACCGTTGTTAAATCAGAAAAAGAAGTAATGGCATTTATTGCACAAATATCCTGACGTTTTTGTTCCAGCAAGGAATATGAAGACCTAACATAATCTATAGTAAATCCAAATAATTTTAAGGTATCCATACCAAGAATTAATTCATGTAATAACGAAGGTATAACCAAAACTTTTACTTCTCTGGTTTGATTGTTCAAAGTTAGAGGTAAATAAACCCAACCGACCATGTCGGAAGGATGTCCGTCGGCCAAAGAAACACTTATTGAACTGTCAGTATATAGCTTGAGATTATATTTTTCGATAATGGAAAAGGACCGGAACCTAACGCAGAACTATTAGCTCCATCGTCAATCAAAGCAAAGAACATATGATCGTACATAGAAATAGGAAGGTAGTTGCGATTATCTTGAGCCTTCTTTGCAAATAATGGACTTAAGTTTTTACGAGGCTTTAATGTGACGACAGGAGTTCGATAAAATTTGCGAACTGCTTCCAACCATTTCTTCCAATCATGAGGAGGTAATCTTACTGTCTTTGCTGATTGTTGGGATTTTTGGGAGTTCGTGAAGTACCGGGAGTTGAATTTAGTTTTTCTTTTGAATTTTGTTTTCTACCAGTGGGTGTCTCGCGACTTCCACTGGTGCTTACCACGTTTTTTGGCTTGCACTTAGGGCAATTTAATTTAGTTTTATTTTTAAAACCGCAAGAAAAACGAAATATTTTTCTTGGACTTCTACAGTCCGTAAAAGAATGTCCTACCCGATCACAATTCCAACAGCAAACAGTATTTGACATGACATTGACATTTCTATGGTAACGAACATCACCCTCATGAGTAGATAGACAACTTAAGTCCGGCTCCAATAATCCTGAATTCCGAGTAGGCGGAGGCTTGTATCGATCAGACCAAGATAATGGTTCTTCTAAACGTTTGCAAAGTGTAGAGAGTTCAGAAATAGTCTTGATATCATGTAACGCTAATTGAGACACATAATGTGGTACAAGATTTCTTCTAATTTGATTTACTATAGCTATTTCATCGGGAGGGTTACTCAATCGCTTGAATAAGCCTTCCATGGTAGCAATATAGAGCGAAACTCTCTCTTTCGAGCCTTGAGTTCGATTTCTAATTTCCTCAAGTAAATCGTGGTCGTACTGGTAAGGAAGATAATCGTCTTTTAATTTTTTGACTAACTCATCCCAACTATGCACTCTACTCTTATTATTTACAAACCAGGTCCACGCTTGACCTTTAAATAAATCGCACGCAGACGAAAATAAATCTGTTTTCGATACACCTTGAGCCCCTCGTAAAAGTTCAACTTTTTCCAGAAAAGAGACTAATGACTTTTTACTTGAGCCAGAAAAATAAACATTCCATTTATATGGAGCGACAGACTTTGAAGCAGTAGGCAATGTCATATGAACTTGTTCGGTAGGCGTCGACGTTACTGGTAAGGCATCGGAAAATTTTGAAGCAAACTCGCCTTCTAACTCAACTAAATTTAACTTTATTGTTTGAGCCTGTGACTCATCGTCTTCAGACACAATATTAAAACGAGAGATATGATTAGATAAATGGTTAAGTCTCGACTCTATTCCCTTAATACCAACAAATTTATTAATGACATTTGTGAGGTCATTAAATGACTCTAAAAATTGCTTAACATCGTCAGCAAAATAATTGGGTTAGCAATCGTAATAAAACTTCGGTTAGAAGCTTCCTGACTTAATGCACCTCTCAATCGTTTACGTTTTGCCTCTACATTACCAGACACGTCTAAACCGCGAACCTTAAGTTCATACGATAACTCATGTTCCTTCAAGCTGTTAGGATCCATATTAAAAAATTACCAAATCTCCAAAAAAAAAATCAAACGACAAAAATTGGGCAGAATTGACGACAACAAATATTCGAGCAAATATTTTAGGCAAGATAATTGAATCGACAAAAAAAAGTCCAAATTTTCAAAGTTCAAAAAGTCAAAGTTACTTTAACTTTATTTAACCACAATAGAGCAAGCTTCGACAAAAAATTAACCTCAAGGCCCCAAGTTGGGTCACGCCAAAAATGTATAACCAAAATGGTTATGTTTGAGCGCCAGAAGCTTGAACCATTTTTTCTAATTACAATATATTTACAATTTGGAATTGTACATTTAGTGGTTCACACAAAGTACAGTAGGTAAACTGAGTAGTTAAATTTGATACGTACAATTTATAATTTGTTAAAAAAACTTGGAAAAGGTTAAAGTTTACAATAGAACATTGGAGATGTTCGTGAGCTTAAAAGCAAAACACAAGTAGCACGACAGGTTCACGTGAGCATTTAAAGTCTTGTTTACGAGCACTTCGAAAATTTGGACGACAGTTCTACAGAGTACCTTAAAGCCTTCTCAAATTAACGCTGAGTAGAGGCCACCTTCGCTCCAAGGTCCTTGTTCGTGGATTAGGACCTCGGCTATGCGTCGAGACTCGAGCGGGTCGTGGGATGTCCGAGCTGGTGCTGGAAGGTGTGCTGACTACTCTTAGCCGGTTGTAACGTTGGTGTGCTGGTACTCAGTCCGTCCCTGTCTCACTTACGTGCTTCGCTCACGTACCGGAGTGCATGTAACAGAAAACACAACGAACAGTCTCCGAAAACCAGCAGTCGATGTTTCGACGCTTTTACAATTACTAGTTAAATTTATTACGTAAAAAGGGGTAAAAAAAAGAATTGAATCTGTACAGATTTTGCAGTTACATGTGGCAAACCTTAATTAACAACCCCAAGATAGATTAAAGCATGTAACTTTGAATTATAGAACCTTGAAATTGGCTGTGAAATAGATTAAAAATGACTATACAAAACGATCAATTATCTCGACTACACTTGACTTATAAATTTACTATACAATATTTACAAAATAAAAGGTAACATTAATAAAATACAACAGTTCTAGCGACTTTCCCAATTTCACCCCTTGGCAAAATACCAAAAACAATAGCCCTGTAAGCTATGTAAAATAAGAAAACGTGTCGTGAAGTCTACACCACGTCGAACAACTTAAGTGTGGGGCATAGAGTGATTCTGTGCAAAAACGTGACCTAATATAAACCTAATATAA
Source organism: Pseudeuparius sepicola (assembly GCA_963920635.1). NCBI lineage: Eukaryota > Metazoa > Arthropoda > Insecta > Coleoptera > Anthribidae > Pseudeuparius > Pseudeuparius sepicola. The sequence continues at coordinate 56,963,791 of OY987301.1, read as the reverse complement.
TTTAAATAACCAAAAGTTGGCTACGACCTATCACGTGAAGTCCACAGAACAAGGGAAACAGATTCCGAATGAGATGGCTACAGCGAAGTCGACAAGTGTCGGATACAGATAAAATCAGTAATCTAAGTAGCTAACTCACCCGGAATACTGCCTTCTGTAACTCCCTGTGGTCCTCACGCTGTTGGTCGCTGATTGAACCTGATATATGTGGAAAAAAAAACCGCCACGACTTGTCCACGAGGTTCGTAGAAACGTGGTGATCACACATGAAAAAAAAAAAACAGAAAACTTATTAGCACAGTATACCCAAAAATACACGATACACCAAACCACTTAAGCTGCTCGCAAAGATGAGTATTAAATTCCGAAAATAGATTTCTTAGCGGAAAATTCTAATGAATAATTCGGAACTTAACCTCACGTGATGCACACCTGACAAGTGGTAAAATGGGAAGCCGCCCGATTCTTCTCGCCGGGTCTATTTATAATTTTTTTTGAAATATGGACGACGGATGACTTCCGTTTTCTTTCCAGAACACTTTGGAAGGTTTTAAAAGTGAAACTTATTGATAAAAAATTTAAAATACGTCGAGACAAACAGGCGACAGTATCAACTGTCAATTCTGCCAAATTCTAGCACTGATATCCGACCAGTAGAAACGTCGAAAACAAAGAGTGACATTAGTACACGGAACAACCGTGGCGCGCGAGTCAATCGTAAAGTGAATAAAGTGAATATTGTCTCTATAATTAAGGTCAGACCGTGATTACAACAATGTAATTGTTTTAGTAATACATACCTTCAATCGACTAATAAAATTTAAACATTTTTGCAACCGCACGTACCCTTTAATAAACAATTTGTTTGGTAACAACAAGGTAGGCAACTTGTTATGCGTCCGCTTGTATAGGTGGTTGCAGATAGCAGGGCAACATTTTTTTAAAAAATCGGTAGGTGTATACGGGGTGTGATGAATTAATAAGAATTAAATAATGCATTTAAACGCTGTAACGGAAATTAGATAAAATTTTCGTTACAACAGTCAAAAGCTGCATCTTCTCCATCACCTTCCTTTTTCCTATTTCTGGTTTTTTTCGGTGAAGGCATCTTTTAAAGGTAAACTTCTGCGAAATTTTTGATGACACCTTTCAGAATACTGATTTTTAATATAATCTTCTTATAAAATGCTTCTTCCTTACAAACTAAAGTTTTCCAATGTAATCTTCACTTTATTTTATAGTCCACAGTACTTTATAATAATTAAAACTAACTTAAATCCCGTAAAATATTGAATTTTACGAATGCCAAGCACAATGATAGCACTATGTACCCTATATTTTACTTTTATTTGGTCTAGAAACGCGGTGGAGGATTTCTTACAAATTCTCAAACAGGTCCTAACAAGTTCAACGCAAGTCTATTCACGCTCTCGTCGAAAGGCGGCATTAAGGGGGTCTAGAAATTCGTTGCCCAGAAACAGCAGTGACATACTTTCACCTGTCGTTTTAAAATAACATACTTTGAGAAAATCTTCCACACCACGTGTCAAAATGCAGCTTTTTGGCCTTATGGAGATTTAGGTACATGTAAGTGGTGGCCTGGAATTCTCTTAGTATATTTGCTGCGACTGAAACGTAGATGAATATTCAATTCAATCTGACCTAACAGGTAGGGGAGTATAGAAAAAACTTGTAGGGGTGCTGTGACAAGTGACAGTGGCATCGCAAAAAAAATCCGCGTAGGCGTTTATAAGCCTGCCGCGGTTTCAGCGCGGTATCTTGCACGGGGCCCCGGGCGTCAATTGCAAGAATGTATACTCGGTAACCCGATAAAGTGCGAGCGTTCTATTACAAGTTTTTTACTTTTTATTGGTTTACATTATTATGTTATTATTATATATTATTATTCTAATATTGTACAATATTTTATGGAGTACCTATATCTACGGAGGTTCTTGGGTACCTATGAGAAGTCTATATTGATAAATGGACGCCCCTATTACTACATCTTTTTTAGGGTAACAGGAGAATAACCCCCCGGGCAATCACCCCCTTACTTATACCTCAGGAAAACCACCCCCGGACATTTACCTCCCTTGGTAAATACCCCCCGGATATTTACCCCCCTTGCCCTTGCCTATCCCAGTGTCAAATAGGTACAGAGAAAAGCCGAAATATGATAACACAATTATTAATTATTTACAATAACTAAAAATCATTTATTACGCATATACATAAACTTAATTATAAAGAAAGGCTGTGAGCTATTCCACGTATATAATCCAATATATCTCTTTGACGATAGCTATGTACAATATTAAGAATTCGCTCATTTAAATAGGCATATTTTTTTCTTTGTTGTTGAGGTGGATGCCCCGCTAAGGCTTGAGTGCAATAGACTTGTATTTCTTGTTCCCTCTGTAGAAACGAAATGAATTTATAAATTGTGGGATGACAACCACCGACATTTGATTGGAAACTTCTGTGCCATCCTTCCACTGAGTTGTTAGTTTTTGGAAATTCGTTCTCGGAGCGCTCATACATATTCCACATGTGTTTATCAAATATTGGTTGTCGTCTACCATACCGTTGTGGCCGTCCAATGTAGGTATCTTCAAAATAATCAGCTACTGGCAAGCTTTCTGGTGGTAATATTTCGCACACTTTCTCAAAAGCATTATTAACTTCATTCACTGGTACAAATGCAACTGCTGGGACCATTCGTTGCTGTAACCCGTTCTCCTGAATTTTTCTGAATATGTTTTGGCTTAAATGAAAGAAGCATCCTTTGATTTCACTGCTTGGGAAGCTTCGTTCCAAACTGTTTATACCCGCCAATTCAAAATCAACCATGATGCTTGTGGGCTTCAAATTGGCATTCAGCGTCATTATTGTCTCAAACAACTTGGCATAAGTCTGTTGTGTCTTATTTTGGAGCAACGCGTACACGCACGGAATGGTCCGTCCATTAACTAATCCATGAATAACATACAATTGGAAGAAACTGGCAGGGGCTGTTTTGAATGTTCCATCCATAAACCAATGTGGAGTCGTTTCTAGAAGTCGGAGACTATCATTTGTTCCGAAAATTAACATCCTGTCGGTATCGTCTGCGCCGGAATCAAACAGAAGAAAATCTTGTCCATCTTGAGTAATTCTGTAGCGGTCCGAAATATCGAAGGAGCCGGTATTGGATTATTTACCGCTTGTCTTTGCCTTCTCACATTACGGCGTAAATGGTGGACTGTTGGCAACTTCGCTCTTGCGTCTTCACTAACAGTCGCCAGAGATTGTGTAGTGATCTGTTGAGGTGATTCTTCGGATTCTTCTGCAAGTCTCTTCATTTGTGCCACTACTTTGCAGACTTCTTTTTGAGCTGGATCTGGTGCATGGGTATGATTGTTTGTACGTCCTCACCACGGACTTTAATTTTAGCTTTGCACCCTTTCTTATTTCTTCTTCTTTCGCCCTCAAATGACACAATGCCATTCACCATATGTCCGGGGGGTTATTTTCCTAGAAGCCTTTTTTAGAATTAGTGGTACTAGCTACATCTATTCCAAGTAAACAGAAATGAAATTCGATCTGGATTCCACGTCAAAAGGAACTTTTACTTCTATTATATGCTATTAGTCAAAATACAGGGCGTAATAACTGAAATGACAAAAAACTTAAAGTTGTCTAATTTGTCGAAATAAATAAAAGGTAAATTTTAGAGTAGAGTAGATTAATTCTAGTAGGACATCCAGTTTAAACCACACTTTGATGTATTTCTAAGCATTTTACTGTGTTTCTAATTCTAAAAATATATCTTCCTTACCACTCCAGACGAAGCGTTATAACTATGCCCATAGGATCGATGGCTCCAGCCACCATCTACATAGACAGTGGTCCATGGTACGTCATCTCAATCGATTTGGCCACTCCTTATTGCAAGTCATCTTTCTTGTTCTCCTGCTTCTTCCATTGACTTCCACAAATTGTCTTTCCATTGGTCACCAAGTTCAATTTCTATTTTGTAGAATAGCCGATACAACATACATGGTATACCCATTATACCTTTTACATGGGCGTATGCACTACCACTGGAAAGGGTACCTGCCCCAAACGGTGCCGTAGTTGATTTTGGATTTGGGCAACTCATGATTCTCGGTACACTTTTCAAATTTCTTTTCACACATATCACATTGAAATGTGATTAATGATGATAAGCCCGATCGTACTTCACTAATCACGTCTAGTTTTCCAAGTGTACATATTTTGTTGTGCTCCACCTGAAGAGTCAGAGCCCAATCCAACACAAATCCCAAATCTACAATTCTGTGTCCTTGTAGATGCTCAGATTTTTCTGGCATGATCTTTTCCACAGTAAGCTCATGGCTCATAACTCTAAAATACAGAAGTAAATGAAGTCCACCTAACATCGACAATTTCGAACTGTATTATAGGTAAAATGTTGTTTTTGTTATTTATTAAAAATGTCCCAAAACTTCGAAAAATGAAGAGAACTGAAAAACAAACGAATTTTTTTCTAATAATATATTGAGAAAAAAGGACAATTTTTGTCTCTATACAGTGTGTCCAAGTTAAGGAGTTACCATTAGCACCCTTCTAAAATCTTTATTATTTGTTGATCCATTTTGAATTTTTTTTCTGTTAGGTAGGTACCTACCTATTTAATAATATGCGCATTCAATGAGTAGCAAACTTTATTCTTGGGGTAGGTATAATCATGGCCAACTATGACCACTTGTCTGAGGTAAATTTTCAAAAAGTACTGTTAGGGATTTTTTTAGAGAAAAGCTGACTGTCGATTCTTGTTTAGGATCACTTAAAACCTATCTATACCAATTTTCATTATTCTAAAATTAGAAAAAAATGTTATTTTTTATTGTGGGAATTTATTATTGTTTTTAACGTTAAAACAATAATCAATACTTAAATTCTTTATAAAGTTCCTAATGAAAAAGTTGTAAAAAAGTTACATTTTAATAATATCAATTAAATATTATGAAAAAAAAAATTTAGACAGATAGGTTTTGAGTGATCCTAAATAAGAATCTGTAGTCAGATTTTTTCTAAAAAATCCCTAATGGTACTTTTTGAAATTTAAGCGAATGAAAGTGATCTTAGTTTGCCATGGTTACAGGACAAAAATAAAGTTACCCACTTTGTTGAACGCGCATTTGAACACCTATATTATAACAATTTTTTTTATCAAAATCGGTCAACAAATAAAGAATTTACAAAGGTAGTAAGTCCTTAACGTAGACACACTGTATAGTGGCAAAACTTAGGACAAGCGTGTATCAGCTGTTTTTTATAGCAATAATTGTGATTTTTTATTTGTTGTTGCCTGTCTATTTATTATTAGGAAGCTGTCACTACTGAAAAATTTCTTACTTTTACGTTATAAAACTGCCACTTTTAGGAAATTTCTGAACTGGGAAGGGATAGCCCTTAGGATAGCTATTTTGAATTATTTATACCCAGTGATTATTTTCTGCAATAAACGAGTTCCGTCATACACGTGTGTGGTAGATGGAGCTGTTGTACTAGTACTAAAATTAAAATTCATACCTATTACCAATATATCACCGACTGACATTCTGGCAAGGTAGGTAGGTACCTGTTATCCAGGATAATATCTCCAGAATCTATGTCAACCACATCTGTTTCCGACAAATCATTCTGGTGGTCACTCTCAAATTATACTACTTGAACATTATCCACAATAATTGGATCATCTTTCAAATTATCTAAAGTCTGGCCACTGGTTCTGTTCTGTAAATTATATCAGTTGGAGATACGAAAATTAGTACACTTAGGTTTTAGATGGTGTCCAGTTTATCTAATATATTTCCATATTCCAATCACTTCGTCACCTACATTCGTTTTAAAATTCAATACCCCATATTTTATTCCATTTTTGAAGTCCTCATAAAATTCTACTGTGAGTCTGTGTATCCTACCTTGTACAGAAAATGTATTGCTTCCGAGTATGTAGGTAATTTAACATTTACAGACAAATCTTTTAATACATTTTAAAATCTTTTAATAACTTTTAATAATAAAATAATTATAAAGTAGGTAGGTACTCAAAATCAATAAAGTTTTTAGGACTGCATACAAATAAAAATTAAAATGATAAATTCATGTAGAGCATATAAGAAAATCAGTTAGGTACTAACTCGGAATTTTAAAATTCCGAGTTAGTATCTCGGAATTTTAAAGTTTGAAAAAAATATATTTTGTATGTCCCTTCCGGCCCATCGTAGAATTACCTACGACTTGTAAATACATTGTAAATAGGAAAATGTTATGTTTTATTTAACCATCAAATAGTTGAAGCTTCTGGCGCTCAACTATAACCATTTTGGTTATAAGGGCTCTGATGTAGGTCAAAAATAAGAACCGCCTAAAAGACCAAATTTAACAAGCCGGGACTAGTAATTCGTAGGTCCCGCGTGCAATCCCACACGAAGCACAAGTTTTTTTTATTATCTAGCGGCCTGTCCCGGCTTCGCACGGGTAAACATTTATTTATATCCGTAATTTAAGTCTATTAACAATATAGCCTATGTTCAGTGATAATGTAGCATTGTATTATTATTAATTTTTAGAATCGGTCCAGTAGTTTTTGAGTTTATTCATTACAAAGGAAATCTTTTCTCTTCATAATATTATCATTTTCGGTAATAATAATTGGACAATGGTTTTTATGCAGATTATTACTAACAATCTACCTCATAGTGTATTTAAATTCAAAGTACTTACCTACCTAATATTAAATTTAAGGTAGCAGGAAAAATGTAATACATTGCTCGATGCGTAAGCTCTTTTTGGCGTTAAACAAGCTCCTCTGCTCAGCCAAAAATGTGCGCTTACTCATCTCGCAATGTAAATAACTACTTAATGCAGCACACACTTTTCTAACGTTATCAAGACTGTTTTAGACTCTAATAAGACGGATAGACAAGGATAGGACGTTCTCGTTGCTCTTTCTAAAATAAGGGTGCGTGGTGCTGTAGTTTATATGCATGTGCCATCCATATTAGTTTAAACATTATGCTGCCGCCCACCAGAGGCGCCACCACCAACGAACTGCTTGACGTCACAAGTAGACCCGCGATAGCCGTGAAGTGCACGTCACGTTCGCGTCCGGATTGTGCTACAGCGTGTTCCAGTGAAGACCGCCATCTCTAACCACGACAGGTATCACTATTCCCTTTTCATTTCTTCTAAGCGTACTCTAGGGCCCATTTGGGCCCCGCAGAGTTTCCGTCGACCCCCGGGCACCCCCGTGGGTCCGACTTTTTACTATTTTCACTCCTAAATTAGCCCCTATTGCCCCCTAAGGCAACCATGTCTGAATCGGAGGCGTCCCAAGGGGCGTCCCGATCCCCCGCCCCCACGCTAGACGAATGTTCGTCGGATTCTTTCGACGGGGAGAAATCCCCCCCGCTCTTTCCGACCCCCAAGGCCCTCCAAAATTTGATCGAGGCTTGTTCAAAGCCCATTAACCCCCTTTCTTTAATTTTAGCGATGCAGCCCGACCAAAGGGAGCTCATTCGCAAACTTGAGGCTGACAATGAATTCCTTCGGGGACAAGTTGTCACCCTCAATGAAACGATGCTGCGGATGGCTGAAGAACTGTCCCAGCTTCGTGCGGAGCTCCGTCTCTCTCGTACAAACGACGAAAAGGCCGCCACCGCGTGTCCAGGCATACTACCGGCACCGTCGCAATGATAAAGGCCTGCCAGCTGGCGTCGGGAAACGTCACTACGTCATCACAGGGAGGTCGATTTTTGTAATTGTTTACTTTTACTGGTCTGGCGATTTTCCTGTTTTGAAGAACGTTTATTCTGTTTATTCTGTTTTGGACTGTGTTTTCTAGTAATAAAGGACGTGGACTTTTAATAATAAGGTGGTAAAACAGCAATGGTTCAGAATAAAGTGATTAAAATTCAATTTTAGTTTATAGGTTAGGTAGTGTTTATAGTTTCGGCCTTGTTTAAAATCATGCCGTGGATGTGTTCCGTTCCCAACTGTAAGGGAAACTACAAAGGCGGTCCTAAAGTGTCCGCTTTTTCCTTCCCTGAAGACCCCATTTTAAGGAAAAAGTGGGTTAAGGCCATCAAAAGGGATTTTGTTCCTACACAGTCTTCCAGGGTAAGTGGTTTTAGCTTGCACTGTTTGGATAGTTATAACTAAAACACTTTTACATGATTGAACATAAGCACCTTAAAATCATGAAGTTTTATGGTTTTATTTATTCGAATTTAGTTGTATCGCACGCAAATAGAAAATAATTTTCATTTACGAAAATTTTACCGGTAGAAACAAAATGCACTAAAAGCCCTTGAAAATGTGACTTTCACTCTCGTGGATTATTATCCGTGTTGTAAAACCATGAACTATATTACTAAATATTTTGAGCGATAATGACCCAATATGTTTGCTTTATTATTTCTAGGTATGTGAACAACATTTTTTAAGTAAAGATGTCGAGAGAATCACCACACAGACTGTCGAATCAACTGGGGAAATTTTATCGGCAAACTTGAAATACCCACGTTTGGTCAAAGGTTATTTTTTTAATATTTCCTATTTTTTAGTTATGACATGACTGTAATTTTAGGCGCAAGGGGTTTATCCAATCCAGAAAAGTGTAGAGAAACGCCTGAAGTGAAAAAGCAAAAATTGGAATATAAAAATCTCCAAGAAGCTTTGGCTGAGAGTGTGAATACAAGCCACGCTTACAATTTGGCAAAATCTTTTTCATCCCTCGACGATGCCTACACTAAAATAATTTCCGGGACAGGATTAGATAAATCTTGGTTAACAGCACGGGGAAACAATTATGTTTGTTTTTTTTTGTCGAAGAAGAACCCAGGCCGAGAAAAAAATTTAGCGTTTTTTTGTCTGACAACTTGAGCTTATCTGTTACCAAGGATAATATTTCAATTTCGCAAGTAGTATGTAGGGACCAGTCGAAACTACACTTCCCATTAGTTGTAAATGATCTAAATTTTTTGGAAAAAGTGTTGGATGATGTTTCTTGGTTTTTAAACCTTCCAGAAGATGAGAGCTATGAAAAAAATTTAAATGAAGCAATAAATATTTTATCGTCCACTTCAGATAAATTTCCAGAGAAAAAACATTCTATAATGTTCTTGAAAGAACAGATTGGTCTTTTAAAATGTTCCAGTAAATATCGCTTTCGTTATAGTTGGGAGACATCATTATTTTGTAGTATCCTATTTTCTATTTCACCTCATGCTTATAGATTTCTAAGAAGCTCCGGAAATTTGATGATGCCATCGCCAAGTACCATTAAAAATATTTGTTCAAGTTTGGTGACCGATCCATGTTTGGAACAAACCGATTCAAATTTTCTCCATTACATAGCTTCTAAATATAAAATGTTGGAAGAAAGAGATCGAATAGTGATACTTATGTTGGATGAAATTCATATAAAACCCTTTATGGATTTTAAGGCTGGCAATATTGTGGGGGCTCCTTATAATGAATCAAAGTGTGCAACTACGGCTCATGTTTTCATGATTCAAAGTTTATTATCTCCCTATAAAGATGTAGTACATATTTTACCGGTCAAAACTCTAAAAGGCGATGGCTTACATACAATCGTAAAGAAAGTAATCCTAGGATTGGAAAATATTGGATTTGAAGTAATCTGTGTAGCTTCAGATAATAATGCTCTAAATAAGAAAGCTATGTCGTTTTTTGCCAACCCGCCGGAAATATGCAATGAATATCGTCATCCTATCAATGCCTCAAGGCCTCTCTTTTTTGTAATTGACACCGTTCATTTATTAAAAAACATTAGAAATAATTGGCTTAATGAAAAATTACAATCTATGAAATATCCAGATTTTGAAAATACGGAAATGAGATTAGCAACTTTTAATACATTAAAACAACTGCACAGAAAAGAAGAACACCAACTTTTAAAATATGGATACACATTAACGTTGAAAGCTTTATATCCTACAACTATCGAAAGGCAAAACGTGAAACTTGCATTACAAATATTCAATGAAAGCGTTGTGGCTGCTTTGCAGCAAATAGGTCCAAAAATTGGCTTACAAAATTATGAAGATACATCAAATTATATTGACATTATCTGCACATGGTGGTGTATTGTAAATGTAAAAACACCATTAAAGGGGCTATATTTAAAAAATAAATTTCAAGAACCTGTCACAAAAACTTCTCCTCATATTTTCAAGTTTTTGCAAGATTTTGTTAATTGGTTAGATAGATGGAAAGCTTATAATGTAGAAGGGGGGAAACTTAGTAAAGAAACACATCAAGCCTTAAGTCACACAACTGATGCTTTACAAAAAATTGCAAGATTTTGTTTAACTAAGAATAATTTTAATTATGTTTTACTTGGGAAATTTCAAACTGATAAGTTGGAAGAAAGATTTGGAAAATATAGGTACCTATACCTGTATACCTGTTGCACTATGCAAAGGCTAGTTTTCACTCTGAGCAAAACTATCATTGTGAAAGTGAGCCATCCCGCGCTTTCACCAAAATTTGTCATTTCAAGTAAAAAATACAGGGTGTCTCAGAATATGTGGGCAATCTCCCGGATTTATATTTTCCCTAGAGGGTCCACCTACAGAGATACAAGCCCCTGAAGGACGCCCCTGAAAAAAAATTTTTTTTTTAAATAACTTAAAATACTTTGTGTAATTTAATTACTTTTTATTTTTTAATACGATGGACGATACATAAGATTCCTTAAAAGGGGCTCATAAAAACAATTATGGCTTATTTGGTTTGCCAGAGATGGACTAGCTGTAGCACAATGTCAATTTTTTTACACCTTTTACGATAAAGGCACAAAAATAATACTTTTAAATAGCTTGAGCCATAAACTAAAAAAAGACACTCTTAGTTGATATCGATAAAATTAACTGTTTACGAGAAAAACTATTTTTGTTTAATACGATTTTTATAACATAATTTTGTATGTCGGTTGAACATGAGCTTCTTCTAATGTTATGCATTCCCTAGCTCCACGAATTGAAGATTGTTAAATCGGTACATGTCAAAGAAAACAACCATAGGAACAAAAACAAATGTAAATAAAAGTTGCATTTTTTTAAATAGGCACAGAAAGAATGTAAATTTCATCGGTTTAGGTCTGTTTACAAACAAATTTTTTTTTTCGAAAAGTTTCCTTTTATCGACATTAACCAAGAGTGTCTTTTTTAGTTTAAGATTCAAGCTATCTAAAAATCTTATTTTTGTGCCTTTATCGTAAAGGGTGTAAAAAATGGCATTATTGTGCTACAGCTAGTCCGTCCCTGGCAAACCAAATAAGCCAAAATTGTTTTCATGGGCCCTTTTTAAGGAGTCTTATCTATTGGCCATCGTATTCAAAAATAATTAAATTACACAGAGTATTTTAAAAGTTATTTAAAAAATATCGATTTTCAGGGGCGTCCTTTAGGGGCTTGTATCTCCGTAGGTGGGCCCTCTGGGGAAAATTTTTATAGCTAACTTGTCATGTTATTTTAACGTCCCCTGTATAAATTCGAGAGATTGCCCACATATTCTGGGACACCCTGTATATTAGGGTCGAAATTTAAAGCGAAGTCCCCAATAAATCATAAGTAAAAGACGGAACTATTTTGTAGCTTTGTTGGGCCCACACCAAACTATAAGATGTTCACCCCTCTATAGACACTCACGTACATACGGATTGCATTTTAGCACAACTACAAAATATCTCTGTCTTATCTCTAATCTCTATACTATACAGTGATAGTGAAAGTGAAGTACTACGCATCATATAGTACAGTCATTTGGTAGTTTCACCTGGAAAGTTTTCCGAGACTTTTGAAAATTGATGATTTTATAGGTTTCCATGTGCTCTTTCCGAATTTCTACTTTGCACCTCGTATCTTCGCCGCTCGCGCCGCCTTATTAAGAAAATGCCGCCTAAAAACAGTTTTTTGACATTATCTCACTTTCGACTCATTTTACGATAAAAATAGTTACATAATTAATTAAACTAGAGAAAATTTATGTAATAACCTAATAAATAAGCAATAGAATGTATGTACTACTTTTTATGCATTCCACCCATTTAATCTTATTAACTTTTAGAAAACAGAGAATATTTCAGATTTTTTTGTTTTTATTTTTTTTACAGATATCCCAAGAATGTTTTTGCGATATCTCATTTTAAAACATTAATTTTTTATATTAATTTTACAGATATCATTCAGGTTCCCAGTATCACGTATCCATAAGACAGATTTTTGAAACCGAAAGCAAGTTACGAATGACCAGTATTGTTCCGTTAATTTTGAAGTCAAAGACATATGGCGAAATTACTATCAGAAAAGAGGATATTTTAGGTTTTATAGAGGAAAAGGACACAGAAGTTACAGAAGTTGCGATTTCAACAGAATTGAAGAATATCTGCTCAACAATTAGCATGGCGGATATTGATCAAATAGGCGATAGCATATGGCCCCCTCTTGCGTATGTTGCCGGATATGCCTCTTATTCGATATCTAAAAAAATAAAATGTGATTATTGTAAGACTTTCTTAACAGAAACGGGGGAATCCGAAAATAGACCTTGCTATTCTTTAATTTCTGAACTTAGCAGAGGTGGTTTATGCTATCCTAGTGAAGGTGTAATTTTGGTAGTTGCATATGCCTATATAGTAATGGGAAGATTGATAGAGGAAGAACAAGAATTTTTGAAACAAAAAAACCAAAGAAATGTTTTAAAAATCCTAACTTTTGAAACAATTGATTGTTTAGATTTAGAACTCTTTCCTGGTTACAATTGTTGCAATCATAACGAAAACAGCGTAATTAACATGCTACTTGTACCAATATCAAATATTTTATTAAAAAATTACATAAAAAAACACAATGATACAGTGACAACTAAAACAATGCCCCATTTGAAAAGAAAAAACAAATTAAACCAAAAATAATGGTGTTTGGAAAAAATTTCGAAAAAAGTGTTCTAGGCTTGGTCATCAGATTAGTAGGTAATGGCGGATTTATAAAGAAAAGTAAAATAACACAAGAAATAAAATAAGCAGGTGGTTTGTTGGCAATTGTTGAGCAACAAGGACCAACGTGGTTTGTTGGCAATTGTTGAGCAACAACTACCAACATGAACCACCTGCTTATTTTACTTATGTTATTTTATTTTTCTTTATATACCAACCATTAGTTCTTTACCTATAATACCTTTAACATTTTTCTTTAAATCGAAGTTTTTAGAGTAGAAAACATTAACCCTCGATTGGAACTACAAACCGCTGTTTCCCTATAGGCCGGTCCACACGCAACGATGTATCGTACGATTTGCATGCGCAAGTAAATCGTTACAGATAAATCGTTGCGTGTGGACAGCAGATTTGCACAAAATTTAGAACTGTGCAAAGTTGGACGTCAGAGTTGAAAGTCTGAGCCGAAAAGCATAGATTTGGGAGATTTGCGCATGCAAATCGTAACGTGTGTACGCTTGTCCGAGATTTGTACAGTTTTTAGGTGCGACGGTAGCTGACTCCTACCTATTTTTAGGCCAGAAATTATTAAATTATTTAAAACTAAAACAATAACTGATTTATTTTAATTTGTTAAAATATATGTCGACCATTTCGCATAATTTTATAATAGAATTCAATGGTAAAATGCACTTCGTTTCAATAATCATGCTTTAGACCATCTAGTTATATTTAAACGTTTCCTGATTTCCCTCTTCATTTAAACAAAACGTCAAAATACTCCAAAAACCCTTCCTCCATGATTATTGTATCAAGCGAAAATTGCAGCTTTACTACGATAAGTTGTTATAATGTGGACGCACTGAATTTGTAACGATTTATCTGTAACGATTTGCTTGGGCATGCAAATCGTACGATACATCGTTGCGTGTGGGTCGGTCTTAGGTGAGATAAATCTAGATGAGAGAAACTAACTTATTTCGTAACCTCGCTTGGGACTTTTTTGCATTTTCGGTCATATTATGTAGGTCAGTAGATGTCCAATTTTTTGTACTTTCGACCGTTTTTCCGGGGATCATGTTTACTTTTCTTCAATTTTCACCCTATTATATTTTCGATTATTTGAAACAATATTTTTACTAATTATGCCTATTGTTATTTATTACTAATAAAACTGTATAATAATAATTGTTGTTTTTTATTAAATGTATTAAATGTCTATCCTGTTTTATTTCTTGGGGTTCAATATTTTTTTTTGTGACAAAATTTTGTTTTGAAAGTATTTGATTCGTTGTCACCAATTATCTAATACTTAATCGAAAAGTACAGTTTTTTAATGTCAATATAATAATTATTATTTCTAATCGAACGGTTTTTCTGATGTATTAATCGAAACTCAAAAATATTAGTTTATATAAACAATGTTGACATCTTGAAATTTGAATTTGGCGCCTTATCGCTTTCAGTTGTCGGGCCTTGTTATTGCGACGGTGCCGATACTACCCCCCCCCCCCAATTAACCCCACCGCCCCATCTGCCCCCCAACAACCCTCTGCCCCCCCCATGGAGGGCATGGAGAGCGCGGGCAAGCGAAAGGTGGACCCCGTGGCCTCCCCGGCTGATGATGACGAGGGCGAATTTCGCCCTGTCAAGTCGAGGAGGGCGCGGGGGGACCCGGGAGGACTTCCCAGCGCTTCCCACCCCCCAAGACCCTGGCCCAGACCCAGAAACCCCCCAAAAAATCCCCTCCTACTTTCACTGTTACCAAGGAAGGTGCCACCATTTCTAATAAAGATGGTTTTATGACCATTACAGCCACAGAGTCGATAGCACAAGCCCCTGCTCCCGCATCGCATCCATTACCCCGATTGTCCTTCGGGACAAAAGTAAGTGGGTGGCACTCACTAAACTGTTCTTGTCAAAGAAAATCGAATACACCAAGGCCACGGACATCCAAATTGGAATCCGTATCGTGCCAGCGAGCTTCCAAGATTACAGGGACATTGTCAAAATCCTTGAATCTTCTAACATCCCCTTCCACACCTTCCCCGCCCCTGAAGAGAAAACCCTCCACGTCATCGCTCGTGGAGTATCCTATGCCTTTTCCCCGGTGGAAGTAAAGGAGAACCTCGAATCCAGAGGCTATCAGCCTAATACTTGTATTAGGCTGAAGAAACGAGATGGCACCCCGATGCCTCTCGTACTCATAATCCTTCCAAGAACTGCCAAATCAATTTCTTTACTTGACGACCAAGGTCTACTTGGTCTGACCCAAGTCAAGTTCGAGCCCCAAAAGTCACCCAGTCCGATAATGCAATGCCACAAGTGCCAGAAATTCGGCCACACACAAACCAGGTGCACAGCCGCCCTTCTGTGTCTAAAGTGCGCGTCCCCGCACTGGACATACGAGTGTGAGAAATCTAGGGACACGCCGGCAAAGTGTGCCAACTATGGCTTGCCGCATTCGGCTAGCTACAGAGGCTGCAAGGCCGTTCCAAGGGTGCGTCCCTTCGCCCAGGCTGCCACCCCACAAACCCCCCAAGAACCAAATCCTACTGACGAGGCAGCTTCTGTTCTGGAAAGCCTGAAGGAAACCCTCGCCCCCCTTGGTGACATCCCCTCTGCCTTGGACCAAATTTCGTTCCTGGTAGATTTCCTCAAATCCCTCCGCAAGTGAGTGGATTCCCGCGTTATTTTGTTCCTATTCTTTTATCCGTTTAAATGTCGGTAGAAAATAAGCATCTTCGGATACTCTCTTGGAATGCCTATCACGTTTTAAATAATTAAAATAATTTAATTATTAATTAAAAATATTAAAATAATAATTTGCTTAATTCAAGAAGAAAAATTCGATGTTGTCCTGCTGCAGGAATCCTGCCTAATGCCCACCGACAATTTCAATATCCCAGACTCTCACGTGCACAGGTCAGACAGGCAGCGAGCAATTCGCCGCTCTGGGGGCGTGGCGATACTCGCTAGAAAGGACCTAAACCCTGTCATCTACTCAAATCATTCCTATGACAACCTAGAGGTTGTATACCTGATAATCCCAGTTGGGAATCAAAAAATCTGCTTCTCATCTGTTTATACACCCCCATCAAAGCCTATTCTTCAGGCCGACCTAGACAAACTGTTTGATTACGGGGTCCGGTCGCTGCCATCGGTGATTTTAATGCTAAATCCCCCTCCTGGGGGAGTCGGCTGACAAATCATAGAGGCAGAATCCTGGAAGAGTTCTGTTCTGTTAGAAATATCCTAACCTTTGGTCCCGATGAACCCACCCATTACCCCAGAAATAATAACCAAAGACCAGATGTCCTAGATATTGCCCTCCTCAAAGACTGCAATCTCGAATGCGATGTTCGCGTAATTCATGACCTCCGCAGCGATCATAATCCCCTCTCAATTATTCTGGGCGACCCCGAGTCCTCCCCAGATGACACCGTCACCATCCGGCGGGTCTCCTGGCCTCATTATCGCAATAACCCAATTTTTCAAGACTGCAAGTATCCGCCCAGAACATGGTCGAGCTTGAACGCGAGACCCGGTCTTGGGAACACCGGATATGTAGGGTGCTTGAGGATTCTACCCGAGAGCATGTTGCTAGTCGTAATAAAGATCCGCTCCCCCAGATATC
Source organism: Pseudeuparius sepicola (assembly GCA_963920635.1). NCBI lineage: Eukaryota > Metazoa > Arthropoda > Insecta > Coleoptera > Anthribidae > Pseudeuparius > Pseudeuparius sepicola. The sequence goes on along the minus strand of OY987301.1, from coordinate 56,947,139 downwards.
AAACAACTCCGAAACAGAACCCGCGCGGCCCGAAAAAGGGCTTGTCGCACTTTACATCCTGATCACAAAAGGGTTGCCATCTCCGAGCTGAAAGACACTCTACAGCAACTCCGTTCCGATAGTTGGCAACAACGTTTGGAGTCTCTGAATCCCCAAAATAGAAAATACTGGCAAATTATCAAGGCCCTCAAAGGCAAGTCCTCCCGTGGTCTGCTCCCGCCGATCCACGGCCCCAATGGGGTGGCGTACACCTCTGAGGACAAAGCCGAAGCTTTCGCCGATCACTTCCAATCACAACTTAGACCCAATTTAGATCCTGACGATGATGTCGAGTGGGACGAGGAGGTGGAGACCGAGGTGGGGCGCTCTTTGCGCCAAATTCCCCCGGAACCTCTCCCTTTTTGTACCTACGAAGAGCTCGTCGCCATCATCTCGTCTCTAAATATCCGCAAAGCCCCAGGATACGACAATATCCCCAACAAGGCCATCAAACTCCTCCCACATAAGCAAATCGTCAAATTTCTTAACCTTATTAACCAGTGTCTTTGCCATCACTATTTTCCTACTTATTGGAAACATGCCGTCGTCATTATTATTCCCAAAAGAGAGCCGTCATCCTTTCCCCAAGGCTATCGTCCTATCAGCCTGTTGCCAGTAGCAGGAAAGGTCCTAGAACGTGTCTTCAAATCCCGTCTACAAGACGAGCTCAGTCGAGTAGATGCACTCCCCCCAGAGCAATTCGGTTTCCGAGGTGCACATTCCACTGAACACCAAGTCATAAGACTGGTGGAAGAAGTCACGCACAACTTCCAAAACCACTTTAGCACAGTAGCCATTTTCCTAGACGTAGCCAAGGCTTTTGACCGAGTCTGGCATCCGGGTCTAATTTACAACCTCATTTTGCTTAACATCTCCTTGGCTATCGTCAAAATAATTCATTATTTCTTGACTGACCGGACCTTCCAGGTCAGAATAGATGGTCTCCTCTCTTCCCGCAGAGCGGTAGAGGCGGGGGTCCCCCAGGGTTCAGTGTTATGTCCCACTCTATACAACGTCTTCACCTACGACATTCCCAGATTTCCCGGCACCTCGTTGTACCTATACGCTGATGATACTGCGCTGACCGCTTCCGGTCGGCGCAGTGAGCATGCGTCCAGGGTGCTTCAGGTAGCTTTGAACTCTCTTTCCGAGTGGTTTAACCAGTGGAAAATCAAAGTCAATCCTGGCAAAACACAGGCAATCGTCTTTACAAAGGGGCGCCAGGCCCCGCCTCCCAGGGTCGTTATAAACGGCTCTGAGGTTGACTATTTCACTTCCACGCTGTACCTAGGCGTTCACCTAGACAGCCGGCTCACATTTGAGAGACACACTGAACAAGTCAGGCAAAAAGCCTTAAAAATATTCAAAGCAGTAAATCCAATGATCCAAAAAAGGTACAAACTCCCAATTCAATCTAAACTCACTTTATACAAGACCATTATTCGCCCCGTGCTGACCTATGCCTACGCTGCCTGGCAGCACATGGCTAAGAGTCACCACAAAAAACTGAACGCAGTTCAAAATCGATGTCTTAGGACTAACACAGGTGCCGATTGGTATGTCGCCAACCGGCACATCCACCGTGACATGAACATACCTTTCCTGAATGACTATATCAAGGAACTCTCCTTAAAAACCTACACAAAGACGGAGGTACATCCAAATGCTCTTCTCAATCTGCCACATAAAAGACCCCGACACACCCTCATCTCAAGTTTACTCTAGTCCTTTTTCTTAAAAGGCAACCAAAATGCCACTCATCTGGCGAAGACCCACTCGTAGATTTGAACACAACCACCATGGCTTCTTCTAATAGCCACACACCCATCCTACAGCCACTTATCCTACAAAATAGGGCTGGAATCCATCCACTATACCCAAGGGCGTAGATAGCTTTTTCTTCCGGTGGGGGTAATGGTATTACCTACTATTTATAGTTCGTCTGTTGCCCAATTATTAGGTTTAGTGCGATTTTATAGGTGGGCAGGTATGCATAAGTAAAGACTATTATAAAGCCAAATAAAGCCAACACTAGTAATATATTGAATAACAATATAGGTACTATATAGGGTGAGTTTTTTTTCGATGCCCACTATGGGGATCTCGGAAACTAGCAGAGCTAGAACAAAGGTTAAATGGGGAAATAATTGCAGTTTTCAATGCTCAATCTAATGCCCCTTTTGAATTTTTAAAAAAGTTCATGGCTCACTAGATATTTTGAAAAGAGTGATTTTTTGCTATTTCATCAGATCTCTGTAGCTCCGTTATTTCTGATTATACAGAAAAACTGTAGAGACAAAAAATGTAGATACTTTTGGGCTTAATAAGATAGTCTAATCCAATTTTTTATGTTGTTTGTGATTTTTGAGATATGACATAAACTTGTGTTTTTTTTTTTAAATGTAAATTATAGTTGGCTGTGGCCTTATAAAATCGGCCATTTTTTGAGCTTTCCAAATATATAATACTCAGCATAATTTTCAGATTTTTTTTTTAATTTCCACATAGTCAGCCATGGAATATTTTCATAATTACGTTCTATTTTATAATTAGACATAAAAATATTTTGTTTTTAGTTGGTAACAAAATGTAACAAAATAAAACAAAAATTAAAAAACTCAAATTCAAATTATTATTATTTTAAAAGGTCACCTTTTAAAATAAAAAATCCACCATTATTATTTATGCAAATATTACATCTTTTTAAAGCTGAATTTTTCGCTTTACTTAGAGAGCGCCTGTCAACACTGGCAATTGCTTCTAAAACAGCTGCTCTTAATTCAACAATTGTCTCATACTTTATTTTGTACTGTTCCCCACAAAAAGAAATCCAAAACAGACAAATCGGGGGATCGGGACTGCCAGGAAATAGGTTTATTTCTCTTCTCCCTATCCAACTATTTGGATAGAGCTGCGATCTTGGTAATTTCTTACGGGCAAATAATAATTATGTGTTGGAGCTCCATCATGATAATTTTTGTTTTATTTTGATACATTTTGTCACCAGCTTTTAGCTGTTATTTTTAATAACACACAACATTAAAAAAACAAGTTTATGTCATATTTCAAAAATCACAAACAACAGAAAAAATTGGATTAGAATATCTTATTAAACCAAAATTATCTACAATTTGTCTCTACAGTTTTTCTGTATAATCAGAAATAACGGAGCTACAGAGATCTGATGAAATAGCAAAAAGTCACACTTTTCAAAATATCTAGTGAGCCATGAACTTTTTTTTGAAAATACAAAAGGGGCATTAGATTGAGCGTTCAAAACTGCAATTCTTTCCCCATTTAACCTTTGTTCTAGCTCTGCTAGTTCCCGAGATCCCCATAGTGGGCATCGAGAAAAAAAAACTCGCCCAGATACTTAAAACAAAGAACAATGAAACAAACTCAAAATAAAAAATGATAAAAAATATAAAAATAAAATATATAGTTTTTCTTTGATGAAACCAGAAACAAAACAAAAAAATAACAAGGAAAAAAATAAATCAGTATTTAAAAAACCTAACTAATCTTAAAAAAACATTTATAAACTAAAAAATCAGTCAAAATATAAAAAATATATCCACACATACAGTGTGACCCATTTGTTTTGGGGTCAGTCTGTAAAAAGTGTATCAATCGTGCGATTTGGCTGATTTTTTTTTTTTAAATTGTAGAGCTCGATGAACTGCACATTTTGAACAAAAATTGCCTGGTTCGCATAAAATCCAAAGCCTACTATGACCGTTTTTATGAGCAAAATTTTAAGAAACCATATTAGCGTTTTTTTTTGAAAAAATCTGTGTGCGCCAATGGATTGAGCACCCCTCGAAATGGGTATGTACAAAATTTCATCAAAATATTTCAAGTAATAACGATTTTGTAGAAAAATTAAAAATGCAGCCAAGGTACGTCTTTATTTTCAAAAATTCAAAGTTGGCCATGGAAAATAATTGAATTGTTTACTTTTATTAAGTGTCAAACTGTCTAAATTGAGTTCAGAAATTGTTTGTGCTCAATACAATTAATTATCATAATTATGGAATATTTAAGCATAAGAGACAAAATAGAAATTGTTCGACTCGTGGGCGACAACGAGCGCTCGGCAGCAGAAGCTGCGGCCGAATTTAACAATAGACACCCAGGTAGATCAGTGAGTCGAAGTACTGTACAACCATTGAGTAAAGGAATTATTCCTTTACTCAATGGTACAACGTATAAACAATATTTTTGATGAAACTGGATCGATTTCTAAAAATTTATTAAAAACTAGGCAAAATGGACGCCGTGGACTTGTTGAAAATAACAATCAAATTCTGCAATACTTTAGTGACAATCCTCGAAATAGTGTTCGAACGGCTAGTTTAGACCTTCATATACCCAGAGAGAGTATAAGGAGATGTTTGAGACAAAACAAAATAAAACCGTTTAAGCCAAAATTTTTGCACACCCTGGAACCAGGAGATGAGGAGAGAAGATTAGAATTTTGCTATTGGCTGCAAGGTGAATATCTCCATAATGGCAACTTTTTAAATAAAATTTTATTCACCGACGAAGCCACGTTTACTACAAATAGTGTAGTATCAAGTCAAAACTGCCGTCACTGGTCAGCTGAAAATCCAGAGTTTATAATAAATGCAAGGAGACAATATTCACAAAAAAATAACGTTTGGTGTGGAATACTACGCGACAGAATAATTGGCCCATTTTTCTTTGAAGGGAATTTGAATGCGGCTGGCTTCTTGAATTTTCTAGAAATTGAATTTAGAAATGCTTTAGATGAGTTACCATTAAGATACCGTTTAAATTTAAAGTTACAGTTAGATGGCAGTCCTATTCATAATGCTCGTTTAATCAGAAACTGGCTAGATAATAATTTTGAAAACTGTTGGATAGGGCGAAATAGTCCTTTCTGTGAGTGGCCACCGAGATCTCCGGACTTAACTCCTTTAGATTTTTTTCTTTGGGGTACACTTAAGCAAAATGTTTATAAGTCAAGACCCCATAATTTACAAGAACTGCAAGCTAGGATAAACCGTAGTTGTGAGGAAATTACTCCACAGCAAATACGAAATGTAATTTTGAATGTACGCAAGAGGAACGACAAATGCATTGTAGAAAATGGAGGCTTGGTAGAAGTTACAAAAATTTTATAATTTTAATTGTTTTTATGTTTTGTGTTTATAAGCATAAGGTTGTATTATTACAATTCAATTATTTTCCATGGCCAACTTTGAATTTTTGAAAATAAAGACGTACCTTGGCTGCATTTTTAATTTTTCTACAAAATCGTTATTACTTGAAATATTTTGATGAAATTTTTTACATACCCATTTCGAGGGGTGCTCAATCCAAAAAAAAAGCTAATATGGTTTCTTAAAATTTTGCTCATAAAAACGGTCATAGTAGGCTTTGGATTTTATGCGAACCAGGCAATTTTTGTTCAAAATGTGCAGTTCATCGAGCTCTACAATTTAAAAAAAAAATCAGCCAAATCGCACGATTGATACACTTTTTACAGACTGACCCCAAAACAAATGGGTCACACTGTAGACCAGTTTTTATAGAACTAAATCTAAAATCCTTTTGTTACTGTTATTGGCAAATCTGTTTAGCACCGCTTTAGGGCAAGGTATATCCCTGTGAATATTATGTAAAAGCGCCAACCCTACAAGCCTCTCCTGTCCCATAGTGGACCTCAACCAAGATTTGAGTCTTTTTAAAGATGAAAAACTTCTTTCGGCCGAGGCAACATACTTACAGGCAGTGTACACAGAATTTTCAAAAGTTCATATATTTTTGGATATATATTAGGATCAGGATCATACAAAGGTAATGTTTCAGAAGCCGAATTTGGCAGACTTTCTTTGCTTTACTTTAGTTTTTTTTTACAGGGTTCATTATAAAAATTAATAATAGAATAATTTTTTTTTATTTTCTATTATAGACGTGTCGTGGTAATAGCCCAGTGGTTAAGGTTCTTTATTTTGTTCTTGGGGGGGGGGGGGGTAGTTACCCCCTCTACCCCCCCCCCGTATCTACGCCCTTAACTATACCCCAAAATAGGCGAGGTTTTTAGTGGGTCTGCCCCGTTTCGGGGAGAGTCCCACACTACCACGCGGGTCGGTCGCGTGGTGCCTATAAAAGGTTTTCCTCTCCTATCGCAAAACTACAAAAAAAATTGACGTTACAATCAAGGACGGCGCGTTACAAGAACGATTTGATTTATGCAGTTAATTATGCGGTCAATTGCTTACATTTATTACATAAATATAAAAAATAGTTTTTTGTGAACTGTGGTTAATTTAATGACAATAAATTGAGTAATATTTTTCAAATTTAATTTTTGTGCAAGTTTCCCATTGTCGAATGTTTAAAATACAGTAAACTGTCTACACTGGTCGACATATTTTTACACTTGTTGTGCCCTTAATGCAACCTTCTGTCTACTGGTCGTTGTTAAGTGAGAATAGTAGAGTAAATAAGAGGGGACTGCGACTGATCCTTCGATCCTTCCGGGTGGGGGTAATATTTTTTCCATCTAACCCCGCCCCCTAGTGCCAGCCCCCAAATCCCCACCACTTTAGAATTGGTAGCCCCCCACCACTGCGACCAACCAAAGTTCACAAATCCCCACCACAATAGAAAAGATAGGTCTCCCACCCAACTTGAGATCCACCCACATCGTTGAATTTTAAGTTTAAAAGCTGAGGATCTCCATCTTCTACATCAAATTTACAAAATCACTTGACTGGTTTAACCTAGTAATTTGCGAATGTTAACATGTGGTTTGCATATGCCGAAGCTGCGTTACCAGAAGCTCACGACTTGAATAGTGCTGTTGAGAGGTTAAGAAGACATTTTTCGAATTTGGAATTTGAAGCCGACCATGAAGCTGTATATGGAATGGGTCGAATTTTGTCTGAAGAAGATTGTCGCGCACGTTCAGAAAAGTTCCAAAGTGCAGTTGATTTGTGTGAAAAATTTTTAGAGGACAACAATGTGAAAAATTTTGTGATGGGGCTGAAATCGTTGAAGTTAGAAAGTTTCTTGTCAGACTTGAAAAAATACATTCCTTTGGAAGATGTCGTTAGTATCTTAGATATTAATACAATTATTCGAATTTACTACGATGATGGTGACTGCAGTGATGATGAGTGTAACTGTTCTGTTTGTGAAGGTAGTGAAGAAACTAATTGTTCAGATGTAGAAAAAGAAGTAAAATAAACATACATAAATTAGTTTTAAGTTGTTTTATTTCAATAATTAAAATACACATAAGTAACGGCTTACATTAAAATTACATGAATTAAGATAATTGATTTTTATCAATCCAAGTATTGTGTCTCTTATCCATACCTAACCACTTAACATATATTTTGTCTCCTTTCTTTCTAAGGACTTTTTCAATTAAATAGATGTCACCATACTTCGCTTTCTGAAGTTCTTCTCCATAGAAACCGCCTTTTATTTCATTTCCCTTTTCATCTTCTAATACATATGTATGAGGATTGGTAATATTAACTTTTTTAATTTTAAATATTTCATTTGACCAGTTTGGTGTATACCCTTTTGAAAAAACTTCCCTATGCTTACTAATGCGAACAAAATCACCAAGTGAATATTTAATTGTCCTAAGGTTAAAAGTTTTTGGGTACGTATATACAGCTTCCAAAATTTGTTTCTCATTGTTAACGGTTACATCTTTCGGTTTAAATGATGTAGTGTGATGTTTCGTATTATTGTATTTGTTAACAATATCTTGCAAAAGATGTAACCACTTATAATTACCTTGCAAACTAAACTGTTTCCACATAGCATTTTTTAAAGTACGATTAACCCGCTCTACGACACTAGCTTTCAAGTTTAAAAAAGAACTATAATGATTGATATTAAAATCTTGCATTAATTTGTGAAAATCTTTGTTGTAAAATTCTTTCCCCATGTCTGTCTGGAGATTGTAGGGAGGTATTTTTACTTTAAGCAATATTAGTTTCATAGCAGTAGTAACATCTTTTGCACTTTTTGTCTTAACAGGTTGTGCCCACACAAATTTAGAAAACACATTGATTACAACTAAAATATAGCGGTACCCTTTATTAAAGCGAGCATAAGGAAGCATTTCAACTAGATCCGCTTGCCAAAGATCGTTGAGACTTTTAACAATTACTCTGCGTCTTCGATAGTTTCTCCTTGCAGGTTTATGAAGTTCTTCAACGACTTGTCTTTTTGCATCCGTAATTATTTTACTCATATTTTTAATCTCCTTGTTCTACAGGACACTTCACCAATAATTCACCGTAAAAGTTACTTAAAGTTCCAGTCTGAGCTTTCTTAAAAGCAATTTTATCATTTTTCATTAAACGAATACCAATGGGAGTTAGGATTTCATTATCATTTATTAACAAAACAACAGAGGAAGGGAACTCGGCACGAACTATTTCACATTCAGTTAGTGGACATGAATAAGTTTCTCTTTGATCCTGCAGCAAATGATATTTTCCAGTAGTTTTGTTTAATGTTCCAATAAATGGGAACACTAAATTATAATAAAGCTCTACGTTTTTTATTTCTACTATATTATATAGTTTATTGTCTTGAGCTGATAAAGACTGATTAGTCTTTTTAAATATATGTGAACCAAATTTATCAATTGTCATGTCCTAAATGCCATGAACATACTAACCTATTCCTTGATAAATCTGTATATTTATATACTACTGAATAATTTTTGCTTCCCGCAGTTCCTCGACGATAGACATCATTTCGTTGTGGTGACCAGTATTACCAGCGATTTGAGATGCCAGAAGTAATTTTAGTCTTTCGACAATTTCATTGGGATCATTATAATATACGTAATCTAACTTTTTGTTAGACAGACTCATCATGCCTCCTCCTTTCTTTGATCGTGTAACCGATCTTGTAGTTGGTCGCGGCAGTGAACTAACTGACATTGATCTTTCTCTGAGCACAGATGGTTCTACTAATGTTCGTAATACTTCATTTTTTAAAATATTCTTTTGAACAAGCCATGGTCGCACAATTGTTACATATTTGGAATTTAAAGAACCCTGTACTTGTTCGGCAAGATCATTGTTTCGCCTATATGCCGAAGTTTTATCTAAAATATCCATGTAATTGTCCAAGTCTGAATTTGTATACCCTAGAGGGTTTTGTTTAAACAATAACTCGTACAGTCCAGGTGTACCTTCATACAATCGTTTCATATCAGGTTGAAGTGTATTTTTTCTAAATATTTGAATATCTTTTCCAATAAAATCAACTAAAGTGTTTCCTATCGAAAATTTTCCTGTGGGTATATCATGTTTTATACCATATACGTAATCGTAATCTGTAGAGGTTCCTCGTGTCTGTCCATCAATGTAGGTTCGTGGTAGAGGATTAAATTCTTCCAACCATAATTGGTAACCAGGTTGCCTCGATAAATCCTCCAAATATTGTCGGCTTTGTTCAACAGCATCATTAATCGTCTTATCAGTAACGGTATCTTGACTAGTTGATTCAAAGGGGTCTCCTTGTTCAGGAACAAAACTATCTTCTAAAAACGTGAGTCCTCCAAAAGGTAATAATGGTGGTAAAGGCTTGTGAGCATATATCGATGATCGCGGCGAGGAAGCAGCAATTTTACCATAACTATATTTAATATCTTTGGGAATTTTCTCTTGCTCCGAACCTTCAGTTTTGACCTCTGGTTTTATATTCGACAGAAGTTTTTCCAACGGTTGGGTTATTGGTTTATATTCTTCTTCTAGACGTCTTTGCGTTTTAGATTTATCCAATCTTAAGGATCGATATTTTTGTTTAACAATTTTTCTAGCTTTTATTAATTCCTTAGTTAGTTGTTCATTCATCTTCAAAGAATGTAAATAAACTAAAATGTAGTTTCTAGATTATATATATTTATAGTACAATAGACTGATCAAAATGCTTTCTGTATCTACCGTTATTTAAAGAACTATCTTTATCTATAACTAAAAATCCAAATTTCTCTAACCAACAAAAGGAACATATATCTTTAAACTGTTGAAAGGTCATATCCACGTTCACGTGATCATCATATATGTGTTTTAAATTTGTGCTGTCTTGTTGGAATATAATTAATAAGTTTGAGTTATCCCGTATTAATTGTTTTGGAATTGAGGAATAAGTTTGACATAAATAAAAACAATCGGTCGATTTATGGCGTCCAAAACAGAAATATTCTCTGATAGCGGTCTGATTGCAACACACCATATCGTCAAATATAATAACAGAGTTTGGTCTTATATCACAGGGTGGTATTATATCACCCTCATTTTCGCATTCGAAATATCCAATTTCCTTAATAGGTTCAAAAAGCTGGCGTAGGTATTGATATTTAGGTTGATTTAAGGATTTTGAGCATATATAGACGTTTTCAAACCTTAATCCATGCGATTCGGTCAAAAGGCTAAAAACAACATTAGTTTTTCCACATCCCGAGGGTCCTACAATCAAAGCCCTTTTACAATCACCGGGAAATAAATCAGCATGTTTACGGAAAATTTCTGTTTCCATATCATGACTTCTTATAGGCAGAGAGAAATTTTGTTTAACGACCTTCATCGTATCCTATTCTATACTAACCAAGAGTAATGAACTCATTAATATTTAAAGCAGTGAAAGTAGTATATATAACAATGCTTGTATATAAAAAGAGATTTAGTTATCTAAAGTCATCCATGAAGAAAGGTTCAGGACTCTTTAATAAATTTATTAATAAGTTACCGATTGAATTACATATACCATCGTATAATTTTTGTGGACCTGGAACAAAACTACGTGAGCGATTAGCTAGAGGAGATCAGGGTATTAATCCTTTGGATAATTCGTGCAAGAAACACGATATTGCATATTCCAGGTTTAGTGATTTAGAAAATCGGCATATAGCTGATAAAATATTGGAACAAGAGGCCAGAAAGCGGGTTCGAGCTCCTAATTCAAAAATTGGTGAAAGAATAGCAGCTTTAGGTGTAACGACAGCAATGAAAGCCAAGCGGGCTTTAGGAATGGGTTTAAAAAAACGTAGTAAAAAGAAAAGCAAAAGAGGAAAATCCAGTGGGAGGGGTATATCGTTTAACAATGCTATAAAAACTGCTAGAAATGCAATTATTGGTTCTAAACATGCAAATTTACAAAAAGCTGTTAAATCTGCAATTTCTGTTTTAAAACGAAAAAAAATACAACAACCCAGAAATCGTATAATTAAAGTGCCAAAGGTGGGTGGGTTATTGCCCCTAATTCCTTTGTTTGCGGGTCTATCAGCTCTAGGAGCCTTGGGTGGAGGAGCAGCTGGAATAGCAAAAGCGGTTAATGATGCTAAAGCTGCTAGGGATAAATTGGAAGAGCGAAAGAGACATAATAAAGTCATGGAGCAAGTATCTTTGGGAAAGGGTCTATATTTGAAACCATACAAAAAGGATGTGGTTTATATCTCAAACCTTATCAAAAAAACTGCTAAATCGACTACCACACCGAGCGCTTACAAACTTAGACTTGGAAAAGTATGTGGAAGTTCTTAATATTCCATATTTTAGAGGTGTGTTTATGAGAGATAAATTACCCAAAAAAATAAGGAAATACGAGACGGGAATTATAAATTTAGATAATTCTCAAGGAGAAGGAACCCACTGGACTGGATATGTCAAAAAAGGGATAAATATAACATACTTTGATAGCTATGGTAATTTGAGACCACCTCTCGAAGTCATAAATTATTTTTTTAGTGATGGTAGTCCAAACAAAGTATTATATAATTACAATCAGTTTCAAAAATACGATTCTGTGAATTGCGGACACTTGGTTTTGAAATTTCTGTATAAGGGTTTCTGAAATATAACAGTTATTTCATTTTATCTGTAACTATAAGGGGGTCAACATGTCGTTCACATTGGTTTTATCGGGAACTTCAAACGTGTTATCAGCCGACTTTAACCCTCCAATTTATCTAGATGACGACGAATATGTAATCGGATTAACAAACTTTGAAACATTTAACGCTATACCTAATATCGATGAGAGAAACAATAAATTTACGTGTGGGAATGTAACAATAACTATACCGTCAGGCGCATACGAATTAGACGACATAAATAAATTGGTACGTGGGGAGTTAGAAACTGTGGATTCTGTTTTAAAAATTTCATCTAATAACAACAAGCTGCATACCATTATTGAAAATGGGAAACCAATTAAATTTTATGAAGGATCAATCGGAAAAATTTTAGGTTTTAAGAATGGTATTTTAGAACCAGGCATACATGTGTCTGATTATCCGGCAGAAATAATTAAAGTAAATGAGATATGTATAGACTGTAGCATTGCGGCGGGTTCATATTATAATGGTAGACCTGTCCATATCGTTCATCAGTTTTTTCCTAGGGTAGTACCTGGTTTTAAAATTATAGAATCACCTCAGAATATTATTTACTTTCCGGTCCATGTAAAAATTATAAACAACGTTTCTGTTCAAATATTAGATCAAGACGGAGATTTAGTTAATTTCAGTGGAGAGACGGTCACGGTAAGACTGCACGTGAAAAAAATTCCGAATAATGGTTCTCAGATATAATAGACTTTTCACTAATGAGGAAGTTTATAAGAAGGTTTATAAGAAAAAGTATAAAATAAAACGACTCAGTGCAAAAGCTGCTGCCAAACGACTAACAAGCAAAAATCGAATCTTTTTGAAATCTCTCGGATTTGTTGTGCTTAAATAATGGAATATTTGGATGTTAACAAAAGCCCGCTGATTGATAATTCTATTTGGAGAAAAGAGTTTCATACCTACGACTCCCAATCATCAAAAAAGTTTGAGTACAACGATGAAATTATCATATCTATTCAAGAAATCGGAAAGTAGACTTTACCATGTGAAAGCTTTTTGTATATCGAAGGTAGCTTAAAAGATCAGAATGATAAGGTTTCTACAAAACTACAGTTTGTAAATAACGCACTTGCCTTTTTATTTAAAGAAATTCGCTACCAATTGAATGGAGTCACCATAGATTCGGTCAGAGATGTCGGTATAACGTCAACATTAAAAGGATATTTATCATACACCCAAAATGAAACTAAAAAGCTTCTAAACGCCGGTTGGTTTTCGAAATCAGAAACAATTGTTGACTCACTTGGTAACTTCAATGTCTGCATTCCTCTAAATACATTAATGGGTTTTTTTGAAGACTTTAAAACAATACTTTTAAATGCTAGACAAGAATTAATATTAGTTAGGACAAATGACGATAAAAATGCAGTTTATAGTACAGATGCAAACGAAGTCCCGCGAATAAATATTTCAAAATTGGAGTGGGTTGTACCTCACGTTATAGTCGATATAGAAAAAGAACTATATTTCACAAAAGTAATAAACAAGGGACAGGAACTTTTAATTTCGTTCAGATCTTGGGAGCTGATAGAATATCCAGAACTTTTAAAAACAACCAGACATAATTGGCCAGTTAAAACATCTACCAAAGTGGAAACACCACGTCACGTAATTGTAGCTTTTCAAACAAACAAAAGAGGGAACGTCTCTGCTAACATGAGTGAATTTGACCATTGCAATCTCAGAAATATCAGAGTCTTTTTGAACTCTGACAAATATCCTTACTCTGATTTGTATTTAGATTTTGATAATAACAAATTTGCATATCTTTATGAAATGTTTTCATCATTCCGAAAATCATATTATGAAACCTCCCTTGAACCTATCTTCACGCCAAAGGAATTTAGGGATATGGCTCCAATTACATACATCAATTGTATGTATCAAAAGGAGGCAATTGAAACGGGACCAATTGTGTTGAGGGTAGAGTTTGAAACAAGCAAAGATATTCCCGATAAAACCTCCGCTTATTGTTTAATTGTTCACGATAAAATGTTTGCTTACAATCCCCTAACCAAAACTGTACGACAGGTTTAAATTAATGTGTCAAGTTATGCTATATAAAGGCTGCTGAATAAATGTTTCTCGTCAGTTTAAAATGGTCTCCAGATTAGAGAAGTTCTTAGTAAATTTAAGAAAATTAAAACAGTTAATTCAGATTTATCAAATTAAAAGAATTGTTTTCCAAAAGTTTAGCAACCTGAAAATATGAGTGTAATAATTGATATTCAAGGTTTCAAAGAAGAAAACAATAAATTTATAGTGAAAGAATTTGCGCCATATGATGGTGATAAAATTTGTCATTATGTATTCAAGCCACCTTTCCACATGAATCTCTTACCTCCACATATTTATAAACAAGTTGTGTGGTTAGAAGATAATCATCATTGTATTAACTGGATGTACGGATTTATCCCTATACATAAGTTTCCCACCATTCTTCAACATATTACCGACAAGAATGACCGAGTATATATCAAAGGTAAAGAAAAAGCGACATACGTGCAGAAATTTTCATCAAGTCCTGTAATTGAATTTGGAGAGCAACCAACATTGAAACATCTCGAACCTAAGTGCTTTTATCATTCAAAAAATCCTTGTGTTTGTGCATTATCAAACGTATTTTATTTATATGAAATTTTTTTAATGAAAGACTAATAAAAATATAATAAAAAAATACGAGTTTTTTTTTCCACACACACAAATAAAACAAACGTTTATAAGATATAATTTATTCAGCATTTATAAAAATCGGGAAGTGTATATTTTACATCTGAAAGTAGAACTTAATACATTTTTTAATAATATTTCAGTATATTCAATTTTTCTTTTAAATCGTAAGCGATCGAGTACAGCTGATTCATAAATGTTCTCTCTAGCTTTCCTATAAGCAAAATTCCATACAAACATTACATGTACTTGGTTTTATCTTCATTAAAAGTTACTTTCTTCATAGTTTTAACTTTTCATTCAACATATCCGGGTGTAGAAGCACAAGTTCCATCATTATTGAATCGTTTTCGTTGCACTGATCCTTCCGTGATAACAAGACAGTATAAATAGTGTCCAAGATATTTTTATAACTTCGGTTTAAAGAAGTTACAAAGGTGTGAAAATATTTTCCAAATTGTTGCTTTTGCAATGAATGTATTTTGTTGGAAATGAGTGGCATGAGTTGAAACAAATTGCTCACAGATTCACATCCTAGGTACACATAGTGAGTATCTTTAAATATTTTTGTTAGGCGTTTGTCACCATTAAACTTTTCAAAAAATATTTTAAAATTTTCCACTTCTATCGGTGAAATATATTCTTCGTGGGAATAAAAAAAATTTAAAATACATCCTTGGTAATCCAACAACAATTTCCACTACTTCTCTGTGAGTGTTACAGATCCTTTACTTCCACCAATTTTTACACACGGTTCAAATCGGATATTCAAACCAATTGCAACATATTTACTAGCAGACTTATTCAAATTATACGTTCTACTGTCCAAAAACACACTAGATTCACTAAATTTTTTACTGTCCGAAAATACATTAGATTGATCGTAACATTTCTTGTTTTCACTTGAGGGGAGTACTAGGAACTGGTCAAGAAAATTATACTGATTTTCTTGTGCAGACATTTTAATTTAAAAGATTGACTCTTACTAACGCTAACCATTTTGCAATACCTATTTATGATAAACCTCCCCACCCCTAACTTTTACCCCCACTTCTCTATTAATAGTAGTAATTATATTTCTTCCAAATTTGCCACATGAGCCATGTAGTAAATAATGAAACGCTAACTAAAGCAACAAAAGTTATAGTAATATAACAAAAAGTATAATCGCATATAGCCCTATTCAATGATAATGATTTCCAATCTGAAGTAATAGTTGTATTGTATGTATATTGTGTATGTGTATGTGTATTGTATATAAAAAAGTATTTAATTTTATAATATTTAGCGTGATTCAAAGAAATGTTGTCTATTGTACTCACGTATATGGAGTAGTTATTTAACTTTAATAAGTTTACCGGTATATAACAATCAGAAATGTTTTTAGTTTTATTCTCACTAAGACACACATAGCTTTCTTTCACTTTTGGGATATAACTAATAAATAAAGTGTTTGTTACTAGAGAAGTTAGCACTATTAAAGAACTAATTTTTTTCTCATGAGATCTATAATGCAACTGACTTTGCCGAAGGATGTATTTTCTTTTATATTCGAAATAAAACACTTTGTTTTGCTAGTACAGAAAATATATTTATTAAAATAAATAATTACTAACAAAACTTACAATAATAGCAATAAAACATATTATATAAATTAGAGTCTTAAATGTAATACAATCTTCTTTGTTAGATTTCCTATATTCCACATATTTTTTTGATAAGCATTGCGCTAAAGGACATATTTTACAGAATTTCAGATGTTCTCTCAATGGGTCGTCATCTATATCCCAGTTATACACAGTTGTATAGCAAAAGGCACAACAGCACTCATCTTTATAACCAGTAAAATAAAATCCATTTTTTGCTAATTTTACAGGATTTACTTTACCTGCCCAATTTTGAAAACTCACAAGTCTTTCATCACAATTTTTATAATTAGAGTAAGATACTATATCATCCTCCAGACACATCGCTGAACTATAATATAAACTAAACATTGAACCCCTTTATATATCCTACAAAGTTGAAAAAATTAAAAGCATTTTTTTAATTTTTTGAGAACTGGTTCATCTTGTTCTTTTAAGATTTCTCCAATCTCTAACAAGTAATCCAACATTTTTTCACTACTTTCTTCAGAATTGTTAGAAATATCCCTATGACCCCAAGCTAATGTTTTTACACTTCCAGGAATTCGGAATCGTTTATCATCTTCCGAGGATAATGCCAGTTTGTTAATAAGTTCGGTAAACATATTGTGTAAACGTGATTTAAAAACATACATATTACAAAAAATTTTGGAATTGTTTTCGACAACTTCTTTATAATCAGAAATATCTAATTGTTTTCTAACGGTATTTTTAGTAACTCCTTTTGCCTTCTTTTGAACATCGGTTTTAGTTTTTACACAATATGCTTTCGCCCCTGTCCCATAAAAAGTTTCTATGGGTATCCCAGCAAATTCATCCTTAAACTTTCCTACAACCGATACATTTCGTGGAATATCATAAACGTTATTTTCCGAATAATTAGAAGTATCAAATTTTTCCAGATTATGCTTCATGTCTTCATAAAAATTCTCTGTGGTTACTTCTAAAATAAAGCTATCTGTATCCATGTATAAGAGGGTCATATTATCGCCATACTTTGGTTTTAAAAATTCGTAATAGAAATTATACATGACCACTTTCGAAATATCTAATATACTAAAACCAACATAGATAGGTTTATTATACATTACCGAAACTTTCTGTAATTGTATAGCTACTAAATTTTCTGAAAATATACAAAGATCTTTAAATTGAGGTTTAGCTATAAATTTTTCTGCAGACTTCGTATTTTTATTTGCTTCCCATTGAGAAACTAGCTTAATATCGACTCTCTTATCCACGTTTTCCATAGTCTTCCCGTATACACTGTTAGTTAGGTTTTTTACTTGAGTTTTTTTAAACTTGCATTGTGTAGCGTTTCTGATTTCAGTATTTAGATCTATATATTTTCGTAACCACGGAGATTGTGAAAACTTAACAGCTCTGTGAATTGTCTTTATTATAAGGCCGAATTTTAAACATTGCTTTAAATATGAATAGTGGATTACATAATTATTTTTATCATTTAAATTCGGAATTAATTTAGAATATTTTGAGTTTGGTGGTGTATAGTTTTCTGGGCAAAATGGCAATTCATTATGGTCATAATGAAGCTCTTTAGGATATTCTAAATCAACTTGAAAAACATAACCTTCTGGTGCTGTGTCGGAAAGTGACAAAATATCTGTGTTATTAATTTCATCTTGAGAAAGCCAAACAAAATTTTTTTCTGGTAAATATTGTCTCATGGCATATCCATATAAATTTGTAGCATCGAGGTACATAATAAATTTTGTCTCTTTGCTAGGATCAAAATTGTCTAAAAATTTATTATTAGCCTCTGATTTTCTAGTGATAGCGGTGCTAACGCCACCTCTAATACCCTTCTTGAAAAAATGAATCATTTCGGGATCACTTAAGAGATCTAATTCTACTTTAGTGATGCGAAGCATTGCGTCCCACGCTAGAGATGGTGACGTCACATATTGAGCAGGGTCGAGACTATATGTGTCTATACTATTTTGTCTAAAATTTTCAAAAATATCAGCTAAGAGTAAGACATCGGACTTAAGATATATGTCACTATAATCGCCTAAAGTCTTACAATTAAAGATTTGCCACACATCTTGCGCTCGTCTATACTCAACTTCAGAGATATTTTCTCATTTTAAATTATTATAAAATTTATCAATTGTTGGCAATGAATCTTCTGACAATTTTTCATAAGAATCGACATAATCGTATGGAAAAACACCTTTTTGCCTTATATAATGGAACTGTAAATCATTGGGGAAAGCTTTTCTAATTTCGAAGCATTGTTTGTCTTCTAAAGTATCTGACAAAGTTTCGAGGGAAGCGGGTAAGAACTGTAAAGAATCTATAAATTTTAGTTTTAATAAAGTTTTAGTTTTAGTGTCCATTAATATATGTTTACTGAAACTTTTGTATTTTTCTTTAGTTTGAGCAATTACATCTATATTCTCTTTATTAAAACATAATGATTTAATAAATAAATGGGCATCATAATTTTTTAAATTATGTAGAATAACAGGAATAAATGCTGGAGGTTGAAAATGTAAGTTGCAAATAGAATGACTAGGACCTCTGTAACTCCCTGAGATGTGACAGTGATCGCGAACTTTTATCAAATTTTGAGTGTCTTGAAATGCTTTTCCACAGATGTAACAATTGAGAGCTTTGTTATGTCGATCCTGCTCATCTGACGTCAAAGGTTTCATTGGAACATTAATTGATAAAAAATTATAATAAAAGCATTTTACATCTTCTTCTAAATATTCAATAAAAGTTTTAGCACAATTTTTCCTCTGTAACTTCTAAGTTTTGAAAAACTATTGTCAAAAGAGCACTTTAAATAATATGCGAAAGAGTGAGGTATGTGTTCAGCTTTAATTATAGTATAGCTAGAATGAGGATCTAACGGTTCATTATCATTAACTATCGGTTTTAAAAAACATTCAAAATCAGCATATATAACCAAAGGTATTACATACTGTTTCTGAATATTCTCAAATTTTAAAATGTTTCCAGGAACATTGTTTCCAAATTTATCAGTAATAAAATTCGTTGAAGGAAAGTCAATTCTAACAAAATCACAGTCCTGTGTTATATGTTTTTGTAATTTTTCATAGCTTGAAAAATTCTGTATGCATCCATCGCACAAATTTTTTTTATTTTTATGTTTAGATATCTGACTAAATACTAATCTATTCAAATTTTTTATATAGCAATAATGATAATTTCCATCAGATCCTTCTGCAAGCAACAAATTTATATGGATATTCTTCTTTTGTTTTGTATAGTAAAGTGGTCCAACAATTTCACACACCCTTTTGTTATCTTTGTAAAATACTTCATATCCGTATACATTAATTGATAAGTTATTGAGATTTTCAAATATGCAAATATCTTTTAAAACAACAGGAAAGGAAATACCTTCGAAATTAAATTTTGTCCGGAAGTCCGGGTATGATGAAGTCCTATTGGGATGTCCGAGAGGCGGGTATACTCCAGCTACAACACTCCAACCGAAACAACAGAGATCATCGTTTTTTATATTAACCACAGCTTTAGTTTTCGTTATTTCTTGTGGTAGTGGTACGTACGATGAGGCGCGAAGAGGGTTGAACTTATTAATGTTAACTTCAAGATGTAGAAGTTCTATTAAAATCCACCCTAGAACAAAAAAAAATTACTAACCTATTATATTTATTAGGCACAATTATATTTACCTGAACCACGCTCTGAAAATTCATCAGTCTTCTCGATGATTTTGATGAAAAGATTCTCATATAATTCATTAAGGTCGGTTGCTGTAACTGCAGTCGAAAATACCGTGTTGAATGACTTTATATCTGTCATATCCAAAACTTTCGAATAATAAACACCGAACAGTTCAAAATTAACTTTCACCGCTGTGTGTTTTAGTTGCTCCCTCCTTATTAATTTCGTGACTTTATTTTTAATTTCATCTTTAAATGACTCCAAATCTATAGTGTAGTTTTGAGGTTTAATTTTATAGCTAATAATCCTTTGTTTAAAAGCACTCCTCAAAATTTCGATCCCATCTTCTATTACCTCAAAGCCATTTAATTTATGGATATTGGTTCTTAAATGTGAACTCCATTGGTTTTCCGGAATATATATTTTACAATTAGAACAATACTCTAAAACAAAAAAAAATGTGAATTCCTATAATGTATACTAAAAATATCATTTACGCTTTGTACTGCTCCCTGGAGTTGTTATAACCTGAGATGTGGACGGTTCCATTAGGTTGTTACTCGTCGCTATTACTGAACCAACTAAAATAAGATCTACATGAAATTATGTTAAATAGTGATTAAACATGGATATACTTACCATCTATAATGAAATTTTCTATTTGGGACGAGTATGCAAAATTCTTGTTAACGCAATTTTTGATTATGTGCCTTTTGACGTTGCTTTTAATTTTGAATTCTTTTAAACATAAGGTGCAGAGAAAACCCATTTTAGTACTAAACTATGACACTACTATAACCTACAATAAATATTTATTGTTATATATCAGTTAGTAAAATTTTGGACATGGTTAAAAGCAGGTTAGATTGACGGGTTAAATAGTTAGAAAGATTTTTATCCAAATTGGAATGTTTAGAGAGCTCTTCGTTTAAAAGTATGAAGTTATAAATTAAAGATTTATTAGTTGCCACACATCTTAAGGTATTTCTATTATTTAGGGTAAGGGATGCTTGAGGTTGATTTAAATATTTCTTTAAAATTTCTGTATTCTCGCTAACTACTCCGTTAAGATGTGATATAGGCGTTATAAGCTCAGGAGTTATAGGCTCAGGAGTTACAGGCTCATAAATTGGCTGATAAAGTAAAGGAGTTATTGTAGTTGGTATTTCAAAAGAATCAGCCGCATCCATCAACTTAACTAATTCATTTATTATATCCTTTTCTAAATCATCCAAATTATTCGAATCATTTAATTTCTCTGAGATATTTTCTAATGGAGGCGGTTGAATTTCTAAGGAATGTGAAAAAGTAGTAGCACAGTTAGAAACATAATCTCCCAAAAAGTTTTCTATGTCTTTTTTCACAAATCGGTCCACACAACTTATTCCACCCTCATTATACCTTTTTATCATTTCTAAACATATAAAACAGTTTGGAAGATCATGAATTGGACATGTACTTTGGTTAGACATATTAGTAAAAACTGAAGAAAATATCTAAATAAAAAACTGAAGAAAATATCTAAATAAAAAATTATCTAGGTACTAATATTACCCTTTAACACCACAAGCGCTAACAAAATAGAAGCTACACAAGCACTGTACACTAAACTAGTCTTGTTAGAACAGCAACAGCACAAAAATCAGTTTATGAATGCCTCAAAGAATTGATTAAATTTAATTGATGAAAACGAGCTCTCTGAATCTGTTTACCGCACACCTAAAAATTATAAATAGGGACTTCTAGAAGATAGTAGTGTCCATAGGTTATTTTTATGTTGTTTTTTAGTATAACAAAAAAAAATGGTTAAAAAGCCGAAATTTGAATATAAAAAGCTATAATACAGAGTGTAAATGAATGTGCGCCACTGACTTTTTTAAAACTCTTTTTTTTTGCATTCAGCAACTAAAAATACAACTTTTTTGTCTCTTGAATTACTCTCGTATCTCGCTTCGTTTTTGAGAAAAAAATAAAATAAAAATCACTTTATTGCATGTCCCCGGGACAACATAAAAAAAAAATTAAAAACTACCAATTAACAAATACTAGGATATAGGCGATATTTGTTTCCATATTAATGGTTTATTCTAGTCTTAAAAATTGCTATAAACGGTAATGCTAGTCATAAAAAATGTTTAATTTATTATAATTATTAAAAAAGGATTGGCACCCTGTATTTTGAAAACGAAGCATTAGCGGATCTATGTTTATATAGACTTTTGGTCTTAGAATCACTGAAAGATTCACCCCTTGAATTTTTTCTAAAATTATTAAGAACAGTGGCGTCCCGAGGGCACCTTAACCAATAATTTAAAAAAAATGTGCGCCACTGACTTTCTTAAAACTCTTTTTTTCGCATTCAGCAACTAAAAATACAACTTTTTTGTCTCTTGAATTATTCTCGTATCTCGCTTCGTTTTTGAGAAAAAAAAATAAAAATCACTTTATTGCATGTCCCCGGGACAACATAAAAAAATTAAAAACTACCAATTAACAAATACTAGGATATAGGCGATATTTGTTTCCATATTAATGGTTTATTCTAGTCTTAAAAATTGCTATAAACGGTAATGCTAGTCATAAAAAATGTTTAATTTATTATAATTATTAAAAAAGGATTGACACCCTGTATTTTGAAAACGAAGCATTAGCGGATCTATGTTTATATAGACTTTTGGTCTTAGAATGACTGAAAGATTCACCCCTTGAATTTTTTCTAAAATTATTAAGAACAGTGGCGTCCCGAGGGCACCTTAACCAATAATAAAAAAAAAAAAGTGCGCCACTGACTTTTTTAAAACTCTTTTTTCGCATTCAGCAACTAAAAATACAATTTTTTTGTCTCTTGAATTATTCTCGTATCTCGCTTCGTTTTTGAGAAAAAAAATAAAAATCACTTTATTGCATGTCCCCGGGACAACATAAAAAAATTAAAACTACCAATTAACAAATACTAGGGTATATCCTATATTTTTTCCATATTAATGGTTTATTCTAGTCTTAAAAATTGCTATAAACGGTAATGCTAGACACCCTGTATTTTGAAAACGAAGTATTAACGGATCTATGTTTATGTAGACTTTTGGTGTTAGAATCACTCAATTTATACACCCTGTATAAATAAAAAATATACGATAGCCACTCTATGCTGAAATTAGAAAAGAGGAAAAAATGTGTTTTATGTGATTTCCTATGCTTCATATAACTATTTGTCCCTAATATTTCTCAACAATTTTAGTCTATCTATTGAAAAGAAAATAGAATATGTACTTAAGAAGTTTTTTGTTCGTATTGGGTTACTTTGATTTTTTCATTCAATAAACTGTTCATCTTGAAAATTTTAAAGATTTTCTCTTACTGCTCAAATTTAAACTTTTTTTTATGTCAATTTGGCAAGATATAAGTTTTCAGATAAAATATGCTATGTGATTTTTGTGATTCCCTATACTTCATTTAAACTATATATCCCTAATATTTCTAAACAATTTTAGTCTATCTATTCAAAAGAAAATAGAATATGTACTTAAGAAGTTAAGAATAAAATAGAATATGTACTTGAGAAGTTAAGAATAAAATATTCTCCTACTGCTCAAATTTGGATAACAATTTTTTGACAAACAGTTTGGTAAGATACAGTGTCCACCAAAAAGTTGGAACCATGTTAGTTGAGTTTTTTTCATGAAACAAATAACTTTTTTCGATAAAATCACAAATAAAGCGTATTTTGGTCATTTATTTAAATAAATGTCGTTTGTGACAGGTATGTCAAATGATGTCACGACGTATAATGATCTTATTTCGAATCTTTTTGGAAGCAGAGATGATCGCTCCAGAGTAGTTTCATCTTAGCCCAAAAATAAAATAAAAATTCCCATATCGTTCCAACTTTTTGGCGAATGCTGTATAACTTTTCAGATTACTGTAGTAATCCACTAATATTATTTATCTAACTTACTTAATTAGTGGTTGCTTTAGCAAAATATCATTGCAAATAAAAAAAAACTTGAAACTTTAGTTCTTACGAGTACGTCTGTAACTGACCTCTCCCAAACGACACCTTCACCTTAGCGGTGCTCCAGACAGGATGTAAATAAATTATGTTTTTAATTGAAGGATTCTTCAGACTCTTTCCTTAAACGAAGTTTATTAATTGGACCTGAAAATATCTTCCTGGTGCCTTAATGATCTTGTTTATTGATTCAGACAAGGAACTTCTTTGTAACTAACCTTGCGCACGCAACCTTCACTTGTGGTAATGCGCTCTTCAGACTAAATAACCCGCTTTTTAAATTAATGTTTTTATATTGAATTAACGGCCGCCAGACTTCCTACATTACCATTTATATGTTAAATATTATGCTACCTTCGCTTGCGATATTCACATAAAATATGCTGTAGACAGGACACCGCTTTAAATTAAAATTTTTATGTTTGCTTAACGACCGTATTATTGCCGAAGGTTTGAGCTCTCAGACTGTATGCCTTAAATGGGTTTGAAGATCCTTTCGGCTCGGATAATTGCTTCTTTGTGTTTGAAAAGGTCTATAATTACAGATGAAGGAGCAGATCGTATTTTTTTCTAGCTGCAAGCCAATGGAATTATTTGATGGTGGGGGAGGTATGGGGAATCATACAGTAGGCGGAGATTTGGTGGGCTGGAGGGAGGGTTGAAGCAAACTTTTGAGGGGGGTATATGTGGATCTTAAGTTTGGTTGGTTATGGTGGTGGGGGGCTACCAATTCTAAAGTGGTGGGGATTTGGGGGCTGGCACTAGGGGGCGGGGTTAGATGGAAAAAATATTACCCCCACCCGGAAGGATCGAAGGATCAGTCGCAGTCCCCTCTTATTTACTCTACTGAGAATGAACATGAGGAAGACTTACTGATGGCATACAACAAGTCTCAACTCACAATACTCCGTCCACATTAAAAGTAATGTTTCCAAATGTTTCACTTTGTTTTATCAAAGATCATAATATCATAATCTTTGGTTTCATATAATCCTTTTGATCTTTGATTCACACAACATATTTCAACTTTCGTTGAACCGCGACACCAACATATTAATGCAACATACCACAACATATTCCAACAAAGGTAAACTTTTTGTGTTGAAATGTGTTGTTGGTGCGTTTTATTAGAGTATGTTGCCCCAGTGTGAACGTATCTTATCTTAACACCCAACGCAACATAAAAGTCGCTTTCCGATGGGTAGGGATTTCGAGCTCTTGCGTACTCACATTACGTCAAATACTAGCTTTTGACAGTATTTTTGACTACACGGGCCATCCGAAAGTGGCTAAAGTAGCTCCACATCCCAGTAGCACAACAATATTGGTAAAATCTTATATTTACATATTGGCCCAACGATGCAATCGTCAGATTTTTTTTTAATGGCCCAATGTATATTTTTAATATGAATCCGATATTGAAGATCAATATTGTCCCAATATTATGAATTAATAAATATGTAATATTTATTTTAGAAATATAGCCAATATTAGTTTTTCAGATTGGCACAATGTATACTTTATATATGGGCGCAATATATTATATATATAATATATATTAAATCTATATTGGGCCGTTAAAAGAAATCCGACTTTTCCAACGTTTGACCAATATATAAGCATAATATTTCACCAATATCATGTTCCATAATATACGAGATAAATTATTTGTAAATAAATAGTGGGGTCAGATATTGGTATTGGTACAAAAAATATTAAAGACAAAATTGTTTGATATGATTTTTTATTTTAGACCATAATTTTACACAAAAAATCGTATACACTCTAAATGAATAAAAATAAAGATCGTAAAGTAAAAGGTTGTTTTAAACGATTAAAAAATAATGACAAAACAAATAAGTCTATCTATTTTTCCGTCCGCCTTCTCTATCCATGGCACCCGCTAAATACGTTGAAATTGACTTATCAATTTCGTATTTGGTGGCATTTTTAAATCGTTTTCAGACAGCTTCTAAAAATGCAAACGTTTATAGTCAAATTTATAGGGTAATTATACAGGAGGCTGATTCCCAAACAAATTCTTTGGGCTAATATGTTAATCTGCCAAATACAAAAAAGTCACTTTATGGTTTTTATAGAAGGCAGGAAAGGCACACAGAAAAATTAGGTGTCCATACTACAATAAACAGAACTTCCTAGCAAAGAGGTATCTTAAAATAACGGAAATATAAACTTGTACTGACGCCACAGCAAAGTTATAATCAAACATCGGCAAAAATATTTGACCAATATTGGTCCAATATGTCTATTCCGAAATTCAGGACCTAACACCTAACCTACAAATACTTCATATGTGTTAATAAAATGTGTGTTTGTTGTTGCAAAATCACAATAATTTACCCATTATAAGTGTAGGCAGATCAACTTTTTCCCCTCACTTACATATAATTAATAAAATAATTATTGGAATATATAGATACAATTATTTTTCTGGATCTGAGGTAATAATAACTGGTGATTAAATAAAAAAATAATAGTAAAAATTGCAAGCAGGTTAAAAACAGGATGATGCCTGGCGAAGCAATGGAGCCTCTCTGCCGAGGCTACCCGTGCTGCAGCGTTGCGCTTGCGCCAATAATAATATGAAACTGTGACGCCAAATGCGAGCATGTAAATATATAATTTCCAGCCCTTGAAATTTATATCTGTCTTATTAATAATACGAATGTGCACTTGCATAAACTTACACAAAATTAATCTACACAGTAGTATAAATATAGAAATATACATCTCTTATATATTACCAATATTGGATAAATATTAGATATAAATAATATAAATAAAAATAGTGTTATTGACAAATATGTTTTATCAATGTTGGATCAATATTGGATAAACATTATATAATAAGGAAAAAGGCTCATCTCCTATATACATATTACCAATACTGGATAAATATTACACATAAATATAAATAAAAGTATTACCAAATATGTTCTATGAATGTTGGATCAATATTGGATAAATATTCTATATAAATATACAAAAAAAGGTACATTTCTAATATATTACCAATATTGGATAAATATTACATATAAATGTAAATAAAAGTTATTGCCAAATATGTTTTATCAATGTTGGAACAATATTGTATAAACATTATATAAAAATATAGGAAAAAGGTACATCTCCTATATATTACCAATATCGGCTAAAAATTGCCAATATTGGGCCCATATACAATATTTTACCAATATAGAATCAATATTGGGCCAATATGGTGTGCTACTGGGGCACATTGTAACGGTTTTAAAATGTAGCTATAGGCCAATACACTGAGCAGAAAATCGAAAAATAAAAATGCAATGATTAGATCGAACAAAATTGTGAATAAAATTAAAAGGATATAAGAAAATCCAAAAACGCAATACATACATTAAAACCTTTATTTACAGCATAAGATGTTATTATTCCTTATTAGATACTACTTTTCACGAATTTTCATGCATACTGTGCTCGAACTAGGTAGATGATCTTCTTGCCATTGTGCCTGAGAACTAATCTACCAATTATTTTAATTAATATTGCCATTATATTTTGAAATACTCACTTTTAATGATTTTGATCATCTGGCGAATCTTCCTAATTTCTCATAGTGTAATTAAAATCAGGAATCCGCGAATCGTTTTGGTCCGACTCTGAAGGGTTCTGCAGATCAGTCTTCGTCGCAAGGTTGCTTCATCATCCCCTTAACTGCCTGTAAACATTGAGTAATTATTCCTTTACTCAATGCTGTAAATAAATAAAGATACCTAACCTATTCGACGCCACCTTAAAAATAATGATTGTCTAAAGAATTACGACTTAATTATAGGTGATCGATACTTACCAGTCTCCTGCAGTATCGCTGCATTTTCGGCCGTTCCCCGCAATGTTTTGGTTGGCTGTCACTAGGTACTTTTTACCGACGTCCTAGTGCGAAGCGCGCGATCTTCGACCGCGGTGTTCCTGCTGTCGAAAATTTGGCGGCCGGCGACACCGTTGATACCACCTATATAATATAGGCCAATAAATTCCCCACATTTGTTTTATCTGAACGTTGGGTATCGATAGTTTTTTTGACTCTCCCCTCGTTCATTTTCGTCGAGTTTCTGGACCGAGCAGGTCCACTCCTTAGTCCTTAAAGGCAATTTTGCTGATTTTTTAGATTTTCCGCCAATTACCCCCAAAGTTACCTCCAATTATGCCATCTCTAGCTGCAGTATTGGTCTTGTGAAACGGAACTGGAAAACTTGGAAAATTCTCATTTTATTGGCAATTAAATTATTTTTCAGAGTCAATCTTCAACCGTAAATGCTCTAAACACGAAACCGCCAATTGCTTTAGCGATTAAGTACGTATAACAAAATATAATATAATAAATTAAAATAAGAAATATCACTTACTCGCTAATTTCTTTAGTTTTCTCTCAGCCTTTTGCGCCATTATTCTATCATTTTGAATCTTTCGATAATTATCGAGATATATGTTTGCCAGTGTAGCCAAACATAGTTGATGCTAGGATACATCGCAAGAACAATTTTCCTTCTGTTAACAACGACATATTTTGCAGAATTTTATGACAAATTTCTAGTAGTTTAACATATCTGTAATTACGTACTACCCCTGTTTTTTTTTCAATTAAATGATGATATACGGCCTTAATACCTGAATTGTACAAGAATATAAGAAAGGATAACTGAATGAGGATTTTTTAGCTGCATATGCACGAACACCGTGCCGTAAAGCCGCGTGCCTCGGTGCACCTCGACTGAGAACTGAGAGCGCGAACGAGGCGTTTGGCATGAGCTTGACAGTGTGACGTTGCAGCTTAGGGTAGGGGATGGCTGCAGGCCTTCTATCCCGTGTGCCTCGACCTGGGTCACTTTACTACTAGTAAAACATTGTATAGCATTTTCGTTGAGGAAATATAGCAAACATCTAAACAAATTATGAAAATAGAATCATCAGTCAACAATATGAGTGGTTTCCTAACATTTTTTTAGAGAAAAATGACTGTAATAAAGGTTGTAAGGGATAAAAGTATGAACAACTTATTTCATAACTTTTTTGTATCTCTAATACATAACGAGTTGCCGCGCATTACTTATTATGACAAAACTTCCTCACGTTGCAGTGGTGGTCTTGTAAACATTTTTCTACATAAAAATGACCCGAGAGTACGTCTTCGAGGATAAACTTCTGGTCAACTTTTTCTTATACATTTTTTTTTTCTGTAATACTTAATGATTTACAGGGCATTATAAGACAAAAATTAAGTAAAAAATTATTAAGTAGGTCCAATACCTCCAAAGACACAAAAAAAGTTTAGGAGAAAAAGTTGACCAGAAGTTCATTCTCGAAAACTTTTACAAAGGTAATTTTTTTGTAAAAATTTTTTTACAAGACCACCCCTGCAGCTTGAGGAATTTTTGTCATAATAAGTAATGCTCTGCAACTCGTTATGTATTAGAGATACAAAAAAAATATGAGGAATAGTTGTTCATACTTTGATCCCCTACAACTTTTAATTTTGCTCTCAAAAATGTTTGCAATTTTCTTGCGAACTCTATAAGCCGAGCACATCTTTATTTTAAATAATAAATGATGTTTAGTGGCATATCAGGTAAGGATATCAATTGAAAAAAATGCACTCCAGCCGGGACTTGAACCCGGGACACTTTAACCAACTAAGCTACCGGAGATATGGGTTCCATCGGCTAGGTGTTATTTATTCCAATTGATATATACTCCATTTTTTTCAATTGATATCCTTACCTGATATGCCACTAAACATCAATTGTCAGTGTTTATCTATAGATAAAATAAATCATATAACCTCAGAATTTTTAGCAAGTAATAAAGATTGTAGTTTTCTGTGTTTATTGGAAATTTGGTGTAAAGAAGGATGATGTAGATTTTATACATTTCCAAAACTTTTATAAAGCGGCCTCTTTCTGTAGAAAGCAATTTCGAGGAGGAGGTGTAGGTATTTGGTGTTCAAATAAAATATTTCAAATAGAATATTTTCAAAAATGGTAAACATTATTTGGTTGTCATAGCCACAGCCACCCGTGATTTTAAATTGCTCTATTATACACGCACGAATCAGGTGCCCGCCTTGTTAAAAAAAATCAACATAAATTGCTGAAACCTCAAATTTGTAACCCCCTGTGGATTCTAAATGACATCCTTGATAATATTTCTCGGTATTGTAAAAAAACGGTTCTTTACTTCTCTTGATGACTAACAAAATTTTTCGAAAGTTTTCGAAATACTGAACACCTTGTACAAAAAAATCAAAAATATTTTGATAGTTTTGGGCGTTTTGCAACAAGCAGAAGTTTTTATAACGAGTGACTTTTTGTCGTAAACCCACGAATGCGCCATTAAATTTTTTTCCGGATAATTTATTTTTGATACCAAGGGGCCCAAATTTAGTCATATCAAATATTTCAAAACCGACTTAATATTTGGATTCTGAGAGTTCTTACAAACAATTTTTATGTTAAACATTTTTGTGCACCTCTAGAAATAAAAAAAAAATTGATTTTTTGGCCATAGTGTTCTTTCATTACGACAAAAGAAGGCCACCCAGAAGAGCTGTCGATCGCACCCGCCAATGATTTTTTCTGTAAAAAAAATAACCTAGATATTTTTAGTGAGCCACTTATATAAGCCACTCTGTATAGTGAATGCCTTTTCAAAAAAGAAAATAATCAAATCAAAAACAAGCTTTTGGGGTTCGGAAGGGGTAGTTTTTCCCCGCCAATGTTTTCTACCACGGATTCGTTAAATACGGTACCTACCTACCTATGAATATAGCGAATGCCTTAAAAAAACACAATAATCAAATCAAAAACAACGTCTCGGGGTGGAAAGGGGTAGTTTTTGAACCGCAAATGTTTTCAACCACGCATTCGTGAAATAAGGCATATAGCGATTGTCTTTTCAAAAAACGACAATAATTAAATTAAAAACAACTTTTCGGGGGTGGGAAGGGGTAGTTTTTGCCCCGAAAATGTTTTCAATCACGAATTCATGAGATAAGGGATATAGCTATGGTCTTTTCAAAAAACGACAATAATCAAATTAAAAACAACTTTTCGGGGGTGGGAAGGGGTAGTTTTTGCCCAGAAAATGTTTTCAATCACGAATTCGTGAAATAAGGGATATAGTTATGGTCTTTTACAAAAACGACAATAATCAAATTAAAAACAACTTTTCGGGAGTGGGAAGGGGTCGTTTTTGCTCCGAAAATGTTTTTAACCATGCATTCGTAAAATCAGCGCCCCCGCAAGGCAGTTGACCGCCCGCGTGCGAAATAAAATTGGCGCTCTTCCCCCGAATAGAAAAATTAAAATGATGATCGTTTACATAAAAAACATTTATTCCATGAAATAAAAAAACAAATCAATACTTCTCTAATTCTAACAAAAGAATAATGTGAAAACTTTGGTATATCAGTCATAAACTAACATTCAAATAATAAAAAAAACGAAAAAAATGTATTTTTCCAATTCTAACAGAAATGACGTGAAAGCTTTGGTACATCAGTCACTATACAGGATGATTTTTTAGGATTACCACCGTGATTTTCTCACTTATTTTGCGCCCTACAAAAAAAACCGTAAGGAACAAAAATGTGGCAATTTTGGCATCCATGGCCAACTTGTCGCGCAATATAAAAATACCTCACATTGAGCAAAACTAGTAATAGTCGTGGAATGTTTATTTTAAGAGACATAGGAAAACTTTTATATTGAAAATTGATGGCACTGAGAAGCTTTATCCATCCACGTACTCAGATAGTTTCAACAAATTACCCAGGATCTTCGGCTCTCTTGAGGGCATAACAATTTTTGTCGATTTGAAGTTTTTTTAGCACAGCGCGAAAAATTGGGCATGGAGGTCCATTTATTTTTTAACGTCACTTGTCTGGCCAAAATTGCCATATTTCATTTTCTTATCTATTTTGTATGCGGCACAAAATAACCGAGAAAATCGCTTAACAAGAAACCATTCATAGTCTCAAGAGAGCCGAAGACCCTGTGTATTTTTCTGAATCTATCTGAGTAACCAGTTGTATAAAGCTTCTTTTTTAGTGCCATCAATTTTCAATATGAAAGTTTTCTTCTCTCTTAAAATAAACATGCTACGGCTATAATTGTTTTGCTCAATTTGAGGTGTTTTTTTATATTGCGCGTCAAGTTGGTCATGGATCCGATTTCTTTTGCAGGACCACTTAGCTGTCCAAAATATACATATTTTTGTTTCTTTACCTTTTTTTTGTAGGGCGCAAAATAAGCGATCAAATCGCGGTGGTAGTTCTAAAAAAATCATCCTCTATATAAAAAATAAGTTGATCAGTTATATAAAAGTTTATTACAAATAAAGATTCTAATAAAAAAAAAAATAAGGGTATGAAGGATTCAGGACATAATTTTTTCAGGGGGTGCATGGGGTAGTTTTTGGTCCGGATATTTTCTTACCACGTATTCGTTAAATAAGAGTTATTGTGGATACGCTATCAAAAAAATTAAGATAGTCAGACCAAAAGCAATTTCTCCGGCTTTTGAGAGCCGGTTTCGTTTCGGGCTTCCAATAATAATTATAATGTCTTGGACTTCTGTCCGCGTAGGGTACCTTTACTTTCTGTGTGTCTGATGACGCGCCTTGGAGGCAAGCTCCTTTTAATTTTATTAGAGATCATCTCTATATTTTTATAGTTCGGTAAAACCACCGATTGTTTGCACAATCCGGCAACGCCGCCTTCAGATGCATTTCCTAGGGTGCTGCCGCCTAGTATTGAGTAGTTGGTTTTTCGTTTTCGAAGCGTGTGCATCTCGAGGCGATCAGTGCGAAAAATCGATACCCGGACGAGGGAGGCGTGGCAGAGGCGTGGCGAAGGCGCGGCCGACGATTCGAGCAAACCTAGGCGAAATCCGGCCCAGGACAACTGGAGAGTGGAAAAACGGCGGCGCGGGGGCCTCACGGGCCCCAGGTGCAGATAGGCGACGTGGACGGCGGCGACGCGGCGAGAGATGAAATTGTGAGTACAATGAGTGATGATATCGACATAGGAGACGACTTAGTAAAAGATAGGACAGGCGAGATGTCGAAAGTTAAGAAAACAGGCGTGTTAGGCTTCAAAAGCCTAGCCCACAAAAACTTAGAGCTTAGGAAAGAAAATAGGGTGCTTAAGAGACGTGCTAGAAAATTAGGCAGGATGTGCTCGTCCGACGACGAGGAGGGTGAGAGCACCACGACCGCTCTAAAAGTACCAAATTTTAAGAACAGGGAAAATTTCATAGCTACTAATAGGGCCAATTACACAATTATAAACGATGTTAAACCTAGTGCGGGCGCATCTAGTTTTTTAGATAGTAGTGCAAGTAGGGGCGCGGGTAAGTCCTCCATTTTTTACTCAATCCCCACTTCTAATAGGTTTGAGAACCTCGAGGAGGACATGGAGGTTAATGAGGGTAACGTAAATAATCAAGGTAAAGAGGTAGTCGAGGGGAAAAACCCCAAGAAAATTAACATCCCCCCAATCGTAGTTTCCGCCAAAGTAAATAAATAACTATAAAGATTTGATCAATCGCATAAACATAACTTTAGGTCACAACAAGTACCAGGTAAAATTTGCAGCTAGGGAAATAAGAATTTACACCGAAAACAAAGAGGACTGGGCCAAAATTCAGACAATGCTCAAGGACGAGGAGGCCGAATTTTTCACATTTACAGCGCGGGACGAGAAATTCAAAAAAATAGTATTGAAAGCGGGGCCGAACATGGATACCGAAGAAATCAAAGAGGACCTAGTTAACCAAGGTTACAAAATTAAGGACATCACGGCTTTGAAGGGTAAAGGCCAGAACGCCTACTCTTACTTGGTGAAAGTGGATAAAGAAGAGAACATAGGTGTCATCAAAAAGATAAGCGGCATAGGGCAAGCCCGTGTAAAGTGGGAAACCTACTCTAAAAACAAACCATTTACCCAGTGCTACAATTGCCAAGGTTTTGGGCACGGGAGTCAAAACTGCGGCAGAGCTCCGAAATGTGTGAAATGCGCAAAGCAGCACAGCTCCAATACATGCAGGCAAAAATTAGGCGATGGTGTGCCCCCTAAATGTGCAAACTGTAGCGGGGAACACCCAGCAAGCTTCACGAAATGCCCGACCCTCCTAGAATACCTAGAGGCCAAGAACAAGTTTAACTCCAGCCGCAACCGAAACCAAAACACTCCAAAGACCTTTACTAGCGCCAAGGTCAACCAACATGTATCCTACGCTGACAGTGTCAAAAACACAACCACCCCAGAAAATAGGACCCCGCAATCTACAAGCGACGCAGAAAATAAATTTGTCAGACTAGGACAAGAATTCGAAAGATTAGGAAGGTTGTGTGATGTTGACCTGATGCTCAATACACTAATCGAACTGAACAATAGGCTAGAAAACGCCAAAACACGCGTAGAACAATTTAATATTTTTAGGGAAATTATGGCCAACCTAAATAATGCCAAATAATCTCCAAAACCCCAAAACCATTTTAAGCTGGAACGCCAGAGGCCTTCGAAACAAGATTACTCAACTTAGACAACTAATATTGGACAAACAACCGGCAATCATCTGCCTCCAAGAAATAAAATATAGGGAAAATGTACCATTACCAGAAATATTAGGTTACTCCCACGTAGATAAAAGGAGGGACAGAGCAAGAGGAGGCGTAGCAATATATGTGCACAACACCATCAACTACGAAGAAGTAGAGCTGAACGCCATAAGTTTTGACATAGTAGCTATCAAAATAAACAACAATACAACCATCTGTTCGGCCTATGCAAACAACGCACCTATCTCCCAACTAGAACTAGAAAACATAATCTCAACACCAAAAATTTTAATAGTCGGGGACCTAAACGCAAAACACCCCACGTGGAATCCTGGCCCTCCGAACAGAAGAGGGACTGTACTTTTTGAACTCGCCGAGAACAACGGCCTAATTATACATGCCCCTGAAAATTTCACCAGACTGTCAGATCGCCCTAATCATGCCAGTTCAATAATTGATTTAGTTGTCGCTAAAAATGTCCCAATACGCCACGTTAACACGTTGTATGAACTACATTCCGACCATCTTCCCATAATGTGCGAAATGAGGTACCCAGCGATAACTAGTCCCTTCGAGAACAAAAGGTTCAAACAGTACAGTAAGGCAAACTGGATCGATTTTAGACACCACATAAACAGGAACCTCACCATCCAAAGGAATTCCGAAAACCGCGAACAAGTAGAAAACAAAATACAAGACATCACAGAGACAATTCACCATGCCATGGACAATACTATCCCGGACCTACCAAAAATAGAAAAAGACATACCATCAGAAGTCAGAGAAGTTATGCGCCGACGCAACAGAACGAGGCGAAGACTACAAAGAACACAGGACCCACAGCTAAGAGCGGAATTAAGAGAATTAAACCATGAAATTTCAACTCGAATATGGAGTTTCAGAGAAGCCCTGTGGCACAATAACATTCGCCGAATCGAAGAAAACAAATCAAATGTATGGAAAGCCATCAAAGCAAGGAAAAGAGACAAAAATGCCTTTGCAATCCCCACTTTAAAAGTAGGAAACCATAGCTACACAACAGCACAGCAGAAGGTCAACTTGCTTACAGAAACTTATCGCCAAACAACTCTATTGACAAATGAACTTTCAAACGCCGAAACGGAAGCAGAAGTAACACCGTTCAAAACCGAACTAAACAGAACCCCACCTGACTTCCCCCAAGAAGAAAACACCTCACCATTAGAAATCAAACGAGTAATAAGTAAACTCCGACCCTACAAAGCACCAGGGGAAGACGAAATTCAGGCCATTTTACTCAAAAACATCCCAAAGAAAATGTTGGTGCAACTATATTACATTTTTAGCTGGTGTCTGAAAGAATGTTTCTTCCCAAACATATGGAAAAACGCAGTGGTAACACCGATAAGGAAAACGGGAAAAAACCCCTCAGAGCCAATTTCATATAGACCAATTTCACTATTACCACTACTGGGGAAAGTCCTAGAAAAACTGATCTACAAAAGAATTAATAACAAGTTAGAAGAAAATCACACCATCACCCAAGAACAATTCGGCTTTGTAAGGGGTAAGAACACCGTCATACAAGTCGCCAGAATAGCAGATATCGCGAAAAGAAACATCAACAGTAATAAATTTACAACCCTGGTCGCCCTAGACCTTGAAAAAGCATATGACACTGTATGGATCGACGCCTTGTTATTAAAAATGCATACCCAAGAAATTCCAACGTGGCAAACCAAAATAGTGAGTTCCTTCCTAAAAGACCGGACGATACAATTTAAATACCGGGGAGCAGAATCGCCCCGCACAACACTGACAGCTGGGCTACCACAAGGAAGCGTCCTATCGCCGATTCTTTTCAACCTCTATATCAATGACGTACCCAAAAACGATAGAGTGAAATTAGCGATGTTTGCTGACGACATGGCAGTCATAACCGAATCACTAAGACGCAGGATAGCAATACAGAAAGTCAATAACTATCTACCAGAACTGTTAAGATACTACCACAAGTGGAAGCTACAAGTCAACTACGCCAAAACCCAGGCCATTACTTTCACAATGACACGAGTAGTTAAAGATCCTGAAGTAAAAATCCAAATTGAAGGACACGAGATCGAAGAACAAAACCAAATGAAATACCTGGGCATATGGCTTGATAAAAAGCTACTTTTCAGAAAACACACAGACTACACCAGAGGCAAGTGCATCGCCACGAAAAGGATACTTGGCCCTTACTTACACAAAACAAATCCCTTATCTCAAAAATTAAAAATACAACTATACGGCGCTTACATCCGATCGCAGATATTATACGGGTGTCAAGTATGGAGCTGCTGCGCCAAAAGTAGAAGGAAAATGATAAGTGGCCTAGAGACCTCGTCCCTACGACTAATATTGGGCAAAACCAACAACGAAATATCCAATGTAGAAATTTATGAACGGACGGAGACCACCCCGATTATGACCATAGTTAAAAGACAAACAACGAAATTCTACGACGATATAGTTCTCCGTGATGACTACACCAGCGACATAGGACAGATACGAGAACATAATGCGCCCTTTAGGGTCAAAAACAGGCTCCTTACAAATATTCTACTTGATTAGGCAACCTAACCACGCTAAAACGTTACCCTCACCCCAGAGTATTAAAACAAAACCGCCCTAAAAGCACTGAAATTTAAAATAGCGCACCAAATGCCGTAAGAGGCAAAACCGTACTAGTTTATACCATTTTTCCCACCAGCTTAGTATACCAGTGTGATGCCGAAAAAGCACTACTAAAAAATAGGCCAGATACAAAAATTAGGCAAGGAAAGAAAATTTATGTTACTTAGGTAAAGAAAGAGGAACTAAGTAGAAATGAAAATATCATGCACACCATGTATGGAATATAGGCAGCAATGGCTCCCTTCAATAATAATAATAATAATAATAATAATAATAATAATATAATATATAATAATATATATAATAATGAAGTCTTGCTCGATCCTCTGAAAATGCCATTGTTTCTTACACAGGGTGCAACTTACCTGTTACCAAAAGACCAGCGGAATACGGATAACCCTGCCAAGTACCGCCCAATAACCTGCTTGCCTACGCTTTACAAGATAATCACATCTTGCCTTACGCAGCGAATATATGCTCACTGCGAGCGGAACAACATCATTGCAATGCAGCAGAAGGGCTGCTCGAAGGGCGCAATGGGATGCAAAGAGCAACTCATCATAGACTCTGTCATCTGCAACCAGGCTCATTCCAATCAACGAAACCTCCACATGGCTTATGTGGACTACAAAAAAGCATTTGATTCCGTACCTCACGACTGGCTAACAGGTATCTTAAAGCTGTATAAAATAGATCATCATACAGTTTGCTTTTTAGAACACGTTATGACAACCTGGCGCACTAAGATACAACTCAGAACCGCAAGCAGCAACATCGAGACCGACACAATCAACATCCGAAGAGGGATTTTCCAAGGAGATTCACTCAGTCCACTGTGGTTCTGCATGGCGATGAACCCTCTATCACATCGGTTGAACTCTACAAAATATGGCTTCGCTATCAAAAGCAACAACGCAGAAGCGATCAAGTTGAATCACCTATTATATATGGATGATTTAAAACTGATCGCCGCAACCAAAAACCAACTAACGCAAATGCTTAAAATTGTAGAGGAGTTCTCCAGGGACATCGGAATGCTGT
Source organism: Pseudeuparius sepicola (assembly GCA_963920635.1). NCBI lineage: Eukaryota > Metazoa > Arthropoda > Insecta > Coleoptera > Anthribidae > Pseudeuparius > Pseudeuparius sepicola. The sequence continues at coordinate 56,908,864 of OY987301.1, read as the reverse complement.
TTGGACTGGACAAGTGCCGCACCCTTAATATCATCCGGGGAAAGCTCGAACAAAGCGCACACGAGATGCAGGACGGCCAGGAGATCGAAGCAATGAGCAAGGGAGATACATACAAGTATCTCGGGATGAAACAAGCTCAAAGGATAGACCATCGAACAATGAAGACTGATTTAACGAATGAATTCATCAAGAGAGTAAGACAAGTAGTGCGAACTGATCTTAACAGCAGGAATTTGTTTAAGGCCCTGAACACGTATGCGTGCTCTGTACTCAGCTATTCGTTCGGAATAGTGAATTGGACCAACACGGACATCAACAACCTGCAACGAAAAGTTAGGACACTACTGACAAAAGCTCATAAACATCATCCCCGTAGCGCCGTAGAAAGAACAACTCTGCCACGTCAACTAGGAGGAAGAGGATTGGCAGATCTCAGCAAGCAATTGGACCAACAAATATTAAATCTGCGTAATTATTTCTACAGGCAGGCCAACAGCTCCACACTACATAGGGCTATATGCGGAGCAGACGTCTCAACACCGCTACGTCTGACGGAACACGAGCGTCAAAATCACCACCGAACCGACAACGATAAACTACAGAGGTGGTTGGGGAAGCCGCTGCACGGGAGACATCCTAATGAGGTTAACCAGGAACATGTCGACAAGTTAGCGTCGAACTATTGGCTGACCTCGGGACGAATGTTCCCCGAGACGGAAGGCTTCCTACTGGCCATACAAGATCAGGTTATACCAACTCGCAACTACCTAAAATTCATTGTAGGAGATGCATCGGTAGTGGATGACAGATGCAGATACGGGTGCCCAACTTCAGAAACAATCCAGCACATAACAGGAGGATGTCAGATGTTCGCATCAACGGAATATAAGGAACGACACGATTCGGTTGCCAAGATCTTGCACCGGGAACTGGCGGAAAAGCTGCTGCTTGTGCAGACAGAAAGGGTCCCATATTACAACTACACACCTGAGCCTGTTCTTGAGAACAGCAACTACAAGATGTACTGGGATCGTACAGTTCTGACTGATCAACGAGTTGCCCATAACAGACCGGACCTTATAATAGTTGATAAAATTTCTAGGAAGACAACTCTGATTGATGTGGCCATCCCGAACAACAACAACCTGCGTGTGAAGCAAGTCGAGAAGATCGCGAAGTACAGAGACTTAGAAGAACGAATTAGAAGGCAATGGGAAATGGAGAACGTCCAGACGATTCCAATCATCATGTCAACAACTGGTGTTATACCAAAAAGTTTGCTGAGAAACATCAAGGAGCTGAATCTAACTGATAGTCTTTACAGGTCCATGCAGAAAGCGGTACTACTTGCGACAGCCCGAACCGTCAGGAAATTCATGGGGAATGCAGGATCGTCCAAGAACATCAATGTCGCCTAGGGCCCGATAACATGGCAAGGGTCTCGTCCGAGCCAGATCCTTTTGGTATCCGGGATGCCCGGGATCTGAGTGAATGTTCCCCGTAGAGGGAGTGCGAATGCCTTTTGGCTAAGTCGATATAATAATAATAATAGCGCAGCGGGGTCTAACTTGTGAGAGAGGCAGACCCACGGGTGTGACGATCCCGCGGTCCCCAGTTACGCAGGGATGGGTCTGACCTGTGAGAGGGGCAGATTCACGGGTGTGACGATCCCGCGATTCCCAGTTACGCATGGAGAGGTTTGGCCTGTGACAGGGGCAGACCTACGGGTGTGACAATCCCGCGATCTCCAGTTGCGCAGGGAGGGGTCTAGCTGGTGACGGGGGCTGATCCTCGGGTGTGACAATCCCGCGACTCTCGGTTACACAGGGATGGATCTAGCCTGTGAGAGAGGCGGATCTTCGGGTGTAACGATCCCGTGTTTCCCAGTTAACGCAAGGGGGGGTTTGACCTGTGAGAGGGGCAGATCCTCGGGTGTAACGATCCCGCGTTATCCTAGTTGACCTGTGTGGGTAGCGGGTTAGAATACTCCTATCGTGGCTCCGCGAGTCGTAAAAGGCGACCGAGGGCCGTCACTCCCACGTTACGGGAGAAACCCATGGAATGGAGATTAATAGGAGTTTTGTCATAGGGCCGCTGCCTGGGGATCGCCAGGGCATGTCTGGAGCCGGCGCTGGACATGACAGCGAGCGGGACGTCCGTGACAGGGCGCCGATGAGGCGGGCCCCTGTTGCACAAACAGCTACAGCCCAACAACAACACGAACATCTACAACATGGGAGCCAAACGAGAACTAGGGTTCCACCCACCGAAGGTGCTGCGCGGGAACTTCAGCCAGCGTTCACAGAGGCGGGATTACAACGACGACGCATGAAATGGACTGTGTCCATGAATGAATCGATTATGCGTATTTTTTACAGGGTGACAAACTTAGGACAAGAGATGATCGGCTACCGACAACAACTGCATGCCGAGTTCTGCAGGGAGTTTCCACACATGCAAGTGTCTGAACAAAGAGTGTCAGATCAGTATCGAACTATTCTAAGAAATAACCGAATTCCAGAAACGCGACTTAACGCTATCAAACGGGAAGTTGAGCTAGAGATCCACGGCGAACACATAGCCATAGATGACAACAACAACAATGGGGAACTTCAAGCGCCTGGACAACAACTAGAAGCCGAAACGGTAGAACCAACAACCGAGAGTCTGGAATCGGTTAACGAAGAACATTTTGAAGGCTTAAACGCACATATGAGACAGGCAGTATTGCGATACGAAGGCACAGACCCACTGAGCAGGCCACCGCTACCAAGACTAAATTCTTCCAGGAAACTTGCGATCGTGCTCGATCTTATGAACACACGAATTTTACCAAACTATGTTTCAGTGAGACCAACATTAGAACGTATGCACATGTTAATCTACTGTGCCGCAACGGCAGTCACCACTGTAATGGGTGCCAAGATCCGAACGGCCCAAGAGTTGAATCGTGCAAGACCAGAACCACGAATGGCTCAATGGGAAATGCGACTAAATCGGAAGATCGAGAGTCTCCGGAAAGACATAGGACAAGTGACGGAATATATCAGAGGAGTTAGAACTAGAAGGATCCAGAGGGCGGTGCAGGCAATAATGAGCCGCACCCAAATGCATTCTCGGCATGACCCCGTGAACATCACTGCTCAACAATGTCTTGACACATTAAAACAAAAACTTTCTGTTTTCGCAGGGCGTCTGAGGAGATACAAGGCTAGTAACAACAGGAAACGAGACAACAAACTCTTTGAACGATCAGAAAAGGGTTTCTACCGTGCTTTTAATTCTAGCGCCGAAGCCACAAATGCGAGTTACCCTAGCAGAGAACAGGTCGACGGTTTCTGGAGAAATCAACTTGCCACACCAGGTCCATACAATGTCAGTGCAAGCTGGATCAGCGAAGAACGCGAGATGGGCCGGAACTATAGCCAGATGCAACACGAGCAATTCACAACCGCTGAGGTCTCCGATGTCATCAAGAATTCCCACAACTGGAAGGCACCAGGTCCAGATCATCTCCAAAATTATTGGATTAAGAAGTTGTGGTGCACGCATGAACAGATAACTACCTTAATTAATGAAGAATAATGCCATTGTTTCCTACACAGGGTGCAACCTACCTGTTACCAAAAGACCAGAGAAATACGGATAACCCTGCCAAGTACCGCCCAATAACCTGCTTGCCTACGCTGTACAAGATAATCACATCTTGCCTTACGCAGCGAATATATGCTCACTGCGAGCGGAACAACATCATTGCAATGCAGCAGAAGGGCTGCTCGAAGGGCGCAATGGGATGCAAAGAGCAACTCATCATAGACTCTGTCATCTGCAACCAGGCTCATTCCAAGCAACGAAACCTCCACATGGCTTATGTGGACTACAAAAAAACATTTGATTCCGTACCTCACGACTGGCTCACAGGTATCTTAAAGCTGTATAAAATAGATCATCATACAGTTTCCTTTTTAGAACACGTTATGACAACCTGGCGCACTAAGATACAACTCAGAACCGCAAACAGTAACATCGAGACCGACACAATCAACATCCGAAGAGGGATTTTCCAAGAAGATTCACTCAGTCCACTGTGGTTCTGCATGGCGATGAACCCTCTATCACATCGGTTGAACTCTAAAAAATATGGCTTCGCTATCAAAAGCAACAACGCAGAGGCGATCAAGTTGAATCACCTATTATATATGGATGATTTAAAACTGATCGCCGCAACCAAAAACCAACTAACGCAAATGCTTAAAATTGTAGAGGAGTTCTCCAGGGACATCGGAATGCTGTTTGGACTGGACAAGTGCCGCACCCTTAATATCATCCGGGGAAAGCTCGAACAAAGCGCACACGAGATGCAGGACGGCCAGGAGATCGAAGCAATGAGCAAGGGAGATACATACAAGTATCTCGGGATGAAACAAGCTCAAAGGATAGACCATCGAACAATGAAGACTGATTTAACGAATGAATTCATCAAGAGAGTAAGACAAGTAGTGCGAACTGATCTTAACAGCAGGAATTTGTTTAAGGCCCTGAACACGTATGTGTGCTCTGTACTCAGCTATTCGTTCGGAATAGTGAATTGGACCAACACGGACATCAACAACCTGCAACGAAAAGTTAGGACACTACTGACAAAAGCTCATAAACATCATCCCCGTAGCGCCGTAGAAAGAACAACTCTGCCACGTCAACTAGGAGGAAGAGGATTGGCAGATCTCAGCAAGCAATTGGACCAACAAATATTAAATCTGCGTAATTATTTCTACAGGCAGGCCAACAGCTCCACACTACATAGGGCTATATGCGGAGCAGACGTCTCAACACCGCTACGTCTGACGGAACACGAGCGTCAAAATCACCACCGAACCGACAACGATAAACTACAGAGGTGGTTGGGGAAGCCGCTGCACGGGAGGCATCCTAATGAGGTTAACCAGGAACATGTCGACAAGTTAGCGTCGAACTATTGGCTGACCTCGGGACGAATGTTCCCCGAGACGGAAGGCTTCCTACTGGCCATACAAGATCAGGTTATACCAACTCGCAACTACCTAAAATTCATTGTAGGAGATGCATCGGTAGTGGATGACAGATGCAGATACGGGTGCCCAACTTCAGAAACAATCCAGCACATAACAGGAGGATGTCAGATATTCGCATCAACGGAATATAAGGAACGACACGATTCGGTTGCCAAGATCTTGCACCAGGAACTGGGGGAAAAACTGCTGCTTGTGCAGGCAGAGAGGGTCCCATATTACAGCTACACACCGGAGCCTGTTCTTGAGAACAGCAACTACAAGATGTACTGGGATCGTACAGTTCTGACAGATCAACGAGTTGCCCATAACAGACCGGACCTTATAATAGTTGATAAAATTTCTAGGAAGACAACTCTGATTGATGTGGCCATCCCGAACAACAACAACCTGCATGTGAAGCAAGTCGAGAAGATCGCGAAGTACAGAGACTTAGAAGAACGAATTAGAAGGCAATGGGAAATGGAAAACGTCAAGACGATTCCAATTATCGTGTCAACAACTGGTGTTATACCAAAAAGTTTGCTGAGAAACATAAAAGAGCTGGGTCTAACTGATAGTCTTTACAGGTCCATGCAGAAAGCGGTACTACTTGCGACAGCCCGAACCGTCAGGAAATTCACGGGGAATGCAGGAACGTCCGACAACATCAATGTCATCTAAGGCCCGATAACACGGCAAGGGTCTCGTCCGAGCCAGATCCTTATGGTATCCGGGATACCCGGGATCTGAGTGAATGTTCCCCGTAGAGGGAGTGCGAATGCCTTTTGGCTAAGTCGATAATAATAATAATAATAAGTATTGAGTAAGGAAAGGCCACGAAGGCAGAACTATGGAAGAACAAATGCTGTATATTCCTTAGAAGATTCCTCCATTTCAGCTTGCCAATAACCGCTAAATAAATCTAACGACGGAAAATATTTGGACTATCCAAAATACGTTAAAATCTCGTCTATATTTTTGGAAGGGGATAATTTGACTTCTTGGTTATCTCATTTAGTTTTCTATAATCGACGCAAAATCTCGTTTTTTTTCAGTTTCTCCCTTCTTTTTCACTAAAACTATTGGGCGAGAAAATGGCGACTGAGATGGACGAACGACATTTTTGTAGACAACATTTCCTCAATTTGCGTGTCAATCAGTTCTCTTTCTTTTTGTGAAATTTTTTATGGTTTACTTTAAACGGCCTATGTTCGGTTAATTCTGTTTTATGTTGTACTATATTTGTTGAGCCCATCTCGCTAGCTTCTGTGGCAAAAACGTCCCTATAAGAAATTATTAAATGTGTGACTTAAATTTCTTCTCTATTCGTTAAACATTCTCTTAATTTATAAGTTTTTAACTTAACTTGATTAATTCTCTCTTGAGCCCCTATCCTATAATTTTTTTCCCAAAAAACGTTTTTTTTTCTTTCAAAAAAGCAATTTTGGCACGCTTGAGGCATATTTGACATATTATTAACCTGTACCATCTTCATCTTATCATATCCCCAAGTTATAAAATTTGTTGAGAGAGAAGAGAGAGGAGAGAAGAGAGAGAGAAGGGAGAGAAGAGAGAGACGAGAGAGAAGAGAGATAAGAGAGAGAAGAGAGAGAAGAGAGAGAAGAGAGAGAAGAGAGAGAAGAGAGAGAAGAGAGAGAAGAGAGAGAAGAGAGAGAAGAGAGAGAAGAGAGAGAAGAGAGAGAAGAGAGAGAAGAGAGAGAAGAGAGAGAAGAGAGAGAAGAGAGAGAAGAGAGAGAAGAGAGAGAAGAGAGAGAAGAGAGAGAAGGGAGAGAGGAGAGAGAGAGAGAGAAGAGAGAGAGAAAAGAGGGAGAGAGAAGAGGGGGGTTTCCAAGCATTCCTGGGGAGTGTCTAGTTAAATGTTAAATTACTCGAAGTAAAATATAGAATAATGCAGTCGCGGAACTAAATTTTTATTTTTAGTTCAGGTAAACTATATTTTCTTTAAGAAATTTTATTAGAAAAAGTTGTTCAGAATGCAAATTTAAGTCCCGGTACTAAAGTTGAAAACAGCACACCTTGATTTTTTCAAAATTTTTGTATTTTTGCGGTTTTATCGCAAACAAGTACAAAAGTTGTTCAGAATGCAAATTTAGGGTCAGATGCCAAATAAATAGTCATACTAATTTTATAAAAGACAGACTAAATTGTTAAAAACACATTTTATTAACACGTAAATTACACAATACAATCAGTTTTACTCTATGTAAGAACCACCACCTATCTCAACACATTTTACAAAACGAATTTTGAATTCTTGATATACCTTATGAATCAGCTCGGCATTTGTTTAATTTATTGAGTCTGTGATTTTATGTTTAAAAATATTTTCGTTATTAAATTTTGAAATATCATTTTTTACACCTTTTGTTTTAGGTATATAGGTATACCCATAATTAAAAATCATTAGGGGCAAAATCTAGTGATATAGCAGGTCAATATTATGTATTGTACCAAAGCGTCCTACACACCTATTAGGGAAATATCTAAGTCAGTCCCGAACTGTAGCAGTTGAATGAGCTGGGCTTCCGTCATGCTGGTAAATAATTTTATCGCGGATTTCTAGTGGAAGATCATCAAATGACGGCAACAAAAATTCATTCAACATTTGTAGACATGATACTTGGTTTAAGTCACTATTCTGTAAGAAATATGGTCCGAAAATTCTGTCGTTGCGAATTACGCACCAAACATTCCCTTTTTTGTATCTTTGATTTATACTATACATTTTAGTATGTGGATTTTCGTTACTCCAAACTCTATTATTTTGGGAGCACATTGCACCGTTTGTAGAAAAGGTAGATTCGTCCGAAAATATGACGTATGACTCACCTATTACGTAAGCACAATTCTAGTCTACGCTCATAATGACCTTCTTCTAATGTGTGCAAAATAGTTGCTTTGTATGCTTTGTACTGATTAACTCGAAGAATTCTCTGTACATGGGTTTTTGTTACACTTAGATCGACAGCTCTTTTCCTAAGCGACATTTTTGGATTTTGGAAAACAGAATCTAATAAGACCAGTAGGGTTGCAGCATCTTCAGCGTCATTTTTTAACCTTTCTTGCGCCTTTAACGTCACCGATTTCATCTTTTTTTTATAATATACAGGATGATTTTTTTAGAACTACCCCCGCGATTTTCCCGCTTATTTTGCGCCCTACGAAAAAAAAAAACGTAATAAACAAAAATGTGGCAATTTTGGACAGCTAAGTAATGCTGCAAAAGAAATCGGCATCCATGGCCAACTTGTCACGCAATATAAAAAAAATCAAATTGAGCAAAACAATTAATAGCCGCAGCATGTTTATTTGAAGGGATAGAGGAAAACTTTCATATTGAAAATTGATGGCACTAATAATAAGCTTTATGCAACTGGGTACTCGATAGTTTCAGAAAATTACACAGGGTCTTCGGCTCTCTTGAAGCTATGACGGGATGAAATTTTTTTGTTTATTTCTTATTGTCTTAAGTAAATAAAATATGACAATTTTGGTCAGCCAGGCGACGTTGAAAAAGAAATGGGCTTCCATGACCAACTTTTCGCGCTGTGCCAAAACAACTTCAAATCGACAAAAATTTTCCTGACCTCAAGGGAGCCGAAGACCCTGTAATTTGCTGAAACTATCTGATCACCTGGATGCATAAAGCAGTGCCATCGATTTTCAATATAAATGTTTTGCTATGTCCCTTAAAATAAACATTCCACATCTATTAATAGTTTCGCTCAATTTGAGGTTTTGTATATTCCACGACAAGTTGGCCATGGATGCCGATTTCTTTTCCAGCACCACTTAGCTGTCCAAAATTGCCACATTTTTGTTGCTTGCGTTTTTTGTTGTACAGACACATGTATACTAGGATGGGCCGAAAAACAACAAAGTTGTCAGAGCGAAACGCTATAGTAAAAAAAAGTTGTGTGTGGTAGAGAGAAGACGAGGAAAAAAAAAATTTTTTTAATCGGTTGGTATCCTCCGTTTACGCATGGCTCTCAAAAAAATTAAAAATCGAGAAAATCTGCCAATTAGTCTGAATTTTTTTAGGTAAACGAAAAAACAATTACGAAGTCACTATAGCGGGGAAAGCAATTCTTGTTAAAAGTAGAAAGCACTTATTTTTATTTTTTTGAAATCTGAAAATATCTTCCGCTTGCGCATGCGCTTTAAAAAGACACATTTTTCGTAAAATATGGTTTTTATTTGTATATGTAAAGGGGTTACATTTTCTCCGATACTTATTTTTCCTGAATGATTAGTCCAGTCGTTTAGCTTTATTAGAAAACTCTGGCATTATGGATCTTGATAGCAGAGTTGATCTGATGTAGCCATCTCTATTATCCGCGCCACAGACCTTGCCTGATGCCTCGGTGACAAGCTTGACACATCGCTCCACAGCTTGGGTGTGGCAGGGAAAGTTTCTTATTTTACAATTTGGGGCAGTCTCACAGTGTATTAGTAAATAGTATCACCGTCAATATTGCGCAAAATAGGTGGAGAGAACAACGCACAGGAACTCCAGTCAATTATTTCAAAGTAGTTTTCGGCATTAAAGTTTAGTTTTGGAGGAAGAAATGACCGAATTGATTGTTCTTTAGCAGAACGTTGCCTTGACTTTATTATTCGTCTCAACCCAAGCTCCCTGATGTGCTTTATGGTTGACGTAAGTTAGCAGTTAAGTATCGTGAAGTTTGTATTACTTTAAAAACATGCTTTGGTCCATCGGTGAAAGAACTATTCTTCTTAATGTACTACATATCCACAGAAAGAACCACCTTTGAACTGAAACAAACAGTTTTATTCATTTTGGACTCATATATGCCTGTTTGGTTTGATATTAAGAAGAATAGTTCTTTCAGGTGGGTCTTTCTGTGGATATGTACTACATATCCACAGAAAGACCCACCTTTTAACTAAAACAAACAGTTTTATTCATTTTGAACTCAAATGCCTATTTGGTTTGATATTGAGAAGAATAATTCTTTCACCGATGGACCAAAGCATGTTTTTAAAGTAATACAAACTTCACGATACTTAACCTGCTAACTTACGTCAAATAGTAGAACCTGTAATCGAGCGCAACTCATTTTTTGCTCATCCTGAAAACCTTCTCGTCTCAATGGCCATGGATGACAGAAAGCACATCAGGGAGCTTGGGTTGAGACGAATAATAAAGTCAAGGCAACGTTCTGCTAAAGAAAAATCAATTCGGTCATTTCTTCCTCCAAAACTAAACTTTAATGCTGAAAACTACTTTGAAATAATTGATTGGAGTTCCTGTGCGTTGTTCTCTCCACCTATTTTGCACAATATTAACGATGATACTATTTTATCACTAATACACTGTGAGACTGCCCCAAATTGGAAAATAAGAAACTTTCCCTGCCACACACAAGCTGTGGAGCGATGTGTCAAGCTTGTCACCGAGGCATCAGGCAAGGTCTGTGGCGCGGATAATAGAGATGGCTACATCAGATCAACTCTGCTATCAAGATCCATAATGCCAGAGTTTTCTAATAAAACTAAACGACTGGACTAATCATTCAGGAAAAATAAGTATCGGAGAAAATGTAACCCCTTTACATATACAAATAAAAACAATATTTTACGAAAAATGTGTCTTTTTAAGCGCATGCGCAAGCGGAAGATATTGTCAGATTTAAAAAAATAAAAATGAGTGCTATCTACTTTTAACAAGAATTGCTTTCCCCGCTATAGTGACTTCGTAATTGTTTTTTCGTTTACCTAAAAAAATTCAGACTAATTGGCATTTTTTCTAGATTTTTAATTTTTTTGAGAGCCATGCGCGAACGGAAGATACCAACCGATTAAAAAAATTTTTTTTTCCTCGTCTTCTCTCTACCACACACAATTCTTTTTTTTACTATAGCGTTTCGCTCTGACAACTTTGTTGTTTTTCGGCCCACCCTAATGTATACCCCGAGTACTGAAGAAGTCCCGATTTTGTCAGATGACATTCTCCACAAAATTCCTAGGAATTTTCTGTTAACCATGGGTATAACATTGGTATGTTGTGTCTCAACCAGTTAATGACGTCACTCATTGATTTATGATGTGAGAAGTTACCCAAGTGATACGAAAAAAAGAACATAATAAAATAAAAACCCTACTGCAATCAAGATTATACCGCTACAAATAAAAATAACTATGACTACAACTCATTTTAATAGTAATTTCAAACGTCATGGAAACACTTTCATTTTGGTATTTTGGTATAATCAGCTACTTGCGGCTGCGTCTATGGTGCGTACTTAGGCAAATGTTATTTCGGTGTTGTGAAAGTGACAGTGAAGGTTTTCCGGATCGTTCAAAAAGGTTCAAACTTTGGGTAATGAAAATATTCGCCGGGTTTGTACGTTTCGTGAGTTTTACCGTTATCTGTGTTGTTCTTGTTCGTGTTATTAGTAGTTATTCACTGTGCAAATGCGCTCGTTACTGACCTGGAATTATGACCCGGTTGCATTTTTTGCTGCATTGAAGCCAACTTGGGATGGCGAAATTACCAATTGGCAGTCCCAGTAAGGACTTCTTAAAATAATTTGACTATACAAATGTACATGTACAGTGTACACCTGGATATTTCTCATATTTAATGCATATTTGTATGAAACATTTAACTAAATTAATTCTATGAGCAAGAGTAAGCATGTTGAATAATTCAATAATTCAAATAAACACAAAAGCAACGACAGACGCCTTCTTGATTTGTTTGAAAAAATCAAAGTATGTCGATTGTTTTAAAATTTGGTACATGGATACAGTTTTCCGATAAATGTACTTGCTTTGCGCTAAAACCGCAAAAGTAGAAAAAAATTAGAAAATTGAAGTGTGCCGAGTGTTCATTTCATGATCCTCCACTACAAATCCGCGAGAAAATTATTTACCAGCATGACGGATGCCCAGCTCATTCAACTGCTACAGTTCGAGACAGGCTTGGTAGATATTTCCCTACCAGGTCAAATAGGTGGATAGGACGCTTTGGTCCAATAAATAATATTGGCCTGCTAGATCACTGGATTTGGCCCCTAATGATTTTTGGTTATAGAGATACCTACCTAAAATAAAATGAAAAGTGTACAAGGATGATTTAAATTTTAATGACGAAAATATTCTGAAAGACAAAATCACAGACTCGATAAATGAAATCAATGCGGAGATGATTCATAAGGTATATCACGAATTCAAAATTCCTCTTGAAAAATGTGTTGAGGTAAGTGGTAGTTACATAGAGTAAAACTATTTGTATTTTTTCTGGCTTCTGACCATAAATTTGTATTCTGAACAACTTTAACAACATTTTTCGATATTTCTTAAGGAAAAAGTAATTTACTTGAAATGAAAATGAATAAATTGCCCCTGTCAAGGAGTGCTTTATTTTTAAAATATAAAAATATGGTGCAAATTAGTTTCTACTCAAGCAAGGCTGATCCGCAAAAGGTCAAGCTTCAACTCGAAAATTCTTCGCCTTTGACACTTATTGTTAAGTCAATCTGGGTAAACCCTGTATATGCTTACAGAGAACGAAAGAAAACAGAAAATGAAAATTCCATTACAAAACTACTTTTTTAAAAAATTTATTTTTAAATTTAAACGTATTTATTTTTAATTTGGTAAGGCCCGTTTTGAGGGACGTTGAATCCAGTGGCGTGCACAGATCTTCTCTAAAAAAGTTGCTAATGTGATTTATTAAAATTTTGCTACTAGAAACTGGCATAGTAGGCCTTGGATTTTGTATGAAAGAGGTCAGTTCACAATCAATAAACTTTTTACAGGGTGACTTGAAAATAAATGGGTCCCACTGTCACACTGTGAATAGCGTAGAAAAAAGTGTTTTGGAGGTATTCTCGGGAGGTATTCTCGTTTAGAGTCATTTTGGGGTTATTTCAAATTAGTTCGAGATATTTCCGAGGCATTTTAAAGTAACTCGAGGCATTTCGGAGGTATTTCGAGGCATTTTGGACTAAATTTCAAGCCATTTTTTTGAAAGTAGAAATTTCGAATCTAAAGTCGAAATTTTGACTTCAAAGTCGGACCTCGCGTTTCAAAGTCGAAATTTCTACATAGTCGAAATTTCGAGTTAAGAGTCGAGCTTCCCTAATTTTAACTAATCGGCTTTTGCTTGAAACCATTGTTCTACCTAGAAAAAAGCCTGGCTGTAGTTCTTTATTTTTTTAGCATTAAAGAATCCTAAGTTATTTTTTTAGGCAGTCCTCTGGGCTTCTAGCAACAGGTATTATATGATTTTTACCTTTTGATCATATAGACAATGTCCAATTTAAATAGTCTATGGTTTATATTTTATTAAAAAATCTCTGCTTAGAATACTATCTCCGGGTATCGGAAAATCTCCGTTAACAATATGAAAAACATTATTTAGTTTATGTCCATGAATTAAAATATTTGTTTCCGTAATACCTAGGGAATTACTAAGTCCTTCAGTTTTAATTTTAATAATATTAGAAATATCTACTGTTTGATTAGGATTACCATTAGTTTTCTTTGCTTATATTCGCTACTTATTGTGAGAGAAAAACTAATGGGAAATTTAATATTTGAAAAGATTTATTCGAAATATTTATTTATCAAACTATTTAAACAGAATTCTGTCAAAATTACCTACAACTTAAGAAAAGCTTTTGAAGAAGCTTAATTCTATAACTGACTTGTATTATTTACACTAGGTACTATATAGATTGGCGCTGATTTAAGTCAGTGTACGTCTCACGTTCACATCAACCACCCACCATCCACCGTTGGTAGGTAAATTGCGTGAATCGACCTTCTGAAAACCTTCTTCTATTTTGGAAAACAATGAAGACCCGAGACTCATCGCCCTGCTTGAATAGTAAGCGTCTAATGTAGTAGCTTGTAAATACTTACGCACGAAGCACCCCGCTCTTTGCGTGCTCAGTCGTGCGTGCTTTCCACTGGAGAGCAGGGGTGACGTCAGGCGCGTCAGGCCAACGAGAATGCGTTCTAAGAATTAAAATGCAGAGGCTTCGCGCTATATTTTTAAATAGAAAACGTTGTTTATTTTTTTTATCTCTCAGATTTGATTTGGAGGCTATTTAGGTCCCTTTTATGGTGTTTATACAAGATTTTTGTGAACTATTGTCTGAAGGTTAGGGCCAAGTCACGTCATTCGTGGATGTGTTAAATACAAAATACAAGTGGATAAATAAAATTCGACTTATATGAAATAACATTTTTTTTTATTTTTGTTTATACGTTTATTACATTTATTTTTACATTATTATTTTAAAGTTAGTATATTTAATTCTTTCAAGATTGCATTGTAACTAAGCAATAATTAACATAACTTGAGGAAATAGTCCATATCTTGAAGTGGAGTAGGAGAATACAACAACAAGGGAGCTGAGACTGTAAGTTTTACCCTTGTTGTTGAATAATTATTTATAATTAATAATCTAGATCTGTACAGAATACTGCGCAAAGCTGTCTATATACTTAGTTATTCCCGAATTGTCGGATTGGAATATTCGCTTTTTATACAGAGTGTTTCATTAAGGGTAAAGAGGTACCCTATCTCAGGAATTAATAGTCCTGGAGCTTTGCAAAAAAATCTTCTTAAGTATTGTGGTCTCGAAAAATGGAAATTATTTTTAAGTTCGTAGGTCAGCTGCTAGGGGGCGTACCTATTTAAAATAGTAAATTTAAAAAATGAGAATAAAGGCACATCAAAAATAATTTTATTGCACTCTTCAGCCAATTCTGAAGAATTTTCGTGAAGGATTTTTGCTCTAGCTCTTTAAAGAGGTGAAACGGGCGGATAAACCTTGACTTGACTTAACTCCGGTTTGGCTTAACCGAATTGGTCGAATTTGGGCTTGCTGAAGAGAGCTTTCCGTCTTCTATCAAATGATTGTTCAGTAAGGTAATTTCGAATTTCGTGGTCACCATTAGAGGGCGCAATTAGAAAAATTCCCCTTTATTACAATTTTCTCCAAAATTTTAAATGATTATAACATTCTGTTATAATCAAAAAGTAGATTAAATTTACCTTCATTAGTTTCGGAGTTATCGCCAAAATAATAATTATTAACATGATATTTCAAAGAAGAAGGTAGAAGATAGGTATTTGTTTTCAAAGATTTCTCCGTGGTCAAGCATGCCATGAAATAAATAAAAATCTACTTGAGCTTTTCGTACATTGCTATTTTTCTCACTTTTTATTCCGTTAAACGTATATTTCTAATTTACTTACCTTATCTTATCTCAGAAATCATTTTGTTTTATGGCTTACATGAAACAAAATCGTTTGGTACCTACCTGACAGAGTATTCACGTTCCGCAAGTGGAGCATGTTCAAAACATTGAATATATACGACAGGCATATAGTAAGCCTCGGCATTCGTATAACGTATAAGGTATTTTTTTAATAAATGCAACACACAATTTTAACTCAAAATACAAAAATCAAGATTTGACACAATAGTTATTAAAGCTTGATTCATGTGACATTTACTTTTTTGTTTCTCTAGAAACCAAACGATTTTGTTTCATGGCTTACTAGATAATTTCCGAGATAATTTCATATCAATACGACAGGCAAATTAGAAATACGTTTAACGGAATAAAAATTGGGAAAAATTGCAATTTACGAAAAGCTCAAGCACATTTTTATTTATTTCATGGCATACTTGACCACGGAAATCTTTGACAACAAATACCTCCCTTCTATCAAATAACATGTTAATAATTATTCTTTGGGCGATAACTCCGAAACTAAGGAAGATATCAATTTGAACCTAGGGTATTTTCTGTTGTAAATTTAGTCCACTTGTCGATTATAACAGAATAAATATGTCATTGCATTTAAAATTTACTAGAAAATTGTAATAAAAGGGAAAATTTTCAAATTGCGCCCTCTAGCGGTGACCACGAAATTCGAAATGACCTTACTGGACAATCGTTTGATAGAAGAAGGAAATCTCTCTTGAACAAGCCCAGTTAGCAGCATTTTTTCAAGTCATAGTTTATCCGCCAGTTTCACCTCTATTTGAAGAGCTATAGCAAAAGGCCTTAACAAAAATTGATCAGAATTTGCTGAAGAGTGCAATAAAATTATTTTTCATATACCTTTATTAGTCTTTTTATTCAGAAAACTCATTTTTTAAATTTACTGTTTCAAATACGCCCCCTAGCGGCCGACCTACAAACTTAAAGATAATTTCGTGACGGCATTACTTAAGAAGATTATTTCCCATAGCTCCAGGACTATTAATTCCTGAGATATGGTTCCTCTTCACCCTTAATGAAACACCCTGTACATATAATGCATCAATAGTCGTATACGATATGAAAATATTTACAAACATAATACATTAAATGTAACAGCTTGCACATAAAAAAAAATCCAATATTTTTGTCACAAGCATCCCATTTATATAATTTGTACAGTAGAACCTGGACTTATGTATGTACAATTAATACAATAAATAACACTTACCTACATAATATTTCCATATGCCTCGCTAACATTTGGCTACAACATAGCCGCATTTATTTATATTACAATAATACTAACCCAAATATATATAAATAGATAGGTATTATATACATTGTACTAGCCATAATAGGGAAATGTGACAAGAAAAATCAATGTAGGCCATAACTACAAAAATTCTTATAGATATACTTTAAATGAGATCATTTTTAGACGAAATTAAGACTACTATATTTCCAAAATCTCACTAAAAAGGAACGACTTGCTACCGAAAAGAAAATTAAATTATATGAACTCGTCTAGAAAAAAAAAGAAAACTGCAAGTATAACTTTCTTATGGTATCTAGAGGGCATCCAATTAAACTCGTATTCAGTCTTTGGATTGAGAGTGTAGTACAGGGTGTCTCAGATTCGATGCTTCAGGGTTACTATGAGCGAACAACAAGTTCAAAATAAAAATTGACATATGGGCTCCACTGGGACAACTTAGGCTCACTTTTGCATTGAAAACATTGCTTTAGTTTGAAAAAAAAAACAGGATATGACGTTATAAAAAAATTCCTAGAAACGCACATACTTCATTATACATATATTTAGAAAAGTCATGCATTTTTGATAAAATCGTACTAAAGGAGTTTTTTTGATATCTCTCTTCATTAAAAAGTTACAGACCAAAAAATGGAACTGGCCTGCGGTATAATTTTGTCGATGAAAATCGAGGTACCCTCGAAAAACAATTGATAGGTTGCGCGTTGTAAAATATTTTACTTGCCCAAACTGAAGTAACTATAATAACATTGACATGATGTTATGTTGGTATATGGAGAAGCCCAGAAAATCCAGAAGGGCTGTTCGAATTTATCATGGAGAGATATCCTGGGTGTCCTGTTCCCGATCACAGGATGATTCCAAGATTGGAAAGGACCCTGCGGGAAAATCCAGGTGCGTTTTTTATTCGAAAAAGGAAATATATTATTAGAATAGTTCGCAATATGAATTCAACAGCTCAATAAATATTGAAATATTTTGAAGATCATCCGAAAAACTCTATTAGACAAGCAAGTAGCGAGTTAAATTAAGCGAATTAAATATAGAGAAAAGGCTCGATTTCATCGAAAATTTATGGTACTTGGGAAATCGCTGACCATCGGTTTTCAATCACATTCTTTGGACAGATGAAAGTCACCTTGTCAGAAATGAACATTATTGGTCCACAAAAAAAACTAATTTTCTTATAACCCCACTCATAATCAGGGGCACTTTGATGTGAATGCATGGTGTACCTTTATGAAGGAGTGTTGGATGGCGTTTTTGGCAAGAAGAACTTCCGGTTCTTCTTGAAAATGTGCCTTTGCAGGTTAGAAGAACTATGTAGTTTCAGCACGATGGAGCTCTCCCTCATTGTTTGTGAATTTTTTGAATGATAGATATAAAGGTCAATGGTTGGGGATAAACGGTCGCATAAGATAGCCAGGGAAGTCACCAGGCCTTACACCCTTAGATTTTTGTTTATTGGGTCTCCTCAAAAACAAAGTTTACACATCTCCGTAACAGAATGTTCACCATTTAAAGAAAAAAATAGTACCTATTGCGTGCAAAGAACTCAATTCTGATATTTTAAGAAAGCTACTCAATTAGTAGTCAGGTGCCCATTAGGTTTATGTATAGCAGAAGGCGGTGTTTATATCGATTATTTCCCTCATACTGCTTGCATCCAATAAGGTAGCTCCTTCCATAAAAATCCAACCAATGATATGCCTCTGCTAGCGATAATTTGCACTAGTGCAATTACCGGTAATTGCAGTTGTGCAAATTACCAATTCGTTGCTTAGCAACCGCGAATCTGTTGGATACAAACACGTATCTACTTCTTAAAGTTTGTGTGTTTCACACTGTTCTAAATTATGCAGCTTATAAATTATGTTACGGTATTATTAAGCATTATATCAATGAATTTATATATAACTTTTACATTGCTAAATTCTTGTTATTTAGACCTCCGCCTCCTTTTAAATTTATGACACATTCAGAAAATAAACCAACGCCGACAGGGTGTAGGTATAATCGCATTTGCCTTGGATACCCATGCCCAAGCGCCATTGTTTGTTTACTCGAACGCTACAGTCGAAGCTGTCAATAAACTCGTTCAAAATGAGTCGTTTTGGAAATGTAAACATAGAAAAAAATAATAGAGAAATTATTAAATCGTATTCGTGAAATAATCTCGACAAATACCATTCGTGCCGAAAATTTTTCTAGATAATTTTATTCTCAAGCCCTATTTTGCCCATTAGCAAAACCACTCGTACAAATTGGGCTTTCTAGGCAAAATAGCGCTTTCGAAAAAATTATCGATAAAATTTCCGGCACTAGGGATATTACATACGATAATAACTTAAAAATACATAATTTATTACATATTACTTAAATAATTTTTCTGTTATTGTATTGTTATTATATTGTTCCATATTTTATTCTTAAGGCGAATAATAGATAACAATTTAGAAAGTTTTACCAACTGAATTATCAATTGTTTTTCGTGGATATCTAATAAAGTCATGGCTAGCTCGAATTGCACCTATAAAACTTATACCAGGTCATTTCCATGTTTTGGTATGTAACTTTGTAATGAAAAGAGTAGGGAACTATAGCCAATTCTGGAAAATCCCCCCCAATACTTTTAGTCCGCCCACTGGCGGCGATAAGGCGCCCGCAGAGCCCGCCGTGCGGGGGGGCCCCAGCTCCGGAAGGGGTCCCTAAAAACTTATCTGTCCAATATTAATTTTTGCAAAATATTAACGCTATTAGGCTGAAAATCGGTGTCGACCAAGAAAAAATTACTGGCTCTAATTTATTTAATTAGAATTTTATTTTTAAGTTAAAAAGCTTATTTTATTTTTAAGTTAAAAGCTTAACTTAGAACATTTTTATTTCAGAAAACAATTTGGCAGGAAATTAATAAAACACCCCGAAAAACACGAAAAAAATGCATTTTTTTGTCAAATTTTGTTCATGCATTTGAACAGCTTTTAGTTTTTCTTTTAAACTCGTATAGAGGTAATTATTACGAAAAATATTCACTTCTATTGTTGAGTACTTTTATACACTCTGTTACGGCGAATTAAGATTTGTGATTTTTTGTTAGGTATTAACCTACAGGGTGTCCCCAGATGAGGTACCGCACTCTTGTAAAGTTTCTTATATTTTATTTGTCGAGAAAAGTCATTCTTGATAAAAAGTTTTGCATGTTCTTAGGAAAAGATTGGCTTGAAAAAAGTTAACATTACTTATACTGGGTGACCAGAAAATGAAAAAAACGTTAATTAACATAAGATAGTAAACTGCCTCTATTTGTAGAGATAGTGAAAAAAAGTTATAAAGAAAATTTGTTCAGTGTGGTAAGTTACTTAAGTATACAACATTTCATACAGTTAGGAATACTTTGATTTTTTTGATTTTTTTCTTGTTTTTCTTTGATTAAATGTTTTTTTCTAAATAGTATGACAAAACTGTATTAACAAAAGTTACCCAGAATGGAAAACTGCGCTTGATGACAAAATTTAACAATTCTAGGCCTACTTTGTATTTTGGAAAATATTGGAAGGAAATTAAAGTAAATAAAGTAAAGTTAATACTCTGAGTAACTTTTGTTAATACAATTTTGTCATACTATTTACAGAAAAACATTTAATCGAAGAAAAACAAGAAAAAAAAAATAAAAAATCAAAGTAGGCCTTACACTTTGAAATTTTGTACACCTAAGTAACTTAACACGCTGAACAAATTTTCTTTATGACTTTTTTCAGTATCTAGTTACGTCGCTATGAACAATGGTCCTGATTGTGTTAAAGTGCAGACAAAGTGCTGAGTGCGCGGGCACGTGTAGGCTAAGTTGCATTTTGTATCCCTATATATTTAAGCTTTGCTCTATTGTTAATCAGTTCTATCTTGTCTTGTAGCAGTAGACGCTGCCCTGTTGTAACTGTCAAATAAATTGTTTTAAAAACGTATTTTTCGAAATCGTTAATTTAACTGGCGCAGTCGGTAGGACGTGCGTCCAGTTTCCGCGACCGTAGTTTGGAATCCCCACGGTATCGGCACCGCATTCTACCGCGTCGCGAGAAGCTGAAAGATTTTTATCTTGAAGACGTCGTCCAACAACCTGATCTTCGAGGCATCGCAGCAGCAGCCCCTGGATCAACCCCTGGCAGCCAACACCGCAGGAGCTACAGACAAGATATTGCTCACCTTAGGACTTTGGCCGGCGACCAGAACCAGCTTTTGGTAAGAGTCAAGTGTTCCTTTGGATTCCTATTTTTATTCCTTATTTTTTACGATATTTTTGAAGATTTTTACGATATTTTTGAAGATTTTAAGTTATTTTTGAAGATTTTGATATATTTATTTGATGAGTGACGTTGATATTAAGGATCTTACAAGTTTATTTTCATCAAGTTTAAGTTTTGACGAACCAAGTAGTTCATCTGACGTTAACCAAGTTATTAAAGAAGAAAGTAAAAATAAAATAATCGCAATGGCAGACGAAAAACTTAACCTACCAATGCTTAAGATGTATGTAGAAACAATTCCTAATTTTGACGGCAATGCAACTTCCTTGCCGAAATTTATCTCGTCATGTGATTACCTTTTTGAAACTTATGATGGCATAAATGATGAACTTTTAAAAAATTACTTAGTCAGAGCGGTTCAGATGAAACTCACTGGACGCGCTGAATTATTGATAGGTTGCCGTAATGAGTTAAATACGTGGCAGAAAATTAAGGACGCACTAAATCAATGCTTTGGTGATCGTCGCAATTTGGAGTGCCTAGAGCAGGACTTATTTACGGCTAGGCCATTTAAAAATGAATCTCCTTTAGATTTCGCAAAACGACTTCAGGTTATGAGGAGTAATCTGAGACAAAAAGTGAATTCAGATGTATACTTAACCCAAGTTGCTAAAGAAATTTATGTTAGGCAATATGATGAATTATGTTTAACGACTTTTGTTAGAGGTTTGACAGGTCCTCTACAGACTATCATTCGTTTGAAGGAACCTGCATCTCTCGAAGATGCAATGACACTAATCATTCAAGAAGAAAATTTTAACTATACCCAAAATATTTTTAAAAGTAGTTCTCAAAGTAATTTTCCAAGTTTTCCACAAAATAATCAGAGAACATATCAAAGACAAAATAATTTCTCACAAAGTAATTTTTCTCGCCCTAACTATCAGAACAATTTGCAAAATAACTTCCCTCGTCCTAGTTATCAAAATAATTTCCCTAGAAATAATTTCCAAAGTTATAATAACCAACCTTTTAGGAATAATTTCCAAAATCAGAATTTTTCAACTAGACCAAACTTCCCAAGCCAACCCATTAACATTCAACCAAATTTTAATAACCAACAGAGACGTTTTCCCACGAACAGACAAGTTTTTGGAACACCCCGTAACGTTTTTAGACCCACGGGACAAAATATACAAAGGCAATACGAGCCTATGCAAGTCAATTCCCAAATGACTAGAAATAATACTTTTAATAACACAAATTTTGGAAACCCAGAAGCTATGTCAACAAATTCGCGTGTACCTTCTAATGTACACAGAAGCTTTTCAGCACGACAGAATAATTTTCCCCGAAATAATTATCAGCCGCAAAATAACGCTATAGTCGAAGAACTATATCAAATTAATAATGAAAACGCGAGTAATAATTCAACACAGTCAATGCGCGATGCGTATGACCAAACTCTTTCTCAGAATGAACCCCAAAATCAAATTCAAACTCAAAAAATTAACTCCGGAAATTTTCCATTGGTGAGTCATCCTCCCAAACGGAAGAAATAAACCAGGAAAAAGAAATAGTCGAAATTTATGTGGAACAACATAACAGTTTAGCTTATATTCAAATTAAAAATCCCAAAATAAAATTGCTTATCGATACAGGTTGTTTTCATTCAATTTTAAGACCTTCTATCGTAGAAAAATATTTTCCAAATTGTATTTATACTTGTCCCACGCAAGTCAAAACGAGTTTAGGCGAAACAGAAATTAAATTCAGAGCCAATATTCCGGCTCCAGAAGAACTAAACACTGATATGGTCATTCCGATAATTTTATTTGATTTCCACCCTTATTTTGATGGCATTATAGGCTTACGCGATTTAAAGAAATTAAAATTCCATATTGACCTCGAAAATGATATTCTTGTCAATCATGTAACAACAATTCCTTTTTATTATAGGCGACCGGATGATAAACAATACTCCATTTCATTTAACGCACACGAGGCGCTTTCAGCTAAAATACCAGTGAATAAATTTAATAAAGATATCATTGTCCCAGAAAGTAATATAAACGGACTTTATTTTCTTGAAACATTAACGACAGCAAACAAAGGCTTTGCTTATACCGAGGTTCATAATAATACAGATAAGACAATACAATTAACTTTTGTAGAGCCCATGCAGGTGCAAGAATTTTCTAACAAACGCAAAGATGACTTTTATTTATTTAATATTGAAAATTTCACATACACTGAGAAAAATAATTCTGACAATATAGATGTTAGGAACATGATTAGGATGGATCATTTGAACGAAGAAGAAAAGAACGCTTTATTTAAACTTTGTAATGAATTTCGAGATATTTTTCATAATGATGGTTCCAAATTAACTTTTACTAATCAGATAAAACATGAAATAAGGACTACTGACGAAATCCCAATTTATACGAAATCTTATAGGTATCCTTTTATTCATAAAAATGAGGTTCAAAAACAAATTTCAAAAATGTTAGACGATGGTATTATTCGTCATAGTCAAAGCCCATGGAGTAGCCCAATTTGGATTGTCCCGAAAAGGTTAGACGCTAGCGGAATCCAAAAGTGGAGAATTGTGGTAGATTATCGTAAAGTAAATGAAAAAACTATTGATGATAGGTATCCCTTACCGAATATTAATGACATTTTAGACAAATTAGGCCGTTGTCAATATTTTTCGACCATTGACCTCGCGTCAGGTTTTCATCAAATTGAAATGAATGAGAACTCAATAGAAAAAACTGCTTTTACTGTTGAAAATGGTCACTATGAATATGTTCGAATGCCCTTTGGTTTAAAAAATGCCCCGGCAAGTTTTCAGAGAGTTATGGATAATGTACTTCGGGAGTTACAAGGAAAAATTTGTTTACTTTATATGGACGATATAATAGTATTCTCAACAAATCTTACAGAACATATTTCTAATTTAAAGTTATTATTTACTACACTGAGAAAAGCTAGGTTTAAAATTCAGTTAGACAAATCGGAATTTTTGCGAAAGGAAGTTGAATTTTTAGGTCACGTGGTAACGCCGGATGGTGTTAAACCGAACCCAAAAAAGATAGAGGCAATAAAACGCTTTCCTATACCAAAAACTACTAAAGAAATTAAATCTTTCCTAGGTCTTTTAGGCTACTATAGAAGATTTATTAAAAATTTTGCAAAAATAACTAAGCCATTTACGCAATGTTTAAAGAAAGGTGAAAAAATAGAACATACTGAGGAATTTTTAAAGACTTTTGAAATTTGCAAGAATATTTTATGTAATGACCCTATACTTCAATACCCAGATTTTACAAAACCTTTTAATTTAACAACAGATGCTTCAAACATCGCTATTGGTGCAGTTCTAAGTCAAGGAAAAATAGGTAGTGATTTACCAATTGCTTATGGATCAAGGACATTAAGTCCCGCTGAACAAAATTATAGCACTATAGAAAAAGAACTTTTAGCTATCGTTTATTTTACAAATTACTTTAGACCGTATTTATTTGGAAGAAAGTTTACAATAATTACTGATCACAAACCATTACAATGGTTATTCAACCTCAAAGAACCAAACTCACGTTTAGTGCGCTGGAGGTTGAAACTAGAAGAATACGACTATGAAATTAAATACAAAAAAGGAAAAATAAATACTAATGCAGATTCATTATCTCGTATTCAATTTGATGACGATAATGTCAATAACATCTTATTTTATGATATTGATAAAGAATATTATGAATTTAGGAAAATTATAGAAAATAATGATAACAATGAAAATAATGGTAATGTTGTTGAAATAAAAAGAAATTTATTTGAGATGCCCGAGAGGTACTCACTGGCGCATTGTGTGTCGTCCGATTTTAAAATGAGCGCTGGTATTGCAGCCGAATTTAAAGAAAGGTATGATAACGTTGCTAAATTAAAGAAACAAAACAAACAAGTAGGCGAAGTAGGAATATTAACAGTTATAAATACTAGAAAACGTTTTATATATTATTTAATTACTAAGAAACACTTTTATGAGAAACCGACTTACTATAACATATTTACTTGTCTCAAAAACTTACGAAGTCATGTGATCAAAAATGACATAAAACATTTAGCTATGCCAAGGATAGGATGCGGTCTTGACCAATTAGATTGGAATATAATGAAAGAAATGATTAATTTTATTTTTAAATCTGTGCAAGCGGAAATAATCATTTGCTACATAGATAATGATGTTTCAGAAGTAAACCCGATTTTTTCTGCAAATGAAAGTCCACCAGAACCTATATATGGTGTACCAAAAAACATAAAAATTTCTCTAAACAAAGATCAACGAACAATTAATTTCAAAGAACCAATACAATTTTATAAAGAACGTACCGTTGACGGAAACAAGATAACAGTAAAATATATTCCTGAAAATAATTTTCAATTAAGTAACCCGGATTTAGAATTCGAATTAAAGTTAGACGAATTTTTAAAAGAACAAAAAGAAAAAGTTAGAAAAAATCAAAATAACAATGACCTTAACGCTATCGAGAATCAGTCAATTTTAGGAAATCCCGGTGATATTGATGAAGAAATTCATAGATTTTTGAATAACCCTATAACTAATGATGAAATCAGAGAATATTTAGAGGCCGAATTCCCCGAAGAAAATCGTTCAAAACCAAAAATAAATATAATATCCGATATTCTAATTAAACCTACCGGAGAGATTGAAGAACTTATTAAAAATAGAAACGGAATTGAAACTGTTCATTCTGCAATAGAAGATCCAATTTTAACCATTCCAATAACTGAAAATTGTCTAAACACTTATACTAATCAAATTATATTTATTTTAAAAGACTCTGGAAGATATCATGTTATAAAGACATGTCCTTTTCCCAATAAAATTAGACTGTCTACCTAACACTGAAAAATTATGCTTATGAATTAATTAAATTTTTCAAGGAATACATAAATCCGAAACTACTCTACAGTATTTATATTCAAAAGAGTGAAATTGATTTGAAACCGAGAATCTGCAATTTACTAGCAAACACTTTCAAAAATCATGCGTATAAACTTAATTTCTCTAACATTTTCTTAACCGATGTAACTGAAAAGGATCGTCAACAAGAGCTGTTACGATACCATCATGAAACAAAGACATGTCATCGTGGCATAAACGAAACTCTGTTAGCTTTGAAAAAATTATATTATTGGCCCAATATGAAAAATGACATAACGGAATATATTAATAGATGCGAATATTGTAATGCTAAATATGATAGGAACCCACCTAAAATAAAATTTGCTTTAACTACAACTCCGTCACAACCTTTTGAATCCATACATATGGACACTTTTCAAATTTTAGGAAGAAAGTATTTGACAATAATTGATGTTTTTTCAAAATACGCTCAAGCTTATCCTTTAGAATCATGTAATTCAACTGATGTAATGGATGGAATTTTTAATTTTGTATCACACTTTGGAATACCAAAATCAATAACATGCGATAACGGTACTGAGTTCAAAACAAGTCTTCTTACTGATTTTTGTAAACTTCATAATGCAAATCTACATTTTACGACACCCGGTAACTCGAACAGTAATAGTAATATAGAAAGATTACATAATACGCTACTTGATAGTATACGCGTACTAAAACTTACTCATCCGAACTCGGAAATAAAACAATTAATGCAGTATGCTATATTAGGTTACAATAATTCCGTTCATAGTACGACAAAACAAAGGCCTTTTGATATTATTAACGGTCACACCAGTGCCCTCGACCCATTCGACATCACAGATGAAATAATACTAAACCAGTACATAGATGAGCGAAAAAACAAATTAAAAATAATTTTTGATAAAATTCATGAGGTTTCACTAAGCGAAAAACATAAACAAAATACAAGCCACAACAAGGATAGGGAAGAACCACAAAATTACGAGCCTTGTACTGTTCAATTCCAGAAAAATAAAGCGTCATTAAGGGATAAAACCAAACCAAAACATACGAAAATCGAAATTAAGGAAGATTTAGGGACCAAAGTCAAAACTTCCGATGACAAAATTATTCACAAATCGCAACTAAAACGCCCAAAATCTAATTTAAACCCTTGTTTACAGGATATTGACATTGATACAATTCCTTCCTGCAGTTATGCTGTCCCTGACGACAACGTTATTAATCTTGACTCCAGTTTTGACACTGACAACGACGACTGAAATGACTTTTACACCTATAAAAACTCCTTTACTACCTTTCCAGTTAGGAGATACAAAAATTACTGAAACAAAACACACTTTTATTCACTATATTAAAATTAATCCTATAATTAATCAATTAAATAATATGCGTAAATTTTATAGCATCATGAAATTATCTTTAGATAAAAATAATATATCAGAAATCGCTACTAACTCCTATTCTAATGTTTTCTATAACCTACTACAACATGTAGAATATTTAATAATGGAAGTAGAAAGAAAATTAGACAATATTACTCCCCATAATAGAAGTAAGAGAGGTTTAATAAATATCGTAGGTAAAGCTTCAAAATGGCTTTTTGGCACACTAGATTCTGACGATGGTGAAAAGTATGATAAAGCGATTTACGCACTTCAAAATAATCAGCAATCCTTTACGAAGGAAGTTTCTCTACAAATCTCATTAACAAAGCAACTTATTGATAATTATAATTCTACTATAACAATTTTGCAATCAAATCAAAATTTGATAAAAGAAAAATTAGAAAATTTTGAGGTTAATATCAATAAAACCATTAACGATATTTCTGCATATTTACAAGCACAAAACATTTTGGATCAAACTATTCTTAATTGTCAAAATCTCATAACTTTTCTCGATAATTTGGAAAACGCGATAATGTTCGCAAAACTTAATACTTTACATAGTTCAATAATTTCTGCGTTGCAATTACGTTCCATGATTAAATATTTGAAAAATTTATACTCTATTGAATCCATTTTAAAATTAAAAAATGTAATTTCTTATTATGAACTCGCTGGAATACAAGTAAACTTTAATAATGATAAAATTATATTTGCAATTCATTTTCCAATATTTTCACACGAAAAATTTCAAACATATCGATTGTTCCCAATCCCAATTAAATTTTCAATTGTTATCCCGAGTCACCCCTACCTTATACTGGGCTCGAACCAACAACAGTTCCAGAACGAGGAATGTCCCAAGGTCTAAAATATGTATATTTGTCAAAATTCACTCACGCCTCACTCAAACGAATGCATAATTTCCATGATAAAGGAAGCCGAAGGAAAGTTTTGTCATGGTTTACCAATTAACATAATAAACCCAATAATCCAAGCAATCAACAGTGAATACATTATTGCTCTTCCTGCCGAAGAAACACTCAAAATTTCAACAAATTGTCAAAAGAAAGAAGAAATCAAAATTATCAGCGAACCTAATTTGATACATTTGCCAGGAAATTGTGAAATCAAAGTCAAAGATTTCCAATCTAGTAATAAAAATGAAGAAATAAATGGAAAACCGTTTAATTTACCAGAAATTGGAATAAATGACCTCAACTTTAACTGCTTACAAGCGAAGCCACTTCAACTCCAAACTATTAATTTAGAAAATATTCACAAGCTTCAGGAAAAGTCTACACTATTGCAAGTCCCCGATATTCAGAAGATACATACCCTCAGCTATGGATTCGCTACAAGCATCATTATTATTTTTCTACTACTTACTGGATATATTGGATGGAAAATATATCAAAGAAAATTCAAGAAAAGAAGAGGACAAGTCAAATTTGAAATGGTGGAGAAGGAAACGGAAAAACAACCCTCCAGGTTGATATTTTCGTCTTAAGGAGGGAGGAGTTATGAACAATGGTCCTGATTGTGTTAAAGTGCAGACAAAGTGCTGAGTGCGCGGGCACGTGTAGGCTAAGTTGCATTTTGTATCCCTATATATTTAAGCTTTGCTCTATTGTTAATCAGTTCTATCTTGTCTTGTAGTCTTGTAGCAGTAGACGCTGCCCTGTTGTAACTGTCAAATAAATTGTTTTAAAAACGTATTTTTCGAAATCGTTAATTTAACTATCTCTACAAATAGAGGCAGTTTACTCTTATGTTAATTGAAGTTTTTTCAATTTTCTGGTCACCCAGTATAAGTAATGTTAACTTTTTCCATGCCAATCTTATTTTAAGAACAAGCAAATCTTCCTTTTATTCTACTTCTTTGAAATCGCCTTATTTTCATCTGTTTTAGCCATAATGAAAGATGGTGTTTTTCGGGCTAGCGCACGGAAACAGCGCATGGAAAAACTTTATATGAGGCGCCATTTCGGACTAAATTATTATTTTTGAATATATAAATTTCTCGGGCTAATATATTTTTTTAATATGATATTTATAGAAATTTGCGTGAATAATCTTTTTTTAGTCAAATTTATATATTACGCATCGTCCAAAAGTATATATTAAAGTAAACGCAAAAAAATATATCAAAACACGATATATTAATTTGGTGCGCCGATATATAATAATTTAGGGTACCACTGGTCGTCACCAGAGGTCGCGCCGCGCATTCCTAAAGTGCACCGGCAACGCTGCAGCAGAAAGTGCAGAAGCCCGAAGTCGAAATATTTTTTTATACCTATGATATTTATAGAAATTTGCGTGAATAATCTTTTTTTAGTCAAATTTATATATTACGCATCGCCCAAAAGTATATATTACAGTAAACGCAAAAAAATATATCAAAACACGATATATTAATTTGGTGCGCCAATATATAATAATTTTGGGTACCACCGGTCGTCACCAGAGGTCGCGCCGCGCATCCATAAAGTGCACCGGTAACGCTGCAGCATTAGGGATGCGCGGCGCGACCTCTGGTGACGACCGGTGGTATCCTAAATTAATATATATTGGCGCACCAAATTAATATATCGTGTTATGATATATGTTTTTGCGTTTACTGTAATATATACTTTTGGGCGATGCGTAATATATAAATTTGACTAGAAAAAGATTATTCACGCAAATTTCTATAAATATCATATAAAAAAAATATTTCGACTTCGGCCTTCTCCACTTTCTGCTGCAGCGTTGCCGGTGCACTTTAGGGATGCGCAGCGCGACCTCTGGTGACGACCAGTGGTACCCTAAATTATTATATATTGGCGCACCAAATTAATATATCGTGTTTTGATATATTTTTTTGCGTTTACTGTAATATATACTTTTGGGGGATGCGTAATATATAAATTTGACTAAAAAAGATTATTCACGCAAATTTCTATAAATATCATATTAAAAAAATATATTAGCGCGAGAAATTTATATATTCAAAAATAATAATTTATTCCGAAATGGCGCCTCATAAATATATTTGTTTAATATGATATTTATAGAAATTTGCGTGAATAATCTTTTTTTAGTCAAATTTATATATTACGCATCGCCCAAAAGTATATATTACAGTAAACGCAAAAAATATATCAAAACACGATATATTAATTTGGTGCGCCAATATATAATAATAATTTAGAGTACCACTGGTCGTCACCAGAGGTCGCGCCGCGCATTCCTAAAGTGCACCGGCAACGCTGCAGCAGAAAGTGCAAAAGCCCGAAGTCGAAATATTTTTTTTTCATATGATATTTATAGAAATTTGCGTGAATAATCTTTTTTTAGTCAAATTTATATATTACGCATCGCCCAAAAGTATATATTACAGTAAACGCAAAAAAAATATATCAAAACATGATATATTAATTCGGTGCGCCAATATATAATAATTTAGGGTACCACCGTTCGTCACCAGAGGTCGCGCCGCGCATCCCTAAAGTGCACCGGTAACGCTGCAGCAGAAAGCGCAGAAGCCCGAAGTCGAGTGATTATGATTATGATTACCGACGTACTGGATGTTCTTTTTCTGTGTCAGGTTTGGGATTTGATGTTTTGTGGTGTATAACCCCACAATCAGCTTACATATTAGTTTCCCGCCCGCATGATCGTTTTCGTTTCGCCTTCGTTTTGTTGTAGGAAGTGGCTATTTATACGTCCGACGTATATAAAAGTCGGTATACGTCTTGCACTCTCATTGGTGGATTGAGTCACGTGACATCTTTGGACGTACATTTAACTCCGTACACGTCCGAAGCCGAAGTAAACATTTGATACGTCTACGTCGGAAGCCGTCAGTGCATTTTTCTCAAGTATCTGTGCAATAAGGAGCGTATTCCCTTCTTTTTGGGGGATAAGCGTTGCCGTATGAAAAAAGAAGGGGACATTCGCATCATATTGTGGCAGTCGGCAGCGATGCGCGCTGCCGTATGAAAAAAGAAGTGGTAATCTTTTCCAATGGTGTAACGTCGGGCGAAAATAGGGGATAGGAACCTATCTAGCCAAAATTTCAAGAAAATCTGGGGTGGGTTTTACACAGGGACCCTTTTTATTTTAAAGAGTCCCTGGTTTTACACCATTCTGCGCTTTCTGCTGCAGCGTTACCGGTGCACTTTATGGATGCGCGGCGCGACCTCTGGTGACGACCGGTGGTACCCTAAATTATTATATATTGGCGCACCAAATTAATATATCGTGTTTTGATATATTTTTTTGCGTTTACTGTAATATATACTTTTGGGCGATGCGTAATATATAAATTTGACTAAAAAAAGATTATTCACGCAAATTTCTATAAATATCATAGGTATAAAAAAATATTTCGACTTCGGGCTTCTGCACTTTCTGCTGCAGTGTTGCCGGTGTACTTTAGGAATGCGCGGCGTGACCTCTGGTGACGACCAGTGGTACCCTAAATTATTATATATCGGCGCACCAAATTAATATATCGTGTTTTGATATATTTTTTTGCGTTTACTGTAATATATACTTTTGGACGATGCGTAATATATAAATTTGACTAAAAAAAGATTATTCACGCAAATTTCTATAAATATCATATTAAAAAATATATTAGCCCGAGAAATTTATATATTCAAAAATAATAATTTAGTCCGAAATGGCGCCTCATAGTTTTTATTCTGTTGACGAGTTTTTCTCGTGATTTTTTTTTGTTTCCTCTTTTAAGTTGTACTTTGCTTTTAACATGTTTAACGTTATATGTGTATATGAACTGAGTAAATACCTCTGGTTGTAATATTTTCACTGTTGTATTATGTTACACTAAAGTTAGGACGAGCTTGTAATATTACGAAGTTGTTATTTTTGTAATATTTTGTAATATTCTGAAGCGAAATATATATCTATCTATCTATCTGTCCCATTTATAAAATAAAATAATGTGAGACATTAGACATGCCCAGTTTTTGTTAAGCTACGCTATAAGACAGAACATTTCCCAGGTAGGTAGAAAAACTTAAAATAAAATTTATATATTCCAGTTTTTTTCTTATAATTTAGCATCTAGTTTAGACAAAATTTCGGTATTTCCATATTTTATTACCACATGTATCTATGCATCCTGGCAAATTTTGGCGGGGGGGCCCTCGAACCCTTATCGCCGCCACTGCCGCCGCGCATGCGCACTGAGCATATGACCTATCCACGTAATGAGTAATCACAATGCATGCATGCAACATTTAATGAGAAATTACATGCCGCCAACATGTATTTTCGCCTAATAAATGGTTATTATTATTATTATATATTTTTTTGTACTTAGAGAACTAACTAAAAAATAAAGTACACCTTTTCTCGCGTTTTTCGTCAAATTAAAAAATGTTTATGTAACCGGCGGCGTAATAAGAAATTAGAATATATTTTCCCAATTATTCCCCTTTGTCGTATCCAAAATTATTACAATGTATGCCCGTCACAGTGGTGGCTCGTGCAGTGGGGCCACGGTGCCATGGCCCTACCACCGACCATGCCCCGTCATCGACCCTAGTTCATACAAATTCATATTAACAATTTTTTACACTTCTAAACTTTCCGATATTTACTTACCATGCGAACTGGCAATGGCGAAAAACTCGCGACAGCTGGGCGCCGGCGCCGGCGCTGTACATGGTGCACATGGCGGCCGGGAGCTCTGCTAAATATAACCCGAGCCACCTTCCATTTGGACAGCATTGTAGAGAGAGACCGAAAGCGGGCCGGCGAATGTGGACGTGAGATCGACAATAATTGGGATGCCCAATCAATGCGCATTCCCAATTTGGGAATGTGCATTGAGTTAAATGCCCATAAACAGCGATTCTCCAGGCCAGGCACCGGTCATATGTTTTGTTGTATATTTGGCTTTCGCGTGCGGACAAAACGTGGTGCTTATTTTGCGTAGTTGATTGTGCTAGTTAAGTAGTTTGTTTATAACGTTTAACGTTTTCAAAATGAACAGTGTAAGTTTTTTTATTAAGAAATTTGCTTTCGCCAATGGAATTTGAGCAAAAACTGCAAATTAAAGAGTTGGGCAAGCCGTTACCTGATTTATGTATCGAGAAAAATTAAACGGCAGGTGTACACCGTATGCCGATTTGAAATCGAATTGAATTGGTCTTATAATAAGGATGGTGCTAGGCACTTATTTAGCTTTATCAGTATTGTTACCTCCCTGAAGAACTGCAAAAAGTTATAGATCCCGTATTTGAGAGAAAGGAGAAAGGAATATTTTGGTCATCCGGAAAACCTATTGATAGCCATTTTAGGGGATGATAAA
Source organism: Pseudeuparius sepicola (assembly GCA_963920635.1). Classification (NCBI taxonomy): domain Eukaryota; kingdom Metazoa; phylum Arthropoda; class Insecta; order Coleoptera; family Anthribidae; genus Pseudeuparius; species Pseudeuparius sepicola. Next base: position 56,875,351 of record OY987301.1, on the reverse strand, counting down.
CACATTCGAGAGTTAGCTTTAAGAAACATTGCAAAATAAGAAGATCAACGGCAAAAACCAACGATGTCAGAATATTTCCAGTTAATAAATTAAATTTTGATTGTCAAGATTATGTCTAGTTGTTATAAACCAAATTTATTTAGGTTTGGACAACTTTTACTAGTTGGTGATAATTCTGCAAGTAACTTTTAACTCAAAAAAGGGAAAAATTAATTGATATTGAGGTTATTTTTTTATTTCTTTTTATGGCCTCTGCTCTTTTCGAGCAATCTAGCTATTATAGGGCGACATACGGTGCCAAAGCGTGGGGAACCATGAACATGAAAGACCCACACACTCTTGCACCACCACGCCGCCCCCTGATATTGAGGTCATGTGTTACGTCTATTTGGCTTTTGCAAAAGCCACAAAATATAAGTTAGGTAAATTCTCTTCTTCTTTAGTCTTCACAAATCTCAAATAGAAAATATCGATATTGCCGTAAATCGTGTCAACCTCGCAAAACAGGAGCCAATCAGCTTTTTGGGCCCGTGACGTCACGGGCCCAAGAAATTTGAATTTCAAAAACGTTTTTAGGGCATTTTCCGGTCGAAAAAAATCGGAAAAAATTAGTTTCGTGTTTTATTTAGTATTAAGATTCATAATCAAAAATAAAAAAAGTGTGAAACATGCCCATTGGTTCAATTGAAAAACTCGTTAAAATCTGACTTTAATAGTCTACATTTTGTGATGGTGTCCGATGTTTACTTTTCTAACACGTCAGATGCCCATGGAAATATATGCTACTGGAAAACTTTGGTAAGTTTTTCTGTATTAGTTAGGCGGTGTGAACTTAGCAGCCAATTTGCTGGCAGCCAAAAATTTAAAGTTTATTTTTTGGTTAATATTTCTTCATTTTCCAGTTTATTCTGCTTAGAAGGTTTTATCAAAATAAATCTATGGAAATAAGGATGAGCGAGGAAAATTTTTTGCTGCCAGAAAATCGGCTATTAACTTCACACCGGTTTAGTTAGGCACATTGATTTTTAAAATATCTTCTGATATTTGGCCCCACCTGTTGCCCCACTCACGAGCCGCCACTGACCCTGTCTAGCGTTTATGGTCTATACTAAAATCGAGCAACTCTTACGCCTAGCGAAAACAAGAGCACGTGCGTGAAATATTCGCCACGGCCGCACTGAGGCACGTCCTTTATTTAACGTTAGTTTTACAATTGTTTACATCAAAACATTTCGGAAAAAAATTATTGGCTTCATTAAAATGGTTCAAAACATTGATAAAATTATATGTGGCAATGTCTAAATAGCTGAAAACAACAAGATAAAACCGCATAACTACACTTTTGCGATCGAGTACGTCCCTGTGAAATTTTATAGCCTACTGACCAATCGCGGAACGTCATTGAACACGTGTTTTATTTACCCCAGGCGTAAGGCTTGCTCGATTTTAGTATAATTCTCATAATAATAAATGATTATTAGAACCTACACTGGCATCACACATACCCATACATCTGTTTTATTTATTTCAAATGTTGACTTTAACTTTTGATAGGTATATTGCGACGATTTTTAAGAAAAAGCTATTATTGGCGACTTTTTACAGTTCAGGATATTTTTAGTCACATCTTGAAAATAAGAAACAACTTTTTAAGAACAAGCTTTTATTTGAGCTGTAGCGACAACGCGATATATATTTATTATATTATATTTTTCTTATATTTTTTATATTGCTTCATTTGTCAAGTTTAAGTGCATAAACAAATCGGTAGTTCAGACTTAATTTTCCAAATTTTAAAAATATGAAATGGCACAACCAAGCAATTTCAGTAACCAAAATTATCAACCTAGATCTTTACCAAGTATTACTAGAAATCAAAATAAACCTGAACCTAGGGAAGTAGACATTGCATCCGGTAGGTAATACTAATTTAAGATCCAAAAACCCCTTTTCCAAAACCTCGTGACTTATTTAGCCGAACAGTAGAACCCTGCTTAAATCCGGAACTTGACATTTCACAAGAAAATCCTTATGATATGTAATCTTACGAAGATTTTCAAAATCCTTATGAGGGAGCGCTTAAGCAGGTGCCGGAACATCTTACAACAACTTGTACTTCTAATTAGTGGAGGGAGCGCTTATGCAGTGTTGGCCCGTATGGATCAGTAAAACCTCTTCCCCGAGGACTCCGTGTGACTCTATTTATGTGAGTTTGAAAGTATAAGAAAGGGCGCGGCGTCATCACCGTTTTGGACGGTTTCCAAGAAGTGGCGCCGGGACTAGAAAATTGTAGGTATGTACTTCAGTAAAGCTCAATCTTCAAATATATTTTCAAAGAACTTTACTTTATTGATACTACATAAAATATTTTGACAACTTGTTATTTTATCATTTTGTTTTATACTCGACGTCTTCTTTATTAAGGGTCCCATATAACTCCCCCCCGTGGAAACCGGAGGGTATGGGACAAAGAAATCTGAAAATCTGACGCGTCGTCCTGATCGAGTGTGAATTGGTCTATCTTCTGTCTTCTCGATAGGCAATGGATATGGTGAAGAACTGGTAGTTTGGGTTGAGGTAGCAGGTGTGGAATCATTTTCAACTTGATATGCTGGCTTCAAGCAGAAACGGTTGTTTCTTTACCACGGACTCGAATTTTGAAAGTCTTAGGTCCTCTTGATAGTACTGGATAAGGACCGGTGTATGGTGGCTTTAGGGAAATGCGTACGGAGTCAGTTCTAACATAAACGTGCGATGTTGTCTGCAAATCTTTAAAATATATTAATTATTTATATTAAATAAATATAGACTGTTTCTTGTGGGTTGTTGTTTGGACTGGTCTTAGACGATCTATGGTTTGGTGGAGCTTGACGATCAATTCCGAGTAGTTTGCATAAGAAGAAGTCGGAAGGTCGAAAAATTCACCTGGGAGACGAAGAGGTTCTCCATATACTAGTTCTGCTGAGGAGGAGTTAATGTCTTGTTTCCATGCGGCACTAATTCCTAATAAAACAACAGGAAGGGCTGCTTTCAATACCCTATGGAAGCGTTCTACAAGACCATTACATGCTGGATGGTAACTGGTGGTTCTCGTTAACTTCATTCCAAAAATATTAGCAAGCGACTTGAACAGGTGGGATTCAAATTGAGCTCCACGGTCTGTGGTAATCGTGGCAGGGCAACCAAATCTAGAAACCCATCTGAAGAAAAGAGCGGACGCTATAGTATCTGCTGTGATGTCTGTTAGAGGCATTGCTTCTGTCCACCTGGTGAACCTATCCACTACGGTGAGGCAGTATCAAAATCCATTGGAGGATGGAAGAGGTCCTACTAAATCCACGTGTATGTGGCTAAAACGGGCACGTGGTAAATCAAATTGGGCCAAAGGAGTGGTTACATTATAACCAACCGAGGTCTGCTATAGCTGGGTCTGTTCAATAAAATTCTGTTACCTTATTACAATATAATTGACTGATCACAAATTTGAGACTCACAATTATGATTGTACAACTTTTAAAAGACAACTATAAATAATTAAATAAACTTTAGCATGAAGTTAAATTTGAGCAACTATTTAAATATAACGAAAACAAAATAGAGTTAAATTTTAATTAAAAATTGAAAGTTAAATTTTAGTTAAAAATTGGTTTGAGAACAAAATAAAAGATCAAATTGGCATTACAAATAAACTCTGACTGTTCAGCTTTGATTATGATTCACTCTGAATGTTAGGTTCGAACTGCGTCTTCAGTCGCTTACGCTCAAACGAGGCTCGTAGTAGTGCGGGCGAGGCTAGGGCTTCCTCCGGTCCTTGTCTGCTCGAATAGGCGTTGCTGTTGTTCAGGCTAGTAGATATCTCAGGGGTTGCGCCGAAGTAGAGCTGACCAGGAATCGACACCTATGCCAACGCACTCCTCTCTATGTCTACGCAGCTTTCGTTACGTTGTTCGTCGACAGAGGGCTGTGGTCGTAGCGTCCTCATAAATGGTGTGCAAGCATGAACAAATCAGAGAGAAAATAGCATTAGGCAAGGTCTAAACCTTTTACAAAAATTTATAAATCACAAGGTTACGATTAATATTTAAAATTAAATTATGACACCAAACTTAATATTGACTGTAATATTGACAAACAATGATGAAAATTAAATGTTTAGAATTATACGAAACTATTGGGAAGTCTGCATAGTTTTTTAAATTTTAGATAAGATAAATCAACTGACCGGAATAGCAAAGTGCTTAATATTTAATTAAAAGAAAAAAATGGTGAGAATGCTCCAGCCCGAATTTAATGAAAATTATGATATTTTAACTCAAATTTAACGCGAAAAATTTATTTGTGACTTGAACGGTAAATCCAGAATTTAAGAATGTTAAAAAAACTATAAGTTAATATGAATCTACTAGAAAAGTGAAGATATAGGTGTCAGATTTATTTGAGTGACCCGGTACCATAGAATCGAGACCTAACTCGAAAAATAAGAAAGTAACGTGTGACTAATGTGACCAAAACTTTAAAATATTCAATAAGATAACAGCCGCAAGATGGTGGGTATTCAAAAAAGGACAATGCTATGTTTCCTTAAAAAAAATAGCACGTCAAAAAAAAAACGCTACAGGTGAGTAGTAGTAGATAAGCTATGAGAGTTCGGCCTCACGATTCCCATGTTAATCGCCCATAAGAGATTTTTGCTCCGAAATCGTACCATAACCTCACTTTTTCACCCAACTATGCAGTAGGTACTAATACGCGCGACGAAGTCGCGGCCAATTTCGACGCGCTGTTTTAGCAGGGTTCCGCTGGCTCCCGCAGGCCCCACCGGTCCCCACAGACTTAGCAGGCCCCGCAGGCCCCTTTAACGACTTTCACCGCAGGCTCCAGCTAAATTAAAAATTACTATTAAAAAATAAAATATCTTACCAGGATTCGAACCTTAGCCCGCATTCCAAAGCCAAACACTCGGCATGTAAGTAAAATTCTAGGAAATGCATGGCAGTGGGGCAATAATCTCGACGCGCTGTTTTTAGCAGGGTTCCGCTGGCTCCCGCAGGTCCCACCAGTCCCCACAGACTTAGCAGACCCCGAGGCCCCTTTTAACGACTTTCACCGCAGGCCCCAGCTAAATTAAAAATTACTATTAAAAATAAAATATCTTACCAGGATTCGAACCTTAGCCCACATTCCAAAGCCAAACACTCTGCATGTAAGTAAAATTCTAGGAAATGCTTGGCAGTGCGGTAATAATCTCGACGCGCTGTTGTAGCAGGGCTCCGCTGGCTCCCGCAGGCCTCGCCGGTCTCTGTAGACTCAGCAGGTCCCTTTAATGATGTGTACCGCAGGCTCCGATTAAATTAAAAAAATTACTATTAACACTAAAATACCCGGACAATAACCATCATTCCAACGCCAAAACACCCAACAGTAGTATTTCTGCGAATGCATCGCAACCGGGCGCAAGGTGGATGACTCACATCCGCTAGCCGGAACTTGTCAGGACAGGTTGATGACCTAAAAACAATGCTCTCTACTTAGATAAAAATAGAATGTCCAATAAGATTTTTTTCACACACTTTTATATATAAGCACAGATAACGTAACCAGTCTGCCGCTTTAGTAGGTACCGAATTCACAGTAATAAAACTGTAAAGAACGAGCGAGTTTTGTTTGTGTACGAAGTGTTGAGATATATTACCCATGTAACATAATATCCCATTCAAATTCGAACTATATGGGGCTTAAATCAAGTTGAAAGACCACTAGCTGGAAAACCCCATTTTGTGCAACGCGTTTCCTGTTTAAAATTTCACCCAGAAAAAAAAAGGTACTAATTCTCACTTATGCCATGTTCACCGTATGATTTTTATACTATTCCGACTTCGAAAACCCAAAGGTATAAGTGTAGCGTGTGGAAAAAGGTGGAATTATGGGTTTAAAACCCTTAAACGGTCTATATATGGAATAAAATGAGGGCATGCAACATGTTCTTCAATAATGAAAATTAAAACAATGTTCATTTTTGACTGTCCATTATCCTACCAAGAAAAAGCTTATAGCGTCTAAGCGACTATAAAAACGACTCTAAAAACGTCTAAACGACTCTAAAAAACGACTAGACGACTCGTAAAAACGACTAGACGATTCGAAAAACGACTAGACGATTGGGAAAAAACGACTAAACGACTCTGAAAACGACTAAACGATTCTGGAAAACGACTAAACGACTCTGAAAAACGACTAGACGACTTGAAAAGCGACATACCATTGAATACCATCGAGTACCATGGAATACCATCGAATACCATGAAATACCATCAAAGACCATGGAATACTATCGAAAACCACAGAATACCATAAATGGTCTTGGATATCCCTGTGAAAAATTTGCCTCGGGGAGAGCATAAAAGGAAATTATCCGGGATCGATGCTCTGTGATCGAAAGATCGTCTTTGATAATACAATCACTCTCAGTTGAAGACATGTTTTTGTCACTTGAGATTGAACCTAGGAGTTATGGTATCCAACACACCAATGGCGGATTAGTCATGGGACAAATACCAGTAACTGTTGAAGATAACGTATTATGTATTGGAGATCAAAATTACCCTTACACCAGGTCTGTCTCAACTTCTATTGAAGAACAAACCACAAGGTTTTAATGACACTGACCTAAAAATATACAAACAATTGTTGATTATTACTAATTTTCGATAGGTTCAACAAATCAGGTTTTAAAAGTATTTGTGTTTAGGTGCCTATGGTTTCATCTGGTATATGTTCCATACAGGATTCGAACCTTAGCCCACATTCCAAAGCCAAACACTCGGCATTTAAGTAAAATTCTAGGAAATGCTTGGCAGTGTGGTAATAATCTCGACGCGCTGTTGTAGCAGGGCTCCGCTGGCTCCCGCAGGCCTCGCCGGTCTCTGTAGACTCAGCAGGTCCCTTTAACGATGTGTACCGCAGGCTCCGATTAAATTAAAAAATTACTATTAACACTAAAATACCCGGACAATAACCATCATTCCAACGCCAAAACACACCGACAGTAGTATTTCTGCGAATGCATCGCAGCCGGGCGCAAGGTGGATGACTCACATCCGCTAGCCGGAACTTGTCAGGACAGGTTGACAACCTAAAAACAATTCTCTCTACTTAGATAAAAATAGAATGTCCAATAAGATTTTTTCACACACTTTTTTATATAAGTATATATTAGAATATTATAAAATATTTAAGCCCCATATAGTTCGAATTTGAATGGGATATTATGTTACATGGGTAATATATCTCAACACTTCGTACACAAACAAAACTCGCTCGTTCTTTACAGTTTTATTACTGTGAATTCGGTACCTACTAAAGCGGCAGACTTGGGATGCCGCAGTAGCAAATACAATATGAAGCGCAGCTCTGATGTATACTAAAAATGTTATAATCAAACTTGAGACGCACACATATTTAAAAATATAAATACCGCCGGATGAATGCAAGGCCAATTTACGGAATATAGCAAAACAATTAGATTATGGACATGGATATTAATTTCTTTAGGTAAAGGTAATAAACATTTGATACTATCGACAGGAGTCTACGCAAAATAATTGTATCCATATTCAGCAAATAAAAAAGTTATGGGTACCCGTCACCGATGAAAAAGTATACAAAACTGATAAAATGTTCGTGGCATCTTGTATATTAAAATATTTAATCGCGTATCTAAGTTGTTATTTTATTCATTGCCTATCCCACAAATTTGGATTTTTAGCTCTTGTAATCGCTCGATCACGATTGAAACTACACTCATAAAATGTTTAAAAAATGCCCATCGCACGTGATCGCTCGACAAAAACAAAACGTGCAAAGTGGCTACTGCTCGAGGTTTGACCTTTGTCCTTAGGGACACGTGTGACCCAGTTGATGTAGAATCTAAAAAAACCCTGTAAATCATACTTCCATAGCATAGAATCTAAAATCCCCCGGTACAGTATGGATGAAAATTTCAAACCAGGCATAATCAACATGTACGTTCAAAGTAAAAAAAAACTTGTCGGTCAACTGTTTAACACCGAAATTTTGTTGATTTCTAGGAATAAAAAGAAATAGTGCGATTGTAAGTCCAAAGCTATTTACGCTATCAAATTCGTTTAAAATGCGAATGATAATTTCTCCAAACATTTTCATTTTGAATTATACGTTTTCATTGATGATAGATATAGCAAGAAAATTGAACTGGACTCGATATGAGAGACATTAATCTAACTTTCACTAAACTGCACGTACTACTTAGAGGGTTGTAAGCCGTAAAAGCACCAGACTTGCTTAAAATTCATGGCTAAACGTTAACATAATGTCATACAAACATGCGGCACGCAAAATATTAAGAATAGATATATGAGCTCAAACATGTTGATCAAAAATATATTAATTTCTGGCGATTTAGTTTACCAGTTATCATTTAAAAACAAAACCTGGTCCCAATATTCAGTGAAAATAATAATTGAAAACTTTGAACCTTATAAACCACCACTAAATAGCGAGTCGGAAATAAGTAAAAAAATATATATAAATATATTATTTTGATATTATAGCCGAAACTGAATTTATTGGGGTGAAGATGTAAGGAAATATTTTTAGCTAGGAAAAAGTAATGCAATTATCATAGGTACTGGTTGCAGAACCCGTTGTCAGTTTTGCAAGGATTTTTGATACAAATATAATTTGCTAACGTTTAATTTGTTTACCCCATTTACGAAAATGATAACAAAATTGGATCAGACAAGATGTTTTTTCGAGGTATAGTTTTTAAACACAGGGTGCCACCACCGGTTTTACGATATAGGTTTAAAAATGCGACGCAAATACATAAAAAAATACCCTAGAGATAAGAAAACAAAATACAACTCACCGAAAGATTCTTGGTGATGTATAAAAAGAAATCAGGTTACATCTAATGCCCCAGACAGTAGAATAAACATCCCCGAGCGATGAGATATAACCAAACATCATTTTTCCAACGGCACAGTCATTTTCACGGGAAAAACAACCAGTAACCGTTCAAATTCCATAGATAGATACTGCCGTAATCCAAAATTTCACTGAACTACGCGTATCTATTATACTGAAGTAGGTACTGATACACTTCCATCTTTCCAAAGAAAAACAAACACGAAACTCAGACTTTTCATATATTACAACGCCTCGATAGAGTCTTTGTGGCCACGACCGAGAATCTACTGAAACAAGTGCGACGCATAGGACGTGAAAAGTGCCGAGTTGGTTTTATTAAACAATGAAACTTATACCTACATATATATATAAAATAAATGAGAAATATGCCAGAGATTTGAAACCTAATTGTGTTGCAAGTTTGAGGTCCAAAAAAATATTGGTTTTAATTTTTTTAAGGTGAGAAACACATCTAACAGCCAGTTTGGAAATATACAAGGCAAAAAAGTAGTGATGTGGCTGCCCCATTTTATGTTTTATACAGGTTGGATTATTTTAGAATAGTTGTTCAATAGACCGAGACAACATCATAAACGCTTCCCGTTAGAACAGAATCTGATGAAAAGAAAAATTCCATCTGGGTCAAGCTACTAGATAACCAAAATAAAAAATACTGAACGTTATAAAATTTAAAAAAATCATATTTTCAACGGATTTTTATCCTCTGAAAATGGCGTAAAATTCAGTTTCACTGGGTCAAGCTAGGTGGTAACTATATAACCAAAATAAAAAAATACTGAACGTTATAAAATTAAAAAAATCATATTTTCATGGGATTTTTGTCCTCTGAAAATGACGTAAAATTCAGTTTCAATAAGTTACTAATTGGAGTAATAGGGGAAAAATCTTAAATAGGAATTCTGAGACAACGAGGCTGAGAGTAAATAACATACAAAAATCTTGTGCGTTGACTTTCAACTCAATTTAATAATTAGGTTTAATAACGACAATTTTCTCGATTATCTAGAATCAAAAATATTGCAAGTGACAATTCACTATTTTCTCGACATTATGTAAAGCCTTATTATTGCGTCGTAAATTAAAAGATCCAAAAATATTTGCATCAATTGTTTAGTAAATGTGATTAAAATATGTCTACTTTATCAACAGTTATTTGTAACAGCTTATTATCTTGGAAGCGTAAACTCTTTGAATTTTTTAGACAAAAAGTTGTAGTTTAATAATGGTCAGTTGGATTCCTTTTTGAATCATGTTTGCGTATTACCTACAAGGATTTACAACCTCCAAACATAGAAATCGCTCATTTTAAACCGATTTAATAAAAATTTCACCAAAAACAATACTTTCACTCATATAATACACTTCTGATTAATAAAAAAGGCGCTATAGTAATAATGAGATTTTCAATGGAATTTTTATAGACTGTTTGCCCATTTTGAGAGTCTGTTTGCTAGCTTTTGGGGGTATTCCTTGATATTTTAGACGGATAAAAATGAATAACATTGGGTTTCCTAACTAAAATACAAAACGCACTGTTGACTTTACTTCCGTGGATAGTAAGCCTATAATACGTATCGAAAACAGAGAAATATTCAGGTCAAGAAAAAAGTAGCCTAATTTACAAGTTTGGGAATCAAAAACTACCTTTTGTCTTTTAATTTTGATGAGAAAATACGTCTAATTCGTAAGTCAAATAAATGGGACATCATGAAAGATATACTAATAATTGAACAAATGCTATCTCAGTTCTATAGGCACAAAGGTACTATGGGTAGTAATAGTTTTGGGATCAAAAGACAAGCTTTTAAATTTGTTAAGAAAATACGTCTAATGAAATTGAAAGTAGTAACTAGATTTTGGTTAACATTTCGTTAACGCGTTGATGAATGTTTGATGCAAGTGAAAAGTAGATCGAATTTTCCAAAAAACGGTGACTGACCAAACAAGTTATTATAAAAAGTTGCTCAGGAGACCGATGTAACCTAGAAAACGCCTTTCCTTCGAATAGGAAGCGACATAAATAGTTACAAAATGGGATTTAGACGGATATTCGATGCAAGTGAAAAGTATGCAGAATTTTCGAAAATCGGGACGGACCAAAAATTATTAAGTTGATCGGGAGGTTTAACCTAGGAAACGCCTTTCATTCGAATAGAATCTGACAAAAAATCCAAGAAAATTTTAGACGACTGTTTGCAAGTGAAAAGTATACAGATTTTTTTCGAAAACCGGCGACTGACAAAAAAATATACTTATTAGAAAATTTTGCTCGGAGACCGAGGTAACCTAGAAAACGCCTCTCGTCCGAATATAATCTGAAATAAAATTCCATGATGGGGACTTAGGCGAATGTTTGATGCAAGTGAATAGTATAGACCGAATTCCCGAAAAACGCCATTCGTTTGAATATAATAAAAAAATCGAATAAGGAACGGGACTTATTAGACGAATATTTGATGCAAGTGGAAAAGTATAGATAGATTTTTCGAGTGACTGATAAAAATAGTTAATCGGAAGGCCCCCAGATAACATTGATATTTTGTTTGAACAAAATCTGTAAAAAAAAATGCCAAGACGTGACTTAGACGAATGTTTGCAAGTGAAAAAAAAACAAAAAAATTATTAGAAAAGTTGATCGGAAGGTTTAACCTAGGAAACGCCTTTCATTCGAATAGAATATGACAAAAAAAAATCCGAGACGTGACTTAGACGAATGTTTGCAAGTGAAAAAAAAAAAACAAAAAATTATTAGAAAAGTTGATCGGAAGGTTTAACCTAGGAAACGCCTTTCATTCGAATAGAATATGACAAAAAAAATCCGAGACGTGACTTAGACGTATGTTTGCAAGTGAAAAAGAAACAAAAAATTATCAGAAAAGTTGATTGGGAGGCCGAGGTAACCTAGGAAACACCTTTCATTCGAATAGAATGTAACAAAAAAAAATTCCAAGACGTGACTTAGACGAATGTTTGCAAGTGAAAAGCATACAGATTTTTTTTTTTTCGAAAAACGGCGGCTGACCAAAAATTATTAGAAAAGTTGTTCGGGGCCGTGGTACCTAGGAAACAAAATGCAACAAAAAAATTTAGACATAGATGAATAAGAATGCAAGGACAATTGGAGTGATCTATAACCCTAAACAGAAGGGAGAAAATGCCCCTCAATAAGTCGAAATTTGTGTGTTTTCCGTATGATTCAATGAGATTTTTACAAATTATTGGAAACTTAATGACGTGAGAAAAATAAAACGTCCATTGTCTGCTCACATTTTAGGAAATTTATCACAATTTATTCTAATTAATAATACCCTTTATTTATGGAATCCCTATATAATGTATATAATGTAAAGTAAAAATATAGTTAACAAGGCGTTAACGAGCATTGACAACATGTTAACGAACGAGGTGCTAACAACGCGATAACTTAACTTTGACAACGCGTTAACGAAGCGTTGACGAGTGTGGACCCTCCAAATCTTAGGAGATACATTCGCAACCTTACACCGCATCACGCGTCACAAAGATGCTACCTTAAATTAATGCGTTGACAACTCGTTAATCCCAGGAGATACAATCGCAACTTACACCAGATCAAACTCAACTGTGGAATCTTGTGACGTCACAGAGATGCTACCTTACATTTCTTTTAGGTAGATAACCTAACCTAACATTATTGTCGCGGTGTCCAAGAGGGTAGCGACTGGTGAACCGATTGCCATTGGTCAAAACTGGAAGTGTATCAGTACCTACTTCAGTATAATAGATACGCGTAGTTCAGTGAAATTTTGGATTACGGCAGTATCTATCTATGGAATTTGAACGGTTACTGGTTGTTTTTCCCGTGAAAATGACTGTGCCGTTGGAAAAATGATGTTTGGTTATATCTCATCGCTCGGGGATGTTTATTCTACTGTCTGGGGCATTAGATGTAACCTGATTTCTTTTTATACATCACCAAGAATCTTTCGGTGAGTTGTATTTTGTTTTCTTATCTCTAGGGTATTTTTTATTTATTTGCGTCGCATTTTTAAACCTATATCGTAAAACCGGTGGTGGCACCCTGTGTTTAAAAACTATACTTCGAAAAAACATCTTGTCTGATCCAATTTTGTTATCATTTTCGTAAATGGGGTAAACAAATTAAACGTTAGCAAATTATATTTGTATCAAAAATCCTTTCAAAACTGACAACGGGTTCTGCAACCAGTACCTATGATAATTGCATTACTTTTTCCTAGCTAAAAATATTTCCTTACATCTTCACCCCAATAAATTCAGTTTCGGCTATAATATCAAAATAATATATTTATATATATATTTTTACTTATTTCCGACTCGCTATTTAGTGGTGGTTTATAAGGTTCAAAGTTTTCAATTATTATTTTCACTGAATATTGGGACCAGGTTTTGTTTTTAAATGATAACTGGTAAACTAAATCGCCAGAAATTAATATATTTTTGATCAACATGTTTGAGCTCATATATCTATTCTTAATATTTTGCGTGCCGCATGTTTGTATGACATTATGTTAACGCTTAGCCATGAATTTTAAGCAAGTCTGGTGCTTTTACGGCTTACAACCCTCTAAGTAGTACGTGCAGTTTAGTGAAAGTTAGATTAATGTCTCTCATATCGAGTCCAGTCCAATTTTCTTGCTATATCTATCATCGATGAAAACGTATAATTCAAAATGAAAATGTTTGGAGAAATTATCATTCGCATTTTAAACGAATTTGATAGCGTAAATAGCTTTGGACTTACAATCGCACTATTTCTTTTTATTCCTAGAAATCAACAAAATTTCGGGGTTAAACAGTTGACCGACAAGTTTTTTTTTACTTTGAACGTACATGTTGATTATGCCTGGTTTGAAATTTTCATCCATACTGTACCGGGGGATTTTAGATTCTATGCTATGGAAGTATGATTTACAGGGTTTTTTTAGTTTCTACATCAACTGGGTCACACGTGTCCCTAAGGACAAAGGTCAAACCTCGAGCAGTAGCCACTTTGCACGTTTTGTTTTTGTCGAGCGATCACGTGCGATGGGCATTTTTTAAACATTTTATGAGTGTAGTTTCAATCGTGATCGAGCGATTACAAGAGCTAAAAATCCAAATTTGTGGGATAGGCAATGAATAAAATAACAACTTAGATACGCGATTAAATATTTTAATATACAAGATGCCACGAACATTTTATCAGTTTTGTATACTTTTTCATCGGTGACGGGTACCCATAACTTTTTTATTTGCTGAATATGGATACAATTATTTTGCGTAGACTCCTGTCGATAGTATCAAATGTTTATTACCTTTACCTAAAGAAATTAATATCCATGTCCATAATCTAATTGTTTTGCTATATTCCGTAAATTGGCCTTGCATTCATCCGGCGGTATTTATATTTTTAAATATGTGTGCGTCTCAAGTTTGATTATAACATTTTTAGTATACATCAGAGCTGCGCTTCATATTGTATTTGCTACTGCCGCATCCCAAGTCTGCCGCTTTAGTAGGTACCGAATTCACAGTAATAAAACTGTAAAGAACGAGCGAGTTTTGTTTGTGTACGAAGTGTTGAGATATATTACCCATGTAACATAATATCCCATTCAAATTCGAACTATATGGGGCTTAAATATTTTATAATATTCTAATATATACTTATATAAAAAAGTGTGTGAAAAAATCTTATTGGACATTCTATTTTTATCTAAGTAGAGAGAATTGTTTTTAGGTTGTCAACCTGTCCTGACAAGTTCCGGCTAGCGGATGTGAGTCATCCACCTTGCGCCCGGCTGCGATGCATTCGCAGAAATACTACTGTCGGTGTGTTTTGGCGTTGGAATGATGGTTATTGTCCGGGTATTTTAGTGTTAATAGGAATTTTTTCAATTTAATCGGAGCCTGCGGTACACATCGTTAAAGGGACCTGCTGAGTCTACAGAGACCGGCGAGGCCTGCGGGAGCCAGCGGAGCCCTGCTACAACAGCGCGTCGAGATTATTACCACACTGCCAAGCATTTCCTAGAATTTTACTTAAATGCCGAGTGTTTGGCTTTGGAATGTGGGCTAAGGTTCGAATCCTGTATGGAACATATACCAGATGAAACCATAGGCACCTAAACACAAATACTTTCAAAACCTGATTTGTTGAACCTATCGAAAATTAGTAATAATCAACAATTGTTTGTATATTTTTAGGTCAGTGTCATTAAAACCTTGTGGTTTGTTCTTCAATAGAAGTTGAGACAGACCTGGTGTAAGGGTAATTTTGATCTCCAATACATAATACGTTATCTTCAACAGTTACTGGTATTTGTCCCATGACTAATCCGCCATTGGTGTGTTGGATACCATAACTCCTAGGTTCAATCTCAAGTGACAAAAACATGTCTTTAACTGAGAGTGATTGTATTATCAAAGACGATCTTTCGATCACAGAGCATCGATCCCGGATAATTTCCTTTTATGCTCTCCCCGAGGCAAATTTTTCACAGGGATATCCAAGACCATTTATGGTATTCTGTGGTTTTCGATAGTATTCCATGGTCTTTGATAGTATTTCATGGTATTCGATGGTATTCCATGGTACTCGATGGTATTCAATGGTATGTCGCTTTTCAAGTCGTCTAGTCGTTTTTCAGAGTCGTTTAGTCGTTTTCCAGAATCGTTTAGTCGTTTTCAGAGTCGTTTAGTCGTTTTTTCCGAATCGTCTAGTCGTTTTTCGAATCGTCTAGTCGTTTTTACGAGTCGTCTAGTCGTTTTTTAGAGTCGTTTAGACGTTTTTATAGTCGCTTAGACGCTATAAGCTTTTTCTTGGTAGGATAATGGACAGTCAAAAATGAACATTGTTTTAATTTTCATTATTGAAGAACATGTTGCATGCCCTCATTTTATTCCATATATAGACCGTTTAAGGGTTTTAAACCCATAATTCCACCTTTTTCCACACGCTACACTTATACCTTTGGGTTTTCGAAGTCGGAATAGTATAAAAATCATACGGTGAACATGGCATAAGTGAGAATTAGTACCTTTTTTTTCTGGGTGAAATTTTAAATAGGAAACGCGTTGCACAAAATGGGGTTTTCCAGCTAGTGGTCTTTCAACTTGATTTAAGCCCCATATAGTTCGAATTTGAATGGGATATTATGTTACATGGGTAATATATCTCAACACTTCGTACACAAACAAAACTCGCTCGTTCTTTACAGTTTTATTACTGTGAATTCGGTACCTACTAAAGCGGCAGACTGGTTACGTTATCTGTGCTTATATATAAAAGTGTGTGAAAAAAATCTTATTGGACATTCTATTTTTATCTAAGTAGAGAGCATTGTTTTTAGGTCGTCAACCTGTCCTGACAAGTTCCGGCTAGCGGATGTGAGTCATCCACCTTGCGCCCGGTTGCGATGCATTCGCAGAAATACTACTGTTGGGTGTTTTGGCGTTGGAATGATGGTTATTGTCCGGGTATTTTAGTGTTAATAGTAATTTTTTTAATTTAATCGGAGCCTGCGGTACACATCATTAAAGGGACCTGCTGAGTCTACAGAGACCGGCGAGGCCTGCGGGAGCCAGCGGAGCCCTGCTACAACAGCGCGTCGAGATTATTACCGCACTGCCAAGCATTTCCTAGAATTTTACTTACATGCAGAGTGTTTGGCTTTGGAATGTGGGCTAAGGTTAGAATCCTGGTAAGATATTTTATTTTTAATAGTAATTTTTAATTTAGCTGGGGCCTGCGGTGAAAGTCGTTAAAAGGGGCCTCGGGGTCTGCTAAGTCTGTGGGGACTGGTGGGACCTGCGGGAGCCAGCGGAACCCTGCTAAAAACAGCGCGTCGAGATTATTGCCCCACTGCCATGCATTTCCTAGAATTTTACTTACATGCCGAGTGTTTGGCTTTGGAATGCGGGCTAAGGTTCGAATCCTGGTAAGATATTTTATTTTTTAATAGTAATTTTTAATTTAGCTGGAGCCTGCGGTGAAAGTCGTTAAAGGGGCCTGCGGGGCCTGCTAAGTCTGTGGGGACCGGTGGGGCCTGCGGGAGCCAACGGAACCCTGCTAAAACAGCGCGTCGAAATTGGCCGCGACTTCGTCGCGCGTATTAGTACCTACTGCATAGTTGGGTGAAAAAGTGAGGTTATGGTACGATTTCGGAGCAAAAATCTCTTATGGGCGATTAACATGGGAATCGTGAGGCCGAACTCTCATAGCTTATCTACTAGTAGTAAAGTCGTTGAATTAAGCAAAAATCAAAAGAAATTACTCACCTGTAGGGTTTTCCTGGATAAACAGCCACCACCTGCTCGCTGTGTCCCGCGCTTCATCAGCTACGCAGCCAAAAAGGAAATGCCTCGTGCAAGCGTCGCTGCCGTGGACATAGAAAACAGAAAAACCCAAAAATATCAGTCACACCAAGTCAATCTCCGATATTAAAATACAAAACCACTTAAACAAATCACCGATGGCAAAAATTGAACTAGATAAATGCCGATAATGTCGAAAATTTGGCGGGAAATGGGCAGATGCCTCTGCGACTTGACACAAGCGAAGGCGGGAGCAAACTCTCCGCTCGATCGGACCCTCCCGGCCGGTCGCTGGCAGGACCTACGTCATCTCCTTGTTCTCGACCAATCTGGTTTTAGCATGAAACGTATTTAATAAACTAAATAGTGTTTATGTTCGAATTATGCATCAACAGAACCGAAAAACCGAGTAATTCATTATACAGATTTTTAATTACATACCTGTTGATAGGTAAACACACACAGGGTTCGAGGCTACACGACCATTGGCGTATACGGCGCGCGAAAATTTGAATTATTTGATATTTGAAAGAAAGTTTTAAAATTTGAAAAAATCGTAATAAAATCGAATACAATGTTATAAATGAATTGGAACTGTACGAAAAATAAATTAGTTATTAAGTATGACATATATGTTTGAAAAT
The DNA here is from genome assembly GCA_963920635.1 of Pseudeuparius sepicola. Lineage (NCBI taxonomy): Eukaryota > Metazoa > Arthropoda > Insecta > Coleoptera > Anthribidae > Pseudeuparius > Pseudeuparius sepicola. The sequence goes on along the minus strand of OY987301.1, from coordinate 56,857,424 downwards.
GACTTTATGTTAATAAAAAAATATAAAAACGAGTAACGGATTTTGAAATGGAAAAATCCGTTACAACATGTCTTGTAACTTTGGACAACTGACAAGGACGACATTTACGGGTCCATTCTCGGCAATTGTTTCTTATACCAGGCCACACGAAGCGTTGACATACCAAACGGGCTGTGGTATTTGCTCCAGGGTGACTGAGATTATGCAGAGAGTTGAAAACAGCACGACGAAGCTTCTCTGGAACCCATGGACGAGGCTGCGGGGTACTGACGTCACAGTAGAGAGGCACATCAACGTCAGGATGGTTGAATTTTTCCAAGTGCAACGACGAATTTTTCTGAAGGAAATCTTGAAACTCTGGATCTTGAGCTTGGGCTGTAGCAAGATCTGTGCAGTCGATGATGGCACTCAAGGTCTCAATACGTGACAGTGAATCTGCAACTAGGTTATTACGACCGGAAATATTGTGGATATTTGTACTAAACCGTCCAATAAAGTCTAAATGTCGAAACTGTCGTGGTGAGCAATGGTCATGTCGTTCTGTAAAAGCGTAAGTTAATGGTTTATGGTCAGTACCTATTGTAAATGGTCGAGCTTCGAGCATGTAGCGAAAGTATTTCACAGCTTCATATATCGCAAGCAACTCTTTATCATATGGGGACCATTTTTGTTGACCGTTGCTTAGCTTCTTCGAGAAGAAACCTAAGGGTTGCCATTCCTCGTCAACTTGTTGCAGGAGTATTGCTCCTAGGGATATTTGGGATGCATCCATAACTAGGGCAAGATTTGCTGAAGAATTTGGGTGAGCTAAAATAGTTGTTTGAGCCAGGCTGTGTTTGCATGCTTCGAATGCTTGAAGCATCTCTGCAGTCCACTGCACTGAGTGTGAAGGGCGAAGTTTAGGACTAGAAAGGGCAGCTTGCAACGGAGCTTGAATTGTAGCAGCTGCAGGTATGAATTTTCTATAAAAGTTTATTACGCCTAGAAATCGTCGAAGGTCACGGGTCGTATTCGGCACTGGATAAGAGTGTAGCGCTTTGACTCTCTCTTCTGGTGGAAGAATTCCATCACTGGTTATTTTGTAACCCAAGAATAGTAGATTCTGTAATGAGGTTAGAATGAAAAAATTCGACGCGAGCGTTAGCGAGCGTGAGGAACCACCATTCGAACCTAGTAACAGACTGTATTTTCTCCACGACCATTCGTGAATGTAATTTCAGATGGAGTATTATCAAATTCCATATTAAAATCACTCGATTTTTCACTCATTTTATTTAACTTAAAACACGTTCGAAAATACTAATTATGACGTGCACCCCCACGCCGCTATTGTTGACAGCGAGGTTGACAGTCTTGAAATTCATGGCACTCTATGCTGTGTTTAGTTCGATTAGCGTATATTCATTCATTGTCTTGTTATGGAATGAAAATATATAAAATAATGCAATGATTTATTATTATTAGTACGAAATATTAGTACCCTATTATTATATTGCTTATTTATGTGCAATAGATTACAAAAATTATATTAAGATCCTGGAAATACATGCAAAACACTCGAGAAGCAAGTATTTAAGAATAAATCATCTCGCTCTAGAGTGAGAATTTTTAAGTTCTATTATTAAAATTGATTTTAGAATACTTACATTCACGAATGGTCGTGGAGAAAGTTAATTCTGATACACCAAACATACATTTAGCGGTATTTAACAGTAACCCGTGTTCAGAAAATCGCTGAAGTAACGTTCGAAGGTGGTTTTCATGGTCAGATTCTGTTTTCGAAGCGACTATCACGTCGTCTAAGTATGGGAAACAAAATTCTAGTCCACGAGTTACCTCATCCATGAATCGTTGGAACGTGGCAACGGCATTTCGCCATCCAAAACTCATAAATGGAAATTCGTACAGGCCAAATGGGGTAATAATCGCAGTTTTCTGGATGTCTCCTGGGTTGACTGGAATTAAATGGTAAGCTTTAACAAGATCTAGCTTAGAAAAAACCTTACAACCATGTAGATTGCTCGAGAAATCTGCAATATGGCGAACCAGATAGTTGTCTGATACCGTGCGTGCGTTTAGAGCGTGGTAATCACCACAGGGACGCCAGGCATTTTCTTGTTTCGGAACTAAATGTAGAGCTGAGCTCCAGGGTCTTTCAGATGGGCGGGCTACTCCTGTTCTAATCATGTTCTCAAATTATTGTTTTGCTGCGGCAAGACGGTCGGGAGCTAGGCGGCGAGGACGAGCTGTCACTGGAGGACCTGCCGTAGTGCAAATGTGATGAACTGTTGTATGACGTACTGGACGTGGTTCCATGGAAGGTCGAGTAATATCTGAAAACTCGGCAAGCAATGAATGGAAACGAGACGTACCATAAACAGTACGGACTGATTGCACCTGGAAAATAGACCTCGACGGAGGTGATCCTGTAGAAGCTAAACCAGTAGTCCCATCAATAAGTCTACGGTGTCTTTTATCAACCAGTAAGTTGTAGAAACATAGGAAATCAACTCCGATGATGGGCTTTGTAACGTCTGCTATGACAAATTTCCATGTGGAATCTCTCCTAAGGCTTAGATTGAGGCGAAGTGTTAACCAACCGTACGTATGGATGAAGGATCCATTTGCAGCATAGAGTTCATAAGCTATCTTCCTACACGGATTATTTACCATTCTGCGGGGATATACACATAAGTCTGACCCAGTATCAACGAGAAAATGAATTTTCGATTGCTGATCGGTAATAATGAGACGGCGTGAAATTTGGAAGCAGCTACTTTCCGCCACTAGCAACTGCTTGTCTCGTTTTCCGCTGGCGAAGCTTTGTAATTACAGGGCTCGGTGCACTTGCTCGCTTTGTTGCCGAATTTTTTACGATACCAGCAAATTCCTTCAAAAGAAACTGGTGTACTGCTGCGCGAATGATGCTACGGGCGTCTGGAACGGGAACGGGCACGCCCTGAGTAAGCAAATGACGTGGAGAGGGCAGCAACTTGACGTGTCAACTCATCCAATCGTGCAGAGAGTTCAGCAATACCATTGGGTTGCGGTTGTACACAAGCAACTCGTGGAGATGGTGTTACCTCCATGGTTTTGTCAGATAAATCAGCCGTAGCTTCCAGGCTAACTTCCGTGTGAGTCGCGATGATGGCTTGTACGTGTGGTGGTAAGAGCTGTGGCCAGAGGGTGCGCAAAAATTCTGTTGGAATGGTAATCAGTTCGGACTCTAATCGGCCATAACGTTCGACTGGTGGCGGGTTTGTAATGATATCTTCAACTTCGCCTGCATATCTTTTGTCCAAACATAAAAGAACGTTATAAAACTTCGTAGAAGCATTTGTGATATTTGCCAAAGCAAATTGTGCCTCTAGTTTTGCAAACCACAAACCTGTTTTTTCGGGCCAAAATGGAGGTGCTTTAACACTAACTCTTGCTGTGAGGGCCCCGTCTGCGCTTGAAGATTTGGCATCTTGTTGTTCCGATGGTAAATTCGATAGCTTCTCTTGTAGCTGTTGCTGCAACACGTGCAGTTGATGGTATTGTTCTTCCAATTGTTGACGTTGATGTTCAATCTCTTTTTTTCTTCTTCCATCTTTTCGCAGTCGTGGGTCACCAATTGTAGGTATGTGCTTCAGTAAAGCTCAATAAAGAATCTTTAAATATATAACTTTGCTTTATTGACACTACATAAAATATTTTGACAACAACTTGTTATTTTATCATTTTGTTTTACACTCGGCGTCTTCTTTATTACAAGTTCCTAGACAAGGCTAGACGCGACATGGCGTTATTTTATAGGCTAGATAACAGATGTGGGCGTTAACTGACTAAGAACAGAGTGCATTTCGCTTTCCCAAAAAGACAATGGCATACGGTTGAAAACAAAGAAGTTCTAGCGACTCGGTGCGAGGTGTCTGGCGTCCAGATGTGGCGGAGGGTCCGAACATTGTAAATATATAAAATAAGAAGAATCTATGAACCAACGACCCTAGGGTCGGGATATTTCAGTTGATAAGTATTAATGCCAAGTTTTTGTAGAATTTCAAAATGAATATTTTTTCCAAAAACTGCAAAGTTTTACAGCGTCTGGCAATTACATTTTCCACCAATTTTTTTATAATCACCTATATTAAATTATTGTATGCCTTAAATTATGTGTGATCTCACATGTTTCATCATTTTAAACCAACTTCTAGATAATTTTAATTTTTCCATAAGACAGTTTCATCTCTATTTCAATTCTACCTTGCCTGTATACCCCGTATATTCCGATTCATGCCAAAATGTAGTTTCTGAAAAAATTCTCATAAAATATAAATGACGTATAAACGTGATTTTTTATTTCTACACACGGTGTTCGCGTTATTATATGCGGTTTAATGGCGCTTCTCATTTCTTTTAAGAATAAAAAGAATTATACAAAAGAAAATTCTATACAGAGCCATAAGTAAGTATTTCTACTTTTTAGAAAATCAATTTCGAGTAGGTCTACAACATGTCATCCATTGGCTATTGCGTACATTCACCATAAATTCGATAATTTTTAAAAGCAAAGTACTATTGAAATATATCTGTACAGAACAAACATATGATGAAAATAGCAGATAATTTGAACGTTAAAATTTTTCTATAGGGGATTTTTCTTCTCGGGCACTTTTCTGTGTACAATATAGATACCTACTATTTGGTATATACAGGGTGATTTATTCATAACTACATTAATTTTAACAGTGAGCAGGGAAAAAATACACGGAACGCGAAATCGCAATTAAAAAAATTCCAACTTTTTTTTAAAGCCGGACTTATTTTTTTTCTAAACCGCATTTTTACCTATTTGGCCCTCTATTTACGGCTGCCACTGACTTGTTTTCAGGGCGCATGAGGCATGGTTGACGCTTGCCATCGTGCGCGTCAGCATTGTTGCCAGATGTACGCAACTATCGTAAGTTTAAAGGAATGTTTGCAGTACATAATTATTTGTATTGTAGGCGAATGTTCTGCTAAATGCTTGCGGAAATTATGGACAAATGTTAACGCTTACCTCTTGTAATGGTTAGTTTTGGCTTGAGACAACTTAAGGGATAAATGCCAACCAGAAAAATAAAGGAAACGACTGCTTACGTGACCTTTTGATTTTTGGATGCTTTATCAAGTACTCAACTAGGGGGCTTACATGATTTTGTGGACCTCGACACCACTGAGGACGATCTTTTTCTCGATAGAACAAACTTCACTCACTTTCACTTGGGGCACTAATTTTTTCACTCACTAGTTCTCTGATAATCCTTTTTACTGCACCAAGGCGCTCCTAGAGTAGTAGTTGTGTTCTGTGAGTTTTCCGCTTCCTCTGAAGAAATAAGAACGTCAACATTAGCCAACCTCTCTGGGATATAGTTGCTTAAAATTCCTTACTTTTCGCTTAAGTGGTTACCATCACCAACGACACACTTCTCATTCCTTTATTTCTCGTTATGTTTGCTTTTCATCGTTATTAAGGCACATAATATTGGGCACCTACGCATTACAAATAGTTTGCAAATGTGTTTGGGCTTCTTGGGCCTTTGCGTGATGTTATTTGTTTCCCGTATTTCACAGAGCACATCATTATCTTTTGATTGGATATTTTTGAAGGTTATGTCGCATTCATTGACAATAGTACCTTCGTAGGAAACATTCCTGTAATGTAACGTGGTGAAGTTTCGCACGAGGGCCGTCTTAGTTTCACTACCTGCCGAACGGTGGCGCGCTGGGCGTGGATTTCTTCTTCCATGTCCTAAATAGTTCCGCGGTAGCTTGAGCTTGACTGACATTCTGCAGGCATTCTCCATAAAGGATCATGTCTTTCATTTCCGCATTTGTCTAGAGAACCATTCTGGTAAAAAAGCAAAAATTTTGCACAAAGAGTACCGCATAAACAGAATGTAGGCAACTCTGGTTTCTGTAGTATGTGCTGGCGTCTGTTAGAAAGGTTCGCTAGTTACCGTGTCAGAAAGCGCGCTGTAGACTTTTGGTTTTGAACACAGAGAGGAGTGACTGAGAGCTCTACCACAGATTCGGTGACGTTAATAATAATAAAAATGACGAGATGGCGCCACGGTGCCACCTAAAATAGAAACTAGGTAATCTGTGGTAGAAACCGGCAGCAGATCCTTGACAAGTTTGACGTAATAAATAATAGTTGTGGAACGCGGATGGGACGCGCGCGTTGTTTTTAGTAAAACTTTTGTCTTAAATCTCCAAAATCTATCGAATTTCGGAAACAATTTCAGTATTTTCCAGCCTCTGTTTGTAGACACTGAGTGCGTTTTGTGCGTGTGATTATGACTCGGATTATGAAGGCCTCTTGTATTGTTATAGCGCGTGCTGTGAATAGTGTAGTGAAAAAGGTCTGTCAAGTTAGATGCTGAACACGCCAAGTCCAAGGTGTGCTAACACCCTGTTATTGGCCTGTCAACTAGGTAAATTCATAAACTGAATATTTTTTCGTATTTAAATTACCAATAAATAACGGCAACGTCGCGGCCGGTGCCATGTGCTGCAGCTAACGTCGTAGTCACATGCGTTCAGGTGCGCCTCGTTACGTGGGATTTGGGATAAATTATTTAAACATGCAGTAAAAAATTTTTTTTTTGCGTTTTTGGCATATATGTACTTCCCTGATGACGTAGTTAAAATTAATGTATTTATGAATAAATCACCCTGTATATAGGCTATAACTTTTAGTATTTAAGGTTTATCCGTAGATTTAGTGTATTATACAGGATGTTGGCGAATATAAGGAACCTTTTTTTCTGAATATTTTGGTCAATATTTTTCTATATTATTTATTTCACGGAAGGGACTTACATAAACAGATAAATAGCAAAGTAAGTTATTAGGAACTCAACCTAGCGTGTTATGAACATTTTAACATGAATACTAACAAACAATATATTAATTGAACCAGTTTAAACTAGTAGGTATATAAAATTGTATATTTGTATTCACACAGGTCGTACGTAAATTACGCGACTGGGGACAATGAGAGGGACTTCTCTCAAAATTTTTTAAAAGTCTCAAGCTGATAAGACTTAAAAAATCGAACTTTACTCCAACACAATTTTTTTAGTTTAGATTACTATCAAGCTGATAGTACCAGAGCCGAAATTTCACAAAACATAGTAAACACCACCAACAACAAGTTAGGTTGGTGTTGAATCCAGAAAACGCAACAAAATAAATGCGAAGAAGAAGTGACACAGGAAAAAGGTTCATTGGCCATTCATCACTGTATTTTCCAAATTTGTGGAAATGAAAAATGATCTGCCCGGGAGCCCTATCCTTGTGAAACTTGCATCTATAGCCGAAGAAATTTTAAAACTGGGAGCGGGAGTCCCGAAGCGTAGATTGAAGAAGACAGCAGGTATAAAATAGGGTGTTTCTTTTTCCACTCACAAGGGTGCCTCTAACAGCACCTGGGCCATGGCAGGGGGAGCGGCTGTCTGTGGATCGACGCGACTGTTTTGACCTTGACCACGGGAACGCTTATCCCGAAAAGAAGAGCGACCGTTTGTCACAACGTTGGCTGCGGTTTCGACTGTGCGGCGCGTTACGTCCACCACGTCCCTCTGACGTCCTCCAGCAGTTTCTCGGGGGACCCTACTGTCAGCCCTCCAGAAATCCGACCCGTGCAAGTATGCTAAGGGAGGCGTATCCTTTGCCAGACCAGACTCACCGGGGGTGGTCAGAGGTCAAGTGGTTGCTAAGGTGAGCGGTATCCACTGATTGACTCTCGAGCGGAGTTGATTTTGTATCCGTCGATTTTGCTGAATCGGCGGGTGAACTTTGATCTATTTAGTCTTTATCTTGTTGAACAATCCTCGTATGTTTTATTATTGACTGACCCCTGCATTTATAACTTTGTATAATGTTCTTTTTATTCTTGTTTTAATTGAGTACAAATTAATCTAAATAGTTCGGTCATCGGTCCACAGATGTCACTTTGTTGACAATATTACGAGTTGCCGAAATTTATAGTCTCATGAGGCCGCTAACTTTCTTTTTGTAAAAGTCTGGGGACGTGAAAGTCTGAACGAGTTGAAATCAAACTCTGAATATTTGGAAGTGGACTTTTATTATTTGTTTGGAATAATATTTAACGTATCACCGACGCCGCGACGTATAACATTTACATACAATCGCTGGGAAAATAAGAATATAGCAAAAGTTAAAATCAACATTTGCTTGAAACGAATAAAACAGATGTATGACTAGGTATTTAGTAAATATACGCGATATAGGGGCGTTCATTGTAATTTTTTATAACGTCAAAGGGGAATAATTGGGAAAGATGCATTCTCATTTCTTATTAGGGAGGGGTTAAGTTAACATTTCTAATTATATGCATGCAATAATATGTGATTATTTGACGAACGTCACTAAAAATATGTACTTTATTTTTTTTAAAATTAGTTCTGTAGGTACAAAGTGAAAATAATATGTAATAATAATAATAATCATTTATTACACGAATAAGGCGAAAATACATGTAAGCGGAATGTAATTTCTCGTTAAATATTACTAATTATGGTATATAGCGGGCAGGAGATCATACATGGGCATGCATTGTAATTACACATTACTGCGGATAGGCCATACGCTCAGTGCGCATGCGCGGCGGGCAGGGATAAAATGGGCGTGGCCTAAATGCAGTAGGAGTTTGGAGATTAAAAAATAGTGGTGAGATGGTCCAGAATCGGTTATAGTTACCTACCTACTGAAAAGAGATAAAAACTCATTCAGAAAAATTTAATTACAAATGCACGATCTTCCAATAAGGTATGAATGTTTCTGGGAAAAATATTTTTTGTAACGTCATATCCATTTTTCTCGAAATTTACAAAAGCAATGTCAGTGCAAAAGTGAGTTTAGGTCGTCCCATTAGAAGCCCATATGTCAATTTTTGTTTTGTACTTTTTGTTTGCCCATAGTAACCTTGGGGCATCGAGTCTGAGACACCAGTACACTTAGGATCGTCACAGTATAAGAATAGCCGAACGATACTCGGTATCGTTCGGCTATACTAATATGTAACCACACTCCCGCGCTTCGGCACGGTTTGCTTTCAGCTTGCAGAGGTCTCAGTTATAACAGATTTTTGTTGAAGTAAGTAGTCTTGGACAGATACGTAGTACCTGTCCATGGTTTAGTTGTGACATAGCTGCTAGGGTGCGTTCTATCACCAAAAAGTCTGCATAAACAAACCCATTAATTGGGTTTATAGCTTTTTCGATTTCCAACGCATATTTAACGGTGAAACTTTAGAGGTTTTTCAAGGATTTTTCCAGGCGTATATTTATTAGATTCGATACCGTTATCCCTGGTGTAGCAGCAGCGGAGTCTTCAATCGAGATCCCTGGCTGACTTAACAACAAAAGATCGACGTCATGTGCGGCTAGGTAGGTACTGTTGTATACTGTGCTATGATCAACAATATATTTTTTTCAATTCTTGCAATTCATTTTTTCCAGTACCTACCTATCTAACAGTTAAGTATCTAAACTGAACCTCGAAATTTCAAAATTGCGACTACAATGATTGTGCGTTGAAACGAGCATAGTTGTTTACAAACTACACCACAAATATTTATTTAGCCTACATTTATACAATGTGTAAGTCGTTAATCTTTTCCTCTCCGAAATAGCGAAAAATAAAAACGATAACAATTTAGAACTATGCTTACTAATTTAAAGTTACCTATTTAAGTCGAACAAAATGGCGTCTCAATACAAACATCGACTTTTATATTATTTTTGTATAAATAAAAATACTTTTATGTTAAGGAGTAAAATTATAGGTACCTACCCAAGTGAACTCAAATATCAAACCGATATTTTGTGGTGGTGGAGAATTTTTGTATATACATTATTTATGGTAAGCAGACCCCCACAACGCTCTAACTCTAAGTGGAAAAATACAAACAATAAAAAACCTGAAATTTGAGCCCCAAAATTCGAACGCCCTGCATCTTGGAAATGAAGCGTTTGTGGATCTATATTGATTTGAAATTTTGGTTTTAAAATGTAACTTCTACCCAATGTTAAAGTCCAGCTACAAAAATATGACTTCCTGTATTTACTATCACACCTTCTAAAACGAACCGTTTGGCATGACGCGCTATGTACAATGTACATTCCAGACAAATGGCTGCTATATAGGTACATAAGCAAATTATAACTCTTTTTGTTCCTAAGCGCGGAATTATGCGCAAGGAGCCATGAGAGGTATATGTATGGTAGGTATATAAGTGGTTTTAACCCGCCGTACAAGAGATTTTTCTTTCTTAATTTCATTCAACCGCACAAACAAATCTTGAAGGCAGTCTTAGCAATTAATGAATAACCTAAGTTAGTGATTGTCCGTAGATACACACAATCGATCTCGTGCATACACATAGTACCCTGGAGGATAAACAAACAATTTTTGTTGGATTAAGTGGCGATAAACTGATTTTTTTCTACTCTTACATGGATACATGTCGTTTTCTTCATATAGTCTACAGAATGGATAAGTAGTCGATTCCAGTTAACTGGATGCATATAATTTTATATACACTCTGGGTAGAGTATGAAATCAACCAATCACAATAATTAAGCTTTCCCCGACACGAGTTGACTTATATGGAAAATGTGTTAGAAAATCAAGCAACCCTTGAATTCAAATTTATTCCAAAACTTCAGTGTGTTCTGCCAAATGATCTTCGCCTTTTATCAAAATATTCTTTTAGCAGCTATTACACCGTACAACCAAAGATATATCTTTGGTACAACTAATACGCCTACGGCGCGGCGGCGTCGTGCACAACCGTAAGATATAGACACTATATCCACCCTCATTGTAACATACAATAATTATTATTTTCTTCGACCACGATGAAAATGTGCACATTTCTCGCTGTTCATTAGATGCAAAAATAATAATTTTGTAATACTTATCTTCGAAAAATATTTTATGTGCTTGTTTTTCTCTAGTTTTCCATTACAATGGGATGGAGATATAGGCAGGGGACTTTGTCGATCGAGGAACAATTTGCATGATTAGCAAATTTTTGACCTAACCTATAAACCTGCAAGGACAAATCAGATCCCGCTTATTTTTTATAGATGTGAACTAATCTCACTGTATTTTCGCTATTCATTCTATTCCATGACGGAAATGATTGGGAAAAATACTTTTTTGTAGGTACCTGGTTGTACACATACAAGCGAAATTTCATCAAAATTCATGAAGCGAAATTTCATCAAAATTGTATTTTTGTTTGGCAATAATAGTTCTAGTGAGATTCTGGTAAGTAGCATCATCACAATCATTCTATTCTCCTGAGAACATTATTGGTGACTCAGAGATAATGCCAGTTAGTCTACAAAACCTAACAATTTGTTTATTGTAAACAAGAGTCAATTTTGTTTAGGTCTGACTAAGTATACGAGTGTGGTACAAAACGATACAATTTGTAAGTAACTGAAATTATACAAATTAAGATATCTAGAGGTGCTGATATATTATGAAGCAAAAATTTTTAAGAACCGACCAGGTTTAAAATAATATTTTAGTTGATGATTTTAAATTAAGTACCCTGTCATACAGTTTTCTGTAAAGTATATTCCACCGATTGCTAGTTGTATGAAGAAACTGATATTTTGGCCTGAATCTATATCTAGTGCTATTCAAAAAGCATTACCAGTGCTTTTCAAAGCAAGATATAAACAGTGGAGTCAATAATTTATTGTTTAGAAATTGAGATAGAAAAGTCATCGAATCCTAGACGTCAAGCACTGACCTGGTTAGAATATAAAAAATGGTTCTAATGGTATATTAATAAACAGGGATTAATAGGTATAGCAGATTGGGGATTTAAACATTATTGAGCCCTTACTTACAGAATGTAAGTCGGTAAGACCTGCATCGGTTCCAAAGGTGTCAGCTTTAGATATTGTTCTATAGATGACTTAGGGATGTAAAAAGCAATAAAGCCAAGTTTTTAGTCGAAAAACTTTATAGTAGGTCATCGCTTGAATTGAATTAACTATTTCAAACCCATTTAGGTAAATTATATTCCCGAATGCATACTCGTAAAAATGATATACCATGGAGTAAAGAATACTCAAAGGATAGACCTACCTAATTCCTTAGAATTTGTACCATATTACGATTTTTTTCTGGAAAATACTATGTTTAGATTTTTTTTGGTTCCAATAGGTCGGTGGTAAGTACCTACAGCACAGTATTCATGACTGAGACCTTCCAAAATAATTTTTGGTGATTTTAAGTCCACATAATCTTGCTAGAGGAAAATTTCAACATCTATTATACAGTGACCGGCAGAAAGTTTGTATTTTCGTATTTTTGTATTTTTCGTTTTTATTTTGCAAACTACTACTGTGCAAACAAATTAATTTTTATGGCACTCATGTTTATAAATAATGATACATCTCTGAAATGGAAATGTCGAAAATATGTTTTATTGAGTAAAAACTTGAAACTTCATTGCTGGCCGTACCTTTTAATTCTAAACTTTTCATAATACTAAAATTAAAAACACCCAAGGGTACTTTACCACAGATTACTGTAATCTGTGGTATAGGCGGGAAAAACGCAGGGAAAGAGTGTAAGTACTTATTTTTTAATAGTTCTTCACGTACAAAGTGAAAAATAATCGATATTTTTGTTTATTATTACGGGAATTACACTACAGGTATACGCTATACAGAGGCGTGCATTGTATTTTTTTATTATTGCAAAGGGGTAAAAACATAATAGTTGGAATAATTTGGTGAGAAAAGATTGTAAGTAGGTAGGTACATATTTTTAATAGATCTAGGGTACAGAGGGGCAGAAAGTCCATAAATAACTATTTATTGCGTGAATTAAGCGTAATTGTAATTACTCATTACGCGGTATGTTAGGTGAGAGTGTACAGGAAGGAGATCATACGCTCGGTGCGCATGCGCGGGGGGCAGAGGAGGAGGAGCGAAAAATAGCAGGGGATGGTTTCCAGAAATCCATATTAGTGTATAAGCATTTAACTATAAGAAATATACTTAACTAACACTTAATAAAGACTTATACCAAAGAACGAAAGACCACAAATTTGTTTTCTTTTGTCTTTCATGGCTAATAAAACTAATCCGATGGCGATTCAACATATATTTTTCATACATATATTCTGCTGAGAAATTTACATAATAACAAAATTTTGTAAACTAAAGAAATGACTATTTATAGGGAACAAAAATCTACAGGACATTATTTAAAAAAAAAGTAATTTAGTTCTATTAATCTGGTGACAAATTTTGCACATACCTATCACTTTCTTAAGGTTCTTTTTCCATGACTACTCCTAACTTCGATATATGATAGTCTGTTTTATACAATCCGGGGAAAATGCCTATCTCTGTTTAACTCGTACCTATACCTTTTCGACCTACTATTAATCAACTCTATTAACTATTACTCTAACACTATTAATCAAATTGTGTCGCAATCTTGCAAACATGTGCTTGAAAGGATGTCTTCTCTCTGGATACCGCTCGTAGTATAAATTGCTCGATGCATCTGATTTTCCCCCGGATTTTATAAAACAGACTATCATATCCCATTTTTCACAACTTTCAAATTTCATTGTAGGTATGTTATAAAGTTTATAAATTAAACAAACATAGAAAAATCTTTACCCTGCCGAAATAGCCTAACTGAAAATTTGACAGGTAGGTAACAGTAAACATTTTTCCACGATTGTTTCATTGTCTCACCGTCCAAAGCCTACTTGTTGAAAGGGCGTGCTTCCAATTATACACATGAAATCATAAAAGCTATTAGTAATTGATAACTACTTAAGTAAATCATTAAGTATTATATATTTTCGGAATGGTAATTTTTTGCTCTATTAAAAAAAATGCAAAAATATACAGGGTGTTCCATTTAAAAATAATATTTTTTATCCGTAACTCTTAAACCATTCACTAGAAAAAAAATGTAGTAGCAGCATTGGATTCCACGTGAAAAAGTGCTTCAAGAATGTTTTTACAGAAACACAAAATTTTCAACCCGAAAAAAGTTACGGCCACTTTTCGAAAACGCACATTTTCGAAAAACACCCTGTAACTCAAGAACGGTGACAGATATCGATTTGCGGTTTTCGCCATTAAGTTTATCATAAAAAATGAGCCTCAGACACCAATATCAGTTTTCGTCTATTTCCGTCAAAAATAGGAGTTTCCCATTAAAAGTGTCCAATTTGGCCCACCCTGTACACACATAACCTATATACATGCCCAATTTTGATACAACCTACGTTTTTCTTCGATTTTATTACGCTTTTTTTATATGAACGTGTCACGCGTTTCGCACGAGAAAACATAATGAAGTTAGCAAGGAAGGGCAGAGAGAGGTAAATTGTTTCTCTTTTTCCTCCAAAGTACGTGCCACAGTTCCGAATAGGAAACATGACTACCAAGTGAACGTAAGTGATCTCAAGGAGGAGGCGCCGCATATAATTCAACCCGATATCTATTACATTTTCATTTAGATAATTGAATGCTGATCCTACAAAGTTCAAAACTGCTTTATTTTTGAGATATCTACAGAGTATTAAAATTTAACAACAATAAACAGATTTTCCCATTATCTCTAAAACCACTTTGTATTTTTTTTTCAATTTATAAAACAACGAAATGTATTTTAAGCATACTAGGGGATGTTCCTAGACAGATTTGATGATTTTGATTGTGTTCCATATAGGGATCACTAGGCTTTTGCTAAATTGAATAAAAATGCCTCTAAAATTGTTTTATCACCCTTCAACGAACATATTTGGGCTGTTTTCTAACCTACTCAAAGATTTGGCAGATATAAATTTAAAGTTTCGGTATTCTTCTTACAGTTTTATAATTTGTATGATTATAGTTTGGAGACATTTTCCCTTACATCTTTGTTGGCCTGAGGCCCCCAGGGCCCCATTTTCTTTTCGTTTTGATTGTTTTCCCTGTAGAGCTTTCATGGATTTTCTAGAAATTGACTAAGCCATGAATATTCTAGACTAGCCTCCAGTCTTCAATTTGAGTACATATAAGCCCTGGGAATTGAGCCTGAGGGTAGTTGAAAGTTAGAACGCGATTTTAGTGCGAATTTTGGACCTGAAAGAATATTCTGCGTCAGTGGCAGTCTCGGTGGCAGTGTCTGACAAGTTTATTTGTGAAGGCCAATGACGTCAAAACCTATAGACGTGGTGCCCCATTGTTAAAATGCCCTTTATTTTGACGCCAAGATTAAATATATCCATACTACTCTAACAACATGCTACAAACAAAGACAGAAAGTCAACCATCAACCAACTATACACCCGGTGATTCCCGGTTATAGTTCCTCCAGAATCACACTTAGATATCGCATGTTTTTTCTTGTTTGGGGGCGCCGGAAGCATCGGAACCTCACCTGAAGACTCGGGGGATGGTCTAACGACGCCAGCCTCCGAGCCCAGAGTCGAAATAAGTTCGCTACGGCTCGACAAAAAGGGGCAATTTCTGACAATCTCGCGACATTTTCGGAATAATTTAATGGAGCGCTTAGATTGTGATTAGTTCTGGGCGTCAAGCGTTTATCAAAACAAACCTGTCTATAGGTTCTGATGTCATTGGTGAAGGCTAAACAATAAAGGTGGTAACCAAGGCAACGAGTTTGGACTGTTATTGTTGAGATCTGGTACAATATTTTATTGAAAAAAAAAATACAAAGCTGTTTTAGAAATATTGAGGAAAACTTTTTTTTTTTTGTTAAATTTCAACCCCCTGTATCTAAAGAATATTGTCGTTTCGGATCAGCATTCAATTATAAAACGCCATGGATAAGAACATAACAAATCCATCCTACGACTAGTTTTTGACATACTGGTTAGCTTAAAATGCGGAACTGTATATTATACAGCGTGAAACTAAAATGCTTAAATGTTAAAATTTGATTTTCAGGTAGCTATTATCCATGCAAATATATAATAATAATATTTGTAGGTAACATTCCAAAAAACGTTGAAAACAATATACCTACAAAAAGAATACATTTTTTTGTAAACCCGTTGAATGCTTTTTCAAAATAATGAAAGGAAAAAATGGTGGCGACACTTACTAAGTTAAAGAAAAGTTCGACCCCGCTATTATTTCTCTAATTTTTGCAGATAGAAAAAAGGTTTATGCAAGAGTTTGGTTTTCGATTTCGTTAAAATTTGATTTTCAGGTAGCTATTATCCATGCAAATATATAATAATAATATTTGTAGGTAACATTCCAAAAAACGTTGAAAACAATATACCTACAAAAAGAATACATTTTTTTGTAAAGCCGTTGAATGGTTTTTCAAAATAATGAAAGGAAAAAATGGTGGCGACACTTACTAAGTTACTAAGCTATTATTTCTCTAATTTTTGCAGATAGAAAAAAGGTTTATGTAAGAGTTGCAAGGTATCAATAATTAGAAAGGTAGGCTTGCGGATTTTAAAGGGTATATATTTAATAATAAACATCACGTATATTTTAAAAGAGCTATGTTGCTATGCATATAGTAAGTCGATGCCTGACGGAGGGCCTCTGTTTTTGTAATATCTTTATCGTTCTGAAATCATTCTGGTCAAAATTAATAATGTAAATTTTTTTATCAGATCACCGAGAGCAGCTTATTAAAAGCTTTTATTTAACTTGCAATGTATGTATGTATGTATGTATGTAATTTGTTCGGGTGGAATCTTGCAACTCAATTTTGAAGCAGATATCTTCAACCGATCGAGCTGAAATTTTGTACACACGTTTAATTTGGATGACAATGCATGATTATATGTGTGACGTCATTCTAAATCCAACATGGCGGATCACCCAAGATGGCGGACTAGTTAAATTTCAACCGATCGAGCTGAAATTTTGTACACACGTTTAATTTGGATGACAATGCATGATTATATGTGTGACGTCATTCTAAATCCAACATGGCGGAACACTCAAGATGGCGGACTAGTTAAATTTCAACCGATCGAGCTGAAATTTTGTACACACGTTTAATTTGGATGACAATGCATGATTATATGTGTGACGTCATTCTAAATCCAACATGGCGGAACACCCAAGATGGCCATTAGAAGGTCTCCCCATTGAAGAGCTAGACTGTTCTAAACTAACCGGCAAACGACCTTGCAACAATGATGCGTTAACTGAGATGAATAGACTCAGACACCTGGCCAAACTAAAAATTACAAAATAAATTAAAAGTAAAAAAATATTTTTAAAAAAAGCTTTTATTTAAATGCGCTAAAAAGAATAAAATAATCTTTTCTTTTAAAACTTTTACTATCAACTTATAACGTCATTCCACAATTTATATGATAAAAGCTTGTCGCGAGATTTAAGTTTTCAAACTAAGTAAATACCACTACTTAAATCTCGCGACAAGCTTTTATATCATATAAATTGTGGAATGACGTTATAAGTTGATAGTAAAAGTTTTAAAAGAAAAGATTATTTTATTCTTTTTAGCGCATTTAAATAAAAGCTTTTTTTAAAAATATTTTTTTACTTTTAATTTATTTTTATAGCTGATTTTGGCCAATAATTATCGTTGTAGTATCATGTAGTTTTTTTAAGAACCGTGACCTCATATTTTTTGTTTCACTTATCGCTAATTCATTTTGTTTGTGGCTCGCAACTAGACAAATCGAAGTTGTGATTAGTTCAATATAACGGGGGGTGTATTCATGAATATACTTAATAGTATCTATGGGATTTAATTTAACTTGTAGTTTTGGAGTTATATAATTTTTATAAATTTTAAGTCACGATTATTACTCTTTGAATTTCTTTTGTAAATAAGCAGTCTCTGATGTATATGTAGAAGGGTTTAGCACTGTCTAATCCGTCTGAAATTTTTTCATGCCGACTGCACACGGAACACGGAACACCTGGACGAATGACAAGTCGTTAAACCCTGAGAACATTTGGCAGACCACAAGCTGACACATTTGCTGCTGAACTTGGCAAAAACCATGAGAATCTGAGCTAGTAAGATCTACGCCACCGTCACAGCTGACAGACTGTTAGGCTGGGTCGCCGTCGAACAGGACTTTGTAGAAAACCACAACGGAAGTTTGGTCGAGGGCTGCTAGTCACTCCGAAGTGCTTCGAAGATGCATGTGAGGTGTTTCCCTGTTGAACGTTCCAAAAGTAAGATCAGACGTGCAATTTTGAGTTTATCGAACTATAACGTAGTTTCATATCACTGCTTAACTGCTTTAGATTTTCTTAATCGTCTCGCAGGAATTCACTTTGCTTTAATTTCAAAACGTACAGTTGTTCCATTTAAATAACTTTTAATTCTGTCTTAACAAACGTCAAATCTCTGTATGAACAATTCTCAAATATTTCTAATAAACAACCCTTCTAACTGTTTTAAACGTGTGTTTTATTTCAAGTATCATAATATCGAGTCATATAACCGGTTTCGGTAGCCGGGCCGAAACTGTCGTTATAATGTTGACGTTCTTATTTCAGGGGCAGCTGAACACCCACAGAGCATTGCATTGCTTTCACTTTAGTTTAGCAGGAATTAATGAATTTAGCAGTTTATTTCTAAAAGATAAAGTAAAAGCATACGGGTAAAGTTGCATCATACAGATTCTTTACTTTTTTAGTTTTTTAAGAGATACCTAAACAATGGCATATTTATATTCGATAATAATTGTAATTAAGCTTTTAGTCCACAATAAAAATCTCTACAGTTGCTCGAAGCTAAATTTGATTCTTTATTGCTTGCTAATCTTCAAAACGAGAAAAATCACGCTACTAAACAAAATCATAAAGATTTAATTACTACCTTCCTGCCCATTAATATTGTAGAGACATAAGGAGATCAATTTAAATCGAAATGTCTTCAATACTATTTTTCTTTTAGGTTAAGACTCTATCTCGATTAAAAGATAGCATTCGTCGACTTCTAAACGCAACTTTATCTGATGATATCGCTTTGAACAGTTCCTTATATTGTCACCGAAAAGGCAAAGAATCGTTCAGTACCACAATAGTTATTTACATTGCCAGATGCGTAAGTGCACTTTTTTGGCCGAGGAGGTTGTTTAAAGACCGAGGCAATGCGAGCGTTGCCTCGGTCATTAAAAGTACCTCCGAGGCCAAAAAAGAGCTTACGCATCGTGCAATGTATTACATTTTTCCTGCTACCGACAATTTCAGGTTATAGGTACTTTAAATAAAGCTATAAATAAATATGGAGTAGATTGTGATTAATAATGATTCTCAAAATATCCTTTGTTCAATTACTAAAAATGATAATCAGTGATAAATATAAGAGCAGAATGCAGGGATAATAAAAAATAAATAAAAAAAATGTTGAGCTTTTTGTGGGATTTGAACCCTGGATCTACGAATTACTAATCGCGTACTCTCACCCTACCGGTAGCGTGGTGCCTGTCAAATTTGTTCTGTTATGCGGCTCTTATTTGACGCCAGAGAAACATTGAAATTATAAATTTGTCTTTTGTAAAACGATTGTAAAACGATTGATGTGTAACCTATTAAAATTGACGCAAGATTCGCGTTGCTACATATAATTTATTAATGGTTTTAAGGTCCTTGCTGCGTAAGGGTTGCTAAGCAATACTTTTTTACCGCAGCTAGCAACCAAGATAACAGGGCAACTCGAACATTTGACTTTCATTTTCGGGCCTGTTGGCGAGTATGTAAAGTGTACTTACGAGGGAGGGAGCAGGAAAAGTTATTTACAATGATCATTGGTAAGTTGACAAACAAGCCTGTCTTATGTCTGGTTCATACAGCTTCTTTATTTTTAAGAAATGACAAATAATCAAGAAACAAATTTCGTTGGTTAAAAATAAAGTCAAATAAAAACTTGCGCGGTCGAGAGACCCCTGTCAGGAACGAAGTTCCTTTCGCTTTTTATTTAACTCCGAATGTAATTCGATATGGAGATTTAGATTGTTTATATTTGTATATTTTCCTTAGGTAATTACATATGAATAAGGATTCGCCTTAATCAATGGTAAGGAAAAAGCATTATGCCCCCTCTATGTGACTTTTTTCTCTTTAGTAAAAACAAAGTAAATGTATGTAACCAGTAAATAAATACTTGTATCAATTTATACAATTTTAGTAGGTAGGTAACTTACTTTTATAAGTTTGTATTACACATACTCGCTGCAGTCTCTAATATTTAGGTTATACAACCAACCGCTCACGATGGTATACCAGGTTGCTAGCTATTCGTTGCATGTCTCCGAAATCACCATAGGCGTTGACTGACGTATTTATAAAGACTTCTCACGGCTATAGTTTTATGTCCTGGAAAACAGATCGCTCTGATGGCTAACAATGTATTCTGCATTGTGTTTTATCTACGGAAAGCGCATGGTGAGCCAAAAATGTGTCAGACGGGACAGCCGTGAGTAGTCTTTAATAATATATCAGTCAACGCCATAGGTGCGTCAAAGCTGGCATAATAGATATTGCAAGCGTGTATAAGAAAGATAAAACAATGCTCAGACACACCGGGGAAGCGGCTTTGTTTTATCTCTCTTATACATACCCGCTTGGCTACATATTATTCCAACTTTATCTGCACTTACGGTGATTTCGGAAAATAGAGAGAATGTCGCATGGAAGGGGAAGGCCAATTTTTCGTCATATGACGATTTCTACCTTCAAAAACAAACAAATCAAAACTCAAGGGTTTATGGTCACAGTAACATATTTTTGTGTTTATAACGGGAACGTTTAGGGGTTCCTAAGAACCAAAAAAAATAATTTTATTAATAAAGGATGAACAGTCATGGCTTGGGATAGAAATTGGAAACTGCGTGGCACATTCGGAATGCAATTGCGCCTGTACAGGGTGATCCAAACTCGACGCCCCAGGCCTACAGCGGGAACAACGAAAACTCAAAATAAAATTTCGAAAAGGGGTTCTTAAATGGGACATACTAAGGTCCAATTTTGACCGAAAATTAGCTTTTTTGTTGCTTGGGAAAATGGCCGCTGTGACGTCATCGATATTATTTTCCCAGAAACCAGTTTTTCTCTATATATTGAAAGTCCTTATCATTCTCAACAACTTTTGTAGGGAAAGATTTTCTGTATCTTTATTGTTCAAAATATACAGGGTCAAATATGTAAAAAACATGGAATTTTTTCTAATCATTTTCCGATATCTAGCTAGCCATTAAATTTATTCATTCATTTATTCAACTGGAATATTTTTTAAATTTCTGAATTGTGCTTGTTACTAACTTGTTTGTTATTATTTATTATTGTTTGTTAAAAAAAATTAAAAATATTCCAGTTGAATAAATTTAAGGGTGCGCAAGGCACCCTAACAGACTCTTAAATAATTTCTGACTATCAATTGTTTCCATAGCTATCTAAATTTCGAAAAATGATTAGAAAAAATTCCATGTTTTTTACATATTTGACCCTGTAGATTTGGAACGACAAAAGATAAAGAAAATTTCTTTCTATGAAAGTTGTTGAGAATGATAAGGACTTTCAATATATAGAGAAAAACTGGTATGTTTTTGGGAAAATAATATCGATGACGTCACAGCGGCCATTTTCCCAAACATCAAAAAATCTAATTTTCGGTCAGAATTGGACCTTAGTATGTCCCATTTAAGAACCCCTTTTCGAAATTTTATTTTGAGTTTTCGTGTTCCCGCTGTAGGCCTGGGGCGTCGAGTTTGGGTAACATCAAAGGAGGCTTAAAAAGGAGTAAGGAGGGATTGTTTTGTTGGAGATTTTTTTATTAATTTCCTTGACCTTTCTATCACAAGAACCGCCAATGGACTTAAATTTAAAATTATCAGAAAACCCAGCACTACTGACAATATTATTCCTTTTGATTGATTGATTGACCCTTACTGACAGAAGATGTCTTCCTTACATTGTTAACTTCCCCAAACATACTATCAACAAAACCTTTTTATACATTTGACTAATTTCTAAATAAAGGTTTGTCTTGTAAGAACCATCCAAAAAATATTTTTCTTTACACTTTTTAGGTAACATTTCTCTTCAAATCAAAAATTTTGTTAAAGAACTTAATTTTTATATTTCTTTCAAGACTCACAATATTATAAAAAATAAATTTGTTAACACTAAAGACTCTATTCAGCCTTCTGACAGGTCAGGAGTTTACCTTTTGAAATGTGGTTCTGATAATTGTCCCACTGTTTATTATATATGTAGGTCAAACAGGTAGAAAATTCAACGTAACAATTAAAGAACATCATAGGGAAATCTTGAAAAATAACAGTCACCCCTCAGCTTTCTTCAAGTCCCCTTTTTCAGAACATATTGTAAAAAATAGCCATTCTTTTGACCCTACCGAGGATATTTCTTTTCTCAATTTTTGCAACAAGGGTGTTATCTTGAGCTTGCTTGAGAATTTAGAGATTTTTAAGGCTAAACATTCAGCTAATCTCCAGATTATAAATGATCAACTAGAATTTTCTAATTTACTATTTTACAATTCCTTAAAATTTCTCACTTCTGCTAAAGAAAATTGTCCGACTTAAAATTTTGATGAAGGCGCCGGTTTACCCATTGGTAATTTTTTAAATACTAACTTTAAATTTGCTTGTTTTGCCGCCCCCTTTTGACTTCCTTTATTCTTTAATCAGAGACTTCCTTGTTCTCTGCTTTAACATTATTGGTTGTTCGTTTGGACAGGCGCAATTGCATTCCGAATGTGCCACGCAGTTTCCGTTTCCAATTTCTATCCCAAGCCATGGTGACTTGACTGTTCATCCTTTATTAATATAATACTTTTTTGGTTCTTAGGAACCCCTAAACGTTCCAGTTATAAACACAAAAATATGTTACTGTGACCATATACCGTTGACTGACGTATTAATAAAGACTGCTCACGGCTGTCATGTTCGACAGTTCTCTGGTTCACCATGCGCTTCCCGGAGACAAAATACAATGCAAAATACATTGTTTCAGAATATGAAGCTATAGCCATGAGAAGTCTTATTAATACGTCAGTCAACGCATATACCCTTGGCTTTTGATGTGTTTGTTTTTGAAGGTATGTTCTAACTCTGTCAACAGTGCAATTTGGTTTACCATGTTGATTTTTCTTTTCAGTATTTTCTGGTGCTTGATTGAGGCCTTTTGGTTTTGTTTTACAAATTTGGGTTTATATAGATATCACTTAACTCCATTTAACCTGTGGTTTTCATTTTGAAGTTTACTACAATAGTTTTAATATCCTCAAAGTTACTTGGAAAGTAAGGTAATTGAGTTTTCACATGTATTTTATCCTTTTGCCTGTTTCTAGCTTTGTCATTTATGCATTGATTAAGGTATTCGGAAAGATATCTAAGATCAATGGACAGACCCGTAACTGTAGGCACTGAATGCGTCCAATTAAATAACTAAAATAAAACAGACCCAAAATGGATTGCCGTCTCCTTATTAAATCTTCCGACGGAGAGATGGCGCGCGGATCGAGGTTCAACCGTTCTAACGACAGATGGAACTGCCTCTGTAAATACTGTTCAAGGCCAAAGAATAGCAGGTATTTATTTCTTATTTGAAGGCAAACAGAATAATCAATAACCAAGACGATTTTCCCTTTATAATTTCAAGGTCAGCCGCTGCCGTTTCATATATACAGTAATTTTTAGCAAACGAAATCACTCTTGTAGCGAGTTAGACTTTTTTATTTAAAGAGAGGAAATTGAGAGGGGTGTAAAGGAATGAATATAGGGTGCGATACCTATCTAGGTATGTCGTTTTTTATGTTTTTGGGGTCAAGGAATACTTAGTTAATTTTAATAAATATTTGAAGAACAAAAGTAACTGAATGGTTCAATGGTTGCGAGAGGACGAAAGTCCGAAAAAGTGGCAATAGGTAAATACCTAGGTAAATGTCGGTTTTTAGGATTTGTGTGACATGTTGAAAACATAACATAATACCTTATGTTACTCCATAATATAATATACTTAATACCATTGGATAAGGAATTACCTTAATAAATGTTAACAATTAAAAAAGTGTACCTAATGTATGTAGGTTATTATACAGGGTGAGCCATTTCTATCGTCCGACCTGACAATTTGTGCTAGTAGGTATTTTTGAAAATAAATGGGGTGTTTGGTGTGTGTGACGTTTTATTCAGAAAGGCTTAATTTCCACGTTACATGGTGTTAAAATTTTAAAAATAGATTGTTTTATTTATTAATTTCTAAACCAGAAAAGGAATTTTAACCTAATTTTGGTACAAAGTACCTACACCTACCTATACTTGGATCGATTGCGTCCTTTATGCATCAGTGGTGGAAATACGGGTAATCGGTACCTACCGCTAATTTAATTAGATAAATAATTTAGGAGATTGACAAAAAAATATTTAATTTTTAGATAGAGAATTCCATTTCGAACAAAAAGTGCCTTTAGATTTTTTCTCATCTGGGAGTTTCGTCGCAATATTTTGCATCAATTTTTGGAGCCAAAATTATGAGTAAAATAATTTTGCCTAAAAGTTTGACTAAAAACTGAAAATTCGTTTTTTTGCCATGCAAATTACTGGCTATTTGTAAAACATAATGTTAGGAATTTGTCCAGTGGCGTAGACATACGCAAGCGTGTAATTAATTTTTAATTCAATTATTTGAAAAAGTAAGGACATAATATACCTAATCGGACTTAAAATGAGACACCTGCTCTGGTGTATTCCCATATTATACCTCTATGTACAGAGTGAGCCAAATTGGACAATTTTAAAGGGAAACCCTATCTCCGTTAAAAATATGGCCCTCTATTTTTAACGAAAACTGATATTGGTCTCTGAGGCTCATTTTTTTATGATAAATAACTTAATGGCGAAAACCGCAAATCGATATCTGTCACCGTTCTTGAGTAACAGGGCGTTTTTTGAACATGTGCGTTTTTGAAAAGTGGCCGTAACTTTTTTCAGGTTGAATATTTTGTGTTTCTGTAAAAACATTTCTGAAGCACTTTTTTTACGTAGAATCCAATGCTGCTACTACATTTTTTTAAGTCAATGGTTTAAGAGTTACTGATGAAAATTTCATAAAAGTTATTAGTAATTGATAACTACTTAAGTAAATCATTAAGTGTTATATATATATTTTGGAATGGTAATTTTTTGCTCTATTAAAAAATGCAAAAATATACAGGCTGTTCAATTTTAATTTTTTTTATCAGTAACTCTAAACCATTGACTTAAAAAAATTTAGTAGCAGCATTGGGTTTTACGTAAAAAAGTGCTCTAGAAATGTTTTTACAGAAAAACAAAACTTTCATCCTGAAAAAAGTTACGGCCACTTTTCTAAAATGCACATTTTTTTCAAATTTATCATACAAAATGAGCCTCAGACACCGATGGCCCGCTATATACAGGCCTGTACAGGGCTTCTCTTCAGATAAAGGTTGAAGAAGCCAAAGAAAGCTTTTTTCAGCGTTTATTCAGATTTGTACAGGGTGTTCAGGAAAGGGGTGCCAAACCAAACATATGTTTTTGAATTAGAACACCCTGTATATTTTTAGATATTTAAAATCTAATCATTGTCACAATTTCAATGATGTATACATGTAATATGTCTCTTTCAAGCGTTTGGAATATATGCGACCTTAAAACTTTCAATTTTGCACTTTAATGTTTATTTTTTCGAAATTGAAACATTTGCCGGTATACCTTATACTTATAGGAAAATATATATGTCATAAATGATGATATGATATGATATGGATGGATGAACTATCGGTGTGAAAAGAGCCACAATTTTCTCAGCCACACTTTTGATTTGGCAACGTCGTAACCCACTGATTATTTTTAAAAAGCAACGGTCTTGAATCGGGCGACCGAGAACATGTCTTAAATATATTTTAAAAAATCGTGGCTGCTTTCAACGGTGATGGCGCTTGATCTGGCGGACGAAAACACGGACTTAATGCCCAAAAGAAGATCTCCAGGGGTAGCGAGTTTATGTCAGGAGCGCACGAGCTTTAAAAGCCACCCCAGCTAACCAACAACCGTTTTTTGTACGTCAAAATATCGTTAGGTATATTTAAATTAACGTTATAATTATGACAAAAATTCCGGGGTATAGTGACGTCAACATCCTTATGTAGAAATAACCTCATAAACTTAACGTAGAACCTCATAAAAAATAAAATTCGCACACCAACACCAGGGTTCGAACCTACGACCATCGGAATTAATGTCGACGCATTTACCAACTAAGCTATCGAAGCACTAGAAAAATATTTCCTAAAACAGTGTAAGCTAGAATCTCGATGACGTCACAGAATTAAAAAGAAATAAAATAAACGATGTCTCATAATTCATATAATGGATGGGACAAAGCCAAAAGGACCTTAATCGTCTCAGGGGAGGACTCTATTGTGACTTCCCAAAAACCTTAGTCTAAGTTTTATAATTCGGGAGAATCTGTACCGTAGTAATGACGTAATATTAACGCTAGTTGTATTACTTATTTTTATTATGTCATTTTTCATGTACTTACTAAGTTAAATTTCCGTAAATTGAGCTACGTATTTTTTACGTTATTAAAATAACGCACAATTCACGTTATAGGTCATTCGTGGTTAGCTGGGTATCGTAGTAATGACGTAATATTAACGCTAGTTTCATTACTTGTTTTTATATGTCATTTTTTATGCATTTACAAATATTAAATTTCCGGAAATTAAGTTACGTATTTTTTACGTTATGAAAATAACGTAAAATTGACGTTATAGGTCATTCGTGGTTAATTGGGACCTATGAAAGCAGCCACGATTTTTAAAATATATTTATCGCGTCCAACCAGCCTGTACGCCTCTGACTATAGCTCTGGAGATATTCTTTTGGGACGTGTTTTTGGCTGCCAGATCAAAGGCCGTCTCGTTTGAAAGCAGCCACGATTTTTTTTAAATATATTTATCGCGTCCGTCCAGCCCGTACGCACCTGATATAAACTAGCTACCCCTGGCGATCTTCTTTTGAGCAATTAGGACGTGTTTTCGGCTGCCAGAACGTCGTCTCATTTGAAAGCAACCACGATTTTTTTAAATAGGTATATTTAACGCGTCCATCCAGCCCGTACGCCCCTGACAAACTATAGCTACCGCGGGGGATCGTCTTTTGGGCAGCCAGATGTTATAGCATCATCGGGAGGTGATCAAGTCTGGCCGCATTGGGGAAACAATTCCCTCCAACTTTGGTATTAACACTTTTTATCTAAAATCAGAAACAACGAATCTAGATGGATTGGAATAAATCTCCAAAATTTCGTGTTTTTTCCAAATTTGTAGTAGGCTAGTAAGCCATGCCTTTTTTCAAAAATCTACAAGGCGCGTTAAATTGCGCCCACAAAACCGCGCCTTGTGGATTTTTGAAAAAGTCATAGGTTACTAGATATTTAGAAGAAAAAAACGAAATTTTGGAGATTTATTCCAATCCATCTAGATTCGTTGTTTCTGATTTTAAATAAAAAGTGTAAATACCAAAATTGAAGGGAATTGTGTCCCGAATGCGTATATCATGTCCTAATTTCCATGGCAGCAGCCATTTTCTACAACTTGTGTTTTTAAATGCAAACTATACTTATTTCCGTTATTTTTCTGAATAATCATATCGAGTATTATATCGTTGGAAAGCTCTAAATATGCCCGATTTTTTGAGGCCACGGACAACTATGGTTCCCATTTTAAAAAACAGGAGTTTGTGTTATATCTCGAAAATGACAGCTGTTACGGAAAGTATAGGACATGTTAACAGCATTGGGGACACAAATCTCTCCAACTTTGGTATTTACACTTTTTATCTAAATTCAGAAACAACGAATCTAGACAGATTACAATAAAACGCCAAAATTTAGTTTTTTCAAAATATCTAGTAAGCCATGCCTTTTTTAAAAAATCCATAAGGCGCGTTAAATTGGGCCAAATTCCTTATTCAATGATTGGGCCCACAAAACTGCAATTCTTTCCCCATCTGACGTTCCTTCTATCTCCGCTAGTTTCCGAGATCCCCATACTGATCATTAAAAAAAAAAACTCACCCTGTTAAAAGTAACAAAATATTATTAAATAATTAAAATGGAATAGTAGGTAATTTAAAAAGTAACAAATTACACAGACTTACTTAAATGGATAGAAACACTCAAATCTCAGGGACAATTAACTTGATTGTGAGATTTTGCTATGAAAAAAACACGAAAAGTACATTTTTATTTAAAGCTGTTTATTTGACTTTTACTAATTTTCTTGACTAATAATTAAAGTAGAAGCGGCGGCGAATTTCCGGTCGGCCCCAGGCGGCGAAAGCTCACGCTACGCCAGTGGTTTTACAGCCATCCGCACTGCAGGCATGACTACATAACCGTCGATTGAATTCCATCGATGCTATATACAACAGCCACGGTCGGTCGGTAATATTTTGCGCGCACCCGGTAGAATGCGAACGAACCGCTATCAGCTACACTGTGTAAGCTTATTTTCTTATTAAATAATATATCGATCGCCCTACTCCGATGACGGCGGGCCGAGGGAGCGGGAGAGAGCAGGAATGAAACGTTTGTTTACATAAGGCCCAGTGCCCGGACACATATTAGTAGGTATATCTCTGGACGCTGCCTTTTGACCAATAGAATGGAGGGTTTTGACAAAATTATTTCGAAAATGTTTTTTGCACAACATCATTGTTTCAACTGGCAGTCTTCTAAATTTGTCAGTGCTATGTTTCCGCTATTTTATTATCCACTGCCTAAGTAGGTACCCACAGCGAATTTCATTTTTCACGGGAAATGTACGTGTTAGAACGCTTGCTGCTGTCGAAATTTATATAACAACAGCGGCGATAGACTACCATGGTTAATAAAAACCATATATTTTGTGATCAAAACCTTAATCAGACACAAAACACAACAAGAAAACAATAGCCACCAAAACGACAACAACAGTAAAATCAGCTGAAGTAACCAGAACCAAAGTTTACAGAACTATTTTAATTCTGTAAACATTGCCAGAACAATAATATGCCACACACCAGGCTTTAGCAACGAGTTTGGTTGGAACTGTCATTTATCATTTATCCCTTCCTCGCGTTAAAGGAGATGCGACAGAGCGGCCATCTGTCGATCTGTTAGCGAAACATAGACTCGGTGGCTTGTTTCAGTCGGTCCCCGCTTTAGCTAAATGCGGTGGCCCACACTAATAGTTTTTCTTACGACTAGTAGATGACGCTCCGGTCGCCACAATTTCAAACGAGTCGACTAATTCCAAGATACAGTAACAGAGGGCCTACCTGTTCGCCACCTGGCAGTTACGCGTAATTTGTAAGCTACGCATAACGGCTATTTACTTATATTTCTTTACGAATTCCTTATTCAATGATTTATGTTACTAAAAGAATTTTACTGCTGATGATGAACCTTTAGCGGTTAAAAAACATCTACAGTTTTCATTAAAAAACTGATTGTGGAGTTTTTACTGAGAGACTTTTTACTTTGTTTTAATTTTAAAAATATACAGTGTGTTTCACTTGAAGTCGAGACAATTCATTATTTTTTTACGGGTTGACCGATTTTCAAAAACTTTTTTTTTAAATATAGTGCTCCAAAAGATCTACAAAGTATTTTCAACAAAAAGCACCCTTTTTAATTTGAAATTTTTTTAAAATTTATTGGTATACACGTATCCAGGGTGCTCTTTATTGAAAATACCTTCTAAAATTTAATATTGTTTATGTTTTTTAATAGGCATGAGTTAAAATTGTAGAAAAAAATGTAAAAAAACACCAAGAGAAAAATCGATTTTTTTTTCGATTTTTGTATTTTTAATGCGAACGCCCTGTCTAAGACAGGGCCATGAAATCGTGGGAATTGATGGCTTATGTGAGCCCTAATCAAACTGCAAAGAAAAATTTTAAAATATCTCTCGGTGTTTGTACAGAGTACTCCGAAAAACCGTATTTTTGCTATGTTTGAAGCTATTTTGTGAACGCTCTGTATAAGTTATGACCGTGAAACTTGGTATTTGGGGTTTTCGGGTATGGTAAATACGACTGTGCTTTTCATTTTTTCCTAAAAAAATGCCTAATGTACTTTTGCAGTTTTTTGATCGTAGTAGGTCATGGAAAAGACGAATCAGAAAAAAATTCGGAGCACTATGCTATTACAACGTATACCAAATATGACTAAACTAGTTTGGTAAATATTCAATAAAGTCCACATATTTTCTCCAACTTTAACACCCTGTAACTTTTCGATGAAGCCTTAAAAGGATGTAGTTTATTCGAAAAAGTGCGGTTATTTTTTGAATATCTATCACCTGTTAAAGTCCTGCTACAAAAAACTTATTCACCCTGTATATTATGAGGCGTGCAGCGTCCGAAGATATCATTTCCCTTCCGCCCGTCGGACCAATTCTGGTTGTCGCAAAAACTATATCTTTGAATCAATGAATGGAAGAGCCCAGCAAAGAGGCATCATGGCCGACGGGTGGTGGGGGAAAAACGTTTTATATTTTTAAAGACTGTGCTCAGTAGCAGGAAACAGCAGCAATTACCTGGTGTTCAAAATGATATCTTCGGACTGCACGCCTCATATAATTTCGATCGAACTTCAGGTAAGTTCTTTTGATCGTCCAATTTTACGGTTATAAATCAATAAGTGACGTCATTATCTAATCTCATTGCGACGCATATGCCAAATTGTTATACAGATGAATTTCAGAAAATTCTATAGATTTTCTGGAGAATGTCATCTGACAAAATCCGGATAACTACACAAACATTCACGAATTAAGTATTCCATAAGAAATTTCAGATTTTACTTGACTTTAAAAACGAGCCTTATTTGTTAAAATACCCATGAAACTTTCGATGGTTTTCCGGGGCTATTCGTCGACTTTTACGCGTGTATATCTACTACCCTCGAGATTATTGACGAGATATTATAATATTAATATTGACCGCAGTAGCCGGATTGCAGGTATGAAATTGGGCCGGGGGCGAAGTTACTTGGTTTTTATTTTGGTTCAAAAGGGAATGCTCGGACTTCTTCCTGCCGGTGGAAAAACTACATATCCCCATAAAATTAAATCAGATGATTTTGACAAATTACAGAAATTAAATAAACTTTGCACGAAATACGGCAAGATTTTTGAACATCGAAAATTTGGGAAACATTTTTTATAATAAGCTTTTAAGACGGTATTATCTACACTTGTCAATTTCTTCGTCAATAAATTGTACAATAAATTGTGCAAGTTAAATTGTAGGTGTAAAACAGAAATTGTCGTCAATTTACCTTAAATTTCTTTGTCAATTTCTTGGCCAATAAATTGACGCAAGTTCGAAAATATTGTGGCAAGTTTGGGTATTTCTTGGTATTTTCTGTGTTCGGGCCTAAATACAGGGTGTCTACAACCTGGAAAACCTGGAAATGTCAGGGAATTATTTTTGGTCGGGGAAATCAGGGAAAAGTCAGGGAAATCTATCAAATAACCTGGAAATTTGTGGTTTAATAGATATAAAAATAGGAAATCTTTAATTCTTACAAAAACTAATCAAAATTATATCTTATATTCATTTTGATTCTACTCCACAGAGATCACATTATGTTATTTATTTATATGTTATCCCTGTGCTTCTAACTCCAAAGATAATGTAACTAAATAAGATTTTACGAAGCTATATATTTTTGTTTTGAAGGTGTTTATTTTTTATACGTTTTATTTTTATTTTGGAGAATGTGTCAAAGATATTTGTTTGTTTTATACCTGATTTTATATTTTTACAATAAATCTTGTATCTTATTTTTTACAGGGTGGCTCATTATAAATGGACACCCCTCCTTAACTTGCTAGTTTTTGAGGTTAGAAAAAAGTTTTTTTTTGCAAAAGTTATAGTTACTAATACAAAGTTTTTTGTGACACTATTGGACCTTATACGGTGTGTTCTAGAAAGCCGTGGCAGACATAACTTATGTTTCTTTAAATGGAACATCTTGTATATTTTTGTTATATGTTCGCTTCAACCGTTCGTTCAGAACTAAGCCTTTTTTGAGGGATTACTCCTTGGGTGACTTGGGTCATAGGCTGCCATGAAAGACAAATGCCAAATTATAGTAATAGCTGACAGTTTGCATGTATATT
Source organism: Pseudeuparius sepicola (assembly GCA_963920635.1). Classification (NCBI taxonomy): domain Eukaryota; kingdom Metazoa; phylum Arthropoda; class Insecta; order Coleoptera; family Anthribidae; genus Pseudeuparius; species Pseudeuparius sepicola. The sequence goes on along the minus strand of OY987301.1, from coordinate 56,825,195 downwards.
CATGCTTTGGAAAACAAAATGGGCTCTTTTAAGATTTCAGGGAAAATGAAGGAGAGAAATTGAGAGAAATAAGAAATTTTAAATAGTAACATAGGTAATAAACTTCGTCAGATTTATTGTTTGTAATTTAATTTTTATTGTAAACGACAATGACATTTAGAAAAAGGATATATTTTTATATGTTTTTGTGGGGTTATTTAAAAAACAGAATTTATTATGACAGACCGAAAAATGTAGAAACACTGAAAGGTAGAATTCGGGAAGATATCCACATGTTAAATACTGAACACAGCAATTTTATTGTTGCCCCAATAAACAGAAACTTAGTAGCAAATATCAATAAATTCATAAGTATATCCTTTTTCTAAATGTTATTGTCGTTTTCAATAAAAATTAAATTTCGAACAATAAATCCAACGAAATTTATTACTTTTACTTACTATTTAAAATTTCTCATTTCCCTCAATTTCCATTCTTAATTTTCTCTGAAAACTTAAAATAGCCCATTTTGTTTTCCAAAGCGTTAATATACTTGCAAACTGTCAATAATTGTTACTATAATTTGGCCTTTGTCTTCCATGGCAACCTATGACCCAAGGAGTAATACCTCACAAAAAAGGCTGTTCTGAACGAACGGTTGGAGTGAACATATACCATATAATATATGCTTCATTGAAATCGGAAAAACGAGTAGAAAATATACAAGGCGTTCCATTTAAAAAAACAAAAGTTATGTTTGCCACGGCTTTCTAGAACACACTGTATAAGGTCCAATAGCGTCACAAAAAACGTTGTATTAGTATCTAAAACTTTTGTAACAAAACTTTTTTTTCTAACCACAGACACTAGCAAGGGGGTGTCAATGTATACTGTACTTTATTAACCCCGTTAGCAACAGTTTCTGCCAAAAAGTTGAAATTCCAAGCCACTTTATAACTTTCTTCCAAAAACATAATAGGACATAATTTGCACATTTATTTAATTAATGTCAGATGACATCACTAAAACTAATAGTCCGCTTTTGAATTTTTTTGTTAGTAAGCACGATCGTTCAGAGTAATTTCATCCTCTTCTATTTTATTTACATTCACATATTTATCTCAGTAGGTAGGTATTAGTCAGGGAATTTTTTGCTTTCTGGTCAGGGAAAACCTGGAAAAGTCAGGGAATTTTAAAAACTCGATTTAGTAGACACCCTGAAATACCAATTTCAGTTACTTTTAAAATTTTTTATGGGAAATGAGATTAGGTATGCTCCAGTTCACTCAGTATTCGCATTTACTAATTTATAACTATCGTTTATTAGATTTTTGCGTGTGATTTGAGCAATTCACGAAGTTATTTACTTATTAATGTTTGCATATTTGTGCTTTTTTGTTGGTAGTATTGAAATTGCACAATAAATTGACCAATTTATTGATGGTGTAAAGCGTACCAGTGTATCTATAATTTCTTGGCCAATTTATTGTGCAATTTATTGGCCAAGAAATTAACAAGTGTAAAACCAGCTTTAGATATTTCCAGAAATAAGTGGCGTTTTGGATGTTTTTTTGTTATATGTCAAATTTGACAATTGCGACAAGTCTTGTTCTACAAACAAACAATTTTCCATTATGAGGCAGATTTTATTTGTCACTCTGTATTACTATTTCATTCACAATCATATTTGCTTGTTTGGAAATATTCACAGAGATTTTTTTTTATTGTTTTCATCGAATATAATAAATAAAGATAATGTATTTAAGTATGTACGAGTAAGTTAGTAAAGTACGTAGACAAATTTTCACGGGGGATGGCCCGATTAATTAAAAAAGTTCATAGAAATGATATGTATCCTAAACGGCACCTTTTTCGAAATAAAGCGAGTTGAAATTTAAGCAAAAATTCTCCATTTTCCAATTCTGCATATACCAAATTGTTTCTGGAAAATATTGAAGACAATTAATATTTTGTACTTTTAAAATTTGTACACCTTGTGTTTCGAAAACGAGGACGTTTAAGATCCATGTTTATATTATAAACTTTCATTCTTAGAATTATTGATGGGACCATCGTCTTTTAATGTTTGTCTATAGTACCTAATCGTGGTTTATATTTTCCAGTTTCCCTAGGTAAAATTTGCATCGCTAGTTTTTTTGTAAAATTTTCATCAGAAAATAACTCGAGGAAAAATCACGAGACCGATGCTCGATGACCAATCGATATTTTATCAACAATTATCAAGTTACCTCAAATTTGTTGATGTTTCATCCTAAAATTGCACGTAATGTGCAAACTGTTTCCACAAAACTTTTTTGTGTAACGCTCTGAAACTGGCATTCAGGGGTTTTCTGCAGTTGTCGGGGTTCACTGTTTACAAACGAAACGTTAGGAGCAAACGCCATCGCAGCCAGCATCTTCAATGGTATTTTGCTATGTGTTCGATTGCAATTGATCAGTTGCTCGACCGAAACATCAGCTGGTTCAACAAGAGCACTGATCAGTTGCGATCGACCATATACCAGTCCAACATAAGCCTGATAATTTCTTCTAGAACGAATGCGTGGGTAACCGTTTTTGATGGCTCGTGAACGAGACCTGAGGAGGCGGTGACAACCTTGGAGGCGGCGGTGGGAGAAGCCATAGTGGGAATTTGGCAAATGGTGGGGACTATTGCGGCTTCTTCTAGCTATATCAAAGTTTACAGATTATTCTGTAAACTTTGGCTATATCGTAAAGGCGGGGAATTCTGGAGACGGAACTGTGTGGTGGCGAATCGACTGGAGATTCGGATGACTAATTCAGATATATCATTTCAATGAGAGCCGAACGGATATCATAATATTTGTAAACATTTATATTTTGGCAAGTTTGACTTTTAGGAAACTACTTTCTAGCATAGTGAAGCTTTTCCAGCGAAATAAAATGTATAGGGAAAGAACACCCAAGAGTACGCACTTAATATTTAAAGTTAAATAAATCGACAACAATAAGTAATACAGATTTATTCGACACAGTATAAATTCCTTATAACGTTTAAGAATATGTAATGCAAATCAATATTTTTTTTATAATTATCGACATGAGATATAGTACATCTTTAATAAAAAAACAGTTTGCGTACTCTTAGGAACAAGAGCTCGAAAGAGTACGCAGTGCTGGGTTTAAGAGTACGCGCTAAAAAAAATTCAAATAACAACAATATAGTATTCTTGACATAAGTCACATATAATAAAGACCCATGTCTGAGGTAGTTGGTACAGTCCAAAGTCTATAGACTTTGGGTACAGTCTTCGTGCCACCATGCACCTCATGAATCACACTTAATCCATTCTGAAATGCTCTAGTGTTCCCTGCAGAGAGAACAAAGAATATCGTATTGAGATTTTCTAGTTTTTTCAACAAGTGGCAGCCCCTTTTTAATTCCTTTTTTAATAGACCTGTTTGTGCGCGCGTACTCTTTGCATGCGTACTCTTGCGGACATGTCAGAGATGATTGAATAATCTATTTAATTAAAACAGGCAACCATAATTACACATCGTAAGCTGTGCGAAACATGCCTATCTAAAGCCTTTTTATGATGCACAGTCGAACAATATAGTTAAGCATTCACAGGGTAATATACTCTTTATAGCAAAGATGCCAACAAAATTATAAAAGTGTGTATAAAATTGGTTAATTGCCTGTAATTCGTCGAATCTTTTACGGAGCACCACGCGACTATAATCAAAACTTGTTGTCAATTGAAGGCGTCTACACTGAATAGCGACCTCTATCCGAATAGCATTGGAACTAATAAAAAATACCAGTGCGTACTCTTAGGGGCTGCGTACTCTTAGGTGACCTAACCCTACTCTGTGCACATAGCAAGCAACCATTTAAGATGCTGGCTGCGATAACCAGCGACACATTTGGGAACAATCAACACCGACAACGTGCTTGAAAACAACTACCATATTATGTATAACCCCCAATTTCTAGTAATCGAGATGTATGTGTTTGATATTTTGAGCACCTCATATATTTGATCTTACAAAAACGTCGGTAAATTGAAATGGTTGTGGTCTTGTTGGACTAACTTGTATACGGGTATAAGCGGTGTATATGTTTTAGCTACTAAACCTACATTGTATTACTACACAATGTAGGTACCTAACGAAATTATAGTGATTCACTGATAAACAGTGTAATGTGAATTGTGTTCTTCTCCATGTATCCCAATAACCGCTACAGTATGAAAGAAAAATTTTGTACGGCGCGTTTTTTTTTTATAATTCTAGCTGTATCGAATATATATCACTTAGTTTTTGCCGGCATTCCTACAATTATATCATCATTTTCGGCAGTATACGTGTCGAAAGTTCGGCAAAATGAAACATCCTTTAAATCCATACTGGGTCAACCAATGTCTGTCTAGCTGGTAACGCTGCTGGGGTTTCTTCCAGGCCGGCGTCGGGACGCCCGGCGGCTACCGCGCGACGCCGGTGTCGCCACCGCCGAGCCCGGCCGCCTGTCAGCCGAGCACCATGCACATGGCCAGTTTGATGACGCCGTCGGCGTCAGCGGCGCGCCGTCACCTCGACGAGATGGGCGTCGTGGCGCCGTCGGCGCCGCCGCCGTCGCTGTCGCTGTGTGCGCCTGCCGCGTTGAAACTGGCAGACCGGAACTGGCGGCCCTGCGGATGGCACAATAGGAGAAAACTAGTTTCGGAAGTTTTGACGTACGGAGTTTTGACATAGGGAATTGCAAATAGTTTTTGGCCAATGTTGTAAAAAAAGACAAGTGATACTAACTCCAAATTTGGTGCACTGCTTCAGAGTGCGAGTTCACATAGATGGATTTATCAAACTAGACCTGCGAACATTTTTTTACGAAAAGAGTAATTTCATGTAACGTGAGTCAAGATATTTTTAATTTATGAGAACAGAACAATCGTTTTTTAACGAACAAAAGTGTATTAATACTTCTAAGTTCGCTCGTCAAAATGTCTCCATAATTATTAGTGGCTTTTGAAACGAGTTAACTATACAAGTTTTCCGTCGACAAATGTATCAAATTTGGATTTTAATTTTTTTAGTAGAACTAGTTTTTTTTTATAGTAGCACCACAGATAACGTACGTTTATAAAATTTGAACCATATGGAATACAACATGTTAACTTCATCCACAATCGGTATGTTAATCTGGCAGTGCTAAAGGTGTCGTCTATCGAACAGTGTGTAAAAATATATACATAATAAGAAATCGAATAAGCATAAGAGAGATGAGTATGAAGGTGGTTGCGACTACTTCCTAAGTGCACGACCACACATAAGGCGGATTGTGACAGCTTTGAAAGGCGTATTGCGTATAGTCAAAGATCATGTATAGTGGAAACATTGAAAAGTCGAACTTCATAGAAACAGATATAAAAATGTCAATTTCTACATTATTTTTATGTGAAAATTCACAACTCAAATTTCGGATTTTGCAAAATAAACGTGCAGTGTGGATAAATGAAATAAACCTAATCAGGGAAACACTTGGTGAATTCCATCATCTGTACAAAAATAATTTTGGGAATCTCGACCCAAAGATTGTCTAAAACACCTCGGTCGTGGTGATGTTCATGAGTATGTCCCATAGGGGTTTGCGACTAAAAACTTCACTAATTAGCATTTCGCGATCCATATTGTTTATTACTAAGTAGGTATATAAGAACACAACGCTCTATTTTCGAGGTTAAATACGCGCCAATACGCCGGAAAATGTCAAACTGACTTAAACGCTCCGCTACCAGCGAGCAAACACGCTTTACTCTCCGGTCCGCCGTCCGCCTTTTGTGTGGCCGTGCACTAACGCAATCGAAGCGTTTGAACCCATCGCGGTGGATATAGGCACTAACCGCAAGTAAGTTCTCCCTACTAAGCGATTAGGTATGGAATCCCTCAGTGAAGGCATGGCGCCGCCTCTACTTTCCAATTTGCCCATGCTTCACCCCACCACCTCCCACTACTTAATTCCCTGCCCTGGTTGTAATATTGTATTTCAAGTGGTAGCATCGTTGTATTTAAAGCTGTCCCTTTTTTACTTATCTGATTTCTCATTATGGATATATTGGTACACATTGTTCATCAGACGACGCGACGTCTCTAGAACTGTCAGGTCAGTATTATCTGTTATCAACACACTATTATCTTGACTTTGTATTGAGACCAACCCGGCATACAGCATACAGAGCACGCTTTCAATCCATGAATAGGTATATTGTATTGGATACTCTAGAATGTCACGTTTACTGAAATATTTAATATCAAAAGCGATGATTCTTGTGAATCAAGTAGTCCCACGAACCGAATCGTTTTTCAAAAAAGTAACAAACCTGCGACCACCTACGAGAGTACATGAAAAAATATATTTTGTAATAAAATCGCTTGCAGGACGTAGCAAGGTACTACCTAGATAGGTAGAAATTGAAATAAAAGTTTTATTTCCTTCCGACTTTGAAAGTGTAAAAAATGTGGCCTTGTTGATGCGATGTCATCAGTCTCAAATATTGTTGTTTTTTCTTTAAACATCTCTTAAATATCTAAGCTAAGTTCAAATTGTATGGACGTTAAGTTTGTTTATTGTAATACAAAAGGTTTATTAGGGCAGCCACCGCATTTTTCACTTATTTTGCGTTCCACAGGAACGTGCCAATTTTGGGGAGTTAGGTAGCGCTGAAATAGAAAACGGCATCCATAACCATATAAAATAAGATGCAATATAAAAAAACTCAAATTGGGCAAAATTATTATTAGTAGCAGTCATTGAAAGAAATAGAAAAAACTTTTAAATTGAACATCGATGGCACTGAGAAGGTTCATGCAAACCTTTGCAATGCTATCATTTTCAATATAAAAAAGTTCATCCGTCTCTTACAATAAACATGATACGGTTACACTAGTTCAGTCAAATGGTACACAAGGAGGATGCGAAGTGGAAAGTTTTGGTGTAATTGTTTTTAGTAGTTTATTTCATGTTATTTGAGGTGCTGAACACGAATCTAATCTGAAGTTGTCCAACAAAAATGTCCACGGCAAATATGAGAAATCATAAACACTAAAAATAATGTTTTTTTAACGATTTACAGCTTATAACTTGCAAAGCAAGCTATTTACGCAAAAAATGGTCCCATAGTAAAATAAACAGGAGAAAATTATCTACAATTTAACTGTCTTAAAAATTTTTTGTACGTCGTAAGGATTCCACGCAAAAGAGAAAAGAGTGTTGAAATGATAGAAATAGGGAAATAAGTAGTGCAACTTTCCCTTTAACTCAATAATTGTTAACTTCGTTATGAATTAAATTCTGCATAATATTTTACCCTGTGAAGCTGGGAATGTTTTGACTTCGAGAAGAGTCATCATTTCCACGTAAAAAACATATTCTTGGTCAATATCGATATCGCAAGCTGTTTGCGAGATATTCGTCTCTGAACGTAGAAACACCGAAAAAATTCCAAATTTCGAAAATGCAACGCAATTTATTCAAAATACAAAATGTTTTTTGAATTTTACTTCAATTTTACTTAAGTAACATTTTAAATTCTAAATGCTCTTCGGTAGGTTTTAAGAAGGTTTTATTGGATCTTTGATAAGCAAAAGTGTCTTATTAATGTCTTAATAAATAACATTAACTCTTAAAGACGAAAATGATTTATTAACGTGTCTTATAGTTTTCTCAAAGACTAGGGCATAAGACTATTTTATTTTTAAGGGATTTTGCACTTAGGTATGTTTTATTAATGGTATGCTTCGAGGTCTCCATAAGAATTTTTACTCTTAAAACGCTCTTAAATTTAGTGAGGTTTTAATAAACCGCAAGGAAGTGTCAAAAGTCTTACAATGTTCTTAAGATTTAGTCTTATAGCATTCTTCAAGAATAATTCTTAAGATTACTAGCACTGAGTAATTTTGTTCTTGTTAGAGGTAATTATAAAACAACAAATAAAACAATCTTGAGCTTACCTTGAATGAGACAAAAGCAAGTATATATTAAGACAAGACACCCTTAAATCAGTAGTAATAGGACTGTATTATCTAATTAAAGTGAACCATAAAACTTTTTAATCTGTATTTATTATTTATTATTTGTGCGCGCACATTTTAAAAGGCATTATACTATAGGGCATAGGGCAGAAGCACAGTAAGATGCCGCACACTAGGTGGGAAGTGGGAAATAATACTTATAAGTGGTGCGCCTGACGACGCATGCTAGAAGACTAAGATAAGATATATTAGTCCTATAATACTCTAGAACAAGACTAGTAGCTCCTAATGAGGTATAAATTGTCTTACGTAAGACTATTTTATCTTTGTAAAATCAAATATGATTTAAGATTGTATACACCAATAGTAAGTACATTTGTATTTAAGCTTAACTTAGTCTCGAAGGCATAAGTGGCTTTTGACTTATTATGTAATTTCTCAATACCATAAAGAATTTATGCAAAATCCGCCATATTTTTTTAATGTATGAGGAAGATCTTTATACAGCCTTGTGAAATATTTTGTAGATTAATGACATATTTCATCTTAAAATGATAGTAAAATGTTAACATTAGTTAATTATTAATAAGAGGAAGCAATTTGAGTGGTTTTCAAATACAAATATGCATCTTTGCAAAAATATTATTTTAAGAAGCACGCAATGTTGTAAACGAATTTGTTGAGTTGGCGAGGCGCATTGATTCTTCAGGGCTATCATGTAACATTTAATCAGTGTACTGGTGAGCGTTTGGATTTTTAGTCTATCGTATACACAGATTTCCGTTAAAACTATACTTAAGTCTGTATTTTTGTAAAGAATATATTACGATAATCTATCAACATGGTGGATATACATTCCATGAGGCAGTTATCAATATGTTAAGTAAAATAAATCTAAAAGATAAAATAATAAAATAAAACTAAAAGCAGTAATACAAGTCACCTTTAAGACTAAGCTATCACTATTACATACAAGTACTCTTAAGGCCTTATTGATGTCTCAAACATATTCTTAAATGTAACTTGAAGAATACTGTGAGGGAATTTACATAAGGGTAAAAGGTTTTAAGCGTTATTTTATTTTTGCTCCTGAAGAGCATCATAAGGTTCTCCACTTTTGATTTAAGAAAGTCTTATGAAGGTCTGCAGGAGATTAATAAGATATTAAGGTTTTAAGAGATACTTCAAAAATTAGACTTGTACATATCTTGAAGACACTAATAAAACTTAAATTGTTACTTGGGCAGGTATTATGAAAATGTCCCCCGTTTACCTCAAGTACCACCAGTTGCCCTCTGGCGGATGGGACACCCTGTATATTCGATATGAATTTTCGGGCTGAAAATTGCGAACTTTCTCAAAAAATTTCCGGAAAATATAAAATAAACGAATATTCGTTTTTCCAGAACCGAATATTTCCAAAATATTCTCAATATATTGCAAAGTTCGAATTGAAATATTGTGAGGGCTCGTATACATAAATACATAAAAATTGTACAGAAATTCACGTCTTTTATTAGCCTATAGAATAACATTTACCTACATGAAATAAAAATTATAAATTAATGGTGTTTTTTTGCTGTTTTAAAAAAATTACTGAAGTTCCTCCATGTTTCAATATTCTTGCGTGGAAACCATAAGACTTACAAAAAAATGTTAAGAGAGTTAAATTGTAGACAATTTTCTTCTCTTTATTTTACTACAGAATCTCTTTTTGCGTAAGTAGCTTGAATTGCCAAAACACTATTTTTAGTGGTTTTATTGATCATTTCTCATATTTGCCGGGAAAATTTTTGTTGGACAACTTCAGATTCGTGTTCAGTACCCCAAAGAACATAAAATAAACGACTAAAAAGAATTACACCAAAACTTTCCACTTTAAACTACCGTTTGACTGAACTATACTAATATTTTTACAGACTTTGAGTTTTTTTATATTGGGCTTTACAAGTTGGACATGGATGGCGGTTTCCTTTTCACGGTCCCTAGGTATCCAAATTTGCCACGTTTTTGTTTCTTTCTTTTTTATATAGGGCGCAAAATAGGCGAGAAAATCGTATTGGCAGACATAACAAAATAATCTTGTGTATTAAGTTTAATAACAAACATCGAACCATTTTTAATGAAAAAATATCTTTGTTAGTCCATTTCCTTATCAAAAATAAAAAAGATTCATAATCAAATCGCGTGCCTCCTAGGTGCAGGTACTTTCATATTTGCGCGCAGGTACACAAGTATGCAGCCAGGTGTACTGGATGCCCTCGGCCGCGAGCCATTTTCATTTTAGATGACAAAACTGTGGTAAATGCTCAATGTTATTCACGAACGTCCAATTTACACTGAAAGTTTGTGTTTATTTATATATAGATTGTTGCCAAGGAAATAGTCATAAATTGCAAGAGCTTCTAATGGAGATAAATCGAATCGATTTTTGAGAAATTTAACAGAATAGTTTTATGACTGTCAATTTTGTGAACGATATTTTACAACCAGCACCAACTCAAAAACTTTGTGTACCATCGCCTTACTTTCAAAACACAACGTCCAATCAACCCATGCCTGTTAACATTCATATTTCTGGTCTGCAGCTTCTATAAGATTTCAGTGGTGATCGCAAACTACAGGGTGATTCAGTCGCGATGTAAAAAAAAATATAACCAGAAAAATTTTTTTTTGCGTGGGGCAAATCTACCTTAGTACCCCAGTAACTCGGCACTCCGGTATGCTATGTTGCCGCTTGTGCACACCGCGCAGTTACGGCTTACCATTAACGAGCCTATTCGCCGCCGACAGCTGTTCGGGTGACCGACCCAGCGGAGCAGCCCGGACGGCCGACGCGCGGCTCGGGGCAATCACCAGTAATGCAGAGTCGAAGACTAAGGAAAGAATTCGCTTCTCTCGCCGTTTCGCAGCCGCTGTCGCCGGACTCTACTCACAGTACGCACTCTTGTATACTTTGTTGCTTGGTGTACGATACTATAAGTATAATCGGGTTGCTACACGAGAAAATTACTACCGGAACAATCTTATGGAAATATCTCATTATGGAGTCGCAGTTTTATTATACGCCACTAGCCAGGCTTATTACTATATCATAACAGATTTCTTATATACGCTAGGGGGCGCTAAGTTCTGACGCTCACGAATAGAATAAACTTGTATGTGTAGTCAAATTGTTGGTGGCATTTTTGAAGGACTCGTCTAAACAGTACGAACAGGTAATGCACAGTTTTAATTGATGCTCAAAATTTTTGGGCATTCGGTAATAGTAGAGCAAAGGGGACCCCAGGGCGAAAGTGATGTCACAAGATCTCCGCCAAGGTAGGAAATTTGAAAATAGCCTCGACCTGCGGTTCGTTGAGCTGACCATGAACTTTAAGATGTCACCTTGAGCTAGCCTTGACCTTAAGGTCAATGACGTTCACCTAGAGGCTAATGATCTCTAAGGGGTGACCTTGATCAAAAGGTTGATGGCCTGTAAGGGATCACCTTAACCTGAAGGTCAATGATCTCCTGGAGGGTCACCTTGACACGTGGCAGGATATTCACCTTGAGACTTATTACAATTACGTTTACGTAGACAACTGCGTGTATAGGGTGTCCCAGTTAGTGTGATAAACCCGATTTTCTCGGTAATTTTAAAGATAAATTCATGGTTCGAAAACCAGACTTGTGTAGAATTTTCCGAGGAATTTGAATGTGACGTCAAACTTAAAACACCGGGTGTTGTTAAAAAGTTATTTCTTGTATTGGTTTGACCTTGCCGCGAAATCTTGGCCTACTGCGATTTTTTAAACGGGTGCGTTTTACAAAAAAAAACATATTATGCTTTATTTTCTTTAAATTCTGACACCACAGCGTTAATCAGAACACACAGAAACCCCCACGTACTAAATTTGAACAAAAAATATAAGGGAGTTCCATTCTGCAGGGTGTCAAAGTCGAGCAAAATAGGAATTTTAAGGGCTTCTGGCGAGTCAAGTGTTGATGTGCAAAGATCCAATAATACATATACAAGGTGTTCTCCTCTGTGCCAACTCAAAGTGCAGAATTTTTTTGAAACTTTTAAAGGGTCAAAATCGAGTATATTATAACCACAGCAAACACTATAAACGAACTAAGTCTAAAAAATACAGAAGCCTGCCAGTAAGTCCATATGAGTAGGTGGCTGTAGGCAGTAGGGGTCCTGATTATCGTTCAACTGTTTCGAAGTAATTCCATGGACACTTGGCTCGCCAGATGCCTTTAAAATTCCTATATTGCTCAACTTTGACACCCTGCACAATGGAACCCCCTATATATTTTTTGTTCAAATTTGGTACGTGGGGGTTTCGGTGTGTCCTGATTAACGCTGTGGTGTCAGATTTTAAATTAAAAATGACTAATATGGTTCTTTCAAAAAAGCACCCCGTTAAAAAATCGCAGTAGGCCAGGATTGCGCAGCAAGCTCAAACCAATACTTCGCAAATGATGAGCTTTCATGGCACCCGTTCAATTCCCCCAGCCTACTTGGATTTTCCTACTTAGATTTTTACACACTGTAGTGTGTAAAAAGGTTATCTTCCTGCTAAACTAACCTTGCTCAACCAGGCGCGGTCATATCCATTTTCGAAGGGGGGGGGGGGGCATACCTGGGTATGTACTCCTTTAGGCGGTTTTAGATACCTACTCTAACAATAGAACTTCAAAAAAGCAAAATCACAAAAAAATATATTCCTCACAAAAATAACAAAAAAAAAATATTTTAAATAAAAATTATGTAAACAAGTTATTTGCATGTGCGTTGGTTATAATATACAGTGTATCTACGGATTGAGTTCATATAAGGTGTAAATAACAACAAAATTTCGAGTTGAAATTTGAGCTTCTGGGCACCAGCCCTGCTTGGTTTGAAACTAATTTGTGACATAATTTTACTTTCGAAAAATCACGTATATTTATGCCTTGGAAATTATGAAGATACTAATTTTCCACCTCAGTAAAGTGCCCTTTTTGTAGGTTTGACGGCAAAATGTTATTAAGGAAACTTGTTTAGAATGAAAAAATGAGTAGGTTTGTGAAATTTCGAAAGTCTAGGCCTACTTAGATTTTTTGTCATTTTCCACTTTTTTTTTAGAAAAGTGCATTTTGTGTAGTTTTCGCATCAAACTGTTATTAAGAAAACTTGTTGTCCTTGTTGACAATGAAAAACTGGATAGGTGTGAAAAATTTGAAAAGCCTGGGACGACTTTGATTTTTTCTGCTAAAAAATTAAAATGCACAAAAATCAAACTATATAGACACCTAGCCTGTTAGAATTTTTTACACATATCCAGTTTTTCATTGTGAACAAATTTTCTTAATAACATTTTGATGTGAAAACTACACAAAATGCACTTTTCTAAAATTGAATTATTGACAATAATCCACTGGTGCCACTTGTAGCCTTCGAAAAGCCCCAAATTCATATTAATCGTTGTAGGAGGGGGTGTTAATTTTCCGTTTCCGTTTCGGGCCATGCGTCATGCGTCGGTTTGTGGCCAAGTAAGCTACCACTCATTTAGGCATTTTGCCGATTTTCAATAAACTCCTTAAGAACATCCTCTGGGGATTTGCTTTTGTGCTTCCCTCAACGTACTGTAGGATTAGACGAGGTGTTTCGTACTGAGAAGTATAGGAGTTCGTTTTTTACCATCAAAGGCCCATCCACCTACGGTAAGTCAGACCACGTGCTGCTCATCACTTTTGCTAGCTTTTCTCGGACTCGCTGGTAATTTAAATTTCTTTGTAGGCCTTCTTCTTATTGGAGTTTCTCCAAGAGTTACCTACATAAGTGATCGTCCACCGCTGGATATTTGGCAAGTCCGATCCATTTTATTTAGTAAAAACTTGTTTATTGCTGCCCGCAGACTTACCTTCGGGAATTTAAAATGTATATTTAAATATATAACATATACCTACTAGCATAAATTTGGCTATTTTGTGAACTACATAATATAGTACTATGTACTACTATGTAGTTAAATAAACATACATAATTTAAAAATATATCCTGTAAAGACATCAAACATTCGAATTATAAAAGAAAAATACCAGCTTACACTGTTAATTTGAAAATAAGGTGTGAACGTCAGGTACATAATAATATGTTTCTAACGACGTAAAGTAATGCCATCGAAAATCAAGTCAATTCATAGGTATTGGACTTCCGCTACAATGGCCATTCATGCAGTTCCGGGGACCAACACCGATGTTACGCGGTTACGCCGTCCCCCTTCTGCACCTGACAGGAACCGTTTGGCTTTACACCATGTGCTGCCAGAATATTTATTAATTTACAAGTTTGGTCGAATCTATAGTTGCACCGCCTCCGGAGCCTTCCTTCGCCCGCCGATTCAAAGGAAACAGTAACGACACGTGGCACGTGGCGCCACCATTTTGTCGCCGGATGGAGCGGTCGCCGCAACCATTCGCCTCGGCAAGCGCAGACAGACTCCTCCAACTGTCAAAAAAAGTAGGTACTTACTTTCCTTTTGTTATCTGAATTTTAGTAAGCGGCACGTTTCAGTTTCGGACGCGAACCTTGCGCGTTGTCAACACTAATATTATGATCTCACATAGTAGATACATAGGTACTGAGAAATTCATTGCGTAATTTTGGGCATAATATTATCACGCTGTAATATAAAGTTTTAGTATCGACACGCTAGGCCGAGAAAGGTCAAACAACTATTTATGGATTGTGTAAAGATAAATACGTTTTTGACTTGCTATTTTTTAAAATTTGTGAGGCTTTAACATGAATTTTATTAGTTGAATATCGTCATATTAGCACATAAAAAGACCATAAATTATTTTTTTTATACTGATTTGTAACATTAACAGCCAATGAAAGAACCATGTACACTGTACAGGGTGTTTCCGTATATTTTGACTCAGCCCTATTTAGCCTTTATTTTTAGAGTCAGAAAAATACAAGTTAAATGAAATTTGTATGGTTTTTTCTGAAGAGATAGTATCTGAGATCATATGAAACAAATATATTACATTAATATTAATTAATATAGTCAAGATTCTCATGGAAAATGATTATTTATATTACACTGCACAGACCATTAAGTGAATTGCAGAAGAATAAAGACTATTTTGGAATTATGGGATGGTCTGATCAATCAGCTGAAGAAGCGAAAATAAAGATATTATTTTGGAAGAGTATTTTTTAACGTATGCAGGAATGAAAACAGAAAATTTTGTTTATAGCTTCACAGCGAACCAATAGTCCTCCATATAAAGAATAAACTGAAAAATCTAACACAACACATACCACAACTAGCCATGGACTGCGTTTCAAACCAAAAGGTACCAAATACTCTTGCTTGATTTTTAGACTCGCTTTTCTTAAGAAAATGTATGGAAATATGCCATGTGAACTTGTCAAATTAGAAGGACATAACAAACAAATATTTTATTTTATTTTGGATATTAAATTCGTTGCAACAGACACATTTGCATGTTTTTATTTTATAAAAGATTCTGCAACAATGCTGTTTTAACATTAAACCACTGTGTAAATTTGTTTCGTCGTGTGGCGCCAGTGGCGATCGCTTGAAACAGCGCTATGCACAGGTTTAATTAGAGTTGGTCCAGGTGTAAGATATCTGAAAGATAATACTGACCTAGAGTCATTTTTACAACTTATTCCGGTGGCATCTACAACTGGTGTATCTAATACTATCATAGAAAATGTTTCAAAATATGGCTTAGATATGAACAACGTTAGAGGTCGAGGTTATGATGGAGCAGTATCAATGAACGGCAAATTTAATGGAGTTCAAGCACTTATTCGGAAATCATATGCAACTGCTCTATACACTGTGTTCATTTGAAAAGAGTCCACCCTTAATATTTTTAAAACTACGAAAGAAATCAGAAATCGCCGGGACCCGTCAATTTTTGTTCGGAGGGGGAACTTCTTTGACGTACAGGTCATGTTGACAAATTCACCCCTGTAACCCCCACCACCCCTAACTTTAAAATTTCAAATGGGAATACCCCCTTTGTGATACATCATTTTAAAGCTGATGTTATTGCGAATAAAACTCATTTTTATTTTTTGAAATCCGATGATGTTTTAAGAAGTTATGGTTAAAAAACGGATTTTTCATAATTTAAAATAAATTAATTTTTACCCTAGATTTTCAACAGCATTGACATGAGGAAATAAAACAAACGTGTATAAAACCCCTCCCACAAAAATTGAGGATCTGAAGAACAGAATAACAGAAGAATGCCAACGTATTTCTCGCGACACATTTGTTAAAGTAAGAGCGGAATGTGAACAGAGATTGTACTACTGTCTAGCGACTAATGGAGCTCATTTTGAAAATTTAATAAAATAAGTAACCACACAATCGTTGTGTATTATTTTCCCATGTGGAATGTTGTTGAAAATCTAGGGTAAAAAGTAATTTATTTTAAACTATGAAAAAACCGTTTTTTACCCATAACTTCTCCAAACATCCTCGGATTTTAAACAATAAAAATGTGTTGTATTCGCAATAACATCAGCTTTAAAATGATGTATCACAAAGGGGGTATTCCCATTCGAAATTTTAAAGTTAGGGGTGGTGGGCGTTATAGGGGTGAATTTGTCAACATGACCTGTACGTCAAAGAAGTTCCCCCTCCGAACAAAAATTTACGGGTCCCGGCGATTTCTGATTTTTTTCGTACTTTTAAAAATATTAAGGGTGGACTGTTTTCAAATGAACACAATGTATATGCATTGCATTTCTCATTCTTTGAATTTACCTCTTTCAGATGCTAGCTAAATACAACTTATAAGAAACTGCATGGGAATTATAGAGAGTACTTACAATTTTTTTAATATGCCAAAAAGACAAAATATTCTGTCTACAATTATAGAGCAACTGCCGCCAGAATTGAAAACAAAAAGAGACAGGTTGAAACAAATATGTCAAACTTCAAAGACAAGATTCAGTCGCCGTAATGAAACAACTATTTGAGCCATAAATATAGATTTATTTCAAGCAGTTTTTCTTGCAAGCAACTGTGAAGAAGAGTTAAAGAAAGTAAGAACCAACGTTGATGTGAATTTTTCTAAAATATTTACAGAAACTGACAAAACCTACTATAAGCTTTTTGGGAATAATATACGAATGCCAAAGATCAGCGCTAAACAAAAAATGGAGCTAATTTTCAAACAAGTTGTAAGGAAGAGTATTATAAATTATCAGCGTTTATTCCATTTGCATACCTATACATACATATCTGCAAGATTGCAAATCACCCAATGACGTCTACGTATAAAATGTAATCAACCTCTAAACTAAGGTGACACCATAAAGGTCTTTAGCTTTTAGTCAAAGGTTACTTCAAATTGACCCTCATGTCAAGGTTAGCTCAAGGTGACCTCTTAAAGTTCATCAAATCGCGGGTCAAGGCCATTTTCAAATTTCCCGCCTTGGCGGCCTTCTTGTGACGTCACTTCTGCTCTGGAGTCCCCGTATACTACTGTAGATACATCGGTATTTACAAAATAAGAAAATGATTGACGCTGAAAATCAAAAAGCGTGTCAAAAAGTAAATAGATTAACTTAGACCGTGATGTTTTTATCGTCACAGCAGAATATATCGACATTTTTTAAGATTTCCGAGAAAGCGTGAAACTTACATCTAAGAATATGGCTGCGCACCAGCCTTGACGAGCGAGCTTACCAGCTGACGAAGGAAGCGCCGTTACCTAAGAATTGTAAGGCATTTCGCAAAAAAAAATGTTGACTCTAGAATTTTTTAAATTTCATATTCGTATTAAGCTCTTTTTCATCTGTGGTTAAAATTTTTTACATCGTGACTGAATCACCCTATATATGGTCTCACATGTGCATCAACTTCATCTTATTCAGCTTCCTCAAAATCCTCGGAAACTCATGGATCGAACTCACCGTGCACCTCCTGCTCTCCCCTACCTGTAGCTGGGACCCATCCGAGCCCCTCCTCGAACTCAGCGATTTTCCTCCGGTGCAGAAGCACCTGCAGATGATGCGCTTGAAGGCGAAGCGGAAGTCCTTGGAAAAAAGCGCGTAGATCAGCGGGTTGATGGCGCTGTTGCAGTAACCCAGCCAGAACAGGATAGAGAATACAAGAGGGTGGATGCATTGAGAGCAGAACGCGCGCACCAGGTACATGGTGAAGAATGGTAGCCAGCAGAAGATAAAGCCACCGACGATGATGCCGAGAGTTTTGGCTGCTTTGGTTTCCATGCGGAAGCGTTTGACCTGAGAACAAAGAAAGACAGATCGTAGATACATATAAACAAAGTTTAAAATATACCGATGTACCAACCTATTGACCAATGACCAGTTCTCTACCCCTTTCTATAGAAAAACATAAGATTCGAATTCTCACACCATTCTCCAACGCTCTTATCTCCTGTCAAGTATAACTAGATAGGAATAAATTTTAAAAAATTGTAGAGAAATTTCATAGTTTTATCGCTGCATTACTTGTTATATGATTATATGCATGTCAAAATGTCCACGTTCTTTCACAATTTTAAAATTTAGAGAATGGTGTGACTAATTTTTCACTTGACAGGGGATAGCTGTACCTAAGTAATTTATATACAAAATATAAATCTAATTAGGGGGTTGGGAAAAATTGTCCTCATATGTGTGCCTGTGCCTTTCTTCAATTTATGTATGCTCCACTAGTAAGCTAAAAGAGAATTCAATACTTCATAAATCCAATTATCTATTTTAAGCCTCTATACGTCGATGGACCCAATCCATTAACCCTCGTGGGCGCACAATGATTCTATCATCGACCCGATAACCAAAATTGAAAGGCAAAATTTATTAGCGCATCGGAGGCCTTTCTGACGCACCAGTAGATTGAAATTCAAAGGGAATGGACGTACACAGCGTCAATTTTTCCCTATACGATCGATAGTATTAAACATAAACATAGCCCCACAAACATTTACCACCAAATTAACGTATAAGGGTACATATGCCGGACCAATTCGGTCAATTGCCATATTGACAAATGCGAATTAATTTTCCCCCACTATCGCGATTTTTGCGAATACTATGTAAATATTAATTCGCCTTTTAGGATTGCAATATACATTAATATTGTTGAAATTGAAATTGTTCAGAATCGATCTAGCACCCAGTTCAATTCTGCAGGGTGTCAAAGTTGAGCAAAATAGGAATTTTAAAGGCATCTGGAGAGTCAAGTGTGCCATGGAGTCCTGTCAAAGCAGATGAATGATCAACAGGACTACTCAAAGTGTTGGTATGCAAAGATTCGATAGAAAAATGTACGGGGCCTTTTTCTCTGTTCAATCTCAAAATGCCGAATTTTTATTTAACTTTATACTGGTCAGGAATGCTCTGGAATCATTGAAAAACTATTAATAAACACAATAGTTATTTATGTACCAAGGCACTGAAGTTCAACTTTTTATGACTCATATGGAATTTAGTTGCCGAGGCCTCTGGAGGAGGCAAATAAACCACACGAGTCATAAAAAGAACTTCAATGCCGAGGTACATATTATTTTTTTTAAATCGGAAAAAAATGTTTTATTAGGCAAGAAAATAATCATACGGGATCGCCCGTCCATGAGCCAACCGCGCGCGGCGTTGCTTGACTTTGACGATCGCTCTACCTAGGTCAAGTATGATAAGACACGGCGCTTTCGAACAGAAAAACCAAACTGCTCCTTGTTGTGCAGCCTCCATAACAAATGTATTGATATTAAAACCTACTAAAATATTTATCCTGAAAGATTGCGCTGCTATAGGTAACAATTTCGCAATGTGTATGAAAAGATAAATGGGCCTTTATCGGCCGGATTTTGAATATTTGGTCACTTTTGACGGGCGATGGCTCCGCGTCTGACGTTTGATGTTTACATAATATCTAGCCAAGGCCTACTTATTGAAAAAATTGTACCATAATGGGCTACTTCAGTGCCGATTTCTGAGCCTTTAATGACGATTTTGGGGCACTTCACTGCCGATTTCAAGAAAGAGTAATTTATTTCTTTACATCATCCAACCAACAAATAAAAACAATTGAAATTGTTGGACTTTTTATCAATAAAGTCACTGTCTAAGATGATATATTTTCTGTGTGTGAAATTTTGCACCTACGTAAAGAGTTTTTTGTGGCCTATATTTTCGAAAACTTTTTTTTAATATACAGGGTGTCCAACTTTATTACTGTACAAATCAGTAAAATCTTCATTTTTGGAGATAATCGCCTAAACTTTTTTTTGTTTGAAAGGCCTTTAAAACCGCTTCTTTTGACGTTCCCTCCATTTTCAAAATGCAAATACAGAGCCTGCTGCGATTTTTTTATACTCCCGATTTTCACGAAAACAATTTAGCGACTTTATTATTTAAAATCTGACCCCATCGTGTTAATCAGAACACCCCAAAACCCCCATACACCAAATCTGAACAAAAAATATACAGGAGATCCACACAAAAGTAATTTATTTCTTTACAAAATGCCAACCAACAAATAAAAATAATTTAAATTATTGGACCTTTCTCAACAGTCACTGTCTAAGATTTTCTGTGCGTTTCCTATTATGGCACACCAGCTACCTTAACTGATATGGACTTACTGACTGGCAGGCTTTTGTATTTTTTAGATTTAGTTCGTTTGTAGTGTGTAGAGCGGTTTTGTTATACACGATTTTTTACCTCTACAAAGTTCCAAAAATTCAGTAATTTGAGATGGCACAGAAAAGGACACTCTGTATATTTTGTATTGGACCTTTGCACACCAACACCTTGAGTGGTCCTATTGACCATTCTCCTGTTTTGAGGGGATTCCATGGCACACTTGACTTGGCAGATGCCTTTAAAATTCCTAATTTGCTCAACTTTGACACCCTGCAGAGTGGAACTCCCTGTATATTTTTTATTCAAATTTGGTATAAAAGGGTTTTGGGATGTTCTGATTAACGCTGTGGGGTCAGATTTTAAATAAAAAAATCGCTAAATTGTTTTCGTGAAAATCGTGGGTATAAAAAAATCGCAGCCGGCCCTGTATTTGCATTTTGAAAATGGCAGAAACGTCAAAAGAAGCGGTTTTTGAAGGCCTTTCAAACAGAAAAAAGTTTAGGCCAAAAATGAAGATTTTACTGATTTGTACAGTAATAAAGTTGGACACCCTGTATGTACTCCGAAGCTCTGCACCCTGGGATGCTTTCGTCATTTTTGGAGTCTTATTTGTTATCATAGTAAGCTATAAAAAAGGCGAATCTTAAAATAATGCATAGGATTTCGCGAGCTTTCGGAGTACTATTCTTAAAAAAAAGTTTACGAAAATTGGCCGACCCCTCATAAAACAATGAATTGTCCCCACTTAAAGTGAAACACACTGTATAAATACAATTTCCAGTATAATATTACGTAATTTTCAGCTGCATAATTTAGAACGATGTATTAAAATCACATATATATTATATTCATGTTATCGCTTTCGTTTTTCCCCAGGGAATTTATCGCTACCAAAGGCATATGATTGGTTGTATTTTTAAAGAAGGATCTACCTTATCGGATACAAGCATTATGAGGAAATAATCTTTATAAAAGGATACGCTTTTAAGAAATTTAGCCCTTTGTTTGCGCTAATTATTTTTGAATAAAAAGTGTCGGAATAATGAAACAAATAAAAAAGTAAATAAAACGAACCTTGCTCTACGTAGGTACATTTTAAAACCACGACGAGGAAAATCGGTACATCGGGGGCGGAGCTATAAGCAATAATAAATGCCTCATTTTCATCATTGTTATGCTGTAATAGCACTGAAACTTCCTTCGCTCTTTTGAGAATTTTTTTTATTTATTAAGTGATTTTATGCAACATCGTTCTTTACTAACCCCCTTTAATGCATGATTACTCATTAATAAACGATTGTTCAAATCAAGTCGGCCGAGGCGCTATGTTTTAATTTTTCAATATATCTGTCACTTTATAGTTTCGCAGTTCTCAAAGGTGTTGTGGAATAATGGAAGTTGTAGAAAACTGTCTTAACTCGATCAGAAGCTTTAGAAAGTGCAAATATGGCATCCTCAAGTTTATTGAGGAAAAAAAGCAATGTCCTCTATCAGAAAACGTACGTAGAATTTATTTCGTGGTACAGATAGAAGCAAGTATAGCGCTACTCGGAAACAGTGTTGCTGGCATACTTCTCGAGCATGCATTGCAAAAAAGGCCTAATCGAAAATTCATGACCATAATATTCAATGCCTTAAAGAAACCTTAATCTTGATATATCTAACTTTTTTTTTATTTTTTTATACAACCAGGCGGGATAAATACATTTTCCATATTGCCCTTCGTTATAATGGTCTTTTTGTAACTACAGTGTGGATACAAACTGTGGAATATCGCTTATATTTCTTAAAATATTCCTCATATCAAAAACATGTTTTAATAAAAGTGTTAGGGGAAATTTTTATTATTGTACTACTAAAAAGGAAATAATTTCCCTAACACTTTTATAAAAACATGTTTTTGATATGAGGAATATTTTAAGAAATATAAGCAATATTCCACAATTTGTATCCACACTGTATCGGCGTTATTCTGCCTCGATACTCTTAGACCCTGGAGCAGATTTTTCAGTCTTTAAACGGCTTGGTGGTTGGAAATCCTCTGCTGTGGTAGAAGGTTACATTGAGAATTCCCTACAAAATAGAGTTGAAATTGCACGAACAATCTTATCTAAACCTGCTACAAACTCTACCGTCGCGAATGCCGAAATACCTTCTTTAATAAATGATTTAATCTTAAACTTAAATTCATAATAATAAATAGCTAGTTTTGTCCATAATAATGTCATACAACATACAACTACTGGTAATTCAGCTGTACCTACCTTCTATCAATTTTAGTAATTGTATTGTAATTCAATTTGTAGTTACTTAATGTAATTTTATGAAATAAACTGTAAAAAACATATTTTCTCTACTTTATTTAAAGCACACTCGACGGAAAAATATTGTAACTAACTCGTGTCTTAAACGGCTCTTAATGATCTCGAAAATTATAACG
The DNA here is from genome assembly GCA_963920635.1 of Pseudeuparius sepicola. NCBI lineage: Eukaryota > Metazoa > Arthropoda > Insecta > Coleoptera > Anthribidae > Pseudeuparius > Pseudeuparius sepicola. The sequence continues at coordinate 56,802,123 of OY987301.1, read as the reverse complement.
CTTTCCTTAGGCTCACGCGTTAAAATATCTCGATCATTAATTGGCCTTGTTGGTTGACTAACTATTAATGAACCTGGCATAGTTGCTTGTAGAAAAGAACATATATTATAGTGTTGACAGAAAACTTCATAAAGTGACTGATTTTCTGAATTCCAAGGTAGCGGCCATGGCTGAAAATTGTCCTCCTTTTGGGCTAATTTGTTTCTAAGCAAAAATTTCGAAATAATACAACCGATCCAAAACATCAATAAAACGGACCATAGTGAGGAAAATCGGTCTATAGGGAGCTTAACAATTATTTTCTTCTTTGATTGAGACTTAACCAAAATATTTATACTTTTTATTTAAGACAATTTATTAATAACGCCAAATAAATGTATTTAAAATGTGCTTGAACAATTATAAGAATAGGACTATTCAAACAATGGCGAAAACGCAGAGAGTATTCACGTGAATTTGTTTGGATGGTCTTGGACCGCTTCTTCTGACCTTCCTATCGGTGTGAAAATGCCAATCCAAGGCCGGTTATGATATTTCAATATTTTGAAAGTAACTGCACGATTACTGCAAATACTTTACGTGCTTGTTATAAACGCCTAGTCCGGCCCTGTCGGACCTCCTAGGTGGTTATAGTGATCCTTAATTACTGTGGTCAGCAGTATGCTCAAGGCCGTATGTGTGGGTGGACACGGAATAGTCACGAATAGTCATCGATTACCGTCGCGTTTCTTAATGTTTTGACTCTAAATTCTGCATAAGGTCTCGAATTCCAAGGGCATCCCGACTGAACAGAAAAGCGATCGAATCAGAAAAGCCGTTCGACCGTACGGAACATTTTTCAGGTTGGCGCGAATTTAGAATCACGCGATTCTAATTTGGCACGCCGGAAACTCCGGAAACTCTTGTATCGAAATGGGGAGCGCTCTGGTGTTTTCTTTTTGTCCTCAATTAATTCGGACATTTCGCAATTTCCGTGGAATCTAGTACCAAAACGCTCCTTTGTCGCATCGCTGTTCTTCGCAAGTGTATATGTATATATATTTTAGATAATGCTCGGAGGACGTTTAATTTACATCCTTTCGGAAAAAAAAGTAAAAATCCGCGCTGGAAATAACTTAATGGGGCCTTATCGCCTTGGTGAATTTAGAATTGAAAACTTTACATAAGAAGGGTATACCTACCTTCAACATTGGCACCTATAGGTACCTACTCATGAACTTTTTTGTCCTCGATCTCGAGATTTATAAGTAGGTAGGTCTTTGATATTTGCCAATCTCTAATGTCTTAGGGTGCCCATCTCGATACAGACACTAAAAAGGTGTTTAAACTAAGCCCTTCTTTTGTTTTTGTAAATATTTCTATCTATCGATGTGGCATGCTCCATCTAACAGTTCTGCTTGTAATTTCCGCAGAATTAAAGTTGACCGTGATCCAGGGCCGGCCCTGGGGGGGGGGGGGGCAAACAGGGGCACTGCCCTAGGGCGCCGCCGGACCGAGTGACCGTAGTTTTCCAAAGTTAAAGTTTATCAAAACGTACTTGAGATTAACGATGGCCCAAGAGAGTAACTGATATTACAATTTAGATTTTACCTTAAAGAAATAACAAAGGATAGAGGGAGAAAGATCAAAAAGTAAACAGAGCCAATATCGTTTTGGGTGATGCCACGTACTCCAATATTTACAGAATTTCGTTGCAAAATAGACGGTTTTAATAACGGTATTAAATGAAGACACATCGCCCACAATATTAAATTTAAAAATGTAGCTCTCAATTCCTTTTATGTGACAATTTCAAACCAAAACTAAATTGCAATAATTGTTACTTTAATAAAATCGTCAACAGACACTTCCAATCGCCCAACGTGGCAACGCAGCCGTCCGCCGCCCCATTCAAGTGGGTTTTTTTGGTTAATTTATAACTATTTGGGTATTTGTATTTAGGATATGCTGACTGATTTTGTATAGATACAATGAGGATATAACTTATCACAGGCACAGTACACATAATAGGGTACTTGACAATATTTTTAATTGCTCTAAAATCGTACTTAGTTTTGTAACGTAAATTTTGTCTAATTCCGTTACAGCGTTTTAATTTCATTACATTTATTGAACTCTTCGGAAAATTCATTATTGAACCACCCCTGTAACAGAAAGATAATGTTACGCCTATCTCGCATGCGGTTAGACTCTTCTTCTTCTGACAGGGATTTGTGTTTTGTGGTTGTGTGAATATTGGTCGGCGAGCCAGATCCCAAATTTTAGGTATGTAACTAAATAATTCCCTTCGATTGCCTGCTAGTGTAAAATACCCTTTTGATTTATTGTGCTTACTTTTGAAAATAAATACCTGATATTATTCCGATCATATCAATTTTAATTAACTAAAGTGATTTGTGGTTACAGGCAAGTCCTCGGTCAAGTGTCAATTTTGTCATTCATCTACCTAACCTTTTTGTGGTACGAATCACAAACACAGACGGAAGTTGTATTCAAAATTTTAGTTTTTGCCACAGAGGGTTCTGACAAGTTCTCGTTCCCGGGCCACTTTTCGTTGCGTTCTTGAGGTGCTCGTATCGTGTTTTTGGCTTGGCCAACTTTTTTCGACTTTTCAACCCTAATTTAGCGGTTTGACCAAGAGTGTATCATTGTAATTTTACCATTCTTTAGTTAATATTGGTTATTTTTCATTTTCATGTGAAACTTATCGACCGAAGTCCTGGTTTCCTGGTGTGTGGTCGACCACGTGTACCGCCTCAGGAGTTCAACTCCATTTCAACAGTACAGGAGGAGTCCACTGGGGCTCGAGGAAGTCCGTGGAAGCCCTGGTGTGTATATTTTATCTGGTTTATCTCTTTTGCCGTCTTTCTCGTACCGTATTCACGAAATATCTACTCACCTAGGTTCGACGAACTCGAGCAGTCCTCTGGATTTCGGCCTGGGTTTTGTACCTGGTCGTATCTCCTTGTCTAAAATTGAACCTTTTTAATTGTCAACGATACCTCTCTAGGTCTCATCCCCTGAGGAACGCAACGTGGAGTCACCTCAGTTTTGCTATTGTCTAACTTTTTTTATCTTTCATCGAACTTTGTTTTGCTTACCCAGAGAACATATAAGGTGTTAAGATAATTTTACAATAAAAAATAAAATCATTTTCTTGTCATAGTCTGAGGTTCAGATTTTTTTTAAATACTAAGTTTCAAATTGTATATTACATTTTTACAAGTAAATATTTAGCATTATTTTGGCTATCTCTGTGCATAGTGCTTTTTATATAATTATAAACACAGCATTATTAGATTAGTCATACTCATTGTTGTTTTAAGATAGTTTTACTAACTATACAAGTTTAAAATTATAAGTAGATGTAAACAACATCGCGTATTAGTTGTCTGGATTTTTTTATCTCGACTTACGAGATAGGGTACTTTTGGGTTTTTTGGACCTCACAGATACGTCGAAGCTGTTACACCACACCACCTCCTACAGCATCACAAAAGTTCTGGGTTGGTCGGTTGGTCACGTGCGGTTAGGCGACAGATCCACCAGCCACTACAAAGACCCACGTCCCAGCTAGTCGGCACGGCAGCGTCGGAGATATAAGTGGTCTGGTTTGGATCTTGAACGTTGGTCACGAACATACAAGAGTGTGTGGAGTTGAGGTGTTGGACTGTATTCCTTTTACCCAAGTCGAAAGGACAGAATTGAACCACAGTTAAAATCTCAGTCAGTGTGTAAACTAAGGCGATTACTCAACCTAATTGTTTTCGTCTGTTTAACTTACGTATCCGTGAGTTGTATAACTTGCCTTTGTTAAGCAATTTAATGCTAATGATTCTTCAAGTGTAAATAAATCTGGTTTTTAGAACATGGTGTTTATTTGATCGCCTTTTAACTAGTTCCAGGGGAGAAACTTGCTCTCCGCATCTCGCTCTCTCAATAAAAATTGTAGTTACAGTTGTTTACAATAGATGCAGCAACATAACACGTAATAAATGAAACAGCGGCTTTTAACCCTTATTTATTTATGATCATTAAAGACGAAGTTCCACAATTTTCTTCAGGCTGAAATCTACAGTTTCGTTGTTTTATTGTCTAGAACGCCAAACGTGACAAACTCTGTCTCGTCAGGAGAAACGGCATTGCAAATGTTGCCAGTACCAGTGCATTGCAATGTTGCCAGTGCCCGTGCATTGCAATGTTGCCGGTGCCCGTTTGCAATAATTCGTGGAACAAAGGCAAATTTTATGTTTCTATTCAAATGTCTTTAGCTTGCCTATGAATATCTATTATTTAAATTATTGCAACCTTTGAGCTTTAACTAATGCAATTTGTCACATAAATAATTTTTTATTACGAACGTGTTTCGTATATTGACTCCTATAATATAAGATGGTGTATTATCCTTGATGTCTTTCACGTGACACTTTGGTTAAAGTATGTAGGTATATATGGAACATATACGATAAATATTCAGACATCAATGATGCGGAAATATTCGCGTATGTGGCAACGCCACCCGCCCACCCAAGCCGCCGCACCCGACGATCCCTCATGCTCATTCCGCATGCCGCTCAATCAAAACATTATTACAAATCTCTGCGATTTATTGTTGTTATTCTTATTTATTATTTTATTGTTCGTGTAGTTATCGTGTTTAGTGTAGATAGGTAAATTATCATGCACAAGGATTACGTGATAGGGCAATCCTATAATTTGCCGAATTTGGATGCTCACATGGATGTTCAAAAGTTCACATCTACCAAAACTCGTGGGATAAAACTGCAAAGGTTTGTATGTTGTATAAGTAGTAAAGTATTATAAGTTATTAATAAACGGAGAACTTGGGGCTAGGGACGCTTTTATAAAGGCGTCAGAGTGCTTAGAAGTACTGAGCCCGAATTCCGTCCCTAGGCCCAACTTTGCCAAATTTTTTTTTTACCTTTTTAAAACACTTGTGACCTCATAAGTGCTTTCCTACCAAATTTCGAAGGAAGTCAGCAAACTTGCTAATTACGTAAATATTACTTTTAGAAATAATTTTAGGGTTTTATGCAAGTGTCCGGGAATTGTTTTATCAAGTTTGTAAAATTTCGTCAAGTACCCTATTCTTCAGAGACATATCGTGGTTTTTCTATAATCATTATCTTCATAGTTACATAGACGTATATTCTTCTGTTATAACTTATTTTTTGTTTGTTGCATACGTGTATACATACAACTATGGAGACAATGATTTTAGAAAAATCCGGAAAGCCCGCAGGTAAATATTGTATCTTGTACCTGGTACGTAACCAAAGGATAAGTTTTTAATTCCTTTCTAGTGCAATATGCAGTTTTTTTTGTACTTGAACGTTGTATTTTTTTGTATACCAAAATATATATATATATTTTATGGTTCACGTTCTGTAGGTAAATAGGTACTACAAATCATAATTTATATCGTTAACTGAAAGTGAATCTTTAATTTTAACGCTATTGTAGGGGCGCCATTGAAAATATTGCCCAGGGGCGCAAAGGCGACTTCGGTTGTCAGGTTGATATTATTTTCAACCGTTTTTATGGGAAAAGGTATACTTACACATAGAATATCAATGATACATAGTACACGTAATTTTTATTTATTCCTTGTTGTGTGTTTCCTCTATAATATTCGAACAAGTAACCACTTTAAATTTGGATTATATGCTCGTATAAATAATGTGTGATCTCGCCTAAAATAGGATGATTCGAATTGCTTCCCCGACAAGGGGTGGGAATGCAGGGTGAAAAAATATATATTATTTATTTGACATAATAAAATCCAGGTGGTTTAGAGAGGTGCATTTCAAAATAGTGATTAAAGTGTTGTTCTTTTAAGTTTTTGGGGTCAAATTGGATGTTACTGATACATATTGAGCTACCACCTTTACATGATATGATTTTATTTGCATATTTGGAAACGCCGTCTCTTTCTGGACACGTCAGTATAAAATTTTAGAGGGCTTCTATAAGAAAAAATTGAGGAAAACTTACTTTTTCTAAAAATCACCGCCTTCTGTTTGATTTCATTAATCCACTTATTATCAAGTTAACAATGGAAATCAGATGAAATGAAAATGAAAATGCCAATGTGTAGCCTAAAATGGAGTCTATACAAAATATGCCATTAAATTTGGAAGAATGAACGACCAGAATTACTAAAGAGGAAAGAAGGACTTAGACTTTAATAGGCCTTAGACTTTAATAAATATGATAATTTTTTTGAAAGGCTACTCCAACATTGTGCACCAATGGTGAACATTTTCAATATTTGTATTAATTATTCATAAAGTTTTTTTTTCAATTTTTCTACACCACCTTTTGCGATTTGTTTCTGCCGACCCAGCTTATGCTACATTAAATGTTTGCTTAATGTTTAAGTATTATAGTCAAAGTTATCCGGATGACTTTAATTATTATAGCCCACTGTATAAACTTTATTTCAGGCAGACATACCTAAAACAACATACGTACGAGAGCAACCTCACCATAGTATATGACCAGGTGTGGATCAGGTCTCCTAGGTGTGTTTATTCTCGGTATTTTTCGAAATTTTATGTTTTTACTATTACATTTCTAAGTAGACGCTTGGAGGTTATTCCTAATTCCTTGTAAAGTCTTGCTAAGTTTAAAGTCGATTTAAATCAACTATGCAGATGAGTACACACATCAAATGTTGATAAGTGAACATTTTTTCTCTATATTTAGAGCAACATTTTCTTTTCACAATCTATTTATTTTAGAAGCGAAACTTTTAATCAGGACTCAGGAGTAAATTTTTTCCAAAATTTAAAAATTAGTACTTCCTTTTTACTAGTAAGCTTAGGTTTTAATAAATAACACTGGCGTTGTGATAATCTATTCCCAGTGTGTATTTTATTCGTTCGATTTCAAAAAATAAGAATGCTGGATAGTCATCTCAGACTCAAATTTATCTTAATTTTCCTTTAATCATACATCATAATAATCCTACAAATAGTTATTTATACTTTAAGTGTCCCCTTTATTATCCGAGATCCTTTCTACCTATACAACATCTATATCCAATTTTCATAACATCGAAGCCCTAAAAGAACAAATTAATGGATTCGCAACTGTAAATGGCGAACCATATGTGCCCCCGCTACAGGTATTTTTTGATAGTCTACAATAAATTAATAACAATTACTTTTTTGAACTAACATTTCATGCAAGTGGCAAAACAAACCAAACTCGCCTTCGCAAAATTTTTTAAGAGGGGGTTGACGACAGCGAAAGTGACGTTAGATTTCGTATTTTTTTTAAGTTGTATAGCATAAAATCTAATAACATTTTACCTGGCAAAAATTTAGTACAAACATCTCTGTCTTCATTTTAATCATAAGATCTTAAAAGCATATTCACTGGAATTATTATTTTTCCCAAGGTTTTCATAACCTATAAAACAAAAGGCTGCTTTTAAGATCTTATGATTAAAATGAAGACATAGATGTTTGTACTAAATTTTTGTCAGGTAAAATGTTATTAGATTTTATGCTATACAACTTAAAAAATACGAAATCTAACGTCACTTTCGCTGTCGGCAACCCCCTCTTAAATCACAAAGGTAAGAAGTACACCTACCTTTGGTTGAAAGATTTTTAATGCTACACTTGCTTGTCTTCGGTCACTTTTTCGAGTATACATTATTGTTTTCATAATATTCTTCTTCTAGCCGAAAATATCGCCATAAATACGTCTTATCTGTGCCACAAGACAATAGTTTCCAAAAATCTGGTTTTTACTTGGTTGGACAAAAATAATAAAAATAAATAATAAGCTTGAGGTCAGGTTACTAATAATTGACAGGTACCTACAATACATTCATATTTTTAATATTTTTCTTTCCAGCCTATAAGAGTCTTTGGGGTTTCTTTTAGGGACATTGTAAGGGAAGAGTTATATTTTTATTTTTGTTGTTGTTTTTATTTGTTGTTAACTAGTAACGTTGTTTGTATAGACACTACGGCTACAAAAAAACGTATTCCTACCAATATAACATAGTTGCTTAATTTTTAATGTTACAAAACAATATAATATACAGGGTGTTCGAAAAATAGACGGAGATATTTTAGAGGGTGATTCCTTGTTACAAAATATATGAAGAAATATTTCTATAAATATGGGTCCTGAAATGCAGAGTTTTCAGTGGCGTAAATTTTTTTTGATAATATTCGCTAAGATGCCCCCGGGACGCCACTGGAATTAATAATTTTAATCTACATATTAGGGCTAAATTAGTCTCTTAATACAACAAATAACATTGCCAAATTTCAACAGTATCGATATTTTTTAAGATTTTTTTTTAAATTTAACGACCTGTGTCTTGAATACTCTGCATTTCCGGACCCATATTTATAGAAACTTTTTTTCATATTTTTAACAGGGAATCACCCTCTAAAATATCTCCGTCTATTTTTCGAACACCCTGTATGTAAGTTTTTATGGTAAAGTAAAATATTGTTTTAAATTAAGACTAAAATATTGTTATGGAAATAATACACTGTGATACATAGATATATCACAATCATTTAATAAAATATAAAGGCAAAACTGTAGCTTTCGCTTTAATTTACCTCGTTATTTATTTTCATAAACTCCTGGGATGTACTGAAAAAAATTATAGTATAAAGCAACAATTTGATTTTTACCGGTATTTTGTATTCAGCTGCAAATATTGATACTATTACCCAATTATCTATGACGAATAAATGTATTAAAAAAATTAATACAAATATTTAATAAAATTAAACAAAGGAAATTCTCTCAGTCATAACTCCACAAGTAGTTTTTAATTAAAATTGTACATGTTTCGACCCGCTACGGGTTCATCTTCAATCTTCAGCAGTAGATGAAGATGAACCCCTAGAAGATAAACCCCTATAGCGGCTCGAAAAAACTGCTTGTGGAGTTTTGACCGAGAGAATTTTGCTTTGTTTAATTTTACCCTCTAACTGAAAAAAATTGACTATTTTTTCAAATTGGTAATAGGTACTTATGTTTATTTAATCATACATAGCTACACTACAGAACATACATCGCTCAAATGGTAGATCCAAAGCGATAAACAACTAATCACTCTTGAAAAGAGAATATATTGAAAATATCCCAGAAACAAATTATTTCGTCACTATGAAGGCATGAGTAGTGTTATAGTATTTAAAGACGTCCCTGAAGACAGCAACGAAAACGGAAACCAAAAACGAATAATTACAGTGGACCAGTTAAGTAGTGAATTGTTTTAGAATCGCTGAACGGAAACGTTTCAGTTCTAATTACGCGACCTTACGGCAAAAATTAAAAGCATAATTCAGTGTGGTTCAACAAATACAGGGCGTTAAAAAGGAGAGTTTAGAATAAATTATTGACACTCAAAATTAATAAAAAATACGCCGTGTCGCATAGGAAGTTTGTGCGTTGACCGAAGATATTTATTGAAAAGAGGAAAACGGAAAATGTTCAGCAACGGAAAAATTCAGGGGTTGAAGAATAGAAAAAATCATGGCGGAAACTACGGATGATGTGCGTTCATAAGATTTTAATAGTAAGTGTTTATTTACGTCCCCTAAAATGCGAAAACACAGCTTCGCAAAAATCCAGAGGTCGAAGGGAGTTTCCGCCCTTAAAACTAATAGAAAACACGCCGTGTCGCATAGGAAGTTTGTGCGTTGATGATATTCTTACCGAAGATATCCATTGGAACGAGGAAAACGGAAAATGGTCAGCAACGGAAAAATTCAGGGCTTGAAGGGGATTACCACCCTCACCACTTGTAGACTAGAAAAAATTATGGCGGAAACTGCGGACGATGTGCATTCATAAGATTTTAATAGTAAAAGTGTCTCTTTACGTTCCCTAAAATGCGAAAACACAGTTTTGCAAAAATCCAGAGGTCGAAGCGGGTTTCCGTCCTTAAAACTTAAAATTAATAAAAAAATACGCCGTGTCACATAGGAAGTTTGTGCGTTGATGATATTCGTACCGAAGATAGTTATTTGAACGAGAAAAAGGGAAAATGTCCAGCAACGGAAAAATTTAGGGGTTGAAGGGGATTACCACCCTCAAAACTTGTATAGACTAAAAAAAAACGTGGAGGTAACTACGGACGTTGTGCGTTCATGAGATATTAACAGGAAATGTCTATTTACGTTCCCTAAAATGGGAAAATACAGCTTCGCAAAAATCCAGAGGTTGAAGGGGGTTTCCGCCCTTAAAACTTAAAACTAATAAAAAATACGCCGTGTCGCATAGGAAGTTTGTGCGTTGATGATATTCTTACCGAAGATATTTATTGGAGCGAGGAAAACGGAAAATGGTCAGCAACGGAAAAATTCAGGGCTTGAAGGGGGTTACCACCCTCACACACTTGTAGAATAGAAAAAAATCATGGCGGAAACTGCGAACGATGTGCGTTCATAAGATTTTAATAGTAAGTGTCTCTTTACGTTCCCTAAAATGCGAAAACACAGCTTTGCAAAAGTCCAGAAGTCGAAGGGGGTTTCCGCCCTTAAAACTTAAAATTAATACAAAAATACGCCGTGTCACATAGGAAGTTTGTGCGTTGATGATATTCGTACCGAAGATAGTTATTGGAACGAGAAAAAGGGAAAATGGTCAGCAACGGAAAAATTCAGGGGTTGAAGGGGGTTACCACCCTCAAAAACTTGTAGACTAAAAAAATCGTGGAGGTAACTACGGACGTTGTGCGTTCATGAGATTTTAACAGGAAATGTCTATTTACGTTCCTTAAACTGGGAAAATACAGCTTCGCAAAAATTCAGAGGTTGAAGGGGGTTCCCGTCCTTAAAACTTAAACTAATAAAAAATACGCCACTTCGCATAATAGGAGTTTGTGCGTTGATGATATTCGTACCGAAGATAGTTATTGGAACGAGAAAAAGGGAAAATGGTCAGTTAAAGAAAAATTCAGGGGCTGAAGGGGATTACCACCCTCAAAAACTTGTAGACTAAAAAAAATCGTGGAGGTAACTACGGACGTTGTGCGTTCATGAGATTTTAACAGGAAATGTCTATTTACGTTCCCTAAAATGGGAAAATACAGCTTCGCAAAAATCCAGAGGTTGAAGGGGGTTTCCGCCCTTAAAATTTAAAACTAATAAAAAATACGCCGTGTCGAATAGGAAGTTTGTGCGTTGATGATATTCCTACCAAAGATAGTTGTTGGAAAATGGTCAGCAAAGGAAAAATTTACCTGAGAAGGAATAGGAAAATTCAAATTTGGCGGAACGCGGAATTCGTTCCTGATTTTTTTTTCACTGAGCATAATATTATTCAAGATATTGAAATATGTTTTTATGGGAAATGATCCACGTTCTCTGTATGAATGAATAATAATAAAACAATCCACCTAAACTAACAGAAGTAGTTGGTAAGTACCTAATCTAAAATTTTTCATCTAAACTCTGAGACTGCGATTCGTTATGTATTTCCATTTCCATTAAAACTTCGTCTAACGTAAACGGTTCAGGAAATTCGAAGTTAATTTCTTCGATTTCGTGCAGTATCCGGTACAGACCTACGATACCTATAGGTTTCTTCATCGGGCATTCCGTAATATCGAGATATCAGTTTTGCATTAATAAGACCAAGTAAGACAAAAACTACCAATTTTATATCAGATGTGTTACCAAATTCTAGTACATATTTACATATTTTCACGCACATATCCAGACTTATAAATGCTACGGAATAGTCCCACTTTATCAGAGAAAGATTAACGTTTCCTCGAAATTTTTCACACTCCACATTGGTTTCCTTTGTTTCTATGATTTTACTATATAGTCCACGTAATGTCATACAAAATACTCCATTTCAATTTCATTTGTTTTTATGTACCTGTCCCGTGACGTACTGCTGAAAGGATCGCCCCCAAATGTTTTGCAAATGGGACATAGGTATGTAAATCTTTTTAATCGTATTTCTTCCAACGATGTCTCTTCTTTTAAGTCTGAACACTTTTTCACGTGCAACCACCGATTACAAACTTTGCAAGCTACAAAATCTTCTTGGCTATAAAGACCGCATCTGACACATTTATTGAAGACATTAGAGGATGTCAACAAAAGTAGATTTTGTATTGTCACTCTAAATGATTTAGGATTAAAATTTCCTTTATTAGAAATTCTTTCAAAATCTTTGATATTGTCGGTTTTTTATATATGATATACAGGGTGTTATTTAAGTACGTAGCCAAACTTCAAGGGATGATTCTTTGAGTGATTTTAAGATGAAAAGTTTATATAAACATAGGTCCGTTATCGCTTCGTTTTCAAGATACAGGGTGTCAAACTTAAAAAAAAATCTTTTTTTCAACAACATCTTAATAATCCTTTAGCCGATTTTGCTGAAATCTGGCAGTGTTATTTACGGTAGAGAGGGGTTAATTTAGCCCTAAGTAGATTCAAATTATTAAGTCCAGTGGCGTCCCGGGGGCACCGTGACCAATATTTTTGAAAAAAAAAAGTACGACACTGACTTTTTTAAAACTTTTATATGTTTTTCGCATTAAGGAACTAAGAATACAACTTTTTGGTCTCTTGAGTTTTTTTCGTATCTGGCTTCGTTTTCCAGAGAAAAAATAAAAACCACTTTATTGCACGTCATTGCTTTTTTGTTGCATTGCTGCTTTCTCGAAAACGAAGCAAGATACGAACAAGATTCAAGAGACCAAAAAGTTGTATTTTTAGTTATATAAACTTTTTATCTTAAAATCACTCAAAGAATCACCCCTTGAAGTTTGGCTACCTACTTAAATAACACCCAGTATATAAAATAAAACATAGACTCCGCAATTGACATCATCAAAATTTTGTTTCTGAAAATGTTGAACGTTTGAAATTTTCCATTTCCTAGCATTAAGTTTTTCTGTTACATTGAACCTATCCCTAGTCATTAAAAATCTTTTGATTTTTTTCAGGATTTCTTCCTCGGAAATGTTATAATTTCTACCGGGGTTCAATATATGAACATCAGAATTTTGCAAATCCAGAATAATCAAGATCCATTGGTTCTGATTGCAGTTGTGTGGAAGTAAAACAAACTGAATGCTTTGAAACGATTCTCCTAAAGGTCTAAATTTAGAAAATCCCTTCGTTTGTTGGTTTAAAAGTAAACACGCGGAAATTGTATCCACATAATAAATATCGCGTCGATCTTTAAGCACTGAGAACGCGAATACGTCCAAACAATAATCGGACAACCACCTGGATGATTCTTCTGAAATTGAATTAATAAATCGGAACTGGACAAAGTTACCTTTTGTTTATTACGAGGTTTATTATAATAGGTGTAATGAGATAAAACGAAGTCTTTCTTCAATGCAGCTGACATATAATAATGGTTGTTGTAAAACAAGCCGTTATTAAGCGCTCTCTCATCGGGACGATCTGTTTCATTACTAAACTGATCACCGTTACTGGTTAAGTTTTCATCTTGAATAACGCAAATGTCGCGCTAGACTCCGTTACTTCTGAAGTTTTACGGGTAGCAGGTTCTTGAATTTCAACCTTGGGCGCCTCAGTTTCTTCTGAAATTTCATGAGTAGCAGGTTCTTGTATTTGAATTTTGGAATCATCGATGAATTTTAGATATTTATTGTAAAAGAAACCCTTTGGTTTCTTTTTTTTCACGTTTTCTCGGATGTTAATATTGCTTGGTCACTCATATCGATATTGAATTTTTCGGTGTCCCCAACTCTTTTCTTTCCTGGGGTCTCACCGACATTCAAACGGATGGCCTTTAAATTGGCTTGTATTTTTCCCCGAACTTCAGAAACGAACCTATCGAGTTCGAGGTTGGATTTACCACATAAAATATCTTTTTTATTATTTTGAACCAGCACTCGGCATTTGAATTGCTTACTCTGCCACAACCTAATATATCCGACCATAATGGGGCAAAAGGCATGAGCCTTTTCAAGAGGTAAATGGAAAATTCTTTGCTCAGATATGGATTTTTATCGTATTTGGTACCCGGGGCTTCCCTTTTTCTCGTTCCAATAACTATCTTCGGTACGAATATCATCAACGCACAAACTCCTATTATGCGATGTGGCGTATTTTTTATTAGTTTTAAGTTTTAAGGACGGGAACACCCTTCAACCTCTGAATTTTTGCGAAGCTGTATTTTCCCAGTTTAGGGAACATAATTAGACATTTCCTGTTAAAATCTCATGAACGCACAACGTTTGTAGTTACCTCCACGATTTTTTTAGTCTACAAGTTTGTGAGGGTGGTAACCCTCAACGACCCCTGAATTTTTGCGTTGCTGACAATTTTCCCTTTTTCTCGTTCCAATAACTATCTTCGGTACGAATATCATCAACGCACAAACTCCTATTATGCGACGTGGCGTATTTTTTTATTAGTTTTAAGTTTTAAGGACGGGAACCCCCTTCAACCTCTGAATTTTTGCGAAGCTGTATTTTCCCATTTTAGGGAACCTAATTAGACATTTCCTGTTAAAATCTCATGAACGCACAACGTTTGTAGTTACCTCTACATTTTTTTTAGTCTACAAGTTTGTGAGGGTGGTAACCCTCAACGACCCCTGAATTTTTGCGTTGCTGACCATTTTCTCTTTTTCTCGTTCCAATAACTATCTTCGGTACGAATATCATCAACGCACAATCTTCCTACGCGACACGACGTATTCTTTATTAGTTTTAAGTTTTAAGGGCGGAAACCCCCTTCAACCTCTGGATTTTTGCGAAGCTGTATTTTCCCATTTTAGGGAACGAAATAGACATTTCCTGTTAAAATCTCATGGACGCACCACGTCCGTAGTTACCTCCACGATTTTTTCTATTCTACAAGTGTGTGAGGGTGATAACCCCCTTCAACCCCTGAATTTTTCCGTTGCATTTTCCATTTTCCTCGTTCCAATAAATATCTTCGGTAAGAATATCATCAACGCACAAACTGCCTATGCGACACGGCGTATTTTTTATTAATTTTGAGTGTCAATAATTTATTCTAAACTGATCTTTTTAACGCCATTTATTTGTTGAACCACATTGAATTATGCTTTTAATTTTTGCCGTAAAGTCGCGTAATTAGGATTGAAAAGTTTCTGTTTAGCGATTCTAAAACAATTCACTACTTAACTGGTCCACTGTAATTATTCGTTTTTTGTTTCCGTTTTCGTTACTGTCTTCAGGGACGTTTATAAAGTACTAAGTATGAAATTGGTACACGTTAGCGGTGACTACTGCGCAGTGACCTGGATATTTTTTGTTTCCCCGCATTATACCTATTTACGACGCATTATTTATGGTTGCATAAAATAGAGGTACACGAGGGGGACCGATACGGACGAGGAAAATTGAGGCGGACTTCATTAGCTGATGTACAACGCTCTTTAAAACTTTCCATGGATGTTTATGTACCAATATTATTGTCCAAACTTTTATTAATCGGAATTTCAGATTTTTTACACGTGGTATCATCAAAAATGCAGCTGACATATAATAATGGTTGTTGTAAAACAAGCCGTTATTAAGCGCTCTCTCATCGGGACGATCTGTTTCATTACTAAACTGATCACCGTAACTGGTTAAGTTTTCATCTTGAATAACGCAAATGTCGCGCTAGACTCCGTTACTTCTGAAGTTTTACGGGTAGCAGGTTCTTGAATTTCAACCTTGGGCGCCTCAGTTTCTTCTAAAATTTCATGAGTAGCAGGTTCTTGTATTTGAATTTTGGAATCATCGATGAATTTCAGATATTTATTGTAAAGGAAACCCTTTGGTTTCTTTTTTTTTCATTTTTCGGTTTCCCCAACTCTTTTCTTTCCTTGCGTCTCACCGACATTCAAACGGATGGCCTTTAAATTGGCTTGAATTTTTTCCCGAACTTCAGAAACGAACCTATAGAGTTTGAGGTTGGATTTACCACATAAAATATCTTTTTTATTATTTTGAACCAGCACTCGGCATTTGAATTGCTTACTCTGCCACAACCTAATATATCCGACCATAATGGGGCAAAAGGCATGAGCCTTTTCAAGAGGTAAATGGAAAATTCTTTGCTCAGATATGGATTTTTATCGTATTTGGTACCCGGGGACTTTTTCTCAACAATCCGGGCGACTTCGTCGTATACCCGATTAAAATACACGACAAATGGTGAAGTTTTGTATTCACCGATACCAATGTCCTCATTGAATTCCACGTCTTCGAATTTCAATTCGTATATTTCCCGCAAATTAGAAACAGTCTCCGAGTCATCGTAACAGCTGGAGGTTAGCTCCTTTAGAGCTGCCACCACGTCATCGTTGTAAATAGGATTATGATTAAGAGAAAAACGACATTGTAAAATTGAAAGGATAGCTCCTCCTGAGATGAACATTGTACCAGAACTGCTATCGCATTTATAATGCCATCCCTCACGTTGGATTTTCTTTTAATTTGCGACAGTCTGTTACAAATCATTTTAATGAAGTGGGCACAACAACATTTCAATTTAACTAGACCAAAAATTCGTGCATCATCCAAATTTGTTGCGAACTTGTAACAAATGTGTAAGTATGAATATAAAGACATATTATTGAAACCTAGACATACTGCTGTTATCAATGCGAAACTCCAGTCTGTTACCATAATATTAAATAGCGGCCACTTTCTACAGCATGCTGTAGTTACAAAACATTTAAACTTCAATAAAAATGAAGCTATGGTGGCATAATCGTGCCTTGCGCTTATCATTTCGGCAATTGGCACTATAGAACCGTTCACATTTGGTACCACACTGTAATATAAAATTCTCCTCCCTCTATCGTAAGCTGTTGGCCTCACTACAGAACCGGTTGCATCTAAGTACGCAAGTGATTTTTCACCTCCTTTAACAAGAATATTTATTTGTTCCTTAGAAAACATATATACGAGTGTTGTACCGTCTGGATATTGAATATACTTGTCTTGTTGTTGACTTATCGATCTTAGTAACATATCTAAAAGGGGATCGGGATGAAAATCCGCGTCTGACAATGCTTCCTATCGCGCCTTTTGGTACACAGCAAGAGATCGAAGGTTTTGCCAGTTACCTTCATAAAAAAGATCGTCTTCTAGTTCTATAATTATTTCTTTACTTCGAAAGACGTTTGGTAAAGTGCTTGTAAGTGCTTTCTTCACCTCTTTTCGTTCGGAACCCTTAAGCCAATAAGCATGTTCTTCAGAATGGTTGGTATTAGGAGGTCCATTTGTAAGTTCTGTAGTTGGTATGTTCGCAATAAAAATATTCAACAAACTGTTGACGCAGCTTGTTAATTCTATGGGCTTTAGAAATTATAACGCAAGACACGCCGTTCTCACTTAATAGCCTTTTTAATTGCAGGTGTTCGTTTTTCAGAACGACACGGCGTATTTTTTTATTAGTTTTAAGTTTTAAGGGAGGAAACCACCTTTAACCTCTGGATTTTTGCGAAGCTATATTTTCCCATTTTAGGGAACGTAAATAGACATTTCCTGTTAAAATCTCATGAACGCACAACGTCCGTAGTTACCTCCACGATTTTTTTTAGTCTACAAGTTTTTGAGGTTGGTAATCCCCTTCAGCCTCTGAATTTTTCTTTAACTGACCATTTTCCCTTTTTCTAATTCCAATAACTATCTTCGGTACGAATATCATCAACGCACAAACTCCTATTATGCGATGTGGCGTATTTTTTTATTAGTTTTAAGTTTTAAGGACGGGAACCCCCTTCAACCTCTGAATTTTTGCGAAGCTGTATTTTCCCAGTTTAGGGAACATAATTAGACATTTCCTGTTAAAATCTTATGAACGCACAACGTTTGTAGTTACCTCCACGATTTTTTTAGTCTACAAGTTTGTGAGGGTGGTAACCCTCAACGACCCCTGAATTTTTGCGTTGCTGACAATTTTCCCTTTTTCTCGTTCCAATAACTATCTTCGGTACGAATATCATCAACGCACAATCTTCCTATGCGACACGACGTATTTTTTATTAGTTTTAAGTTTTAAGGGCGGAAACCCCCTTCAACCTCTGGATTTTTGCGAAGCTGTATTTTCCCATTTTAGGGAACGAAATAGACATTTCCTGTTAAAATCTCATGGACGCACCACGTCCGTAGTTACCTCCACGATTTTTTCTATTCTACAAGTGTGTGAGGGTGGTAACCCCCTTCAACCCCTGAATTTTTCCGTTGCATTTTCCGTTTTCCTCGTTCCAATAAATATATTCGGTAAGAATATCATCAACGCACAAACTGCCTATGCGACACGGCGTATTTTTTATTAATTTTAACTGTCAATAATTTATTCTAAACTGTCCTTTTTAACGCCTTTTATTTGTTGAACCACATTGAATTATGCTTTTAATTTTTGCCGTAAAGTCGCGTAATTAGAATTGAAAAGTTTCTGTTTAGCGATTCTAAAACAATTCACTACTTAACTGGTCCACTGTAATTATTCGTTTTTCGTTTCCGTTTTCGTTGCTGTCTTCAGGGACGTTTATAAAGTACTAAGTATGAAATTGGTACACGTTAGCGGTGACTACTGCGCAGTGACCTGGATATTTTTTTCCCCGCATTATACCTATTTACGACGCATTATTTATGGTTGCATAAAATATAGGTACACGAGGGGGGACCGATACGGACGTAATGGTAATAGACGAGGAAAATCGAGGCGGACTTCATTAGCTGATGTACAACGCTCTTTAAAACTTTCCATGGATGTTTATGTACCAATATTATTGTCCAAACTTTTATTAATCGGAATTTCAGATTTTTTACACGTGGTATCATCAAAAAGATTTTTTTGAGACAACCTGCTTCAGATGGATTCTACCTGTCCATCTGAATCCAGATATATATACAGTGACCGGCAGAAAGTTGGATACAAATGGAGAACTTTTTATTATTAATTTCTCAGAAAATTTTATTCCTGATAAAACTTGATGCATCATTTCAGACTAAAAACGCACATATCAAAATTTAAATGTCTCTTTTTGGATACTAGGTAGATTAAAAAATGTCAAAATAGCTCAAGAGTAAATTACCCTTATTTTTTAAAATACGGTAAAAAGTTACTTACAAAAGTTGTTTGGAAACAAAAGTGGATGTCAGATTTAAAGTCAGAGCCACCTAGTAAAAAAATTAACTTTTTTGTATTTTTTTTCGACCACCCTGTGTATTACAAAAAACAAAATACCGTCAGCACAACTTATCATCAGATAACACATGAATTTGCTACTAAACTTTAATTTTGTTCGATTAACAGCTAGAAATTTAAATTAATTAAAATCAGAGTTTAAAAATATTAAATTTTTGTGTCCAACTTTCTGCCGGACACTGTATACGTCCTATATAGTATTGTGTAGTTTCGGTTCAAAATAACTTCGCTACATATGCAAATTCGATCCTAATCATTAGGCTAGAAATTTAAATTAATCGAAATCAAAGTTTAAAAATATTACTTTTTTGTGTCCAACTTTCTGCCGGTCACTGTATACGTCCTATATAGTTTTGTGTAGTTTCGGTTAAAAATAACTTCTCTACATATGGAAATTCGATCCTAATCATTAGATAGAAAGTTGGTTAAATGGGCACATTTTTAGACCATTTTTTAGTCGGTCTGATGTCATCGAGAAACCAATGCTAACTTCGAAAAAACTGAAATGTCCCATTTTCGTTTTTGTTAAATACCTTGGAAACCGATAGTTACACAAAGGCAGTAAGACAGGACTTTAACATTATTGGGGAACTTTTTTCCAACCTTAAATTTCATGTTTTTCCAATGAATTATAGCAATATGTGAAAAAGCTGAGGAAGTCAATTTCTACGTATCTCACACGCGTTGTTTTTGCTTGTGCTTTTACTCGCAAATATTTACGGTCTTTCGTTTTAGAAATTTAAATTTTAAATTTAAATTGAGTATGGCGCGTAGGCGTAGGCTTGTCAAAGTAGACTTTTGTATGTGCAAAGAATTTTTTACTTTTATATTTTACACCCATCCGCTTTGCTATGTCTGTTTCGGACCTCTCCCAAGAGGGTTCGACGTCTCAATGCAGCGATTTAAATTTTAGGCAACTTATCGAGCAACAGCAAAAATTTATCCATGTTATAGGCTCTCTCGAAGAACAAATTAAGGCCAAAGGCCAAGTCATAAATAAAGTAACTAACGAAATTGCTTCCCAATCCGCTCAACTCAAAGAATTGACAGATTATGTCAAATCAATCCAAAATAAAACCAACAGAAAAAGAAGAAAGAGTGGTAACTCTAGCGACTCTAGCTTTTACTCGCAAATATTTAAGGTCTTTCGTTTTAGAAATTTAAATTTTAAATTTAAATTGAGTATGGCGCGTAGGCGTTTATAGGCCTGCTGCGGTTTCCGCCCGGTAACAACTTGGCACTCTTCAAGTTGGTGGCGCTCCGAGGAAGGTACTTGTTTTTCTCTAGTTTTCCATTAAATTAAAAACGGATAGGTACGTGGAATATTCATATTGGCTGTAATTTTTGTGTCTTTGAAATAGTACTTTACCTGCTTGGGGGGGGGGGGGGGGGGAGCCAAAAAATACGCGATCATGGAGAGCAAAACAATTTTTAAAAAATGAGAAAAAAGTATTTGAAACCGATATTTGCTTTAAGATGTACAATGGTTTTGGGGGCTCTAAAAACAAAATATTGTTTTAAAAATACAAGTTTCGATCCGCATGTTTTTTTTTCAAGAGAAAAGAAATCAATTAAAAACGTACATAAAAACAAAAAAATAAAACAATGTAAGGCAATGGAAGTCAGACAAGGGAGTTTTTTTCAGCATTGTAACGAAGTTAGCGCGCTTTTTCTCTTTTTCCATCATTCACAGTTTTTAACAAAGTTGCCACGCTTTTCTCCTCGATTTTCCGACTACATCTCACCGCGAAATCCTAGTCCGCAATCATCGCTTCGCGTTATCACGAGGGCACCACGGACGCATATAATCGGCGGCGGCTAGTTCAAATGTGTCAGCCCGGACCGCCGATAGATGGCGCTGGGAGCCGGTATCTCACCGCCGGGTCCCAGTCCGCTGGCAAAAAGACCGTGACCGCTTATTCCATCGGTCTTACCCGGTGTATGCCCGCTGTCACGTCTTGACGTGCCGCTGAACAGCTCCGCAAAAATCTGTACTTTTTAGTTCTAAAAGAATTTCCAGTAGCTCCAGACCTGCGTGAGGACCCCCCCTAGACCCCCTGATAAGAATCCGCCCCCGCCGTGGCCTCGGGCGTCCAGGATGTACGACTGAGTGGCGCCGGCTCCCACCCCTGAACCCAGACCTCAAGATAAGCTCCCTCCAGTTAAACAGAGACATTGCCCAGTTCCCATTTTCCTTTGCCTGGACCTTGTAAGGGTGAGACAGCTTGTCAAAGTAGACTTTTGTACGTGCAAAGAATTTTTTACTTTTATATTTTAAACCCATCCGCTTTGCTATGTCTGTTTCGGACCTCTCCCAAGAGGGTTCGACGTCTCAATGCAGCGATTTAAATTTTAGGCAACTTATCAAGCAACAGCAAAAATTTATCCATGTTATAGGCTCTCTCGAAGAGCAAATTAAGGCCAAAGGCCAAGTCATAAATAAACTAACTAACGAAATTGCTTCCCAATCCGCTCAACTCAAAGAATTGACAGATTATGTCAAATCAATCCAAAATAAAACCAACAGAAAAAGAAGAAAGAGTGGTAACTCTAGCGACTCCTCCATTTCTAGCAAAATAACCGTGACAAGCAACAAAGACGCGGATGGGTCCCACGGCCTTTCCTCGGAAAGCTAGATCTCAATCAGTTAATTCCAATGTTTCTGCAGACGGCTCCCTCAGAGCGTCTAATAACAATGTAAACAACGTCAATAAGAAAAAAGCCATAATAAAAAAGACAAACAACAATGAAGAAGGCACAAAAAACACACCAAAAAATAAAATTAAAAAAATAACAAAGTCTCAAAAAGAAGCCACAGGCTCAACACTTAACTTAGCTAAATTAGAGAACGAAGAAACAGGGAATAACCAAGACGAATACATGGAATCTGAAAGTATTAGGGATGAAACTCTTTCTAATAATAATAATTTAAACAATTCTGATGACGAACAAATTATCGAATCCAAAAAATCTATAACTCCTATTGTTCTACGTAACAAAGAAAAATGGCTTGATATTTCGAAAATTTTTAAAACCAAGAAAATTTCATATGACAGAACTGTCAATACGTCAAACGGTATTAAAATAACCCCCTCGTCCCCAGAGGACTATAGAACAATCCAAAAATACTTCACTACAAACAAAATAGAGTATCATTCGTACCCGACACTTGACGACAAGGCGCTTCACGTATTTGTTAGGAATTTCCCCACTGAATTCCATACTGACGTCGCCAAAAAAGATTTACTTGATAAAGGTTACGAAATTAAATCTATCATCAGACTAAAAGGGAAAAACCAACAACCTTTAAACAATTTACTAATAATTCTTCCTAAGACACAGGGATCAAAGAATATATATAACGAGAGCGAAATCGCGGACAACTGGGTCACTTTTGAGCCCAAAAGAACAAGGCCAAGAGTGACCCAGTGTCACAGGTGTCAGAAGTATGGACATTCTCAAACATACTGCCACGCGGCCCCAAAATGCTTAAAATGTGCTGGTGGCCACAACACTTTTACATGTAAAAAACCCTACGAAGCCCCATGTAAATGCTCAAATTGTGGAGAGGCGCACCCGGCAAACTATAGCGGGTGTTCATTCTTCCCTAAATTACAACAATCCGAAAACCAGACTACTTATCAGTATAACCAAACTAACTCTAATACATCATACGCAGCGGCTGCTGCGAAAAATACCGTTCAAAATTCACCAAATTTACCAGACAAAGATTTTCAAAATGTTATGCGGGAACTCGTAGGCCTTTTACCTGCACTTAAAAAATTCGCGGCTTTATTCAATAACAATGCCACCTGTAATGGACAATAGGGTCCAACAAATACCGCGTGATTATAAATGATAAAATAAAATTCGCAACGTGGAACGCGAATGGCTTATTAAACAAAAAAAAGAAGAATTCCTATACTTCTTGCAAGAAAACCAAGTACAGATTGTTGCTGTACAAGAAACCTTTCTAAGACCGGCAAATAAATTCAAAATCCAAAATTACAGTATTATTAGACGGGATAGACCTAACGGTAGACAAGGAGGTGTTCTCTTAGCCATACACAAATCAATTAAATACTCTATATACAAGAGCTCCAACGTAAATTAAAATATTGAATTTGTTTCGGCAAAAATTAAAGTGTCAAACAGAGAAGTAATATTTTTCTCACTGTATCAGCCACCCTCAAATAGGTATGACGTCAATGAGTACGACGAAATCTTTCTAGATGTAAATGACAACAATGTATACCGATAATAGTAGGTGGTGACTTTAACGCCCGGTATATCAGTTGGTCCCCCTGCCAATGAACAGAAGAGGGAGAGAACTAGATAGGTACATATCTAACAATAATATACAGTTTGTGGCGCCGTAGAACTCATTATCCCGTAATAGGTACGCCCAGCGTTTTGGATTTTTTCTTAATAAAAATTTTACTTTTCAACGCGAAATTTGGACCGATTCTGATTTAAGCAGCGATCACAACCCGGTAATAATCGTCTTTGGGAATTTAGATGATCGTGAATTTATAGGTAACGAACTACGCAAATATACCACGAATTGGGAGTTATTTGAAACGATAATCCACCAAAATCCCCCGCCACTCAGACATGTGACAGACTCACAAGACGTAGACAATTACTCAACAATACTAACAGACCTAATCAAAAATGCCATCTCGGAATCAACGTCACTACAGACTTACACATGTCATAAACAAAATATAACAACCGAAATTAAAAGACTAATAAGACTTAAAAGACGAGCTAAGAAAACGGCACAACGGACAGGTTACAACGTGGACTATAACCGACTTAATAGACAACTAAAAGACCAGATCAAAGAACTTAAAAATGAAGAGTGGCAATACAAACTAGAGTCTTTAACAACCTCAGAAAAGCCCTTTTGGCAGATAGTAAAAGCACTAAAAGGTAACCCAAGAATAAACACCCCCCCAATTAATGGTATTAACGGAATAGTTTACACTGCGGAGGCAAAAGCTTAAGCCTTCGCGGATACCTACGAAGAACAATTTTCCGAGAATCAAAATCCTGAAGACGATTTAGATTGGGAAGATCGAGTTATAAATTTTTCAAGAAGAACCTTAAGGGAAGCCCCCCAAGGACAATTACCTTTCTGCGAACCAGATGAAATTAAAACAATAATTAAATTCTTGCCTGTCAGAAAAGCGCCAGGAATAGATGGCATTACAAACAAAGCGGTAAAACTCTTATCTAATAAATATTTAATAAATATTTTCCCCGAGAATGGAAAAAATCCAGGATAATAACGATACCTAAAAAAACAAAATTCACACTTTCCGGCTGATTATCGGCCGATAAGTCTTACCTACAATATCGAAAATTGTCGAAAAAGTCATATTATCTAGACTGAATTCTGAATTACTAGACCTAAACATCATACAACCCGAGCAATTCGGTTTTAGGTCATTGCACAGTACAGAATTACAGGTCTGTCGACTCGTTGAAAATATCACGAAATGCCTACAAGAGGGTGGTAGTGCAGGGCTAATATTACTTGACATCTCGAAAGCTTTTGATAAGGTGTGGCGTTGGGGCCTCATCTATAAAATGTTCACAGGGGGCTTTTCTGCCCCAATGGTACGCCTTATCAAAAGCTTTCTGTTTGACAGAAAATTTTGCGTTAAAATAGAAGGACTCGAGGCCGGCGTACCGCAGGGCTCGGTACTACGCCCTATATTGTATTCTATCTACATTTCGTACATAACACCCCCTCAAAATTCCGAAATGCGAATGACACCGCTATCCTTTCTACCGATAGGTCTTTCCACTATATTAAAATTTTCCTACAAGAAGCTATAAATTTTTTAACGGAATATTTTCTAAAATTGAAGATCAAACTAAACGAGGACAAAACGCAAGCGATAATGATAACCAAAAAATTTTCTGTTCCGAACATCGGAAATATAACAATAAATGAAAACGAAGTTGACTGGCTCGACCAGGTTAAATATTTAGGAATCATTTTGGATAGAAAATTAAATTGGGCGGCACATATTAATTCCCGTATTGGAAAGGCAAAATCTGTCATCAGCAGTCTGTATTCGTTATTTGCAAGAAATTCAAAACTAAGCCAGAGTAATAAGCTTCTTCTTTATACCCAGGTGGTAAGGCCCACTTTACTATACTCCTGTGCGGCCTGGTGTTTCGCTTCTCGAATTTATTTAAACAAAATTCAAATAATCCAAAACAAATCCCTGCGCCTTGTCACTGGTGCCAGACCTAAATATACCTTTGATAACAGAAACAATAAGAGATCACACGGAAAAAATTTATAACAGAACAATACCTAATCATCCTAACCTTCTTTTGACAGACGTATGCATATACGATGTCAACAGGGGGTTACCCCATAAGCGACCAAGACATTTTATTGTACAAAACGACGAACCAAATTTCATCCCTATATACTAAATTCAAGAATAATTTTTTTTTAGATTTATTCAAATTAAATTTCTAACAACAAAATCATCGAAATCCCTATTTCTTCTATATTTTTAGTTTTTAATCTCCTTATTCTAATCCTACTGTAATGCACACACAAAATCTATTTTCTAATCTGTGAGGTTAAATTTCCTCCACGACAAACTGTCTCACACCAAAAACCCATAATGTACGTGTTACGCAAGGAAAATGGCGCCAACCGCGCCGACCTTATTCGATCAATGACAAACAGGTACAGGTATCGGGGGTCTTAGTCTTCCTTCACCTATTGAGTAAGCAGACTAGACCTTTATATTGCTGTGCTCAGAAACTGCCGATTCCGTTCTCTGTTGACCGAATAGTGCCAGGAGCGTCTGCTGGGGCTAGTCGGAACCGAAAACCGAACTGTGGAGCCGAGCAATAAATGCGAATAAATTCGCTGTTGTAATCGAGGGATATTGCCAGGAGCGTATGCTGGAATTTATCCTAAAACCGGAAAGACCGCACCGTGGACTATAGTAGTGCCGGGAGTGCATGCCGGACCTATTATATCCCGGGAAGACTAACCGACTCTGCCATTTACAAACTCTGTAGGTGCCACCGGTGCTGTTTTGCTTACGTGCCACGCTCGTACGCTACCGCTTGCCCTGCCTGTTTATTAGATCATAGTGTACCTAGGGTTTATAAACCACTAAATATCCTCTGTACTCTTTCAGAAACGGCAGAACCGGAGCCGATGAAGAAGCGAAGATTTATTTTTGGTTATTTTGCACATATTTCATTTTTAATGTTGTAGTATTTTAACTTCTTATTTTTATTTATTTTTTTTGTTTTTATTTGCTTAAAAATTTGAAGTTTCTAAAATTTTTTGTTGTTTAGACGGCACTTTTCGTTGGAGAGCATTTATTAGGGTGGATAAGGACTTTGCGAGTTTATATAGGGCGCCACCTGATTATTTAACTTTACGATTTGTAAAATTCATCAATCAGGAAATGAATTTGCTTAGTAGGTAAGTAGTAAAAATAAATTGAAGATTAACCTTATACACTGAAGCCCAGACTAAAACAACAGTACCCAAGTAAAAATACATAAATATATTTTTATAAAATATCTATATGGACAAGAAGTTTATAGGTATACCCTATATTTCACATTATGTCACTATATCACATACGAAAAATCCCTCTTTCCTTTTTCTTTGTTTCTATTAGGTGATTAAGAAGATATCTTTAAAGCGCTGTAAAGAAATCCCGTACAGTATTTTTTTTTGTGTTTGCTCAAAATGATAATCACCTTACAAAAGTTAAAAGTGACTTTAAAAAAATTACTTATAGGTTAAATACAATAACTATTCCTTTAGGGCAAAACTTATTCCTAGGACTTTGCATATTGTTAGTAAAAGATAAATTGTTAAATCTGGCCCGACTTTTTCCTCTGGAGAACTGGACAGGTGGGCAATCACAGCTGAATTGTGAAGGCGAATACGGAGCGATTTCTCAGGAACTTCTCAGCAAGGTCATCTATGCGCTCTCGTAAAAAAGACGTTCCGATGGTCTTGGCAGTATGCTTCTTCGTAGGACCCTACAGAATATATGCCCATGTCTACCAAAACTACACAAAATTGTTAACATACCTCTTCTTGAGGGTCCTGATAACCAATATAGATAAGCTCGACGGGTAGATATGTCTATACGACAAGATAAATTTGATCAAACCACAAATCCAATGGTCTCGACGGATAACAACGAAACAAAATCTCGCAGAAACAGGACAAATTGAAATGCAGCGTGAACACGGCGTAGTGCCTTAATTGAGACGCACTTAGTCGATCCGCCACTCGTTCACCACTCCTCTCTCGGTGCGAAACCGTTCGTCGGTGGATTTTGAATTTCCACAAAAAACTTGCCAATATTTACCTGTTCAATACCTATCGCGCCATCTACATTCAACCTATTTTATCAACAGAACCTCGGTGTAGGAATCGGATCTCTCATGGACAAAGTGCAGTAGGTAGAATATTAGAGCCAATTTTTAAATTGCTACAGTGTCTCTTGTAAATAGTGTATTAATATACGGGTTTAAGTTGATATTTGGTGCTTAATTTCATTCCCTGCACACCTCCATGGCTCAACCATCTCTGGAGCGAGAAAAGACCACTCCTGGCGCCCGGGCAAATCGCCAAAAAGAAGCTCAATAACATCTCTAAAGCCCAAAATACCTTACAGCATTTCACCTTGTCTAAAAACTTCAAACAAAATATTATGACCTTAAATTTGCTCTAAAATTTGATCTAAATAATTGTTCATTCGAAAATGTATCCCGTTCTTTCCGTTCAAATATCCACTATCAAATTTGCTAAACTTTTTTAATTCTCCCGACAAATCTCCACTCTATAATGTGGAGTAGCTATGTCAGTCCGATAGTGAACTACATTATCTATTGCATATTAGCAAACACGTTTTTTTAGCTTCTCAAAAATGTGATATTTTCCTCCGCCTGAATATCTATTTCAAAAGATATCAGCGAGGGGGATCAAGCAATAAGCCAAACCCGTTACTCACACACCCGCATCCCGTATCGCTTTCGTACCGATGTGGAAAATTCGCTGGGAAAGTGGTTTCTATTACCGGAAGATTCCTGGGGGAGGACAGATCCGGAAAGGGAACATCAAAGGGAGATGTTGGGGGTAAATACGGGAGTTGCAGGGCATCTGGGTGGAAAAGACGCAAAAAACGAAGAAAATCCTTGGTTGGATTACTGCGGAACGTTTTCTTTTTTCATAAAACATTTTAAAATATTTTTATAACGCATCTACCGATATTTAGAATTATTAGAAGATACATTTCTCTTTATTAAATTCATCAGGGCAGCTATAACTTCTTTGAACAATTCAAACCGAAATGGTATTAGGTATATCTTATTACGTAGAGTAAAGAAAATCCACTAGAGGTGCCATCTAGCAGCAAACTTATAGTACCAGATCCGAAATGCATACAATAGTTTTGTGTGGAATCACAAAAATCCCTGTAATTATTATTAAAAAATGCCGCATTAACTTCGCAATTTTTGTTGCGCGCAACTAATATTACTGTACTTTTTTAAACGCGCTCGTGCATTTTGTTGTTTTAAACAGCTGACTTATTTTATCCAGAAACATTGCGGTCCGCACTATATTTTTGTGGATATTGCGACGAAATTTTGGGGATTTTTTAGTGACAAAGTAGGTAGAGCTTGTTCACTCTTAGAAGAAGCCACTATCGCCATGATGCCTCGATGTGCACTAGTCAGTTGTGACAATTACGTTACGTACAATAATAACAAAACGGACAAATTATAAAATATTAACCCATTGGATTAATCGGATACTAATCAATTAAAAGGGTTAATGATTTACTATACAGGGTGGGCCAACGAAAACTTTACACCCCGATTTTCCGGCTTTAAAATGGAAATGTGGAAAAATGCTCGGACCCATCGATTTTACATTCGAGGGGGAACCACTTGTCTGGTTTTTTCATCCCCGTAACTTCAACCCCCTACCGGGGGGAAGCACGCTTTGTTAAAAACGTTCCCATACATTTCACATAATATTTCGGGTGTAATTTGACGGAATTAATTAATTAGGTATCCGATTTTGCAAATCATCCAGTGATTCGGGCTGAGTAGCATAAATCTTAGATTTCAGATGACCCCATAGAAAAAAGCCAAGTGGAGTCTGATTAGGTGACCTAGGAGGCCAATCAATATGTCCCCTTCTTCCAATCCAGCTTTGAGGAAAATTGTGATATAAAAATTGTCGCACATGCAGGGCGTACGAAATGGGGCGGTGCGCCATCTTGTTGAAAATTATCTGAAATGCCGGTCTGATAATAATAATATCCTGACTTTTTTCTATAGGATCATATGAAATCTAATAAATTTATGCTACTCAGCCCGAATCACTGGATGATTTGCGAAATCGGATACGTAATAATTAATTAATGCCGTCAAATTACACCCGAAATATTATGTGAAATATACGGGACCGTTTCGAACAAAGCTTATTTCACTGCATGGGGGTGAATTTCCAGCATTTAATAAACTAATCACACAAGTAAGTAGTCTTTTTGTTGGTTATTAAGTAGACATTTTTCCACATTGCCTCTTTCACTATTATAGCGGTCATTTCGTTATGGATGAAAATTTTGAAATTTTATGGTCAGATAGTACTCGATGAGACCTTCAAAATTAGGTATCGCAACACCCCTCATCCCTATTCAAAATTAGAGTGTCGTGCTTCCCCCCCGGTAGGGGATTGAAGTTACAGGGATGAAAAAAGCAGAGAAGTGGTTCCCCCTCACATCAAAAATCGTCGGGTCCCAGTGTTTTTCCACATTTTCATTTTAAAGCCGGAAATTCGGGGTGTAAAGTTTTCGTTGGCCCACCCTGTATATACCTTAGATACACCTGTACATAATACGGAAAAGTAATAAACAGGATAATGATTGTATCGTCTTTATAGAATCTGTGTTTGACTGTGGTTGCTCTTTTGACTTTAATGTGTAGCTAGGAACGACAATAGCATATAACTAAATTAAAAAGGCCAGTTGATTTTAAAGGAAAACTCTAAAGTAGTGTGTTGATTACTTGTTTTATCAACATATCTTTTATTATTAGCCTTCCCTAGCTACTCCGATCACTCAGTAGAGTTTAATGGCCTTGTCAAAGCCGAACGAAACCTACTGAAAATACTGGCCTCATTAGTAACACGAGAGGTATGAAGATGTTTCACAAACGCGGGAAATAATCAGCTATTATTAACATTAACAGAGCAATAAAATTAAAATTTAAAAATATCAAAATCTGGAACTCTATAAGTTGAAATTATTATGTAAATTATAATATATAATTAGAAATAAAAAATTGATAATAATTAGATACTATACTAAAATCAAGTAACTCTTACACCTGGCGTAAATAAAAGCACGTGATCGAAGACGTTCCGCGAAATAAGGCGATTGGTCAATAAATAGGCCATAAAATATCAGCGCGTCTGGCAACAGGGATGTACTCGATCGCTAAAGCGTATTTGTGCGGTTTTATCTTGTTGTTTTCAGCTATTTAGACACTGCCACAAATAATTTCGTCCATGATTTGACTCATTTTAATTAAGCCAATAATTTTTTTCCGAAATATTTTAACCTAAACAATTGTAAAAGTAAAATTAAATACAGGTCGTGCCTCAGTGCGGCTCGGGCTAAAATCTCAACACACACGTTCTTGTTTACATCAGGCGTAAGAGTTATTTGATTTTAGTATGGATAATAATACAAAATAAAATAGGAGTCATTCAAAGCAAGCTAAATAAATTATAGTAAAATCAGCCTTCAGCTACGAGAATGCATACAGTATAAGTAATTATTATAATATGGGGTCATCATAAAGTATGGGACATAATTTAAAGTCTTAAAGTATATAATTTTAAGAAATTAGGCTGGTAGCAAAAGTAAATGAAATCTAGTTTCTTCAATAACAAATGGATTTTACTGTAACTATGAAAAAAAAGAGTTGCTGATACAAGTGTCAAACGTAATCACCGCTATTTATTATATTTCTCAAAATAAAACTTTAATAACATGGATCTTAACCCAGCATATTAGTGGATGTGGAGTTATATAAAAAAATTGTGTGTTTAGAACACGCCCAATAACGCTAGAAGAATTTAAAGATTCTATTAGAGAACAAATTGTCTCAATTCAACCAGAAATGCCGAATAATGGCAGCCTGTCGCGGTCCCTCGGATTCAACCGGAGCCATGGAGATGGCCGGAGCCACCTGGACCCACACACCTCGGGCGAAAATAGATTAGTGGTCATAACGTTGCCTGCCCCGATAATTGAGGAGCGATCAGATAAAACCAGATAAATCCATTTTATAGAGGTTGGACGAAAAACGTGCCAATAACGGGTTTTTAACTTTAACCAAACTTATCTTTGCTTTAACCAAAAAAATTCTAGTGTACGTAAAAGATATGATATTATAGACTTCGTAGACAATATTTTTTTTTTTTCATAATTAACATAAGAATTATTACTAAGTATAAAATGGATTTGCCTGATTTTGCTTGAGTGAAGATAAAATATTTAATTTTGTAATGAAAAAGTGCTTATTTTAATGAAGGTAGTGGCCAAAGATAATAATAAAAACTTATGAACGTAAGAAAACGTATAAAGCGTATATTCGAGGAAGTACACAATGAGTTCCGTCTCACATAGCGTCCACATCCTAAACTGAAAACATTATAAAGGATGTTTTTAGTGGCATGTCAGGTAAAGGATATGAATTGAAAAAAATGCACTCCAGCCGGGACTCGAACCCGGGATCCTTTACCTGACATGCCACTAAAACATCCTTTATTATTTATAATTACAGGTACTAAAAATCTTTCCGTGTTTCATATTCTGGCTTTGACATTGTAGGTTAGAATTTCCACGTTCGATACTTACATTTAAGTCGCTATATGTCGAATTTTGTGGGTTGATGCACAAATAGGAAGTTCACATAACCAACAATCATGAATGGTTACCCTACACCCTCTAACCCCTTCTAGTAGCTGTAGAAGACGCCGTAGTCTTCTACATCTCACCGCTACTAACTACCTATTATATCAATTGGAATACATAACACCTAACCGATGGAACCCGTATCTCCGGTAGCTTAGTTGGTTAAAGTGCCTACGGCCACAGTAGGAGTCCCGGGTTCGAGTCCCGGCTGGAGTGCATTTTTTTCAATTGATATTCTTTGCCTGACATGCCACTAAAAACATCCTTTATTATTTATAATTACAGGTACTAAAAGTCTTTCTGTGTTTCATATTCTGGCTTTGACATTGTAGGTTAGAATTTCCATGTTCGATACTTACATTTAAGTCGCTATACGTCGAATTTTGTGGGTTGATGAACAAATAGGAAGTTCACATAACCAACAATCATGAATGGTTACCCTACACCCTCTAACCCCTTCTAGAAGCTGTAGAAGACTACGTAGTCTTCTACATCTCACCGCTACTAACTATATATCAATTTGAATAAATAACACCTAACCGATGGAACCCGTATTTCCGGTAGCTTAGTTGGTTAAAGTGCCTACGGCGACAGTAGGAGTCCCGGGTTCGAGTCCCGGCTGGAGTGCATTATTTTTTCAATAGATATCCTTTACCTGACATGCCACTAAAAACATCCTTTATTATTTATAATTACAGGTACTAAAAATCTTTCTGTAAAAACATTATTCCCTTTAACCACCCGAAATTTTTGTTGGTAACCCTATTACATTTTTTCGTAACACCCGACCTTGGCAAGTTAAAGCCGAACATACATGATGTACCTATATATGCAACACGGATAGAGTAATCTAAATACTACACTCGCAGATGGATTTATCCCGTTTTGCTTGAACAATTCCTATGGAATTTTATTTTGCGGATTTATTTGGTTTTGCTTTTGAATCAATCACTAACTCATTTTTGACAAAAAATGGATTTGTCTGTTTTTGCCTGATCGCTCCTCAATTAATCAAAATCGACCATATAGTCAGCGGCTCCTTAATGTTAAACCAAATGTCTAGCATCTCTCCCTCTAACATGCCTTATGCAATAAAACATATAACCAGCCGTATCACAAAATATGGGAGCACTATAATGACTGCAGTGAGAAAAGTATGGTATTCAGGGTATGATTGCCGAAAAGAAGCCTGCAGTACCTAACTGAGGAGATCCTAAACCATACGAACATCAGCCAGAAGTAAAGTACGCCTTCGTATATCTAGGGCAAAAATGTGGTGTGCTTCGAGGGGCAAAGTTTTTGTTCAAGTTTGATATTTTACAATAAATTCCTAAGGGAAGCTTGTGTTAATAATCGCGAGGGTCGTGACTCACCGATCTGAAACTTCCAATATCAACAAATCATACGTCCAGCGTATCAAGTGCGAAGTGGTCAACATGGAGCGTTTTCGTCTGCGGTCACGTGCTTAAGAATATGTAAGGTGAAAGGGTTAGATAGCGTCGTGACGTGGACAGTCGCGGTAAAATATTAACTAGGTGAATTTTTGTAAAATATGATAAATTTATTCTATTAAGTAAATAAAATTATGATTTAAAGCTTTATTTTGTTTGGGGATTTGGTTTGAAAATATAATACACACAAAACATATTATAATAATTGTTTATTGATTAAAATACGAGTACGTAAAAATACAAGTACGTAAAAAATAAGAATCCATAAAACTACGTCAACAATTATTAATAATTATTAATACCTACCTACTGTATGTTAAATATGAATTATGGTATTTATTGGGAAATTATACTTCTCATCTCAAACATCAATTATTTGACATCCAAGATTTTTTGGACTGCTGTGCTTGAAAAAGCGAACAATAACATATTCTAGAGTTCGGACTATAGTCATAACGTGACAATAATAAATATTGCTACTTGGATAGGACATAACGAGTAGAGATCTCGGCAAGGAGTGTGTAATGCACATAAATATTATAGTTATTAAAAATACACAAAAATGCAACTAATAAATAATATGACTACACAAAAATATTTAAAAAAATAATACATAAACCAGTATTTACAGAGTATCATCGTGACTGTTGTAGGCTAAATATGAACAATTAAGGTGCCGGGAACTTATACCTCTCAAACATCGATTTGGTATCCAAGATCGAAGATTTTTGGAACTGATGGGATCTGTTAATTGCAATGGAGTCATCAGCACATAATATGTTTTTAGGGATACCTATTGGTTTTCCATCCTTTTTAATCTTAACCTCGAACCTGCACCTTTGCTCTGCCATCCCTGTCGCTATTACAGTTTAATATGGAAGTTTCGAAATAAAGTAGATTATTTGAATGATATTTTATGGATTGGTAGGTATAGACGTTACGGTAAGTAGCGTGGCGTATAATCTCTTTAAAATTAAAACACGAGTGCTACACATAGTATCATTAAATTCCAGCGACTCTGCCCATGTTGAGACGTGGGACTAATACCTATTATTTCTTGAATTGACGCACCAAATTTAAAAATTACCAATTTTATTTGTGATATTTTAACAAGATTTTATAATATAAGTAATGATTATTATGTTAAAGACTTTTTTGAATTTGCTTCGTTTATAAACATAACCTACAAATACAAAAAAAATCATATTATTATTAGTTTAGACGTAAAATCACTTTTTACTTATATACCTATAAATTTAGTTATTGACAAAAATCAGATTTCTTTTGTGATTTTTGCGACGCCACTGTCGATTGTTACGGCACCCCCTACAGATTTTTTCTATACTACTACATCCCCTATGCGTCTACCAAAAATATCGTTAAGATTACTTCATTTACACAAAAATAATATTTTTTTCTTAGACTTTTTGCGACGTCATTGTCTTTACTCATGGCACCCCCTACAGGTTTTTTCTATATTACCACATCCCCTATGCACCTCCCAAAAATATCATCGAGATTAAGATTGATTTCCACAAAAAAAACGGCAGTCACGGCACCCTTACAGGTTTTTTTCTATACCTACTCCCTACGTGTCCCCTAAAAATATCTTTGAGACTGACATTGATTTACACAAAAAATCAGATTTTTTGTGATTTTTGCGACGCCGCCCTCGTTTGTCACGGCACCCCTACAAGTTTCTTCCATATTTACTCCTGCATTCCCTACGTGACCTCGAAAATATTTTTATCTCTTACGCATCCCTCAAAAATATCTTATATACATATAATCTAATATTGAAATTGCTGTACACAAAAAGAATCAGATTTTTCAGATAGGCTTTTGTAACAAAATAAAAATCGAAAAATTATCAAGAAAGTTTCCGGAAAATTTTTGAAATTCCCAGATTTTCAAAAAATAAACATAATTTTCAAAGTAATACTCACTTCCAGTCAAACCGGAAGACAGACATAAGAACCTTCCATTTTTAGCTACTCCCTGTATAGTCATTACTAACATTCCGTGATAAAAGTCGCCGAATGTTTTCTTTTTAAATAACTTTTTAACGATCCCCATATAGGTACATGAAATTTTATCAGTGCACATTTAAATTGCACCACCCTTTACAACTTTTATATTGAACTTTTGTTTCTGGAGTCAAAAATAAAAATACGGGGTGACCTTTTCGTTGGATAACCCTATACCTATGGTGTGCTCCAGGTTTTTTTATGGATTTGGTTTTCCCACTTTATAGTTTTTGTAGCGAGAACATATTTAACATCTGACAGATATTTTTGTTGTCAAACATTTACCTAGATTTTTTGATAAAATTAACAGTGTTTCAGATTTTATAAACCTGTTAGGTACTAACTGTCGACTGACGTCAAATTTCAAAATCATGTTTTAAAACGTAGGTAAAAACTCTTCAACTCTTTAACGTTCGAAAACTCTTTAATGCGCATGTGTAGCTGTCATTTTCTACGCCTACATACGTGTCTGCATATTGGGCTTTGATTTAACTATATAATAAGTCAGTTAACGCTATTACCTATGCATACCTAAGCGTTGAGTGAAATGATTTGAGTTTTGCGATTTGACACATTAAAATTTTTGACACCCTGTAAGGTGACATTTTCCTTTAATTTCCTGTGTAATTTATCACTTATACCTACTTTGTGTTACGTTCCATTTTTAGTACGTATTAAGTTTTTCGCAAATAAATAATACCTAAGTACTTCTGAACCCTTCGTTGTGGTTTATTGTTTATTTTAAATAAATAAATACTTACGCTGCGATTCACATCTCACTAACCTAAAAGGGAAATTATATTTTCTGATTTAATCACATCTACTGTGCCTAAAGCTTACCTTTTAGCACAGACCTGCTCTGTGCTTTTAGCTTTTGATTATTATTACATTTCGCCCATAACCGAAGATGTTCTATGCACAAAACGTAAAGCTAACTATTTATTTAGGGGTGTACACCAAGCTCTGCTCGGCTTTCTCCTCTCTAGTTTGTAGGGCAGGTTTCACTGGAAAAAAAAATTGATATATAAGATCTATACCTAGATTGAGAGCCACTATCTTCGTCAACAGACGAGTAAGGAATATATTGAAGATGGAAAGACATTAACAGACTTACATTCTTATTACAAAAATGAATGCATATAAGAAAACAATAATTACCTTATGTAAATTTGGCAACGTATTCAACAATATTTAACACAGAGTTCAATATTTATTTTTTTGTACCTAAAAAGGATCAATGTGGAGTATGTAGCACATACAAAAATAGCAAGGGCGAGGAAAAAAAGAGCTCTAGAAGGAGAATACAACAAACATCAAGAAGAAAAGAGGTTAACTGGAACTGCAAAAGAATCCGATAAAGAAAAAGTAAGCGCTAAATTTAAATTTGCCTGCTATGACCCAGGCTGTATTTCAGTGTCCCAAGGGGATCTCTACCTTTTACTATAAGTCCAAATTAAACGTACACAACTTCACCATTTGTGAGCTGAACTTTGATAGGGTCGAAGGGCTGGCAAATAGGGGACTAAACGAAATAGCTACGTATGTTTTTCAATATCTTCAAGATACCGCTAACACTGTTAACTGTGGGCAGCAAAAAAACAGGTATAAGAAAAATAATTCTGTCTGTTTTACTAGCTAAATTGAATTTCTTTCAGATTCATGATGTTTATGTACTCGTGTATGTATGCTCTTCGCCACCTGAAAATAAAAACCATATAGGTAATATACAGGGTGTAGCTAAACTGATGGTCAAAAATGAAACCACGTATTTTGGAGTCAAAATAAGGGCACTTCTTCATATATTTTTTTCTCCTACGGGCCATAGTTTTTTTTTATACAGAGCGTAGAAATTTAGAGAAAAATACACATATTTCTTAGTATCTCTAGAAGTATACGAGATATTTTCTTCAAACATGGCGTGTCACATGAGCGGATGAGTTGTCAAATTTAAGGTTAATATCAAGCTTGTGAGGCCCCCAGTTGCGGAGATACAGGGTGTTATTAAAATTAATTAATTCAGAAAAATATGAATACCCTGTATAATCGCATTTTTTTAATTTGTTTTGAATAGTAAATTTAATGGTTAACAAAAAGTATCTCTTAGTATTTTTTCATATTCTCAGCCGTTTTTTAATTATTTTCAAAGAACGGCAATGCTGCAATAAAAAAGTCATTTTAAGAATAAATCTAACAATCTGTGGATGTCATTAAACTTGGCATTATTTGAATCATTTGGCTGCCAACTTTGCACATTAGTATCAATATTTTGAAAAATTATATTTTCATTTGAAGAATTGACTGATATGCACTTTTGCTATGGACTTGCGAATGGCAATAATAAACATGCGGAAACGCATAGTTGCGTGTATTGAAAGAGACGGCGGTCATTTCGAACATTTAATAATTTATTTTTCTAATAGCAATACGTTTCTTTTATTACTCTTTTTGGTTTTGTACTTTGTTAAATAAAGTTTAATTGACATCCACAGATTGCTAGATTTATTCCTAAAGTGACTATTGTTCATTGCACCGTTGCCGTTCTTTAAAAATAATTAAGAAACGGCTGCGAATATGAAAAAATACTAAGAGATACTTTTTGTTAACCATTCTATTCGCCACTCAAAACAAATTTAAAAAATGCGATTATACAGGGTATTCATATTTTTCTGAACTAATTAATTTTACTAACACCCTGTATCTCCGCAACTGGGAGCCTCAGAGGCTTCATGTCAACCTTAAGTTTGATGGCTCATCTGCTCATGTGACACGCCAAGTTTGAAGAAAATATCTCGTATACTTCTAGAAATACTAAGAAATATGTGTATTTTTCTCCAAACTTCTACGCTCTGTATAAAAAAAACTATGGCCCGTAGGAGAAAAAAATATATGAAGAAGTGCCCTTATTTTGACTCTAAGAATACCTGGTGTCATTTTTGACCATCAGTTTAGTTACACCCTGTATAAGTTTTTGATAAAAAGGCACTCCGTCATAGAAAAAAATCAGTAAAAAATCACTGAAATCAGGACCCCTTTTCGTACCATCACAGTTTGTTACAATAATACAAAATTCTCAAAAGAAAGGAAATCCGGATCATGTGGTAGAAATGCCCTTTGATGATTTTTTTTTGTCATTAAGACATTGGCAGGCCATTATCACACTATTTTAAACTCTACACAAAGTGATAATTTTAAAATTGCCGATATTAAAGTGCTGAAGGTTACAAAAGATCCTTCCTGTCATTTTTTTTAAAGCTCTTATTCTGAACGTCATTATAATAAACATAAATTAAAAAGGCCTAAGTCCTGCGTATCAAAATCCTCTTCCCTTGCCAGAAAGAAAAAATCTGACCGTTTTTCGCTTGTACATTCAAGGCACATTAAACCTAAACCAATTCAATTCAAAACATTTTTATTTTTATTTAAGGTATATTTTAAGTGAGGTAAGATCTTGCTTAACAGTGTGTTTTATTACAGAATTCAAGCATCAGTACCAAAGCGCCGGACCCGATGTACTGGCCCTCCAATCTCCCCTCACTTTAGCTGAGGTACAGCGGGTCCCGTCCGAGGACTTTCTCCCCGCTTGATGTCGGCGCCGGAGTACGTCCGCAGTTGTTGGAAGTTGTCAGCTCAGGAGGTTGCACATAAAACACAGGGAAAAACAGGGCGAAAAAAACTCTGTTAAGGTTAATTCTTCAGATTGTAAGGGTGGTGAAAGGTAATTATAGTTTCAGGTAAATATCTTGTTTTAGAGCGATTTTTCCGGTTAATTATGTGCATAATTTACGATATATACAATTTTAACCTAATATTTACAGTAATTTACACTAATTATATTATTTACAATGGTTCGGAAAACATCGCCCTATTGCCTAGGGTGGTTCGTAAAACAACGCCAGGTTTTGGTACTATTTTAAGTAGAATAAAATAAAATCTGGTTTCAGTTATTTCCGAGGTTAACGGTGAGTTGTAGATTCTGTACCTAGAATAGAATTTGTCCGCTAGATTTTCCATGTATTCATCCAGGTATTCGATTTTTGCCAGCTCGTGCATGTAGCTCAGTAATTCTGGTCCATGGCAGAAGGTTATAGGCCATTCTTATAAGTTTATTTTGCATTATTTGTAGCGGTATTTTTGTAGGTCATTTGTGGTCTGATTATGGATTTGTACAAGACCATTTTATTCTCCGTCCTTAACTTACTATTACGGCAAATCAGAGTTGGGCTATTGCTGCGTTTGTTCTCTGGGTTATGCTTTTTACCTGCGCTGTAAAGTTAAGTCTCTTATCTAGGGTGATGCCTAGATATTTTGTTTCCGCTTTAATCGGTATCTCCTTCCTGTCTATTTTTAGGGGTGAATATACTCTGCCGTTCACAAACTTTTTTGTGAACTCGGTTTAATTTTAATCTTTCACTTCTTCTGGAACTCAATTTTGGTAGTTACCCAGTTTGGTTGTAGCGTCTTCCGTTTTAAACACAGTCGCGTAGACGACAGTGTAATCAGCAAACAGAGAGTTTTACTGATCTGTTGCGAGTAGGCACGTCGGAGGTGTACAGGGTGATGAGCTTCTGGGCCAGGACCGTCCCCTGGGGCACTCCCGCCCGGACCGCCCTCTCCCCAGACCCCTCCCCCCTCACACCATCGACAGTGTTCTTTTGCTCAGGAAACTCGCAGTGAATATACCAAGTGAGTGAGTGAGTGAATATACCAAAGATATACCCTTAACTAATTTCGGGTATATCTTTGGTATATTCAAACTATTCAACTTATGTATCTATTATACCCGCGTGCCCATACTCTGTCACGCTCTTTTTCTATGTCAATCTGTAGCATTAAAGTATTCTCATTGTTGTTAAATCCCGTGCAGATGTCTAGTTTTGCCACTGCCATTTCGTTATCGTGACCAGCCCTACATCCAAATTGATTTGCCGATAGTAGGTCGTTTTGGCCAATAATAACATTCAGCCTGCGACCTAATATTTTCTCGAAAACCTTGCCGGCCGGGTTTACTAAACTTATCGGCCTATAACTTTCCGCTCGTGCAGGATCTTTGCCGGCCTTTGGTAATGGGATTACCAGATCTTTTTTCCAAGCCTCTGGGAACGTTTGTAATCTTATACTATTATTAATCACGTACATTAACTGTACTATCCCTTTTCTGGAAAGGTTTTTAAGAAGTCTATTGCTTACTTGGTCAAGTCCACGAGCTTTTTGTTTCCTAGCTTGCTTAGGATTTCTTTGACTTCTTTGGGGTCTGTAAATAGTACCTTTTTCTCCCGGTTAGTCAGTGGCAATGGAGGTAAAAGCAGGGTGTTCACAAGTTCTTGTTCTACTTGCGTTTCAAATTCGGATTTTCCGATTTCAATGTGATGCACTGATTCAAATTGGTTTGCGAATATTGAGGCTTTTTCTTTGTTGGTAATGTTTTCCCTGTTACTTTCTTTAATAGTCGGATAGACCAGGGGTCCCGTCTTTAGGGACTTAGTAACTTCCCATAAAGAGTTGTTCTTTCGAGAGAGAGCCTCCAGCCTATCCGTCCAATTTTTATTTATTTCTTGTGCGAGTCTTGCGTTTACCTCCTTGACTAGGTTATTATAATATGTCTTATCTATGTTCTGTCGTTGTCGTAGGTTCCTGTTTTTGTACGCCAGGCGTTGCCATTTCCGACTGGCTTTGTTCCTTTGTCTAATTAACCTCATGGCGTCGTCAGGTATTTTGTACTGAAAAGGTTTAACGTCTCTCTTGGGAATATTTATGTCTCTTTATGGTTTTGGTAAATTTTTCTACCTCCGATTCTAGATCGTTGGGAGTATTAATTTGTTCATTAATCAGTTCCCTATGCCCTGTCCAATCCGCAATGGAGTAGTCGTATGTCTTGACCAGTTTCCTCTTGTCACTTTTAATCGTTAGTGTTGTGTATATAGGATTATGGTCACTATATTGAGTGCAGATTCAGATATTAACTCTGTCAAATTCGTAACGTTTATGTTTAGTACTATGTCTATAGAGGTCGGGTTATTGTTGTTTTCTGGAAAGTGTGTAGGATTAGTAGTATGTATCACCCCTTTTCCCTCTCTGTCTGTTATTTCCTTGATTATCCGTCCCGTGACGTTTGTTCTGCCACCTTTATGCCATTCTTAGTGTGCATTTAAGTCTCCTATAATGATTAGTCTGTTTCCCTGTCCTAAAAGTGTCTCAATGTCTAGGTCTGTCGTCCTACGGCTGGGGGATCCGTACGCACCGCATACGATCACCCCGTCCGGTAGTTTTATTGTAAGGTGCTCAAAGGAGCTGTCTGTTTGGGGCATAGGCGTATGTGGCACGTCGTTGTTTACCATAGTAACGCTATACCCTGTCGTCCTGGTCTTTTGTCCTGTCTGTAAATGATGTATCCTCGAACCTTGAATGTTTTTGTCGGTGTCAGTCGGGTTTTGGAGATACCCTTTATGTCTGTTTTTGTTTGTTTTAAGTATTGTCTTAGTAAGTAACGTCTCCCTCTAACGTTTGGCAATTCCAAGATACAATCCTTAACCTACGTCTCATCAACTCATTGTATGATGTTGAATCTCGGTGGAACATGAGTAGTATAGTGCATCGTAGCCTGTACAACATCGAAAGGCTCCTTCTCTCTGGCTTCCTCCAACAATTCGGCAAACGCCTCCAAGGCGCCGACCAGTTCGTCGAAGTCTATTAGTCCTCGGATGCGGTCCACTGTACCTAAAAGCTTAGTTAGCTCGTCGTCTTAGGCCCCGCCCCTTTAGTCATCTGACCCGTTCTGCCTCTGCGTTCCTGGTCTCCCATAAGTTGTTTGTAGGTGCTGCTGCTGGTACGTACAGTTTGTTCAGCGAATGTTCGGCCCTACTTCACAACTCCCGTCCTTGTCTTACTCGTGAAAATACGATGGATATCGGTCTTATATTCACGAGTCAGACAAGGACGGAGGTTGTGACGTAGGGCCGAACATTCTGTGATGAACAAACTGTATCTGCGTTGTTGTTGTAGTGGTCTTTGTTGGTGTTGTTCGTCTCTTTTTTTGTGCAGAACCGCTACTTTTTTCTGATATGCTGAGCATTCTTGGGCATTGGCAGTGTGTGGGCCATCACAGTTGGCACACATCGGTGCGTCTTCTCTGTTTAGTTGACATTCAATGGCAAAGTGCTCGTCGCCGCATTTGACGCATCTTGGTGGGCGGTAACAATTCGCTGCGCCATGTCCGAAGGCTTGGCATCGCTTACATTGAATGATCGGTTTCTCGCTCATCTTGTTTGTCCATTTAATAATGTTGTTATCAAGGTGTTTAACTTCTTTATTAAGTTGTTGCAGGGTAATAGTTGTTAGGTACAATTGCCAGAAACAACGGGTTAGCATCAATTACCCTTGTGGTCATTTCAAAAACTTGTAAGACTCCTAGTTCGTGTCATCTCTTAATTCCTCTAGTACTTCTTCGGCCTTGGTCCCTTCGGCATACCGGAGAGTACAAACGCTCGATTTCGTTCCTCTTGTAGCGTATAGGTATGGAAGTCGGAGCATTTTTGTGCAACTAACATTTCCTTGACTTTAGTGTATGTCTCTCTGTCGTTGAGCGTTAGGTACGACTTCTTCGTGTTGACTCTAATAAGTTTAATAAACTTTTCGTAATTTCCTATAG
Organism: Pseudeuparius sepicola; assembly: GCA_963920635.1. Lineage (NCBI taxonomy): Eukaryota > Metazoa > Arthropoda > Insecta > Coleoptera > Anthribidae > Pseudeuparius > Pseudeuparius sepicola. The sequence continues at coordinate 56,758,800 of OY987301.1, read as the reverse complement.
CATTTCTAGCTGTGATTATAGGCGGGAAAGGCTTAGGTTTATTATGTTTGGGCTTGTTAAGTGCTCTCTTCGCTTTTTCCTTTATTGCCTCGTAGACAGGTTTTTTAAAACCTTATATTTCTCGTAAAGGTGAGAATCTGTTTCTAATTGGTATTTCGTATGTTCCCGTAATTTTTCGTGGGATCGGCGTAAAGGCTGGGGGAGATTTGGTGAATTCTGGTCTTTGTTTAGCAGAGGTTGCCGCGATTTCGCCAACTTCCATGATCTTGTTCCATTCTTCTTGTTGTTGCTATCTATTGCTTGGTAAAGACGATTTTTCTGGCGGTGCCACTGTCTCGTACGCACTTTTGTATGTTACACAGGGCTGTGCTTCTTTGTTTGGTGGTTCGTTGTGTACTTGTGCTGTTACCGTGTGGGTATAAAAAAATGCTATGTTGGAAAACGCCATAATGTCTGGGCTTTGTTTTTCTGCGTTTGGTCTAGTCGTGGTGGTGGTGGTAGTGGTGATAGTGCATATCTTAATTATATTCTGCTCTGCTCTAACCATAAGTTAGAAAGGATAGTCTCAATCTTCTATTCAGGCCGATTAATATTTCTTCCTCCCCTTGTCCTTTGTTTTGGGTATCAATAATGGTGTCTCCTTTGCTGATTCGCTACTATCTTGGCATTCATTACTGTCGCCACGCCCCTCGATGTCCGAAATTTGGCGGGAAATGTCGACTTGTTTTTTGTTGCACTTTTTGTGCTGTTTTTTATGCTTTCCTCCTTGCCTGGTAGCTGCTTGGCCTCTACTACCAGGGTATTCGCTTGGGGGGGGGATCCGGACGTTTCACCCTCTATTCCCTCTTCAACTTGTTCGGCGGCACGCTCAGATATTACAACTCTTTTGTCCGTTGTTTGATTCTATTACACTGGTCCTGGCAGAGTTTGTAGAGCTAATAGTGCTAGCGCTGGTATCCGAAGTGGTACCAGTGCTTCTGCTATTATGCGATCGATATACCGGGTGAGTCACATCTAAAGGCAGAGCCGAAAAAACAAGGTAGAATTCGCTAAAACAAGCACATATACTTAATAAACATTAGCTCCAAAACGCTTGGTTCTCCATATACAGCGTGTTGAAACTTTTCCAAAAATAACAAATATATTTTTTAATTTGGTACATATTATGGGTTGTCATTTTTTGCAATAATTTGGCCCTGTTCAGATGACCAGCGGCGTAGAAACAAATAATTTTATTTTAAATGCCAGCATAATCGCCTTGGCACTAGTTTAAATAATTCGAAATTACAAAGAAACCGTACCAGATATAAAAAAAATACCAAGAGGCGCTTTTTGTTCCGAATTGAATGGGCTATCCAAAAAAGGTAAAAAAATTTTCCACAGAACCGTACTATTTTTTTTTACAATTATTTACAGTAACTATTTGTATCTACGTCGCTGGTCATCTGAACGGGGTCAAATTATTGCACAAAATGGCAACCCTCCAATTCATAATGTGTACCTAATTTGGTTGGAATTCCTAAATGGGCTCGAAAGAAATTAAAAAAAGATGTTATTTTTGGAAAAATTTCAACACGCTGTATATGGAGAACCAAGCGTTTTTGAGCTAATGTTTATTAAGCATATGTGCTTATTTTAGCGAGTTCTACCTTGTGATTTCGTCTCTGCCTTTAGATGTGAGAGATGTCTTCGGGCGGGATAGTTTTCGTAGGTTAAGTCTTGCTATCGGCTATTCATGTAGATATTTTGATGTCTGATTGGGAAATTTCTTTGAGGTACTAGGCATGGATTCCTGGCACAATTACGCAATACAATCGAACAATTACGCGATACAATCGAACAATTACGCAATACGATCGAGCATTTTTTCCAGTCGCTCAATTACGCAATACAATCGCGCAATTGCACAATTCAATAGCGCAATTACGCAATCTGATCGAGAAATTACTCAATCCAATTGCACATTCGCACAATCAGGAACTCGATCCTCTGTGAACCAAGATGGTGCGCTGGCGGACCATTAGTCAGCGTCCTGCCATCACCGGAGAACCAACGGCGGATAACGTAGCCACATACTCTCACGTATTGCATTTGTTTATAAAAATCGCGGCCTGGGAGGTATTGATTTTAGTCCAGACCTCGCTCGCAATGGTTTCTTTATGAATGCGACATTACAATAAAACATACGTTACTCTGATTTCTTATATAATTTGGATGGGATTGTGGAACTTTGTCTATTGTATAATAGAGTCTGTATTAGCCCATTGTTTCACGATGTGAAGGTACTGTTATTGATTTTTAGGCTTTATACTCTCTCCCACTCAAAGAAAACACGATAAATATCTTTGAACTTTATTTAAAGTTTATGAATACATAGCTCTTCTTAATAATATCATACATAATGTAGGTACGGTATTTACAATATTTTTTTATCCGTGTGTATATTTCTTGCATTACCCTGGGAGTCGTGGTATGTGCTCATAATCAAAGTTCAAGTAGCCTTCTAAAGACACCAACTGCAGAAAGTGTGAATATTTGGTTCTAACTCTTCTAGGGCGGGTACAAACACACCCCCGCGACAAAACGTCGCCCTAGTTGTAATGTTACTTGTTTCGTTAATTTTTTGAAAGGTCTATAGTTACGGCCCTATAGATACCTAATAGACTTTATTGTGAAAAGGTGCAGTGCGAGCCAACAAGTGCGCGGTGCGTGGACGCTGAAAAGGCATTCCTTACTTTTTAAATATAGGTTTAAGTATATTGTATGATTAGTATTGCCTTAGTATTGCATTAGTATTGTTGCAGTCTTGCCTGCAGCACGAATCGCTTCATCTGTAGTTGTGCAAAATAAAAAAATTGAAAAATAAACCTTTGGAAATAAAAAAAACTTAACTGGCGCAGTAGGTAGGATTTTCGCATCCAGTTCTCGAGGCCGTCCATAGATCGATTTCCATAATTGGCAACGTTTCTACCGTGTCGCTAGGAGCTGAAGGATTTCAATCCCGAAGACGCAGAACCTCAACCTCAACAGCCACAGGAAAGGCAGTACTCCTCGAAAAACTTTGACCGGCGACCAAAATCAACATTTGGTAAGAGTCAAGTTGTCCCTTCGAGTCCCCTTTATTTTACCTTTTATCCTACATTCTCTACTATTTTATACTATTTTATGTTATAAGATATTTTAACGAAGAATCGAATTTATGAGTGAAATTCATATCGAGAACTGCAGTTTATTATCAATTAATTAAATATTGACGAACAAACTAACATTAACCAAGTTATCAGTAAAGTAGATAAAGAAATAAAAGAAAGTTTAAAATGTCAAATAATGAAGATGTTAACCTCTCGATCCCAAACTTTGATGGTAATGCAACTTCATTACCGAAATGAATTTCCTCTTGCGACTACCTTTTCGAAATTTACAGTAATTTCACAGACGACTTTTTGCCAAATTATTTAATTAGAGTAGTCCAGATGAAACTGACTGGAAGTGCACAATTATGTTAATGGGTTGTCGGAACGAATTGAATACCTGGCAAAAAATTAAGGACGCGCTAAATCAATGCTTTGGCGGCCGTCGAAATTTAGAATGCTTAGAACAGGATGTAGGTATTTATGGCTAGGACGTTTAAAAATGAGTCCCTATTGGACTTCGCGAAAAGATTCCAAATTATGAGGAGTAATTTTACGACAGAAAATAAATTCTGACGCTTATCCAACTCAAGCAACAAAACAAATTATTATTTACTATAGACAATATGACGAGTTGTGCTTAAGGGCCTTTGTCAGAGGTTTTACAGGGCCTATTAGTTTAGTTATACTCAAAATATTTAGAGAAATAATTTTCAAAATACTTTCACAAATTTACAAAATAGTCCTAGGGCAAATAGACAAAACATTTACCAAAACAATGTTTCACGTCCCAATTTCCAAAATAATTTCTCTCGTCCTATTTACCAAAATAGTTACCAAAGTTATAATAATAAACCTCAAAGAAATAATTTCCAAAATCAAAAGTTTTCTACTATACCAAAATCGAGCAACTCTTACGCCTGGCGTAAACAAGAGCACATGCATTGAGATATTCGCCATAGCCGCGCTGAGTCACAACCTTTATTTAATTTTCGTTTTACAATTGTTTACTTAAAAATATTTCGGAAATAAATTATTGGCTTAATTAAAATGGTCCAAAACATCGATGAAATTATTTATGGCAGTGTCTGATTAGCTGAAAACAACAAGAGAAAACCGATTAAATATACTTTTGCGATCGAGTATGTCTCTGTTTACCAGGCGCGGTGATATTTTATGGCCTATTGGCCAATCGCCTTGTTTCGCGGAACGTCATCGAACACGTGCTTTTATTTAGGCCAGACTTAAGAATTGTTCGATTTTAGTATAGACCAATTTTTCCTAGTCAACCGATAAACATCCAACCTAATAGATCGGGACATAGGGACAGATTTTGGGACGATATTTTACCCTTGGGGGGCATTATAGTATGCATATTCTGTTGTTAATTAATGATAAAGTAAACAGTCATCCGGGTCCTTCATATTGTTAGAAAAAGACTCGTTCGACAGTTGGACGACTGTGCCTTAGAAGGAAGACGTGAAGAGGCGGACGCTCGCTCGGGGGAGTCGGTCGGCAACGGGCAAGACAGGCGGCAGGGGCCTCGGACGGTGTTGCGGATGGCGGCGAAGCGTGGGTGCTAGGTGATATAGGGTCAGGTATGTGCCGTTCAGGGTTTATTTGCAACTAATAAAAGGGGTTAAACGTCTAATTTGGTTCTTTCCACACGATCCTCCCCGCTACGTCCCCCAAAACGTAACAAGTGGTGGAGACGCTGTGGTCTAGGCGTTGGTTCATGTGGTAGTCTTTAAATTAATCTTTTAATATGTCTTTTCAGTTTAATTGCAATGAAATTGAATTTAAGTAAATCCATATATCCATATTTGCGTCGTATCAATAATTCAAACCATAATTTTTTGTCGCATTGCCGGTCGCCAAATAAGCCGCGCTATTTTTAGAAACCGATGTACAGTCGCCACGGGAAAAAAGGTCAACTCTGTTTGAAATTAAAATTAACATATTTTAGTAATAACTTTATTGAAATTATACTTACATTTTCCTTTTTTTGAATCTTGTCAATCGGTGATCAGCAGCGTATATGTCAGAACCTGAAAATAAAAGAGTATTAAGATCAGCATCACAAAGTAAAATCAAACTTGACGAATTAAAACAAGCAAACCTGTTTAAAAAAAGTGACAAAACCCATCGATCTCCAACAACATCATCATCTTTAGAAAACCTAGACAAACAAATTCCTTTTTCAACGCCGATTCGCACTACTAAAAGTTTTCCTATACTTACGAAAACAAATTTATTTTTTGACGATATTTCAACAATAGAATTTGGAAGGAAAACAAGAAAATTCAAAGAAAATCGATAATAAGGTTCAGAAAAAAGAAGAAATCATGCCAAACTTTAATTGCACCTTAGGAAATTTGCATCACCCCGACAGAACCCCTGCAGTACCAAAGTTTATTTCTCCAAAGTCATTTAATCCAGATGTTGAAAATATATTTCAATTTTTAAGAAACTACGAAGCAGCAGCAAATGCAAATAATTGGGACAATAACTTAAAATTAAGTTATTTATCACAATATCTGGAAGGTCAAGCACAAAAGTGGTATCAAACATACGCTACTCGGCATCCAGAGGCAGACTGGGTACAGACCTTGAAAGATCTAAAAAATGATTTTTATTTTGAAACCTATAAAAAAGAAATGAAACTGAAATTAAAATATCGTAGACAACAATGTGGAGAGCCTATTATGAATTACTTGAGAGACATCCTTTTCCTTTGTGATATGGTGGACGACAAAATGCCGGAAGCTACTCAACAAGAATATTTTGAATCTGGTCTTCTTCCAACATATTTGTATCAAATAAAATTGAAACAACCTGAGGATTTCGCAGAAATGAAAAAAATTGTCGAAACAATACAAAACGCCGAAAATGAAGTAGCTGCTCAAAAAGATGCTTACAAGTACTCCAGTAATCCAACGTCGCCAAATTCATCGCTACAAGAACCGCAGACGTCAACAAGCTCCGCGAAAGGCCCAACCCCCACACCACCCCCAACAGAAACCTTCAATATGGCCGAATTAAAAAAAATTATTCAAGAAGAAATAGCAAGCGCCATGAGAAATGAAATAATAAAAAACAGAAACAATTATAATATTAATTCTTATAATTCAACGCCGAGAAGACCCTATTACAATAGTCAAGACAGGCAACAATACTATGATAATGGTCCAGTATGTTTCAATTGCGGAAAACCAGGACACCGCGCAAGAGCATGTAGATATCCAAAAAATTATGGTTACACACATGGTCAAAGTCAAAATAACACAAGGAATGACAAACATCAACCCAGCACAAGTTCGTTTCACCACCAGGGAAACGGGAACCCTGGGCGGCGTTAAAGCATTTTTATAATGCCGCCCACCACTATCAAAGTCTCCTACAAAAAAAAGGCCCACTAACATGTAAAGGTACAATTTATGAGGATCAAAACTTAGTCGATATAATCATAGACACGGGCGCAGAAACAAGTATCATCAATTACGATCAAGTAAAATCTACAATAAATAAAAAAGAAAACTTACCTTTTGTGTTACTTGCCAATGGATCACTAGTATGTGCCCTTGGTACAACAAGAGTTCCACTTAGTTTCGGAGAATGGTCACATTGGGTCGAAGCTATCGTAATAGAAAATTTGCCGAAACCACTGCTGTTGGGAATGGACTTTCTGTACGCCTGTGATGCTGATATAAGCCTGAAAAATAAAAATATCAAGTTAGTAAACCAAACTAATAATTCAAATGTAAATATTAATTTCGAAACTGGTTTAATTACTCTAGGTGGTAATGTTATTATTAACATAAAAAATAACATTAATACTGAAAATTATTTTGCTGAACTTCCTAATTTTTATGAAGAAATAGACTGTAGTGAAAATTCTAAAATCACAGTAAATGGTGACATAATAATAGAAAAAGACAATGTTGAAAAATATAGAATTAATTCAAAAAATATTAACACAATAAACCTAAACTCGTACGTTCCAAATTATAATTTTTTGATTAAAAATGGACTAGAAATAAAAAACATGTACTCGGAAAATAATGACATCTTTATAACTCTAAAAAATTATAGTGCAGTGCCAAAGAAAATTTTCGCGGGAACTTGTGTCGCGTATAAATTAAAAAAGACGATATGAAAAAAAATAAATCAAAAACTTTGCAAATCTTAAACTCAAAAAATCATAATATAATTAAAAATAAAACATATAACATAAATATTAACCTTAACGAAAAAGAAAAGGAAACTATCACAAATGTAATTGAAAAATTTGAAGACATTTTTGCGTGGAATATGAACGAACTGGGAAACACCGATATTGTTGAACATTCAATAGATCTGATAGATAAAACACCAGTGAATTCCAGACCGTACCGAGTGTCACATAAAGAAAGGCAAATAATAAATAATCAAATAGAAGAAATGTTACTAAATGGAATTATAAGAAAATCAAATAGCTCGTATTCTAGTCCGGTGATCCTAGTCCCTAAACCAAATAATGAATGGCGTTTTTGCATCGATTACCGAAAGTTAAATGCAAAAACTGTAAGAAATGTATATCCCATACCGATTATTGACGACATATTAACTTATTTAGGAAACTCAAATTTTTTTTTTGCTTTAGACCTTTTTTCTGGGTATTGGCAAGTTCAAATAAAAGAAGAAGATAAATACAAAACTGCATTTATAACTACTGATGGACTTTTTGAATTCAATCGTTTAAGTTTCGGATTATGTAATGCCCCGAGTACGTTCCAACAGTTAGCTGACACGGTATTAGGCAACATGAAGTGGCATGGAGCATTGACATACATTGATGACATCATTGTCTACGGAAAAACGTTTAAAGAACACCAAGAAAACCTAGAATAAATTTTGGCAAAACTTAAAGCAGCTGGTCTAACTCTAAAGTCGTCAAAATGCAAATTTGCTTATAACAAAGTCACAATATTAGGTTTCACTGTATCAAAAGAAGGTATTTCGCCAGAACCTACTAAAACACAAGCAACTATGTCATTTCCAACTCCAACCGACAAAAAATCTGTTCAAAGCTTCTTAGGATCAGCAAATTATTACAGAAGATTTATTGAAAAATTTAGTATAATCGCTAAACCATTATATAATTTATGCACAAAAAATACGAAATTTGCATGGGAAGAAATTCATGAAAAAACATTTGAAATTTTAAAAAAGAAATTAAGTTCGCCACCAGTATTATGTCATTATTTACCGGAGGCAAAAAAAGAACTACATATTGATGCATGCGATGAAGGAATTGCAGCTGTACTTTTACAAGAAATTAATGAGGAATATCATCCCATTTGTTATATATCTAGGACTCTAACAAAATGCGAAAAAAATTACACAATATCAGAAAAAGAATGTTTAGCAGCAGTGTGGAGTTTACAGTACCTTCGTTGTTACATCTGGGGACAACACATAAAGATATTTTCCGATCATCAAGCACTTTGTTATTTATCATCCTTGAAAAACGTATCTGGTCGACTAGCACGGTGGAGTTGCAAATTACAAGAGTACGATTTTAAAGTGGTACATAAACCGGGAAAATAAAATTTAGATGCCGATTGTCTTTCGAGATATCCTTGCTTTAAGGCTACAAAAAAGGACGAGGAACTCGCAAACGAAATATCTACATTTTCAATTTCCACGGTAGATATCAGAAAACTTCAAATGGAAGATCCAATTGTGTCGCAATTAATAAAAGCAAAAGAAGATGAAAATTATGGCAACTCACATTTGCAAAGAAGAGCGAAGAACTTTAATATCATCGATCAATGCCTATATAAAAAATCATCAAATTATAACGAAATAGATAAACTAGTTATTCCTAACAGTCTAAAAATAGATATTTTGCAACAATTGCACAACGAACCTTTGTCAGGACACCTCGGCTTTACAAAAACATACAATAAAATTCAAAAACGATATTATTAGGACAATATGCTAAAAGAAATTAAAAGATATGTACAAGGCTGTACGGTATGTCAAGCTAGAAAAGGACCTACAAACGTAAAACCCCAAGGTTTTTTACAACCAATAAAAGTTGAAGGACAACCTTTTGAGATGATTGGAATCGACATATTGGGACCAATAACAAAAACAAAAAGCGGAAATAATAATATCATTGTGTGTACGGATTACGTCACAAAATGGGCAGAGACTAAAGCTGTACCAAGCGCAAAAGCTGAAGAAATTTCTACATTCCTTTTAGAACAAATAATATGTCGACATGGTGTACCAAAAAAAATCTAAGCGATAGAGGACTTGTCTTCAGATCAGAAATAGTGACTCAACTTGTAAAAAAAATGAATTCAAGAAATGTTTACACTACAGCCTATCATCCACAAACAAATGGATTGACAGAACGATTTAATCAGACTTTGGCTGCAATGTTAAGTCATTACACATCATCTAGTCAAAATGATTGGGATAATTTTTTGTCAAGGGTTACTTTTGCGTACAACACCAGTATTAATGAAACTACAAGATACTCACCTTTTTTTCTGGTCTATGCACGGGAGCCACAGCTGATTCCAGATGCAAGTCTTCCAACTCCGACAACGGGATTTCTTCAATTATCTGCAAATGAAATAAATAAAATTAGAGAAAAAGCAAAACAAAATACTAACAAAACACAGGAATATTCAAAAAATAAGTACGATGAAAAACGAAGAGAGACAAAATATTCTACAGGAGATAAAGTAAAATTAAGAGTTTTTATAAGGAAAAAAGGGAAAAGTGATAAGTTACAACCAAAATACCAAGGACCTTTTGTTGTAGTAAAACAGATTTCGCCATTAAAGTATGTGATACAAAAAGGAGAAGGTGCAAAGAGTAAAAGTGAAGTAGTACATGTAAATAGATTAGCACCATATTATGCTAGTTTTTCATTGGGAGATTAAGGTTTGGAAAAAGGATTTTTTTTATTTAGAGGGGGGGAGAAGTGACACAGTCCGATTTTCTTTCCTGTATGAAATAAAAACGTGTTATTGTAAGTGTTATCGTAATGAAACAGATGTGTTTTTTTTGCAAATTGATACGAGGTAATTTGGTCCGGACAATGAACTCGTGACTTCTAGTTTTGATGGTCAAACGCGAGACTGATCACCTCGTGTAGCTATCGAAGCGTGGGGCAAGATTTATGTTTTCTCATGTTTTTATGTTGTTGGTTGAAGGAAAAATGTATTTATGTGTAAAAAGAGTTCGTGGGAAAAGAAAGAAGTTAAGATTGCTCATTGGTCAAAAGTGACAGGACGACAGCTTCTCCAACCACAGTTTTGTTTTGGGAAAAAGAGTGGGATGTAATTTTTTTTCATGGGAAAAAAATATATATGTTTTTAATACTTACCGAAATGTAGATTTTCCTTTTTGCTCTGCTAATACCGGTATGTTTCCTTTTCATGACTAAACCACCACCACGCAACCCTCAACGCGAGCTGGAGGGCGGCTACTTGTTTACACATGGCTGTTGGACTCCAAGTATCCGTCATTTGAATCAGTATGCCATTATGTTTCCATGCAGTTTGTGATAGGCATAGCGATCAGGGCAGTCATAAGTACAGGGTGTCCAGATTTGGTTTTAAATGCGGGGTATCTCGGTTATTTTTAGAGCCTAATTTAGATAATAACTACATAGTATTATATATTTTTGTAAAGCTTACTACAATCTGAATATAACTAGTATAAAATATACAGGGTGTTCTATTAAAAAACTAAGTTTGGTCCATATATCGAACACTATCAATTATAGTAAAAAACTGAATACGGCACTGAATTCTACGTGAAAATGTCTATAAGACACAGTTTTTGCCATTTCAATATCATTAACCGTTCCCAAGATACGAGGTATGCTCCAAAAGCGCAAATTTTCAATTTCGCCCTGTATTTTAAAAACGAAGGTGGCTATGAAAAGTCTCTTTACGGTATCTTTCGTTTCACAAAAAAAGTAGCAATGGTTCGCGAAAACCGTAACTCCCTATCTCCAAAAATAACCGAGATACCCCGCATTTATAACCAAATCTGGACACCCTGAAAAGACATACGCAAGAGAAGTTGCAAAAGGGTTAATGAAATTTCCATGTGTTTAGTCAGTAGGTACGCTTCTTTGTTTTTTGTTCCATTGAGATGTGTTTATTTGGTGTATTTTGAATGGCATACCTTTTGATAAAGTCCGAGGCTGGCAAAGTATGAAATTATGACGAAAGCACAAAAATCGCTGGTGCAAAATAAACGTTCAGACTTTATATGACTAACCTCAGTATGCCTCTCCAATTGTGAGTCAATCTTACATCAACATCAAATCATAAGCGGCACACTGATAGAGAAGGGCCCTTGTTTAAAAAAAATAATAATTTTCTTTACTTATCGATGAAAAAAATTAAGGGATCACAATGAAAATTTTATTTTGACCAGATTTAATTTTTTCCATATACGAGTATCATTGAATTATTGAAAGTACTATTAATTAGGTTAATTAATAATTTATTCGATACACTAGATTCAAGAAATATTAATAACTTCGGAACAAAACTGATATTTTTAATTTATATTTATTATATACTGTTAAATTTATTTTTGGTTTTATTGACTCTTTGTGTATGTATAAAACGTTTAAAAATGCTTTTCAGCAACATTATTGAATCTAAAAAATTATGCATTATTTTCCAACATTATTATTATTAGTATTATTACTTCATAGTTATTCTGTTGTAACATAAGGCAGCATGGAGGTTGGAATGATAATCTAACTAGTCGCTAATTTAAATCTGCATATTTATAGAAAAAACATTAGTTCACGTGGAAATTAGAGAAATGTTCACTGAAAACTGCAGTTTTTTAGGAAACTTTTATATTTTAAATAATTGTACTTCTGCGATAATATTTGTAGAAAAATTTATTATAACTTGGGTTGACAATATAAACAGAGGTCCTAAAGTTCTTCGTTTCTGAGATACAGGGCGTTGTAGTTCCTTTTTTTAAATTGAATTATGGCAATATCTCCCAAAATAATCAAGCTTCTGTTTTTTTTTGGAGCACGTTTTGTCAAACTTTTTTCACTCAACAAGGTGCTGATGCAACCCAACTCTATATAATTAACACTCATATCGTTTCAAAAATTAAAAATGAGGCCCGTGATTTCTTAAATCTACATAATACAACTGCTTGGGTAGAAGTTAGGCCTTTTTATTTCAAAAATATGGCCATCGTCGCACCGAATTAATTTTATTAATACAATTAACAACAACAGTACAAAAACGTTCAGAATCCTATGATGATTATTATAACCGAATAACTTTAGCACTTAATGATCTTTTACAACACGTTTCTTTGCACGAAAATAACCCTCAGGCAATTATTGAGTTTAAAGCTTTGGTTTTCCGAAAACAAGCCCTTCGAACCTTCTTTTGCACTGGCATAAATAATCCCTATTGTGATCATTTATCTCATTTTGAATTAAACTCTCTTGATGAAGCACTTAAAAAATGCATAGTTTTAGATAACCACCAAGAGCAACAGCAATATATGTCTTATCTTAAATCTACCACCTATCCCCGTGATTATCAAAGAAATAATCAACCAACCAATCGCCCAACTCAACAAAATCCTCAACCACCTCGCAACCTACAACCTAACCATAATATGAATATAAACCCAAATTTTAATCAACCATTCCCTCAACCCTTTAATCAAAGCACTTTCTGACCTAGAAATTTTAGTAATATGAAACACATTCCTCAAAGACAGAATCATCCAACCAATCGACAGGCATTCAGTCCAACCTTCAGACCCAACAATCATTATCAAAATCAATATCGTCCAACTCATATGTCCACAACTTCAAAATTGGCGTCGCAACAAACTTATAAACCAACCCCAATGTCCACACGTACTTTTCACAATAATATAGAGTCTAATCCCACTTTGGAGACCGAAGAATACTTTTCCGAGAATTTTCAGGAACCAGCCTCGGAACCTCCACCCACTCCCGAGTTATCGAATTAAATAATCTTTCAAAAGCCACCAAACTTCCATTCTAATCTTAAAGTTTTAATAGACTCTGGTGGATCTGATACTGTAACTCCTAAAGCTGCCCAAAATTTCGATCCCCGATATCAATTTTTTGAACCCTTTACTCTTATTTCAATGAAAATTTCTAAAACTTACTCCGAAAATCTTTAATTTCCCATTTTCCCCTTCCTTCGCTAATAATTCTTTTGATCCCAATTCTATTCGAACGCAACACTTAAATTCCGAAGAAAAACAAAAAATTCTTAATCTTTGTCATCAATTTAAAGATATTTTCTACAATGAATCATCCGATTTGTCATTTACAAGTTCTGTCAAACACGAAATCCGCACAAAAGACGAAACTCCTATATTTTCCCGTTCTTTCCGACATTCTAAAGTGATGCAAAGCGAAATTTCTACCCAAATCGAAAAACTCTTAGATCAAGAAATTATCCAACCTTCAATTTCCCCTTATTCTTCTCCCGTTTGGATCGTTCCAAAGAAAATGGATGCATCCGGTAAACGCAAGTTTCGCATGGTTATAGACTATGGCAAACTTAATGACATTAGAGTTGAAGACAAATATCCCCTTCCACGCATTGACGAAATACTCGACAATTTAGGTAAATGCCCACATTTCACAACCCTCGAAATAGCCCAAGGTTTTCACCAAATTGAAGTTCACCAAAACTCCGTCGAAAAAACCGCGTTCACAGTTCCCAATGGTCACTTCGAATATACAAGACTACCGTTTGGTTTGAAAAACGCCCCCGCGAGTTTTCAGTGCATGATGGACGAAATTTTACCAGAATTCCTTTACAAATCATGTTTTGTCTATATGGATGACGTCATTATATTTTCGAAATCTTTACAAGAACATCTTATTCATATAAAATCAATTTTTCAAAAATTCCGCGAAGTAAATCTGAAAACGCAACTCGACAAATCCGAATTTCTAAGAAAAGAAGTAGCTTTCCTTGGCCACGTCATTACCCCAGAAGGCATTAAACCCAATCCAAACAAAATATCTGCAATTCAAAACTTCCCCATTCCAAAAACTACTAAGGAAATTAAAAGTTTATTAGGACTAATAGGCTATTATCGCCGCTTCATTCCTAATTTCTCAAAAATGACAGCACCCATGTCACGTTGTCTACGAAAAGGCACAAAAATAGAAGTTGATCACCCTCAATATATAGATTGTTTTGAAAAATGTAAATCCGCTCTAAGTAACTCCCCAATTCTCCAGTACCCTGACTTTTCTCTACCCTTTACATTAACTATTGACGCCTCTAACGTTGCTATTGGCTCTGTCCTATCCCAAAAAGGAAAACCAATCGCTTACTACTCCCGCACCCTTATTACCGCAGAACGAAACTATTCCACAATCGAAAAAGAACTCCTTGCAATAATTGAATCCTGTAAACATTTACGGTCCTATCTTTTTGGTGTAAAATTCACTATAGAAACCGATCACAATCCTTTATTTTGGCTGTATAAAATTGAAGAACCCCATTCACGTCTTGCCCGATGGAAACTCAAATTAGAAGAATTCAATTTCGAAATTGTTTATCGCAAGGGAAAAGAAAATTTTGTAGCCGACGCGCTTTCCCGCATCGAACTAAATATGCATGAATCCGACTCAATTTGTGTAAATCATCCCTCACATGACGACGACTTTAATATTGACGATTTTGTTAACGAAGCTTACGAAAAACAAACTGGACTATCCACACAACACTCCACTCATGAAAACCCTATTGCTACTATTCCCTATTCCGAAGAACCTATTAACTATTTCCCTAATCAAATTATTTTAAAGTTTGGAAATAAACACGACGTCCAATACAGACTTAAATTTAAAAGTAAACATCAATATGCCGTAACTCTTACTGAAAAAGACTGGAAAACTGAACAAGTTGATATCCAAAAATTTATATCTGAATATGTCCGCAATACTTTCAATGAATCCGTTCGTATCTCTTTCTGCTCTAAACAGACTCAAGATATAGAAAATCCCGATAAACAACTTTAATGTGTTGAGAACTATCACAAACAAAATTATAATGGCATACTCGAAACTTTAAATCACTTAACCATTATTATTGGCTCAATATGCGCACTACAATTTCCGAATATATTAATAAATGCGATATCTGTTTACGAAATAAATATGAAAGACACCCTTATAAACTTCCCTTCAAAGGCCCACTATTAGGACAAAAACCTTTTGATATTATCCACATAGATACCTTTTCCCGCAATCGTCAAAGTTTTCTAACAATCATAGATTCATCTTCGAAATATGCTCAAGTTTACAATATACAAGATAAAATGAATATTTCCATTTTAAGCAAATTACGTCATTACTTTAATTTTCTCATCACAATTATCGGCGCAAAATTGTTTGTGATGAAGGCACTGAATTTTCTAATACCTCTTTAAAGAATTTTGTAAACTCCACAAAATATAACTACACTTTACCACCGTTAACAATCCTAATTCTAACAGTCCTATCGAACGATTCCATTCCACATTTACAGAAAAACTCGGAGTTATGCAATATGAACGACCTAAAGAATATTTCCAAGATCTAATCACACATTGTGTCCTTATTTATAATCAATCAATCCACTCAGCCACTGGCTACTCTCCTTTCTCAATCCTCTACGGCCCCTATATCGAAGAAATACAATTCGACGACGACTTACCTATTTATGAAAAATATAATCAACGACATAAAGATAAACTCCGCCCTTTTATTGATTCCCTTTACTCTAAATTTCACGAAAAAGAAACCCGCATTTTAGAAAACCGCAACAAAAATCTATCAGATCCCACTCCTACTCTAGAACAAGGACAAACCGTGTACCTTTCCAAAAACACTCGTAACAAACTCGACGCACCCTATATACCCGCCACTGTTACCTCTACTGACAGTACAAAAATTAAAGTTTTAACCACTAAGAATAAACCCACTAACTCTCATCCTAGAAAAATAAAACGCTTACGCAAACCTCCCTTGTTACAGAAACACACTCCTTTAATATCCAACTGCCTGGCCCTTCAAGTCCACCCGATCCTTAATAATGGATACTATCAAGAATTGCTAGGACAAGCACAGTTATTTGATCACTTTCTCCGTCACATACTTACCTTTAATTTAAGCAGTATAGACAATAATCTTAAACTTTGTTCACTTAATCTAGTTCTTTTTAACACTTCAACAAATTCATCTTACTACAAAATGTTTACTCAGTATAAACTTCTTTACCATGAAACTCTCGACAATTTTCATAAATTAATTCGCCCTAGACAGAAACGTGGGATTATGAACTATTTAGGTACATTTATTAAATCAATCACAGGAAATCTCGACGAAAACTATCGCATATTTTTGGAAAACATATTCAAGCTCTCGAAAACAAACAATCTGAAATCATTAGTACACTCAATATCTCCACAACTTATGCCTCCCAAACAATAAAACGATATAACGTGTTAGTTGAAACTATTAATAATAATACAGTTAAAATTGCGCAAGATATTAATCTACTCAGTGACGAATTTGACAAATATCTCTCTCTCTTCACAGCGAAATACTTAATCTCGATCGTCTAAATCAATTTATTCAAAAAATAATTCGAACTATCAATCTAGCTGCATTACAACAGTCAAACATTGAACTATTTTCTCTCTCTGAAATTATTCAACTAGAAAATCATCTCAAATCTCTCTATAATAAAGCCTGTCTCTTATCAGATAACATGCACCCTTTTGAACTAATTGAAACTGCTCAAAGCACTATAATCTCTACGGAAAATCAGATACTTATTATCCTATAAAAATTCCTATCCTTGATGAACTGTTATTCCCACTCTACCATATTTACCCAATCCACAACAAAGAAGATATCGTTTTGGTACCCCCCTGCCGTTTACTATGGGAATAATCGGTGGTATTCCACATGCACACCCACAGAAAGAAAAATAACCTGTCAAACTATGTTAACAACCAAATATCAACTATCCACGTTAGAAAACTGCACCACAGCCATCCTCCTGCAGCCCATCATACATCAAACTAAGCGAAGCCTTATTGCCAGCACAAACTATCCGCTCCGTATCATAGAAAAATGTTCAAAAACAGAAGAAATCATCAAACAACCAGCCATCATCCGTTCGCCCTGTCCAGTTCAAATTGAAAACCAATGGTACACCTCCACACAAGAAAAAGCTGAAATCCCAGTAATCTTTCCTGTTAAAATCAATCCCAAATATCATCTACAACTATCAGCTGCAGTCTCTCCAAGAAACACCACAACTCTCGGCCATTCAACCTATTCATCTAGATCCAGTCGTCATCTCCACAACAACCTGGTCAACCACACTTCTTATCATCACCCTCCTATGTTTCATCATTTACTTTACGATAAGAAAACGAAAAAGACTCCAAACGCTGACCCTCAAACCAAGAATCTCACTTCATGAACTTCATCAACCCAAAAGGAAGCCCGAGGACGAACTTCCATCCTAAGGGGGGAGGAGTTATGTTCATCGACCCCACAGTACACCGATCCGACGAAACCACGGATCAGCATAATCATCATTTATTTCTTGTAACATACCGCACTTTCAGATTATATAAATACCGCGAAATCAATTAACAGTTCAATATAGTTTGTACCTGCGTTCAATAAAGCTTTTTAAAAAAGAAGAATTACCATCTCCATCTCTAAGTCGCATATTTTGCATATTTAGCATATTATATACATTTTTTTAAATGTTTGCATATATCCTTAAAATATGGCATATTATGCATAATTGAAAGAATTTAGGATAATTTAAATCTTTGGCAGGCATTTCATTCATTTTTGGGAACAGGGGTCGGTGTCTAAGTAGGTACCTGGTTTTCCCAAAATAATATAGGTAAATTGTAATTTTATGGGCACTAATCCTGGTGATCTGAAAACAATTAAAGTAGGTATTTATACCTATTTAATAAAGGACAATTATTGAAAAAGAACAGAATAAATTATAGATAGGTAAATATAGGTAAATATACGAAGGATAATCCATTTTTGCATTTTATTTCTGATTCTGCTTTTTAAGTGATCACGTCGGCCTCGATTTGTGTTTGTTTTGTGTTGGAAGTTGTTGTATTTTACTAAGTAAAATGCCCAAAGTCAATAGTGCGTCAGTGTGGATTAAGTCATACAAAGAACTAAGAATAGATATGGGAAAAGTCTACTGTTCTGCGTGCGTTAAAATTGTAAGTATAGTTTTTGAATATTCAATATACTGGGTGTACCAATGGTGCAAAATCGTTCGAAAGTTAAGTTCTTCTTGGGATACCTATATTATGGAACCCCATATATTTTTATAACAATTTTTATAAAAATAACACATATTATATCAACCGATTTCGCACCATTGGGACACTCAGGAATCACGACACTTTCGATTAACATTTCTATCGAAGTTCCTACCTACGTATCTACTGATATTGAGTTTAATAATTCAATTTTTCCTTCATTGCAGATTCCATGCGATAAAAAATTCCAAGTAGACCAACATGTGAAAACTTCTACTCATATTGCCAAATTGAGTAAGATGAAATCTGGAGATGTGCCACAACCGACATTAACGCAATGTTTCCAACCAATGTCCAAAACTAATGAGCCAAATGAAAAAGACATTAATAATAATACATGAAAATATTGATGATAAAGTTTACCTTCTCAATGAACTCCTAACTACTTTATTTGATTACCATGCTCCTATTGTCACCACCAGAATAACAAGAAAGAAAGCACCATGGCTAACACATACTATTAATCTTATGATAAAGTTACGCAATATGGCCTTGACTAGATATAAGAGCACGAAATACAATGAACATTGGCGATACTATACAAAGCTGAGAAATCTCACCAAAACAACCATAAATAGGGAAAAGAAGGCATGTCTACAATATTTGTATCGTAATGGCACTGCAAAACAATTTTGGAAAAACTTGAGGGATATGGGAGCATATAGTCACAATAAAGATAAGTTGCATGCTCTTCCTCCAGAGCTAACAAACTGTGAGGATATAAATACGTACATGGTTTCTACCTCACAAAACACCATATTACCTAATGAGGCAATGATACATTTTTTTTTTGTAATAATACAATTCAAGCTATTTCTGAAAAATTATGTTCTAAACCCCTATACCAGACCAGACAAGTCTCGACAGGTTTGGTCGGGTACTCTCTTTGCCTCACTACACACAGAAACTGACATACTTATAATCGGTCTCTATTTTTGGAAGTTAAATAAATGGTCGCTTTATTCTGGTAGATCGTAGATTTCACTGAAATTGTGACGTAGGTATAGGTACTCCGGTCCACAATGATCACAAATGAACGCTAGTATATGAAAAGTTTGTCCAAATATTGTGGATGCGATTCTTTTTAGAAACAGAAGTAAAAATAATCAAGATTGAAACCCTCACCTGTGCCTTTATGTTCCTCTTCCCCATCCTCTTGGCTGCCACCTTGCCTCCTTTCATCTCCCCACTTCCGGCCCCCATGCTGGGACTGGGACTTGAAGGTCTCTCCGTAGCCCCATCGCAACTGCTCGACCTGGTCTTCTTAGAAACGCGTCTACAAGCTACACCAACACAGTTTCCGCGTTGGTCCACCCGTAGGTGATGGTCTGTACAGAGTGAAGTAGTGGAAGAGTTTTTTCCATTTACTGAGTAGTGGACCACGTAGGAGGAGTGCCCTGTCGGTGATGTTGGCGTCACCTGGAAGGAAGAGAAGATATTATTAGTGAGGTTTTGGTTTTGATGCCTATTACCATTTCTTTTCCAAAATATAAGTTTTCTGAAAACCGTAAATACTGGTTATGGGCGAAATCTCAGTGAAGACGAGATAATAGTAATTTTTAACCCCAGTTGCTTCTGAAATACTCCTTCTATTATTGTGAGGATGAAAACTTATTAGTATTGTTAACTGGGAAGGCAGCCAACTAATTTGCGAAAAGATCAGAAATTTTATATAAACTTCAGTACGTTTTTCACGAATCCATGAATATGTAGTGTGTTGTTAAAATAACACCACACCATACAAGACTAATATATTCCGGATATACTTAAAAACAGATTTTCATTAATGAGTTCCTGCCTGAATGTGCAAGGAGATTAACCAAATGTTCTTTTAACGTGAGAAATTAATATGGAGGTACGTGTTGGGAAGCTTTCTACATAGTTAATGAAAATAAGAAATTAAAAATTATCTGTATTATTATAATAACAATTCTCACCCTCACAATACTCCAAACCCCAGAAGCAACTACATGCTTGTGCGGGGGAGGGGGGCAATTATTATTATTTTGTCTTCGTTACCATTTGGGGCTAGGGCCGACTTTTTTCCGATAGAACTAGAATAGCATTCGCTCAAGTACTACGGAAAACCCTAGAAAACCGCAGTAATCCCAGTGAGTGTAGGACATAAATTAGTAAATCACATGGATAATGCTATTTAGCAGCAATACCGTGAACCCACATTTGACCATCGCTCTTGGCCATAGCGGTGTTTTTCTTTAAAGACATGTGCATGCGGCTGCCTCGACATCGGTTCGAACCAAGGTCGATCGAAGGCAGAAAAACATGCAGTCTAATTAAATATCAGCGCCGGTACAAGCGACGCCACCGCGGCCCCTATTACAGTTAATTATTTAATTTGTCTGATATAACTATAATAATTCTCGATAATACAGGTCGCTGACAGTATCTCTCTACTTGCATATTTAAAGATGTCACACCTCTGTGATACTAAATTCAGGACTGATCAATATTTTTTTACGCTGATGATAATGTCTATTAAGTGAACCACAGAGAATATACTGATCTAGGCTAAACTTGATGTTTAATATTAAGCGACCCCCAGTACCCAAAAAACGACAATAACAATCAAATCAAAAACAAACTTTCGGGTTGGGAAGGGGTAGTTTTTGCCCCGCAAATGACTTCAACCACGGAGTCGTGAAATAAGGTATATAGCCTTTAAAAAAACGACAACAAACAAATTAAAATATTTATCCTTAAAGATTGCGTTGCTATAGGTAACAATTTCGCAATGTGTACGAAAGGTTTGCAAAAATTAATATTCAGGGTGCGTAGAAACACGATGCAATAGGAAAGACAAAACGGCCGTACTCGTCTACAATCACGCAGAATTACAAAAATTTTGAAATTTTTCCCTTGATAAAGGTACACATAATTTACCTATATACGGACTTAATAAAACGTACCTATAAGATGCATTATAAACATACGTAAGGGACATAATATCGAAAGTAATAATTTTTGGCATATTCCGCGGAATCCAAAAAACGGGAACCCTATGTATTGGATAGAGGCAGAACTTTAACAGATTGTTGACGATCATGAACCTCGGACGTGCAATATCACGAATATTCATAAGATCAAACGAACTTACCTAAGTGATGTTCTATCTTGATTATATGAAGGCCTCGTCGAAGTAGTGTAGTACCCTCGCTTCTGACCCTCTGACCACAAATTTTAAAGGAAAATAGGTTTCTCCCGCCATTCGCTTGACCCTACCTCGCGCTAACTGCAGTCGGCCCACTCAGTCATATTTAAAGCTGTTGTTGCAAGGACTAATGTCCTGGGGTATAGGTATGGAAATACGGGTGGGATCTGGGGACTTATTTACTTCGACGAGGCCTTCATATAATCAAGATCGAACATCACTGAGGTAAGTTCGTTTGATCTTATGATTATATTCGGCCTCGTCTGCAGCTAGTCTGATGGTGTCAAAACTTACTCCTGCTCCTCCGCCTTAGATGTCGACAGGTGGCGAATGCTTTGATCTCTATATATTGACTTGTATCTAAGACACATTTCTCTAAGATGGTGCCTAGCCATCTGTCAATTGTTTGCGAGGAGGCACGGAGATAATATAGGTAATGAAAAAGAACTTGCAAGACTCTCGCAAGCCCTTTGTTCTCCTAAGATATTTTGTCTTTGTTACGCACAACTGCGGTTCTGCATTGAAAAAGGGTAATACTGCAAAGAGGTTGCAAAGAGGGGCTGCAAAGAGCTGACGTTTTAAGTCTATTGCAAAAAGAAATTGTGATCTTCTTTTCTTGGAGAAAAATATTTTCTATATTAATTGAGCTCAATGTTTGAATCCTGTGTACTTTCCTGGAGTGAAAAATTCTTAGTATCAAGCATTCTTACATAACGTAATACTAGATTAGGATCCCATGTATTCTCATATCTAGGCATCGGTGCCCCGTCCACCAAAAAACTCCGTTGAAGAATCTCTTTAACCTAAAAACTGTCCTTAATTCTGGTCCAGCTATTTGTGCAATTGCAGATCGATAAGAATTAAGACTACCATAGGATGCACCATCCTTGAATCTGCGTGTCAAAAATTCCAGTACATTTGGAACAGTAACGTGAAGTGGATCTGTTACATGAAAAAAAAAAAAAAAAAACAATGTTCCTATGGCGTTTTATGGTGTGTGCCTCTTATTTGAAGAATGTTAACTTAGAATTTAGTAATTATTGTTCTTGATTTCTGACTCTAAAAATAATAAGTAGTAATACTCTATAATCTGTTGTGGTTCTTTTTTTATTTTTTTTATATATATCCCTAGCAACACGTTTTCAAGGAATATCTTATTTTATCAACAATGATAATATTAAACAATTATTATAATACCTGTCGATTCAAACAAGCACCACAAATACTCCCCTCTTTAAGAAGAATTAAATGCCAATCTAATTTAAAACAAAAGTAACTCTTTTTTTAATTTTATTTTCGTTAAAATCATTAAAATTTTCTGAAAGAATAAATGCGGGTTTAACACGTTCAATACTAATTACCATTTCTTCGTTTCTTTTTAAAATAACAAATGTTTTTGAAAATTTTTTAATCACCTTGTAAGGACCTTCGAAAGCTGGTGAAAGAGATGTTTTTTACCTTCAACTTTAACAAAAACATAATTTGTATCTTTTAAAGCTGGTGAAACAAAGGGTTTTTCTCAATTATGGCTACTCACTGTTGTTGGTTTTAAATTACAAAACATTTCTTGTAAATTAACTAAAATAGGGAAAGTGTCAACGTTTTCTTGTGATTTAATAAAAAATTCTCCAGGTAGTCTCAAAGGTTGTCCATAAACCAATTCAGCAGAGGAACACTGAAGGTCTTCCTTTACTGCGGTTCTGAGACCTAATAATATTAAAGGTAGTTCATCTTTCCAACGATTTATATTTCCTCTGGCAGTAAGAGCGGCTTTTAATGTTCTATGAAATCTCTCTAACATGCCATTGCTTTGCGGATGATAAGTAGATGTGTGTATTTTATGAATACCGAGAAATTTACTAAATTCTGAGAATAAAGCTGATTCAAATTGTGAACCTTGATCGTGCGTTATTGTATGAGGTAAACCAAAACGTGAAAAATAGTGAGTTAAAAGAGTTTTAGCTACAGTCTGTGCTGTAATATTGGATATCGGATAGGCTTCTGTCCAACGAGTGAATCTTTCGATAACAGTAAGTATGTATGTACAACCACTTGAAGGAGTAAGAGGGCCTACTAAATCTAGATGTATATGTTCAAAACGACCTTTAGGAATTTCAAATTTACTTAAAGGAGATTTTGTATGTCTGTGAATTTTTGAAGTTTGACAATTTAAACAACATTTGGTCCATTTGTCTATGTCTGTATCCATTTTGGGCCAAAAATAACATTTACCAATCATTTGTTTTGTTGCTTTAACTCCCGGGTGTGAAATATTATGTAAATTATTAAATATAGTAAAACGTAAATCTTTAGGAATGTAGATACGTTGTTTGGAAGAAGAGACTTCGCACCAAAGTTTGATTTTTGCAAATGTAACTTCTTCTTGTTGTAAGAAAGAATTAGAGTTGAGTTTTTGATTTTTTAGTAAAAATTGTAGTTCTTCATCAGAATCTTGTGATTTTTTAATAGTTTCGATGTCTATTTTAATTAAATCAAAAGAAGAAATCTCACTGTCAACGCGTGATAGGGTGTCAGCTACAATGTTAGATTCTCCTTTTATATATTGAATGTTTGAAGTAAATTGATTTATATATTCTAGGTAGCGAAATTGCCTAGGACTTTTTTCTGTCTTTGACGCAAGCACTGTAGTCAAAGGTTTATGATCAGTAAATACTTCTACTACTTCTAAAAAATGACGAAAGTGTTTTATTGCTGAATAGATAGCTAATAATTCACGATCAAACGTAGAATATTTTGTTTGAGAAGGGCTAAGTTTTTTTGAAAAATAAGCAATAGGTTGAGTAATATTATTGATAGTTTGTTCTAGAACTGCACCAATAGAAATGTTAGATGCGTCTGTTGTTAAAGTAAGTTTAGCATTATTACAGGGATGAGCTAAAATTGTAGCATTGATAAGTAAATTTTTTGCGTTTTCAAAACTATTTTTACATTCTTTTGTCCAATCAAAATTTTGTTTATTTTTACAATTTTGTAATTTACTTGAAAGTTTATTTAATGGGCTAAGAACTTTAGCAAAGTTTGGGATGAATCTGTGATAGTAATTGACCATACCTATAAAGCGTTGTAATTGTTTAAGAGTTTTTGGTTCGGGAAAATTTTTAATGACTTCAGTACGTTCTTCTGAAGGTAATATACCTTTAGAGGAAATAGTATATCCCAAAAAATTTAATTTAGTCACACCAAATTCACATTTTGGTAATTTGATATTAATACCAAAAGAGTTTAAGCGTTTAAACAAAGTATTCAAATGAATTAAATGTTGTTTTTCATTTTGACTTGCAACCAAAATGTCATCTAAATACACAAAAATAAAATCTAAACCTTTTGTAACTTCATTAATAAATCTTTGAAATGTCTGAGCTGCATTGCGTAAACCAAATGGCATTCTTGTGAATTCAAAAAGACCGAAAGGTGTAGTAATAGCTGTTTTAAAAATATCTTCTTCTGCTACCGGTATTTGATGATATGCTCTAACAAGATCTATTTTTGAAAAAATGTTACAGTCAAAAGTAAACAAATTAAAATCTTGAATATGAGGTAATGGATACCTGTCAGGTATAGTAACAGAATTTAGTTGACGAAAATCACCGCATGGTCGCCAATCAGAAGAATCTTTTTTGGGTACCAGATGCAAAGGAGATGCTACTGAAGATGAAGATGGTCTACAAATACCTAGTTGTACCATTTGTTCAAATTCAACTTTTGCTATTTTGTATTTTTTATTGTCTAGTCTACGGGGTCGACAAAAAGGAAGATGTCCTTCTGTAATAATTTGATGCTTTATAGAGTGTTTAATAGGAAGTATAAAATTTGGCGAAGAAATAACATTAGGATATTTTTTAAGAAGTTCAGGATATTTGGTTTCGACAGCAAATAACTTGGGTGTTAGAGCATTAGAATGAATTAAAGAACCAGTAGTGTGTAATGTAGTTTCTATATCAATTAATCGTTTATTTTTAAGATCAACTAATAAACCATAATGAGCAAGAAAATCAGCACCAATAATTGGACGAGATATGTCAGCAATAAAGAAAACAAATGAAAAATCACGTCTCAGGTTAAGATTTACTTTTAGAAGTTTCTTGCCATATGTGGTAATAGAGGAACCATTTACAGCTGTAAGAAAAATATATTTATCTTTCTTGTGATCGTTGAAAACATCACGTGGAATAACAGAAACATCTGCACCAGTATCTATTAAAAATTGTAATTTATTAAATTCATCAACTATAAAAAGACGACGACTGGTATTCTTATTTGCTCTAGACCCTTTATTTGTTGTCGAAACATTTACTCGTTTTTTGAATTTTTGTTAGTTTGTAAAGTTTCGTAAAGTAAACACCAAGGACCTGCACATTTAACAGCTTTCTTTTTGTATTTTTCATGATAATAGCAGATAGAATTTCTTACAGAAGAAGAAGAACGTGATCTACTTCTAGAGCGGTCTCTGCATGTAGTGCATTGATATTGATTATTTGATCTAGTAATTGTATTATTTTGAGAGGTCAAATTTGTTTGAATAGAATTAATTTGAGATTCCATTGAATTTTGTTTTTGAGAAATAGATAAAAGAATATTTTGACAGCTAACTGAAAATTCAGAAAAAGCTTTGATTAGTTCTTTTGTTGAATCAGATGAACTACTATTATTATTATTTTGAAAATTTGATTGAGGATGAACCTTTTGTTGATTAATTTCTGAAATATTATTAAATTTGATAATGGTTTATAAGTTTCCCAAATTTTATCAGCAAGTTCTAGTAAATCGTTGACATTTTCCTTACCTGATGCTGTCAAAGCTACAAGAATCGTTTTTGGTACACGTCTTTTCCATAGTTTGACCAACAAATCTTGACTGACCATTTGTGAACCACCAACAGTGTTGAGCATGCTTCGGTAAAAATCTGAAGGTTTTCGATCACCAATTTCGGTTCCAGTAAGGAGGTCATCTAAACGTTTTTCTTCACTTGCAGTTAATCTGCGAATTAAAATTTCTTTAATGGTTTTATACATATTATCTTCTGGAGGATTTGAAACAACATCATAAATATTTGTCACAATATCGAGAGGTAAATTTGCTATAACGAGATGGTATTTAGTTTTATCAGATGTAATTCGAGAAATTATAAATTGAGCTTCAATTTGAGTAAACCAAATTTCTGGTTTCGAAATCCAAAACGGTGGAAATCTGATGGAAGAAATATTTTCAATATTTTTGACATTGTCATTTTCAACCGAACAATCACTTGCAATTAAATTTTGATTTGGCATTTTTAAAATGAAAAATTAGATTCTTTTAAAAGAGAAAATATTTTGTGGTGAAGTTTGACTTACAATTAATAAGTACTGGATTAGAATTTTCTTCTGATTTAAAAGGTTTGATTTGAAATTTTCTTCTCAAACTTGTTGGTCTTCTGCGGCTCGGACTGCGTTGCTTCCTCGTATCTGCACCTCTGGAAACGTAGGGGCTGTGTTGCTTTCTCGTTTCGGCCTATCTGGAAACGTAGGGACTGTGTTGCTTCCTGGTTTCTTCCTCTGGAACCGTTGGGGCTGTGTTGTTTCCTTTGGATCGACGATAATTTCTTCTTCGATGTTTCTTGCTTCAAGATCACGTCGGGGTCACCAATTATGGCGTTTTATGGTGTGTGCCACTTATTTAAAGAATGTTAACTTAGAATTTAGTAATTATTGTTCTTGATTTCTGACTCCAAAAATAATAAGTAGTAATACTCTTTAATCTGTTGTGGTTCTTTTTTTATTTTTTTTATATATATATCCCTAGCAACACGTTTTCAAGGAATATCTTATTTTATCAACAATGATAATATTAAACAATTATTATAATACCTGTCGATTCAAACAAGCACCACAGTTCCGACCATAGCTTTTTACCTACATTATATTGCTTTAAGGTTGAATTTGTTACTGAAGCTAAACAAAGATCTAGTGAATCTTTTGGGAACTTTCCTTGTGGTAAATCCCGCTGGATATCCTCCCTGCTACCAGGGAAAGGTTCATTGATAATGGGTGACTTGTTCCGCTAAAACTAAGTAAAGCTTCGCTAGGTTCAAAGACGATTGATTCTTTCAACAAGAGAGATGGAAAAAACCCGATACCACGGTTGAAAGGTCCCCTGAGGAGCCACAACAATCCCTTCTGCTTTGTCCTTAATAATCTTTTTGGAGACTTTTCCCAAGATCAAGGCGAATAGAGGAAAATGCATAGAAATACAATTTCAACCAATCTAGCGTGAACGCGCCAACCTTGAAAGCTTCTGGGTTATTCCACCAAGAAAAATATGGCGCATTTTTCTATTTATACGACTTGAGAACAGGTCTATGCATTGGATTACCAAATTTCTCCTTTATTTTACGAAAACATAACCTACCAGAGCCCATTCTATCTCTTGGTGTACTTGTCGAGAAGCCTTGTTGGCGACGAAATTGTCAGCCGAATTATAGTAAGAGGCAAAAAATATAAATGTTTTTATTCTCACACCAAGCGCAAATCTTTTGTGCTATTCTATTTAACCTCTCATCCCGTACACTATCTCTTAGATTAATAGTACACATCGCTGAGGCGTTGTCCACCCTACACAGTACAATCAGACATCTTTCTCGAAAAATATTATAAGCCAAGGTAAACAGCTAATAATTTTAACTCATTAATATGTCGCTGTTTTTCCTCTTCCGACCAAAAAAAACTATGAATCGTCTTGTTACAATGACAACCCCAGCCAGTCTTTGACGCATCTGTAAACATTTCCATAGAAAATCTGTCATAACGTAACGCATTACCGGAGCATTGTAACTTTCTAAGCCACCACTGAAATTCCGCTAGTTAGACTGACGATAAATTCATTATTCTATCGTAGTTCCCCTGAGTTTTTCTTAATAAAAGAAATTTTTGTCGTTCAAATTGCTTTAACTATATGTAGAAAAATATATTTAATAGCGAGAGCTACCGAAACCAAATTACCAATAAATTTAGAAAAACTTCTAATCCTTCATTTCTTCAATAAGGGAAACTTTTTTACCAGTGCTATAAGCCACCGATGTTTTTCAGGAGGTAGCTCAAGTGACATTTCCTTAGAGTTAAATACATACCCTAAATATCTACAGAGCTGACTGGGGATGAGGTTCATCATCCAAATAGATAACTGAAAAGAATCCTCTTTCACTCAACCATGACATTACAGGTCTTAAAATCATGTTAAAAATTAGGAGGGCACAACTCAGCCCAAGAGCCAACACCTTGTATTCATATGTACATTTTTTAAATCTAAATCTCAAAAATTTCCTGTGAGACGGTTTGATAGGTACAAGATAGGTCGATGGTTCCCATAAAGATGTTTGATGTAATCAAACGCGAAACAGTTCTATAGTCCCCTATCTTATTAACATGAGAAAATTTAACGAATTTATTAAAGGACCGAAGGTTTAAAATTAAACGGTAACTACCATCCGTTTTTGGAATCATAAGGATATTAAAGATGAATCGATCTTCTCTTTAATCAACTTTAGAAATAGATTCTAAATCTAGAATTATATAGATGATAATATTAATCTCCTCCTTGAACCACCTTGGTTCGGGAGGAACAACCGTCTGTATTGGCCTCTAGGAAATAAATCTCCTATCCTTAACCAAGTCACACCAATTCTGAACAAGAAACTTTAATCTACTCCGCAGATACCGACCTCTAAAAGTAGCGACGTCTCTTGTCGCTCTGAGGCTTGTGTCGATCTTGCCTCTTCGGTTGGTACTGTTCCTGATATTGGTATCTACGACGTTGGCTGTTGGGAGCATGGTGAACTTGTCCACTCTGCTGCGCTCTCCTATTTTGCAGAAATGGACGCTTGAAGTTTCCCAACTTCACTGCTTTCGAATGTTTAGATTCTTCTTTTGAATCTTTAATTGATCAACTAACTTCTCTAAGTCCTTAACACTCTTGATAGTGCCATCTAAGTTCCTTCCAAATAGTCATTCGGTTATTAGGGTATCTTTTGAGGTGTCTTTATTTTGGTTTATTATTAACAATTCCCGTCTTGATATAGACTTAGAGTGGAATATATCACTAAGTAATCTACCAGTATCGCTGAGCACCTGCACCTCTATGAATTGCATATTTACTGCCCCCCCTCCTTTTTTTTTGTTAATACAATTGCGATAGCACTCGTGGTAGCGCCCACTTGCTCTTGTAATTGTGATAATCGTAAGTCCCTGCGGACGGTATTCTCAGGAAGCGCTACTTTGACTTCCGGATTTATCTTGGGTGGGTATAACTCTTGACAATTCCCGGGGAGGGGGGGGGGGTATATTTCTTAATTAATTCTGCCCTTGAGTTCTCTGGCAGTCCGGATTTGAGAATCGCACCCCAACGTGTAGCTAACTCTGGTTAAACCGGATCTGAAAATCTCTTTTTCGGAGAACCGACCTATCCAATTATGGATAATATGTCTGGTTCTATCTGAGGCATTGCTTCCGCATGGTTTCAGTCACTTATAGTAAGTCGATCACCCTATACAGCATTCCTATATAGCAGGTAGACATGAGTATAATATTTTCAATATTTTTAATATTGCGACCCTAGGCATACATCTTTTAATAGTATACGTATAACCACCCTAGATCATAGAGATACGTCTACCACCCTAGGCAGAACGTGGCTGCTAACAGTAACACTCAGTGCCACCCTAGGCACCTCAGAGGTCACTTCCCAGTAATCAAGTACATCTTTTAATAGTATATAACCACCCTAGGTCATAGAGACACGTCTACCACTCTAGGAAGAACGTGGCTGCTAACAGTAACACTCAGTGCCACTCTAGGCACCTCAGAGGTCACTTCCCCGTAATCAAGTACATCTTTTAATAGTATATAATAACCATAGAGACACGTCTACCACCCTAGGCAGAACATGGCTACTAACATTAACACTCAGTGCTACCCAAGGCACCTCCGAGGTCACTTCCGTGTCATCAAGTACATTTTTTTAAATAGTATATAACCATCCTAGGTCATAGAGATACGCCTACCACCCTAGGCAGAACGTGGCTACTAACAGTAACATTCAGTGCCACCCTAGGCACCTTCGAGGTCACTTACCCGTAATGAAATCAACAATCTTCACTCTGCGGCTCTTGTGCAGCGAATTCGACCTAATACTTCGTAAATCCTCTTCGATCTACTTTTTATTATCTTAGTGATAATATACTCATATCCGGCGAGGGGCTTCGACGCTTTTTGGAAGGTTTTGGCATATCTGCGCAGCACGATTTTCTAAACGCTAGCGGTGCGATGCGGTCATTACAACACAAAAACGAAGACTGAGTGGGCCGACGGCAGTTAGCGCGGGTAGGGGCAAGCGAATGGCGGGAGAAACCTATTTTCTTTTAAAATTTGTGGTCAGACGGACAGAAGTGAGGGTACTACACTTACTTATTTACGAGACGAGGCCGAATATAATCCTTGATCAGCATTACGCGCCGATACCAAATAATGCAGAGATAGCGCTTGAGTTTTTCCCCCAACGTTGCCACATAACACAATGCGTATGTAGTTCTCATTATTTTTAATAATTTCAAAGAATGGAACAGGATTTTGTTGGGTAAATATGACAACGCCGGGCGCGGACCACAGATTGTTTGTCGTTTAAAAACCAGCCTCAACGTAGACATCCACCACCAAGCGCTCAAGAACGTCGGCAAGCAAGAATGTCGCCAAAACCCGCCCTAAAATAATCAAGGTTTCATATCCCGACAACAACTAAAATTAATCATAATAAAGAAATCTAGACCCTACCGAGGCCCGGGCGAGGATGGCATAATAATGAAATTTCTCAAAATTGCCCCAAAAAATATACTATTACAACTTTACTATATACATAAGTCGTTTTTGGGCGAATAAACATTACCATTAATAATCGGTAAATACGGAACGCGTTTACGCGATTCGGTTATTGTTGGTTATAGCTCTCTGACGTCACAAAGAAGCCCTTCATACGTCATAGTTATAACCGATAATAACGCCGGTATTTACTCAACTCAGGAGTAGGGAAATTATCTCGGTTATTGAAAGCAACAAATGTCATTTGCTAGATTTGCCAATTTGTTGCGAGTTTGAATTTTTCAAAACTTATAAATATATTTGCTGATATAGGTACCTAGGCAAGGATAGTGATTTTATATTTTCATCTAGATCCATAAATTTTTAAAAAAATTGAATAGGAGCAAAAATATCTCTTTTGTGTTAACGTTGAAGGCTGAAGGTGAAGACTGTGAAGATGTCCAGGTTCCAGGTTGAAGTAGGAGATATGGAAATAGCAAGTCTTCTGTTAAATGTAATTTTATTACATGCTTTTATTAATTTTTTGTAACAAATTTAAACAAAACCCAACATACACAAATATAAGTGAGATTATGGACGGTTAGTAGTATGACATTTCTCCTTGGTTATTTGCCTAAATTACTTTTGGGTCAACCATACACATTTAGGCGAGTTTCAATGGTGACCTTTGTTGGTTATTCAAGGGCTAAACCAAGGACAACCAGAAAAAATATAACCGCGGTTAAAAACCAGACGATCGCCTAATATCGGCTATACTAAAATATTGCTATGGAAATAACACCTTTCCGCAAGAATGGAAAAAGACGATTATAATACAAAAGAGGGTTCCCATGCAGTGGTCGCAACGCTGGACAATATGAAAGCATACGATATACTATATACGGTCTGGCTGAAGGCCTTGGTGGTCAAAATGAACAACTATAATGTCCCAATAAAACTAATACAAATTATTGACAGATTTCTGACAGACCGAACCTTCCGAGTATGAATAAACGGCATGTATTCCGAAAATACGGCACAAGAGGAGGGTCTCCATCAGGGGAGTGTCCTCAGTCCAATTATGTATAATATCACATCAACGATATCCCGGCACGCCAAAATACAAAAATGTAAACATATTCCGATAATGTTACCATCTCGGCAACTAGTAAACAAATGGAGAAAGCCGCTAATTATCTACAAAATCACCTAAATAAATTCGGCAAATATTATTATTAAAAATGACAAATAATGGTAAAAGTCAATAAATCTAAAGCCATTGTCCTTAGTAATAAACGACATAGCCTCTCCATCCAAATGGAAAACATAGAGTATGTTAGAGAAACAAAATATCCAATCCTATGGATCGACCAAAAACTTGATTTCAATAGTCATATCACCAAAACATCAAAAAAGTACATGCTGCTAACCAGATATTCAGTATAACAAACTCGGAAACCCCCATACCTACGAAGCTAAAAATCAATATTTATACCTCCTCCCTACAACCGGTTATGCTTTACGGGGCCGAAATATGGAGCATGTCGTGCAAGTCCTCGATTCGAATAATTTATGCACAAGAACCTAAAAATACTTTTAGGAATAGGAGTACACATCCTAGAAAATAACCCCTATCGACGGCGGCGCGGCGGCCAAAACTAATAGGCACGATTAGAGCGGTAAACTAAGAACATACGTCCCCCACTACCACCAGTATTTAACAAGCGCCCTTATGCCGAAAAAAAGGGCGCAGTAAATAATGAATATAACAATAAAGATATAAATTAAAAACCCATCACCTGGTGCTTAATGAAAGTATGGCAACAAATTTACTTACTTACACTGAAAAAAAAAGTCGTGCGTAATGGTAATGTACACCGATTGTTGAGCAATTTGTCATTGCGGCAATGTATAAAACATTCATAATATCATGAATAGGATATTTGTTAAATTCATGGTAAGAAAAATACTGTACGTTAATATAACGAACTCACGTTTATTAAATGTTGTTCGTCAATACAGGTTGTTTCAAAATTCAGTACAAAGATTTTAAGGGCGTGTTTTTGAGGCAAAAATAAGACTTTTTTCCTATAAACTTGTCTCCTAAAATGGCACCGCCTCCGAGCTAAAAAAAAGTGTAGATTCCCCTAAATCCTCCACAAAATTAGGTTTACGTCATTTTTGAGCCAAAAAAATGAATAGAGCGCATACAGAAACAGGGGTTTGCAAATATTCAGGAGATTTTATGGGTAAATATAGGCACAGTTCAAAATAATCGATTTTTTTCGAGCAACGATGGATGTAGCTCGGCAGGGGTGCATTCTGGGGCACGTGTTTATAGGAAAAAAAGTCTTATTTTTGCCTCAAAAATAACGTCCTTAAAATCTTTGTACTGAATTTTGAAACACCCTGTAGAAGAAATAAAAACGTTAACCCAATAAAGTTTTTCGTGGAACAAACAACAATCTACATTAGTTTAATTATTGGTTAATTTAATGTATATTTCATAAAAACTAGATAGTTTCAGCACAGAAATAAAATGTACCTAAGTAGGTACATCAAATCAACGAACAATACGTTGATTTAACAACTTGTTTGTTAATTCAACAAAACCTTGCATATACCTCTTCTTCCATACAATAATTTAATGATTGCATACATCCTTGAGTCCATTCAAATAACGGTACATTGATTTTAAAACTTAATTATTAATTCAACATAATTGTAGCTACATGGAATTCTTTAGTTCATACATCAATTCAATGTACCGGTACTTGATTCAACACTCAGAGAAACAGTTGTTTTATGTGAAAGATATAATATGTTTAGAAGGTATGTATTTAATAATAATAAGCGAAAGTTTCCGCAAAAGAAATAGGCTTATAACAAAAATAAAATAAAATTCGAGCGATTTTCAAGGAACTTAGATTTATTAAAGATTGTTTTCTTAAATATAAACATTAAATATTTAAGACTAACAACTGTATATTAGTGCAGACTGATATGTTTCCAGACAACTCCTCGAAAAATTGAATGTCAAGCTATCCTTTATTTACCAAATTATTATGATAATATTTTTACAGTTAGAATAGAACATATTGCTTATCAACATATTTATTTCCTCCAAACAAACAAATGTTACCCGGAGCCAACGAAGCACTCAGGGAAATGACATCTTCATTGACAAAACCTAAGAGCATCAGCCCGAAGCCTGTAAATAAGCAAGACTTAGGTAAGGAATACATAATACTTACATAATGGTATATGTAAATTATTTGTTTTAATTATTGTTTAATTATTGTCATAGGGGTGGACCATCCCCACAGCGACCATTCTTTTAGTAAAATTCCAAGTGATATTGCAAAATACTTAAAGATTGAAAACCCAATGCAATGCACAGGACACTGTTTTCGCAGATCTTCTGCAACATTGCTTGTGAAATCTGAGGCAGACCTGTTAATTATTAATTGGTCATTAAAACGCCATGGAGGATGTAAATCTTCAACTGTATAGCTGAGGGCTACATTGAGGAGTCAATTTGTAAAAAAACTGAAATAGCTGCTCAAATTCTGAAAGGTGGACCAAGTACCAGCACCGGAAACTTCACAACAATTTGAAAAAGACTTTTAAGTGAAGAACCTGAGACCTTCACATCAGGCAATGAAGAAAATAAAATTCAAAAAATTACTGGAAATGAAGTTTGTCCACCAGTTACCTACCTCGACTGCGTCTCGAGCTGAAAACTTCACGCCTCGTGCAACAAATATGCACTGTTTGCACTAGTTACACAAATAACTATCTTTCTAAGTATAATAGAATTGTGTTTTTCGCATTGCAAAAAGAGAAACGTTTTGATGGTATATTAGGTGTCTCAAATACAGCCCGATTATATCCTTAGATTTTTAAACAAAAAGACCAGCTTAAAACCAGGATGATGCGGTTTTCTCTGGAGAATCCAAATCTAGCTTCAGAATTGATATACAGGGTGTTCTCGAAAAGTTACTGACAAAAATATAGGGTGTCTATTTAAGAAGGGCCACTCGAGAAAATCTTGACAAATATGCATTATTTGAAAAAAAAATGCTTTTTGGATGAGCTAACTTTGCGTAAAACTACACTTAAGATCCATGGCCTACTTCCCGAGATATTTTTGAAAATCCCGAAAATCGCCGAAATTTCAAGAGTTACCGAAAAAATTTCTTAACGAAATTGGTGGGCAAAACTGATTGCCTAGTTTATCAGAATTTGGAAAAATACCATAGATTGTTGTGTGCTCTCTTAACACTTAAATTTTTGTTTTATTTATAGCCGTCATGCATACCTACTAGAAAATTTTAAATATGTGAAAAATGTGCAAGATACCGATACCTCGCAGGAAATTTCCAAGATTTCCAATGTAGTATGTTGGAAAAACAATACCTAAAACACGAAGGTATAGGATTCGAGGCCACGGTTCGCTACAATAAAATGGGCACATTTTTCGGTGGGTGCTAAGAGAGCACCCATTAAACCGTGGCATTGTTTTAAATTCTGATAAAGTAGGCTTAACCCAGATTATGCCACCGTTCTTTTAAAAGAACGCATCTAAATTTGGGCTTGTTGACATAGTAAATGAATTCTTTGAAAGATGGCGTTGCAATAGAGCCTCTAATGGAGTCGTCTAAGATTTATTTGAGGTTATGTAATTGTTCTGTCAGATAATTGAGGTATAGTTCTGTGCATTTAATTCAACATTCTTTAAGCTGTTTGAACATGGCTAATAATTCGTAAGTATTAAAAATTGTTACTGTAGCTTTTTTGGAATGGTATTTTAAAAACAGATTATTAACAACTTGCTAAATAAGACTGTAAATGTCATCCTGCTAATAAAATTATTGTGGTTTAGAAAACTGTGGAGATTGTTCAGTGTTCTTTTAAAAGGACAGTGGGATAATCGAATACTATTTTACAACTTGTTTAAATTTTTTAGATATTACAAACGACCTTTGAAAACGCACGAATTACTGGAAATAATAGAACATTTGGATGACGAAGATGAATTTCCGACTTCTCTAGTGCTTTTACCACCAGTAAACGCCAATGAAGGAGACACCGATGAAGATTCTGGTGAAGAAAATGCCGTAGAAATTGTCAATTTACCATCTGGACACTTCAATGCCGAAGCCGAGATAATTTTCCCTGAAATTAAATCAAATTCGGAAAATGACGATTATGATAGTGACGATAATGTGCCACTATCAACTTATATGAAGCATCGGAAAATACGGAAATTGGTCTAAAGAAGATATTTCAAGTAAAGTCCCGGATTTCACACGTGAATATGGCCCTGAAAATCTGCTCTCAGCTTCACAAATATTTGGCTTGTTTTTTGATGATAATGTCTGGCAACTTCTTGTGGAATACACAAATTTGTATGCCAGCCAAAAAAACAGACAGCTAGAAATGATGTGACAACTGATGAAATGAAATGTTTTATTGGAGTCCTGCTGCTAAGTGGATACCATCAATTCCCAAGAAGATCTTTGTACTGGGAATCAAATACGGATGCTGGTAGTCAATTGGTAACATCTGCAATTTCCCGGACATAATATACTGATTTGTAAATGGAACGACAATAACGTAGTATCTATAGCAACAAATTGTGACTCCGTTCTTCCTGTAACATACGTTTCCAGATATTCGATCAGTAGCTCGAGCACTTCTTGAAACCCACAAGAAAACAACCAAAAGAGGACCTATTCGTTCAAGTGCTAATCTTCATGAAGAATCCCGCTTTGATAGATTAGATCATCTAATAATATAGCAGGAAAATTAAACAAGATGTCTGGTATGCCACAAAAAAGCTCAGTTTAAATGTTTCAAGTGCAATTTTACGTTACATCCCAAAAACTGTTTTATAATTATCATACTCAATAAATATTAGCAATATTAATGATAGTAACATTATTACAATAACAATAAACAATAAATTGCCTACTGTATACATATGTTATATTCCTATTGGTGTGCTAGCTACAGCAGCCTATTTTGCCACTGTCCTTTTAAAAGGACACCTAATATTTCAAAAACTATTGTGTTTACAATAGTTATTGGGGGATTTGTTGGACGAAAAAATTGTTATTTGTAAAACAGGCTTTAATAAATGGAGTCTGTGTTTAGGCGCTTGTAAGCCTGCCGTGGTTTCAGCACGGCCACAACTGGGCACTCCTCTCAAGTTGGCGGCGCTTGTTATAAACGCCTAGTCTGGTCCTGCCGGACTTCGTAGGTGTAGTATGTATGTAACGCTTTCCTTTGGTCACGGCTAGCGGGCGCAGTTTTCGATGTTTTAAGTTCAAATTTCGCCTGGGGCCGCAAAAAATAGGTGCCACATCGCTATTGAAGAGCGCCAGAAGCGGAAAAGCCGTTCCGTCGTTTGAGCCATTTTCCGATTTGGTACGCGCGGGGGCATTTAAGCACAATGCACCACGCCTCGGTCAATGCAAGTATTTCCACAGCTATGATTGGTCGAGACCGAATGCAGGTGCGTTTTGCCAAACTTGACTGCAACGCGGTGCACTATGCCATGCCCCTCTCATTTGGTCGAGACCGAATGCAGGTGCGTTTTGCCAAACTTGACTGAAACGCGGTGCACTATGCCATGCCCCTCTCTCTGTATATCGCCGTAGCGTAGCTGTCAGCTGTGAATTTCCCAGACGCAGTGTACTGTATCTGTTAAGCTCAAAGTCATCTGAACCCATCGATAACTTTGGTTAAGCTGGTACGTTTTCTCAGCTTATGGCGTCGCAAGCTTTGCCATTTACTCTCCCTGAGCGATT
Organism: Pseudeuparius sepicola; assembly: GCA_963920635.1. Classification (NCBI taxonomy): domain Eukaryota; kingdom Metazoa; phylum Arthropoda; class Insecta; order Coleoptera; family Anthribidae; genus Pseudeuparius; species Pseudeuparius sepicola. The sequence goes on along the minus strand of OY987301.1, from coordinate 56,720,420 downwards.
TCGGTATGATATAAAACAAATACAGGATAAATACATTATTATTTATGCTGAACTGAAATCTACTGAAGAGTGTGATATGTGGATTACCGAATTTTCGCACATAACCTCAACTAAATGGATTGTACGGCGGACTAAACCAGCGTCGACTCGTCTTTTATGCAGGTGCCTAGATATACTTACCTACTTTATATCCCTTAATTTTTAGTTAAGTACTTGTTTGCTTATTCTGCGATGACTCTCTGGTCAACAATGTTTATTGTGTGGATAGTTTTGAGATACATTATGTGCCTATGTTCTAATAACCTTTTTTTAGGAAGGATTATGAGTGCCACCATTCTTCTTACAGGAAAAAAGATAATATTAACAGAAAATCAAAAAATGTAGAATATAAAGCGACTAATTGGGTTTTTCGCCACCAAACTGATTGAAAGACAACTTTTTCAAGTTGCCTCGAAAATTCATAAATTATTAACACTGAACGAACGAAACTTTAAACGTGTAACTCAAAAAATAACTTCAACAAATTTGTTTTCTGAGCTTTCGGAGGATAAATCTTCCTCCTTTCTCAGAGATCATGTCACGTCAAAGTGAAGTGACAGATTAATAAATTTCAGGTTAAAATGTCATGACAACAGAAACAATAGCCTAGCCACCTGCCTGATATTGTACCCTGTGTTTTATCTAATTATCTATACTAACTTCTCTTTAAATAAGTGGCAATAATATTTTACTGAATTCCACTGAACATTCAGCAACACACTTGCCCGTATTTCCTAGAATAAATGCAGATTCTTTAATTTTTCGTCTATTTCCTACTTCTTCTTTTAGAATTGGTTTGGAACTATCCCGCAATATCCTATGATTGTTATTAAAGGAATGTTCACATATTTTTGACTTCGAAATTTGATTTTTCCTGATATAATTTTTATGTTCTTTTAAACGAACGTTAAATGGCCTACAAGTCTCCCCAACATAGAACTTTCCACATTCACAAGGAATTTTATAAATGCAATATTTTGAACTTTGTAACTCATTAAATGGTTTTGTTTTAACTAGCATCGATCTTAATGTATTTTTGGTTTTAAATACTGTTCTCACATTAAAACGATTGCCTATACGTTTTAGCTTATCTGACAGTCCAGGAATATAAGGAATTATTAAATTTACTGGTCGGTCCACCAGAAAAAAAAAGAAAAGCTCAGAAAACAAATTTGTTAAAGTTATTTTTTGAGTTACACGTTTAAAGTTTCGTTCGTTCAGTGTTAATAATTTATGAATTTTCGAGGCAACTTGAAAAAGTTTTCTTTCAATCAGTTTGGTGGCGAAAAACCCAATTAAAAATTAAATGGATCTGTTTGCGCCACAAATAAATTTTAGAAAATAAAGCGAATATTTCTATTGTTATTAAGGTAACCACGGAAGTAACTAAAAGAAGACATCAGCATATTAAGGTATTTTTCATATAATTTTTGGACCACAAGACGATAATGATAAATACCTATTTTTAGGATAATTTACCAGCCGTAATTACAATAAATAATAACCATAGCCACAGTCTCAATATTGCTGATGTACTTGGCACATTACCTGCTACAACCAATACAAAATTACTTTTTGAATCCTACTTCGATAATGGATTAGGTAATACAGAGGCTATTAATTTCCATGTTTCAAAACTGGAGCTGGAAATGGAGGAAACTGACTTGGCAAAAGGCTCAGTGAATCCAAAATATCGAACAGTAAGATACTGGTATGATTGTTGGCGAACATTACACCTAGGCCCACGAACTGGAATTGGCATTTTGGAGGTAAATTGTGAATATTCACTTATGTCATTTAAAAACTTTTCTAAATTACTTACTTTGTAGAAATTAAAAGCTAAACAAGAACAATATACAAAATTAGGAATTACTGTGAGATTTCAAGAAGAACCATTTGTTATTGTTATTGTGACACCTTTAATGAAAAGAGTTCACCGGTTAAAAACTGCCAGTGATATTGTTTTTGTTGACAGCACTGCATCTTGCGATGCGGAACATAGTTCAATAACATTTATGTTAACAGTTACTGTGGCTGGAGCACTACCTCTTGCCATTATAATATCTAAGGCACAGGGTTTGGCAGATTACATATGAGGCTTTCGACTTCTTAGAGACATTCTTGGTGATATTGCATTTGGTGGACAAAATGAGCCAAAGCTATTTATGACCGATGATAGTGACGCAGAAAGGGGGGCCTTGCGACAAGTATTTCCAGGAGCAAAATTGCTTCTTTGTTCTTTTCACATTGGACAAGCAGTATGGAGGTGGCTTTGGGACAAAAATCATGCAGTTTGTAAAGAAGATCGTCCCTTACTGTACAAGTCCTTCAAAAATATTTTAATCGCCCCATCCTTGCAAGCCGCGAAGGACGCTTTAAGAGAAGCAGTTTCCAACGAAGTTGCCAAAAAGTATCCTCACTGGATAAGTTACATAAACAACTATTCGTCGCGAATGCTGGTTTCTCTGTTACCGTGATGCGACAACACATGGAAATCAAACGAATAACTTTTCAGAAATTTGTGTTAGACTGTATATAGATATAGTCCTAAGGGGGTGTAAAGCTTACAACGTCGTTGCACTTGTTGATTTTTCTTCCACAGTTATGGAACAGTATTACGTACGGCGATTACGTGATTTTGCTAATGGGCGCTCTGAAAAAAATCGTCTATTCCTTAAAGCACAACTGAATAAAGCTGCGTATCTTTCCAAAGAAGCAATAGTAAGAATTGATAACTATTGCTTTAAAGTACCAAGCGAACATAATAACGGAATGTATGATGTAGATATCCAGACTGGATATTGTTCTTGTGAATTTGCCAAATTTGGTAGTTTGTGCAAACACCAAGCTGGTGTTTATTCCTTCTTTTTGGATATAAATGAATCTACTACCGATGATCGATATAACATGGCGATAATAGCACTAGGCGAAAAGGCTAACAAAAGGGAATTTTATGCACCTATGACAAAGAATAACGATGGAAATAATAATAGGAATGACAGTGTTCCAGATATTTTTCAATAGAAACCAGTTAGTATGTTAGAAAGCATTAATTCAGAATATACAAGTAGAACAATCAATGAAGATGAAGATGATAATGTCGTGTTTCAAAAGTTAATTGAAATAATGAAAAAAAAAACACCAAATATTTGGCTCATCTCGAATCATCATAAACAGATGCTTAAAACGGCTAGAAAAGGTAAAGAACAGAGGAAGCTGGGATACATATTTAAGTTCTTTTGGAACCAACATTGCATTAAGGCAACGATCTGGAGCAGCGATACGTGCCCAACCGACAGCATTGGCCAGAAGAAAAGCAGGTGTCACGAGGGGGAGTAGAAGATTACCATGCGGACGTCCTCCCTCTGATGAGACGCGCAGTACCATCAAAAGAAAGCGGAGTTTGGCTTTTAATGTTGACAAAAATTTACCAAATGCAAAATCACATGGTACAGCTCATTAGTATATTATGTTGTATAGGTACGGCATAGAATAATATAATTATTATTGTCATAATATAAAGTATTATTTTTGAAAAAGTAAAATAACTTGTTTCATTTTATATTTGCGAAAATCCTTGGTAGGTACTAGCTATACAGGGTTATTCAGTTTTCATCTAGTACACTTCAACGATAGAAAACCATAAAATATTACTACTTTGTGGTATAACTTTTTATCCACAGCTGCCCCGTTTTCAAGTTACGGGGTGTTTAAATTTTCAAAAATTCTAACGTTTTATTTTTTATTTTTCCAACTGTTGAAGCTATTCAAACGAGATTTGATATTAGCCTTTTCGCCTAGTGCTATTATCGCCATGTTATATCGATCATCGGTAGTAGATCCATTTATATCCAAAAATCCAAATTCACAAGAACAATAACCAGTCTGGATATCTACATCATACATTCCGTTATTATGTTCGCTTGGTACTTTAAAGCAATAGTTATCAATTCTTACTATTGCTTCTTTGGAAAGATACGCAGCTTTATTCAGTTGTGCTTTAAGGAATAGACTATTTTTTTCAGAGCGCCCATTAGCAAAATCACGTAATCGCCGTACGTAATACTGTTCCATAACTGTGGAAGAAAAATCAACAAGTGCAACGACGTTGTAAGCCTTAGGACTATATCTTTATACAGTCTAACACAAATTTCTGAAAAGTTATTCGTTTGATTTCCATGTGTTGTCGCATCACGGTAACAGAGACACCAGCATTCGCGACGATTCCAATAGTTGTTTATGTAACTTATCCAGTGAGGATACTTTTTGGCAACTTCGTTGGAAACTGCTTCTCTTAAAGCGTCCTTCGCGGCTTGCAAGGATGGGGCGATTAAAATATTTTTGAAGGACTTGACCAGTAAGAGACGATCTTCTTTACAAACTGCATGATTTTTGTCCCAAAGCCACCTCCATACTGCTTGTCCAATGTAAAAAGAACAAAGAAGCAATTTTGCTCCTGGAAATACTTGTCGCAAGGCCCTCCTTTCTGCGTCACTATCATCGGTCATAAATAGCTTTGGCTCATTTTGTCCACCAAATGCAATATCACCAAGAATGTCTCTAAGAAGGCGAAAGCCTGATAATATGTAATCTGCCAAACCCTATTGTTCTTGTTTAGCTTTTAATTTCTACAAAGTAAGTCATTTAGAAAAGTTTTTAAATTACAAAAGTGAATATTCACAGTTTACCTCCAAAATGCCAATACCATCGTGGGCCTAGGTGTAATGTTCGCCAACAATCATACCATTATCTTACTGTTCGATATTTTGGATTTACTGAGCCTTTTGCCAAGTCAGTTTCCTCCATTTCCAGCTCCAGTTTTGAAACATGGAAATTAATAGCCTCTGTAATACCTAATCCATTATCGAAGTAGGATTCAAAAAGTAATTTATTGGTTGTAGCAGGTAATGTGCCAAGTACATCAGCAATATTGAAACTGTGGCTATGGTTATTATTTATTGTAATTACGGCTGGTAAATTATCCTAAAAATAGGTACTTATCATTATCGTCTTGTGGTCCAAAAACTATATGAAAAATACCTTAATATGCTGATGTCTTCTTTTAGTTACCTTAATAACAATAGAAATAGTCGCTTTACATTCTAAATTTTTTGATTTTCTGTTAATATTATCTTTTTCCTGTAAGAAGAATGACGGCACTCATAATCCTTCCTAAAAAAAGGTTATTAGAACATAGGCACATAATAACTCTCAAAACTATCCACACAATAAACATTGTTGACCAGAGAGTCATCGCAGAATAAGCAAACAAGTACTTAACTAAAAATTAAGGGATATAAAGTAGGTATATCTAGGCACGTGCATAAAAGACGAATCGACGCTGGTTTAGTCCGCCGTACAATCCATAAATAATAATGTATTTATCCTGTATTTGTTTTATATCATACCGAAATCGCTCAGGTAGAGTAAATGGCAAAGCTTAAAGCTTGCGACGCCATAAGCTGAGAAAACCTACCAGCTTAACAGATACAGTGCACCGCGACTGGGAAACTCACGCATGACAGCGGCGTGACGGCGATATACACAGAGAGGGGCATGGCATAGTGCACCGCGTTTCAGTCAAGTTTGGCAAAACGCACCTGCATTCGGTCTCGACCAATCATAGCTGTGGAATACTTGCATTGACCGAGGCGTGGTGCATTGTGCTTAAATGCGCGCCGGGGAGGGAATCGAATTTGGCGCGCCGCGCCGAACAAGTAAAAGTAAAGTCCCTATACTAAAATCGAGCAACTCTGTCGTAAACAAGAGCACGTGGGCTGAGATATTCGCCAGTGCCGCACTGAGGCACGACCTGTATTTAATTTTAGTTTTACAATTAATTGTTTACATAAAAATATTTCGAAAATTATTGGCTTAATTAAAATGGTTCAAAACATCGATAAAATTATTTGTGGCACTGTCTAAATAGCTGAAAACATTAAGATAGAACCGCGTACATTTTTTTTTGCGATCGAGTACGCCCCTGTTGCTAGGCTCGCTGAACACGTGGTTTTATTTACGGCACGATTTTAGTTATAGAAATCGATCGAGGTATCCGCAAAAGAAAATTGGTTAGTTTTGTTTTGTTTGTTTTTCCGAGAATTTCTTTAATTTTCTGGCAGTATGGGCTTTTACTTAGTGAGTAGGTAGTATTCACGCGGTGAACAGGTAATTGCGCGATTGCTTTTACTGTATATAACCTAACTTGATTGTATACAATGCTCTCGACGTCTTCTATTTTCTACTTCAATTGGTAATTTCGACATCCTAAGTTGGCATCAATGCAGAAAAAATGCAACCGGGTCATAAGTTCAGGTAAGTAACAAGTCCATTTGCACAATGAAAAACTACTAATAACACGACAAGTAACAAGAACAAGAACAACACAGATAACGGTAAAACTCACGACACGTAGAAAACAAGCGAATATTTTCACTGCATGTTGGAACCAATTTGAACGATCTGGAAAACCTTTACTGCCACTTTGACACCTCGAAGCTAAATTTGCCTGAGTCCGCACATAGACGCTGCCAAAAGTAAAATACCAAAATGAAAAGTGGTTCCATGACGTTTGAAATTATTATTAAAATGAATTGTAGTCATAGTTATTTTTATTTGTAGCGGTATAATCGTGATTGCAATAGGGTTTTTATTTTATTATGTTATTTTTTCGTATCACTTGGGAGACGCATAGGGAATGTAGTAATATAGAAAAAATCTGTAGGAGGTGTCGCGTGACAAACGACATCGGCGTCACAAAAAATCCCAAAAATCTTATTTTGTGTAATCAATCTTAATCACAAAGTTATTTCTGGAAGACGCGTAGGGGATGTAGTAATATAGAAAAAAAAACTGTAGGGGTGAGGCGACAAACAACAGTGGCGTCGCAAAAAAAATCCGAAAGAAAACTTTTTTGTGTAAATCAATCTCACGTTGAAATATATTTTGTGGCGACGCGTAGGAGTATTGAAAACTCTGTAGGAATGCCGTGTAAACGACAGTGGCGTCACAAAAAATGTAAAGAAATTCTCTTTTTTTTTTGTAAATTAATCTGAACCTCAAAAATATTTGTGGGGAAACTCGTAGGGGATGTAGGAGTATCGGAAAAAACTGCATTGGTGCCGTAACAAACGACGATAGCCCAAAAAAGAAAATTCTGAAATTGTTGTGCAAATCTATCTCAAAGATTTGTGGGAGACAGGTAGAGGAGTATAGAAAAAACTTGTAGGGGTGCTGTGACAGGCGACAGTGGCATTCCAAAAAAAAATCTGCGTAGGCGTTTATAAACCTGCCGCGGTTTCAGCGTGGCGACAACTTGGCACCCCTCAAGTTGGTGGCGCTGTGAGGTCGGTACTTGTTTACTTGCAAACTCGCCGGTATTCCTGCAGTTTCCTTCGCTGACCGTCTGCATGCGGCTCGATGGAACCGCATGTAGCGATTGTTGGTGTACTAATGAGACACTGCCTTTTATTGAAATGCCTTAATTGATAGAAATTGTATAAGCGGACTGTAAACATGATGCCGGGAGTTCAGCTTACAATAAACTTGAACTACTACTTTCTCAAGCCCGTCTGCGCGGGGGAAGGAAGCCGCCGTGGCGGTGTGCCTTCTAGATTTTAGATACAACACACAACACTTCAGATTGTTTCACAAAGAGTAGAAAATTTCAAAAATTAAATGGTATGGTTAGGACAACACATCGAATGAAAAATTGTTGGATTTTCTAAAAGATATTGTAAGTCTCGTTAAAAGTTATGTGTACTAGCATTCTTTAAATTTCCGCTGCCCAGGTACTTTAAATATCGATTTAGTGATAAAAAGTGACGTGTTTGTTAAATTATTGGGTGTGCGCGTGAAGAAAGCAATAACCATTTCGCGGCATAGCAAACGACATAATAAAAAACGTAGATACCTGCCAACACGAATTTCCAAAGGTTCCTGCCTAATTCTACAAGCATATTTATTCCACTCTAAAATGCGGCAACGTCGCGGTATTCGTTCCATTCAATCGCCTAGGAGAGGGAAGACCGCATCGCCATGCGTTTTTTACATCGAGTAATTTTTAAATAATATACTCATGACTAATACACCCTGTATATCTCTTAAAATAAACATGATACGGCTATTAATATATAGTTGAGTCCAATTTGAGTTTTTTTTCTTATATTGTGCGACAAGTAGGCATCGATGCCGATTTCGATTTACTATTCAGCGCCACTTAACCATCCAAAATTATGGGGCGCAAAACAAGCGAGAAAGTCACGGTGGTGGTTGTAAAACCTCATCCTATATTTTAGATTGCAGGTTGGGAATTGCACAAGAGTCAAAAATAGTTTAGGATATTTTAGAATTTTAGTGTCATGTTCCTTCCGTTCAAAGAAAAATATTTTGTCAGTGCATCGATCATCTGTCTTTATCATGAGGCCCACAGATTCAAGTTAAATAAATTTAGTAGAAAATTTCAAAAATTAAATGGCATAAAGTTTTGTAGATATAGGTAGGTACCTAGTTTTAACCGCCTTGATGAGTATTTTTCAAAAATATAAGAAATATGGTGGTAGGTTTGTTACGGCTTTGAGTAATAATCTGCGTGTGTGCCAACTTCAATTTGGTATCTACAAATTTTATTCGATTTTTTCTTATTAAAGCAAAATAAAGTTAGCACTAAACAGAACCAGTGATAATGTTTTCCGCAGTTTGTCGTTTTCTCTGCTCACGTTAAGTAGAGAACCCTTCCTATCCTTCGTGACTCCAAGGGATACATTGACAAATTCGACGATTCCGGAGCTAAGAAGATTTATGGATAATCCCTCCAGCTTAAAATTACATTGAGCCGAAGTTTTATGCCTCCATTTTTAAAGCCGATTTGCCAGCAAACAAAATGCCTTCTAAAAGATTCTGAGGCCGGACACATCGTAGACATTACGTCTGATGGCTGCCTACAAACGAGAATAAAAATCTGCTAAGGCGGCCTGGAAAAGTGTCTAATGTATTTTAATTTTCCCGAATGAAATTCTGACTGTACTATTCTGGAGTAAAATAAAAAATGAAGATTAAAGACTAACTTGTCTATTCTTGTCCTATATCTATATCTACTCTTTATATTTAAAAAATTCGCTAGGGTATAAAATCTTTTTTTTATATTTTGCCTTAGCCCCAAACATCTATAGCGAACCAAGTAATAATAACTATGATTTTAGTAAGGAAACTTATACTATAATTTGAACAATGTTCCTTTTTCATGCGAAGTCTAGCACACAACGCTACTATACTTAACCTATGTTGAAACTAAAATATAACTGCAAAATAATACCTACACTTCACAAGATATATACAAAACAAAGGTTTATCTTTACGTACTTTATATAAAGCGAAACTACAAAATCACAGTTTAATAAAAGGAAAGACTGTACAGGGTGTCCCATTTTGGATACTTTTGCAGGGTATCTCGGTTATTTTTAGAGATAGGAAGTTGCGGTTTTCGGGACACCGGTCTATTTTTTTATAAAAAGAAAGGCCCTGTAAACAGAATTTTCATGGCCTCCTTAGTTTTTGAGATACAAGGTGATTTTTAAAATTTGCCATTTTCATGCACCCCCGTATATCCGTTATACTCTAATTTCCTGAAATGGTAAAAATCGACCCTTATAGATTTTTTCACATATAATTCAGTGGCGTACACGGATTTTTTCTAGGAGGTAAGAATTTCAAAATATAAATATAACTTGGGTTTTTTTAGAATGGAACACCCTGTATATTTTTCTTTTGTTCGAAAGCATTTTTTTCAAGCTTTCCAACAATATATAATAGTTGATACGTATCTTTGTTAATAAGAATAACTATCAAATCTTGCAATTTAACTAAAATCGCAGTAAAAGTAAAAGTATAAAAGTATAATTAATTGAAGAAAGTGCAAGTCCAACGAAATTCTACTCGATAAACTTTATTTAAAGAATTCTACATTTTAGTTCAAGTAACAATACGACAAAACCAATAACAATGCTTTAGCCATTGGGTTTAACAATTATGAATTTAAAACGTTTTCTGTCAATACGTTTGGCAAAATTTAAAAGTAAAAATTAATTTTGATTACTGATTATTAACCATATTATTCAAAATGGTTTCCATTTTCCCTTACACAAAATTCACACAATTAGTTATTTTCCTTAAAGCGTTTAAAACTATTGCTGATCGCCTATGCAAATCTTGAAACGCGCGTACGGTGGCTTCACGTAGTTCTTCTATAGTGCGATGTCGGGTTTTATAAATTATATTTTTTAACTAACCCCACAGGAAGAAGTCAAGCACAGGCAGGTCGGGGGACCGTGGGGGCCACCGTACAGGTCCGTTAGTTCCTATCCATTCAATTGCCCCGGAAAATACCTAATAATCTAAAAATGGGCGTTTTATTTGGGCATACAGTGTTTCACTTCAAGTCGAGACAATTAATTATTTTTTTACGGGTTGACCGATATTCCAAAACTTTTTTTTAAGATTATAGTGCTCCGAAAGATCTACATTTTGACACAAATTTTTTTCAGATTCGTCTTTTCCATGACCTACTACGATCAAAATTATACCCCCAAAAACTGCAAAATTAAATTAGGCATTTTTTTAGGAAAAAAATGAATAGTACAGTCGTATTGGCCATACCCGAAAACCCCGCATACCAAGTTTCATGGTCATAACTTATACAGGGCGTTCACAAAATAGCTTTAAACATAGCAAAAATACGGGTTTTCGGAGTACTCTGTACAAACAACGAGAGATATTTTAAAATTATTTCTTTGCGGTTTGATTAGGGCTTACATAAGCCATCAATTCCCACGATTTTATGGCCCTGCCTTAGGCAGGGCGTTCGCATAAAAAATACAAACATCGAAAAAAATCGATTTTTCTCTTGGTGGTTTTTTTACATTTTTTCTACATTTTTAACTTATGCCTATTAAAAAACATAAACAATATTAAATTTTAGAAAGTATTTTCAATAAAAAGCACCCTTTTTTATTTGAAAAAATTTAAAAATTGATTGGTATCCCCGTGTCGAAGAATTATTATTTAGTGGAGTCAACGTAGACAAAAAATGGTGTTAATTACGAATTAATTGGGGAAGTCGTGGATTTAAATAAAACCTTTTGAAACACCTTCAAACATACTTTTATTTAAAAGTCCGCAGGTTGAAAAAGTGCGCTTTTTAAAAAAAATAAAAAAAAACTCAAAAAATCGATTTATAACGAAATTTCTCAAAAATGAATTCTAGAATCTTTATTTTTCAATGAAAATGTATATTTTTATGTTTTTTGAGATGCTGATTATGAATATGAAGTGAAAAAGATGATAAACAAAATGACGCCTAGTAAAAATGAAGTTAAATGCAAGAATAATCGAATTTCTTCAAGATTTCGTGAAATTTATTGCAGGTATTCGTGATAATGAAGCTGAAAACGTATCTTGAGATGCCGATAGAACATTTATTTATTTTGGAAAAAGAAGATTGACATTTACAGTATATTTCAATTCTAGTCGCTTGTGCTTCCCTAGAAACCAAACGATTTTGTTTCATGGCTTACAGATGATTTTACGCCCTCTAGCGGCCGACCTACAAACTTAAAAATAATTTCCAGCGATTTTTCGTGAACATATTACTGAAGTATATTTTTTCCCAAAGCTCCAGGACTATTAATTCCTGAGATATGGTACCTCTTCACCCTTAATGAAACATCCGGTATATAGCTTGGATTTTCGGGGGGATATATATATATAGGCTGTGCCATTCGTCCCCACGTCAATACAAGCTGCTGTGCTCCAAGGAACAGAATGACATCTGCCGACTACCGGCCGACTAACACGCCTCACAAACTCACCCACATACTTACACACATACAAACGCATGTTCTCAGTGGATCGAAAATGGGGACTATAGTAGTATACAAACATGTATGAAGTATTTACGAGAAAGAAAGCGTAAATTATTATATTTCTTAGAGAATTCGTATTATTGTATGAGAGCTGAACACATGAAGAGAGGCTTTTTTCCAAAAGTTGATAATCACAAGCGGAAATTATGTAGAAAAAATCTTTTGACTAGGAAATCGGAAGTTTAAAACGTGTACTTTCACTACTTAGGATTGGTCTCATCCCAGTAAGAAACCTCCTTCAGCTTGATTCTTGGATTTAAAAGTAAGAAAAATTGAGTTCTGCGTTTCAGGAAATTAATTATAACGCGGTTTACTGCAAAAATAAACGAGAAAAAAGAGAAATACATTAAAATAACTTATTCTATCAAAAAGCACACGTTTTATGCTTCAAAAAAGTCACCTATTGAGTTTTAATATCTAATTTTATGCGGATATTATGAGCGTTTGAAATAAATATTGAATATACGATAGCAAGAATTTATGAAAAATCTCTATGTTCAAAGTACAAAAAAAAAACAAACGAGGTTTGTTATCGTAATTTTATATTGCTCTTTCAAAAGTGCATACAGTTAGTAGAGACATTCTCTAATATTGCTCAAAAATATTTCAAATTGACCATGTAACGTCAATTATTGTGAAAATGCATGAAATTTTGATCAAGGTCAACTTTACAATAATATGACAGGCGTATCCTTTCATGGAAATTAATGCTATAAGATTTTTTTAATTGCTTTACAGTCTCACTTTCCAATAAACTTTGTTGCATATGAATTAGTTGTGTGTGTAAAAAGTTATTACTATTTAACTGTCTCGCGCTCCACGCGCCGCTTTCAATTTCGGCTGCCTCTTAAAAACGAGGAAGCATGAAAACGTATGATCTTAAAAATATTCTCATTCATTAGGTATTTAATTAATTACAAAAAATATGTAAATACATTTTTTTTTGTGAAATTGCTTGCTCTTTCGAATGGCCTTACTTAAATTCTATAAAAACGCTTATTAAATAAGTTATTAACAAAAACCTATATTTTTGACAGTTATTGTTAAATAAAAAAAATCGCACACTATTTTGCGCTGCAGACTCTTCGGATTTTGTTTTAAAACATCAAAACGAACACATTCCAAAATCTAAAACTCCCGGAATTTGTTCGAAGTTATTTTCCTGGTTGACTCCACTAATTATAATGATGCGATTTGTCAAACTTCGAACGCCGACATAGGACGTTTAATAAGAGACTGTACTGGTGAACAACATTTTTAGTCCCAAAATGAATATGTCACATTTCGAAATTCTGCAGAAAGCGGTTGCAGGGAAGAATTCAGCCGGATGCGCCACGAAAAGAAACACGCAATGAAAAAACTGTTTAGTTATTAGACTGGACACTAGACACCGACTGATTTTGCCACAGAGTGGTAGCAATGTTGCCATTGCCAGACTAGCAAAACGAAAAACCGTCACATACTGTTGTGAAAAGTCGCCAATTTGCCCTCACATGACACGGCAATTGCAACAAGAGTAAACAACCCATAAAACTTAAATATTCTGAGTTGAATATCTAGTAGAATATGATTTTTTATTTTGTATGTATCTTTAGATTAATACAAAAAATAAATGTAACCGGTGGTTTGATTTTAGGCTCCTAAATTAAAAAAATATTTTTTTTCGAAAACAATTTTATAGGTAATTTTATACAAACTAAAATATCAAAATGTAAAAATGAACTTATGTTTAAGTCAAATCTTACAAGTGAATTTTAAACTTCTTCCACCCAACCGATTGTGCTGAAATTTTGCACACAATTTTAGTGCTGGTGACACTACAATCTAGTATACTCAATAGCTTTGTTACAACAAAAGTTCTAAACCAGTTTGTTCTGGAACAAACCCAATATTGTAATTTGTTCAAAATGGCCGTCACTCCAATATGGCGGATTAACTTTTTTCTTTTATAACAAACTTTTATTTAAGCCACTGAAACAAATAAAATAAGTTTAGGTTTTCGTTAAGTTAATTCAAAGCCAAATTTGGAACCAAAAGTTTGTCGGTTAAATTGTAATGAAAATACATATATATATACTTCGGTTTGTATTTACTTGCTTATCAACCAATCACTGTCCAATTAAATTAATTGGTACCTACTTTTATGAAAATTTCGCGCGACAAGCTTTTCGATTTCAATTACGAAATTTCGCAATTTGGCATTGAATTAGGTACCGACTTACCTTTACGAAAACCTGAACTTATTTTATTCGTTTTAGTACATGGATTAGGTAAAAGCTTGTTCTCTAAAAGGTATTTTATTTTTATTTTCATTACGCGGAAAATATCCTGAATGGTAAGAAGTCGCGAAAAATAGCTCCTGTTGAAAAATCGTCGCCACGCTTCCATGAAGTGAAAAAGCCCTCAGTTTGGCGACATGTCGCCATAAACGGCAACACCGAGTAGTGGCCGGTGTCGGGAGGGATTGAGCTGACGTGAGGCGTACGGTATTAGGCAAGTGATCACGCCAGATGACGCTTTCGCTCTAGGTAATTCTGTTTCTAAAACGTGAACGCGTATAATACGAATGTCGTTCTAATTATTACCGATATTGTTCTTCTGTTTTGCTGTGTTTGACTGTAGTATGTGCACGACGGCACTCTTGCATATTTTCCGACCCGTTGGCAATTGTTTGGACTAGTAATGATGTCCAAACTTGTTGGAATCGCTGCTGCAAGTTTGCAGAGAAATTACAAGTGATTTGTTCGTATTTTCGTTAAAAAGTCAATGTTAAACGGTCGCTGCCTTCGCGTGAAAACAGTACTTAGAGGACCTGCGGTATTCCTGGCGGTGGTGATCTACCTCGTTGTGGTCGTCGGACTGCGTACCCCGTTGGAATGAAATTATCAGTTGGGGAAAATCAAGAGCTCCCTACTGTTTGAGATCGCGCCGCTTCAAGTGTGCGGTGAGTGTTTCGTTGGTATTTCCGTAAAAGAGACAACGCAGTGCAATAGCTGTGGTGTTGGAAATAGGGGATTAATAGCGTAAAAAAATATTTCTGACGTTAATATGCACTTTAGAAAAATTTTAATTGCAGATTCGTTACAAGCGTATTTTTCCCTATACCTGCCCTTAAAATTAATGTACTGATGACAAATACACCCTGTATAGAAGACAATTTTTATATTTCAAATTAGTGTCACTGAGAAAGTTTATGCACCTGGTGGCTCAGATATTTCAGAAAATTACACAGGGTCTTCGGCTTTCTTGAGGCCATGAACATTTTTGTCAATTTGAGTTTTTTTAGTATTTCGCGAAAAATTGGCCATGGGTGCTTATTTCCTTTTTAACGTCGCCTAACTATCCAAAATTGGCAAAATAATCGAGAAAATCGGTTTAACAACAGATAAATAAAAAAACCCTAGCCTCAAGAGAGCGGAAGACCTTGTGTAATTTGCTGAAACTATCTGAGTACCTGGTTGCATACTATTAATTATTAATTTCAGTTTTTTTAATATATCGCGACTAGTTGACCGTGGACGTCGATGTATTTTTCAACTTCGTCTAAGTATAGCTGTCCACAATAATTGCCACGTTGTTGTTTCTTACGTTTTCTTTTGTGTGGCGCAAAATAAAGACTCAATTTGTATAATATTTCCTTTATTATAACAATCATTTTTTATTGTATCGATCGTCTTTCTTTCATATAAGACCTGCAGTTTAAATTCAAGTTAGCAATTTACCGAATTTCAACCATTATGACTAATAATTTCACAAATAATGTAAAATAAATAAAAAATATAAGTTAGGTTTGTTACGGTTTAGGGCAACACCATGTATGAAATTTGTTATCACTCCAAAAAACACAATTTGGTAGGTATCGAGAACTTGCATTCGAAACTTTTTTTAGGTATTAGACAAATATTTAAAATGATATACCTAAGCATCATTTCATTCTTTTACTGAAATTAGAATTGTAACATAGTTGTAATATAATATAATTGGCTAGAAATTAATCTTTATTTGATTATTTAAGAAACCTTCCGTGGCAATATATTTATATTTATGAGATAAATTTCTTTCATTTCTTTAGCAAAATAAATTAACATTCCACGGCACGCTTAAATTTCTCGTCACTTTCATTAGATATTTCTGGCGATTATTTCAGAAGCAAAAATTTATTTTTTCAAAATCGGAAGTGAAATGTCTCAAAATCGTCATTATTTAAAAATAATTGTTCAGTTTTCAGTTTTTTCGAAAATTATTTCTTTAACATGAAAAGTGCACATTTTTTCCTCGAAAGTATTCATTCTTAGTGATGCACTCAAAGAAAGTTTGAATAAAACTAATAGTACAAATTAATCGGCACTGAAGTGGCCCAAAGGTTTCTCGAGCTCTAAAAATATAATTGTTGTTTGGTGGAATAATCGACCTAAGAATATATTAAATCTGTAGGGCCAGTCTTGATTTGAAGTTAGGCGCATTCTTAATTTTTGCTCCTATATTATCATCTAATATTAACAGTAAATTTTGCATTTCAAACGAAATGTCAAATCAATGTCAGCCTACTAGATTTTATTAAAATAATCCATTTATAAAAATATTAAATGCAATGCATGTTAAAAAATTATTTTAAACAAAAACGATGTGTCTCAGTGCCATAAGATTAAAATACATTTTTTTCTGTAGAAAACTTCGAAATTTCAAATTTTGTTATCAAATATTTAAAAAATATATATTGGAAGAAGGTATAACCAGTGACTATAGCTATATAGTCACTAGTATAACTGTATTTATGCCACACCCCCCGTTTTAATCCGTCCTGATCATTTTTGGTCTTTATCCCTATTTTTTTACTGTAAGGCATACAAATTAATAGTAAAAAAATATTTTTAAAAACAAGCTTTTATTTAAATGCTCGGAAAAGAAGAAAATAAACTTTATAATAAATAAAACCAATAATTTTGTAACATTATACAACAACTGTATATGATATAAAAGCTTGTCGCGAGATTTTCGTGTGTAAATTTCTTTTATAGAAAAATACATATTCTACTTAAAATTACTTTCAAGATACCTATATATATTCTCGCGACAAGCTTTTATATCATATACAGTTGTATAATGTAACAAAATTATGGGTTTGCCTTGGTTTGATTTATTATAAAGTTTATTTCCTTCTTTTCAGAGCATTTAAATAAGAGCTTGTTTTTAAAAATATTTTTACTATTAATTTTATTTTCAACTTTTTGGTTCTACTCTTCAAGCCCTTTGATTTAATGCCCATATTAAGGGAAAAGAAAATGTAATCCGCCGTGTTGGAGCGGCGGCCATATTGAATTTAGTGCGATGTCACTAACTTTATCGTTTTCTACTCCTCAAGCCCTTTCATTTGATACCCATATTAAGGGGGTTGACAAAAAATACACCATCCGCCATCTTGGAGCGACGGCCATAGTGAATTTATTGTGATATCACTAACTCTATCGTTTTCTACTCTTCAAGCCCTTTCATTTGATACCTACCCATATTAAGGGGGTTTACAAAAAAATACCCTATCCGCCATCTTGGAGCGGCGGCCATATTGAGGTTATTTTGGAACCAAGTTTGTTTGCCAAGCACAGGCATGAGGGCATAGGTAAGTGGCAAATTTTACTTAGAAATATTTCGGACGGTTTGAACTTCTGAACAAATCCAATTTTTATTACAAAGTGATTTCCCATACCGTTCCAGGGCAGTCTGTTGTATATTGAGTATTGTGAGGGCGAGAATTACTATTTCCTATTATTTTTGTCGAAATTCTGACAGATACAGTTTCATTTTCATAGTTTACCGTATTAGATAGGTATAATTTGGAAATCTTCTAAAATATCCACATTTTCATTATTCATGCCCTGTAATTTCGGCAAAGGTAGACCACATAAGAAGCCCATCCATTATATAAATTTCTCTTATTCTCCATCACAATGGCATTTGATTAATGACTGGAATATGGGTCCTACCAAAATGTGGCAACGCAGGCGCGCTCTATGCTCACACCTATTGAGCGTAATTTTGGAACGGAAATTGGACAGAGATGTTTATACAAAATCTTACTTACAGTAGATGAAAGAATATTGAGGCAAACGGTAGCTTAAAGTGTAAAAATACGCATTCGAAAATAACGTATGCAATTTTATATTTTCTACAACAAAAGTAGGTATGAAGACATCAACTTGCATGCCAAGGTGCATTATCTGAGTTTTGTACTCGTATGTATTAAGGTAAATATTTTCCTTCCGTTTATTTTATTTTTAGAAAAGCGTTTATAAATAGCATATAAATATTTTATTTCGAAATATTGTGAGAAAGTGCAAGTTATTCTGTTGATATATTCAGGTTTGAATAGTTCCATGGGGATTATATCTAATTTGATGAACCTAAGTAAGTAAACATAGCTGTAGTAGACTACTACCACCAATAATTAAAATTTGAAAAACCAGTGCATCTGTTAGATCTTGAATGTTGCAAGAATATTTACCAGATTCTGCAACTCTTTCCATTCCAGGGAGGAAGAACCTACAGTATTTTAAAGACAATTTCATTAATTCGTATGTCTTCTACAGGGCCGCAACAATATTTCGGCGCCCGACTTGAATAAATATTAAATAATAACATATCATTCGTATAATAAAACAAATTAATGATGTTCAAATAAAACTATCCATATATCACTTATATCCAACATATTATCATACAAAATAAGTAAAAATAAATCATAATAACATAAGTTTTATTTAGTAACTAAGGATCGGAATGAGATTTTTAAGCGGGAATTAAGAAATAGTCCATCGTCCACTACACTGCGCCGCAAGGGAAATAGTTTAGGCCCACTTCTTTTCTTTTAGATAATAGTTTTTTATGTACCAAAGCACTGAATTTCAACCTTTTATGATTCATGTAGAATTTAGTTGACGAGGCCTCTAGCCGAGGCAAATAAACGATCGCTCTACATAGGTCAAGAATGACGAGGCAAGGCGCTTCCGAACAGAAACTCCAAACTCCTACCAAGTCAATAATTTTTTTATTGACCCAATGAATCCTATTTATTCGGCTAATAACCACAGTACATCAAGCACGTTTACGTAAATTTATAAACAATATTCGTCAGATCAATGAATACTGGGAATTAATTGATAAATATATTCTTTATATCAATTAATCAGTTCGATAAAATAAATGAACGTGTACATTGGTGTAACGAAATAATATGGTAACTTGAGGAAATAGTCCATATCTTGAAGTGGAGTAGGAGAATACAACAATAAGGGTAAAAACTTACAGTCTCAGAAAAATATTTTCAATTAGGTAACTAGGAAACTTATATGCAGTAATAAAATTATACAATAAATTAAATAAAAATAGGTGCTTACTTTCTAGACGTGGTCAAATAGTACGCGCATGTAGAAAATTAATATAAGTAAAAATTATATCAAAAGGCTTAGTCAAAACCTTAAACAACGTAAGTATAGGTAAACTTGTATAGAGGAATCTGAAACCAACGGTCTTCCCGGCTCTTCTTCAGAGGGACGGGGAGGCACTCACCGGATCACTGGTAGGTGTGTTTCGAGCGTCTGTGGCCAGGGGGCATGTTCCCTGGCGCTGGATGCAGATTAGGGTGATTTTTATCCCCAAGCCAGGGCGCAATGATTATACTGATACCAAGGCATACAGACCCATCAGCCTCACCAGCTTCTTGATGAAGACACTGGAGAGGCTGGTGGACAGATAATTAAGGGAGCAGCTTGCTCTCAATGCCCCTCTGTGTCCCACCCAGCATGCGTACCAGATGGGCAGGTCCATGGATTCGGCCCTGCACCATCTCACCGCTAGGCTTGACGAGGGACTGGAGGGGGGATTACTCTCGGTGGGGGTCTTTCTAGACATAGAGGGGGCCTTCGACAACACAGCAGTGTTGCAGGGCAGTGGAGGGCGGAGAGTTCGGGGAAGCCTTGGTAAGGTGGACCCGATCCATGCTCACTGCAGGGCGGTCCAGGCCGGGCTGTGCGGAGAACGAGCGACCGTCAATGCATCAAGAGGTTGTCCTCAGGGAGGGGTTTTGTCCCCTCTCCATTGGTGCATGGTGGTTGATGAGCTGCTTCGAATCCTGGAGGAGGAGCAGGGGGTCTACGTACAAGCGTACGCGGACGACATAGTGATCCTAGTTCAGGAGGAGGAGCTCCTCAATGGAGCTCTGGAGAGGTTCTCTCGCTGGTGCGATATGAACGGATTAAATGTCAACCCTAACAAGGTTGAGTTGGTGATATTCACCAAGGAGAGAGAGGTGGACCCTATTCCTCGCATAGAGTTATGTGGGGCCCACCTTGAGGATAGAAAGAAGGTCAAATATCTAGGAGTCTGGCTGGATTCCAGATTGACCTTCGAGGAGCATATCCTCATGAGGTCCAAGAAGGCGTACAATGAGCTTTGGGCGTGTCGCAGAGCAGTTGGCACCTCGTGGGGATTGAACCCAAGGATCATGCTCTGGATTTACAGGGCGATGATCGTTCCCATGATTTCACATGGGGCCGTCGCATGGTGGTCCGGCATTCGCAGGACCAGACCAGGGGCGGCGTTGGACAAGATACAGCGCCTTTCCTGCCTGTGCATCACTATCGACCTGAGGACGGCGCCCACCCGGACTTTAGAAGCACTGGTGGGGTTGCCTCCGCTGGGCGCGGTGGTAAAGTACGAGGCGGCCAAGGCGGCCCTCAGACTAGAGGGTCTCAATCTTTGGGTTGCCGGAGGCTCGGTTCACGGGCACCGGCAGCTGTGGTCAGAGCTGAGGGAGGTGGTGCCAATCCTGGAAATGAGAAGGGATGTGCAGACGCCTTCCATCGGCTTCCACGGCCGACTCCGCTTTGTCTTTTCAGACAGGGAGGAGTGGGCCGAAGGGAATAGCTACCCTCATGGCGGCCTCGTCTGGTTCACAGACGGATCCAAGATGGGGCAGGGAACGGGGGCCGGAACCTTTTGTCAGGAACTGGCTAGGAGGTTGACCGCCTCCCTCGGGGAGCACACCACTGTGTTCCAGGTGGAGGTGTTCGCCATCATGATGGGGGCAGAGGAATCGCTCAGGCTCAGAATTAAGGGCCTGAAGCTGACCTTCTGATCTGACAGTAAAGCGGCCTTACAGGCTCTGAGAGCAAACCGTACCTGGTCCCCATTGGTGGAGGACTGTAGAACGAGTTTGCTCTTGCTGGTGGCAGAAGGAAACAGGGTTGTTCTGTCGTGGGTGCCGGGTCATGCGGGCATAGCGGGGAACGAGACTGCGGACCTACTGGCTAGAGAGGGATCCATGGGAAGACCAGTGGGGCCAGAACCAATATTGGGGATTGTGCCACGGTTCGCAATTGGAGCCCTGGACGAATAGCTGCATGGCAGGTTCGTTGAGGAGTGGCGCCGGGCTCCGGGGATGAGGCAGACTAGGCTCATGATTCGTGGGCCGTGGCCTGCCCTGTCTAGGGAGCTGCTGCGTCTGCCAAGGTCGGAGTTAAAGGGAGTGGTAAGGGTCCTCACCGGACACTGCTGCCTGGCTCGCCACCTGCACCTTATGGGAGCGGGAGGGGAGCCTGAATGCAGATGGTGTCTGGAGGTGAAGATACCCCGTACCACTTGGTCACTGAGTGCCCTGCACTTGACAGGGTCAGATTCGAGTCCTTCGGCTCAGCCAAGCTCAGCGGAGGATGTGTATGGTGTCAGGGTGAGTGAGCTGCGGGCCTTCATTAAGAGGGCCGGCATGCTGGCCGCCGTGTGACGCTGGCCTGTGGGGGCACAACGGGCCCACTGTGGCCTACGTGCCAGGCCGAGCTAAGGCGGCCACCCTCTGCACAAGATAGATAGATAGGTCCAGTGATCTCAAGTCGGAGACCGAAGGGTTCATCGTTGCATGCCAAGATGGTGTCATCAACACGTTAGAATACCGTAGTCGCGTCATCGGTGTACAGGTCCCTGATACCAGCTGCAGGGCTTGTCGTCAGGCGCCGCTTCTGCATGTCGCAAATACGCGGTCTCGGCGTACATCTAATTCGGCCCTGCGAGTGCTTTACTACCATCTTAGGCACTCGTACGGTATTGATGACACCTCGTACTGCCTTACGTTACCGGAGATATACCGTCCGTGGTGGGGAATGATAGGACCACTATCTATTGGAATTGCCTTTCCCCCACTTTAAGTTGTTCAGGTGAACAATAAGAAGAACTAGGCGATCTACTTTATTAAGTTCTCGGCTCCGGCCGAGATGAACATCGCCTCCAAGGAGGACGAAAAACGAACGAAGTATCAGAATCTGCTCTTTGACCTCCGCAAGATGCGCAGGGAACACACTGTGAAGCTAGTGGTGTTGATCTTTGGGGCCCTTGGGGGCACTAGGCACACGCAGCTCTCGTCCCTAAAGACCATACCGGCCTGCCGAGACAAGGGAGGCCTACTAGCAGGCTCGATGCAAAAGGTCGTAATCCTCGGTTGGCTCCGTTTATCCAGGGCACACGATTCCGGGTTCAAAGACTGCTAACCACGCGGACGTGCTCACGTGCTGCCCACGCTCCTATCCTTCAAAGATGTGCCGCACAGGTAAAATCTTAGGACGGGGTAGAGGTCTCCTCGACCGGGAAATAATATTAATACTACGAGTACCCCAGAAGCAATTGAATGCTTTTGCGGGAGAGGGGGCAATTACTCTTATTTTGTCTTCGTTGTCATTTGCGGATAGGGCCGACTTTGCCCAATAGAACTAGGATAGCATTCGCTCATGTAGTACGGAAAACTCTAAAAAACCGTAGTAATCCCAATGAACGTAGGACAATTGGTATATCACACTGACACAGCTATTAAGGAACAATACTGTGAATAAAAATTTTCTCCAACGGTCTTGGTTATCAGCGGTGTTTTTCTATAAAGACATGTGCATGCATCTGCCTCGACCTCGATTCGAACCAAGGTCGAGGCACAAAAATAAGAAGTCTAAATAATCCGACGACGCTACGAACATCGCCACCGCGGCCCCGCCGCACATAAAACCTTTAAGCTGCATTTCTAATGCACTTCGCGTGCCAAGCGAAAAGTCAGCACCAGCAACTGAACGTGTCGCCTCATTTTCCATAGACTTAAATTTTTTGACAGCTGCGTTTGTTTGTCGATGTGAGAAAAATATCAAGGTATGGTTTACCTTTTACAAACCCAAGCCGAACCATGAAAATACGAAGATACTCGTAAACTCAAACCAAATTTTGACACAATTATTTCTTCCCGCTAATTTACTGTTCATAGTTCCTCGTGCGCATGCTCCATACTCTTCCTTGTGCGCATGCTCCATCACGGAGCACGAATGTATGCAGCTTGCAATGTTCCGTGTCACACACGAGCACGCTTACCTGATTGAAAATGGATACATTACGGAACACTTGCTAAGCATGCGTGCCGAATTTACACATGAAATATGCATGAAAATTGCATTAGAAATGCAGCTTTATATCACATCTTTATTTATAGATAGAAAACTTTTATAAGGTGTGCTATTAGAACAGTTATAAAGATGTTGTAGCTGGAGAATTTAGATCAATTTTATTGTAACTGTTTATTATTAAGGTTATTAAGATAAGTATAAACTGTTAATAGAAAAACTTTCTGCCGAAGATAAAACAATTTTATAAAACACACAAGAATATTTGTAGACATTTTTTCACGACAAGAATAAAGGAGTTTTACAAGTTTGGTCTATGCAGAACGTTCTAAGGACTCGCATTTGAAATCTTCTGAACTAATGTAACCCATTCGTCTCGATAAGAGAACTTATAAAACTATTTGTTGCCATTAAAGTCATAACACAGCAGTAACAAAGCAACTTACTCTAATAATTTCAAATTATAAAACTTTTGTGTTACTTGGCTAGTAACGAATTTTATTGGAAACCATTGAACCATTTAGGTTTATAAGTTACATCGCAAAATGTGTTTTTGAAATTCCTCTGTTTGAAGTTTGCAATCCTATGCTTATAAAAAATATGTTTTTAAAAACAATTTTATACGTAGCTGTTAAAACTATGAGGTATTTATAAGCTCTCTTCCGTAATAAGTAAAATTCATAGTAAATTATCCATCATTTTGAATTTTTAAATGTCACCTGGTGTTTACTCCTAAATAATATATTTTGTTTATTGGGTTAACTCGTTTAAAAAATGGGTAGTTATTGTGTACGTTAGCGAAATTATTTAATTCTATTTGGCGCTTTTTCTGAATTCAAATTGTTGCATATTATTTCTGTCCAATCACATTTCAGATAGGTATATGCGCATTTTTAGCTTGGCAAAAAATGGGAACCGGCCCGAATTTCTTTTTTTTTCTTTTGGACTCGCGCCAGTAGCACAACAACCACGCTCGCACGCGCATATGGCTTCCACTCGTCCCTTTATGCCTTCAAAGTTCAATTATTATTGTTAGTAATTTAATCTTAAACTTAACCCGGCTCTCCGCGGCGGTTTTAAAACCCTATATGATCCACTCCTTAACGCTACCCCTTGGAAGAAGACAGAAGAGTCGGGCCCGACGCAAAACCACGTGGATCAAAAGGTGAGTGGCTTATCCCTTCTCTCCTGTCCTCCGTTGGTTCATCGCTATAAACAATCTCTTAAATTATCATAAATTTTCGCTCATTTTTATTGAGACTCTGGTTGTGCAGATTTTGGAATTTTAGACGCGAGATACAGTCCACCAAAACCATAATTTTTACCAACACCAAAACACCTGGAGTCTATGAACGGCAACTAATGAATTTGTATACTCTTGGTAAACATTTGCAAGTTAGAACCCTAAAGAACTGATTTACCTTAATTTGCCAATACAAGGACTGGGACACTTCAGCTTTACCGATAGTTCCTATAATGTATGCCAGGGGTATTATAGGCGGTTCCCAATACATTTTCTTTTGTAAAGCAAGAGTAGGACGTTAAATTGATATGCGGGGACGAATATTTACTATGAGAAAATACAAAATGAAAGAACAGATACAAAAGATAAGAGAAGAACTTACCGCTAGAAGTTGAGGCGACGCAGGCCTAACTCCAAGGTTCTCATCAGAAGGGTAGCTGACGCTGATTTTCACCCTCTCGTGGCGACCTCTGGGACTAGGTGTGGCACTGCCAGCTGCAGTCGAAGTAGTATGACTGCTACCATTTGGACTTCCATGTGGCGTTCTGGCGTTAGCTGATGATCTACCCCTGTGAATTCTTAAGGTGAGGCGTTGGTCGTCGAACCGGTGGCCTATGCCCTTGGAACCTGTGCGGAAGGTAGCGAAAATGAAGTAATCGATTGAAAATAGGTTAGCAGAGTAGAACAGTCTAAAATGAATATATTGGAAAAGAAAATACTGTAGAGATTTTCTTTCACAACAACCCAAGAAACCAAACTCGGTGTTAAAAAGTTCACAATTCCTTTACTTGTCAAAAGCTGACACAAGAATCTTCTTGCAGCTCCAGTGCATTCAAAAAATCGCTTTTAATCCTTCAACAAACTTCAGGTCTATCTGATATTATTCCAGGTCTACGTTTCAATTTCGCATAAGGCGCTTTTTTTACAGACTTCAAAAAAGGAGGAGGTTATCAATATTCGGTTGTATTTTTATTCCTTTTTATGTTTGTTACCACAGAACTCCGTCACTTATAAACCGATTTGGACAATTCTTTTTTTATTTGAAAGGGCATACCTACAGAATGGTCCCATTTAAATTTGAAGAAAAAATTCCACTCCTAATGGTGGAAAAATAGGGGATGAAATTTCATATTGGACCGATTTCGATGATATGGTATGATATGAGAAATCACCAAAAAAACACTAAAAATAATGTTTTTAGTGATTTTTACCTTATAACTCGCAAAGCAAGGTACTTATCGAAAGAGAATAAAATTATCTACAATTTACCTCTCCTAACATTTTTTGTACATAGTATGGTTTCCTTGCAAAAGAGTGTTGAAACATCGAGGAACTTCAGTAATTTTTGGAAAATAGCAAAAACCATTATTAATTTATATATTTTTTTTACTCCTAACCTGAGAAATTACCATTATTTACCTCATTACTCTTATGAGAAGTAATATTTCTCTCCCTAGGTAAATAATGATAATAAAAAAATACCTAGGTAAATAATGAAAATTTGTCTATATGACATTTAAAAATTAGTTTCATTTTATCAACTTGACAACATTTTATCAGCTTGACAACTGAACTCAAATCTAAACAAATATGTAAAATATGGCATTTCAATGCTAGTAGTAAAAAAAATTCTATTTACACTTCGGTTGAGAAGGCCATTATTTACCTCGCATATTGTATAAAAATGCTCGGTAAATAATGGCTCACTTCTCAACCTAAGTGTATAATATACTATTATTTCATGTAGGTAAATATTATTGCATAAGACATGAATTTCTGTCCTATACTTTATTCAGGGCAGCCCCATTTCTTGTGTATGCCTAATAAAATTACTTAAAAACCTATTTCGAAACTTATTTTGAACACACAAATAAATAGTGAGTGAAGAAATAAAGGTGGGATATAATTATCCACAGTTACCTTCAAGTGATACTTTGGCCCACATTGTGAACAGTATAGAATTCTGAGCGGATAATTGTAAGGCTTTTTCTTTTTTCACTTTTTTTTTCTGGTTTTATGCTGGGCGTTCAATGTTTGTTGAATGCCTTTATAATCACCATGTAGCATGTATACTAATTAAAGCTTATTTCTATAATTGAGCAAATAATGATTTGCTAGCATGTATGTTTCCTGTAACTGGGTGTTTATCCTGTAGGAAATAAATTCTATTTAATATTATTATTATTTATAAGTGATTAAGGGCACTCCGGATCATCCTCTACTTCTTCTTCAATTTCTGCAACGGGCATGTTACTACAGCTGTTCTCACAGTTCGGGCACATATTAGAACAGTAAAGGCCTGCTTTTTTGCATCCACAGTAGTTGGTCTGACAGGTTTTCATGCATTTGCAAGAATTAAGTTTTAAAACTGCTTCTGGTGCTGGTGGCTGTAGCGTTGGTACTAGCTGCAGACCACCCCCTTTGGTTTTCTTCCAACCCCATTGTTCATGACCTTTTTTATTTCCAAGCCATTGTTGTACTTACTTGAAAGTATATCACTCTCAAAGAACGTTGCTACTGTGTTGCAGCTTCGGTAAGGACGCCAAATGCGATATTATTCTGTATGTTGAAAGACAAGGAAGTACAGATAAAATAATTCAGTTAAAGGAAGGTTTCACTTCATTTATTTTTTTGCTATTTGCCAAAATCTACTCACTTCCCTGATATTTCAATACTCTTTTGCGTAGAAACCATATAACGTTATAACGTACAAAAAATATTAAGAAACATAAATTGTAGATAATTTTATATTTTTTATTTATATGTTAAAAGCTGAAAATCACTAAAAAACATTATTTTAAGTGTTTTTTTAATGATTTCTCATATTTGCCGCAAAAATTTTTGTTGGACTTTAGGTTCGTGTTCAGCACCTCGAAAAACATAAAATAAACCACTAGAAATAGAAACAATTACACCGGAACTTTCCACTTCGAGCCCTCCTTGTGTACCATTTGACCGAACTATTAGGGGTGGTCACATTTGAATTTAAAGAGAAATTAAATTTGAAGAGAAAATTTCAATCCTAAGGGTGGACAAATAGGGGATGGAGTTTAATATTGGACCTATTTCGACAATTGTTAATAATTCACTAAAAAATAAGAAATACAAAAATTTTAACAAAAAAATTAAAACCGACTTCAAAAATTTGCCCGTATGCACATGCACACTCCACTAAAAATTTAAAAAAAAAATAACAAACATAACACCGACTTTACTTTGCCCGTATGCACATTTCAACTAAAATTTTAGAAATATTTTTCTCTTTCTAAATTGAGTTATCTTTGGAGTCGGTGACAGTAAGTTATGATGTAGGTATGTAGGATATGATGTATTCATATCTAAATAGATTTAAATTCCTTGCCTTGACTGTCACGAAATCCAAAGATAACTCAATTTAGAAAGAGAAAAATATTTCTAAAATTTTAGTTGAAATGTGTATACGGGCAAATTTGTGAAGTCGGTGTTATTTTTTTTTATTTTTAGTGGAGTGTGCATACGGGCAAATTTTTGAAGTCGATTTTAATTATTTTGTTATTTTTTGCATTTTAAAGTATCGCTAATAGTCTGGGTGCCCGCTGACATAAAGTGCAATTTATACATGAGGGGTTCCATTCCAAAACTCGTCTTGTCCAGCTTACGTAATATTTCACAATTCGCAAAAAACTTTCTCTCGGAACTAGGGAAATATTAGGCAACAAATATATACACTAATGGATGTATTATAATACCGACAGTAGTATTTAAGCACTCATTTAAATCATATTTAACCCATCTTGAAGAAATTCACAAAAATTAAATGGACAAGACCAGTTTTGGCATGATTGCGTGGATAAGGCAATTTATGGAATGATAAAATGCAATTCATTAACTTAAATATAATTTCTTTATTTTTATTACAAAAATATTTTGAAAATAAAAAATACATGTTATTAGAATCTAAATTCTTAGCGAAATGTCTTCCTCGAGACCCCCTTCACAAAACTCATTGGTTTCGGTTTCTTCATCATTAGGTGAAGAGAGAATTGGAAGATTACTTCCAATTCTGTCCTGTTCCTCTAAGAAATTCTTAAAAAAAAACTAAGTCTTCTCGCTCCACCCAATTCTCCCCAAAATGGGAAACTAGCAACTTGTTAACGTCTTCATTTTTTTTTTACATTCACTGCCACTCCTTTCTGAATCTCATCTACTTCCATTTGGGTTGCTCGTTTCCCACGTTTAAAGATTGATTTTGACTCTCCCAAATTACTGTTGTAGTTTTCTTCCCCTGTAACTTTTATTGCGTCTCCATTTTTTTCAATTCTAATTCTTCTGGCAGTTGAAAATTTAAAATGCCAGGATTGGACACCTTTCAAATAATGCTTTGCCACTTCCTTCCAGGATTTTACTCCACAATCTGCCAGCTTAGTCACGGTACCCCTTTCACGAAAAATATCAATGTATGTGTTAGGGTTAGTAATTTCACTGATTTTCCTTAATTTCTTTTCTATTACACCAAAAACTCGGTCGGATGGTAAAAATGAATGTCCTCTAATGGGAAATACCAGTTCAATTTCTTTAATGTTCGGTGGTGCGTTTTTAGCTAGGAAGTATATGCACATTGCGACCATTGTTGAATTTCTATTTTGTCCTCCGCAGCCGTCGGCACATAATCTTATCTTGTTGTAAATAGATAAATCAATAAGACTTCACAGGCAATGAAAAACTGCTGACGCAATTTCATTCGAGCCTTTGTGGAATTCATGCTCCATCCAAGTGTAGATGAATACATTATCATGTTGAAGTTTGGCTTTTGAGGAACCTTTTACTACCGTAAAGTTGTACGTGTACAATTGGCGACTATAATAGGCAATTTGATCCTGTACTTTCGGGTTGACCAGGTTTTTTTGACAATCAAAAGACAAAATGATCATATCTAGCTTTGTTTCCTTTAACTTACAAAAAAAAGCTTTGCTTTTTAGGGTATGAATTCTTTTTTCAATTTGAAGCTGACTACGTTTGTCACTATCCTTCTCTTGTTTTATTTTTTCAGTCAAAGAGCTGCAAGAGGAGCACGTATCAGACGCAGGTGAACCAAAACCGTTGTTATATTCTAGGCAAAATATGTTTCTAAAAAAAGTCTTTTTAACTTTTAAATTGATTTCAGGTACTTGATCATTATACATGGCCAGCAGCTTATTAATAGATAAATCAGAAGCCAAATACTGTCGGCTACTTTGTTCTCTACAATAGTGTACATCAGAACATTGCAATTTTTCAATAAAATTTTTAACAGCCTCTTTCTTTTGAGCATAAATGGGCTTTTGTTTTGAACCACCCCGATTTTCTTTCACGGGCAAGCCAGTATGTAAAAATGACCTCCCAATTCTTTGAATGCGATCCTTGGAAACTTGAAGAATGTCCTTAAATGCATTTTGACATACCTGTACTTTGAAGTTCTTAGTTTCCCTAATTTTCACAAAGTACTTGATAGCTACCGACTTTCTGGACGATCCTGCTTTCTTTGCTCTAGCTCTTAAAGGGACACCGATAGACATATACTTTAAGATAAAGATGTCTTGTTCAGTTTTCGTTTTCAGAGAATAAAATAAGCCATGGAACTCTTTAATATCGTGCATTGTGAGTATTGAACAGCGATAGGTTTTTCCCGTTGAATGTTTGCATTTCGGGAAAGCAGGTAGTCGCAAAGGAGCATATCTACAAAAAAATTAAAACTAACCTAAATTGCTTACATTAGAAACGTGTATTGTGCCTTACCTTTTCGATTTTGCAATATTTTTCTTCCATTTGGAAGGATCACTGAGACGGCGTCTGCCTTTTCCTTGTCCGACAGGTAAGCACAATGATTCATTATCCATATTGTCGTCAAATATTATTTAATATTTATGTTAAATAAACATACCGCGCAGAAATGCTTGCTAAGTTGTTTACTAATCAACAGATCAAAACGTTCTGAATTCGTTCGTATGATGCAGTAATAAATTTTACGGTCACGTGATCCAAATTCGGAGTTTCTATTGGTCGCCTGGATATGGCGAGTTTTGACATGATAGAGGCGATGGACAAGGAAAGTTATGGAATGATGCTTGAAATTCGATATGCTTTTTACGTAGGATAAGATGGATTTTGAGACGTTATTAATAGCTTACCTCATGGAAGATTATTACCAAATGCTATATGCATTGGTATATCATTTTCTGTAAAAACTGGATAAGGCGAGTTTTGGAATGGAACCCCTCACATATCCTCTTAAGTATAAGTTTTTGTGTGGCTTAATTGCGTCTAGTCTACC
This sequence comes from Pseudeuparius sepicola, assembly GCA_963920635.1. Taxonomy (NCBI): domain Eukaryota; kingdom Metazoa; phylum Arthropoda; class Insecta; order Coleoptera; family Anthribidae; genus Pseudeuparius; species Pseudeuparius sepicola. The sequence goes on along the minus strand of OY987301.1, from coordinate 56,689,511 downwards.
ATCCGTTTCTTGGTAATCGCGGTTTTCCCCCTACCATTTTTCCGAAAGACGTGCATTTGCTGTTCTATAAAAAAATATAGTTACTGTTCTTTTTACAAAATGTAGTCGCAAGTGAACTTGATGAAACGCGCGAGAAAAAATTGCCCGACCACAATAATTGTGGAACGCTAAGGCTGTCTACCACCTTAAGCAATATAACGACCTTAAAACATGTATTGATAACCAGCTGATTTTGTCAAGATTTCTTCAAAAATATATACATATATCTGGAATCCAATTATCACATTGTCCGACAAAATATTTTTTCCGATTTTCCAGTCTGACGCGTTGGTTTCAAGAGGACCCAAATTTATCAATAACAGTTTTTTTACCCCCCGTCTAACCTACCCGTGTGCGTCCTTGCGACCTCCTTGTAACCTACCTCTGTAGCTCTTTGTTTTCCCCGTTTAACACACCCTTGCAGTTGCACGTCCATGCTCCGTGTAACCTACCCTTGTACGTCTTTGGGAACCCCCACATAACCTACCCTTGTGCGCTTTTGCTACCCCGTTGTTGGAGTTATGTCTACTACTAAACCCTGTAGAAAAAGGTACCTACTGTTTGTTAGCTAGTAGAATTTAGTGAGTGACAGACTTTTGGAAATATATTGTCAGATCTGTAATTGTTTTTGAATATATCGCATTGAGTAAACGGATAGTTTATCTGGAAGCAACATTTGTGGCGACCGTGATAGGACCCGGAGGAAGAGCTGAATTTCAATTTTGTTCAGCTTCATCCAAGACAAGTCCATCAGCGTTGGTTTACTTATTATAAGAGGTGTTCGCGGACAATCAGCTAAAAGTTCTATGGGAGCGACTGCAGGCAGAAAACTCAGCTTTAGCTCCAGGTGAGAATAAATCATGTAATAATGTAGCTGGGGTTAGATACTTTAATAGAGGTCACGGGCGAACGTAAATTTAAATAACCCAAAATTCAATTTAAAAAATTCAATGGAAGTATGCTTTCTTTCGGGGCCCAATTTAAAAAGATACATGAAGACCACGACATTGACAATGAAGACAAGATAGAATATCTTATACAAGCAACTATGGAGGGTAGGGTAGAACATTTGTCGACAGCTTTCCGGCGGTGGGAGAAAACTACGATAAAATGATCGATGGCTTAATGTCCAGATATGGTAGAAAAGATTTGCAGATTGAAGTCTACATTAGGAAATTACTAAAGCTTATAATTACAAATGTTACTACTCGTAGTAAGTTGCAACTTTCATCACTTTATGACAAATTGGAAACTCAGTGGCGATCTTTAGACACGCTTGGTGTTACCTTCGACAAGTATGCAGAGATACGTTTTTCCTTAATCAACTCATGCTTGCCTACTGAGTTGTTAAGAATTTGACAGCGTTCAACCGCCAGTGCCTTAAATTTGGAAGGACGACTTCAGCGAGTAATGGAGTTCCTTGGTAACGTGGTGCAAAACGAACAAAGAATCATACTAGCTGCTGAGGCGTTTGGTTTGGTAGCCACGAGCACAAATAATAAGTTAAGATCTTCTAAATTTACTGAAAAAACTGAGTTATCTATAGCTACGGCTAGTAGTTAGTTAAACAGCGATGTAAGCAAATATATTTTTTGTGCGTCGTCCCATAAAAGTGCTGCCTGTATTAAAGCGCAACGATTTACACTGGAGCAGAGGCAAGGGATCGTCAAGGACAAAAAAATATGTTTCCGTTGTCTGAAATTCTGCTAAACGTTGTCGAGAATACATCAGATGCATTATAATGTGGTAAATGTCATGTTCCTCTTTTATGTCCTGATGTACCGGAAAAGAAAGATGAGGAACCAACCAAAATATCCAATACCATCCAGGGTAATGCCACTTCGGTTTAAACGTTGGCAAATGGCAAATTATACATCATTTCATAGTTTTTTGCAAACTCTCCACGTGGAACTTATTGGCAAATATGGAACAAAAACAATAAGATCAGTCATCGATGGTAGTTCTGGACGCTCGAATATTTTGAAGAGCACTGTACGGGGTGATCCAAACTCGACGCCCCAGCCCTACAGCGGAAACACGAAAACTTAAAATAAAGTTTCGAAAAGGGATTCTTAAATGGGACATACTAAGGTCCAATTTTGACCGAAAATTAGCTTTTTTGATGTTTGGGAAAATGGCCGCTGTGACGTCATCGATATTATTTTCCCAGAAACATACCAGTTTTTTTCTATATATTGAAATTACTTATCATTCTCCACAACTTTTGTAGGAAAAGATTTTCTGTATCTTTTATTGTTCAAAATATACAGGGTCAAATATGTAAAAAATATGGAAATTTTTCTAACCATTTTTTCGAAATCTAGATAGCTATGAAAACAATTGACAGTCAGAAATTATTTAAGAGTATGTTAGGGTGCCTTGCGCACCCTTAAATTTATTCAACTGGAATATTTTTTTTTGTAACAAACAATAATAACAAACAAGTTAGTAACAAGCACAATTCAGATTGTATTGACATAAATTCAAAGGGAGGAAGAGTGGAGTCCCTTTGTGTACAACCGTGTAGCTGAAATTCGTTCAGTGACTCCGGTAGACTCAACCTGGTAGGTTGAATTCAGCTGATCTGCCATCCAGAGAATGTACTGCCAAACAACTCCTGCTGTCAAGATGGTGGGAGGATCCTCAGTGGCTTTATAATTCTCCAGAATAGTGGCCAAAAGAAGAAAAAGTTATTAATGAGGAATAAATGACCTTAATGAAGAAAAATATAGTTACATCATTTTTGAATAATACAAGTGACGAGTGGCACTTGATATGTTTTTCAAAGTTTTCTAAAATTGTCAGGATGATAGCTTGGATTAAAAGGTTTATTCACAATGCAAGAACGAAAATTCGGCAACAGTCTGAACTAACCGTAAGAGAAATAAATAAATTCCTCGCCGAAGAATTTATCTTCAAGTTAATACAGGAAGAAACCTTTTTAGGTGAAACAAACAAGCGGATTTGCAGCCTTAGACCTTTTAGAGATGAATTTGGAATATTTCGTCTTAAAACCCGCGTAAGTTTACGTGAAGATTTGGTCGATTTTTGATATCCAATAGTTTTGCCATGACGTAGACATCCAGTTGCAGAACGATTGATCTTCGGGGTGCATGAAGCATCATGACATGTTGGGACGCAAATGCTTTTAGCATTACTTCTTGAAAGATATTGGATTTTGGGAAGTCAACGTGTCATCAAATCAGTTATTTCTAAATGCGTTGTCCGCAGAATGTTAAATGCTAGTTCCCTTCAACTTCCTTCTCCTCCTCTTCCAGTTGATCGTGTAAATAACGCGAATGTTTTTGAAGTCACAGGAGTAGATCTTACCGGACTTTTACATTTGAAGGGTGGGGAAAAAGCAATTTTATGTCTCTTACATGTGCTGTATACCGTACATTTAGAACTGACTGCGTCTCTTTCTCTTTCAACTGATATATTATATTATACTTAATTGCTAAACAAAAATTTATTTACACGCCCATGTCAATTTCATATTGCGCGGGCTTTTAGTGTTATTCATGGTTTCCATTCGAGTTGGTAATATCGAAATCCCCCTGACACCTTCCACGATGCCTCCAGGCTACGCGGCGTCTCAGTTGTTCAATAAAATGGCTATCGTTTATAATTCATATTAAAGTAAAATATGTCCAATCATCTAGCTTGTAAGCTGCGATATGTTTGAAAGTTTTAATGTTTTTAACATGTGACACAGCTGTTATATCGTCCTCTATGGTTTTATATAACATATAGCATCTCAAAAAATTTTTGTACACCGCTGACAAGTGAGTATAACGCAAATTGAAAAGAAATTCAGTTTTCCCAACGTTATTATACGTTTTCCATCCTCTAAATTGTGTCATGCTCTCTTCCAGGTAGTACTGATGATGGCGTAAGCCGAAAGAGCTCTACCATGCCAATCTAAATTAAAAATATATTTTTGCGCGCAAATACACCTCGCCTTTTCATATAGTTTTTTCGATGCCCACTATGGGGATCTCGGAAACTAGCAGAGCTAGAACAAAGGCTAAATGGGGAAATAATTGCAGTTTTGGATTTTTAAAAAAGTTCATGGCCCACTAGATATTTTGAAAAGAGTGATTGTTTGCTATTTTATCAGATCTCTGTAGCTCCGTTATTTCTGATTATACAGAAAAACTGTAGATAATTTTGGGCTTAATAAGATAATCTAATCAAATTTTTTATGTTGTTTGTGATTTTTGAGATATGACATAAACTGTTGTTTTTTTAAATGTAAATCATAGTTGGCTGTGGCCTTATAAAATCGGCAATTTTTTGAGGTTTCCAAAGATATAATAATCGGCATAGTTATTATAAAAAATAAAAGAGCTATGGCTAATTTTCTGATTTTTTTTTTAATTTTCACATAGTCAGCAATGAAATATTTTCATAATTACGTTTTATTTTATAATTAGACATACTTTTCAAACTCTCTAATATTTTGTTTTTAGCTGATAACAAAATGAAACAAAAATTAAAAAACTCAAATTCAAATTATTATTATTTTAAAAGGTCACATTTTAAAATAAAAAAGGTGTTCAAACAATCCACCATTATTATTTATGCAAATATTGCATCTTTTTAAAACTGAATTTGTCGCCTTTATACTGGCAATTGCTTCTAAAACAGCTGCTCTTTATTCAACAATTGTCTCATACTTTATTTTGTACTGTTCCCCACAAAAAGAAATCCACTACAGACAAATCGGGGGATCGGGGCTGCCAGGAAATAGGTCTATTTCCCCCTATCAAACTATTTGGATAGAGCTGATCTAGGTAAAAATAAAATATTTGAAAGTTTGAAGTATGTCTTATTATAAAATATAACGTAATTATGAAAATATTCCATAGCTGACTATGTGAAAATTATAAAAAAAAAAACAGAAAATTAGCCATAGCTATTTTATTTATTATAAACTATGCCGAGTATTATATTTTTGGAAAGCTCAAAAAATGGCCAATTTGATAAGGTCACAGCCAACTATGATTTACATTTAAAAAAACACAAATTTATGTCATATCTCAAAAATCACAAACAACATAAAAAATTGGATTAGATTATCTTATTAAGCCCAAAATTATCTACAATTGTTGTCTCTACAGTTTTTCTGTATAATAATCAGAAATAACGGAGCTATAGAAATCTGATAAAATGGCAAAAAATCACTCTTTTTAAAATATCTAGTGAGCCATGAAGTTTTTTGAAAATCCAAAAGGGGCATTAGATTGAGCATTCAAAACTGCAATTCTTTCCCCATTTAGCCTTTGTTCTAGCTCGGCTAGTTTCCGAGATCCCCATAGTTGGCATCGAAAAAAACTCACCCTGTATATAATTCACGTATACACAGACGACTCTTTTCATTTTAATAAATAAGTAAACAATATTTTGTTTGTTATTACGCTATACAGCGGTATACAAACCAATAAAATAAATTATTAGGCGTGATGGATGGGAAAAACGGGGGAAAGTGTGTGAATACCTATTGTACATACGTACAAAGGGGCAAATAATCGATAAATAATCTTTAATGCATGAATTTCCCGAAAATAGAGCATAATATACGCTATATAGGGACGTGCATTGTATTTTTTATTATTGCAAAGGAGTAAATACGTAATAAATAGAATGATGGGCAAAAAATGCGGAAAAAGAGTGTAAGTAGCTCCGCGAGAAATGCAATGAACATTAATTCAAATAATTTGATAGAGAAAAAATATTCGAATCTAATCTCTAAAACATTATCCTAAACCAGACCGCTAAAGTCAACCACGAAGCATGTCATAATTTGTTTGCGACACGTCCTATCAATACTCTTGAATAAATGGTCAGCTGTACCTAAATCGAATATGAAATCTTTTCTGTCATGATGCTCCAAAAAATACCCTTAAATTTCCCTCAAAATTTTCCCGAGATTCAACATATAATTTATGGTAGAGACTTTTTCTAGTAAAGTTAGCATCCAAAATTTTCGAAATCTAACTCCCAGTATGATTTTTTTTTACTAAAATAGCAACAGAACCAATAATTTCGCTTTAAAACTGATAATTTACAAATAATTTTGTCATGAAAAACTGATAACTAAAAGCGTAAGTATTTCCATTAAAAATATTTTAAATCGGAAAATTCGAGAATTTTATAAACTGCTCAAATCCTTTTGATACCAAATCCTGGATTTCCTAACATTTTCACTAAAAAATATCCGAATCTCAGACCTCGACCTCTGGGTTATCTGCAGCTAATAGAAATCCAGACTACCTCTAAAATAGACGCCGCCTCAGGTCTAGACGTGTTTGGCGCTCGATCGATATTTACGTAATGCTCGGTTGGATTAATTGTATCTAACACTTTAACAGATAAGAACGTTTGGTTTTTTTCTAACGAGATCAGTGTGGTGAGTGCGGAAAACTTTGACAGAAAAGCGGCGAAGTCGCAGGAAGATTTGGTTGCGAAGTCGCGGAAAAATTTGATTACGTTTTTACCACGTTTTAGGGGAAATTGCGCTCGCACCGGCATATATTATATTACCTACTGAAAAGGACTAGCCAAATATTTTTAAAATGTTACTCTGCATCAAATTCCGTAACTTTACCTCAATTAACCGACCTCGTATCTCTTAAGATAACCAAAATCCCCATGCATATACTCGAAATACGGTCACCCTATATAAGCCTTCCCTGGGAAGATATTTAGTGAAGTTGAACAAAAAAATCTTTGTTGTTTTTGGTCTATTTTTCCACTAAATTTCTCACTACAACCAAATATATATTTTAAGCCCCAGGTTAGCCATGAAGAACTTAGCTTCATTTTAACAAGAAAAATAATATTAGCGCCAAATAGACATTAAAAAATGCCACTGTTTTGAATAAGAAAGGAAGTTTGTGCTCCCTTTTATATTTCTGATGCAAGTCATGAATTGGAATAAATGGAGGCGTAAGATGCATTTTTTTCATTACCTATCTGATGGCAAATACAATTTATTTGCTTAAAAACCAGTCGAAAGTAGCATTTGTTCTATATCGTTGGATAGGGAATTTTATACTGAACTCAAAAATTATAAAATATACAAATTAAAAAATCGTAAGTTTGTTTAATAAATAATAGAAACAATGGAGGCAATATCTGCTTTTACGTAGAAAAACTCTATCAAAAGGTTTTCATATAAGCAAGGAATTTTCATACACATAAGGAAGTTACGGCATTTTAAAAAAACCGCATTTTTTTTTAAACTTAACCGAATGGAGATCGAGTTGCGGTTTGCGGCATTTAACTATGCTTGAAAATCGAGCCCTAGGCGTGTAAGCTGCTTTTTGTCTGTCTTGTCGGGAAATAGGGGCCATCTCATAAAGCCGGCCAAAAGTCAATTTTTTTAGTATATTTTTAGAAAAATACATACTTTAAGAAATCAAATATAAGCTCTTTGAATCCAATCTGCCAATAAAAGAAAAATATAATATCAATCCAAGAAAAAATATATTTTAATGTTTTAATTTATAAAATGCAAACTACTTGATTCAGATAAGTGAATTTATCTAAATCACTTAATATGTTGTGGCGTATAATATGTATGTCCACGACACTGGAAAAAATTCTAAAATTATTTTTTACAAAAGCGAGTAATTTTCATGGCAAAAAACACATTTTTCCGATTTGGGTCAAACCTTTAGACAACATTATTTTACTAATAATTTTTAAGCAAAAAATAATGCAAAAAATTGCGGCGAAACGGTGACATAATACAAAAAAAATTAAGAGACAATTTTTGTTCGAAATTGGATTCTCTGTGTAAAATGGCATTTCTTCTTTAAAACCTGATCCAACAGCGCTAATAAGGACCCCTGGAAACCCCCATATACCAATCAAGAACAACAAAATATATAGGGTGTTCGGTATAAGTTGAGCAAAATAGTTACTTTAGAGGCACCTCGCGAATCAAGCGTGCCATGAAATTATTTCAAAAGTTGAAGAGTTAGCAGGACCACCCAAAGTGTTAATGGATGAAATTGCAAGAAGAAATATACATGAAGTTTTTCTCCTCAGCGTCTGAAATTTCCGATTTTTTTTGAATTTTATGCTGGTCAAGTTTGCCTTGGACAATGTTTCTAAATGTAAAATAAATTCAATTAAAAATATATATCAAGTAAACGAGTCATTCAGGCATTCCCGGTCTTTCCCCTGCGGTAGAAAAAAATAAAATAAAATTTGGACCGCAGCCTTATCTACAATTTTCAATAGAAAATTATATTTGAGCCTATACGAATAATTTATTCGATGAGCCCTACCAACCTTTTTTACGGAACTAAAATACCTCATTTCGTTGCTGAGATATAGAGCCCGGGAGTCTTATTGGGTGAATAGATAAGTTAGTTAAGAAGATTGTGATCGAGGCCATGTTAAATACAGCAGATGGCGCTGATGGCTGTGTATTTTACATTGGATTTTGTCCCCGGAAAGCGCATGTTAGGCCATACAAGTGTCAAACGTGACAGCCGTGAGCAGCTTTTATTTATACGGACAAAATACAATGCAAAATACATTCTTAACTATCAGCGCCATCTGTTTTCCGGGACAAGAAGCTATGCCCATGAGAAATCTTTAGAAATACGTCAGTCGACGGTACAGCCCTCAGAGGGGGTTAGAATGACTTCCGTACCTATGTAGGTTTTTCGGGAGAGTGGCTCGATAATGTCGTTCAGGAATTGGATATTGAAATCACGATGAACTATGAACTTATAGGTAGGCAGATATAATAAACTACCAACGTATAACATTTCCAACCTACATATTATGTGGGCACATGGAATAAAATCGCGTACACAGATAGAAAGAGATACTTGAATCAAATAAAATTTATTTAACTCAAACAAATTTGATTCTTGTATATGGCGAACCCTAGACTAACTTTGAATAAAACATTTGGTTTGTTTCAATTTAAAAGCAACATTTAATTTGAGACAATTTAAATATTATTTGGAAGAAATTAATTTTTATTCCCATGAAAATACTAACGATTTGAATTAAATAAATGATATATTTCGAAGGAACAAATCTACGATGTTTAAAACCATTTATTCTATTTAAAAAATTAAGACAGTTGCGTCAAACAACTGTGATGGGTTGAATTACCTATTCAGGGTATTCACTCAAATAAAATATTATTTATTTAAAGTAAAGCAACCTTTGTGTTTATCATTATTCACAAACTTGTTTTGTCGATTCGAATAAAAAACAATAAGTTTGTTCAATTCATAAAGATGTTCTGTCGAATGGAACGGAAATTGGATTAGAAAAACACGATAATTTGTAATGCTACAAAAATATTTATTTAAGTACAATTAAAAAACAATATTTGGTATAAAAAAACTATACAAAACTCACCAAGGAAAGCGCCTCATACAGGTGGCCTATTTGATACATTTCAAGTAGTTCTTTGAGATTTGTATTGTTTATGCGTATCCTACTTACAGAAGAATCTGAAAACACGCAATACACACAATACACCACACTACAGACGGCTAATCGGCGGCTATAAATAATAATAAAACTGCTCGCACAAAACCTCTAGGAAGGCTGCAGACGCGTACCTACTTACACGGACACGGAATAGCTCTGAACGCCGACACTAGAGTGCGCTCTCGTTCTCCCATATTTTCTCTCTCTTTCTATCTTTCATTCTCTGGAGCGAGACAGCAATAAAAATGATAGGTAGTATTATTTACCTCAAATAAGGTCACATTTAAACCAAATAACAATGTGGTTGACCCAAACAACGAAAGCTAATACTATAAATAAAAATTATTCTTGTTTGCACCAAGTAATAGGTACCTTATTTCAGGAAAATAATAAATGCCTCTACTAAACAATAATGTGTCAAAAGAATCAAATACTTCACCCAAAAAGCTCTTATTTTTTAATTGAAAAAAATAAATCTTCATTTAAATAATATACTTTCTACCGAAATAAATATTATCTCTGACAAATAATTCGTGATCAAACAACAAATATTTTTCTATGAAGAATTGTATTTCTATCTATGTATTTGTTTGAACGTCCTCCAGTTTTGCTAACGCTGCTGCAATAAATCGTGTCAGCCGTTTTTGCTTGTTATCAGGTTACCTGTAATATTGTGCCAAGATTTGCCAGCGGCACACAAGACAAATACACGCGCCCGGAGTTTCCAAGCACGCAACTCAACCGCGAAATGCGGAATCGTGCAAATACTGCCGGCGACTTACGACTTACGAGCACTTGGCATCAAAGTTCAATAATTATTGTCGACGTTTAACGGCAACGAGGACGATTGCACCTTACACTATAACCCTCTAGTGCACGGACGGACAAAAGTGACACTACTGCACGAGTAAAGTTTGTTTACTAGTACATTTAATTGCAGGGTGTCCTGTAATTGTATATGCATGACTTTTTTATGTGAATTGCTCTTCTCTATTCTTGATATTGATAGCAAGATCATTTTATGCAAAAGGTAATAAAGTAAATTTTTCAGTGGGAAAGTTTATACCTAGTATATAGGCTATCGCTCAATCCGCACATTATTTCGATTGCCGAATTTTTCCTAATAATTATTTATTTAAATATCCAACAGGCATGTGCCCAATTACAGTATAAGTCACGGCTTTAAAAGAAAAGCAAGCAAGTACAGTAATTAATAAATTAATAGGTATGTAGATTCAAAAGTGGATGTATCGATATGTTCATAATATGATAATGTGATTTATACAAACAAAAATAAGGAATTGTATTTGTTTGTATAACCTACTCAAAGACGTGAAATTGTGCCGTTTGAGTAATTCAACATGCGGAAACTACCGTTCGGGATAGACCCCGGTTTGTTTAAAGGTAATATATTTTAAGAATTTCCTTTGTATGTTTTCAATGGAAATGATGTGCAAATAGAGGCGACCACAAATCACACGGCAGGGGAATACTCCAACCCTGATCTGACAAGTGTGTAGTAGAGAACATTGATAGTATCTAAAATCTAAATCCTTGAAATCACGCGTGCAGCGCCCAATGAATCCATATGCCTTAGAATCCCTGGAAGTCACATTTTCAATGTGCTTCACAAAGGAAAGTTTACTGTCAAATATAATGCCCAAGTCACAAAAAGTGTCTTCTCTGTAAGGTAACATTGTCAATGTGATAATCGTAATAAGTAGATTTGTTGGTGAATGGCATAAAGTTACATTTAGACACTTTCAGGGTAAGGCGATTTTTTATGCACCAAGCTCTAAATTTCGCTGCAGCTGATAACTGTCCTCGACCGACTCATTTCTAAAGAATAATTCGAGATCATCCACATATTGTAGGTGGTCTACGTTCAATTCCGCTCCTAGGTAGTTCACAAAGATATTAAATAACAGGGGCCCTAAGGCGGATCCCCTGCAGATTATGGATATTGGTCGATAATTTGCAATATCAGCTTTGTTTGACTTTTCAAAAACCGGACATATTTTAGCTTGACGCCAAACGACTGGAATAGTATTTGAGCTTTTAAGCCATTTATTATAAACAATTCACATAGGGGTTCCTCTTAAAATGGAGAAACAATCTTTTATTACAAATTCTGGAATAAGGTCAGGACCCGCGGTCACGTTTGCGGTTTTAATTTTTTATGGCAATTTCAATGTCTCGTTCGCTAAATTCCTTGATATATAATAATAATATAATAATAATAATAATAATAATGTTTATTAAAGATTTTTACAACACAAAAATAATTACAGAAAAAGTAAAAAGTACATAAATCATCTAATAAACAGCAGAATACCACGAAACAACTGAGGTTGCTTATATGTGGAAATCAATTTATATATTAAGGCTCATGTGCAAGTTGGACATAATTTGATAGGTAATTGGCAAAAATCAGGCAAGCAAAAAAGCGTCAAAAATCGGAACTTCTAGGCTAGACATTGTTAATCATTTTATGTATAATATGGCGATCCATGTCTTTCAAAAAAATTTTTTACTTTATTCATAAATTTTCTGTAGTTGGAAACGTTCTGTATATTTTGAGGAATCAAGGAATAAATCTTTGAAGCAAGGTAGTTGGAGCTCCTTTGAATAGTATTATTCTTTAGTATCTGCTTTTATGTTTTCTTCGATATTTAAGGTTTTTGGAAAAAAATTAATTATTGTAAATATACATTATTGCTTTACGTTTTATATCACGGATTATAGAGTTAGTATACCATACTGGATATCTGCGATTTTGGCATAGAATAAAGAGCAAGTGATTGTCAATAGAATTTTCTCTTGATAAAAATGATCAGTCCACCCGTCGCATTAAATCATACATGAGATTATAGTCAGCTTTCCTAAAATTATAATTGCCTGTTAGAGTGTTTAAAAGGGGGGAAGACAAGAGTTTTAATTTTTAATTAACTTTGATTAATTTCCACAAAAAAAAGTAGTAACGGGGTTCGGTGCTTGAAGAGCTTAATTACATTGACAAATAAAAAAACCCTAACGCAAGAATTTGTTTTTACGTGCGCCACTGAAGGTATGACTAGTTATAACTTATGTTCATAGACGTAACTAAGGGGGGGCTAGGGGGGGGCTTAGCCCCCCCTACATTTTTATAAGCCCCCCTAAAATGTAAAGGATGTGCGAAGATATGCTTCTCGTAAACAGAATAGATCTAACATTCTCACAACGCAACGTTACGCAACACGGCGAACACCGCACGCGCCTTTTTAAATTCACCAGTTTCGACGAATCGCTTGGTCTTGTGGAATCTTGCGCCTTGTGCCCCCACAAAATCCGACTGAAATTTAAACGCGCAAGCGAGAGCGAACACACTGTGCCTGCTGCCGAGAGAAAGAGAGACGAGACGGGCGTCGGAGAATGTACTTTTGCTGTGCCAGACTCCAGACTTTTATTTTGTTATTCATCCAGTGTATTGTTGTTTCGTTATAATATGTACTATGTAAATAATCTTGCATCACAAAATAGCAGACATTCCCAACATTTTTTCTCCGGTTTCTACTCGGAAACCTCTACTTTTTCATAATGTCTTTTCTTAAATGAATTAAAGATGATTCAAAATTACCAGTAGATAGACCTATACATTATTTTTTGAAGCCTTAAAAGCACCTCAAGGGTGGTACAGGGTGATCCAGTCAGTAAGGTATTTAGAAGGGCGGGACCGAACCCAATTTGAAGATATTGGGATTTCCCAAGACTAATTTTATGTAATTTTTCTTCTAATTTTTAAGAAATTTCGCACCGAGGTCTTCAATTATACCCTAGCTTGTGGCCCACGGGTAGCTCCAGTCGGCGGGGGGAGTAGGTTCGTGGGGTGGCAGGGCTTCAAAATAAGATGGAACGCTTTTAGTTAACAATAATAAATATATAATAATATAATTATAAGGAATTAAAGCTGTGTATGTAATACAAAAATATTTAAAGGTAACTCTAAAGGGGGGGGGGGGGTTAGTACGGTTAAATAATTAGGCCTGATTAAATAACTGAGCTGGTCTTATATGTGCGAACTCGTTACGGCGACCGGAAGATCGTTTAAGACTCGGTGAAATTGAGATTTAAATAGAGATTGGATATTGAGCCCAAAAATATTAACGGGCCCATTGACTCACGCTATACTCCTAGAGTGCTACTGTTTTCCCTTCCCTAAAATCTTAGGACTCCAACTTATCTGTCCCGAGACTCCAAGCTATGTTGACAAGAGCTATGATCCCGGAAGCTCCAACCCAGGGCTACAATCCCACGCAGTGGTTACGGTACAAGACTGCACCAACAGCCCAGGCTAGGCAGCAACCAGACAGGACCGGAACGAAGACGTGGACAGACTAAATCCAATATTGACCGGCAGGAACATACTAACAGTACATACGCCCGCCGTCACACGGACCTACGGAGCTGGACACTGAACAGCACAGTCAGACAGACAGACACAGGCAGACAGGCACAGGCCCTGAAAGGAGAACCATGTCTTAGTATACCCATGAAATATGGCAAGGTCCGGAAACATTAACTCACTCAGATATTGTGTGGCCTCTGGTGAGCTTCGGAGTAACTCAATGCCCAAAGGATTGTATCTTCTACAGCTGGAAAGAAAGTAGCTGATAAAATGGCGGCACGTGGCCATGAAGGTCAAGGCTTACCAAGGTGCATTTGAAGAAATCGGCAATACCCGACCAATCCCTTGTCGAAATGAAGAATAACCTACTTCGGTTTCTTCTTTACACGGAGTTTTCCGATTTATCCGAACTTATCGGTACTAAATCACCATGAATTTTTACGGAGAACACCGGTGCAACCTCTTCTGGCACCCTTGCTGATGGAAAAATATCAGAATTCCAAGAAGAACCGGGAAATGATATTGCACGAATGACAGATGACTCACCAGAACCACAAAACATTAAATCTACCGATCGTACCATTCGATAACGCTAAAACCCGGAAGCTATTCATCCTTATATCTTTTCCAGCCGCAACTATATTCGTTAGCGGGCATTCCTAATAAACAAACTTACAAATAAACAATAATTTCATTAATCAGTGCACAACAACTTTTGCTACGTAGACCAAGCCCTCGGCTGGACAGATTTATTAGAAGAAGAAGAGTCCAGAACGGTATGGCAAAATATACGAAATGTCAAACCGATAATAACTTCACTTAATTTACCTGTCAGATCATTATCCAAACAAGGCTTCGAGAAATAGAAAATTGAACGGTTCCCACGATCTCCGGCATGGTAATTCACATTCAGCACCCTCTAAAAACTCCATTATACATCCATACAAATATTCCAAAGGTATCAAACGGTGAAATACTGAGAATCAAGCCCGGCAACGGAGCAAATGACTGCCAAGTTTAACAGCACTTCCCAGCAGCACCAAGGCCTCGTATGCAGGCTAAGACTGTGGTCCGCAATGCATGAAACAGTAAGAATTTCAAGGCTTCGAACTTTTTGGGTTTCAATAACGACTCTTTTTAGTATTTGACGAACTCCCTATGTTATAACGGAGTGTGGCGACAGTGATTAGTTATCTGTGAAAACACACACGACCCATGTGAAACAATTTAAAAAGACGCCAATGGTAAATACAATGATTCAACTTAGTACTGTGTTTCTTCTTACTTCGGAAAAGAGGTCTGTTCGAAACCAATCGAATCTTGACTAAGAAAGAGGCTACTAATCGTTAACTTCTATAAGGACAAATTCTACTCGTAACATGCCTACAAGGTCAGAGATAAGCCTGTTATCCCAGGTAGAGTGATTGTTTATTGTAACTGACAGAGCGGGGTGGTGCTGAACTTCTGGAACTAACAGATCGATTGCTCTTTCAACTAATAATTCACCATTATGTAGAACAAAATCAAGTAATCTGTTATTCTGGTTACTGGCCTAGTTAGATTGCTTCATGTCCATTATGTGGAGGAAGTTGTTTAAAAGCATGACACTGGTGTCGAATCTGCCCGTGTCTAATAATTCACAAAAGTTAGGCATATTAAAGTCCTCATGATAACCACGTTTTCGCCGTAAACATAATATGTAAAGATGTAAATAATTCAGTCATATTTTCATAGTTCCTAAGACTTGTAGGAGGAATGTAAACGACAAAGAAAAAGTATGTTATATGCCCAACAGTTACTTTCACACCGAGTACGTTAATGTGTGCGGGGAAGTCACGGTTGAAACGAAGTTGCAGCAAGGAGGAAGCTTCTGCCCTTCTTTTGTATTTTAGAGCACTTACGATCTGTACGAAAAATACTATTTCATTGTCGTAAAAGCTGGAATTGAGAGAGGTTTCGGTTATCGCTTTCATATCATAGTTGCAGCAAAGTATTGCGTTTCGAAAGTCATCCTTTTTTGTACGAAGTCCACCTATATTTTGATAATAGACATTTAAAAGTATTTTCGTGTTATTATGAGGGTGCACGTTGTTGAGCACTTTTAAAACGGGGCAGGCTGACAATTGCTACTTTGACAAAATGTTGCGCCACATAGGTAGGTACTCTGTTCCCAGACAGCATGTTCTGTTTCAACGAGGCAACCCCTATTTTTACCCCTGTTATAATTGACACAGTTCGAGCAACACAAGGTCCCCGCATGATAATCTTTCATATGTCTCTCAGCGCACCTAGGACAAGTTATAGGCTTAGAGCAACTTTTAAAAGAGTGGTTAAACTCGTTACAGCGGTAGCATCTATGAACCTCAACCTCAACAGCATCAAACGCAGAACAAGAATCATAACCAACAGAGACATTTCCTACACCTATTAACCTATCATAAGTCTCTCTATCCAGTTGTAGTACAGCTTGAAACAAGTTAGGTTTTTTTTCGTTTTTGACATTTTTAAGACCTTACATGCAGAATTGGAAGTAATAATGTCGGGATTCAGCTGTCGGATGATATGCAGTAGGCTTTCTTCATCATAGGTATCGCTGAAACCCAGCTATGCGAACCCTAGGATTTAAGCCCCGAACTTCTGAGACATTGTACACACATGAAAGATTCTGTTTTGCTAACTTCTTAAATTTTACATTGTCCTCTTGTGTTTTTCAGCCAATAAGTATACCTCCATTGCTCACGGTTTTCAATTTTGAGAGGCACAAGTTTGCTTCGGCGGGATCGATGTTCTCAATCAGATCTTGCTTGGTTTGAGGTAAAGATTGCGATGCGGTCCTCGGTTTTATGACGATAGCTGGTCGGGTTTTGTTCTATAATACGTTAGAATAACTAACAATTTCATCGTTTGTTTTTTACGGAATGCAGCTATTTAGTTTTTTAACCACATATTCGATAAGGTCATTTTTAAGCTGTCAAATGTTTCAGTTAAAGTGGACACAGCATCTTGAACCTGTTCGGCAATGACCTTTTTCAGATCTTCTTTATTAAGTGTGATACATTTTGCAATGCAAGTACTACATCACCAGGTTAAAAGTCCATCTATTCCCAGCAGTAAATTTGCGAAATCAGCTTACAGAACACAGGTAGTGTGGCACGGGTTTTTACCCTCCCAACATAAGAGTTTTTCGCGGGTAAGTGTAAGTATTTATAGTTTCCTTGCAAAAACAACAGATAGATTATCTATTCACTATGAGGATCACTTTCCAGGATTGGGTAAGTCACTATTCAATTGTTAATATACCTACGCACTGCAAATATACCTACGTCCGCACCGACCGACGGACCGCAGCATATAATATATGTGCCCTCAGATATTTCAGCCACCACAAATATTAGATAATTCGTCGAAATGTCCACCATATTACAACAATACTCCCAGAAACGATTGATTTTTTTTTCAAAACTGGTCAAGAGTTCGTTTTGCTTAGAATAAATAGTGGATCCATCAAGTAGATCAAAAATTCGAGTATTCGTTGAAAATATATTATGTAGTCCAAAAGTACGCCGCCTCCGGGCCCCAAAAGGAGGTATTTAAAAATCGCTATACTCATTCTAAAAACGGGTTTCATACGGAATGAAACTGGTAAAGATTATTAAAACCAATAACAAAATAAAAAAAATAACCGAGGATAACTGTTATTGCATAACCTCCGTCAAGTGCATGTCATTCCTTGAGGAAGCGATAGGTCATCTCATGACTGACCATAGAATATCACAATAC
Organism: Pseudeuparius sepicola; assembly: GCA_963920635.1. Classification (NCBI taxonomy): domain Eukaryota; kingdom Metazoa; phylum Arthropoda; class Insecta; order Coleoptera; family Anthribidae; genus Pseudeuparius; species Pseudeuparius sepicola. Next base: position 56,671,837 of record OY987301.1, on the reverse strand, counting down.
GATCTCAGTAAAAAAATATAGTTTTCGAGATATTGAAGTTCGCCTTTTTACACCAGTTATAACTACAGAATTCCATATTCTAATATTAAAATTTTTATGTCCAAACCATAAATAGCCCTGCTATTAATCACATAGTTGGAAATAAAAAATCTAATAGTGAAAAATATATTTTGCCCGATTCAGGAAATATTTCTTTCTTAGCAAAATTCGACTATTCGTACTGTAAAAAATAAGTACCATGCTAACCTCGCAAGTTATTTTAAAAAGTTACTCATTTAATGTAGTTTATATGGTATAACATTTAAAAAAGATATTGCTATTTAACAGCAAAAAGAGCTCATTGCGGAATTAATCAATTAGATATTAAGAATTTTACTCTTTTGAAATTAAAGTGAGAGGTATTTATTTAAAACTAAACAAATCACAAATAAAAATCAATCAAATAATGTGTTCAAATTTCCTGCCACCAAGTCGAATGCAAGCGCGGCATCTTTTTAAAAAAGATCTTTTTGTCAGTTTTTCACTTACTGCGATTTTTATTTGTTGTTCGGCTTCATTAATACGTTGCCTCAATACTCTCAAGTCATTTCTGGTATTTATTAGCCTTTTAGAGAACCCTCTCCTTTATGCAACCCCAAAAGACCAATATTCGGGTCAGTAATGAGCTGGCTTAACAGCCAGACTTTCTATATGCATGGTACATACAGTTACTGCGTATTATATTTTGTTCCAAAATATTACGATTGAGCTTAATAACTACCGTTCAAATCTCAATAGTTACTGACTGAAATTGAATTAAGACTAGGTATATTTCCCAAAATAATCAAGCTGTTTAGCTGAAATGTGACATTGTTGTGTTTGGGGGTGAGGAATAAGCTGAAGATTTTAAAGATCTTGTACGGATCTCACACAGGGCCCCACTTGACCAAAAAGATAACCTCAAAAAAGTTACCTGTAAAAGCGCGTTCCAAAAACAGCGCAAATGGCGTCCTCTGTGAGATACGTAGAAATTTGAATTTTCAGCTTATTATCCACCCCCAAGAACACAGTATTGTCACATTTCAGTTCAGCAGCTTGATTATTTTTGGCGGTATTGCCACAATTGAATTAAAAAAAAACAACTACAACGTCCTGTGGGTGTCTTGTGAAGGTCAATCGTAACAGTTTGGCCCAAAAATATGCAGTTGCTCTATGCCGCATTATTACCTATAGTCTATCCAAGTTACAGAGGCAGTGGATCAAAACATTGGCCACCACGTGACTTATTCTCTTATTGGTCTGGCCGTCATAAAATGACAAGTGTTTACGCGGCGAGCAGAATGCAGGGCCGGCTCGAGTTTCCTGCATATTTTAGATCGGGTCGCGAGGAGTATATTCTGTAAATTTATTTTGCTACTTAATTTAAGGAAATTTATAAAGATCCACGAAAGGTAAAAACATAATTTTTAGAACTTCTAAAAGAATTAGTTCAGAATTACAAGCCACTGGGAATTTCATATTAGTCAGACCCTGGTAATCTATCGCAATGCGGTCATGTGACTTTGTTTATATCCACTGCCGCTGTAACTTGGATAGACTTTAATGGGACACCATGTTTTATGCCAATATGGCTCATATTGGATTTACGCTAAGTGGAAAATGAAGACAAGAAATAAAAATAATTGGTTGTTATTTTTAATATCAGTACAGCATTGAGATTATAACGAGTTAATACATTAACAAATGGTATTATCGATTATTATGCACGAGGTGTATTTAGGAATAGAATTTAATAAATGCAAATAATTTAATAATTTCATATACAGGGTGGGCCAATAGTGCGGGAACGGAATATTGTGGGTTTATTGAGACATATTTTGATAAAGCAATACCGGTACATGGTGGTGGGTACGTAAGGCTACCAAACTAAAATATTTTCACTTGAATCGCAGCACGTATACTAGGTGATTCAAACCAAACTTATGTTTTTTTTTCATTGGTGGCACTCTTTTTTCTTGTATGTTTTGAATAGTTGACGCATCCAGTATTGTCAAATCTAATAGTTCTTGAAAAGCTTTTCTTCTTGGTTGCCGCCGATCAGGATATCGTACCTTGTACATTCGGCTAGCCAATAAACAATTTCTGTCGCATTCTCCCAAAACGAAAACCATGTCTACTAATTCCATTTTAGAAAAAGTACTCATTTTCTTTGGAATAGATAAAAACGCGACAAAACGAAAAGCCGGAGAAAAATATTATTTGTTTCTTGACAGTAGCAGATGTAACAGATTGTTTTATTTCCATGGCTTACTTTTGGTTTTCAAAGCATGCTTGCTTTAACCATATAAGAATAGCGAAGCAGCTACTAAGTATTAATTATTGCTTTTCCAGTTATTATAGTTGGAGATAGCTACCCACAACCCTATATCAGTATAAAGAGGACAAAAAGACGTGTCCAATAAACTGAAGAAAATTATATGGTTCCATTTGAAAAAATCAAGTTAGCCGCGATTAAAAAAATTTAAGTTTTGACATTGATTTCACGCGCAACATATGAGTTTGGCTGCTGAGTTTCTGGTTAGTATCGGCACAGTTCATGCTTAGTTACCACACAAAATCATAGCCTCCTGAGATCTGGTATATTGACAAAATATGACTTTGCCCCAACCTCCACTTTTTCAAGAACTGTATCTTCTACACCATGAGTTTTAGACACCATGTATGGTACATAAAGTCCAACTTAAATTAACTGGGGAATCCAAATATGCAATAAAATACAGGGTGTTCTATTTAAAAAAACATAAGTTTTGGTTGAATCACTCAGTATACGTGCTGCGATTCAAGTGAAAATATTTTAGTTTGGTAGCCTTACGTACCCACCACTATGTACCGGTATTGCTTTATCAAAATATGTCTCAATAAACCCACAATATTCCGTTCCACCCACCCTGTATATAGGCATAATTTTTTACAACTAACCATAGGACTAAACTAACTACTAAATTATAAAAATTTTGTTGATAGTACTTAATGTAATAATTACGCATAAAAATTTAAATGAAATATACAAATTTGAAAAATTGGACGAGAGACTTTATTGTTATATTTATTATTTCCAGTAATACCAGCATTGAATAAGGAACCTTAATCAATGATACCAGTAAAATTGTTAACGGTACTCGTACTAGTAGAGGCATGGATTGCTGTTTAAAAATAGCTGTTTTAAATTCTGTTTCTTCACCTGCACGCATTTTGTAATGAAAATCTTATATAATTTCCGTTACAACGTTTAAATGCACTATTTTGTTCCATTCCATAAAATACACTCAGTATATCACCATGCGTTTTATGAATGTTGCCCTGAATTAAATAGCCGGACGGCACGGAAGTGTTTTTAAAAATAAACTTTATTTCTAAAAAGAGGCAAGACAACAGCGAGAGACTTAATGAGGTGCGTGGCGGCTGGATACAATATTTATACATCTAAAATGCGGGATCAGCATAGAACAATAATTGCATAAATATTTTAATAAATAAATAAAGTTACCCATATGTATAAAAAATACACACTCATCTATAAAATTGCACACTCTGTTTCTCTAGAATAATTCTAGAATAATTCCAGAATAATTCTAGAATAATTCTAGAATAATTCTAGAGAAACAGAGTGTGCAATTTTATAGATGAGTGTGTATTTTTTATACATATAACTCCTCCCTTCTTTAGATGGCGACTGAGGGGTTGTAGACGACCGAAGGCGACAATTCTTGCTCAATTTTTCTTCTTGGTTGAGGCCGGGGTGTATAGAGTTTTTTGTAAAGTTTAAATCCAAAATAAGAGCTGATAGTTAGGACGAATAGTATGATTACTATCCATTGAATCCATGACGTCGATTTTCCTTCGATATTTTCCAGTACTATAGGGTTGGCTGAATTAATGTTTTTCTTGATTTCGTGAAGTTCCTTTAGGGATATTTCTTTTAGCTTGAGCGTAGGTAACGGTGGTTCTTTGAATTTTGAACGAAGTAGGTTTCCATTTTCCATTTGTAAAAGTAGGGGTTGTATTTTCTCGTTAGTATGTTGTTTGTTGCCAAATACCATATTGTTGATTTTTACCGTGCAGTTACTGGGTATTTTAATAAGTTGTACACCATGAAGTGTCTTGAATTCTGAATGTTGGCAGGTAAGGGTTGATTTAATGTCGTTAGTATTGATGACGACTAGATATTCATCTCCAATCTTCTCTATGGCTTGAAGTGGTGGTTGAATGTTCATTGATTGGCAGTTCTTTTCTTGTCCTTGTATAATGCTCGTATTACAGTTTTCTTCAGGGTGGCTAACCAGTGTTTCGTGGAGACATTATGTGTTCCATTAACCTCGTCGCAGGGCGAGTCCATGTATTGGTATGATTTTTGTTGTATGGCCAAATAAGGTTTAGGAGGGATAATAATTGTGTTGTTTTTTGTAGGGATTGGAATCAATTGGAAATATTCAAAGGTTTCTGGATTTACAATAGGAACTTCTAAAGCGAAAATTAATTGTTTTTCTGAAAAATAACAATTTGTTTTGATAACTGAATACCAATCGAAAATGTTTATATTTAATAATTCGTCTTTGCTATAAAAGTGTTTTAATTGTTTTAACATGTCTTGTAATTCGGTTATTGGTAAAATATCTGGGTGTATTGTGTGTAATCTTGCAAAAGTTACTGAATTTTCGATATTATCTAGGAAGGTTATCATGATATTTGCATTTATGAATATTTGATTAAGAATGCTTAGGAAAACCGTATATTTGTAAAAGATATCTGTTTCGCTCTTTAGGACGTCATTGTACCTGTCAAAGTATTCTGATATTTTCTTTTGATTTTGAATGATATAATTAATTGTCTTATCATAATTATTGGTTAATTTCTTGAAAAGAGAAATTTGCTTATTAACTTCGGTTACTAATTTTTGTTGATTATTTTCGAGGGTGGAAATTGCTTTATCATAACGTTCGCCGTCGTTAGCGTCAAGTGTTCCTGAGAACCATTTGTTTATGGTGCCGACAAAATTAAATAGTCCACGACGCATTATTTTCTTAGTGTTGAAAAATAAAATTTTAGAAAGTTTTAGATCTATTTCTTGAAATAAGGGTTTTAGATTATTATAATTATTCTGCAGGCTTGCCGTAAATATAAACTTAGTTTCTTTATATATGGATACATTAAAATTCCTATAAGTATCTTTAAGATTATTAATTTCTATCTCTAACTTATCTAGTTTAATATAGTGTAGGAATATATGTTTTCTGGATATGAGTTTTGCATATCCTAGTCTAAATGGAAGAATTCCTGGGGAATTATCCAGTGAAGTTATTTTAAAGTTTTCATCTCCGTATATTAGTGTTAATCCGATTAGGAGAAGAGTCACTTTCATTGTTTTCGTCATCGTGATCGTAATCGTCGAGTTCCTGTAATAGAATTTTGGTTGTTAGTTTTCGTGGTTTTTTTAAGTTTGCTTTTATGGACAGTTTTGTTTTCTAAACGCGCCTTCTTATCTTCGTTAGAAATTAGTTTTTCTTTCCTATATTTTGCCTTAGTTTTTGATCTTAAATTTTGTTTCATAAAAACGTCTGAATTTTCGGTATATTCAATGGGATTTTCGCGGGTTTAGTTTCGTTTGTTTATTATAGTTTCCTTAGTGTCGGAATTTAGATAGTGAATGTTTTCATATATAACTTTAGTTTTCTTTTTGTGGTTTTCAACATAATCGTTTAGTAAAATTTCTTCTGTCATATCGAAAGGATCTAGATTTTCTAAATGTCCGTTAATGATATTAAAAGGAGTTTGTTGGGTTACAGAGTGGATCGAATTATTGTATGCCAAAATCGCGTATAACATTAGTTAGTCAATTCTGCTATTTTTATCTTTTATTCTTAAGCAACAAGGTTGAGTGTAGTCTTTCAACTGGACTGTTACTGTTGGGATTATACGGGGTTGTGAAATGTAAATTTATTCCATGTAATTTAGCAAAGTCTTTTAGAACTGAGTTATTAAATTCAGTGCCGCTGTCTGATATTATAGTATGTGGGACGTGGGAGTCCGTGATGCATTGCGTATGTTAAGAGAGAATCCATTGTATTTACGCTACTAGCACCGATTATTTTATAGGCTTGGGCGTATCTTGAAAAGGTGTCTATAATCGTTAGAAATTTTTGATTTTCGATTTGGAAAGTATCGATATGAATTATTTGGAAAGGTTTAGAGGGTGTTGGTGTAATATTAAATTTGATTTTAGGGGGTTTGCGATCATATTTTGAAAGTTGACAAATTTCACAGCTATTAATATAGTTTTCAACGTCAATTTTTAATTTTGGCCAGAAGAATTTTCGTCTTAAAGCTGTTTCGGTTTCGTTAATTCCGCGGTGACATGCTTTTGTCTCGTGATGGTATTTTATTTTTGTCTGTTGTTCATCATATTCTTCGACGTCTTCTAATAAAGTGTTACTACGTATTAACTTGAAAGATGAATTTTCAAATGTTTTTTGAACGGTAACACAGAAGGTATTAATTATTTCTAAATTTTTAAAATAAAGGCAATAGGTCTTTTTATTTTCTACGTATTCTTTAATTAAGGCAATATTTCTCGTTTTCGATATTTGGGAGAGGTAAAGAAACTCGGATTCTGTATTTTTTTGAATGGTTTTGATCGTATGACGTATTTGTTTTTCAGGGTATTGTTTGTCGATATTATTATTTGGTGGTTAAAGCCGTTTATGCTTTTTTCTGTGATTGGGATTGCTAAGACTGGGTCTTCGATTGCAGTGTGTGCAGTTTGGTTAGTATCATCGTCATTGTCGGGGAAAAAGGGTTGGTTTTGTGGAAGGTTGACATTTTCAGGTTCGGTTGGTGCTTCATTTTGATTTTGGGTTTGCTCGGAAGGTTCGTCAAAGAGATTTTGAAAGTATTGATCGAAAGGGAAAGGTTCATTGAAAGGTGGTTCGAGAGGTTGATCAAATATTACTTCCAAGGGTTCCTGTTGTTGATAAGGGATTGTTTTGGGGAATTCGCTCATTAAAAAGAGGTACTACTTGAATATCTGATATGATATTAATTCTAGGTCTATGGGGATTTATTCCAAAAGTTTCTTCGAAATTAGGTAATAATTCTAAAAATTGATTTACATCATCGTTGATGGTTCCTGGATTTGCTATGATTGAATCAGTTTCTACAGCATTAATATCAATACGTGATAGAGCGTCTGCATTACTGTTAATTTTTTCTTTTTTAAATACGATTTGGTAGTCGTATTCTGCGAGTTTTAAGCGCCACCTAACTAAGCGTGAATTAGGATCTTTTAGGGAAAATAGCCATTGTAATGGTTTGTGATCAGAGTATATTTTAAATTTTGTACCAAAAAGATAGGGTCTAAGGTATTTCGTAGCCCAGATGATGGCTAACATTTCTTTCTCTATAGTGGAATAGTTAATTTCGGCAGGGTTTAGAGTACGAGAAGCATAGGCGATGGGTCTATCTTGACCTACGGGACCTTGGGAAAGAATAGCACCAATGGCGTAGTTAGAAGCATCTGTTGTCAGGTTAAATGGTTTATTAAAGTCGGGATATTGAAGTACAGGGTCGTTCATTAAAATGTTTTTGCAATATTCGAAGTTTTAATAAAAGTTTCATCATGAACTATTTTTTGGGCCTTTTTTCAAGCATTTAGTGAAAGGTTTTGTAATTTTGGCAAAGTCTTTTATGAATTTTCTATAGTATCCAATTAAACCAAGGAAAGATTTGATTTCTTTAGCAGTTTTTGGGATTCGGAATTTCTGTATGGCTTCGATTTTTCGCGGATTCGGTTTGATTTCTTCGGGGGTTATCACGTGTCCTAAGAATTCGACTTCTTTTCTTAAGAACTCACTTTTGTCTAACTGTATTTTTAACTTTGATTCGCGTAACTTTTGGAAAACTAACTTTAAATTTGCGATATGTTCGTCAAGGCATGTGGAGAAAATTATTATATCATCCATGTATACTAAACAAATTTTGTTTTGGAGGTCTTTTAGCACATTATCTATAACTCTTTGAAAAGTTGCTGGGGCGTTTTTAAGACCAAATGGCATACGTGTGTATTCGTAATGTCCATTTTCAACATTAAATGCCGTTTTTTCGATGCTATTGGGATGCATTTCGATTTGATGGAAACCGGATGCTAAATCGAGAGTGGAGAAATATTGGCATCTACCTAGTTTGTCTAAAATATCTGTTATGTTAGGGATAGGATAGCGATCGTCTATTGTCTTTTCGTTAACCTTACGGTAATCTGTAACAATGCGCCATTTTGTTTTTCCGGATGCGTCTTTTTTCTTGGGTACAGTCCAAATAGGAGAAGACCATGGACTACTAGATGGACGGATTATATCATCTTCCAGCATTTTGTTTATTTGTTTTTGGACTTTGGTTTTGTGTACAAAGGGATAAGATTTAGTATAGACGGGTATTTCATCTGTTGTTTTGATTTCATGTTTGATTTTATTAGTAAATGAAAGTTTTTCGTTTTTTTTATAGAAAATATCTGAACATTTTTTACAAAGTTTAGTTAGCTTCGATTTTTCTTCGGAATTTAAGTGATTTGTGCGGATCGGTGATTCAATGTCAATTTTAGTTTTGTTTTCTTGACAAGGGAAGGTATCTTCGATATTATAGATTTCAAATTTTTCTTTACTAGAGTCTGGGAAGGAAATTACTTGAAGGGGTTCGTTTATCGTTAGTAATTGCGTTTTATCTGAATAATTTCTTATCTCGCCGTACGCGTAGCCTTCAATTGCGACAGAGAGTGTCTCGGGAATAAGACATTCGTTTATTTTCTGTGAAGGTATTATTATATCGGCGGAGTGTGTGCTGACTGGAAATTTAACCTTTTTTAAAAGCTTTTATTTAACTTGCAATGTATGTATGTATGTATGTATGTATGTAATTTGTTCGGGTGGAATCTTGCAACTCAATTTTGAAGCAGATATCTTCAACCGATCGAGCTGAAATTTTGTACACACGTTTAATTTGGATGACAATGCATGATTATATGTGTGACGTCATTCTAAATCCAACATGGCGGATCACCCAAGATGGCGGACTAGTTAAATTTCAACCGATCGAGCTGAAATTTTGTACACACGTTTAATTTGGATGACAATGCATGATTATATGTGTGACGTCATTCTAAATCCAACATGGCGGAACACTCAAGATGGCGGACTAGTTAAATTTCAACCGATCGAGCTGAAATTTTGTACACACGTTTAATTTGGATGACAATGCATGATTATATGTGTGACGTCATTCTAAATCCAACATGGCGGAACACTCAAGATGGCGGACTAGTTAAATTTCAACCGATCGAGCTGAAATTTTGTACACACGTTTAATTTGGATGACAATGCATGATTATATGTGTGACGTCATTCTAAATCCAACATGGCGGAACACTCAAGATGGCGGACTAGTTAAATTTCAACCGATCGAGCTGAAATTTTGTACACACGTTTAATTTGGATGACAATGCATGATTATATGTGTGACGTCATTCTAAATCCAACATGGCGGAACACTCAAGATGGCGGACTAGTTAAATTTCAACCGATCGAGCTGAAATTTTGTACACACGTTTAATTTGGATGACAATGCATGATTATATGTGTGACGTCATTCTAAATCCAACATGGCGGAACACTCAAGATGGCGGACTAGTTAAATTTCAACCGATCGAGCTGAAATTTTGTACACACGTTTAATTTGGATGACAATGCATGATTATATGTGTGACGTCATTCTAAATCCAACATGGCGGAACACTCAAGATGGCGGACTAGTTAAATTTCAACCGATCGAGCTGAAATTTTGTACACACGTTTAATTTGGATGACAATGCATGATTATATGTGTGACGTCATTCTAAATCCAACATGGCGGAACACCCAAGATGGCGGACTAGTTAACTTTGACTTGTGTAGTTTGGTGAGATAGGCGTCAACAGCATTGGTCTGCAACCTGTCTCGTTGTATATTTAGGCTCCAAGCTCTTCGCGCCTGGTCAAGCATACGTGGCCTTAAGTAGGGTTAGATCATTAGAAGGTCTCCTCATTGAAGAGCTAGACTGTTCTAAACTAACCGGCAAACGACCTTGCAACAATGATGCGTTAACTGAGATGAATAGACTCAGACACCTGGCCAAACTAAAAATTACAAAATAAATTAAAAGTAAAAAAATATTTTTAAAAAAAGCTTTTATTTAAATGCGCTAAAAAGAATAAAATAATCTTTTCTTTTAAAACTTTTACTATCAACTTATAACGTCATTCCACAATTTATATGATATAAAAGCTTGTCGCGAGATTTAAGTTTTCAAACTAAGTAAATACCACTACTTAAATCTCGCGACAAGCTTTTATATCATATAAATTGTGGAATGACGTTATAAGTTGATAGTAAAAGTTTTAAAAGAAAAGATTATTTTATTCTTTTTAGCGCATTTAAATAAAAGCTTTTTTTAAAAATATTTTTTTACTTTTAATTTTTATTTCTTGCGGTTTAATTTCAACATTGGTTGCAGTTTGCTTTTCGCGATAAAGAATGGGGAATACAATATAGTTATTATACCATACATTATTTTCGTAATCTACATGGAATTTTAGTCGGATCCTATTAAGCCATCAAAATCTGCGTGAAAATAGAATAAATGGAAAGTGATCATTTCATCTAAAGAAAGTAAATTTTTTAAATTAACGTCTGCTTTGAATCTACATTCATTTTTGCCATTACAAGTTTTTATAGAAAAAGGTTCATGATAAATATTTTCTGGAAAGAGGGTTTCGGCTAAGGAGGGATTTATGATTGATTTACTTGCACCTGTATCAATAAGAAGTTTTAAAGGCGGGTTCAAGGTTTGTATGTAGGGTAAAGAGTCTTTGTCCGATGTATTAAGTTCTATGGTTACGTATTGGGTGTTGTCTAAGTCGAGTTTTCGTTGAGGCTTGTTGTATAAAAATTTTGGTCTTCCGGAGAATAAAATTCGTTTTCGTTGACTTCAGTGATTGTCGCTGAACTTTCAGGAATTTCGGGAATTGCTAGGTTTTCAGTAAATTCGTCTTGGGGTAAATATGAATTTTCGTAATAATAATTAGGGTCAATTGAATTATTAGAATAACTAAAATAATTATCTTCGAAATTTTGGACATTTGGATCGCAATAGGTTTGATATAACTCTTCGGAATGGAAATTTCTAGGACCGGTTGATTGGAAATAATTTGGAATTCTATTTCTAGGGACAATAGTTGGGTTTCGAGAAGTGGTAGACATTGGGGTTGGTTTATAATCTGGCGTTTTACCTTGAGGTTGAAAAACGTTAGTGTTCTTGGGATCTTTATTTACAAAAACTTCTTTATTAGTAAAGAATATTTGTGGGGGAATATTTTGTTTCGGAGTTATATTTATTGGGACTGATGGGAATCTTTGACCTGGAAACTGGCTAGGAGGTTGTGGTCGAAGTACTTGCATTTGGGGTTTAAAAGGAATTTGGGGTTGATATTGCCTTTGTGGATATTGGAAATTTATTGGTTGTTGGGTCTGTCTCTGGGGATAGGAATAGTTTGTCTGAAAATTGGGAATATTAGAACGGATATTTTGGGGTCTTGATATCGTCATCGTATTTTGTGTAGTCAAAGGTCGGGATGAAAGTTGTCTATATTGGTTTTGAGCATATATGAAATTTTCTTCTTCTATCGTCAATGCGATAGCTTGCTCTAGGCTAGTTGGGTTTCTTAGTCTAATAATATCCTGTAATCTTGGGGTTAAACCGCGTATGTATGTTTTTAGGGAAAGATCTCGGTAGTTTCTTAAGCTTAGCTCTTTTTCTAAAGGGTTTGCAAAGTTTATCGAATTTAATTTTGAAATTATTAGGCTACAAGCATCTTGGATACGAGCGCCAAATTGATGTGGAGTTTCGTTTTTGTTGGGTCGCATAATAAGTCCTGGATTAAACATTCGATGTTACGATTGTCTCCAAACGTTAATCTTAATAAATCTCTAATTTCATTCCATGTCGTTAATTCTGTACGTGAACCTACTAGTATTAGGGCTCTACCTACAAGTTTTCCTATAACCGCTCTTAATAAAAATTTATTAATAGGGTCATTTGCGTTTCTGTTGCTATATGTCTCAATTAGTGTGTTACAACTGTCTATAAAAATTTCTAAGGTGTGAGAATCACCAGAAAAATTAGGGATGTTCTCTATATATAAACGAAGTAACTGGTAGTTAATAGCTTGTGGTTGATTTTGATTTTGGTTATTCATGTTTTCAGAATTAGGTGTATCTTCTACAGTAATTCTATCAAACAAAACCGCTAGTTCGTCAAGGGAACTACTGATAAAATTTTTAAATTTTGAAACAGATTTCTTTTGCCAAAAATTTGTGACTAGAGTGGGTTAATTTTGTTGTAAAAGAAAAGGTAAGAAATTTCGTTTCGCGTTCGATTCGGGTTTGTTTTTCGCGTTCGATTCGGTTTTTTTTTAGTTCGATTGATTTTCGGTTTCTTTTGTTTTTTGACTTAACCTAATGATTAATCTTCGCCTTAAAATGACTTTCACGATAAGTTCAAAGAGAAAGGAGTTGGCTCATACCAATTCGATGGTCGAAGGCTCTGGTTCCTCGGTGAACTTCAGCCGATACTGATCAGTGTTGTCCTGGATCTTCTTCGGAGATCTTCTTCGATGCGCGACGGTTATTGTCTTTGTTTTTCGGCCTCGGTGGTCTGGTTCTTGGAGTTTTAACGGCTCGGTACCGACGGAGTTTCGCAAATCGACGTGGTCAACTTCAGCGCGCCCCGAACTCCAATCCGAACGACTGCGCCAATTAAATAGCCGGACGGCACGGAAGTGTTTTTAAAAATAAACTTTATTTCTAAAAACAGGCAAGACAACAGCGAGAGACTTAATGAGGTGCGTCGCGGCTGGATATAATATTTACATCTAAAATGCGGGATCAGCATAGAACAATTCTAGAGAAACAGAGTGTGCAATTTTATAGATGAGTGTGTATTTTTTATACATATAACTCCTGCTATCTGCAACCACCAGGCTGATGCATACCTATGTAGAGCTTGCTGTTTCAAAACCAAACTGTTGAACAGTATAAAAAGGTATGTGCCGGTTGCAAATGTGTTTAAATTGTATTCATCAATAATTATTGAAGGTATGTATTACTAGAACAACTACATTGTGGTAAACACTGTTTGACGTAAATCACAAAGACAATATTCACTTTATTCTGTTTTGTGATTGGTTAGCGCCACGGTGCTGACTTCATGTAGGTACTAATTTCAGACCTTATTTTCGGCATTTCTTTCTGGTCTAGTATATGAGTGGTAAAAGTTTGGCAGAATTGACAGTTGACACCCCGGCTTGTCATCTTGATTTTGCAGTTTCCGAGTTTTTTATACGTAAGGCTATAAATATATAGGCCAGGCGACAATAATCGGCCGGCTTCCCAATTTGTCACTCGTAAGGTTTGCATCACGTGAGGTTAAGTTTAGAATTATTCATTCCAATTTTCCGCTGGGAAATATTAATACTCATCTTTGAGAGCAGCTTAAGTGGTTTGGTATACCGTGTGTTTTTGGTTTTGCTGTGGTAATAAGTTTTCTGGTTTTTTATTACATGATGTGCTGTGTGAGCACGTGTTTTGAGGTGTGGGTGTCCACGTATTGCTTAGTCTCAACAGCGACCTGCTGCAGGCGGACCACGGAGAGGATCCCGGGAACACAGTGAGTTAGCTGCTTGATTTTTAATAATTTCTTATTAAATACCGTCATTTGACTACTTTTGAAGCTACTCTCACCTAGGCTGCGAGCTGTGGCCATATTTATTTTATTAGCATACACACGTATTGAAACGCACCCTTAAATTGTCCGAGTTAGACGTGAGCTTTACCACGGTTCCTTTTTTTGGTTATCTAGCTTTTGTGGCTGTTATATTTTTCGTCTTGTGTTTTGAGATCGAACGGGGAAGTCGCCAATCGTTCTGTATTTTGATAATGTTACCTTTTATCTTGTGAATATTGTACAGTAAATTTATAAGGCAGGTTAAGTCAAGATAATTCACCGCCTTTGGGTTATTAATTTTTAATAGTCAGGTTCAGGGTTCATTAATTCAAAGTTACCTACATGCTTTAATCCATCTTTGGGTGATTAGTTATGGTTTGTCAAACTTAATGGCAAAATCTGTGAAAGTTTATTTGTTTTCAAAATATTTTTATATTTAAGAAATTTAACTATCCATTGTAAATTCGTCATAGTTTTTACTGCAGTTTTTCGGAGACTGTTCGTTGTGTTTTCTTTTACATGCACTCTGTGAGCGAAGCACCATCGGAATACGGACATGCCTAACTACCATCCTACAACACAAGTCTGACGTTGCTTAAATCGTCCACGACCCAACTTTGAGTCTCGAGTCTAGCCGAGGTCACTTTAATGTACAAATAATTTCAATATGTAAATAACTTGTAAATAGGAAAATGTTATGTTTTATTTAACGACCCAATACTTCAAGCTTCTGGCGCTCAAACATAACCATTTTGCTTGTAATTTTTTAAATTCTAATTTTCTTAGATTTTGTGTTGAGGCCAATCTTTTCAGCAGTTTCCTTAGTCCACCTTGTTATGTCCTCCTGCGTATTTCTCAATATAACCAGATTTGTGGTATGTGCTCGGGTATAGTTGTATAGGTTTCGTATACTCGAACCCTTGGTGTATGGTTTGGGTAATTTTGTAAACCTTTTGGCACCCTAAATAAATATAATATAATAACCTTGGGCCGAAAAGAAAAAATATATTACTTATTTTGTTTCTCTATACTTATACCTACTTCTAACTATAATAAAGCTTAATCCTATTCTTATGTATCTCTACAGATTTATTATTTATCCTCAAAATGACATTTGGATTTGTATCTTTTATTACCTGGTAAAAGGCTAGTTATGTTCATCGACCCCACAGCACACCGACCTGGACGAAAACCCCGAATCAGCGGAATCAGCTTTTTATTTTTCGTACACTATAACTGGCGCTGCGAACAGGATAGCTGCACGGAATCCAAAGGAGGATCATCGGTTCGTCTCAACGATTTGGCAGTTATCAACGACCTGGGAGAAGAAACCTGTGCAGAGATTGGAGAACCATACGGCAGGGATGTCCAGAGCGATTCTTCTTGTCCTGTAAGTTCACTTCCTTTTTCTCATGAGTTCTGATTACCCTGAAGGTTCATTATTAGAAGATTTAGCTCATTTTTCTATTACTCCAAAAGCTCCTAAACAAAAACCTCGTTTTAAACCATATTCTAAAAATTTATCTGAAGATTTAAAAAACCCTCAAATTTTAATTTCTCAGCCCTCAACTTCAAAAACTCAAGAAATGGCTTTAACAAATACCGACATTAATAATTTGTGCAACACTCTTCCAGAATATAAACCGGGAGATAACCTCTCCACATTTATAAATTCAGTTGATAATTTAATTGCTTTTTTCACTCAACAAGGTGCTAATGCCACTCAACTATATATAATTAACACTCATATCGTTTCCAAAATTAAAAATGAGGCTCGTGATTTCTTAAATTTACACAATAAAACTTCTTGGGCAGAAATAAAGCCCCTTTTACTCCAAAAATATGGCGACCGTCGCACAGAAGAAATTTTATTAACACAATTAACCACCACAGTTCAAAAGCGTTCTGAATCTTATGATGACTATTACAACCGAATAACTTTAGCACTTAATGATCTTTTACAGCATGTTTCTTTACATGAAAATAACGCTCAGGCAATCGAGTTTAAAGCTTCGTTTTTCAGAAAACAAGCCCTTAGAACATTTTGTACTGGCATAAACAATCCCTATTGCGATCATTTATCTCATTTTGAATTAAACTCTCTCGACGAAGCACTTCAAAAATGCATAGCTTTAGATAACCACAAACAGCAACAGCAATATATGTCTTATCTTAAATCTACCACCTATCCCCGCGATTATCAAAGAAACAGTCAACCTACCACTACCAATCGCCCTACTAATCAAAATCCTCAACCACCTCGCAACCCACAACCTAATCATAATACGAATATGAACCCAAATTTTAATCAACAATTCCCTCAAAACTTTAATCAAGGTCCTTCAAACTCACCTAGAAATTTTGGCAACACAAATAGGCCCATTCCTCAAAGACAAAACCCTCCACCTAATAGACAAGTATTCAGCCCACCATCTAATAGACCCAACAATAATTACTTCCAAAATCATTATCGTCCAACTCCAACTCCCATGTCCATAACTTCAAAATTGCCGTCACAGCAAACTTACAAACCAACCCCAATGTCCACACGTACTTTCCATAATAATATAGAATGCGATTCCAATTTAGAAACCGAAGAATACTTTTCCGAAAATTTTCGAGAACAAGCCTCGGAATCTCCTCCCAATCCCGAATTATTGAATTAAATAATATTTCAAAAGCCACCAAACTTCCATTTTTCTATCTCCCTTATTCTAATCTTAAAGTATTAATAGATTCTGGTGGATCCGATACTGTAATAACTCCCGAAGCTGCACAAAATTTCGATCCAAGATATCAATTTTTTGAACCCTTTACTCTTATTTCTATGAAAACCCCTAAAACCTACTCCGAAAACCTTTATTTTCCCGTTTTTAACGAAATTGGCATTGATCAACCGTTTATAGTTAGAATTGCCGACTGGCACAATGATTTCGATATTCTTTTAGGTACTGGTGAACTCGACCAATTAGGTGCAAATATAGATTATGAAACTCATATATTTTCTATTCGTAAATTAGGCGTTTCCGTTCCATTTGAAGTTATATATCGTTCGAATAATCGACTCCGTATCCCAGTAAATATCAATAATGGTGAAGTTGTACTCCCAGAAATTACCCTTGATAACCAAACTGTACTCCCAATTTCAATACACCATGCCAATGATGGGTTTGTAGAAATACCACAACCAGAAAATTTAAATATTGACTTCCCTGAACCAATATCTGTTTATCCACTATCCGATTTTGAAGAATTATCACCTCCCTTCTCCAATAACTCATTTGATCCCAACTCTATTCGAACAAAACATCTGAATTCCGAAGAAAGGCAAAAAATTCTTGATCTATGTCATAAATTTAAAGATATTTTTTACAATGAATCATCTGATCTGTCATTTACTAGTTCTGTCAAACACGAAATCCGCACAAAAGACGAAACTCCTATTTTTTCCCGTTCTTTCCGACATCCTAAAGTCATGCAAAGCGAAATTTCTTCCCAAATTGATAAACTCTTAGAACAAAATATAATCCGACCTTCAATTTCCCCTTATTCTTCGCCCGTTTGGATCGTTCCAAAGAAAATGGATGCATCCGGTAAACGCAAGTTTCGCATGGTTATAGACTATCGCAAACTAAACGATAATACGGTTGAAGACAAATATCCCCTTCCCCGCATCGACGAAATACTTGACAATTTAGGCAAATGCACATACTTCACAACCCTCGACTTAGCCCAAGGTTTTCACCAAATTGAAGTACACCCCAACTCCGTTGAAAAAACCGCCTTCACAGTTCCCAATGGCCACTTCGAATATACAAGAATGCCGTTTGGTCTAAAAAACGCCCCAGCGACCTTCCAACGCATGATGGATGAAATTCTAAGAGAATACCTTTACAAATCATGTTTTGTCTATATGGATGACGTCATTATATTTTCCAAATCTTTACAAGAACATCTTATACATATAAAATCCATCTTTCAAAAATTCCGTGAAGTAAACCTAAAAATTCAACTCGACAAATCTGAATTCCTAAACAAAGAAGTAGCTTTCCTTGGCCACGTGATTACTCCCGAAGGCATTAAACCCAATCCAAACAAAATATCCGCAATCCAAAACTTCCCCATTCCTAAAACTACTTTCTTGGGACTAATAGGCTATTATCGCCGCTTCATTCCTAATTTCTCGAAAATGACAACACCCATGACACGTTGTTTACGAAAAGACACCAAAATTGAAATTGACCACCCTCAATATATAGATTGTTTTGAAAAATGTAAATCCGCTCTAAGTAACTCCCCAATTCTCCAATACCCTGACTTTTCTCTACCTTTTACACTAACTACTGACGCCTCTAACGTTGCTATTGGCTCTGTCCTATCCCAAAAAGGAAAACCAATCGCTTACTACTCCCGCACCCTTATTACCGCAGAACGAAACTACTCCACAATCGAGAAAGAACTCCTTGCAATCATAGAATCCTGTAAACATTTCCGGCCCTATCTTTTTGGTGTAAAATTCACCATAGAAACCGATCACAACCCCTTAGTCTGGCTCTATAAAATTAAGGAACCCCATTCTCGTCTCGCCCGGTGGAAACTCAAATTAGAAGAATATAATTTTGAAATTGTATATCGCAAAGGTAAAGAAAATTTTGTAGCCGACGCTCTTTCCCGTATCGAACTCAATATGCATGAATTAGACTCGATCTGTGTAAATCCTCCCTCACATGACGATGACTTTAATATTGACGACTTTATTAACGAAACTTATGAAAAACAAACTGGACTATCCACACAACACTCCACACACGAAAACCCTATTGCAACTATTCCATTTTCCGAAGAACCCATTAATTATTTTCCTAATCAAATTATCTTAAAATTTGGAAACAAACATGACGTTCAATACATCCTTAAATTCAAAAGTAAACACCAATATTACGTAACTCTTACTGAAAAAGATTGGAAAACTGACATTAAAAACACTCTCCATTCTATAATATCTCCTAATCAACGCTACCATATCCTCACAGAACAAACGGATATCCAAAAATTTATATCTGAATATGTCCGCAATACTTTTAATGAAACCGTTCGTATCTCTTTCTGCTCTAAACAAACTCAAGACATAGAGAATCCCGATAAACAACTTCAATGTGTTCAAGATTACCACAAGCAAAATCATAATGGCATACTCGAAACTCTCAATCACTTAAAACTCCATTATTATTGGCCAAATATGCGCACTACGATTTCCGATTATATTAATAAATGCGATATATGCCTCCGAAATAAATATGAAAGACACCCTTATAAACTTCCCTTCAAAGGCCCCCTATTAGGACAAAAACCTTTTGATATTATCCACATAGACACCTTTTGCTGTAATCGTCAAAGTTTTCTAACAATCATAGATTCATTTTCCAAATACGCTCAAGTTTACAATATACAAGACAAAATGAATATATCCATTCTCAGCAAATTACGTCATTACTTTTCTCATCACAATTATCCGCGCAAAATTGTCTGTGACGAAGGAACTGAATTTTCCAATAATCTCTTTAAAGAATTTTGTAAACTCCACAAAATAGAACTCCATTTTACCACAGTTAATAATCCTAACTCTAACAGTCCTATCGAACGATTCCATTCCACATTTACAGAAAAACTGCGCGTTATGCAAGATGAACGACCTAGAGAATATTTCCAAGACCTAATCACCCACTGTGTCCTTATTTATAACCAATCCATCCACTCAGCTACTGGCTACTCCCCTTTCTCAATCCTCTACGGCCCCTATATCGAAGAAATACAATTCGACGACGACTTACCTATTTATGAAAAATATAATCAACGACATAAAGATGAACTCCGCCCTTTTATTGATTCCCTTTACACTAAACTTCACGAAAAAGAAACCCGCATTTTAGAAAACCGCAACAAAAATCTACCAGATCCCACTCCTACTCCAGAACAAGGACAAACCGTGTACCTTTCCAAAAACACTCGTAACAAACTCGACGCACCCTATATACCCGCTACTGTTACCTCTACTGACAATACAAAAATTAAAGTCTTAACTACTAAGAATAAACCCACTAACTCTCATCCTAGAAAAATCAAACGCTTACGCAAACCTCCCTTGTTACAGAAACACCCTCCTAATAACCAACTGCCTGGCCCTTCAAGTGCACCCGATCCCTAATAATGGATACTATCAAGAATTGGTAGGCCAAGCACAATTATTTGACCACTTTCACCGTCACATACTTACTTTCAACTTAAGCACTATAGATAATACCCTTAAACTTTACCCCGTTAATTTAGTTCTTTTTAATACTTCAACGACTTCGTCTTATTACAAAATGTTTAATCAATATCAACTGCTTTATCATGAAACTCTTGACAATTTTCATAAACTAATTCGCCCTAGACAGAAACGTGGAATTATGAACTATATAGGTACTTTCATTAAATCAATCACAGGTAATCTCGACGAGAATGATCGTATATTTTTGGAAAAACATATTCAAGCTATCGAAAACAAGCAATCTCAAATTATTGGCACCCTCAATAACTCTACAACTTATGCCTCACAAACAATAAAACGATATAACATGTTAGTTGAAACTATTAATAATAACACAGTTAAAATTGCACAAGATATTAATCTCCTCAGCGACGAATTTGACAAATATCTCTCACTTCATAGCGAAATACTTAATCTCGATCGTTTAAATCAATTCCTTCAAAAATTACTTCGAACTATTAATTTAGCTGCATTGCAACAGTCGAACATTGAACTCTTTTCTCTCTCTGAAATTATTAAACTAGAAAATCAACTCAAATCAATCTATAATAAAGCCTCTCTCTTATCCGATAACATGCACCCTTTTGAACTAATCGAAACTGCTCAAAGTACAATAATCTCTACAGAAAGTCAGATACTCATTATCCTAAAAATTCCTATCCTTGATGAACTTGTATTCCCACTCTACCAAGTTTACCCAATCCATAACAAAGAAGATATCGTTTTGGTACCCCCTGCTGTTTACTATGGGAATAATCGTTGGTATTCCACATGCACACCTACAGAAAGAAAAATCACCTGTCAAACTATGTCAACAACCAGATGTCAACTGCCCACATTAGAAAACTGCACCACTGCCATTCTCCTGCAACCGATCATACATCAAACTAAGAGAAGCCTCATTGCCAGCACAAATCACCCACTCCGTATCACCGAAAAATGTTCAAAAACAGAAAAAATCATAAAGCAACCAGCAATCATCCAATCACCCTGTCCAATTCAAATTGAAAATCAATGGTATACCGCCACGCAAGAAGAAGCCGAAATCCCAGCCATCGTTCCTGTCAAAATTAATCCCAAGTATCGTCTACAACTAAATCATTTACAGTCTCTTCAAGAAACACCGCAATTGTCGGCTATCCAACCCATACACCTAGATCCAGTCGTCATCTCCACAACAACCTGGTCAGCCACACTTCTTATCATCACTCTAATGTGTGTCATCATCTACTTCATCCTAAGAAAACGAAAAAGACTCCAAACACTCTTTTTCAAACCAAGAATATCACTCTCAGAACTCCAAGAACTTCAACAACTCAACAAGAAGCCCGAGGACGAACTTCCATCCTAAGGGGGGAAGAGTTATGTTCATCGACCCCACAGCACACCGACCTGGACGAAAACCCCGAATCAGCGGAATCAGCTTTTTATTTTTCGTACACTATAACTGGCTAAATATATTATCTTATTTATTAGTTTTATTACTTTTACTTCCATTTAATACAAGAACTTTATCTCCTATATTATAAGTAAAGCCATGACAGTTTTTATCAAATGTTTCCTTTCGTCTCCGTGGACAGTTGAAAAACTAAAGCCATGTTGACTATTACTCAAAATATATTTATTTCAAATTGCTATTGGGCGTACATTATTTTTTAAGTATCTTTGATGAAACACTGAGCATGGATATTCGGCGATAATTTTATAATCACCTTTCTTAAAAATAGGTAAAACTGAAGAATATTTTAATTTAATAGGACAAACTCCTTAAATCAGAGAATACAATCGCCGCGATTTTTTTCTCAATAGTTCAATTTATAATTTTCTAGACGTCCTCGGGAGTAACATCGATTAAGATCATATAGAGTTAGAGGGAGATCTCTTTCCGAGAGTACACCACTTGGAAACTGTGTGTCAGGGTTATCTTTTATTACAGACGACATATAGTCCTTAAATATTATTAATATTTATTTATTAGCTATTTATCTGCGCGGTGCCAAACTATAAAAAAGTGAATAATTCGAATTCGTGATATTAATCTAGGGTGTTTAGAAATCAGAAACAAATGACGCTCAGAGCATAAATTAATAATTATACAGTTTAGACTTGTGAAAAGGTTTTATTGCTGTAAAGACAGTAGGTAACATCATGTTAAATTAATTAACAAAAAAATTGTGGAATAAATAACACATTTGGATGATTTAAATTTAAATATTATACGCTAAATGTATTTTTTAATAAATACATTTTCTAGTCTTCCCTATAATCATTTGTCATATCCAACTTATAATAACTTTAAAATTTTAATTCATTGGGAACTTCTCTAATATGCTTAATATTCTTGCAGGCATTAAAAAAGTAGATATGCATAGAAAACCAACGTTGTCAGTTAAAACAGTTTAAACAAAACACGTCGGAAAACATACTGTACATTAGAAGATCGAAATTATTACATTGAGATGTGAAAATTCTAGAAGTTTTAGGAAGTGGCCCAAATTTTTAATGAATGAAATTGAAACAGAAGTTATTTCCCTCATTGCAATAAATTATTTTTCGCATATTCGTTCATGCTCTGAGCGTCATTTGTGTTTGATTTCATAGCGCCCTAGATTCATACCGCGAATTTGAATTAAGTATCCCAAAGTATGGCACCACACAGAAAAATAATTAATGGATATTTTTTCATCAAAATCGCGACATGACTATTCCGAGGAATGCCATATAATCCTACGCTGTTAATACTAACGTACAGTGTGTCCCTGGATTAAGTTCACATAAGGTGTAAATAACACAAAAATTTTTAGTTGAAATTTGAGCTTCTATAGGGTCAGCCCGGCTTGGTTTGAAACTAATTTGTGACATAATTTTATTTTAGAAAAATCACATATGCCTTGGAAATCATAAAAAACTTATTTTCCACATCAGTAAACTGACCTTTTGGTAGGTTTTACGACAAAATGTTATTAAGGAAACTTGTTCAGAATGAAAAACTGAGTAGGTTTGCGACATGTCGAAAGTCTAGGCCTACTTTGATTTTTTGTGATTTTCCCACTTTCTTTTAGAAAAGTGCATTTTGTGTAGCTTTCAAATTAAACTGTTATTAGGATAACTTGTTTACAATGAAAAACAGGATAGGTGAGAAAAATTTCACAAGCCTAGGTCGACCTTGATTTTTTCTGCTAAAAAATTAAAACGCACAAAAATCAAAGTAGACCTAGGCTTTCGAATTTTTTCACACCAATCCAGGTTTTCATTGTAAACAAGTTTTCTTGATAATATTTTAATGTGAAAACTACAAAAAGTGCAATTTTCTAAAAAAAAATTACGAAAATGCCAAAAATCAAAGTAGGTCTAGACTTTCAAAATATCGCAAACCTACTCAGTTTTTCATTCTGAACAAGTTCACTTAATAACATTTTGTCGTAAAACCTACAAAAAGATCACTATACTGATGTGGAAAATTAGTTTTTTCAAAATTTCCAAGACACGTGATTTTCCGAAAGTAAAATTATGACCCCAGAAGCTCAAATTTTAACTCGAAATTTTTTTGATATTTACATCTTATGTGGACTTTTGGGACACACTGTAGTTTTTTTAAAACACACCGTTTTAAAAAAACGCTGAAAGCCAGACTTTTGTGGCAATCCCAGACCAAAATTCCTAAAATGATGACCTTTCAGGGACATAGGTATCTATAAAAAAAATGTCCCGTTCAATTCTCGCAGCCTACTTAGAGTTTTAGGGGTGTTAACGCAAAAAACCAGATACATTGTTCAGGTTTTCCGATTTCCGTCTCACACTATTTTATTAACCTCTTACGCATACATAGGGTGTTCCAGCTGAAACATAACAGGCTCTATAACGGCCGGGATTTTTTTTGGAAAAACGCAAAAACAGATCGATTTTATTTGTCAGGGGGACATCTTTTGGCATAAAATTGATAGATCGATCTGAAGCCCCCTGAGCGGGGCTTGAACCTGTTCAAAAAATTTAAATGGAAAGGGGCTTTATGTCGCACACCTTTGGAAACGTCCCTCATTTGTCTATACACCTGCATCAGTTTTTAGAAAATCGATCGACTTTTCAAAAAAATACAGCGTGTAAAATGCAAAACATTCATGTTCAATTAGGATTGCCTGGTGTTGTTAAACAATTAAGCCGAAAGTGGTGGTCGGGGGCCGTAAGTGATAAAAAGGACAACTTCTTTATAAACTGACTGTTAGATTTTTTGTTAACTTTTTTAACACATTCGATTAAAAAGGGTCAAAGAATTTAGTAGGTAGCCTACAATTGTTTCGGAAAGTGAATTTTAGTTCCTACATCGTTCAATGAAATATGTATCATTTGTTACAATTAAAAATGGTTTACACAATTCAAGAAAGGGTAGAAATGATCGAATTATTCTTTAAGTCTGTTACGTTTCCGCTGGCCCGTGTTTTCGCTTATAGTATCACGAGGCCGCATCATTCTATTTGCGTTATATATAATTCTGAGGCAGTTTTGCATCAAAATGTTGTAAAGCCTCTTCAAATTTATATTCAAGATGAACAACGATTTTAACTAATTTTTTTAGTAATTGTAAACTTATTAAGTTTTGCAAATAAGCTACAAATTTACAAAGTTTGAGTCAACTCTGACCTGGCGTTTTCGGTGAAGTTTATGCTTGCCGAAATTAGAAACATCGACTCCCTACTAGATAACCTCATTGATTAGCAGTAATATCAAGTTGCTTTTTCTTCTTTCCTTTGTGCATAGTTTCCTTTACTCCCAATCGGACTAATTGACTTCACTCTCACAAAACACTCACTCCAACTAGATTGTCCAGGCACAATGCCTATTGTCGGTCCCTATTTACTATACAAACAACCAGGAAGGTCCCAAAAATGGTTTCGTGCGAAATTGTCCAAGGTCGACGAGCTGCGGCGATCCGAAGCAAACAAGACCCAACGGCCCCGTTCCGTGACAAGAAATTTCATTAGCTGCATTGCATTGCAGGGCTGTACGTACTGATGCAAATAGATTTTAGGGACGATACACTAGCGAGGGGAGGTTGAGTGGAGCTGAGATATTTATTTTCTAAAATTTATTTGTGGCGCAAACAGATCCATTTAATTTTTAATTGGGTTTTTCGCCACCAAACTGATTGAAAGACAACTTTTTCAAGTTGCCTCGAAAATTCATAAATTCTTAACACTAAATGAACGAAACTTTAAACGTGTAACTCAAAAATAACTTCAACAAATTTGTTTTCTGAGCTTTCGGAGGATAAATCTTCCTCCTTTCTCAAAGATCATGTCACGTGAAGTGAAATTAAATGGAGTTGAGATATTATTGGGGATACCTTTTGCTTTAAAAAAGATGAAAAATGACCCACTCAAACGTGGTCATGTGACTTTCGTTATCTGTCAAAAATGACATTTAAAAAATATATCGCCAAAAATGGGTTTATTTGTTAAATTATCAAAAAGTTTTACTTGAAAAAGTTGTTTATTTTTCAATTGTAAGTGTACCGAATTTGAACTCTATACTAAAATATTTAGTTTTTTGCCAATTTTCGATATTTATGAAATTTCTGAAAATTTTAAAATCTCGAAACTTCGTAAAAACTATTTTATATCAGTAGCTTTATCATTCTATTAATTTTTTATTACTAATTACCGATAAGAATAGGTATTTTTCAAAAGAAAATGACATTTACGCTTTAAAATTCTGTTATGTTTGTTGCAAAGTTAATGTACCGTCTAGCATTTGGGGTATAAATTTAGTTACATTACGTTTCCCAGTTCTAAATTGATGGCAAAATAATAATAAATTAAAATATCATCAAACTATTTTACGTATGTAAGCAAAATTCTTGACTTTTATGGAACAAATAATTATTATTACCTTTAAGTTTAATTTCACATTAATCGATATTGATGAGTAGGCCATGGAGAGAATAGAAGCAATTGTTTTTATTTGACAGTTATTTTTATTTGACAGTTATAAAATAAAGACAATTGCTTCTATTCTCCCCATGGCCTACTCATCAATATCGATTAATGTGAAATTAAACTTAAAGGTAATAATTATTTGTTCCATAAAAGTCAAGAATTTTGTTTAGATACGTAAAATAGTTTAATGATATTTTAATTTATTATTATTTTGGCATCAATTTGGGAAACGTAATGTAACTAAATTTATACCCCAAATGCTAGACGGTACATCAACTTTGCAACAAACGTAACAGAATTTTAAAGCGTAAATATCTTTTTTTTTTAAAATACCTATTCTTATCGGTAATTAGTAATAAAAAATTAATAGAATGATAAAGCTCGTGATATAAAATAGTTTTTATTAAGTTTCGAGTTTTAAAATTTTCAGAAATTTCATAAATATTAAAAATTGGCAAAAAACTAAATATTTTAGTAGATCGTTCAAATTCGGCACACTTACGTAAAATTGAAAAATAAACAACTTTTTCAAGTAACACTTTTTGATATTTTAACAAATAAACCCATTTTTGGCGATATATTTTTTAAATGTCATTTTTCATCTTTCTAAAAGAAAAAGGTAACCCCAAAATTAAATTTAAAAATAAAAAGTTAATTAAAAATTTCCCCCCTATGGTGCGAACTTTTTGGAGGACACTGTATATTCACATTAGAATAGTATATTACATAGCGAGAGTTATAAACAGCTTATTACGTATGAGTGGAAAAGTTGCGCACGAGCCGCGCAGCGGCGAGTGCTGTAATTCCAGGAGTATGTAATAAGCTTACAACTCGAGTTGTGTATTATAATTTTTCTTCGACGAAAGAAAAACTACTATAATAGATAAACTATACTTCTGATTATCTGACAGATAACAATTAGTATGTTGGTTAGTTGCTATGGTGACGAGGATGCCGCGCTAATAAGGCACCCGTGATAATTGCGTTTTAATTAAGAACAGATACGTAATTTTTTTTATTACGTGTCAATCATTACGTGTCAGTCATTACGTGTCAGTGTTTGTAACAATGGACTTACTTATAACCTAAATAGGTATGTTACTAGCATAGGAGTAGAAAAAATAAATTAAGGAAATCTCGTGACTGAATGTATTAAGATGATAAAAGATGGAAGTTTTAGTGGGTTTGCAGTCAAGTCAAGTTGGTCTTTAAAGAAAACTATTTGTTAATTATAAAGCGTTAGGAATTATTTATTCCTTCTTCAGGACAGTTAACGCTAGATTTGTTTTAAAACTATATAATCCATGGCAAATTTATGATGAAAAATCTTTAGATGTGTTTTTTAACAAGACATAAAATTTAAAGTTAAAATTTTTCAACTTTTATAAAAGTTCATTTCAACTTTTATAAAATTGAAAATTACATTTTAAGATATCTATTAAAACATTTCAACTATTAATTTTTATTTCTTGTTTAAAAAGACATCTGAAGATTCTTCATCATAAATTTGCCATGGATAATATAGTTTTAAAACAAATCTAACGTCTAACGTCTGTCCTGAAGAAAGAATAAATAATTCCGAAAGCTTGGCAATTAACAAATAGTTTTCTTTAAAGACCAACTTGACTGCAAACCCACTAAAAGTTCCATCTTTTATCATTTTAGAAAATATAAACGGTTTGGTTTGTTACCACAAAGAATAAAAATAAGGAACAGAGGAACCATAGTGTGGCATTTTTAAAAACGAGGTTGGAAATTGCAATATGTAAAATTTTGAAAATAAATATATTATTGGTTTGTGTTGTTTTGTCATGTCTCTCTATCATATAAGATAGAGTTATTGAATAAACCGTTGTCAATGTAATGTCGCTCGTTAAACGGTATAGGTTTCGTTTGGGCCTATTCCCAGTAAAACACTACTTCAACAAATCAGTTATATCGGTAAAAATACAAAACCATGTCCTAACTTTATGACATGAGAATCTGAATTAATTTCTTGTCACTGGTAACAATATAATCTAGAAAATATAGGGTGAACAGTAAAGGCCACCACATCACCCCCCTGCGGAGTAAATGAGTCCACATTAAAAAAAATTAACTTAGGTACATCTGACTAAAATCATTCGAGAAAATGAACGTGTTTATTGCTGCGGGTGATGCGTTGGGAACCTGAGGTTGCAAGATTGGAGCTCGTGGTGGAGGTCTCTTGCAATTCGCGCTATATTAAATTGCGCTTCAGCTTGAGCAAACCATAAGGAGGGTTGATCATGCCAAAAATTCGGTAGCTTTGTGGTTACCGCAGAAATTTCTTGTTGAATTTTAGCTGATTCAGGCATGGAGCAGGGTAATTCTGAAGGTTGACGTTGAAGAGGATTATCTTGCCTAGAAATCTGCTGCTGCAATTGCTGGAGTTGCTGCTGAAGTAGCCAGTTTTGTGCTTTGAGGTCGTCGAATTCAGAGCTTTGTTGGTGTTCATCCATAGCGTCTTCTCTAGTACGGGGTCACCAATATAGGTTTCGTTTGGGCCTATTCCCAGTAAAACACTACTTCAACAAATCAGTTATATCGGTAAAAATACAAAACCATGTCCTAACTTTATGACATGAGAATCTGAATTCATTTCTTGTCACTGGTAACAATATAATCTAGAAAATATAGGGTGAACAGTAAAGGCCACCACATCACCCCCCTGCGGAGTAAATGAGTCCACATTAAAAAAAATTAACTTAGGTACATCTGACTAAAATCATTCGAGAAAATGAACGTGTTTATTGCTGCGGGTGATGCGTTGGGAACCTGAGGTTGCAAGATTGGAGCTCGTGGTGGAGGTCTCTTGCAATTCGCGCTATATTAAATTGCGCTTCAGCTTGAGCAAACCATAAGGAGGGTTGATCATGCCAAAAATTCGGTAGCTTTGTGGTTACCGCAGAAATTTCTTGTTGAATTTTAGCTGATTCAGGCGTGGAGCAGGGTAATTCTGAAGGTTGACGTTGAAGAGGATTATCTTGCCTAGAAATCTGCTGCTGCAATTGCTGGAGTTGCTGCTGAAGTAGCCAGTTTTGTGCTTTGAGGTCGTCGAATTCAGAGCTTTGTTGTTGTTCATCCATAGCGTCTTCTCTAGTACGGGGTCACCAATATAGGTTTCGTTTGGGCCTATTCCCAGTAAAACACTACTTCAACAAATCAGTTATATCGGTAAAAATACAAAACCATGTCCTAACTTTATGACATGAGAATCTGAATTCATTTCTTGTCACTGGTAACAATATAATCTAGAAAATATAGGGTGAACAGTAAAGGCCACCACATCACCCCCCTGCGGAGTAAATGAGTCCACATTAAAAAAAATTAACTTAGGTACATCTGACTAAAATCATTCGAGAAAATGAACGTGTTTATTGCTGCGGGTGATGCGTTGGGAACCTGAGGTTGCAAGATTGGAGCTCGTGGTGGAGGTCTCTTGCAATTCGCGCTATATTAAATTGCTCTTCAGCTTGAGCAAACCATAAGGAGGGTTGATCATGCCAAAAATTCGGTAGCTTTGTGGTTACCGCAGAAATTTCTTGTTGAATTTTAGCTGATTCAGGCGTGGAGCAGGGTAATTCTGAAGGTTGACGTTGAAGAGGATTATCTTGCCTAGAAATCTGCTGCTGCAATTGCTGGAGTTGCTGCTGAAGTAGCCAGTTTTGTGCTTTGAGGTCGTCGAATTCAGAGCTTTGTTGTTGTTCATCCATAGCGTATTCTCTAGTACGGGGTCACCAATATAGGTTTCGTTTGGGCCTATTCCCAGTAAAACACTACTTCAACAAATCAGTTATATCGGTAAAAATACAAAACCATGTCCTAACTTTATGACATGAGAATCTGAATTCATTTCTTGTCACTGGTAACAATATAATCTAGAAAATATAGGGTGAACAGTAAAGGCCACCACAACGGGAAGGACTGCTAAACTCGTTCATTGACAAATTGCCCATCGAGTTGCATATTCCTACTTATAAGGTACGTGGGAGTCTTCATCAGTGAACGAAAAAAATTGTCTTGGAGTCGAAAATTTGTGTCCGCAAGATAGTGATAAAGTTAATTTGCAGAGTTTTGCAAAGGTTTTATAAATTTTGACCAAT
Source organism: Pseudeuparius sepicola (assembly GCA_963920635.1). NCBI lineage: Eukaryota > Metazoa > Arthropoda > Insecta > Coleoptera > Anthribidae > Pseudeuparius > Pseudeuparius sepicola. The sequence continues at coordinate 56,641,631 of OY987301.1, read as the reverse complement.
GTGTTTATAATAACGAAGAAAAGGTGTATTTTCGTGCAAAATATATTTGTAAAATTAGCATGGTAAAACGCTTTCGGTTACATAGCCATCATCAGTACCACCTAGAAGAGAGTATGACATAACTTATAGAGAAGAGTCAACGATCTTAATATGAAAAAGAGGAATTAAACTTCTTGGTTATGTGATACTCACATGTCAGGTGTGTACAGAAAATTGGACCAACTGAGTTTATTACAGGTGTAAAAAGACGATGGAAATCCCATGTCACACATTTAATGTGTTTATACTTATATTCATTGTTTAAAGTGGTAACTACTAAAATTATGTAGTAAAATTTGATTCGATGGGAGGGGGTTCTTGGTGATAAGCAAAAGCCCCTTCCTCTATAGATAGTTGTTGACTCAATAGCACCAATACAAGAAATAAAATATGCTGAGACCATAAACATTAGTAATTGAATTGATAATTGCGTTTGTTGGTATAACACACAATAATTACTATTACCACAATATATATTTATTACATTAATAAACTTACTTTGTTGTAATTCACAAATGGTGTTTATAGAATACATAAACTACTGTTTCTGAATACAACAAACAATAAGTACTATTACCACAATATACAGGGTGAGTCGAAGTTAAACCGCCATACTCAAAATTTGAGTAGTATTTTTAAAAATAAATGGGGTTCTTCATATAACATTTTGTCCAAAAACGCTTCGTTTTCGACATACAGGGCGTCAAAGTTTTCTTTTAAAAACAGAAAAAAAAATAGTATTTTCGGTTCCATTTATGCTATCGAGTTGAAAATTGGTACTTTTATGTTTTCTGGGACGGCGATTATGAATTTTCTATCAACTTTCTTCTAGCCGCTAGAGGGCGTTGGCTACGTCGTTACTTTCGAACAAAAGTGTTTTAAACTTTTTTGTCGTTGAAAAATCTGCATTTTAGACAGCGGAATATTAAATTACATTCGATTTTGAACAAAAAATGTCTCTTGTAAAAATACGAAAACCTTAACCGTTTTCATGAAAAACACAATTTTGTGTCGCGGTGCGCGTGAATTCGAAAAAATTAAAATTTCGTAGTAGGCTGAGAAATGGGATTTATTCATTTGGAATTCTTTATTTACAGTAGGTATTGTCCTATATTAACAATTTTTGTGAAATTAGTAACCCACAATTGTTTTCAAAGCCTACTAAACGTTGAAGCGCTTTTTCTCTGTTTTTGCTAATAAAGTTGTCTTGGTTAAAGTTCTTATTATTACTAATTTCACAACAATTGTTAATTTAGGACAAAACCTACTGTAAATAAAGAATTCCAAATGAATAAATCCCATTTCTCAGCCTATTACGAAATTTTATTTTTTTCGAATTCACGCGCACCGCGACACAAAATTGCGTGTTTCATGAAAACGGTTAAGGTTTTCGTATTTTTACAAGAGACATTTTTTGTTCAAAATCGAATTTAATTTAACATTCCACTGTCTAAAATGCAGATTTTTCAACGACAAAAAAGTTTAAAACACTTTTGTTCGAAAGTAACGAAGTAGCCAACGCCCTCTAGCGGCTAGAAGAAAGTTGATAGAAAATTCATAATCGCCGTCCCAGAAAACATAAAAGTACCAATTTTCAACTCGATAGCGTAAATGGAATCGAAAATACTATTTTTTTTTCTGTTTTTAAAAGAAAAGTTTGACGCCCTGTATGTCGAAAACGAAGCGTTTTTGGACAAAATGTTATATGAAGAACCCCATTTATTTTTAAAAATACTACTCAAATTTTGAGTATGGCGGTTTAACTTCGACTCACCCTGTATATTTATTACATCAATAAACTTACTTTGTTGTAATTCACAAACGGTTTTTATTAAATAATACATAAAGTACTGTTCCTGAATACAACAAATATGTGCTGTAGAATTCACACACTGTATTTATGGAATGCATTGTTTGTGAATGCAGTAAACATGTGCTGTTATAATTCACAAACTGAATTTATAAAATACATAAACATACATAAACATGTAATTTGTGAATACAAGAAATAATAAACAATAAACACTCGTTTGTTGGCTACATAAAACCGTGGGTTGGACCAAATTTAACAATCAAGTTTGTTGTTAGCACAAACTTTTTTATTATAATTACGTACCTTTTTGGTTGAGTGAATGACGGACGCGCTGGAGTGTTACGGTAGGGAGGTACATACCCGAGTTTACCTGTGGCGGGTTAAGATTGCACGTATATTTAGCGTGTGAAAGTCCACGAAGTGTGCAACGCAAAATGTAATAAGAATAGCTTTATTTTACAACATTTACAAAAACTATTTATTCCATCATCACCTACGACTCCCAAAATAGTGAATTTCACCAAGCTGAGGGACATGATCTTGGCTGAGGAACCCCCCCGGTCTACATCACAAGCCACAACATTAGACGAGCACGAAATTGTAACCGTAGAAGAAACGAAAATGCCCATTCCGAGTCACTTTTAATAAGCGGCGACGAATGGAGGATTACGGTTCATATTCTATATGGTTAAATAAACGTCTCAAAAGCGAATAAGTATTTGGTGCCCGTCTAATCAATCTTAGCTTTTAAGTTTAAAATTTTTTAACAAATTCAACTCTTATCTTTGAAACCAAAAAAGTCTGGCGCGTTTTCTCGAAAGTTTAGTGGACGTAGAAAAAATTTTTCAGGCACTGGGTGTTTCGAGAGAGTGACAGTGCACTTTTCCGATTTGTTCTATCTCTAAAATCAAGTAGGCGGGGAAAATGTATTCACGTCGGTTTCCCTCCTTTCCAACAGAAACGCGCTAAACAAAAGAGTTGTATCTATTCTGGGAAAACTGAGCGTGTCATAGGAAAAAATCTCTCTATAATTTTCCTCTCGGTATTATTTAATAAAAAAAGTTATACACTTTCAACAAGTCGTCAAAGACCATGGAAAATTTTCCTTGCACTTGGTGTCAACCAAGAAAATAAGTCTCTATCTCTACTAATAAAAAAGTTATTCACCTACGAAATATATTGTAAAATTCCACGTTGTTTCGATCTACACATTTTCCAGAAAAAGACACCCGGTACGCATTCGCAGTTTGAAATGTCTATAACCTCAAAAGCCCTTTTGGTGAAGGCGAATTCTAACCTCCCCATCATCCACTTTCAAAGGGCAAAAATTCCCATATCGACACCAGGTGCGCCTTCCCAAATCGCATTCTGGCGTCTAAAATCCTAACCTCTCGATCATTTGTATACCCGATGGTTCTCTGAAAAAAAAAAAGCCTCTCAAAAAACGGCTAATCCCGAGAATCTGTTCTTCAAGTTCTTCCTTTGAAAACGAAAAAGTTGGACGCTTTTTCTCGAAAATCCATTAGGTGGACGAAAAATTTTTCTGCTAAAATATACAGGGAGTTTCGAGAAAGTGAGCGTGCACTTTTGCGGTTTTTCCTATCTCCGAAAATGAAAAAGTTGCCCGTACTTTCTCGAAAACCAAGTAGGCGTGGGAAAATTTTTTCACGTCAATTTCCTTCCTTTCCCGTACACAGACCATAGCATCAGAAGCAAAATTTTTATCTCGCCGAACAAAACAGTTGTATCTGTTCTGGTAAAACTGGGCGTGGCATGAAAAAACAATTCGTTGTGTTTACTCTTGGCATTTGGAGCCTAACAAAAGACCGGAAGTCTCTAATAAGTTATTCATTTCCGAAAAATCAAGGAAGGCGATGGAAATTTTTTTTTTGCTTACAGGAAAACTTTCAAAATTGGAAGACTAATTGGGTTTCTTCGTTAAATACTTCTTTCTTCTCTATAAATAATCTAATCCACACATATCTGACGGTGGCACATCTATTCTGGAAGATTGTTTGACCTGCTAAATTTCTTTAGAGATAGCTGTTATTTTCTTCAGGATTAGCTTACCTTTCCAACAACACAATGTTGTATTTGTTTTTTAATACACCACATGTCCACTAACAAATATCCAAATTGTTGAAGGCATTTAAGCCTTGGCATTGGCCTGGACCACTTATCTTAATATTTCTTTCACTCATTGATTAAAGTTATTGAGGGCTTTTTGTTGTTTTTTTGGTTTTTGCTCATTGTATACACTAAATACCTAGGTACCTAAGAATGTCCATATTTGATGCTGGAGAAAAATTTGCAATTAATTGAATATTGAGTCGCTCAGTGCGAAAGGGTCTATCTTTTTAAAGCATTTAGTCTTTATTTATAGCTGGTAGCGGGTCGCTGCTTTGGGATTTTGAGCTTGTAAATTTATAAAATGATCACCCATTGTGATATCAACTGTTTATTTGCACTTCTTGCACAAAAGAGACACGCACGAAAGTGAACTAATACTACAATTATTTTAACGACGAAATGTTCTGAAATAAGAACCATACAAAATTGACACAAATGCAAAATGCAAAAATACGCCAGGTATGCTTTGCCAAGTCGCATAGTGACGTCTAACCTAACTTGAAAATAGGTTAGCCATCATTATTAAAGTTTGAAAGTGTAAAAGTCTTGTATACCTGGGTTCTGAAAAAAAAACGCTCAAAATAAGGCTAAGTCCCGGGAATCTGTTTTAACGTTTTTCTTGAAAATAAAGTAGGCTAGAAAAAAATTGTTTCAAGTAACTTTTATTTACTTTCGCGTGCCTTTTATATCCCCGAAGGAACCAAGTTTCAACCTACGAAAAAGTTGCACGCGTTTTCTCGAAGATCCAATAGGTAAACGAAAAGTTTTTTTCGGATAAAATACACAGGGTGTTTCGAGAAAGTGAGCGTGCACTTTTCCGTTTTTTTGTCTCCGAAAATGAAAAAGTTGCCCTTAGTTTCTCTAAAACCGAGTAGGCTTGGGAAAATTTTTTCACGTCAATTTCCTTCCTTTCCCGTACACATTCCATAGTAGCAGAAGCGACATTTTTATCTCGCCTAACAAAAGTATTCTGTCTGTTCTGGGAAAACCGAGCGTGCGGTGGAAATATTTTTCTTTTCGATAATTTTCCCCTTGGCATTTGGGGCCGATAAAAAAAACGGAAATCTCTATCTCCACCAACGAGAAAGTTATTCACCTCCGCCGAAAGAGTGATCCGTACTTTAAAATATTTCAGTTTAAGGGAAATATAAATGGATCGATGTGTTAACTGCTCTAGAGCATCATGGCAATACAGCAGAAGGGCTGCGCGAAGGGCGCAATGGGATGCAAAGAGCAACTCATCATTGACTCTGTCACCTGTAACGAGGCTAATTCCAAGCGACGAAACCTCTACATGGCTTATGTGGACTACAAAAAAGCATTTGATTCCGTACCTCTCGAGTACGGTATCTTAAAACTGTATAAAATAGATCATCATACAGTTCCCATTTTAGAACACGTTATGACAAGCTGGCGCAATAAGATACAACCGCAAGCGATAACATCGAGACCGACACAATCAACATTCTAAGAGGGATTTTCCAAAGAGATTCACTCAGCTCACTATCAAAAACAACAACGCAGAGGTGATCAAGTTGAATCACCTATTATATATGGACGATTTAAAACTGACGGCCGCAACCAAAAACCAACTAACGTAAAATGCCTAAAATTGTAGAGGAGTTCTCCAGGGACACCGGAATGCAGTTTGGACTGGACAAGTGCCGCTTAACATCGACGGGGGAAAACTCGAACAAGGCGCACTCGAGATGCAGGACGGCCAGAAGATCGAAGCAATGAGCATGCATCTCGGGATGAAACAAGCTCAAAGGATAGAACATCGAAGAATGAAGACCGATTTAACAAAGGAATTCATCAAAAGAGTAAGACAAGTAGTCTTACTTCTTGTGTTATTTACAATAAACAATTCGGTAGTTCAGACAGTTTAGTTGCTTACATCCGCACCTTCCCACAAAAATTTATCCAGCATAAGGAAAAATATAATTTTTTACTTTGATTACCTTAACTCTCCCAATGAAGAAATTCCAATTGTTATAAACGCCTAGATTAATATATAGCTCACTGAACCCTAAAACTGATATATCTATTCTTTATATCGCCAACTATAGATAATTTGAGCGTTCGAGCACCATCCAGTATCATAATCGTCTCACGGCCGACTGGCTTTCACGCATGATTTGTCGTCCAACTCGTCTTCGGCCTGGCAAAAGGTCCATATATTTTATGGATTCGGGCTCGGCGCCACCACTCTGAGGAAAAGAACAGATATTTCACCGGCCCACCACAGTGGGAGAGATACTATTATTTCGATTGTGCGGTTTACAAAGCCGTTCGCCAAGGTTTTTGCGGGACAAAGAGGGGGAGCTTTACTGGATTTTCTTTTATTCTAATACGGAAAGATAGAGTTTCTTAGAAACGTTGTGACGGAATGCATTTGGAAAGGTTTGTGTATCTTTTAGGCTTTCTCATATAAAAAATCTCCGATGGATATTAGTTAGGTACAGTTGCGCCCAGAAAAATAAATAGCACATCCAGAATAAGTGGATACAAACTAACACAACAAAGGGTTGTAATCACGATTGTGTTCCAAAATGCAACAAGATCGATCCCACTGCAGGAATATAAAAATGGACAAATTTCTTCAATTTTGGTTTAAATATCGAATTTAACCCATACCTGCCTAAACAGTTTTAATATACTTATAACGTCTAGGCCATCTACTCGATGGACTTCATAAGTTTAGGAATTTTGTTTTCGACATTAGAGAAATTCAACAGTTTTGATAGAACTAACTTCCGACATTGTAAGTTGTCCATTAGAGTAATTAGTTACTGGCCTATTTACGAACTCAGGTTAAACAAACATCCCGCAACTTCGATGGAAACTAAGGTATACAAAACACTAAACACTCTATAAACACCCAGACACGGCGTTAACACACAGTGAAGGATAGTTTGGAGACTGATAATTATATTCAATTATCTTCCTTTCTAAAGTACAGTACAGTTATTTGGATCACTTATAAAAACGTTTCTATTTTTGGAGCTAGAAAAAGAGTTTAAATATAAAATGTGTAGTGTTTCCAGAGGGCTGTTGAATGCATTTTCGAAAAAAAAAATTGAACATTTTATTTTTTTTAATTGTCATCCTGTATAATGGAACTCCATGTATTTTATGGAGTTGTGCATATGCATTTCAATTAGTCCTGTTGGAACCCTACAATGGACAAGTATACTTAGGAATAAAAAATATTTTTTTGCATTGGAATTTGTAAAACATGTCTAGATAATCACGGAACCCCACCAACAGATTTTTTTGTCCATTAGTTTGCTCAAAAATTGAAAAAAAAACGGTCGAAAAAGTAGGGAATGTGACGTCACGATCCCTAATTTCAATAAGTACCTGCTATTTTATTAGTAGTTATTTCGTCTTTTTTTATATAACCAAACATTCCCAGATTAATTATTGGATCCAGCTTTTATATGCCCGGTGAGAAATAATCAAATTTCCAAGCATTTCAATGAAATATTTGGATTTTACCGATCCCATTCTGAACTTATTAGACGCCCCCCATAAAATATGACAGATGACATACGAGTCGATTGTTTAAGGATAATCAGCGGCAACACCGCATTATGCAGTTGCCATTGTGTTTTGTGTTTTGTGCGTTTATAACCTCACTTTCGTAGACGGGAACTTAATCATTTCTGTTCTCAGTTTGTTATAAGAATCTCGCTGTGAATACTTTATTTTTTCGGATTATAATGAAGACAAGTTTTGTTAAAGCTTGTTCTGGTCACTACTTGCTTTGGTGTGTCAAGTTATTAATACAAACTGCGAGCAAAACCCGGAAAAATTAAGAGGAAGGTATGTTTGTTGTTTATTTGATTATTGTTGTAATATTTATACTTAATTATGATTATATACGTAGCTGTGAATGCTCCCTTTAGGTCAACTAGAGAATGGACTTATGGATATGTGCAGAAGAAAGGACAAAATAATAATGAATGCAGGGTTAAGGCAACAATAACCCCGACCCCGTTAACAAGAACAATAATTATAATGTCATTGTGGTTACCAATGCATAAAGATATTCGGTTGTGGAATGTGTAAAATGTGTTGTGATTGCCCAACATAAGTAGATTAGTCCTAAATTATGCACATGCAGCATTACGTTTCTCGAGACGGCAACGAAATCAGAATCAAGAATCTCGTTTTTACAGCACACCAGCTAAGTACTGGTCCTACGCATAGTGCACTAATGTCTACCACAAATTGATAAAATACTTAGTCAGTACACCAGAAAACAAAAATTGAATAAATTAAAAGGTAGGTTTGTATAGTAATAATTATTGAGAATGAAATAAATTGTTTCAAATTTCTTATTTCCAGAGATGTTTTCGTATCTTGCAGTTTACCAAGAAATGATGCCAGCAGCAAAATTGATATATACCTATGGGGCAACCCCAAACGAAAAAATTCAGAAAACAAGAAAAATCCAAATTTCCACAATTATTGATTTGTCACCAGCTTAAACTATCTACCAAAATGGCACTGGAGGCATGCTAGATACTGGGGTAGCACAGAAACGAAAAACTCAGGTGCGTACGTGGCAATCGGGAGATCAAAAACAAGAAAAATCCAAATTTCCACAATTAATTTTTTGCAGCTTGATATATTTAACAAAATAGCACTAGAGGCTTGCTGAACACTGGGGTAACACAGAAACGAAAAACTCAGGTGCGCACGGGGCAATCGGGAGATCAAAAACAAGAAAAATCCAAATTTCCGCAATTGATTTTTCACCGGCTTGAACTATTTACCAAAATGGCACTGGAGGTATGCTAGACACTGGGCTAGCACAGAAACGAAAAACTCAGGTGCGTACGTGGCAATCGGGAGATCAAAAACAAGAAAAATCCAAATTGTCACAATTAATTTTTTGCAGCTTGATATATTTAACAAAATGGCACTAGAGGTTTGCTGGACACTAGGGTAGCACAGAAACAAAAAACTCAGGTGCGCATGGGGCAATCGGGAGATCAAAAACAAGAAAAATCCAAATTTCCGCAATTGATTTTTCACCGGCTTGAACTATTTACCAAAATGGCACTGGAGGTATGCTAGACACTGGGCTAGCACAGAAACGAAAAACTCAGGTGCGTACGTGGCAATCGGGAGATCAAAAACAAGAAAAATTCAAATTGTCACAATTAATTTTTTGCAGCTTGATATATTTAACAAAATGGCACTAGAGGTTTGCTGGACACTGGGGTAGCACAGAAACAAAAAACTCAGGTGCGCATGGGGCAATCGGGAGATCAAAAACAAGAAAAATCCAAATGTCCACAATTTATTTTTCACCAGCTTGAACTATTTACCAAAATGGCACTGGAGGCATGCTAGACACTGGAGTAGCACAGAAACGAAAAACTCAGGTGCGTACGTGGCAATCGGGAGATCAAAAACAAGAAAAATCCAAATTTCCGCAATTAATTTTTTGCAGCTTGAAATATTTAACAAAATGTCACTAGAGGCTTGCTGGACACTGGGGTAGCACAGAAAGGAAAAAACTCAGGTGCGCATGGGGCAATCGGGAGATCAAAAACAAGAAAAATCCAAATTTCCACAATTTATTTTTCACCAGCTTGAACTATTTACCAAAATGGCACTGGAGGCATGCTAGACACTGGGGTAGCACAGAAACGAAAAACTCAGGTGCGTACGTGGCAATCGGGAGATCAAAAACAAGAAAAATCCAAATTTCCGCAATTAATTTTTTGCAGCTTGAAATATTTAACAAAATGTCACTAGAGGCTTGCTGGACACTGGGGTAGCACAGAAAGGAAAAAACTCAGGTGCGCATGGGGCAATCGGGAGATCAAAAACAAGAAAAATCCAAATTTCCACAATTTATTTTTCACCAGCTTGAACTATTTACCAAAATGGCACTGGAGGCATGCTAGACACTGGGGTAGCACAGAAACGAAAAACTCAGGTGCGTACGTGGCAATCGGGAGATCAAAAACAAGAAAAATCCAAATTTCCGCAATTAATTTTTTGCAGCTTGAAATATTTAACAAAATGTCACTAGAGGCTTGCTGGACACTGGGGTAGCACAGAAAGGAAAAAACTCAGGTGTGTACGTGGCGTTCAAGGGAATCAAAATACAAAATACAAGAAAAATTCTAACATCCAATAGTTGTTATAACAAAGATTACCAAAGTATAAATAAAACAATTAATGGTGTTTCTAATGGATAATGATATATTGGAAATATTTTGTTGATGTAATAATTTACTTTAGGTAAGCAAATAATAATTTTTGTTTGTGAATAAAATTTGAAAAAGTCACAGGTCTAAGTATTTTATTACTATGTACTTCATGCGAAAAATCCGACCCCCCCTATTATTTTTCTATTTTTTGTCGATAAGATATAAAAGTTGCAATGTAACTACTATGTTAGACATATATTTTTTCTTATTACAACAGTAGTGTCGAATATACAGTGTCCGGCAGAAAGTACACACCATATCTTTTTTTTATTATTTTAATTTATCAGAAAATTTTATTCTTGATAAAAGTTTGTGCATTCCTGCAAACTCAAAACGCAGTTTTCAAAATTTGAATATCTCATTTCGTATATGGGGGAGGTTCGAAAATATGAAAAAGACTAGAAAGTGCCCTTAGCGTTGAATGAATGAATAATAAGAAACGCAGCCTTACGGGACGCAGCGTAGCCGGCCCCAAAAACCGTCCGAGACAACAAAATACATATCCTTCCAGTAAAATAAAAAATATATATAATTGTACCGTTAGCCCGTTGCACAGGGATCAGTGTTCTCGAAAACGTAAACAAGTTGTAAAAATTCGTGGTCGCTAGGCGGCTAGAACGAGTGGGGGCAACGAGGCACTTCAGGGTAAGCACACTCCGACCAGACACGCAATTTTATATGGACTCAACGCCCTTAGGTATTGTTAATTTTAGACAAAACATGTAGGTATTATGAAAAGTTTAAAATTAAAAGGTAAGGCCAGCAATGAAGTTTCAAGTTTCTATTCCATAAAACACCTTTTTGACGTTTTTATGATTTACCCCGTGTAGAAAATAAAACCACCACTTTATTTAATATGCCAGTTACTTTTCAGAGATGTATCATTTTTCTGGTGCAAACTTTCTTCGTGTTATTTCTTTACTCCATGGTATATCATTTTTTACGAGTATGCATTCGGGAATATAATTTACCTTAATGGGTTTGAAGTAGTCGATTCAATTCGAGCGATGACCTACTATAAAGGTTTTCGACTAAAAACTTGGCTTTATTGCTTTTTACATGTCATCTTTTGAACAATATCTAGAGCTGACACCTATTATATGTGTTGGAACCGATGCAGGTCTTCTGACTTACATTCTGTAAGTAAGGGCTCAATATGTTTAATTGCCCAATTTTCTATACCTATTAATCCCTGTTTATTGATAAACCATTATAACAATTTTTTTATATTCTAACCAGGTCAGTGCTGGACGTCTATAGGATTCGATGACTTTTCTGTCTCAATTTCTAATAAATCAATTATTAACTCCACTGTTTATGTCTTGCTTTGAAAAGAACTGGTAATGCTTTTTGAATATCATTAGATTTAGATTCAGGCCAAAATATCAGTTCCTTCATACAACTAGCAATCGGCGGAATATACTTTACAGAAAACTGTATGACAAAAATCATCAACTATTATAAAATATTACTTTGAACCTGGTCGGTTCTTATCATTTTTTGCTTCATAATGTATCAGCACTTGTATCCTTTTGTACCACACTCCTATACTTTTGTCAGACCTAAATAAAATCGACTCTTGTTTACAATAAACAAATTGCTAGGTTTTGTAGACTAACTGGTCGTCAATAGAGTTCTCAGGAGAATAGAATGATTGTGATGCTGCTACCTACCTGAATCTCAGTAGAATAAGTAGGTATTATTATTGACAAACAAAAATAAAATTTTATTGAAATTTCGCTTGTACTTGAACAAACAGGTACAAAAAAGTCTTTTTCCTAATCATTTCCGTCATCTAATGGAATGAATGGCGAAAATACAGTGAAAATAGATCAAATGTAGGTAAAATATTAGCAGGATCTGATTTGTCCCACAAAATATATAGGTTAATTTGTCCTTGCAGATTTATAGATTTATAGGTTAAGTTCTCTTGACATTGAGGCGCGGCGTTGCCAAACGTGGCACCTGGCAGTAAATTTAGGTAAAAATAAAATCCAACAGGTAGTTACGTATATTGAACTTTAAAAATTAATTGCGGCAAAACGGGGGCGAAAAAAAAATTTAAAAAAATACAGCAAGTATATCTCACCCAATACTATCCGATGAGAAAATAAAAAAAAGGGGTGTATTAGTCCATTGTATTTTTAATTTTTTTCTATACATCCATTATCATAGCATAGACAAAGCTACACATACACTGTCAGAACCATTGTTGAAATTTCTGCGAGGCACACCAAATATTCTGCATAAAATTCTATATAAAGACTAAAGTACGATTCACGAATTATGGCGTACACGTCATCAATTTACGTCACTGAATCAAGCAAATCGAGGCTGCATCCTCCAGTGCCGTAGATTTAAATGGGGAAAATTTATACTTGTAAACGCAACCAGATATACCAGTTCTTTCACCCCGGTGAATTCACCCAAATTTTAATGGGGCCATTTCATAAAAAAAATTTTTTGTTTTCTTTGCGTTTACTTTATGTATTATGTCTTCAAAGTCCCAAAAAGTCCACCCGTTTGTTTTTATTATCTTTAACTAGGCCAAAAATTAGAATTGAAATTTGAAAATCGGGGTCCTGCTGACGTCAGCTGGACCCTTTACCAATCAGTTTGATAAGTTAAATATAAAATAGGCTAAAAAATTTAATAGATTTACTTGTCTTTTAACACTTATTATTAATAAAAGGTATACAACTGGGGTGTATTAATTATATGGCACACCATTATAACCAGATTGTAGTTTAAATATAGTTTTATGATGTAATTTAAATAGGACATTTTAAAGTAATAAACCCTCACAGGTAGACGACAAAATAGCCGGCAACATCCCACCACTGTCATTTCGATTGTTTACGTCTTACGTCGTCGGAGTTAACCTCATCGATACTTGGTGATTTGTTCCTTGTGTTGAGAGTTTTTTCATTTTTCATTATGAAAACTAAACAATGCTTTAACAAAGCCGTCTTCCATGCTGAACACTATTATATTAAGCAGTAACTCACAACAACACGTAAACGATGGCTAGCCAAACGAATAACGAATAACCAACAAAAACAAACGAACGCAATAAATAGATCACAGCTGTGATTTGACAGAAAGATGCACGGGCTGTTTAAATTTGAACCTGACCGTTTTGCGGCGTTGCCGGACCTACAAAAAGTACCTATACTCACTCCGTGGACATTTTTATTTTTTTTTTTCGGCCAAACGGGCCTTGAAAAAATCCATAAGTATATTTTAGTCAAAGCTATCATCTGAGCTTATCAGAAAAAAACGTGAAATGTGCCCATTGTAACATAATGCGTTTTACCCGGTGAATTCACCCAAATTTTAATTGTAAAATAATGCGTTTGCCATCACAGACCTATTTAGAGAAGCTGTAATATTAGGTCCGTGGTTTTATTTTTATATATTAGATACATTGTACCATGCCTTGAAATTGTAAAATGATAGTCTGACTATCCAGTTACAGCAATGTAGGTACGTATGGGTTGGGTATGTTGCTAACTATGTATGTATGTACGTAGCTAACTAAAAGGATGTTATAAAGAAAAAATATAAGTAGATACTAAATAAAAGAACAAAATTTTGACCACATCTTTTAAGAATTTATCAAACACAAAGAATATAGATATATTGACTATTTAATACAAACGATAGCTTGAGCATCTCCAGGGTAAATAAATAAATTTCGAAATAAATATATGAACGCAGTTAAAGTACATATGTATATTAATATCAGATACATCAAACCAAAAATAAATTAAAAAAATTTGTTAAATAAACTAAAAAAACACGTTTTAATAGCAAAACGAACTAAAAAGTAAAAAATAATATTAACAAACCAAATTTGATTGCAAAAAAGCATGGGTGCCTTTTACTATACTTTTATCAATAGCTGCTAATGATATATTTATAACAATTGATGTCATGCACCCCACGCTTCTTTTTTACAATAAAATTCGGTTTGCTATTATGATTTTTTAATTATTAGATGGGTTTGCTATTAAAGCGTGTTTTTTAGTTTATTTTTAAACTACGTATATTTTTTTAACAATAAGACTAAAAAAGCAGCAGGCGTATTTTTATACGCCTGAAATTATCATTCTTCTCACTCTGTAGTGGATTGGGTGAATTCCTGTAAAAATTTACGTTGTGGAAAAAGAAGTGACTAGCGGAACCTCGCGACTCGATATGTTCCCTGTTGTACCATTCGTCTATGACAGTTTCAGTATGCTCCAAAACAGAGGCCCACCTTTCTAGAGTACACGTTTCCAAAGCTCTGTTCCATAGAGCAAGAACTTTATCATCCCCGTAACCCTGTTCACCTAAGTGAGCATCATAAAATCGCTTTGCCTGCGCCCATATTAATTCTATGGCATTAAATTGGCAGTGGTACGGAGGCAGTCAACCACACAATCTAACAGGTTTGCATGAATTTTTGCCAATGCTAATAGTTCTGCCTTGAATAGGTGAGGCTCCACAGATATGTCGTTATCTTGCAACTATTGTAAGATCTTTGCTTTCTTCCACGATGGGTTTGGCTGCCTTTCTAATAAAGTGCTGTGGTAAGGTGCATTGTCCAAGACTATGAGTGACGGCTCTTCCAAATTTGGAACAAGTTTTTGCTTAACCCATTTTAGAAAAATGTCGCCATTCATGTCTCCGTGGTAGTCAGCTAGTTTTGACCGAGTGGAATAAACAAGGGAAGCGTTGTCCACAAATCCTTTATTAAGACCAGCTTGCAAAATTATAAAGCGCTTTCCTTGGTATCCCTCAGGTCTTCGAACGCTCTTTATGGATTCATCCTGCCAAGATCGTTTTTGGTTTCCTCTTGCAAATATCCAAGTTTCGTCAAGGAAAACAACTTGCCGCTTGAACTCAGAGTTTTGATTATTTTTATATTTCCGCAGAATAATAATAATTCTCATCCTCACAATACTCCAAACTAGGAGTACCCCAGAAGCAACCACATGCTTGTGCGGGGGAGGGGGGCAATTACTATTATTTTGTCTTCGTTGCCATCTGCTCTTCTCAAGACAATCTGACCCTTTTCCATTAACGCCCTGTGGTTGTCGTCCTTTTTATATTTAAAACCAATCTGTGGTAATAAACGACCCAAGGATGACTTACTAATATCAAGCGGTACTTTAATAGCCAATTCCTCCCTCAAAGTCTTCAGAGTTAGGTGCTTTTCTGTAAATAATAAATGAATTTAAAAAATATATATGTTTAATTCTAACCTACTCCAGCTACCCTTAACCCTAAAACAAATACATTGTAGGTAAGCAAATTTTGATATTTGCAAGAATGAAAAAAAGGTAATCTGTTAATTTAAAAGTTGGTGTCTAAAACAAAACTCCTAAATATCTTTTGCATTTTAGAATATTTTTTCTGCTCTTTTCCTTGCATTAACACATTCTACCCTTATTTATATAAACAAGGATTCTACTTGTAAAACGCAACCAGATATACCACCCCGGTGAATTCACCCAAATTTAAATTGTAAAATAATGCGTTTTACCATCACCTTTTTAGAGAAGTTATAATAGGTATTAGGTATGTGTGTGGTTTTACTTTTATATATTATGATTATAAATTTTACCGCGCCTTGACATTGTAAAGTGATATAGTCTGACTATCTAGTTATAGCAATGTAGAAACGTGAAAGAAAATTTAACATTTAACTACACACACACCGAATTCAACTAGAATGCAAACTTACTTTCTTAATACATAATATAAATAACATTTCTGACTTCCACTTTCGTTTCCTCTGGCAAGTCCGTGGTTTTGTTTTTTGTCGAGGTCCATATTTCGCGGCAGAAGTAGTTGGATTTTCCTGGGGACCATCTTGACCCTCTGCTAAATGCGTGAAACAGTGCGTAAACTAATGCCCAAAGCTTGAGAAACACGCTGAAAAATATTTGATTCCGTAATCACTCTCTACTGCCATAATGTTTGCAATTTACCTCTTGGACTGCGTGAACTGGTAAAAGTGGTCCTTCGTTGTGTTTTTCATCTTTGAAATAATTTAATAACTTCGCTACAATTTCTCTGGCTTAGTCTGTGGCCAGGCATCTTAAGATTATTAGGAAATGTTTATTCACAAACCCGTAACGCAGTAACAGATATTACCAAAGCCGAACTATTATTACAAAACTTATAGCAAAATAATCCAAAACAAGAACAAGTAAAAACTAAGAGCCAAACTTGAAAACAAAGAAAATTCTTAAAAATACGCACAAAAAAAGACAAATTTATGCTGTGAGACGGCGGTTATGAATTCTACGCTATACGATCTATTGGCGTCTTTGTCTGACACATGCACGGACGGATTGAAGTCAGCCGAACGTATGTCGACTAATCAAAGACAAAAGAGTGTATGCAGTAAATCAGTTATGGGCGTATAAGAATAGATCTTGTGTCTCTGATTGACACAAAAATTGATGACGTGTACGCCATAATTCGTGAATCGTACTTTAATAAATAAATTGAATTACTTATACATCAACTTAGTATCAAGTCCGAAGAATCGTAATACATTAAAATTTGTCTGTTTTATTGGTTTTCGTTCAAAAATTAAAGTTTGAAAGTTGGTGTCCCGGGATTTTTTGCGGAAGGTTTCAACAACGCTTCTGCCTATCTATCTATGTCTCCTTTAATCTATGTGCATAGAGAATTTTGAAAATAACATATAACGACAATAACGCGCATTTTTGCGTTTATTGCATTGTTACTTTTACCACTCAATTCATAACCTATAAATGTTATGGATGACGTCAGTAAAGTTAGATTCACTTTATATATAGCTTTATTTTTGAGTTACTTACCAGGCATAAAAAATCACACATTAAGTGAGATATGCAAAGACGAATAGCTCCTAGTAATTAGCATCAGTGTATTATCCAATAACAGACTCTGAATCTCACAATAGACTCCATTTCGCGGAACAATGCATCAGCAGATACGAGCGGGACAAAATGCGCATTTGAAATTTCATATTAAGAACAGATGCTCCATTCTGGTTCGGTTATATGGGAGGATTTCGAGGCGCCTCTTTCCCCCAACGGGGGAAGAAACTCCTCAAATTACAGTTTGAACATGCTGCGAACGACACACGTTCCTGAAAGTGCGTTAACAGTAGAACGTTTTCTTTTGGGAAAGGGGATGGCATCTGATGTTTAGGAACTTTCTGGTAGAGTCTTATCTTGCATCGTAATAGTTCTCCTAATTATAACAGGAAATTAAGACAAATTTCCTGGGATTCTACCATTTATATATTGTGGGTTCGACGAAATTTTGTATTTTGCATGTACTTTTTTTTATCTTATTATAAGGAAAACTACGTACGTTTCGGCTTTATTTCGGCCATCATCAGGTTATATAAATACATTAACAAATCTCATTTTTGTTTAACAATCAAATGTCAACAAAGATGAAGGAGGAACTATACATAATAATTACAATAAGCGTAGTGGCAAGAATGTGGTATTACATGGCTTGACTTCATATTGTTTATGTGTTAATTTTAATTTTTAAATGATAGTAGCATGTTATAAGAATAAAAAATGTTGAGAACAAAACCTACCAGGAACTATCATAGAAATCATAACAGGAAATATTTTTTTATAAACATGAATATACATAACCTTAAATAACTCATACTGTTTCATTTCCGGATGAACCGTAGAAGATTCTAGGAAATATTATGCATCTGTTGAGACAAATTACATGTACGAAGATTCCTATAACTACCATATATCGCATCTTCTACCATGTACTGCTTTGTTCTCTAAATAGAATCATTTGAATTGAAATATGATTGACTAAATTACTTGATTGTTTCGCATAGATTACTGGAATGAGACAGTAAACAAGTACCGACCTCGGAGGGCCACCAACATGAGGAGTGCCCAGCTATAGCCGTGCTGAAACCCCGGCAGGCTTACAAGCGCCTACACACAATACTCCATTAATAAGCCTGTTTTACAAATAACAATTTTCGCCCAACAAATCCTCGAATAAATATTACAATCTATTTTTCCGAGAACTTCATTTGAAATAAATGATTGCTTTTTTGATAGGGTAACTTTGTGTAACATTTGAGATCCATGGCCTACTTTCAGAGATATTTTTGAAAAACCCGAAAACTGCTGAAACTTCTTCGGTTTGTAACTTTTTTGTTCCACGAGTTAACGAAAAATTTTTCCCAATGACATTTGTGGGGAAAGCTTTAAGCCTATTTTATCAGTATTTAAAACAATGCCACGGGTTAATAGGTGCTCATCCCTTAGTACCCACCGAAAAAATGTGCCCACTTTATTGTAGCGAGCCGTGGCCTCGAATCCTGTACCTTCATGTTTTAGGTATTTTTTTCCCAACATACTACATTTTTTGAGTGCACACAACAAACAATGGTATTTTTCCAAATTCTAATAAACTTGGTATAAAGCAATAAGTTTTGCCCACAAATTTTTCATTAATAAATTTTTTCGGTAACTCTTGAAACAAAAAATTTACATGCCAAAGAAGTTTCGGCAATTTTCGGGATTTTGAAAAGTATCTCGGAAAGTAGGTCATGGATCTGAAGAAATTTTTTCTTTCAAATAAAGTTCTCAAAAAAATGCATATTTTCTCGAGTGGCCCTTTTTAAATAGCTTTTCGAGAACACCGTGTATATCAATTCTGAAGCTAGATTCGGAGTCTCCAGAAAAAAATAGCATCATCCTGGTTTTAAGCTGGTCTTTTTATTTCAAAAACTAAGGATATATTCGGACATTATTTGAGACACCCCATATAATACCCTGAAAGGTTTCTTTTTTTTTAATGCAAAAACACAATTCTATTATACTTAGAAAAAATAGTAAGTTTAGAGTTTTATTCAGCCAAAGGTAAATTAAAACTGAAATATTTGAACTTTGATCATTCATTAAAATTTGCTGTTTCGCAGCTCATACCTACTATAAGCCATAGTTAATTATATGAACGATACATACGAGTATTCTTACTTTTCTGTGTAATTTCATCAGTGGTATTTTGTAATACATTCCATCTTTAGTGTTAATTTTTTTGTAAATAAATAAAACACGAATTAAGTCTAAAAATATTATTATTTTTTCAATAATTCCAGAGCACTTGACCCATATAAAATTACATAAAATTTCAGCGTTGTGAGATGGCTCTTTTATGTGTGGACCTTCATAATAAAGGTCCTGATTTTTTATGAATGGTGGACTGCTTTCTACAGAAAAGAACCAACCCACAAAAATAGATATAAAATCTAATTATTATGTATTTCTACGAATTATTTCTTCAGCATAAAAAGTCAAACATTGACTATAAGTAGGTATACGGGTTTCCCAACGAAAACTTGACCCGCCCAAAAATTAGAAAACCAAAAAATATTTGAAAAGTCGCCGAGACCCGTCGATTTTTGTTTTTTAGAGGAGCTTTATTGACAGTCAAGCCAACCCGATATGTTCATCCCCCGAATCCCTAGCAACCCCAACTTTAAAATTTCAAATGGAACTACCCCCCCTTGGGCGCATCATTTTAAAGCCCTTTTTATTGCAAATACACTAATGTATCGTTTTTGGAAATCTGTTGAGATTTGACAGAATTATTGGCTAAAACCGGAAAGTTGACAATCCACTGTACGCGTGGTGTACACAAATGCCTGCCACTAATAAGTTTTTTTTTTATCTAATACACACGTCCAAATTACCTAGTTTTTATTGACGTGTCGATCAGTTTTCAAAAAAGTCACAAATGAAAAAGCTGAAGCAAAACAAAAAAGTTAATACGAATTCAAACCTTATATCTTTTTAAAATATGTAGCAAAAAGTCACTATCACAAAAAAGTTCCTGTTTTTTGCTTATAACCACGAAATCGTTAGTTTTAGCCTGCTGCGGAAAGGTTAGAAATTGTTGCAGTTCGTGCTGCGTAGCTTTAGCGCAATCATGATTTCGATAACAAATTGCAACAATTTCTACCCTTTCCGCGATAGAATAAACCATTTCCAAAATACGTTTCCACTTTCAATAGCAGGTTGAAACTAACGATTTCGTGGTTACAAGCAATTCCTACTGTTACTAAATCGTATTTGTTGGCAAAATCCACAGTTAAATTATGAAAAAGTAAAAATTGTAATGAAGGTCACGATTAAACAGTAAATTTTGCCATCAAATAAAGGACTAGTAATAAAAGCGAAGATTATAACGCAAATTTGTTAAAATTAATGTATTAAATTTGTATAATATAATGTAGAACACATTCGAATAATATTTTTTAATGTAGGTAATCTCTGCTCTAGTTTCTGCCCATTTCCAATCATTTTATCAGCTATTGAAGATTGCATGGTCTGCATAAATGGATGCAACCCAAAATACATAATTTATTGGCGGTTGTGGTTGTGCACTAGGATTTGGAGTTAATTTTTAGTCTAAAACACGAGATAAAATACATCTTATTATATAAACCATAAGAACAAGAAAATGACGATAATAAAAATCAGAGGTAAAAATTTCCAATTTTAAAATTTCTAACCTCAAAGCAATTTCTATTTTTTTTAGTTTTAAAACCTTTTTTTAAAGTCAACTTTAAACACCATTGTAATTATGCATTATCGTTTTTAAGGTTTTTTTAGTGTAGAGAAATTCTGTAAAAGATACTGTTGTTTGACATGTTACTGTATTTCACAAAAGGTGATGGCACTAGTATAATTTAGTTTATTTAAGCTATCGAGCCTAGCCTGTTATGCTATGGTGTAACAAGTGTAAAAAATTATAAAACGAAAAAAATAATTACCTAATTGAATGTTCTGTGAATATTGCGTTTCATTTTAGATTTTATTTTTTTCGTTTTTTCGTTTTAGGTAATAGAAATTATAAATGGCGACCGTACAGACTCTCCTATTCAGAATTCCCCTCAGTTATCTAGTCAACTAGAAGATAATAATACTGATGGTGTTATAAATGTAAGTTTTTTTGCAAGAAATAAAGTAATTTAATACTATCAATTAAATATTTAATTTAGTAAAGTAATTCAAACTTACTAAACTTAAACAAATTTTAGATAATCGTGCCATCAAAACAATACTGCATGGATGACTGCTGGAATCGCAATTGCAGTAATTCAGGATTATTGGAAGATTTTGAACAATCTTTTGGGCCAGAAGACACACCCAATAGCAACATACATATTACTGCAGATAATTTTGAAATAGGGCAAAATGTAAGAAATGATCCAGCTGATGGCTGGGAGTCAGATTTTGCGAGTGAAAAAAAAAACAAGGGAACTATACAGGTTGAAGGAAAGAAGGTGACTAGGAAGAGAAAATAAAACTTGGGAGAGTGGAAAAGAAACATTAGAAAGAGACGGAGAAGAATACTAATATAAATTCAAAAGAGAACATAACACCTTCTAGAAAAATAAAGGAACCTTGTCTCGAAAAGTGCAGACTTCGTTGCTCCTCATGCATGTCAGAAATAAATCCTACCCACAGGAATGCTAAAGTAGGAAGTAACAGTTCCAAAAATTTTAATTCCCGTTTGTAAGACGTTTTTTAAAAATACCTTGGCAATTAACAAAAGAGTAATATTTACAGTTTCAAAGAAACGGGACGAAAAGAACATGGTTATGTTTGATAAACGAGGGAAACACGAAAGCGACAAGAAAATATCTGATGATCTTAAAGCAGAATATTCGACAACATATCAATTCGTTCCCTGTGGTTGATTCACATTATTGTCGGGCACGTACAAATAAGACCTAAATAGAAGGCAGCTTAAACATACGTAATATACAGGGTGTTCCTTAATGACATGCTAATACTTCAGGGGGTTATTCTTGGGCCCATTTTAAGAAAAAAACTTTATATGAACGTATGTCGTAAACGTCCTAACTTTTGAGATACAGGGCGTTGAAGTTCATTTTTTAAAATTGAATTTTGGCTACATCTCCCGAAATAATCAACCTGCTGAACTGAAATTTGGCACTGCTATGTTTTTGGCGATGGAGAATAAGCTGAAAATGCCAATTTCACCGTATCTCACAGAGGGCGCCACTTGCGCTGTTTTTTGATCACGCTTTTACGCGTAACTTTTTTGAGGTTATCTTTTTGGTCCTGCAGGTCCATCATTTTAGTGCACCTTTTCATTCTGCAAGAAAAAGGTACTCTTGTTTCATAACGATTAAATCAACCGTTTGCTTTGAAATTGCCAAAACGTTCTCCAAAACACCTGTTGACTTCAATATTCGAAACATAAAATTTTCACCTACTACTTTCAAATGTTACAGATCAACTGTACATTCAAAATGATGAAAAAAATGCCAAATGGGCGTTGGTGAAAAAACACCATTGGTTTTCTTGAAATAGAGTGTCCAAATTTTGTCAAATTCAATCCTTTCCATTTTGAAAGCGAATAATTTTTGGTACATTATTCATAGGGATTTTTTTCTCAGTTTAAATGGTACAGTTGATCTGTAACACTTGAAGGTGGTAGGTGAAAATTTTATGTTTCGAATATTGAAGTCAACAGTTGTTTTGGAGAACGTTTTGGCAATTTCAAAGCAAATGGTTGATTTAATCGTTATGAAACAAGAGTACCTTTTTCTTGCAGAATGAAAAGATGCACTAAAATGATGGACCTGCAGGACCAAAAAGATAACATCAAAAAAGTTACGCGTAAAAGCGTGATCAAAAAACAGCGCAAGTGGCGCCCTCTGTGAGATACGGTGAAATTGGCATTTTCAGCTTATTCTCCATCCCCAAAAACATAGCAGTGCCAAATGTCAGTTCAGCAGCTTGATTATTTCGGGAGATGTAGTCAAAATTCAATTTAAAAAAATGAACTTTAACGCCCTGTATCTCAAAAGTTAGGACGTTTACGACATACGTTCATATGAAGTTTTTTTCTTAAAATGGGCCCAAGAATAACCCCCTTAAGTATTAGCATGTCATTAAGGAACACCCTGTATATTGATTATACATACAAGAATGCCAAAAAAATAACAAACAATTCACAAAATTTGAAATATATGCCGAAATTCTCAATACAGAAACAAATATTGGTTTTCATATTCCCAAAAAATATCAATGTTCCTTGTGTCAAAATTACAAAAACTCAAATGGTAAAAATAAAGAGAAATGAAGGCAGGCATACGAAATTTATTTACTCAATCTGTCCTACCTACTCCATCTGGTGATGTTAACTCTGTATATTATAAAAGTAAGTTAAGCACTTATAACTTTACCGTGTTCGATTAAAAAAAGGTTTTTGCTATTTGTGGCATGAAACCATTGCCAATAGAGGTGCAAATGAGATTGGCAGCTGTATATTAAAATTTATGGCTATGGTGGAAAATAGACAATAGATATTTTATTCTGACACTTGTATTGGACTGAATAAAAACAAATTTTTATTCTGTATATGTATTGTCTCCAAAAGTTTAGTATTGTAAGTATTACTCACAAATACCTAATAGTAGGGTATACACAAAACGAAGGAGAGAGTATTCACGCAACAATTGAAAGAAATTGAAAGAAAAAAGAAGGATGTTTTTACGAGTGCGGACCCATTTATGTGCCAGCTCAATGATATATGGTTGTAAGAAATGCGAAAAAAATGGCAAACCCTACAAAGTTGATGAAATATCAACAAACGATATTTTAGACTGGAAAAGCGTAACCAAACATTTTGGAAACAATTTCAGTATTAACGAAGAGGAAGGAAAGGTTAGCTGGAGAAATGTAAAAGTTGTGAAGGTAGTAAAATATATGCCGTTTACAATTTTATATAAAACCTCGTACCAGCAGGAAAATTTTCAGAAGATTTTGACAAAAAGAAATATGAAATCTAGATCCAGCAAGTCTGTCAGTGAAATAATAGTGTCACCCGCATATTCAAAACCTCCCAAAATATCTGCAAAGAAAAAAACCCTTGTTGGAAATGTGCAAAGAAAATGCAATTAAAGAAGTTTATTGGCCATTTTACAAAAAAAAAATAGAAACTTCAAATGGATCATCAGAAGATGCAACCCACAGTGCAAATTCATTTGATGAGGATTTCTGAATCTCATGCTGCAATATTACTTTTATTTTGTACGTTTATAACTAATGACATTTTGAGATCAATAAATTTGTTTGATAAATATTTGGTATTTGTTACTAAATATTCCAACAACTTTCTCACTTCCAAAATTTATTATGTTTTTGCAACAGTGTAACAACTGCAATCACAGTACGTTTTCTCTGTAATGGGAAAATTTTATTCCTTGCATCTGAGTATGACTAGTCTGAGATATATCCAGGAACATTAGATATCAGTTACCAAAAGTTTTATTTGATTTCATGCAATATTATAATATTTAGGCCAAGATAAGTGCAGTTCATTTCAGTTTTTGTTGATTTATCGTAAACACTAAATTTTGAGTTGTTACACTGTTGCATTGTGGTATCGATTTACTCGTATTCTATAAGACATAATATTTTTTGCCCTTTTCTCTTGTGTTTTCTGTTATAATAATAATTCTGCAGAACATTTTGTAATACTGGAGTCATTTGAAATAATTCCCATAACTTTTACACTTCTTGCTAGCATGCGCGCTAAACTCGCTAAACCATATTAGTTTCGCCATACCAGGTAGGTATTTGTTTATTTCTAATAATCGGGCAACTGCAACTAATGCTTGAAAACTAATGTGCAATATTTTACATTTTTCTTTTGAATTATTTGAAAGTTGAAATTACGGGTGTCATTCTTTTAGTGTCATATTTTCATGCTGCTATTTTGGTCAACTCAAAACTTAAACTATTCATTAATATGGTATTCATATTTAGGCCTAATAAGTTTTCTTATAGAGGGAAACCAGACATACACTGTTTCAGTTTCCTATTAAAAAAAAACACCCCGCCCATGAGTTCCCGTCATTTTTCTTTAATTTGACATAAATCATAACCTAAATACAAAAAACCTCTAATCTGATACAGCTTCTACGGATATTTAAAATTTTTGCGGGGGCAAAAGATAGAAAATAATCTAGCTATCTCTATAATGCCCAAAATCGGCGAATAATGACACTAATGACTTTATTGTCTTAACTCTCTCTATCCAGGAACCCTAGTAAATTTTAGTAAATATAATAATTTGGGGTATGGTCCCAAATTAACCAAAATTCTTGTTTGGCGTTCCAGAAGTAACCAAACAGCTTCGTTACTGAACCCGAATAGTGTTTCATATACTGAGAACATAAAAATGCACCCGTAAACAGCTCAGTGGTTAAAAATTACAGGAGGTTTTCTGATTTGTTCTGTTCGGACTATACCCTGTAATTTCGTCTACTGAAGCAAATTTCTGGAGTGTATAGGCAAATTTGCGGAGATTTGTCAATTCCTGATCAGTTTCGAATCGCACATGCGCATAGTCGTAATGGCTTAGGATTACTTATTTCATACCAGTTATAAACTTATAATAACAGATTATATCCGCGAACAAGGCTATTGTTTTTGTAAAAAAGCTAATATACTCAATATCATATCAAAATCGGGGATTTTCCCCTATGTTGATAATCCTGCACTCGCCACTCAAAAGATTCAGTTTTTGACAGAGCACATGACAGAGCTGCGTTCAGGAAAAGAAACATAATGTAATAATTACTTTGTAATAAGTAAAGTAAACTGTAATAAAAATGACCTTTCGTAATGCAACAGAAATATTAGAGAGCTGCTTTATTTTTTGAACGCATCTTGGAACTTACCGCAACGTTCCTCTAATCGTCACAACATAAAATTTTTAATTACCGCTAAATGTTCTGCAAAATAACTTCTTTGGCTTCACCAGAAATAACGAACACTTCTCTATATTTTGAAAAAGTTTTCAACTAATAAACATCGACGTGAAAATCTTAATAATTGGTTGTTATTCTAATGTGAAAATGATATTAGGTCTGTTTTAGCAGAGTTTCAAATCGGTTTGAAATTGTCAGGAGCATGCGCAGTTTCATTTTGACGTTTCAAAAACGAAACGGCATGCTTCCCGACAGTCTCACACTGATTTTAAACGATTTTAAGTTCTGCTAAATCAGACCTTAATGTTAATTCCACAAAATAACCTGCTAAGTGATAACCGACAAGGTTTTAGTTTTGGGGTTAGGTCAGAGAGATTAAGCCAACGTCCCCACCATCCACCAGATAACACTGACTTTTGGCCAATGCTCAAACCGTCTCACAATAACAAATCAGAATTTATAACGCGATTTGTAGTTACTATACTATCAGATCATTTCATGTTCATTTCACTTCAAATTTACTTTTGTAAAAAGTTAAAAGGTGGACAACTTCTTTAAGGAATGTGTACTTTGTAACATTTCCTGAACACAGCTAAGCTGTGTCATGACAATAACCTCTGTTAAACCTAATTCGTATATTTTGTGGGTGTATTATTTATTGTTTATTAACTGGATATTATTATATTATTCTGTGCTAGAAACGGAAGAATATTCTGTGGCTGACACAAAAAAACAGCGATGCAAACACGACAAAGCCAGTGGACGATCGATAACACAAGAAAATAATAACAAAGCCAAGACGAATTCGCAACGAATTCACATTACTGTGCAGCCTTAGAATCAGAAAGAATTTGGACCAGTAGATTCTTCGACTTACTTGGGCATTATTGTGGCCCCTACCAGGCTGCGAGAGTTCAGTGCAAGCATCTAGTGAAAACAAAAACTTTAAAACCTAACATCAACTTGACACCGACTAATAATTAGGTAGGTTCCGCTGTTTCGGTCAGGCTGCCTTGAAACATTCGCAAAACACCCGGATGGAAAGAGCCAATTTGAAGAATATTGACCTTGACGAAAACTAAAGTCCCAGCGAAAAAATATTAACCAAATTATTGTGACGGCAGCCTCATCTCTCGACTTTCTTGTTCCTATGGCATCTATAAAATGACTATTATCACGGAGAAGACCAGAATACAGAGGGTTCATCTTGTCAAATATGTCAAATGGTGCCCAACTTTAAACGGTACCTATCTAATTAATCCATTGTAGGTCACTGTGGATCTTCTATCTCAGTTTTAAATTAATCTATAATAAATGAAGAACGCAGTCTACTTCATAGTTTATCTGAACGATTTTATTGGGTGTGTTAAGAATTACGTAGAAGTTGGGCTCCATTTGACATATTTGACAAGATGACTCTCTGTATTCCTGTCTTATTCTGGTCTTCTCTGTGTTATTATGGGCGCTGCAGACATGATACAGGTACCCTTATTCAGTGTTCCTTCTATGCCGAAAGAAAGCGGTTTCAAAAGACAGAAAAATTCTACAAGTAACTAAACAAAATAATGCCCAGTAACGGAGGGCGGTTCCCGCAGCATTGGTGATTTACTGGCTGTATTTTTCCACCATGTTACATACTTTATCAAACTATGGATCGCTGAACGGTGATTTTTTTGTCACCGAGTAATAACGTTTAATCTGAAAACAAACTTAAACAAATAAAAAAATATTGGCAAAAATTACATAAGGGTTTACCAGACACCATGTGTCTGGTAATGCTAGAAATGTAACTGGTACTACCAGTCACGGGTGTCTGGTAACCTAAAAAGTTACATAGCACTGGAAACCACTACCACAGTGGACATGTTAATACATAATATATCGAATTAAAATTTGGTGTAATATGTAATCTTGAATTGCTATGGACAAAATTGCTCTACGCAGGGTGAAAATGAGATGAAAATAATTAACAGTGTTTAATTTGTAGCCAAGGACATTAGTACCTACATAATCGTTACTAGAGAGCAGTTTTTACATTTTTAAAGAGTGGGGGTGGTTGTGAGGTGTAGGAGTGAATTTGAAAATAGTGATATGTCGTATTCTCTATTTTAGAGGGCAAGCAATTCAGTCTTGGCCTTCTTTTTAAAATTCCAAAAAGTGAAAATGTGTTGATATATTCTAGGATTTATGTGCAGTGTTGAAGTTTACTCTGAAATAATGGATTTAAAAAGTGATGTAGCGGTTTTTTGAAATTCATCTGGTTGGAAGCAACACATAACATTATTATGCTAATTAGGAAGACTGTATGAAATCTCTATTTCTATTTTGATAATTTTTTCATTGGATAAGTAGGCATAGCCTATGACTGAAGCGTAGATGAATACCATATATTCAATTCCACCTAACTTATATCTTCGACCTAGTCATATAAGCGAGAGGTATAGTAGATGAGCCTGCTCTCGTACGTGTACTTACAATGTCATAAGGACTCCTGCCTGAAATAGAGTTTATGCAGTCGGCTATAATACTTATGAAAATAATTAAGTAAAAATAAAAAAGTAAAAATTTAAGGTAACATAATCTACGTTGGCAGAAGCAAATCACAAAAGAGGGGTCTAGCTTTAGCCTGTGCTTCACCTCAACATGTTCGAACCTCCTTTCAGGGCATGTGAACCCACCTTTTCGCAGATAACTAGGACTCGTATGGATCTGCTTTAAACGGCAAAGGAGAATATAGGTAATGCTTTTGCTGCTCGCTTTTATTTAAACGGGGGCTTCACGAAAGGCACCCCTAGGTATTAGGGATAAAAATAGCAAAGAATCTACAAGAACACCTGGAAATTTAAATGTAGAGACACAAAATATCTAAAGTATATCTAGGGTAAACAAACCTTTCGTATGACAAAGTGCAGGGCAGGGACTGTATCGTCAAGGGAAAAAGCCTACTTAAGTTTCTCATGGCTTGGTTTTAAAGCTTTTCTGTCCTAGCTTTCCCGAATAAAAGAAGGGAGCATGTTATACAATCAAGTTAGGTTAGGTACAGTAAAAGCTATAACCCATAGCCATCGCGCAATTACCTAACTGTTCGCCGCGTGAATACTAGAAAATTAAGTAAAAGCCCAAACTGCCAGAAAATTTAATTAAAATTAATTCTCCGAAAAGCAAACAAAACTAACCCATTTTCTTTTGCGGATACGTCGATCGATTTCTAGAGACTTTACTTTTACTTGATCGGCGCGGCGCGTTAAATTCGAGTCACAGATTACCAGCCAGATGCGAACGTAAGCGGCAAACAGCAATACAAGGTTGATTTAGCAGACGTAGATTGCCCGCACGAACGCGTTTATAAATTCGGACTGTTTTATGGAAAAGATTGGGCGCACCAATAGATTTTATGATTTAATGTACCTATTTAATTATGGATTAATACAAAACAGTCGAAGCTTAAAATATTATAGTATTATTTTTTAAGTGGTTTACAACAACAAAAGAGAATATTGGCTACACAATTATTGCATACTTTTTCACTGAATTATTATGAATGTCTGAAACGATTAAAACAATACATCAGGAATTCAAAACGAAAACGAAGTATTCAAGAAAAGTTATAGGTATCAGCTGATCTTCCAAGTGGCTTAATATATTTATTGTTCGATTATTTTTTTCAGTTTTCGTTGAACTCTTTAGATTGCGATTTGCATATTTTAAGGTATAAAATATCCTTTATCTAACAACTAAATTTATATCGTACTTTAGGAAAGTGTGCACATGTATGAATGAAAATATTTTGCTCATTTCGTTAAAAAAAATCGAAATTCCTTTGCTACCCGAAACATCATCAAAAAATGACAAAAATATATTTCATATATATAATACTTTTCGAGTATTTAAATACCGACTTATATCATAACAATATAATGATACTAGACCTAACTACATATAATATTTTATCAACTTTTACCTAGGTACTTAAAACTCTTGAAAGGTGCAATACAAAAATATGGTCTCTCCTGTTATCTATACGTATCATTCTCAACTGCCGACAAAAATATTGTAGACAAAAATAAATTGTTTTTACAATTCAAAGCTGATCACAGCAACGGAGGCGCTTTTGGAAGTTTGAAATCCCCTAGTGAAGAATTTGTCCAATATGTTTACAAATTAGAAAATATATTTTTGTCGTTTTTTAATGATGATTCGGGTAGCGAAGGAATTTCGATTTTTTTTAATGAGATGAGCAAAATTATATTTATTCATCCATGTGCACACTTTCCTAAAGTATATATAATTAATTTATTTGTTAGATTGAGGATATTTTATACCTTAAAATATGCAAACCGTAATCTAAAGAGTTCAACGAAAACTGAAAAAACTAATCGAAAAATAAAGAATTAAGCCACTTGTAAGATCTTACAAGTGGCTTAATATCTGATACTTATAACCGTTGAGTGGGCAATTTACATAAAGAGGAACAACGGCTGTCAAATCTGACACTTATTTTTTCCCGAAAAACGCATGTCTGATTCAAAAACAATTTTTAACAATATAAATGGTATTGTTGACTAAAGTTTTATGACCACTCCTGCGTTGTACCAGAAATTATTTGACAGTCGTTGGTCCTCTATCTAAATATTTCACTCAACACTATAACTTTAATATCTAACACCTTTAACTTTTTTTGAATGCTTCGTTTTCGTTTTGAATTGCTGATGTATTATTTTAATTACCCACACATAAGATATGCTTACCGAGTACTTATTATTGAGTTTATTGTATAGTGCAATTTAATTAGTTATAAATGTATTTAAAAAAAGTAAATAAACTTATTCAATTCAATTGAATTTAATTTAATTGTTTCAGACATACATAATAATTCAGTGAAAAAGTACCTATGTAGTTTGACAATAATTGTGTAGCCAATATTCTCTTTTATTATTGTAAACCACTTTACAATATTACAATATTTTTAAGCTTCGACTGTTTTGTATTAATCAATAATTAAATTAAACAAATTTTTAACATGTATTAGTGCGCCCAATCTTTTTCAAAAAGAGACTGAATTTATAAATGCATTGGTGCGGGCGCGGGCAACATACGTCTGCTAAATCAACCTTATATTGCTGTTCCTATTAGGTATAATAGGTAGATAATTTTAATTAAACGCTATAGAGTAGATTGTAATTCAAAATAACCATTATTCAATTACTAAAATTATACGCCGCTATTACTTGGATTGACATGATACATATTTTTATTCTATCATGTTATAAATATACCCGTCCGTACGATAGACGATAGTCTACCGCTCCGCTCTCCGCTTTATACCCAGCGTGCACCAGACTACTAGAGCCGCTTTATACCGAACAGGCACCGGACTGTGGTTGCGGGCTCCGTCTCAGGAAAAGGCGCTATAAATCGGCGCGGCCGCTTGCTTTCGCATCTGTCCTGTAATCTGTGTTCGAGTCTCTCCCCGACGCCTACCAAATCGAATAGCAGTTATTTTTCTATAGTGTTCAAACAAATATCATTAATTATTGACAGTAGAGGTTTTTTTTATAAAAAAAATACGACTGCAGAGAGATCTTTAGAATAGACTAAAATACCGCAAATAATTGTAATTTAAAGTACCTACCTAATTCATTTTTACACTGACCTTTTGCACTTTTGGTCGTCTTGAATCCTTGGTTGATCGCCCGCGTAGTTCTCACAGCCGCTCTGTAAATCCTCCAATAAAAAAATAGCATGACGAACATAGGAATGTAGAATGAACCCAACGCGGAATATACCACGTAACCAGACTCGTTGATGAGTTCACATTTCCATTTGCAGGGCGGGTCGATTTCTGTTGGTCGTGTTATGTTGGCCAAGCTATCGTCAGACTGAAAGAAAAAGTATGCGCGGTATAAACCTAGACAGTCAACAGAATCGCTAATAATTATCAAGCAGACCCAATTTTGTTATGTTTAGTACTTAAGTTTGTCTATTTTAGATCGGGTACTATCAGCTCCATGCTAGATAATACTTCTATTTTATTGCGCCTGATATTTTCATAATTTTTTGGTCCTATATTTTGTGTCTGACGTTTTTTCTTACAATAGCAATCTCATATTTTTTCCACGCTCCCTAGACATGCGCGATATTTTCAAAAATTCGCCTTTGCTCTACGTGTGTTTTTCTCTATAGCCTGTTGTTCGCTCATTCAATTTATCTAGGCGAAGGAAGGATGGCGGCGAAAATAAAAAGCACATAAAGCGAAGAAACGTGACCTTTTTACAGATGTATCCGTTGACAAACATTTACAAGACACGCGAAATGTGTAAGTGTATGGGAATCACGATTCTGCAAATTCCTACGTGGTATTTTTATTGATAGGGAGTAAGGTCTAGTATTGTACGGCCAGGGTTCATAGGGTGTTATAATACCTGGGAGCTTAGTAAAGTGAGGAAGCTTCACTCGCAGTAAATTCGAGAGTAGTCTTTAGAAATACAGTTGGAATTAATATGTTGTCCTTATTTTGTTTCTGTAATCTGTAAATAGTTCGAAGAACCTCCTGGATATTCAATATTAAAGAGTCCGAAGACATCCTATTAATTTTGTCTTCGAATGTTGGTGCCTATAAACTTCGAACAAAAACTTTGGCAATAAAAAAGTTTGGAGGAATATTTACAGTTTTGCATGGAAAGTATCTAAATGAAATCGCCCAGGGGAGAATAGATTTTCTTTGTAGGACGCACAGCTCTTACATTGTAAAGTTTACCCCTAAATTCAATTTCCATGTTTAATTAACTCGACATGATTTGCCTCGTCATGTCATTCATGGATAAAGGCGACCTTTCCAGTTTTTTGGACCATTACCTTCTCAACACCCGCCAATATTTTACATTTATATGCTAATGCTTGGATTTTTGCGTTAGTGCGGACCATGTCAGCGTACAAAGCATGATTTACAAACGTCGAGTGTGAAAAGACTATTATTAAAACGTTAAAATAGTTTTAAAAGAACTGGAAACAGAAGTTATAAACAAACTTAGTAACAAACCATTATGTTGTCGATGGCTGTTTCTTATGCTTACGTTGTGATTTAATAGATGAAACATTAAATGCTTTTAATAATTTTCACCCACGTCTCCAATTCATTATCGAAAAGGAACAAAACAACTCAATAAATTTTCTTGACTTAACTATTTCACATGATTCAAATGGAAATATTGTTACTAATTGGTTTACCAAACCTATATGGTCAGAAAGATACCTAAATTTTAATTCAGATGTACCTAACATATATATAAAAAAAGCGTTGTTAATAGTCTTATAGATCGAGCTATACGCCTATCACAACCTAAATTTCATAAGTCTAACATTGACAAAGTCAAGAAAGTGTTGTATATAAATAACTATCCACCATCTTTTTATAATCCTATCATTAATAAGAAAATAAGAAATTTAAAAAACAGAAAAACGTTTTCTAAAAATAATAGTAATACCAATAAGAAATATTTTTCACTCCCTTATGTCAGAGGTACCTCTGAAGCGATTGCAAGAATTTTTAATAAACATAATATATCAATTGGTCACAAACCTAACAATAAAACGAATTATTATTTCTCTAAACTAAAACCGACAACCGAAAAATTTTTACAATCTAACTTAATTTATAAAGTTGAATGCCAACAATGCCCTTCTATATACATTGGACAAACAAAACAATACCTTAAAAACAGGTTATATAAACATAAAAATGATATAAAAAATTGCAATCAATTCTCTTCTGCACTTAGTCAACACGCGATTAATGAAAAACATTCTTTCGATTTCGAAAATACTGAAATTTTAAATACCGAATGTGATTTTACTAAGAGAAGTTATCTCGAAATGTATCACATCCATATGAACAGTAATAGTGTTAACATAAAAAATGATCTTAATCATTTTTCGAATATATATAAAAAATTTATAAACTAATATTAAACTATTATTATTTTTATTGCCCCACTATAATATATTCAATACCTTGCCCACTGTAAAAAATGGTTCTGTAGATAAAGACGTAGTAAATGCGACACACTCTACAACGCTGTCCATCTATCAATACCAAAATGTTTTAATAATTTTTCGACTCTACAAATTGTTATGAATAGTACCCTAAGAATATACCTACAACTATTTTTTTAACTGAAAGCCATGTCTGTCTAATGCAACATGAAATTTTGTAAGTAAATCTAAATTTTAACTTTTTAACTTTTAAAATGTTTGTATATTGTTTAAATATTTTAATATGTCTTTAATAAAAAAAAATTTTAGCACCTAAAAAAGTAGAAAATACTAACTTGAACATGTTTTTATAATTGCTCTGAAGATGATCTCACTACAGATCGAAACATATGTAAGCATTCTACAACTAAATAAATATTATAATAAAGATTAATGTGATAACGCTACCACATTTATTATGATGGTTGTTTCCCACGACAAGACTTTTTGAAAATAAAATATTGACAACCAGGAAAATAAAACAAAATTAAAATATTTTTAGTCGTTACAAAATTTTCAATTTTCCGGGGCAAAATAGGTTGCATTTCTTAGGGCGTACCTTTTGCGCTTGGTTTTATCTGAAGGCAACAACAAACACCTGGTTAATACATATAAATTTCTCAGATTTTTTATAGCCGTTACATTAAATGAACTGCGTTGTCTGCTATATTATTTAGTAATAATTTACCAACGGCTGTAGCATCGGTGTTAGTGGCTACAATAAAAGAACAAACAATAGAAGGTTTGGCACTTGGTTTTTACTTTACTAGAACTTTAGCAGCAATTTTCAGTCTAGTATTTTATGCTATCAAAGTACATAGTATATTTTTGAAGGATGTTTAAAATATTTTCGATACTTTAGTTCTTAAAAAATGATTTTCCAGGGCAAACTTGAACTTTTTTGGGACGTACGTTAATTTTTTCGAAACTGAATCCAAGCAATTCAAGACAGCCGCACGCTACAAAGTAAAATGTTTTCAACCTAGCCTGTAATATCGTTTGCTCCGACATATTTTATTTTTATAAAATGATAGCATTTGCTCGCGCTGTAGATTTGTAATATATTGTAGTAACTAGACATTATTTGGAGGGTTAATGGAACATACATATATACAGGGTGTTTCATTAAGGGTGAAGAGGTACCATATCTCAGGAATTAATAGTCCTAGAGCTTTGGGAACAAAAATCTTCTTAAGTATTATGGTCATGAGAAATCGCTGGAAATTAATTTTAAGTTCGTAGGTCGGCGTATTCGAAACAGTAAATTTGAAACACGAGTTTTCTAAAAAAATTACTAATAAAGGTATATCAAAAATTATTTTATTGCACTCTTCAGCAAATTCTGAACAATTTTCGTTAAGGACTTTTTTGCTCTAGATCTTCAAATAAAGGTGAAACAGGCGGATAAACAGGTAATTTTTTATAGTAGTTGTCAATTTGTTCCTTGCCTAATTAGTTTATTAATTTTTGTAATAATGGTTAATCACAGTAATGAGGATAAATTAAATATGGTATTAATTCATGGAGAATGCGGTAAAAACAGTGCTGCAGCCGCTCGTATTTACGCTCTGCGTTTCCCAGATCGAGAGATACCCTCAACAAAAACTTTCGTGAGTTTGTGCAAAAATTTAAAAAAATTATGGCCAATTTAAATCTAAATCTATTCGGCGCAGAAGAGCAAGAAATGATGAAAACACTGCTCGAGTTTTACAAACTGGTAACAATAATGCCCGTACTTCATTGCGCAAATTAGCAGATTTAACAAACATACTATTATGTAGAAGTTCCTGCCCGAGGATACTAAAAGAAAGCCGGTATTTTCCTTACAAAATGCATTTCGTGCAAAATTTAGAAGTGGGAGATCCTCAATGCAGAATGGATTTTTTGGCAACATTTTCTGTACTGTTAGAAGAGGAAAATAACTTACTAAAAAATATTTTGTGGAGTGACGAGAGTAGATTCCACAGTAATGGTGTCATAACTAGACACAATGTTCGGTATTGGACAGAAAACAATCCTCGATTAATGAGGAGAACCAAAAGTCAAACTGTGTATTCTGTTAACGTTTGGTGTGGAATAGTTAATGGTTATATCGTTGGTCCCCATCTATACCATGAAAATTTAAATGGAGACGTTATCTACAATTTTTACAGCATGTGTTACCCCACTTATTAAATAATATTCCTGTTGATATTAATGATATTTGGTCCCATCAAGATGGTGCCTTTGACGATCAAGACCAATGGCTTTGTCCCGCACCTTCGGGTGTGCTATCGTTTATAATATTCCATGATCAATTAATTGCTTCGGTAATTAATTGATTACTTAGTAAATTCTTCGTTCTAGGCACGTTTGTCTATACCACTTGATAGTCGGGTGAGCCATACTGATGAGGGATCACCGTCCCGAAACAGTACTGTATATGGTCGACTATCGCTCTTTTTCCATCAAATTTCATATATTTTGAAATTCTACATATAATGCCACCTTCGGTTAATAAAAATAAATTCTGCCAAATTGTCGTTGTCTACATGTATCTACATGATTATCGCTATTAGGTATACTTTTCCAATTTTGAGGGAAAATTATACGGTATGTTCATTTTGAACTGAAAAATGGGTCACTTCCGGTACTTCCGGTCAAACCGGATGTGACATAATTTGACACTGCCGTTATTTTCTTCGTCCTATTGGACTACAAAGTATTTTTATTACCTTTTTCCTCTACACCGAAAAAATGATTTTGCGATTTTACAATAATTTGACTGCTTTTAGTGCGACCAATAGATATCTTGTAATTTCCCAAAAATAATGTGAGGATCAATTAAATTACATTTAGTTTGTAAAATTAATTTACAAAGAATCTGTAAAATTAGTTGTGTGTTGTAATTAATATTTACAAGTTATTTGTAGTTTTCCTGAATAATAATACACCGACTTAGCGAAATTACTCTTTATATTATAATATAGTGGGTATAAAAAATTATTGAAACGATTACTACATTTCAAAAAAAATATATTCATAAACTAAAACATTTATAGTATAAAATATATAGGTATTCCTACTATTAACCAAAGTTATACATTAAAATAAACGAAAATATTTATTACATAAAAAAGGTATACTTATTAATATGAACGAGAGGAAAGAACTGTACCTAATATTATTTATATCTAATACAAAATATTTCCAAATATACTTCCTTAAAAAAGAAATCAATTTATACACTTAAATAAACGAAAATTTTTACATAAAAAAGACATGTTATTAAATATGAACAAAAGGAAAGAACTATATTTATACCTAACACAAAATATTTACTTTCTTAACCAAATGTATCCTTAAAAAACAAAATAATTTATACATTTAAATTAGCGAACACATTTACATAAAAAAGGCACAGTTATTAAATATGAACAGGAGGAAAGAACTAATACTTCCTTAAAAAACAAATCTTTTTTAAACAAAATATAGGTACACTATGTTAACTAAAAGAATATGAAACTTCAGGTTTTAAAAATTGTTTTGCAGCTTTCAGAAAATGGATATTATAACATATATCACCTTTTCGAAAATGGTAAAAAATATGTTTTTATTTCAATTTTAAACTTAGATTTAAAATTGCAATTTGATAGAGACAGTTGACTGTTTTGACAATCGTAGCAATATGTTTATCACTTAAGTATTTTTTAAATTTAATGTAATTTTTAAAAGATGAAAACAGTTCACATGTTTGCAGGTGAGAATTATTCCAGTGATAGCCTGTGATAGCTCAGATGAATATGATACTGATAAATTAACAGAACAAACGTCGCAAATAATCATGTTGTATTTCTTAAAAATCTTACCTTTTACTTCAAATATAGTAATTGTTGTACCTATACGCGTATATGGGTCTTCGTAAAGTAATAAACTATAAAGATTGCACCACCTTTGACTTTGCACCTGTCGATCTGTCACCAATTCCGTAAAGAACGCCGACTGCCGCCGTGCGCGTGTTTAGAACAGCAAGGCCACGCAATGCTGCTGGCGTCCACGTGATCTCGTCTTGAAATAGGGGAGAGTTGGATAAAATCGGGTGGTTTGATAAAGTCGGGTACCGTCCATTTTATATTAATGGTGCCGCCATCTATCCGCGTATTACCGAAGTTAGAACCTCGCAATAATTGTGTACAGTCCTCATTAGTTTGTTTGACGTACAGGTGGATAATAGTGCTATGTTATTTCTTTTCGTTTTTGTACAAGATAAACTGGATATTTAAGGTAAGTTTCAAAGGAAATATCTCTCTCAATAATTGATAGAGTTAATTGCTGATATATATTTTATGTAGCGTAGTAGATTAGCTTTAATTTACCGTATAATTTTTAATTCAGTTACCTAACCTCAAATTTCGGCAAGACGCTTTAATATTTAATCGACAGTTTTAGAAAACCGGGTAGCTGTGCAGGTTACAAAACCGGGTACCCGGTTTTATCAATCCCTTTTAAAATACTTATATTTTTTAGATGTCACACTACAAACGAAAGACTAATCGTCAATCCTGGGACCAGGAAAGTATGAAATTGGCAATTATAGAGGTACTTGAACATAGAATGGGGTATATGAAAGCATCGCAAGCTTTTAATGTTCCACAGTCAACTTTAGAAGATCGAGTTAAAAAGGCAAGAACTGGATCTTCTGTTGATGATGCCAGTAACGTTCAGAAATCAATTATTTTAAAAAATCGTTTTAAATAATCATTATGAATAATTTGTTTTAGGCTTAGGCAGATATAAACCAGTTTTTAATGCCAACCAAGAGGAAGAACTTGTTTCTCATATTTTACATATGGAAAGTAGACTCTTTGGCTTTACTCTCTCGGAAGTAAGAGTTCTTGGCTATGAACTAGCTGTAAGAAACAATTTAAATCATAATTTTAACAAAGAGAAAAAAAATTCTGGCAAAACGTGGCTTTACTCGTTTTTGGCTAGACACCCACAGCTTCGATTGAGAAAACCAGAAGCCACTTCTATTGGTCGTGCAATAGGTTTCAATCGAACTGCAGTAGACAAGTTTTTTCAAATGTTAACAGAGGTCTGTGACAAATATAACTTTTCACCAGAATCCATATGGAACGTCGACGAGACAGGGACAACCACTGTCCCAAATAAACAATCTAAAGTAATTTCTATGAGAGGCAAAAGACAAATTGGAGCTCTTGTGTCTGCTGAACGAGGTACCTTGATCACCGCAGAAATATGCATGAGTGCAAGTGGCTCTTACATGCCTACTATGTTAATATTTCCAAGAAAACTTGCAAACCCCCGCTTATTAGATCATACGCCACCAGGCACTTTTGCAAAATACCACCCTTCTGGTTGGATCCAAAAAGATATTTTTGTCAAGTGGTTTAAAAAATTTATACAAGTTGCTCACCCTACAGCAGAGAACCCTGTTCTACTATTATTGGACGGACACGCAGCCCATACAAAGAGCTTGGAATTAATCAATATGGCACGAGAAAATCATGTCGTAATAATTTGTTTGCCTCCTCACTGCACACACCGCATGCAGCCTCTTGACGTGTCCTTTATGGCGCCATTAAGTACTTTCTATAGTGAAGAAGTAAGAAACTGGATGCGCCAAAATCCTGGTAGAAGGGTCACAATTTATGAAGTGGGAAAACTTTTTGGGGATGCGTTCGTAAAAGCAGCTACTATGGAGACTGCAATTAACGGATTCAGAAAGACAGGAATACATCCACTTGAACCAGGAGTTTATGCTGATTGGATATTCGCTCCATCCGAAACAACAGAGAGGCAACTGAATTACCAAGAATCTACAGAAAATGGACACAGAGAATTACCCCTGGAAGAAGAGCAAACTCGTCCTTCAACTCCCACAGTTTCAAATTTAGATGAAAGTTCCAAGGAAAATATTTCTAATGGCTCACATTCTCCACAGTCACAACGGGCTACCATAAAAGTGCTAACTCCTTCAACATCACGGGCTTTGTCTCCACAGCCAAGTTGTAGTTTCGCGGTCTCCCCTAAAGAAATATTTAAACTTACAGAGGCAACAAGAAAACCAGCAACTAATAATAAAAGGAAAAGAGGTAAAGCTGCAGTGCTGACTTCATCTCCTTACAAAACGGAGTTGGAGCAAGAACTGAATAAGAACAATTCAAATAAAAGAGGTGTGAAGAAATTAAATGGGAACGGAAAAGCAAATGAAGTTAATGACAAAATATCAAAATTGAAGAAAAAGCCAGTTATAAAGAGAGCTAGAGAAGAGTCTGATAGTTCAGAGGAATTGGATGAGGCTTGCATCTATTGTGACGATTTGTATTCAAACTCGAAATCAAAAGAAGGTTGGATAAGATGCTCCAATTGTAAGAAGTGGTCCCATGAAGCCTGTAGTGGATGTGACGACAATGACGATTTTTTTATTTGTGACTTTTGTTGGTGAAGGTGACATTAAATGTTATCATGAACTATATTATTTATTGTTTTATTATATGTTTCCATATTGCTTTTACAATACAGAGGCATTTACAAATAAAAATTGAAGAAACACAGCCTACGTTTTTGAAAACTTTTATACCACCCGATTTTATCAGACTTACCACCCGGTTTTATCATACCAGTCTGATAAAATCGGGTACTTTGCAACTTTTTATATATTTTTATTTACAGATAATACTAAAAAGTTTAATAGAAATATCAAAGTATCAAACGAAACTAGAGTAGTTTCTCTACAATTTGAGACAAAAACATTATGTTTTTTAACAAAGTAATCCGAAATATGAACATTTTTTCAACTGATACCCGGTTTTGCCCGACTTTCCCCTATTATTGGCGAACGATTACAAAACTTCTGTGAATTCACAATCGCCCGGGTGAATATTAGTTTTAACGTGATATTGTTTCATATCTTTGTGCATTCACATTTTGAACTTACACTTATATGTGAAATTACATAAAGGAAAGGAAATGTACAGATAAATACAGGGTTAACTATCACTTTTACACAATTTTACCACGTGCGCAGGGTAGCTTAAGAAAACATAGAAAAATATTTTTAGATTTTTTACGATCTTTAAAAAAAAAGGTAAAAACCAATATGGCTTCGGAACGTACTATCAGCTGGAAGTGATTGTCCGCGGTGTTGCCGTTGTTTTAGAAAGGATGAAAATACCTTTTTACTCAAACAAATTTAAAAAATACATAAATAACAATCGATTTGAATCTGTACAGCCGCAGCGCTGCTAGATTTAGGTACTCGAGGTTCGCCTGGATTCAGCTTACGTTAGTTTGAAATTTGAAAACAGAAAACAGGATATTTATGAATCCCGAGTCCCGAGCTCGGTCCCGAGGCTAGGTAATCCTGATTCTCTAGGCGTTTTTTGTTTTTGCATTTTCACATAGCAGCACCAAGGAATTACAAAACTACATATCTACACATTTCTTGCCTCGCGAAACGCGAAACCACGAAAATTTCGTAGAGATGACGGACTGACAGACGTAAAAACTGGACACAAACGCACAAAACAGTAGAGGTTGGTGTGGTGCGTAATAATTATCGATATCGATGCAGGGGCGTGCAGTCCATGGAAGCAAGGGAAGCAGTGCTTCCCCTAAACCAAAACAATGTAAAATGATAAAATGTAATTTTTGAATTTTTAAACAGGAAGCAATTAGTTTAGTTACCTAGGTATATCAAAAACGCTAAAAATTATCTTATATATCAATCAAATCTACAATATGTTATGCAAATGCGGCGTTGACACCGACTGCGCCCATCCTACCGAGCGACAGTACAATACAATGTAAGCTAAGCCGGCCGCCAGCTTTTCTGTACCGTTCGATAGTCGAGAGGTTATTGAACTTTCCACCTCCACCGCACTGGCTGACGCGAATGAGAACGCCTGTTTTAAGCGGGCGTGGAAGCTATCGTTGCAGTAGGTTCTTTGTATAATTTAGTTGATTTTGATCTGCGTCGGTGCGTCGCGCGCGTCGTATCTCGGGCGATATGGAAGACAATAATACGGACGTGGACATGCAAATACTGTCAACTTCTGTCGGGAATGACGTTGAAAATGTTAAAGTTGGACAATTATTAAGTAAGAAGAGTGTGTGTGAATGTGTAGTGTATGCCTTAATAATAAAGGGATTTTCAACATTAAACTTTGCGGATAAGCTTCAATTAATTACAAACGGAAGAGCAAAACCCCCTATGAAAAATTTAACCACAAAAATGAATGAATGACTTTCACAGGTATCGCTGTTGTCTATTGAGAATATACTTCTCCAGAACATGTTAGAGCATCGACGTTTTTATGATGACGTCATTGACGAATTCGCAAAAGGTGATCAAAGAATCGAATTTCAACAAATATGTAAGTTTTTAAACATTGCTTCCCTTACTTAAAATGTCACCGCACGCCCCTGTATCGATGTCAATGTTAGATTAGTTGATTGCGTGTCAAAAAAAATAATTTTAATAAAACTTATTAAAAATCTATCTTAACTAAATAAAAACAATGCTGTGATTTCTTAATGCCGGCGTTATTGAACTGAACGCTTTGCATTACAAATAATGTCGATGTATGTATCTAATCGATGCATAGTTATCTTCGACGTCGCATCTCTCGCATCTCTACGCCTCAGACTAGTTGCTGGTCTGGTTGCCTGCAACCTGAACGACAAGGCAGGGTAACGCGAACGCGTGAATCATCGTCGTTCGGCCTATGCACGATACATTGTTTGTGTATCGTGGGCCGAAGTTTACTTGACGTTTCTCTGCGTCCCTCTGAATTTGCGGCAATATTTTCCCGTATTCGTGTACTTTGGTGTGTTTTAAAGATATTTTGCAATTAATTGAACGCCAG
Organism: Pseudeuparius sepicola; assembly: GCA_963920635.1. Taxonomy (NCBI): domain Eukaryota; kingdom Metazoa; phylum Arthropoda; class Insecta; order Coleoptera; family Anthribidae; genus Pseudeuparius; species Pseudeuparius sepicola. The sequence continues at coordinate 56,598,716 of OY987301.1, read as the reverse complement.
GCTTTTTACTAGTGCACTAGGACCCCAACATTACAGGTTAGAAGGGCTAAAATTAATTTAGTTTTGAAAGTAGGTACCTATGTGAAATAGTGAAACATGTTTTTAGGCGTGCGACCAACATTTTTACACTGGAGGTATTGTAAGTACCTTAGGATTATGTACTTTGTGGAATCGACCAGGCAAACTTACGAAGCACCCTCGCTTGGTCAAAGTAATGTTTTTTGATTGACCCACTTATTTGGCCTGGCCCAGAATAAGTAGAAGAGAAGAACCTGAAGTAAAAATGCAAACATTTTTAATTTAATTAACCGAGTGAATTGGAGAATCGAGGTTAAAGGCGGCCTCTTTGAACAGCTACTGTAGTGCAGTGTGTGCTAGTGCAGTTGTGTTTTTTGGTTACCCTTCGGCGTTTTCCTGGCGTCAGGCTGAGTACCTCGCTTCAAACAAAAGGAATGGCGGAGGGAAATAAGAGGTCCCCAACAAATTTAGAAAATGTGAATATTCAATCCTGGAAATGTCAATGTCAGTAAGGTAGGTGTTTCATAGGCATTCTACATGTTCCTTAGAAAGTAATCGTTTCCAACAGGAAATCGAAATTTTGTGGTGAATCCTCGGATAAATTGATGGACGTGGCAACGCTGCGCTATTTTACTACCTGCCACTACCATAGGCGGCGTTTTTTGAGGGGTTTTAAACAATTATAGTTAACCCTGTATACAGGGTTAACTATCACTTAGTACAAAAAATTGTATGGCAGATAAAGAAAAATTAGACTTGCCAAAATATATTTTCAAAAATTTTCTAACATTTGTCTTAAGCCTAATTTTTTTTTTCAAATTGTATAAAACCCCTCAAAAAACGCCGCCTATGGAGGCCCGCCAGACGTGTCTTAAAATTTCGCCTATGTCAATGGGAGTTACAGGTAGTGAAATAGCGCGGCGTTGCCACGTCTATCGATTTATCTGGGGATTCACCACGAAATTACGATTTCCTTTTAAAAACGATTACTTTCTAAGGAACATGTAGAATGCCTATGAAACACCTACCTTACTGACATTTCCAGGATTGAATATTGCACCATTTTCTGTTTTCTTGCTTTTTTACATTAAAAGTCACACAACTACACAACACAACATTCATCACCTTTTCTAAATCTGTTGGGGACCTCTTGTTTCCCTCCACCATTCCTTTTGTTTGAAGCGAGGTACTCAGCCTGACTCTCCGTATATGTGCGCTGTCACGCCCTGACGTGCTATCGCATCGCTCCTCAAAAAATTTGCACTTTTAAGTTCAAAAAGCCATTTAAAAGTATTTAGTGATAACGTAGACCTGCCTATGGACCCACCTCAGACCCCCCGACAAGAGCAGGACCCAGCCGAAGCCCCGGAAACCCACAATGGGCGACTGAGCGGCGCAGGCCCCCGTCCCTTACCCCCGCCTCTCCCGAGTAAAGACATTTTCCTGCTCCCTCACCCGTAAGTACACTTTACATACTCGCCAACAGGCCCGAAAGCGAAAGTCAAATGTTCGAGGTGCCCTGTTATTTTGGTTGCGAAAGTGGTTGCTAGGTACAAAAAGTATTGCTTAGCAACCCTTACGCAGCAAGGATCTTAAAACCATTAATAAAATATATGTAGCAACGCGAATCTTGCGTCAATTTTAATAGGTTTCACAACAATCGTTTTACAAACTGGTTTTAATCATAAAGAACACGAATTATACCAAAGAAAAATTAATAATTTAAATGCTTCTCTGGCGTCAAATAAGAGCCGCATAACAGAACAAATTTGACAGGCACCGCGCTACCGGTGGGTGAGAGTACGCGATTAGTAATTCGTAGATCCATTGTTCAAATCCCACACAAAGCTCAACATTTTTTTTTATTTTTTATTATCGCTGCATTCTGCCTCTTATATTTATCACTGATTATCATTTTTAGTAATTGAACAAAGGTTATTTTGAAGATCATTATTACTCACAATTTAGAGCTTTATTCAAAGTTTGAAATTTTCGGTAGCAGGAAAAATGTAATACATTGCACGATGGGTAAGCTCTTTTTTGGCCTCGGAGGTATTTTTAATGACCGAGGCAACGCTCGCGTTGCCAACATTTCCGTTGCCTCGGTCTTTAAACAACCTCCTCGGCCAAAAAAGTGCACTTACGCATCTGGCAATGTAAATAACTATTGTACTCCAGCGAAACTCCCCGACCCTCCAGAGACATTTGCAGACCCCGCTTTCCCTCAGTTTAGGACCTTGTAAGGGTGAGACAGACATACTAGTTGCTTTAGTGTGTGCTAATCTCGCTTGTCATATTTTTTAAATTTTTTATATTATTCCCTCCTGCGTCATATCCGCCTCCGAATGCTCTTTCGAAGGTTCGGATAACAATGAGCTAAATTTAAAGTATCTTATAGAACAGCAGCAATCTTTTATTCGGCAAATAAAAGCCAAAGACCAAACAATTTCTGAATTAACCAGGGAGGTTGCGAACCTTTCAGCCCAACTCAAAGAAATGTCGGACTATATCAAGTCCATCAAGTTATCCGAACCACGTAAGCGCAAGAAAAGCGGCTTCTCGTCGGACTCATCGTCCGTGTCAAGTAAAATAACGGTTACAAACTCCATCGATGCAGATGGGTTTAATATCCCAACTATTACCCCCAAAAAGGTCAGATCTAAATCCCAATCCTCAACATTGTCGGCAAATGGCTCTAAAAAAGCCCCAAAAAATAATGTACTAGTCAATAATAATAACCCGAAAAAAGCCATTGGCAAAGAACAAAATAAACAAGTTAAAAAAATTGCAAAAAATCCAAAAGAAGACAAAAACAAAAAAGCTATAACAATGCAAAAAGAATCCATCGGCTCAAATTTAGACATTAGCTCTCAAAATGCGGATACAGGTAATTCGCAACAATCAAACGTAAACAATGAGGTAGACGAATACATGGACGCAGAAAATTATTCGGGTTATGTAACAGATACTGAGGAAACTCAGGAAACTACTGAAAAACCCATAACCCCTATAGTTTTGCGTAATAAAGAAAAATGGTTAGACCTATCTAAAACATTTAAAACCAAAAATATTTCTTATAATAGAGCTTTAAATACTTCTAACTGTATAAAAATTTATCCATCGTCTGCAGAAGATTACAGGGCGATTCAAAAACATTTTACTTTAAACAAAATAGAATTTCACTCATATCCATTGACAGAAGGCAAGTCTCTGCACGTTTTTGTACGTAACTTCCCACTTGAATTTAATACGGATGTTGCCAAAAACGACCTTATTGAAAAGGGTTATGACGTCAAATCTATTATTAGGCTCAAAGGGAGAAATCAAAAACCGACTAACAATTTACTTGTAATACTACCCAAAACAACTGAATCGAAAAATATATACAATGAGGTTGAAATTAGCGAAAATTGGGTAAAATTTGAACCGAAAAAATCCAGGCCAAAAATCACGCAGTGCCATCGCTGCCATAAATTTGGCCACTCACAAACGTATTGCCATGCCACCCCTCGTTGCCTTAAATGTGCTATGACGCATAACATTTTTCAGTGCAAAAAGCCTTATGAAATCCCCTGTAAATGTGCCAACTGAGGCGAAGCCCACCCCGCCAACTTTAGTGGGTGTGCATTCTTTCCAAAAATACAAAATGAAGTTGAAACTTAGCAACCTAACTATAGACAAGTAACTCAAATATTTCTTACGCCAATGTAGCAATTAAACATACTCCTAACGCTCAAAATTATTACCAGAATTTTAATCAAAATCAGAATCAAAATCAAAGCCAACACAAAAATATACAGGACGCTCCCTACAGGACGTCCTTGAAGAACTTGCCAGTCTTATGCCGGCTTTAAGGAAAATTGCTGCCATAATGAATTGTAATAACCCTCTTAATGCATAACGAAGAAGGATCTAATCTGCCGGTGAAAATTAAGTTTGTTACGTGGAACGGCGACAGTACTTATTGTAAGGAAAAATGATGAATTTTTATATTTTTTACAAGAAAATCAGGTACAAGTATTTGCAATGCAAGAAACGTTCCTAAAAGCTTCAGACAAATTTAGGCTGCAAAATTATAATATCGTCAGGAGGGATAGGCCTGACGGTAGAAATGGTGGAGTGCTCCTCGGGTATCAGACGGGTATCCACAAGTCTTTACTATTTACTGTGTATAAAATTTCCGCCGTCGATGAAAGCGTAGAATACGTATCTGTTAAATTGAAAATGGCAGATGATCAAGTGGTAAAAATCTTTTCGCTTTACAAACCACCTGCAACTCATTACGTCATTGAAGACCTAAACAATATTTTTGACGACCGGTATGATAATTCTCCAATAATTGTTGGTGGTGACTTTAATGCCAGGCACAATAGCTGGTCCCCAATGCCTAACAATCAGAGGGGAAAGGAATTAGACAGGTGGTATATTACTGGTAATAACATACAGTTCATTGCACCATTAGAGCCAACGCATTTCCACCTATCGGTACCGCCGCTGTCCTCGACTTTTTTCTAGTCAAAAATTTCAACTGGCCACACGAAGTTTATACCTCATATGACCTTGGTAGCGACCATAATCCGGTAGTTGTCGTTTTCGGGGAGTTAAACAATGATAATTTTATAGGCAATGAACTTAATAAATTCGTAACAAACTGGGAACTTTACAAAACTATTCTATATCAAAATCCACCACCCCTAAGACATATCGCGGACGTAAACGACGTTGAAATCTACGCTGACATTTTACAAGAATCTATAAAGACTGCACTGACGCAATCGACAACTCTAAACACTTTTACTCGACACAGACAACGCATTACCCCCGAAATAAGACAGCTAATTCAACTTAAAAGACGTGCTAAGCGACTAGCGCAAAGAACTGGACACAATGCAGAATACAACCGACTAAACAGACAAGTACAAGACGCCATACGAGAACTGAAAAACGCAGACTGGCAAGAGAAATTAGAAGTCATGACTACATCGGGAAAAAAAATTTTGCAACTTATTAAGAACTTAAAAGGAAATCCTAAAACTCACTTACCCCCTATATATGGAGAAAACGGCGTTGTCTTCACTCCTGAAGAAAAAGCCGAAGCTTTCGCGGACTCATATGAAAGGCAGTTTATGGAAAATCAACACCCCGAAGACGACCTCGACTGGGAAGATGAGGTTATAAACACAGCTAGAAGGCAGCTGGCCAATGCACCTGTTGGTCAGTTACCATTCTGCGAGCCAGGCGAAATTGAGGCCATTATAAAATTTCTACCAGTCAGGAAAACGCCCGGTATCGATGGGATCAACAACAAAGCGTTAAAATTATTACCAAAAAAGCACAAACTGGCTATATTACATTCAACAAATGGCATACTTAGGACGCAACATTTTCCTAGAAATTGGAAATTGTCCCAAATTATTACCATACCCAAGAAAACTAATTCCCCTTTCCCATCTGATTATAGGCCGATCAGTTTACTTATATCTATATCTAAAGTTGTTGAAAGAATTGTCCTAAAAAGACTCAATGATGAGTTGTTAGATCTTAATATTATTCAGCCAGAACAGTTTGGGTTCCGTGCCTTCCATAGCACGGAACTTCAGGCTTGTCGGCTGATTGAGAACATAACCAAAAATTTACAGGTGGGTAAAAGTGCTAGACATCTCCAAGGCGTCCGACAAGGTGTGGCATTGGGGACTACTCTACAAAATACTGCGAGGCGGCTTCTCAGTCCCAATGGTGCGCCTTGTCAAGCAATTCCTGTTTAACAGACGTTTCTGCGTCAGAATCGACGGTATAAATTCGACGCACAGAGATATAGAGGCGGGGGTCCCGCAGGGGTCAGTCCTCGGTCCTGTACTCTACTCTATTTACATATCCGACCTTATCCCTCTTGAAAATAGCCACATTTACTTATACGCTGACGATACAGCTATTTTGGCCATTGACAAATCTCCAAATTACATTAAAATTTTTCTGCAGAACGCAATTGAACCCCTCCTAGAATATTTTCTCAAATGGAAAATTAAATTAAATGAACAAAAAACCCAGGCAATCATGATTTCGAAAAAGAGAAATATTCCAAACATCGGCCGCATCGTGATCAACGACAACGAAATAGAATGGGCTCAAACTGCTACTTATCTAGGAGTTATCTTGGATTGCAACTTAACTTGGGCGCCACATATTGAATCCAGGGTGAACAAGGCCAAGGTCATTGCAAACCTATACTCTCTCTTAGCAAAATGTTCAAAACTAAGCATGAAAAACAAACTACTAATTTTCACTCAGATCATACGACCCATTCTTCTTTATGCATGTGCGGCATGGTGCATCGCCGCAAAAACTCATTACAAAAAGCTACAGGTATTACAAAATAAATGTTTGAGACTTGTTGTCTGCGCAGAATGGTACGTATCCAATCGTACCATTCATAATGACTTGAACGTACCACCAATTCTTGAATTTGTCCAAAACCATCCAGATAAGATTTACAACTTAAAAATTCCGAATCACCCCAATAATTTTCTCACGGACGCATGTACTTACGCGGTAAATAGAAGGCTACCGCATAATCGCATTAGACATTTTTTGGAGGAAGACTTATAACGACAAAATATTCCTTTTTAAATGAAAATGCTAGTTTACTATCTCATTCCCTAACATATATTACCTTTCTCCGCACCATTAATCTAACTAACCTTAGTCTAGCTATTAAGAATATTATACAAGGTACACACTAAAGCGATATAGTCTACAGACTACAGAGGGTCCACCCTCCTAACTTAGCCTGTCTTACCTAAAACCCAATTTTTTAAAGTCACTCAGTGTATTATAAAGGGAAAAAGACGTCATTACGTCGACCCTATTCAGTCCAATGTCAAAAAGCGAAAAGCGACTCAGCCTGACGACCACGGAGGATCCCTTCGCCAGAAAAACTCCGAAGGGCAACCAAAAAAACACAACTGCACTAGCCCACATTGCACATGCAAAGCACTACAGTAACTGTTCAAAGAGGCCACCGTTCACCTCGATGCACAAATCCACTCGGTTAATTAAATTAAATTAAAAATTTAATAGCGACAGTATACCAATAAGTTGTATGGGTAGTGCTGATATGTTGAAATTTAGGCGAACGCACTGGGAAACCTATTTGATTTAGTTTAGGGGAATACGCGTTGGTCAACATCGCGCCCTGACTTGCGCGGGAGAGCCAAGAGGGGAAGTTCGATGGTAGTAGTGGAGTAAACGGCATACGGGCAGCAGCCCGCTTTCGCGGGTCTCGTGGTTTTCGGGACTAAAAAGGCGGAGAAAAGGGAAGCAGGAGTGTAGTGAGAAGCCTCGAGCATCAACCGAGGCAAGAGAAGGAAAATTGTGGAGAATTTGGAGACGCCCTGTGCCCCGGATACAAGAAATCAAGAGGTGTTACCACGGAGGACCGACCGGGCCCCCAGGCGACCGGTACTCGGCGCAAAGCCAAAAGCCTCGGAGTGTTGTGTACGAGGGAGCGGCACGATGAGTGAACATCCAAGCGAGGGAATCAACTGGACCAAAGTTGTTGATGCATGGTCAGTGAGTGCATACAGAGATTTGTTTGAGTAAAAAGGTATTTTATCCTTCCGAAAACAACGGCAACACCGCGGAAATCTGACAGTACGTTCCAAAGCCAAATTCGATGACTTAATTAGAGGCGGAGATTTACAGGGAAAATAGGGGTTTTTACCCTTTTTTAAAGATCGTAAAAAAATCTAAAAATATTTTTCTATGTTTTCTTAAGCCACCCTGCGCGCGTGGTAAAATTTTTTGTACTAAGTGATAGTTAACCCTGTATATGTTACAGACCGTATATGTAAAACAGGCCGTATACAAAAGGACTAGACCATAATAATATGTAAACGGACTGAAGATATTAGTCCATATGTATAAGAAGCTTGTCCGTCAACAAACAGTCTAGTCGGTTCGCAAAAGGACTAGCCCTATTATATACAGTCTATCTGCAACTAGACCGTATATCACAGAGAGATTTAAACAAAGACAAAATGTATGTGCAATGTTTTCCGGGCGGTTTCGACGTTCGCCATTTCTGAATTACCCCTTTTTTTATATAGGCCCATCAAAGAAGGATATTACTTATTGCTGGTACGTAGTATTTTGAAGGAAAAAAGGTAATTATTTAGTATAATGTTTAGGTACACTAGATTTTTTTTCTGCAAAATACATACTAAAAAGAAGGCATATTCTTCTTTAATGGGCCTATATAAAAAAGAAGGGTAATTCACTACGATTGCACACAGAAAAACCTATTTTCAAAATAAAAATTTTAATTTTCTTAAAAATATTTATTCAATTCAAAATTAATAATATCAACCTAAAGCAAAACGACATCTCATTGAAAAATTATAAAATTTTCACGGAATGTTCTCAATTCAAGAATCAGTTTGATTGACTCGAAACTACACTGAACTAATCTTGAATAAATTCTCTAATCACACTTTGAAATGTCTTTAGCTTCAAGAATAACATCCAACATCTAAATTTGAGAATAGCGTTATATTCATTTATCCATAATCCAAATTTGAGAATAACATTATATTCAAATAGATCAGACAGTTTCAATAATTGAAATAATAAGGGCATTGTCTTAAAAGAAACTGTTATTGTTAGTTTATACTATATCCAAGTATGTACATCATTCATATCAAGGAAATGAGATTATGGAAGTATTCAACCAATAATTTTAGTTAGAGCGCGCGACTACACCCCACACCTCGCATTGAAGTTAACATTTGGGCAAGCGATGCCGTTCCGTATACAGTAGTTTTTATTTTACGCGTCCTGCAGCAGACACTGTAGTTTAGTGCCGGCCATCGTGATCAGACAAAAACAGACAGTTCGAAAGGTCGACTAGTTCACGGTGTATAGTGCGTTGGTTATGTTATGTGACACTAATACACATATTTTCATTATTTTGTGACATAGTAGGTTCTCTGTTGGATTATCTATTTGTTCTTAAGGTAATAATAATTATGATGTATATATTGCCTTATAATTTTTAAAGTAAAATTTTATGTATGTAAAAACTCTTTATTTCCTTTAGATATTGTCTTCTATTATACCTACCTGTTAAAATATTTTTAAGAAGTGTCTATAAGTCTACGTAAAATCCTCGCAGTTGGGGCCAATAGTACCAGCAAAATTTGCAAATTTCGGCTGCTGCATTAAAACCAATGAGAATATTAAATGTTCGTTTTAATTTTGTTTAATAATTAATTATTACCTATACATTTTAGGACCCGATGAAAAAACTTCGAAGTTATTTTCTGTTATCTATCATTTTGATATATTTTTTAATATTGATTTCAAAAATGTATAGGCAATAATTAATTATCAAACAAAATTACAAACATTTTAATATTTTCGTAGCTTTTAACGCAGCAGCCGAAATTTGTAAATTTTGCGGATAGCCTAGACATTGGCCTCAATTGGGGGGATTCTACGAAGGCTTCAACTTGAAAGTAAGTACAATATTCTCAAAGTGAAGCTATATAGGCTACCTGAAACAAAATGCCTTATATTTAATAGAACTCTAAAAATCACTTATATCAAATATTTTTAAATATTGAAGTGATTCTTATATATCTTCATTATGAATATAAAATAGTTTGAGGTGAAACTATAAATAATATTAAAGAGAAAATTACATATAAAATCCAATTAAAATTTGATATTATTTTTATTTGAAGCAATACTTTTATCGAAGGAAATATACTATTTTCTTGGAAGCTACAAATAATATTCTTTCTTCATTGTGAAATTAAGATATTTTTGCTCATATGGGAAATTAAGTTACACTCATGTTGAAATGTGTATATTTATTTCGAATATACTTTTCTTTGTGTGTCAACATACAGTCTGAATGTCAATAGTCCGTATGTTAAAGGTCTAGTCCGTATATGAAATGCCATTTCATTTACATACGGTCTGCACCATTTAGGCCGTATAGTGTGAACGGCGTTTGGAGAATTAAAATTTCTCTTTTTGTTCCCGAGTAATCGTTTTTAGGTCTACCACCGGGATTTTCTCGCTCATTTTGCGGCCTACAACAAAACCTAAAAAACAAAAATACAGCAATTTTGGACAGCTAGGTGGCGCTGAAAAACAAATCGGCATCCATGGCCAACTTTTCGCGCAATATAGGGGAAAGTTGGGGAATTTCGACCGGTCGGGTAAAATCGACCTCTTAGTTTTCATTATAAAACGACCTTCTATCCATATTCTCGCTGGCGCCATCTATGCTACATTAGTTGACCTTCGCAGTGAACACGTGATTTTTAAGAAGTTTGATATATCGCTTCGTTCTCGTGGGGTTTTGTGTTTTTCGATCATTCGTTATAAGTGTATGGGCTCAAAAAAATCGTAAGTATCTCTACAATATCTTGTTTTTTTTTCAATATAAATGCTATAATATTAAATACAGATTATTTGTGCATAGAATAACCCCTTGCATTTGACATAACCTCATTCACTACGGCAAGGTAGCCGTTGGACGGCCGCCATTCCTTGGCGGTTAATATCGACCAGTGCGGTCGATTTTACCCGACGGTTGGTTGACATTATCCGACCTATGGTTGATATTACCCGCCTCAGAATTCAGTGAAATGTTTTTCTCTTGCTGTATTTTTGAACAGTTAGAAACTTTATACTTTCTTTTAGGACGATGCCATTCAAATACGTTCGCAAGACAGCACGTGCTTCATGGACAGATGCAGATCTATCTAGAGCCCTACAAGCAATTAGACATGGAACATCTATTCGCCAATCCGCTAGATTGTATAATGTTCCTTATGGGACATTACAAGACAGGTTAAGAGGCAGATTTTCTGATAAGAAGCAAACATTGGGGCGCAATTTAGATCAAGAAAAGGATCTCCGAGATCATATTATTTTGTTGTCTAAAAGATTTTATGGAGTTACGCCTTTACACGTAAGAAAAGCAGCTTATGAGTTTGCAGAAAAGAATGAAATACCTCACAATTTTAACAGAGATAAAAAAAATCTGTGGAAAAGCCTGGTACTATGGATTTCTTAAACGCAATCCGCAAATAACTTTGCGTAAACCAGAAGCAACATCGCTTAATCGAGTCCTATCTTTCAATGCTCGTGAGGTGAAAATAAAATAGAATTTATAACGTAGACGAAACAGGAATAACCAATGTGCATAATCCCAGCCGCATATTAGCCCGCAAAGGCCAGAAGCAAGTTGGTGCCATCACAAGTGGCGAGCGAGGAAAGCTAACAACCGTAATATGTGCTATGAATGCCTCTGGTGACTACATACCTCCCATGTTCATTTTTGGACGTGGAAAAATGCAGTATGAATTAACTAAAAATGGACCCACGAATGCTCTTCATAGAGTGTCACAGAATGGGTGGGTAAATGAAGATCTTTTCTTTGAATGGATGAGACATTTTGCCCAGTATTGTAAATGTTCGATTGATGACAAAGTCTTGTTAATAATGGATAACCATAACAGTCGCACTCAACTTTAAAGGTTTTTGACTTTTGCAAACAAAACGGGATAATCGTAACCATACCGCCACACACTTCACATCGCTTACAGCGCCTCGACGTGGCTTTTTATGGTCCACTAAAGACAGCTTATAACCAAGAATGGGACAATTTTATGAAATCGAGAAATTATGCCCGGATCCAGCAGACGGACATTGCTGAAATTTTCAAAATGGCATATAACAGAACAGCGACTATTGCAAAAGCAGTGAAAGGTTTCGAGGCATCTGGGATTTTTCCATACAAAACCAACGTAATAAATCCAGAGGAATTGACACCTGTAGAAGATAATGAAGAAAGGCAAGATACCGAAGAAAATAATGTTGCTAAGGCCAATGATAAGGACTTGACTAAATCGAAGACTAACCATGAAGAGCACAAAAAAGAAAACTTAAAACCTCCACCTTTGGACACTAATTATTCTAAACCAGGTCCGTCTGGTCTATGCAATAAAAACGAAGCCTAAGAAAACAAACTATTGTTAGTTCATCATCATCAGATGAGTCAGACTCTGTTGAGTTAATAACCGACAATGAAGCAACAGATGACGAAGACAAATCGGTGCTAGTAAACACGTCTTTTCAAGACTTGATTCCTATTCCACAGCCAGTGACGCGTAATAGCTCAAAGAGAAAAGGACAATCCCAAATTTTTACTACCACACCAAATAAAACTGAATTAAAAGCAAAAGAAAAGATAAAACAGAGAAAATTAAAATTGGATGAAAATAGGCAAGTAAAAAGAAAACTGACAGATTGTGACGACTCAAAAAAAACATACGAACTTTCTCCTTCCAAAAAAATCACCGACAGTCAAGACTGTGCCAATGAATTGTGTCTTTTGTGCAATGAATTTGGAAAAAATGGGGAATGGTGGGTTAGTTGTGGAATTTGTCATAAATGGGCGCACATGGAATGCGCAGGATGCGACCGAAAAGACACGTATATCTGCGATTTTTGTGGAAACTGACTTTTTAATAGTCTTTTGCACTAAAATTACTGATTTGTTAAATTGATCGATATTATCCTACTAGGTCTGGTAATATCGACCGATCCCGTCTTTGTTGTAACTCCCAATAAATTTTTAACATATTTAGATAAAACTTTTTTTTTATTTGATACTTGTAGAATAACGTCTGCTTCATTAATGTGCACAAAAAAATTAAAACATATACTGAAGCAATCACCCGAATTCGGCAATTTTCGTTACGTGGTCGATATTCCCCAGCTCTCCCCTAAAAAACCTCAAGTTGGTCAAAACTATAGCCGTATAGCATGTTTATTTTAAGAGGTAGAAGAAAACTTTTATATTGAAAATTGATGGTACCGACGAGCTTTATGGAACTGGATGCTCAGATAGTTTGGGAAAATTACACAGGGTCTTCGGCTCTCTTGATGCCATTAATTTTTTTTAGGTTATTATGTCGATTTTCTCCCTTATTTTGCGCCCCACAGTAAAAACATAAGAAACAAAAATTTGGCAATTTTAGATAGCTAGGCTGCGCTGGAAAATAAATCGGCATCAATGGCCAACTTGTCGCGCAATATGAAGAAAACCTCAAATCGGCCAAAATTATTAATAGCCGTAGCATGTTTATTTTAAGAGATAGAAGAAAACTTTTATATTGAAAATTGATGGCCCTGGGGAACTTTATGCAACCTAGTGTTCAGATTGTTTCAAAAAATTGCACTGGGTCTTCGGCTCTCTTGAGGCCATTAAAATTTTTTTTAGGTTATTATGGAGATTTTCTCCCTTATTTTGCGCCCCACAGAAATACATGAGAAACAAAAATTTGTCAATGTTGGACAGATAGGCGGCGCTGAAAAAGAAATCGGCATCCATGGACAACTTGTAGCGCAATATGAAAAAAAAAAAACTCGAATGTTTTAAGTTGTATGAGTAATCACGCCATTATTTTAACGAATCTTCATTTCTGTCCAAGACATCTTCTTCCAAAAATCGCTGGACTTCTATTCTGGCCTTTGATGTGGCAGGCACTACAGTGAAGGAGCTTCTACAGAATCATCTTCACTTGTTATTTTGTTGTTGCCTGGGAACGATGGAGTTTCTTTTGATTTGTTGGAAACTGACTGGCTAATTTTTTAAGACACTAAATTTATAACTAATTGTTTGGCTTGTTCTGCCACACGTTCACAAGAAAATCCCACGTTTTTTAATCGAGGATAAAAAAATTACACTAGCAAAGTTTTGGAATTTTCAAAAAACCCAGACTATCAAAAATTCCTTTCGAAAACTGTCTAACTGCCTATATCTTGAATTAAGTTATTTTTCTTGTTATTTTTGTTATTTCTTACATCGGTATCAAGCCCCTTACCAACTATTTAAGTAATTCTCATTCTCATTCAAGTTTTCTTGGCTCCTTTCCTGCTTGTCGTTGTACCTACCTCCATTAATTTATTATTGGCATTAATACTTCTTTTAAAATGTGGTACCGATGTACGCACTTTAGTGACAATTGGCGAAACTATTGTTAGATCTTCTTTTATTGCTTTTTTAATAAGTACCTATGTGCCGAGTTATCTTACATTACACGGCTAAAAGAATTTTGGATTCCAATCCCCATACAATTACCACACGAATTATTTTAGTTGCTAAATTAGTACTTTATACCGGCGGTACACGGCCAGTTGGATGAAATGTTTTTCAAATGCATGCCAATCAATCTATATGAATATAAATGCCATGATGATCAATTTTCCGTTTGTATAAATTGAAAAAGCGATGTCTCCTAACGATTGTTATTGTTATCAACAAAAATGCAGATTGCATTGTTTACAAGAATAACATTATACATATAGGTATACAATAAAAATAAAAAATAAAATCTGAATTTTTGTTGATAAATAAAAAAATGAAAAAGCGTTGTGTGGGATTCGAACCTACGAGGAAATAAATGAAGTTTTCATAGGTGGCGCCTTTACCCACTCGGCTATATCCGCTTCTGTAAATTCTTTTCGCGAGGTTGCCCATGTCTGAAATAACGTGAAATTTTTTGAACTTTTTGCATTAACTTTTGACAATGTTCTGCACCACAGAACTGCATACCAGTCGGTAAATCATCGTTTGGCAGTTTAAATGTATCGTACAATATATTTGCATGGATTTGAAAATCGTTTGGAGACATCGCTTTTTCATGCAAACTGAAAATTGAATTGCACAGCCTTCTGCACGCGAGCGGCGCTTAAAATTCGCTTCTTTGGCACATTCGTGGCATTTATATTCGTGTTACGCGTACCGAGCGGCCAAATAATTTTTTAAAAAATTATTTTTTTCACCTGAGGTTTATGGTTTATTTGGTAATATTTTAAAAAAAATTATAACTTTTTACAATTGGACTGAATTTGAAATTTATTGGAAAAATGATGGATTGACAATAAGACTGAGATTGAAGTTATTATTATTCTGATCAGGGGCTTTTATAGTATATTCTAGAAGTTCTTAGAACTGATGGAGTTTGTGTAATATGAGAAGTTTGAAGTTTGCAGACATTTTAAAAGTATGAAAATATATTTGTTTTATTTGAAGTTTCTCAAAAAAAAAATATTCTTGATAAAAGTTGGTGCTTGTGCTTAAACTCAAAATCCACCCGCAAAAATTTTGAAATTTGGATTCGTATACAGGGTAGGTTGAAAAATATGAAAATTCCTCAAGAGTAAAGTACCCTTATTTTTGGAACTACATCAGAGTGGCACTAAGAAAAGTTGTTTGTAATCTCAAGAAAATGTCAAATATGAATTCACAGCCACCTACTCAAAATAAAAAAAAATCACACTTGCGCATTTTTTACTCATTACGCTGTATAATACATAATGTTAGATATGTATTTTGAGGCACATCTTCGAGCATGACAGTACGATACCAATGATTTTTGTTTACATTTAACTAGCATCTTAAAAACACTTAATAAGTGAAAGTTCTGCAAAGTTTGTCGTTTTTTTGTATCCAGCTAAATACTCCTACAATTTCAAACATAACATAGCATCTAATCTGTGGAACATAAAAATATTTTAATAGAGCAACAATTTAAGAGTTATTTAATAAATGAGAATTCAACAATAAAAATTATACAGCGGGATGAATAAAAAATGCAAAAAGTGTGAATTTTTTTTCTTTTGAGTAGGTAGCTGTGAATTCATATTTGACATTGACTTGAAATTCCAAACAACTTTTCTTAGTGCCACTCTGATGTAGTTCTAAAAATAGGGGTACTTTACTCTTGAGGAATTTTCATATTTTTCAACCTACCCTGTATACGAATCGAAATTTCAAAATTTTTGCGGGTGGATTTTGAGTTTAAGCACAAGCACCAACTTTTATCAAGAATATTTTTTTTAGAAACTTCAAATAAAGAAAATTCCCCTTTGTATCCAACTTTCTGGCAGACACTGTATATATGATTGGCATGCATTTGAAAAACGTTTCATCCGACTGGTCGTGAACCGACAGTCTACTAGTGTGTGAGTCAGAAAAAAGAGCAACATTACTCACTTACAAAAAGGATTATCACTGCCATAAAACTTTCGATGTTCATCCAGGTCCAACAATCGGTTGTTAATGTAACACACATTTCTCAGTAGTTTTTCGACATCACTATATTTTTCCTCATATTTTCCCCATTCAGTGTTCGGTACAAAATTTCTAAATTCTTTATCGTCTACGATGGAAAAAGGTTGTATATCTTTTGTAAAGAGATCCATTAAACATTTGTCCCATTTGTTTTCGTATGAACATTTATAGTTTTTGGCATAAATGGCAGTTTTGTTAGACTAGTTTTTTGCTTGTTGCTAATAAGGTTTGCTTCGCTTTCTTCTGGTTTTTGGTTGAGTTCTAATTTGTCAGTGTTCGTAACTTTATTTGTTGAATTGTTGGAGTCGAGGTTTTGTCTCACTGTTGTGTGGGTGTTTGCGTTCTAAATGTTTCTTTAAATTTGTTGTAGATCTTTTGTAACTAACAGTTAGTTTACATAAATTACACTTTGTTACCAAACCGGTAACAATTCGAGAAAGAGAATAAACCATTCTCTTCAGAAAAAATTCCACGAGAACGAAGATCTTTTCTGTTTATTGCTAATAAAAATGTTTAGGTAAGTAAAAAACACTAAATGATATCGGCAGATCGGAACTACTTAAAATAAAAATCTTAAAACAAATAGAGCGAGCTGCCGCACTGCGACTTGCGATTGCGGCTTGGAAGGTGCTTTCAGTCCGGGTCCCCACCCTACTTTTGCAATATGCTTCCTGCTTCGTGTATGCAACCACTTATATTAAATTTAAAGACAAATTACAATATTTTCCCCCTCCTGGTGCGTTACTCTTCAACCTAGGCTCATTACATTTTCTCGTGCCATCCACTGGCCACCGCCTCTCCACAGACCTAAATTCACGTTCAGATACCTAATATTACAAAAGTCCGAAAGTAGAACATTGGGTAGTAATAGCTAAAAGAATGGAAAGGTCGCCCATTCGAGTCAGTGAGACTTTGTCGTCAGTTAATTAAATCTGAAAATGCAATTGCCATTTGAACTACGCTGCGTGAGCTGCTCGGATGGAAGCCATCTCGTGATTTCAAAGCGCCCTACAAATATTTGTAGGACGTTTAAACGGAGTCAGTTAACAAGTGTATACCTAAACCGAACTTTAGGGAGGGGGGAGTTTGATGTGGTTACGTATTAATCGAGGCCACTTTTCCTTCATTTGACTGTATATAAGGGAACATTAAAGGCTATTAAAGCAAAGGATTATTATATATTATCCTAATTTTCGTTTGTACTTTCAAATGCACTTGAATACAGTCTTTGAATATTTCAATACTCAAATATACAAAACCCTAAATACACCCTGAAGTACGAGAATGTATCCACGATAAATATGAAACAAGCTATTTAAACCATATAGGTTTAGTTTACTCGCAGAGGTATACTCATAAAATTTTAACATCTCACAACCGACATCACTAGTTTTAATTGGGGCAGCAACTAAAGTTGGAAAACTAGGAGCGATTTAAAAGGATATTTAATACCGTTGAAATTATTACTTCCCTCGAGTTGTGCTCTTCGTTTGTTGGGAAAAAGAATTAAATTTTCCTCAAAAGGCAGGGAAAATACATTGAATAAGAAGGCACTCAGTCGGAGTCTATTTTTAGCAGAAAATATGACAAAGTTTTATATTTTCTCATACTTTCATCGCTAGCGCTGCTCTCTATAAAATTTTACTGGTATATCAAGTAAAAACGATTGCATTTATAGAATTCATTGTGAATTAAGGAGACTTACCTACAGAATACAGAGCGCCTCACCCGTGAGAAGTTACACTTTATTTTGTTTACAAATTCCTAACAATGGACAAGTATACTTAGGAATGAAAAATAATTTTTTGCCTTGGAATTTGTAAAACATGTCTAGATAATCACGAAACCCAACCAACAGATTTTTTTTCCCATTAGTTTGCTCAAAAATTGAAAAAAACGGTCGCAAAAGTAGGGAATGTGACGTCACGATCCCTAATTTCAATAAGTACCTGCTATTTTCTTAGTACTTATTTCGTCTTTTTTTATATAACCAAGCATTCCCAGGCAAATTATTAGATTCAGTTTGTATGCGCCTGATGAGAAATAATCAAATTTCGTAGCATTTCAATGAAATATTTGGATTTTACTGATCCCATTCTGAACTTATTAGATGCCCCCTATAAAATATGACAGATGACATATTACTCAATGCTTTAAAGAAAATTGTCGGCAACGCCGCACTTTGCATATAACCTCACTTTCGCCGGCGGAACGCGGAAACCAAGGTTAATAACCTTAGTGAAAACTAAATAAATTCTATTCTCAGTTTTAAAAGAATCTTGCTGTGAATACTTTATTTTTTCGGTTTATAATGAAGACAAGATTTGTTAAAGCTTGTCCTGATAACTTGCCTTGCATAGATTTTGATATGGTGTGTCAATTTTATCAATAAAAACGGGGAGCAAAACATGGAGAAATAAAGAGGTATGTTTGTTATTTGATTTGTGATTTGTATATTGTTTTAATATTGCTTAATGATGATGATATAGCTTAAATTCTGGTTTTAGGTAGACTAGAGAATAAATATTATGGTAACAATGTTATTGGAGACACGCAGAGGAAAGAACACAGCAATGAATGCATAATGCCCGGTTAAGGCAAAAATTACCCCCGAGCACAAAATTAATAAGAAAAATGTTAATGACACTGTGGTTAAAAATTAAGAAATTCAACTGAATAGTTGTGGAAGTAGGTACCTATATTATGTTGTAATTACCCAACATAAGCAGATTAGTCCTAAATTATGCACATACCACGATGTACGAGGATCATACATCGTGGCACATATGTAGATACAGCTTTTTGTGCTTCTAGTTTAGTTGCTAGTACAGTAAAGAAATACTTATTGTGTATATACCTATAGTTAAGATATGGGGGAGGAGGCATGGGGGTGTCGCACAACCCAATGTTGAAATCGATTATCAAAACAAGAAATCATGCGTTTGTAAAAACGATCGTTGATATCTACATGTGAGAACCATGATTAAGAACTAATTTAAATAAAAAATAATTTAAATAAAATTTAAAAATTTAAATAATTTAAAAAATTTAAATAAAAAATAGTGCAAGTTCGACAGCAGAGTTTCATTCGATATCAAGTGCTTGACTGTCATTGACTAGTTTTGCGGGTATTTTTTTCTTGTATGATCTAATGAAGTATTTAAGTAATTAAGTCCGTAGTAGTACACTTTGTCGCATCCATTTTGATGCGGAAAGTTGTACTTTTCTGCACTAGTGACATTAACTTTGTCAACTAATAATAGAACTAAGTACGCTTGTAAAATTTTTGCAGGTAGGTACATATTAATGGAAAACTTATTTTAGATGAATGTAAGCAAGGTATTGCTTTTCTTTGCTGACTTCCTGGAAATAGCGAAGAATCATGGACAACATCAGTAGATTGGTATATTGGAAAAAGTCAACACAAGTGCAATAAAAAAATATGAAAGTCTACCTTACAGGATAGTTGACAAAGACATACCGACATACCTCAATAATTATTATACGTTGGAGTAGTATGAAGGAAGATTTTTGGCAAAAATCAAAACGTATTACAAGGAGGGATTGTCTGACATGTTAAAAAACGAAAAATATCCTGTATCTCCGAAACGAATCGAGATTTTGAGATTCAACTGCTTTCCATTGCCCTCAAAAATCGAGCACAGTACACCTACCTACTCTTTGTCCATCTCTTCGCAGAATAGAAGAAACCCCAAAAAAAAAATCCAGTTTGTTACACTCTGTGCATGCGACATGAAAACTGTATTATTTGATTTTGTAATATTTTCACTAAATTTAATAGATAACTTATTTGAGGTTTTGCCATAGAATGCAAAATAATGTTTTTTTTTTCTTGCAAATTAAAGAAATCTTAATTTTTTGCTGGCTGCTGCATTATATTTTTTTATTTTTAACTTCTATTAACCAAAATCACAAAATATGCTTATGAAAATTTATTTTCCAGAATGAATATAGGTATAATATGTATAGTGAAAAAATTCTAAAGAATTATGTCATTTTTTATGAGGATGCTTCGGCAATCACAATATAATTTACCTAAATGGGTCTAAAATAGTTCAAGCTATGACAATAAAGTTTTTCGACTGAAAACTTGGCTTTATTGCGTTTTACATGTTATATTTCTAACATCACCAAGAACTGGCACCTTCTCCAATATTCTAGCGTTACATTTTTGAACCGATGCAGGTCTAACTACTTCTTGTAAGTAAGGGCTCATGAAATTAAAGTAATAATTTTTTTATATTCGGACCAGGTAAGTGCTTGACGTCTATAGGATTAACTTTTCTCAGTTTAGTTTATAACCAATCAATGGTGTTGATTAACACTAGCACAGAATAAATAGGTGAAGCTATTTATTCTGTGACACTAGGTATTGAGGCTAAAATATCATCAGTTTCTTCAAACAACTAGCAGTCGGTGGAATATACTTGATAACAAGTAAAAAATCGTTTGACAGAGCCACTAATCTAAAATCGTCAGCTAAAATGTTACACCTGGTTGGTTCTTTATTGTCTTTAATATATCTGCAAGTCTAGATATCTAATTTATGCAAGTTCAGTTAGGTACTTACGAATTGTGTCGTTTTATAGATAAAATCGACTTGTTTCCAATAAAAAAAAGTTTTGTAAACCAACCAGCATAACGTCCGAATCATCAATACCAATACCTAGTGTTCCCAGCATTTTCCTCAGCAAAATAGAATGGTTCATTTCCGTCATGGATTATTAGAATGAATGGTGAAAATAGTTCAAATCATAAAAAATAAAAGCTTGTAAAACACGCGGGGCCGCGGGATCCGAGATCCGATATTCCGATTTGTGACGCCACAAAATAGGTTATGTTTATGTTTTCGCAGGCTGACAGCTTGGCATTTTGGCATTGAGGTGCGGCGTTGCCAAACCTGGTGCCATGGCGGTAAATTTAGGGAAAAATAAAATCCAACAGGTAGTTACGTATATTGAACTTTAAAAATTAATTGCGGCAAAACGGGGGCGAAAAAAAATTAAAAAAAATACAGCAAGTATATCTCACCCAATACTATCCGATGAGCAAATAAAAAAAAGTGGTGTATTAGTCCATTCTTAACGTTCGGAGCATCACGAATTATTTGGAGTACACGTTTCTGCCTTCGATCAACCTTGGTTCTATTCGAGATCGGGGCAGAGCGCATGCACATGTCTTTACAGAAAAACACCGCTCATGTCCAAGAATGTTGGGCAAAATATAGATTCACGGTATTGCTTCTTCATAGCTTTATCTATAATGGTTTACTAATTGCCCTACACTCACTAGGATTACTACTATTTTCTACGGTTTGCCGTAGAACTTGAGCGAAAGATACCATAGTTTTATAGGGAGAAGTTGGCCTTACCCGCAAATGGCAACGCAGAGGAAATAATAGTTGCCACCCCTTCCCCGCACAAGCATCTATAGTAGCTTCTGGGGTAGTGTGAAGTATTGTGAAGGTGATAATTATTATTATTATTATTATTATTATTATTATTATTATTATTAATTTGTAGAAGGTAGCTCCTGTCCTCTTATTGAGATAACTGCATAAATATCGTGGGGTTATAGGACAACGATGAAATCAAACCAAAGTTTTACACTGTGTCAACGTTTCGACTATAATTTCGTAGTCTTCTGCAGGACTGTAAAATGCCAAAAAAACCGGAAAAGTTATAGTAACAAAGATGGAAAAAATTAACATAAATAAAAAAATTTATAAAAATGTAAAAACGAAAGGTATCCGCATAAAAATATCCTTTTTTCAATATTAATAATTGTTCTTTACCTTAAGGATACACTTATTATAGGTGACACTGAAGATAGCTTCTTTAGCCGAAAGCACTTTGTCATGATTTTTAAAATATACCTATTGTGTGCTAAGTACAAAGTCTAATTTCATCACGACGATCAATAATTATATGCACATTCAGCTTCAAAATCTTTAATTTCTTTTATTAATAATAAATAATAATAATAATTTCTTTTATTAATAATGATAACTGCATAAAAATATCGTTGGGTTATAGGACAAAGGTGAAATCAAACCTAAGTTTAACACTGTGTCAACGTTTCGACTATAATTTTGTAATCTTCTTTAGGACTGTAAAATGACAAAAAAAATTATCAGTATCCGATTTTTTATTGATCGTAAAATTATGGTAACGCTGAATAAATAACATTTCACTGAATAAGTTCTCGGTCCAAAATTGTAACCTCTTCTAAGTCTTCTAAATCAAAGTCATGTCCAAGTTGAAAATGGTGTTGCGCCAAAGCGGTTTGTTCTCGTTTGTTTCTATATTTGTCGTTACATGAATAACCATATCCATGCTCACGTGTTCTGTTTTTATATTTTGTTTCGTTTGTCCAACGTACCTATAACTTATTGCAATGAATGCAAGAAATCGCATACACCACACTAGATTCATATATTCTAGGCATCTTTGACTTCATTGAAGAACAAATATTTCCAACAGTTTTGTCTTGATAAGAAACGATTTTCATTTTTTCAGAAGAAAGTACTGATCTCAGAGATTCAGAAAGTCCTTTTATATAAGGGATTTTTGAGTATTTAGTAGCTTGACTGACTTAATTTTCTTGAGTAATGTTGTTAATTACATTTTAATTTGGTATTATGTTAATTAACTTTGTAGGATAATCATTCATCCTCAACTTTTGCCTACTGCATAATTATTAAATGTTTTTTGTAGATTTAAGCACCTGTATTTTTTGTTTCAATGGGTGTCTCGAGTGATAATTCAAAAGTCTACCCGAGCAAATGTCTTTCTGATATCAATCTGTTGAGATAGTTCGATCAGTATTTCTGATTAAAATCTTGTGACAACGAGCCTGTGATATGTATTATTATTTTTACTGACGTGTAATGTGTTGCAGAGTACCTGTCAATCATACCCAAGGTAAGGAAAGGTTTTTTGTTTGTTTTATGTCGATTGTATCCTTTGTGTTTTTCACTGTTTTTGAATTTTTCTAGTGGGTATATTGTTATATATACATACTTTTATGATAGCTGGGATTTTTTTACGTGGATACCTTTCGTATTTACATTTTTATAAATTTTTTATTTTTATTTTAATTTTTTCCATGTTTGTTACTATAACCGGCTATAAGCCGTTTTTTTGTCATTTTACAGTCCTGAGGAAGATTAAAAAATTTATGATAGTCGAAACGTTGACACAGGGTAAAACCTAGGTTTGGTTTCATCTTTGTCCTATAACCCGACGATACTTATGCAGTTATCATTATTAATAATAATAGAAGAAATTAAAGATTTTGAAGCTGAATCGCTGAATGTGCATATTGTGCATATAATACTTATTGATCGTCGTGATGAAATTACTTTTATTTGTAATTACCACACAAAAATCATGACCAAGTGCTTTCGCCTAAAGAAGCTATCTTCAGTGTCACCTATAATAAGTGTATCCTTAAGGTAAAGTACAATTAATATTGAAAAAAGGGGGGACTCAAATTTGGCAAGTTAGCATGTTATAATCTCAAACAGGCAGTGGCGGCTCGTGAGTATTTAAACAGGTGGGGCCAAATATCATTTTAAAAATCAATGTGCCTAACTAAACCGGTTTGAAGTTAGCAGCAGATTTTCTGGTAGCAAAAAAATTTCCTCGCCCTTCCTTATTTCTATAGATTTATTTTGATAAAACCTAAGCAGATTAAACTGAAAAATGAAAAACATTGAAATTTTTGGTTGCCAGAAACTTACCAAAGTTTTCCAGTAGCATTTATTTCCATGGGCATCTGACGTCTCAGAAAATGTGAACATCAGACACCATCACAAAATATACACTATTAAAGTTGGATTTAGACGAGTTTTTAATTGAGCCAGTTTGTTTTTGACTAAATAACGTGAGAAATAACACAAACTGAGGCACAATTTTAAAAGTTCACCTCGGTTGTCATAAATGTCCGAATAAATGAAAAAAGTGTATTCGCACTAAAGTTCAGCAACTTGAACAATTTTTTTTTATTTCTTTAATATAATTGCCTATCTATAGGCAATAAATTTGCAATTTGCAATAAATAAATAAATAAATAAATAATATAAAAGTTGTGACCACAAGCTATTCATTTGAAACGACACGAAAAGCGCGGGAATGGTTTTGACGCCATATAGCTCGATCGATCAGAAGGCAGTGACAGGAGTGACAGCTACACAGAATTAGGAAAGGAAGAATGGAAATTAAACGTTAAAATAAACAGTTCGGCGACCCATTTCCAGAGGGATCTGATGTAGGTCAAAAATAAAAACCACCTAAAAATCAAAATTTAACAAGCACTTCTTTAACTGAGGCCACAGGACTAGTAATTCTTAGGTCTCGGGTTCAATCGTACAAGTTGTTTTTTTAATTATCACTGCATTCTACCTCTTATATTTATCATTGATTATCATTTTTAATAATAATTGGACAATGGTTATTTTGAAGATTATTACTTACAATCTACTCCATAGTGTATTTAAATTACTTACTTACTTACCTGCCTAATATGAAATTGTCAGTAGCAGGGAAAATGTAATACATCGCGCGATGCGTAAGCTCTTTTTGGCCTCGAAGAGAAACGAGGCAACACGGCCATTAAACAACCTCCTCGGTCAAAAAAGTGTGCTTACCTACGCATTTCGCAATGTAAATAATTACTTAATACAGCAGAACACTCTTCTCAAACATTATCAACAATATCAAGACTGCGATAGACTATAATAAGACGGATAGACAAGGATGGGACGATCTTTCTAAATAAAGCTTGCGTGGTGCTGTAGTTTTTATACATGTGCCGCCCATATTAGTTGATACATGGTGCCGCCGCCCACCAGAGGCGCCACCACCAACGAGCTAGTTGACGTCACAACCAAGGAGGGCGCGTTACAAGAATGATGAAGAATGAACTGTGGTTCATTTAATGGCAATAAATTACGTTTGAAAGCATAATTTTTCAAATTTAATTTTTGTACAAGTTCCCAATTCTCGAAAAATGCCCGTATTTTCGGAAGTCTCATGGGTTGTGGTGCTTTAACACTGGGTACAATCTTACTTAACATTGAATACCCACGTAAAAGATATGTAAAATTTTAATATGTCAAAGTTTGAAATTATTAAATGAATCTGAAGAACCGAACGGAATAAAAATCTGAAAATTTGTATACTTCTTCACTTCTTTTATGGCCTCTGCTCTCAGAGAAATTTAGCCACTATGGAGCCTACGCTACCTCTTCGTTGGTAGGGATATGTCCAACTTTTGCTGTGCCCGCCCAACAGCAAAATTGAACTATTAAACACTGACCAAATACATTGTATACTCTCCATGGCATCTTCTTTTGAGCTTCAAATCTTTCACGTAACTCTTCGTAGGGGCGGACATGACCAGCCTCTGCTGCGTCCGCCTAACTTGGTACTTGAACAAATTTGCTACTTTCCTTTCTCAATCCTTTCCTTCCCAAATTACTGTTTCCATGTGGATTTTTTCCATACCTTTTTCAACGTTACAACACTCACTGCTATAAACCATCATCAGATATATCACAGATTTTAACCGTTCATTTATCCTCTTTAGGTCAAATTGTTCAATCGTTCAAAATGTGTTTGTTCACCTTCAGTCTTATTTACAAAATTTTTTAATCCTTTTCTTCACAAGCTTACAGTATCCTGTGGATCCTTCTCATTTCTTAACCTTCGCAAATCCATTAAAATCTACTGCAAACAAACTTCAATAAAACAAACACTCCACACTACTATACCTACATTATTATATAAAACAAGACTAGTCATGGCCCTCTTGGACCGAATTATTTAAAATAAATTGAACATGCATTCCAGGCGGCCACCCGAGGATCGTATTCTTTGGTTATCGGATCCGGCAACTTGAAATAAAATATTTTCAACTTTATGCAACTTCTTTTTACACCGGAAGTTGACGGTAACTTCCTTATTTCAAATATAACATATAATATACATATTCGGATTCTTTGCTAAATTTCAATGTCAGTTTGTCTAATGAACTGCATACACTTAAAGCTCATAGTTTCTATGATATTCAACTTATTTTGAAATTTTTGATATTTGCGGGAGTTGTTAAAATTATCCCTATGTTAGGTTAGGTTGCAAAATTTCAAATTTTGTCCACGCTTTATTATAAATGGTTGTATGATATACTAAGAAGGCAGCCATTTTCGTCTTGGTGATCGAAGATTATAGTCTCCAAACTCCAACTCTTTTATGAAAAATATCAAAAACTCATTTTTTCAAATATGGAACGCATTATAAATAGTATTAAAATTGAAGTTCCTACTAAATTTTTCGTCGACATTGTCTAAGCAACTACATACCTCTATTTGCATTTTTTCTGATTATTCTTGGCTGAAGCATAGTAACTATCCACAGTGCTTTGGAAATTAAATAACGAATATTTTGGTAAACACATTTTCATTTACAAATAAGACGAAAAGATCTCTCTCATACGTACCCAGATATTATTTAAAATAGTGGAAACATTTTACATTTAAACTGACTTACCTCTCTTGTTGACAATTTGTTGAAAGGAGAACTTGCACATTTTTGTTTCATCTCTTTAATATATTTGGCTATCTATAGAAAGAGCAGATACCAAATATCAGTCCTCAAATCGCAATATTTAATTTGCAATAAATAATTAAAGTTGTGACCACAAGCTAGTTACGTCTACGAAACCCGCTGACTTAACAGCAACCAGAAGCCGTCGCCGCATCAGCTCCTAAAAGTTATAAATCTTGTAAGAACATCATTTCTGTGTGATTATTCTCTGTAACTTTGCCGAATAAAGTTGTTTTCTTGTCAAACCAAAAAAAAATACATTTTTTTAAAAATTCGTTAACTAGCTCCCGTAAGTTAACTGGCGCAGTCTTGTGGATTCGTTGAAGTAACGCGAAGACCACAAATCGCCAGCGCGTCGCGATCGTCGTGCCGTCGTTTTGTCGTGCGTTACGTGGGTTTCAACCCTTTGCCAACGAGAAGAACCAGGCTCGAGGACAACTCCAGGGAGATACGAAAAGCAAAGGGTGAGAGCCATTCCTTTTTCTTTTTCCTAGCTTTTCCTCCAGGGCAATACAAGAATTTTCACCCAGGGAAATTCAATGCACATGATTTTTCCTTGTCACGTCGATGAATACGACAACAATCTGTGAATAGGATTGTGTTTTTTGCATTATTAGAGCATATAATAATCAAAAACATATTTAAGTTAGAATTAGTACAATTTGAAAAGAAAATCAAATTCCAATTTTCAAAGAAAATTAATTTTAATCTAATTTTTAAATCTCACTAGTTTCACATTATTTTAGATTTTTAAATCTTAATTTTAAGAATTGTTGTTCCCCTTTTATGTAACATAATTTTCCAAAATTGATCTTGAACACATAACTACCATTTTAAGTAATTTAGATCTTAGTAATAACAGTAACGTTGAAATGCCAAATCAACAACATCCGGCGGAACGCCAAATTAATTATAGTCTTTTAAGGTTATATATCGATACTATTCCCAATTATAGTGGCGACTCTAGTACGTTGGAAATTTTTATTGAGCACTGCCAA
The DNA here is from genome assembly GCA_963920635.1 of Pseudeuparius sepicola. Lineage (NCBI taxonomy): Eukaryota > Metazoa > Arthropoda > Insecta > Coleoptera > Anthribidae > Pseudeuparius > Pseudeuparius sepicola. The sequence continues at coordinate 56,570,919 of OY987301.1, read as the reverse complement.
AGTTTAATTAACTCATATCAAAATGTAAATAACCCAAATGACCCAATCAATAGTTTCTTAATCAGGGCTATAATCGGCAAATTAACAGGCGAAGCTTTGGTTAGAGTAGGTAACCGACCAGACATAAGAACTTGGATAGAATTAATTCACTTGCTTAGACTTAGTTTTGGCGATCAGAGAAATCTTGACTGTCTAGTACAAGAAATGATAGTAACAAAACCTTATAAAAACGAGTCATACATAAATTTTGGCCAAAGATTACAAAAATCCCGCAGTTCAATTGCTTCAAAATTAATATCGATGAATATGACTAACGAAGAACGAGTATTTCAGATAAAAAAATATGACGAACTTGCACTTAAAACTTTTATTCGAGGTTTATCTGGAAGAATCCAAGACATGATTAGAATTCGGAACCCCAACTCTCTCGAACTTGCAATTTATTTAGTAATAGAAGAAGAAAATTTTATTTTAAACCAAAAACAAATGGGTATTTTCCAAAATGCTTTTCAAAATAAATTTCCCCAAAATCATCCAAAACCCAATACCCAGAATTTTGTGAGACCTCAAAATTATGCATCACATACCTATCCAAATTTTTCATTTCCACGATATTCGCAACCTCAGCAATTCCAAAATTATTCACCTAGACTCCAATTCCCTTCTCAACCGATTAACATACAACCACGTCAAAATATGCCTCCTCCTAGATTCCCCACTAATAGAGAAGTTTTCGGACAATCTAGTACTACCAGAAACGTTTTCAAGCCAACCGGCGCTATTCCAAAAAATAATCCTACACCAATGTCAACTACGTCTAGACTTACCGAACAACCCCGTAGAAATCCCAACTTTTTCCAAAATACAGGGCCTCGAAATTTTCATTCCCAAGAACTACATAATATCGAAACCACGGAAATATCCCCAGAACAATACCGTCCCACATTCGAACCTACTCAAAATGAAAATGAACAATACCAAAATCAAATCTATCAACCCGAATATGGTACCACCGACGACGAATATTCCACCGGATATTTTACGGAAAATTCTTACCAAATATCTGAATTTGGCGAACCACACTTTGACGGTTCCCAACCTAATGTAAATTTTCCCAAATCCCCATGCCCAGACAACAATATATAACGATTGACCTTAACCACCTACATCAACTGCCAAATTTTTAACTGACACTGGCAGTTCACGTAGTCTTATGAACCCAAAATTGGCTTATAAATTTTACTCAAATTGCATTTTTAGTGAAAATTTTAATATTCAAACGTCACATGGAATTTCATTTCATGGTGAAATAGCTATTATACCAATTTTTAAGATATTTAACACAGACCTAGTTTAAAAATTCTACTAACTAACTTAAAGGAACCAAATTCAAAACTTGTTCGCTGGCGTTTAAAACTTCAAGAATTTGATTATAAAATCGTTTATAAAAAAGGTACATTAAACTCAAATGCCGATACTCTCTCACGTATCAGACTTAATATGCACGAAACCCAATCCGTAATAAACAATCCCGGCGACATCAACGTAGAATCATATGAGTTTCTTAGAAACTACGCGGAGAACCCGGACAATTTCATTATCCCTGACATAAACGAAGACAACACCCAGAACATGACTTCTACACAGACACCGACTAATGTTACACGTCCCTTGAACCCGAAACCGAAGATACACTCAGATAATCAAATAAAACCGCCCGATAAACGAAAACCTCAATCACCTATCAAAATCAATAGTAGTGATGACGAAACAGCACATTCCCTGTCTAAAGAAATTAGTAATGACGGATTACACATATTAGACGAAATTATAAATAATAAAACCAATCAGATACTAGTATTCAAAACAAATTCCGATAAAATTTCTGTAGAACAAGAAACTTACCTCCACCAAAAAATATTTACCCTCAAAATACCTCTCAACTGTAATGATCAAGATATTTTAAATTTTCTACAAGAATATTTAAAACCAAATACGACTTCTTCTTTAAAAATCCAGAATTCAGCTTAAAATTCTCTAATGTATATTCCGAACATTTTAATCATTTAGGACCAAAATTAATTAAATGTACGAAATTAATCAACACTATCAAAGATCGCGAAGAACAGTTAATGTTAATAAGAAAACCACCATTTAGGTAAGACAAACCACCGCGGTATTCAAGAAACCTTGCAATATCTCAAAAGAAATTATTTCTGGATTAACATGAAAACCGATATCACCAAATTTATAAACGAGTGCGAAATTTGCAATAAAACGAAATATGGTAGAAATCCCCCTTACGTACCCCTTGTCCTAACAGAGACACCGTCCCGACCTTTCCAAATTATTCACGTCGATGTATTTTATTATGATTCCAAAAATTTTTTGACTCTGGTAGACGCTTTTTCAAAATTTGCGCAAGCAATACAAATTCCAGGAAAATCAGCTATCAATATATGCGATGCATTAGTGACATACTTTGCATGTTTCGGCACCCCTAAACATTTTATATTAGACAACGGTAAAGAATTCAACAATGAAACTGTCAAAGAACTTTTGAAAGTGCACAAAATTAGTATCCATTTTACGACACCTGGTCACCACGAGTCTAACAGCATAGTAGAAAGATTTCATTCAACTATAATAGAACACTTACGTATTTTAAAAGAGTCTCATCCCAATGAAAACGATTTAATGAACTACGCCGTTTTAGGATATAATTCGTCTATTCACAGTACTACAAATTTCACCCCTTTCGAATTAATTTACGGTCACACCGATACTCGAAATCCTGAAATATTCAACACAAAACACTTTTACACCGATTATGTCGAAAACCACAACAACAAGCTAAAACATGTCTATTCTGAGGTCAAAGAAAAGGTCAATTATAAGAACACAAAAATAATATCTAGATTAAATAAAAATGGCAACGAGAACCCAAATTTTAAAATTAACCAAAACTTTACAAAAAAAATCCTTTAAACCGAAACAAGAAAAATAATAAATTTTTAGGTCCTTAGACTATTATTGAGATTTTAGAACACAACAAAGTTAAAATTCAAAGTAACAAAACTAATAAAACTGAAATTGTGCACATCAAAGAATTAAAATCACCCCCTTCATTGTTACAGAGAGAAGATGTTCAACATTCTGCTGACATCATCGATATTAACGAGCCTAGTACTAGCTCAGGAAGTCAAAATTTCCAAAATAACAAATAATCCCGGTATTTTACCGTTCAAATTAGGCGAAGCCAGAATAATTAATAACAAACACATTTTTCTTTATAACGTAGAACTCCAAGCAATAAAAAGTCAGATATATGGAATTAATAAACTTTTTCAAAAATTAAACTCCTCCATCAAAGTAGAGAAAATCGAAACAAAATATTCTTCTATTCACAATGCTCAAAATGACTATGAAAACTTACTTCCAATCATATCAGAAATAAATCAAAAATTTGAAAATATAAATTTTTATAATTCAAAAAATTCTAGAACGAAACGCGGCCTAATTAACCTAGGTGGAACCATTCACAAATGGCTTTTCGGCACGTTAGATGCCAACGATGAATTAAAATATGACAATGCCATCAAAATTTTAAAATCGAATCAACAAAAAATCGTCAATGACCTAAATTCTCAATTATCTCTATCGAAACAATTGATTCAAAAGTATTCAAAAACAATAGAAGATATCGATAAAAATCAAAAGAAAATTTCCAACTACATATTAGAAATGAAAAATATCATAAACAATATAACTGGTGAATTTTATGAATACATAACCTTCAAATCAATAATTGATCAAATTTTCATGCATGCAAACGTTATTGTTACTTTATTAGAAGATATTGAAAACGAAATCACATTTTCAAAATTACACGTAGCTCATCCGGACAAAGGAAAATCTAAAAGAAATTTTAAACGAACTTCTTCCTTAATATGACATTTCAGAAATATTAAAAATTGACATAGATACATGGTATTCTTTAATTCAGACAAACTGTCACTTTTCAAATGATGATATTGTATTTGCTTTGGAAATACCAATCGTTTATCTAGAAACATTTGAATATTTTCACCTTTTTCCGATCCCATCCAACGAAAATAAAATAATTATCCCACACAAACCCTACATGGCTCTAGAAGACAAAAGACATCAGTACATGGACAAAGCCTGCGTAAAAACAGAACAAATCTACCTATGCACCCACGAAGAAATCAACAATAACGACGATTGTGTATCAACGATCATCAGAGGCCAGCCACAACATTGCGAACAAATTCCCGTTCTACCACCAAACTTCCTAATTAACAAAATCAACCAAGAATATATCATCGTCATCAGCAAAGAAGAAATCAAGATTAAAACAAAATGTACGGATGAACAAATAAGTTTAATACAAGGAACTAATATAATACAGATACCACGAAATTGTAACATGGAGTATAAAAACTACAAATTTACAAATCAAGAAAATTATCTCAAAGGAAGACCAGTCATACTGCCCAAAATTCAAGACCAGTCATCAATCAAGAAAAACTCAAAAAGAAACCCGCTTCAATTGGAAAATATACGACTAGAAGATTTGCACGCTTTGGAAAAACCAATACAAGCATCGAACCCACTTTCTATCGAAGATTTTCAAAATTTAAATCAAACTAACTGGATACTTTGGATCATCGTTGGAGTCATTTTAGTAATCATTATCACATATGGAATCTACAAATTCAAAACAAAGAAAATTAATATAAAATTAGAGGAAAAAGAAAAAGCCACCACTTCAGTTTTCTTCAACCCTGAAGTTCTCGCTTAGAGGGGAGGAGTTACGTCTACGAAACCCGCTGACTCAACAGCAACCAGATGCCGTCGCCGCATCAGCTCCTAAAAGTTATAAATCTTGTAAGAACATCATTTCTGTGTGATTATTCTCTGTAACTTTGCCGAATAAAGTTGTTCTCTTGTCAAACCAAAAAAAATACATTTTTTTAAAAATTCGTTAACCAGCTCCCGTAAGTTAACTAGCTATTCAATTGAAACGACACGAAAAGCGCGGGAATAGTCGTGACGACACGCCGCGCCGCTCGATCGATCGGAAGGCAGTGACAGGAGTTACAGCTACACAGAATTAGAGAAGGGAGAATGGAAACTGAACATTGAAATAAATAGTTCGCGACCCATTTCCAGAGGTCTCTGATGTAGGTCAAAAATAATAAACGCCTAAAAGTCTAAACTTAACAAGCACTTATTTAACTGAATGGTAAGGCCATTGAATATTCGGTATATGTTGTGAAAGAGATCTTTTCTTCGTAAGTGTAAATAAAAATGTGTTTAGTAAAATATTCCTTATTTAATTTCCAAGGCACTCTGGATGATATGCTTCAGCCAATAATATTTGAAAAAAATGCAAATAGAGGCAAAACTATTGATTTTAGGTGTATAGTTGTTTAGACAAAGTCGACATAAAATTTAGTAGGGGGTTCAATTTTAATACTATTTATGTTGGGCGTTCCATTTGGAAAAAAATAGTTTTTGAAAGAGAGAGAGTTGGAGACTAATCTTCGAACACCCTGTATAATCAACATGAAAATGGCTGCATTCTTAGTAGCATACAACCTTCTAACTATAACAAAGGGTGGACAAAATTTGAAATTTTGCAACTGTTTTAAAGTAGGGAGAATTTTAACAGCTCATGCAAATGTCAAAAATTTCAAAAAAGGTTGAATATCTCAGAAACAACGAGGTTTAAGTCTGCATTCATTAGACAAACTGACATTAAAATTTAGCAGGGAATATGTAGTAACATACAGGGTATTCTATTTGAAATAAGGAAGTTGCAGAAAGTTGAAAATATACTAGTTTAAATGGCCGGGTCCAATAACCTAAGTATACAAATTTTCAGATTTATTCCGTTCGGTTCTCCAGATAATTTTTATGAACGCGCCTCACCCTGTATATTTAGTTGGTCCGTTCCTCGTTTCGAAAATGGTCAATCAACTGGCCTTTCTCTGTAGAATATTTTTTTACATTTTAAATTTTAAAAATATTCAAATTTTACATATCTTGTAGGAGAAAGGGGGCAGATTAGACCACGGGGCAGATTTGACCAGTTCGTAAACTTCGGTAATTTTTAAATTTGGCACCTATACAAAACTAGGTGTCTCTTTAGAACAGTTCCAGATCAGTCTAGATAAATATGGTAACTGTGGAGGAGTATCAACATTAGTTTGTGTCATATATTTTCAGATTGTATTAAAATTTGGTAAGTAGGTAGCACGTGTTATTTTGCTTCAAGATATTTCCACAAATTTGCTGTATTAGATAAATGTAATTTTTTTCTGAATAACACTTTTATTGGGCGAAACTGCTTAATGAATTTTGTAACCTAAAACTAAACATTTTGGCTGTAAGTGAAATTTAAACCGCTGTTGTCATGTGGGGCTGATTTGACAATTTAAAACGAGGCACATTCGGTCAGTGGTCGAAACTGCCCCAGTGGCTATATGTGCCCCCTTTTCAGTGGTCAAAAGTAAACACAACCTGATATTTAACAACAACATTACAAATTCTTTCAGAAAATGGTTAGGGGTTACATAAAAAAGACGACTCGTGCCGATATAGATAAAATAAGAATGAAAAATGCGATAAATGCAGTGATGAGAAGAGAGTCTTCTGAAAGAATAGCCGCTAGGCAGTTTAATGTTAAAAGAACAACCTTGCATTATAGAATAAAAAAAAAGAAAAGTATACCCCGGGTCAACTGCAGAGACTATAATGACTCTGGAAATTACAGTGGTGGCGAGCAAGGCCTTAAACCTCCATTTTCTAGTAAATACACAGTTTGGCAAGTTTTCTCTTGCCAACAGGAGGAAGAATTAGTTAAATATGTAAAGACCTGTTCAGATATGAATTATGGACTCTCTTATAATCAGCTTAGAGTTTTGGTATAATATGATTATGTCACTATTTTGCCGAACTACAAGATTCCCGAAACATGGAAGGTAAATAAAAAGGCAGGAATTGATTGGCTAAAATGTTTTATGAAAATAAATCAAAGAAAAATTAGTCTTCGCAAACCAGAAAACACAAGTTTAGCACGTTCGACCGGATTCAACAAACCAAATGTTTCAGAGTTTTTTTGACAATTATTCGAAATTAGTGACGAGTTTAGTGATGTTGATTTTTCGCTTAAAGATGAAGATATTGTACAAGACAATGATTACGTGGTTGTGAAATTTCGGCTTAAAATCAGTGTCCTCCATTATGTAGGAGTGGTCACTAAAGCCCTTAATTTAAATGAATTTGAAATTAAATTTCTTAGACGAAAAAAACCTGGCTATAAATTTTATTTTCCTGATGTTGAATACAAAGCTATAATTGATCGTTTTGATGTTGTATTAAAGCTGCCTCCTTCTAATTATGCCAAAACTGCTAGAAGAGCTACCTTACTAACATTTATTGTAAATTTTAGTCTCTATAATGTTAATTAAGTAATAATTATTAATAATCAATATTGTTAAAATAAGTTTAGGTACATTTTAAGTATTTCAGTGGGTTAAATAAAGTTCCTTTAGAGTTAGTAATAAATACCTTCTGCAATATAACTTGTTTTATTTCTGGACATATCTACCCCACAGGGCGGTTGAAAGTAACCCCGCTAGGGGACACAATTGTCCAAATGACGCGATGCCATCGCGTCATTTGGACAATTCCATCGCGGTGATGGAAAAACATGTTTTTTTCTATTCGAAAATCAATCAGAAAATACATTTTGCACTCGAACCCTTGAGAGAAATATTTCCTAAAATTTATTTGTGGCGTAAACAGATCCATTGAATTTTAATTGGGTTTTTCGCCGCCAAACTGGTTAAAAGGCAACTTTTTAAGGTTGCCTGGAAAATTAATAAATTCTTAACAGTAAATGAACTAAACTTTGAACATGTAACTCAAAACATATCTTCAACAAATTTGTTTCCTGAGCTTTCGGAGAATAAATCTTCCTCCTTTCTCAAAGATCATGTCACTTCAAAGTGAAATGACAGATTATTAAATTTCAGGTTAAAATGTCATGACAACAGAAAGAAACAATAGCAATTCAGTAAAATATTATTGCCATTTATTCAAAGAGAAGTTAGTATGAACAATTAGATAGAACACAGGGTAAAATATCAGGCAGGTGGCTAGGCTATTGTTTCTGTTGTCACGAAATTTTAACCTGAAATTTAATAACCTGTCATTTCACTTTAGTAGTTAAGTAAAGCGGATCCTGGCTCAAAGATGGCCGCCATATGTGAGCCAGCTTCCGCATAAGGGTTTTGAGCCTGAGCCAGGATCCGCATAGGGCTTTCGGGGTTCGGTTGGCAGGTATAAACGCCGCGGTTAGAATATTTTTTCCTTGATTTAACGTCCTGTTTCGGGTGACCTTATTTTATAAGTTTATGTGTATTGTGAATCAGTGGGATGTTGTCAGTTCACGGGGAAGGTTTACTAAATTCCTTAATCGACAAATTACCAGTTGAATTGCACCTTCCTAAATATCAGTTTTGTGGGCCTGGAACTAAGTTAGAGAAACGTCTGACGAGAGGAGATTCTGGTATAAATAAATTGGACGCAGCGTGTAGGACCCACGATATTTTGTATTCAAACAGCAAGTTATTAGAAGATCGACACAAGGCTGATTTAGAATTGGAAAATCGTGCTTGGGATCGAGTAAAATCCAAAGACGCTAAATTTAGTGAGAAGGCTGCTTCTTGGCTTGTAACAACTGCCATGAAAGTAAAAAGAAAATTGGGTATGGGAGTTAAAAAACGACGACCGATTTCTTTTAGAAGGGACATCGTAAAAAAAGTGGAAAAAAATCTCAGAAAATCTTTTACTCCTAAGGACTTGAATAACACTCAGAATTTGAAAAAATCGTCATTGGCTGCTGTAAGAGCTGCCCGTATGATTGTTAAAAAGATTGGAAAAAAGAATTTGAGGATACCGAGGTTGATTCCATTCGAAAGCAAAACTGGCGGATTTCTTCCTCTTATTCCTATTCTAGGAGCTCTAGGGGCATTGGGTTCTTTGGCAGGTGGAGCAAGTGCTGTAGCTAAAACCATTTTGGATGTAAATAATGCTAAAAAGAGTGTGACGAAACAGTCGATGGAACCTGTTGGCAAAAAAGGTTCGGGTCTTTATTTAAGAAGAAATAAACGCGGAGGATTCGGACTATTTTTGAAAAAAAACTCTCATTGAGGCTACCCAACAGACCTTTAACAGATAGAGATTTAATAAAGTTCGCGGCAAAGCTTAACATACCATTTTTTAAAGGCGTATTTATGAGAGACACGCTACCTAAAAAGGTGAGAAAAAACGAGTCGGTCATTTTAAATTTGGATGTTCAGCGAAATCCGGGAACTCACTGGGTAGCCTATCAGAAAAGAGGAAATATCGTCAAGTACTTTGACAGTTTTGGTAATTTGAAACCGCCCAAAGAATTGGTTCAGTATTTGGGAAAGAACGTAAAAATAATATATAATAACGATTCTTATCAGAATTTTGATGAAATAAATTGCGGGCATTTGTGTCTCGAGTTTCTGTATAAAGGTGACAGTTAAGACGAGAAGACGATGTCTATGCTTTTCACCTTACATGGATTTAGTTCAACGCTGTCTATTGACTTTACCAGTCCTATATATTTAGATGAGGATTATGAGTATGGCTTAGCATTGTTGGGATTTCATTCGTACAACAGCGTGCCGAATATCGAGAGTGAAGAAGACAAGCTATATCTTGTTGGTAAAAAGGGATACATAACTATACAAATTCCTACAGGATCGTATGAAATAGGAGCAATAGAAGAGTGTATAAATAACAGTTTAAAAATTAAATTTGGAAAAAACTTTGTCGAAAAAGATAGAATTATATTAAAACCTAATAACAGCACCTTAAAGTGTGAAATTTTTAGTGAAAATTTCGCTATCGATTTCCGAAAAGAAGGTTCTATTGGAAAACTGCTGGGATTCTCCGAGCGTTTGTTAGAATCGAACAAATTACACATCTCCGATTTGCCTGTGAATATAGTGAAAGTTAGAACGATACACATAGATTCTAACATAACATCTGGAGCATACTATAAAAATCAACCAACACATACCATTTATGAATTTGCTATTGTTGATGATCCTGGATATGCTATAGACGAAACGCCAAAAAATTTGCTATATATACCAGTGACAAAGCGAGAGATCTATAACATAACATTAAACATTCTCGATCAGAACTTCAGACCGGTAAATTTTAGAGGCGAGGAAATAATTGTGAGATTAGAATTGAAACGTTTAACTCATTAAAAATGGTTTTGATTTTTGGGGACGCATATAAGCCTTATAAATTGCAGTCATTTCTCTGTAAAAAGTCATTAACGAAGAAATCGTCGAAGCGTGCAGATCATTCTAAAAAGTCGTCAATTTTGAAAGGTGCTGGTCGCAACCGTGTACTTACTTTCGAAAATCTTCAGTTTTTAAAATCAATTGGTCAGAATGTCGTTAACTCCTCAGGTGTTCAATGTGCATCGCAGTCCAAACTATGATGAATCTATTCAACGCCTGGAAAAACGTACCTACTACCCATTTGTAAAATCTTTTCGAAACAACGATATTGTGGAAATAACTGTCAATCAGGGAGACGCATGGCTGTTGATGTATGATGCTGTGATTTATGTTAAAGGAAAATTAACCGACATGCAAGGGGACTGTAACTTTGTTAACAATGCACCTGCATTTTTCTTTGACTCTGTTTCCTACGAGCTAAATGGCAAAGAAATAGAAACAGTGCGAAATCCTGGAATTGTGAGCACAATTAGATCATACTTGTGTTATTCTCCTAATGAAGAAAAGTGCATGGCGACAGCCGGTTGGGCTGGAGTTAATAAACATTTTAATGCAAGCACCGATAGCTCATTTATTTCCAGAATCCCCTTGAATCATTTGTTTGGGATGTTCAATGATTATCAGTTGGCTGTTTGTGGTAAACAAACTGTGAGATTGATACGAGCTCGAAATGATAACAACGCTTTATTGCTACCTACTGCAAACGATTCTTGTGAAATATCAATTTCCGATATAGAATTAAAAGTTAAGCATATACAACCGAACGATTTAATTAGACTTAACCTTCTTCAGGCCATGAAAATTGATCGTCCAATTATATTTGCCTTTCGCAAATGGGAACTTCATGAATTGCCAGCTCTTACTACCGGTGCTCAAAGGGAGATATGGTCTGTAAAGTCATCAAGTGCATTAACCTCTCCTCGATACGTCATCGTAGCATTCCAGACTGACCGCAATGACAATCCTAAATCCAGTACTGCAGAATTTGATCACATAAATATAACCGATGTGAGATTAATTTTAAACGGCGAATGCTTTCCTTTTGAACGTCTAAGGTTAGATTTTGATAAAAATAATGTTCAGGAAGCCTATCACAATTACGTGGATTTTTATTCGAGTTATATGAATAAAGATAGACGACCCCTACTTGGCTATACGGAATATAAATCGTATGTACCTCTGTTTGTTATCGATTGTTCTCGAAGAAATGAGTCTATAAAAATAAACACTGTTGACGTTAAGTTAGACATAGAAAGCAATAAAGGATTTCCAGCCAAAACTCGAGCCTACTGCACAATTATACATGATTGTACTATGGAGTATTTACCACTAAGTGAAATTGTGAGAGATGTAATGTAAATTAAGAACAATTAGTCAAATCCAACAGTCCTGTCCAAGATGTTATTGAGAGCGGGTCACATTACATTGCTAGCAATAATTAATAATGTGTTCTATATTCACAATGAGCTAAATCAGACTAACATCTCTGTTTGTGGAAGCAATGATAAATGCTCACCATTTATTTCTATTGGAAGTGCAATTTCAATGGCTATCCTTCCGAAAAATTCAACGCAATTTAAATTTCATTTTAAATTTAAAAACCATACGATTGGTGAAACTAGATGGAGGAAAATTTCTGAAGTTACAAATACTACAAAAAGTACCCCGACTGCACCTAAATTAACCCCCGAACAAAAGGAATATAATATGGAAATTACTCTTGTTCCTCTGGTTTATTACATTACGGTGTGCTCATCGCTGTTAGTAACAAAACTCATGATTAAAATAGTACTTACACAAAGAGAGAGATGGGAGATATGGAACTGAAAATTTGGAGCACTCCAAAGGCAAATGATCTAAAGGCAAAGGCAAATGATTCAAAGGCAAAGGCAAATGATCGGAAGGCAAATGATTCGAAGGCAAAGGCAAATGATCCAAAGGCAAAGGCAAATGATCGGAAGGCAAAGGCAAATGATCCGAAGGCAAAGGCAAATGATCGGAAGGCAAAGGCAAATGATCCGAAGGCAAGTGATCCGAAGGCAAATGATCCAAAGGCAAATTAAAAATATAGTATGAATGTATTGTAACAATGTGTTAGTATATAATAAAGATAAAATTAAGTATAATTGTCAGTGTTTTATTCCCCACCTACGTGATGTATATGTGTGATATTTGCGGTACAACATTTTGTAGATCGGATAGTTTTACAAGACACAAGAATATTCACAGAACTATTATTTTTATGTGTGAATTCTGTAGTAAAACGTTTTCGAGAAAAGATAACTTAAAAAACTCATAAAAGAATCCACCAACTTCAAAACGACTTAGTTGTTAGCGAGGTCGTTGGATACAACGATTCGAAAGACGCGATGCAAATCCATCAGCAGACAGTTTCACTTCCAGTAGAAAACCTAGATATTGTGCAAGAAAGTAGTGCTAAATCTAAACACGGTGTACTGTTTCCAAACTCATTTAGGGCAATTTTTTGTGGACCTAGCGGATGTGGAAAAACCAACGCTTTACTTAGTTTAATATTTAATGAAAACGGACTAAAATTCGAGAATATTTACTTGTACAGTAAGTCACTGTACCAACCCAAGTATCAGTTATTGCAAGACGTGCTTAAACAAGTTAGTGGCGTTGGATATTTTCCCTTTAACTCAAACGATGATGTAATTGGTCCATCAGAGGCTAGAGAAAATTCGGTTTTCATATTTGATGACGTGGCTTGCGATAAACAAGATAAAATTAGAGAATTTTATTCAATGGGACGTCATAAATCTATAGATGTTGTCTATCTTTGTCAGACATATTCTAAAATTCCTAAGCAATTAATACGAGACAATTGTAACATGATTATTCTGTTCAAACAGGATGACGTTAATCTGAAGCATGTCTATGATGAACATGTGTCACCAGATATCACCTACGAGCAGTTTAAAAACCTTTGCTCATTTTGTTGGAATGGTAGTGTTTTTGGAACATTAGTGATAGCCAAAGACTTTAGTTTAGATAATGGGCGATACAGAAAAGGATTTGATAGCTATATAAAACTCTAGTGACTCGGTATCTTTATTAGTAGCCAACATGCCCTTGACATCACAAGAACAAATTCAGAGAGCACAGCGTGCTAAAAAAATTAAAGAGCTAACTAGATCTATTAGAAGAAAATATGCTGCGTTAAAAACGGGTAAATCTGAGATGGATGAGACTTTAGATAAGATATTCAAGCCCGTAAAAGATTCTCTAAGCGAAATAAAAAATAATATGAAAGTTAAGGTAGGATCAAAGCAACAAACTGCAATTCGGATAAAACCTAAGATAGAATTATTTACTAGTACGCCAAGTAAAAAGTTACCGTCTGAAATATCGGGAGAAAATACATTACCTACAACGGTCTTAGAATCATCTCAAGTAACTGAATACGATGATGATGTTGAAGATGACGCAGATTATGGTTATCCTGAAACGGCCTTACCATACATTCAAAATTTCATCTCAAAATCTGCTGATATTGATAATACTTATGGTCCTAAACTTGATCGCAGTACCTACACATGGACCTTAGGAAATAAACATATCGATTTTGATAAAGACACGGGAGATATAATAATCGATAACACTCCTTTCAAGAGCACCGACGGACTTTACCAACTCATTTTCTATGAATATCCAGAATACAGTCAGGCGGATTTGTTAAATTACAAGAAAATTTTAATGTTAACTGGTGTTCACCTTACATCGAATGGTAAATTGAGGGGTTCTCACAAGACCAAATACCTTAATATCATTAGACCTCTAATAAAAAGTAAAACTCAAGATGCGCAAGGTACAGGTATGCAGCTTACTTATAACACAAAACCCATAGAGTACGTATACTGGGATAATGTCAATGAATTAGTAGATAGGTTGAAGTTACTTGTAGCTTCTAAAGATGCCGGAAACACTTCTCACGACAACGAAATCGCAGCCATCTTAAATGAATTAAAGGAAGCTAAAGTTATTTACTAGAAGTATAATTACTGTCAATATACAGTTAGTTACAAAATGACTCTTAACAAGTTCGGACGCTCGTCGAAATACAAAAAGGCTAGCGGCATTGTGCACTCTCCTTTGTCCCAAAACCAAAAATTGAATAGCGATGCTTCAGCTATTTCATTTCAATATAATAAAGATAACGAAAAGCTTAGAAATATATTAGATGAGCGTCATAACTTTTTATTACGGTCAGTAAACGACTTTAAAAATAACGTTTCCCAGCAAATACAGGATTTTAAAGAGTTGTTAGAATTAAATACTGTTGCTTTGCAAACTGCCATAGAGAAAATAACACAAGAGCAGGATGTGATTAAAGAACAACTGAAATTGGATAAACAAAAGAGCGGTGTAAAGTAATTTCATTTTAAGTTGGAATTGAGCAGTTGAACAATGAATTTCGGTCATAGTGATGAAAAAGTTCGGTTAGTTAGGGAACTCCATAAACCAGCTCGAAAAAATTATCCTCGACGTCGAACTATTATCAAAGGCTTAGATGATCTTTGGCAAGCCGATCTTGCTCAGTTAGATCAATATGCTTACTGTAATAGAGGTAATAAATTCATATTAGTTGTAATTGACTCTTTCTCCAAATATGTCTGGTGTAGACCGCTACAATCCAAGTCTGGAGCAGATGTTACAAAGGCTTTTAAAGATATTTTAAAAAACAGTGGGGGACGCAAGCCTCACAATTTACAAACCGATCAGGGCAAAGAATTTTACAACTCTGAATTCCAGAAATTGATGAAAACTTTTCAAATTAATCACTACAGTACATTTACCGACAAAAAGGCAGCTATAGTGGAAAGAGTAATACGAACTTTGAAAGAAAAATTATTCAAGTATTTCAGTCTAAATGGAAAATATAGGTGGATTGATATTTTGCCTACTGTAGTAAATGAGTACAATAATAGGAAACATAGAACGATACAAATGAAGCCTGGTGAAGTTAACAAAAACAACGAGCAACATTTAGTCACCAATGTGTACAACAGTCACTTAAAAGTTTTCAAAACTCGTAAATTTAGGAAGGGTGACATTGTGAGAATAAGTAAAGCTAGACATGTATTTGACAAGGGATATCGACCTAATTGGACAACGGAGTTGTTCAAAATAATCAAAGTACAACACACCAATCCTCCCACATATTTGTTAGAAGATTTACGTGGAAGAGCTATAAAGGGTGGTTTTTATAATGAAGAATTGCAAAAAGTGGCAAATCCTGACATCTATTTGGTGGAAAAAGTGCTTCAAAGGAGGAGGGGGAAAGTTCTTGTGCGATGGCTCGGGTTAGATAAAAGCCACGACTCGTGGATAAGCGAAACAAACATTGTGTAGTTCTCTCGGTGAACGAACCGCCAAAATGTCTGACAGTGGTTACGAATCCGATGTAAGCAGCAGTGAAAATGATATTGTAGAAGATTCTTTGCTTTTGGCAGCATGTTTTCCGATCAAATCAACTAATGGATTATTCATTCATACAGGGTTGAGTCTCAAGAAATATTTTGAGCCAGCAGTAATCATCACATACCTTTGTCATGATCGGACAGTAATTTCCTTGAACTACTCTGAATGGAATAAATTATTGGAACATGTATGTGAATTTATTAATAATGGTGGAGCTCCAATGTTTGCCAGATTCGACTCACGTATGGTTCTAAGTACGGTGATTGACGCCGATGGAAATTAGCACGTGTCGCTTAGAAAAAATAATGTGTATGTTTATTTTACCGAGGCAGATATTTTTGAATTGTTAAACGTTAGCATAAGTGCATCTTTGAGATTTGGCTTTTTGCTCCGCTTTGATTTTTATGATTTCTATTGTAATTTCTTAGATAAAGTCAATCATCTAGTAGTAAGTAGTAACTTAAATGAAACAGACATTATATTAATATTATGTAATATTACATTTAGTATAGAAACCTTTTGTATTTTTGAACTCTTCTGTTTTTACAAAGAGTTTCTGTTGGCTGATTTGTATAGAAGAAGGTTGGTTTAATAAAACAACGTTCTACAAATATGGGTTTTTTATTTTTACATCCTTACATATTACATTCAATATGCCTTATAGCTTTGTGTCCCCAAGGAAGAGTTACAATACTATTAACTAAATATCGCTTATCATCGAAAGGATTCAAGCCAATTTTAGACTGTTCGAGACTGAAAACATCATGAGCAAACGAACGTATAGAACGTTGGTTTATAATTTTTTGTTTCTTGTCAAACAAACAACTTACATAATCGTTGTACGTTATATGTCTCGATACAACGTTTTTCTTGACTCCTTTCGATTTCTTAATACAAATTTTTTTCCCCTCAATCAGATAAGCATACATCTTAGATCTAAGACCCGCAAAGTGAGTTATAATGCTACCATTAAGTTCATCTTTCATTAATCCCGGAACTTTTTTATTTACTAATGGAATACCATATTTATTATCTTGGGGGTAGTCACTAGTATCAAAACGTTCTATATTATCTTTAATAATGTCTTTAAAAACGTCATTACAGCGTATTTCATATACTAGGCTATCAGTATCGGTATACAAGAGCGTACAGTCAGATAATTTGCGTAGCATAAATTCATAATGAAATTCATAAACGCATGTTTTTGAGATATCGAGTATTGCCATTCCCACATAGAGGGGCTTATTGAAAATAATACTCGTCTTATTTAGTTCTACGCTAACTAAATTTTCATCAAATATGGTTCTGCTCTTAAAACGTGGGCTAGAAATATAATGTTTTGCTCCAAACCTACCAGCCCATTTGCGTAATAGTTTAACAACCCTGTGTTTCCTTATGTTCTCCATTGTTTTACCATAAACTGCGTTGTTCATGAGTTTGATTATAGTTTTTTCAAATTCTAACGATGCTTGCTGTCTCAAGCGTGTATTAAACTGTATGTAAGGAGCTAGCCAGGGGGCCTGTTTAAACTTCAGAATTCTGTGGATTTTGGTCAAAACTAGACCGTTTCTCAAAGCCTGTTTAAGCGCTCTGTAATGAATTATGTAATTCTTCTTGTCATGAAGTGTGGGCATAAGCTTGGAAAATTTCGATCCTGGTGGTTTTCGCTGCTCTGCTGCAAACGGGAGGTCTTTATGCACATCATGCAGATGATCTGGGTACGACAAATCCACCTCCAAGACATAGCCTTCGTCTGCATCGTCGGCAATCTTGGTAACGTCAAACTCTGAGTCCTCAATCCATTCAAATCCGCCATAAGGGAGATGCTCACACATCGCCCAGCCATATAAGTTGTTAACGTCGAAATAGGCAATAAATTTGGAAGGTTTGGTGGAGTCATAGCTTCGCATATATTTATTATTCGCTTCGGAAAAGCGATGGCTACACTGACTTATTCCACCTCTTACAGCTTTTTCGAAAAATAATAAAATATCGATGTCTTGGAATGTCTCCAGTTTGCAGTTGGTATATTTGAGCATACAGTCCCAAGTGTATCCCGGTAATGTGTAATACCAAGCAGGATCTAATCCATAGTTTTTGTAACACGATTTTCTAAAATTCTCAAACACATCTGTAAGCAGCATCACATCGGTTTTTAAATACAGATCGGAGTATTCGCCCAAGTTAGTTATATTGAACTTTTCCCATACTAATTGTGCGTGTCTGTAGTCTTTTTCGTCGATTTCAACATCGTTTAGTTTGTTATAGAATTGATCGATTGAAGGTAATGAGGTTTCCTCTAATTTTTTAAACGAGTCTATGTAATCATAGCAAAAAACGCCCTTCCTGGTTAACAATGTAAACTTTTCAGGTGACAAATGGTGAAATTCTTTTTTAGCATTTACGAAATCGTCACTTTTTAGAGAGGAAACGAGAGTATCAAGCGAAAAACCTAGAAATCTAAAAGAGTCGATAAAGCGAAACTTGATATTTGTCTCATTATCAAACATAGTAAAACTAATATATTTTTCTTTGTTTATCGGAAGCAGAGTAATGTGATTTCTTTTGGCAAGGTCCCTTATTATAAAATGGCTGTCGTATCCACTTAGATTGTGAAATACTACGGGAATCATAAAAGAGTTCTTATAATTCAAATTACAATTTTGGTGGGCGTAGCCGCGAAATTTGCCGGTTAAGTGACAATGATCGCGCACAATTATGTCAGTGT
This sequence comes from Pseudeuparius sepicola, assembly GCA_963920635.1. Lineage (NCBI taxonomy): Eukaryota > Metazoa > Arthropoda > Insecta > Coleoptera > Anthribidae > Pseudeuparius > Pseudeuparius sepicola. The sequence continues at coordinate 56,552,367 of OY987301.1, read as the reverse complement.
CTATGAATTTTTTCTCGCAAATATGACAGTTTTCGCTAGCATCCTTAAGGCTAATGGTTTCGTCCATAGGCTCCACAATTTTTAATTTAGAGGCTACAAATTTCGCGGTCTCATCCAGCTGATCTGCAAACCAAGATAAACATTGGGGTCCACGATAGCTGTTGTAGAAAGATAATGAGTCATCGAATGTACATTTGAAATAGTATGCAGCACTATAGGCTACATGTTTTTGATATTTTTTAGTTTTCGTCTCGGTTTGCAGATCGTGGACGGGTGTTAGCATCGCCTCCACGTCTGAGTAGATTATGAAAGGTACATGTTCTTTATGTGCAAAATTTTTAAACTCAATAAATTTTTCCTTGGGAAATTCAATTTTGCATTGATTTATTTGTTCACAGCTAGTAGCATGCTCGTTCAATTTATCTTGAGATGTAAAATAATTTAAGCATCTGTCACATATAAATACACGTCTTTTATGGTTGTTTAATTGTTTTGAGACTAATTTAGAAAGATCCTTTATCCAACAAAAATGATATTTTATATTATCCATCGACTCGTCTTGAGGGGGAGCTTCGAATTCCCCGATATTTGGCGAATATTCATTTTGAATAAGAAGTAAATTCACATGTCTATCAAGTTTATTTTTTGTTAATCTGACAGGTACAGTCATAAATCTAGATGTTTTTTCTTTGCCCACTAACTCCAGAACATACACGTTTACAGATATTTTATTTAACTGCTCAAATTTTGTAATCTGTGGCAATGTCATCGGGAAATCTATCCCCTCCAAATTTAAAACTGTGGAGTAATGAGGGTATGAACTTACTCGATGCGCATTAGAATGTGTTGGATAAAGCGCTGAAACGATAGCCCACGCGAAACAAGCCTCATCCTGATTTTGGACGTTAATGCACGCTTTTTTACTTGAAATTTCGTAGGGCAGAGCTATGTATGACGTTCCACCGTTTCCAAATCCAACTTTGTTTATATTAACCTCTAAACTTAATATTTTATGTAAGCTCCAATTGGACCCTTCATTTTCAAAATCGTCAAGTTTTCTCAAAATAATAGCGCTAACATTGTCATTAAACCATTGCTTTATATCAACGCCACGATCGATTGCAGCATTTTTTGTATTAAAATACTTGTTACTAAAGATTTCACCATCGCCAGATATTTTCACAAATTCACCACAGAAGACAGTATTTACTTTAACTACATTTAGAGAACGTAAAATTTGATTTATACGATTTTTAAAAGGAAAAAATGCGTCATTTAAAAACTTTACTATATCTATGTGAAGTATGTTTACTATAATACCTGACCTTATTCTATTTTGAAAGGCGGACTGAGTGTCTTCCCACTTCAATCGATCAGATCTCTTTTCACGTTTTTGACCAGCCCCCGTATGTTTCCATGATTTAAAGTATACGCCGATCCTTTTCAGATGACCCAAATTTGTCTGAAGTTTCATCAGCGTACCGTGATTATAGTCTCCTTTCTTTATTGCAGTATTATGTAATTTAATATTTGCTTGTAATTTTTTTGTCCATTGCTCTAAAACTCTTTCCTGCGTGCTGTCCCTTAATAAATCCAATGCTTTTTCGAAAGTTTGAACAATTTTGTCACTTTCAACAAATGACATAATGAAAACTTAGCAATAAATTATTCTTAGCTTTAGCTGTTTCGAAACGTTTTGAAAATCTATATGCGTTGCATGCCTTTTTAATCTATTTTTCCCCACTGTTTTCTCATAGGATCTGTTTCGGCACGAAAGGGGAGGGGATAGGGAGCTGGCAATATAAGATGTTGAAATTGCCTACCATACGTATCAAAATGGTGCAGCTTACAGTTGAATTCAGAGCTTTCAGAGCCGCGCTATACGAAATGAAACGTTCGTGTTACGGTAAAAATTTAATTTCTCTCCTGAATAAACCGAATTTTTTAATATTTGATAAGTGCTTCAAAACAATTGCCGAAAGTAAAGAGTGCGACGAGGCCGATTATTGTTTGATGCTGGAGAGCAAGCGAAGAATGGATAACTTTATACGGATACTTGGTGATATTTTCGAGCGAGAAGGCATTAATGAAATCAATGTCGTTGACCTTGGTAAGCTTTTGAGGGATCATTGTTTAAAAGATACTTTTGCACACCAATTGTACGTCCTTAATTTACTTTACGATGCTGATGGTGTGGAGTTACCGTATAATCCGAAAATAGAAGCCTATCAAGTGAAAAATATGAAAAAAAATTACAACGATATATATAAATGTATTGACGATTTCATATGTGCGGCTGCATATATGGCAATTCCAAAGAATATAGAAAATTTTAAGGCTGCATTAACTAAGTTGAAACTAAATTACAAATTTCAACCGTCTGAAAACAAAGTGCATTTAATTATGGAATGGTTAAATAAAAACGTAAAAAAGTACGAAGAAAATCCTGACGCTATACTGGGTTGGCAAGATGGTCCTTGTTGTTCTCCATGGCCCTCAGAAGATGTGGACGATTATAGAAAGACAATTGCACTATTAAATACCTTCATATTGTAACTAATATACTTGTAAAAAATAAAACTTTTACTAATATTTTGAATTTTATTTCATATTTGTATTTTAAAAGTGACAACGCTATACTGGGTTGGCAAGATGGTCCCTTCTCCAAGCACACAATACAATCATGCAACAAAAATTGTAAAATTCATAGAGAATGCCCGCAGCCAGGTAAACCCAGTTGACTGCGCAGCCGCCGCGTTCCTGAGACTCATAGCGCGCCCTCGACGGCGGGGCCTTCGAACCACCCAGCGGTATCTTTCGAACCCCCTTGCGCATACCTGTTGCAAGGGTAAAGTATTCGGCGAAATATCGATCAATTGGTAGTACTTTTGAAGCACGACTGTAGTTGTTTCCCTACAGAAATAGAGGGCACGACCTGTATTAAAAATCTAATATTTTCATTGTATTGATCACACGTCAATTCATAAAAGAAAATCAGTAGTTGCAATCTTTATGAAATTTGGAATAACTCAAATATGCAGATTAGTTGTTCCATTTATTTCAAAATAAAAAACAGCAAAAAATACAGTTTTCTGAAATGGAGGAATTAAAATTTAAAAAAATGTATCACTTTTTATAGCATATATTTAAATAGGACATAAAACACAAAAGATATGTTAAAATATTTATTTGTATGTACAGGATAATATAAAAAACGTATTAAAAAAAACTATTACTAACTAAATATATTACAAACACTTATAAATGTATTCTGCAAAAACACATAACTCTACCTGAGGACAGTGCACGGGTTTTCGTAAATTTTGCAAATGTCTTTTACATTGATTTTTTTTAACCTGATTATATAATTCAGGATTTTCCCCGACTATAATATCAAATTTGGGACATCCCAGTTGTTCTATATTATAGGCTAAATGTCCAAATCCTGCTGCCTTTAAGAGATCCAACTCCACATGTCCGCCTTTATAACCAATGTTTTGATCACCTGAATTGAAGCCCAGACGCCGAAATTCTTTGATGATGTCGTCTTGCGGTTGGTCGCCTTTCTGATCCTCATATCTCAATCCATGAAGATTGTTAGTGACCCACCTTGCGGTTCTGGCGTCTTTTGAATTGAGAGCGTAATAGCTTCCAACAGAATAATATTTGGAGGTGGACTGTTTCCATTTCATATCAAATATTCCAAGTTCCTTAACTAAAAATTTTCCGTTGACGTGGAAACCATCAACATCTACCAAGTATCTTATGGATGGAGTCATTTTCTTGAATAGACTTAGACGATTACATTGGTTCACTTAGCTAAAGTGTGCCTTTTATACCCCTCTTTTAATACGAAAACAGTTTGGCATCATCAGAAAGGGGGGGGGGGATCCCCTCCTAGAGATCTCGTACAGGTTGATGTTTTAGACTATAAAAACTCTGGAGATATCTCAATAGACATCAGTTACAGTTTTTCTCCAAACAAATTAAATTTAATAACAATGGCTGCCTCCATACATAATTCCCTATACCAACTTGCGTTAGAAGAAAAAGAAGAGATTGAGAAAACGGTGCCTGCAGAATTGAGAAGAGACATCGACGACATTGACGACGATGATGCTAGTGACGAAGATGAAGGGGTAGACGTTGGCCGCGATGACTCCGTCGTGGCGAAAAGTGTACCCATTAACCCGACCGAGGGTTATAATAACTGGACAGTGGGGGGCCTCTGTGTATCTGCCGCATATGTAAAGGTAACAGAAAGGGCGCGTTTGTGCCTAAATTGTTACCGTGCGTATGTGGTAGATTTTACAGAGGTTTCCCTGAATGGTTTCACCGACAATGCGAAGCATCGGCATGAAACTTTACATTTTTCTTTGACAGAAATGCCTTTGCAAAGATTCATGCGGTGTAGTGCCTGTAAAGAAAAGCTTTACATAGCTTTTCGGCAAGACACCTGCTTGATGTGTAAAGCAGGTGCAAAAATTATACCATTATTGTAAATAAAATGTATTATTGTAAATAAAATGTATTATTGGATAATTCTGTTCTTGTTATTATTATTTAAATTAAATTCCTGACTATAAGAAAATAAACGTGAAATAAAATATTTTATTACAAACTACAGTTTGATACCTACAAATGTTCTGGGATTTTAGGTAGTCGCATGCTACTGCTTGTCCGTGTGAGGATGATCGCTATGTAAAATCCCCTGGCTGTATTTTTTACCTTTCTTACATCGCTCAGCCGGAAGTGTGCACGTACGGTTATGCTAAAGCATAGCTTTTCGGCAAGATACATGCTTAATATGTAAAACAGGTGCAAAAACTAGACCATTGGTATTATTGTAAATGAAATGTATTATTGGATAATTGTTTTATTATTATTATTTAAATTAAATTCTCGAATATAAGAAAATAAACGTTTAATAAAATATTTACTTAAAAACTACAGTTTGATACTACAAATGTTCTGGGATTTTAGGTATCCGCTTGCTACCGCTTGTCCGTGCGAGTTCGAGCGAGGACGATCGCTATGTAAAATCCCCTGACTATATTTTTTACCTTTCTTACATCTCCCTCAGCCGGAAGTGTGCACGTACGCTTATGCTAAAGTATGGTCTGCTTAGGAGAAAAATATTACTTTTGTATTTAGCTACCGAGCGACTCTGTATTGCACGTAATAAAATTTTATTGCTTGCTGTTTATAATGGTATTGGGTGAGAAATGAATAACAAAGCGTTGGTTTAAAACTATGTGTAATATTATATATATATGATTCAACTTATGCTTACTTATAACTAGTTAATATTTTATTCACACGCGCTTCATCTATTTCTATTATACTAATCCTATTTACTAAAATTTTTCTTAATTTATCTAACCTATCTATTTTATTTTTTAAACCAGCCTTGTTTTTGGCCAGCTTATTACTTTGAAGCTGTAAGACGACAACATTATCTTCCAGCACTTTATTAAGTTCCAAATTGTGACGTCCTCCAGCTGTTGGATCTTCAAAATCGAAGCTGTCATCCGGAAACCTGTTTGTGCGGCGCCCCCTGTTATAAACCGCTCTCAACGTCTCCATATTTTTCCCAACAGTCCTCACAGGACTGGAGACGTTCTGCCGGTGGGTTTGCTCAGACTGAGCAGGCGACGCATGCCCTGCAGGTTGCGCGGGTTGCTCATATTCAGGTGCGGGTTGTTCAGGCTGTACATATGTCAATTGCGCAGGCTGCACATGTGCCGATTCGGCAGGTTGTGCAGGCTGTACATATGCCGAATATTCAGGTGCGGGTTGTTCAGGCTGTACATATGTCAATTGCGCAGGCTGCACATGTGCCGAATATTCAGGTGCGGGTTGTTCAGGCTGTACATATGTCAATTGCGCAGGCTGCACATGTGCCGATTCGGTAGGTTGTGCAGGCTGTACATATGCCGATTGTTCATGTGCCAGCTCACGCTCGATCTGCGACACAGCAAACGATGTTGCGCTTCTAATGCTTTCATCGTCCACTTCGGAATACTATAAGTATAAGATAAACATTTATTATTTGTTAGAATTCATAAACATGTCTACTTACATGCTCAACATTGTTTTCTTCAGATGAATTTTCAACTGACCCCTCTGCCGCAAGCGTCTCGATGAGATTATAAGCAGATGGTGACTATAATAATTATTGAATGTTAGTATATCGCAAATAAAAAAATATTTTTCGCATAAGAAAATCTCCAACTTGCGGCTAACAAGAAAAAAGTTGGCTAAAAATTTTCTGATGCGAAAAAGCAAAATAGTTTCTCGAAGCAAATTGAAATAACGTATTTAATAATTATAAAAAAATAAGTTTTGACTTACCCTCACAACAGCATTGTAGTGGACAATCGCCTTAGTTTGGAACACACTCATAATTATAAGCAAAGTAATAAATTTAAAAATAACACACGACAAAACTCGAACACAATTCAACAAAATTTAGAAAACTGATGCTTTTGCTGAATTTCTACACCCTTTTGTAGATTTTAAAATGAATGCGTTGGTGGGGATGGCTCTCAACGTTGCTACTTTTTAATTTAGGCGTTAACTTTGCTCTGGTGGGAGTGGGGGTAACTCCACCCCTTCGGCGTTGCCAAAAAATTTTCTACTTCAAATTGCTCTATTTTCTAATTAGACGACAACGCTGTTGAGTGGGGATAGGCAATGCTTACGTTAAATATAAAAGGCAGCCACATCCTTAACAAAATTCACTAAATTCAATTCAATACAAAGAATTAAATATTGCTTCAGTTAGATAATTGTGGCAAAAGTTTATAACACTCGTTGAGATGTATTCTCAGAATAAAAGAAAAGTGACAGATGATGGATACAGTGCAGGATGGAGTTCGTATAGTCAGTGGAAAACGGAAGAAAACGCAAATCCAATTAGGCGATTAAGGGACACTCATGTGAGGCACTATAATGAAGGTTTATACGCGGGATGGTTTGATCATCAGGCTGGTAAGAATAGGCGTTTTCTGGAGGGTGACGTGAAAATGGATAAAGTTCAATATGGTGCAGGATATCAAGATGGATGGATCAGATACGGTCAGTGTTTTGCGAACGCTAATGACATTTACATGGCTAAATCTGATATCATTGCATATAATAAGGCGTACTACGCAGGGTGGTTTAATCATCAGCGTCAAATCGAATACGAATCTGGCTATGTGGCAGGGTATTTTCGATTTGCGAATAATGAGGACATAATACGAAATCGAACGACTTATAATTATGCATATTATGAAGGCTGGTTCGACCGTCTACGCAGACAACGACAGTGCTAATATTTGTATATAAGTTTATTGTAACAAAATATATGAATTATTTTAATAAAACAAAACATTAATTAATTTTAGTTTGTTTTATTTATATACTGGTTTCTTGTTTAGTTTTGTTTACCTATTCCTTACTAACCCACTTTAAAGCAATATTTTTATCGAGGAATTTTAAGTGGAATATTAATAATGTACACAGTTTTTTTTATCAAAATAACAATAACAGCAAAATATTCTCATTTAAGTTTTAACATTGAAAGCCTTTTTTTATTAAAATCTCAGGTAGGGTCGCACGAGAAGATTTACAAGCAGGTGAAAATCTAAATAATTTGAACAGTCTGCTATAAAACTACCAGGCAGTAAATTTTTATAACATGCCATTTACAGGACTATAAAAAAAAGTCTGACAAAAAACATTTAAAAGTGGATCATTGTTATGTAAGATTATCCCTTGAAGGAAGGGTCGCGCAAGAAGATTTAGAAACAGGTGAAAGTCTAAAGAATGTGAACAGCCTGCTATAAAAGTAAAAGGGGGCAAACTTGTCTGCATTTTTGTTGACTCGGCACAAAAAGATTCAAGGTACTAAAACCAGGTGAAGGTGTAACTAATTTGAACGGTCGGGTGTAAAACTCTGAAAGGGTTAACTTTCTCTGGAATTATGCCAAAAATGGTTCGAGTCACTATCTGCGCTGGATTGGCTGTTTATAGAATTGTAGGTGGGAACTGAAAAGCTTCCTCCTACTTAGTAGATCCTTATAAAAGTACTGCATCCAACTGAGACGTTGGCGTCGAAAGTTGGCGTCGAAAGTTGGCGTCTAAAGTGGGCGGCTTAAGTGGGACTTAAAATGGGCGGCTTAAGTGGGACTTAAAATGGGGACTTTACATGGGGAATTTGCATGGGGACTATGTATGGACTTCCTTAGAGGGCACAGAAATTATTATTTTTGTTAGAATTTTTATCATTAGGCATTATTATTTTTTGTTTGGAGCTACATCAAGCTGCAAGAAAAAATTGTGTTTGGTTTTAATTCAAGTTTCAGTTTTGCACTTTTTTTATACTATTACTTTGTTGTACACCTGCTGGGTAGTTTGTTATTTTATTAATTTACTATGGGTAGAAGAAATGAAACATCTCTTATGCTATATATATTTTATTTTTAATTGTTTAAAGTTCTTATTAATTTCATATATATCAATTTCATATTTTAGTTTCTGTAATTTTCGAATGTGAGACTCCAAAGTATTTTTATAGCTGTTCCGGTTCTTGGACGGAAAATTGAATATTAGTTGTTTTCCCGACAGGTCCATAACTAATAAGATAATACTTTCGCCCGTTGAAAATGTCCTTGTTTACTTGCTCAATTCGTTCTTCTGTAAATTCTACCGTGAACCTTTGCGGTAAAATTGTTTTGAAATCGTCGAATTCCAAGGATATCTTCTCGCCGAACTTGGTGTTTATTTTCGTAAATGCATGTACCTCAAACTTTCGGTTGACTTCCAAATCTTGGACCCTAATGAATTTCTTCAGGAACAAACTGTTATTTAAATGGGTCACAAACGATGCCATACTTTTAATCTTATTTAGTTAAGTTAAAAGTGAGAACTGTGTACTTTACCAATCAACCATCGAAATATATACTAAAAAAAGTGGAGGGGATCCCCCCACACAAATCCCCCCCACCGCTAGATTTTATCCCCGAAAACCCTATGCGGATCCTGGCTCAGGCTCAAAACCCTTATGCGGAAGCTGGCTCACATATGGCGGCCATCTTTGAGCCAGGATCCGCTTTACTTAACTACTCACTTTGACGTGACATGATCTATGAGAAAGGAGGAAGATTTATTCTCCGAAAGATCAGGAAACAAATGTATTTTTTTTTTCGAATAACACTTTTATTGGGCGAAACTGCTTAATGAATTTTGTAACCTAAAATTAAACATTTTGGCTGTAAGTGAAATTTAAACCGCCGTTGTCATGTGGGGCAGATTTGACCATTCAAGACGGGGCACATTCGATCAGTGGTCGAAACTGCCCCAGTGGCTATATGTGCCCCCTTTTCAGTGGTCAAAAGTAAACACACCCTGATATTTAACAACAACATTACAAATTCTTTCAGAAAATGGTTAGGGGTTACATAAAAAAGACGACTCGTGCCGATATAGATGAAATAAGAATGAAAAATGCGATAAATGCAGTGATGAGGAGAGAGTCTTCTGAAAGAATAGCCGCTAGGCAGTTTAATGTTAAAAGAAAAACCTTGCATTATAGAATAAAAAAAATAATAAAAGAAAAGTATACCCCGGGTCAACTTCAGAGACTATAATAACTCTGGAAATTACAGTGGTGGCGAGCAAGGCGATAAACCTCCATTTTCTAGTAAATAGACAATTTGGCAAGTTTTCTCTTGCCAACAGGAGGAAGAATTAGTTAAATATGTAAAGACCTGTTCAGATATGAATTATGGACTCTCTTATAATCAGCTTAGAGTTTTGGTATAATATGATTATGCCACTATTTTGCCGAACTGCAAAATTCCCGAAACATGGAAGGTAAATAAAAAGGCAGGAATTGATTGGCTAAAATGTTTTATGAAAATAAATCAAAGAAAAATTAGTCTTCGCAAACCAGAAAACACAAGTTTAGCACGTTCGACCGGATTCAACAAACCAAATGTTTCAGAGTTTTTTTGACAATTATTCGAAATTAGTGACGAGTTTAGTGATGTTGATTTTTCGCTTAAAGATGAAGATATTGTACAAGACAATGATTACGTGGTTGTGAAATTTCGGCTTAAAATCAGTGTCCTCCATTATTATTAGGAGTGATCACTAAAGCCCTTAATTTAAATGAATTTGAAATTAACTTTCTTAGACGAAAAAAACCTGGCTATAATTTTATTTTTCTGATGTTGAAGACTATAATTGATCGTTTTGATGTAGTATTAAAGCTGCCTCCTTCTAATTATCCCAAGACTGCTAGAACAGCTACCTCACTCACATTTAATGTAAATTTTAGTCTCTATAATGTTAATTAAGTAATAATTAATAATCAACATTGTTAAAATAAGTTTAGGTACATTTTAAGTATTTCAGTGGGTTAAATAATGTTCTTTAGAGTTAGTAATAAATACCTTCTGCAATATAACTTGTTCTATTCCTGGACAAATCTACCCCACAGGGTGGTTGAAAGTAACCCCGCTAGGGGACACAATTGTCCAAATGACTCGATGGAAAAACATGTTTTTTTTATTCAAAAATCAATCAGAAAATATATTTTGCACTCGAACCCTTGAGAGAAGTATTTTCTAAAATTTATTTGTGGCGTAAACAGATCCATTAAATTTTAATTGGGTTTATCGCCACCAAATTGGTTAAAAGACAACTTTTTCAAGTTGCCTGGAAAATTAATAAATTCTTAACAGTAAATGAACTAAACTTTCAACATGTGACTCAAAAAATATCTTCAACAAATTTGTTTCCTGAGCTTTCGGAGAATAAATCTTCCTCCTTTCTCAAAGATCATGTCACTTCAAAATTAAATGACAGATTATTAAATTTCAGGTTAAAATGTCATTACAACAGAAACAATAGCCTAGCCACCTGCCCGATATTTTACCCTGTGTCCTATCTAAGTATTTATACTAACTTTTTTTTTAATAAGTGGCAATAATATTTTACTAAATTCCACTGAACATTCAGCAACACAGTTAAGTAAATATTTTGCTAACGAATGACATGGTAAATTAAAAGTGTTAATCCGTTAGTAGGAAACTCAAATTAATTTATCAGAAACAGTAATCATTTTTTGGAAAAAATTAGGGAACATCAATTTCCGGATCATTATATATTAGCTAGCTTTGATGTGGTTAGTCTTTTTACTAATGTCCCTGTTGACAAATCATTGAATAATTTAAGCAGAAAGTTATAAAATGATCAGACTTTGGTAGAAAGGACAAATTTTAATATAGATGCAATATTAGAACTAACAACACTCTGTGTTAAAGCCACTTATTTTCAACTAGGAAATGAATTTTACCAGCAGGAATTTGGAAATTTGGAATGGCTATGGGGTCTCCTTTATCACCATTCATAGGCAATTTATTTATGGAAGATTTTGAACAAAATGAGGTGACTAGATATGTTCACCAACCTAATGTTTGGTGGAGATATGTAGATTACATATTTGTTATATGGGAACGGAGTAGATGATTTAAATTCATTATTAAATTTTATAAACTCGCAAGAACCTTCTATTAAGTTTACCTTAGATATTGAAAATAATAATCTTAGATGTCTCTATACTGAAATCAGATAGCATAGAAACTAGTGTCTATAGAAAACCAACACATACTAATAGATATCTCCATTTTAACTCCAATCATCATATTAGTGTTAAAAGAGGAGTAATTAAAAGTTTGTATAACAGGGCTAAAGAGATTTGTTCTAATAACACAAAATTCGAGGAGGAAATTAAACATATAAAACATGTTCTTGAGAAGAATAGTTATCCTACTGAATTTAGTGAACAAGTTTTTCAGGATTGCCAACAAAATAACAATGCTAATAGAATTAGATAAATAAATCGGGTGGACCGCCCAGAAAATTGCATTATTCCTTATATTCCTGGACTATCAGATAAGCTAAAACGCATAGGCAATCGTTTTAATGTCAGAACAGTATTTAAAACCAAAAATACATTAAGATTGATGCTAGTTAAAACGAAACCATTTAATGAGGTATACAAAGTTCAAAAAATTGCGTTTATAAAATTTCTTGCGAATGTGGAAAGTAGAGGAGACTTGTAGGCCATTTAAAGTTCGTTTAAAAGAACATAAAAATTATATCAGGCAAAATCAAATTTCGAAGTCGAAAATATGTGAACACTCTTTTAATAACCATCATAGGATTTTGTGGGATAAGTCCAAACCAATTCTCAAAGAAGAAGTAGGAAAGAGACGAAAAATTAAGGAATCAGCGTTTATTCTAGGCAATACAGACAACTGTGTTGCTGAATGTTCGTGGAATTCAGTAATAGTACATTGTGTACCTAGTAGGAAAAGCTGAACATTCCCGGGCGACCGTAAAGATTGCCTGTCGAGGCGTAAGCCGAGACTGGCAATACGGAGTCGGGGAATGTGGCTTTTCCTACGAGGTATACATACTATTTTTCCGAAAATCGAAAATTACTCAAAGAACATAAATTATTACAATCAACTTGTTTTTAGTTTATAAATAACTGTAAGGAAATAATATTTCCTTACAGCAGGTAATATTTCCTTACAGTACAAAAATAAATATTTCCTAACAGTTACTTTCCGTTGCCTGGCAACGACTAAGTTCAAGGAAATATTGACTTTTTCTTTCAAAAATGTTATCAAAAATGTCAATATTTCTGATTGATTTTCGGAAAAATATTATTGTTAGTTAGTATAAATTATTAGATAGAACACAGGGTACAATATCAGGCAGGTGGCTAGGCTATTGTTTCTTTTGTCACGACATTCGTTTCACTTTGACGTGACATGATCTATGAGAAAGGAGGAAGATTTATTCTCCGAAAGATCAGGAAACAAATTTGTTGAAGATATTTTTTGAGTTACATGTTCAAAGTTTAGTTCATTTACTGTTAAGAATTTATTATTTTTCCAGGCAACTTGAAAAATTGTATTTTAACGAGTTTGGTTGCGAAAAACCCAATTAAAATTCAATGGACCTTGAAAGAGGGATCAAAACCTTCAGTTAATTATATAATGGTATTTTATATTTACAGAATGCATTGGTTTTTTGAAAATGTTTGAAAATTGATCGAATCTGACCTTTTTCCCCTACGTGTGTATTTAATGTTAAGTAAGATTGTACCCAGTGTTAGAGAACCACAACCCGTTGTCAAATTTTTACGACTTAAGAAACCTGTTTGAGGTTACAACATGCTACTTTCCCAAATTTTGTATTCGACAAGTAAATACCCCCTTTTTTCAATATTAATAATTGTTAATTACCTTAAGGATACACTTATTATAGGTGACATTGAAGATGGCTTGTTTAGCCGAAAGCGCATTGTCATGATTTTTAAAATATATTGTGTGCTAAGTACAAAGTCTAATTTCATCTCGACTATAAAAGAAATTGTTGTCAGAATCTTAAATGTGGTGTTCAAGTTCCCCACTATACCTTCACCTATGGACAGACCGTTCTATCAATTAATTACCTAATCGACTTGACAACTTCTATAAACTTAAATCTGTAAAGTGTTCTAAAAAATTAGCCAGAGATGTTAACCTTACCACTTACATTTTGGTCTCTCCATCCCACTAACGGAGGAAAGCAAATGACGAAACTGAGCACCCAGACACCAGCGACCAGAAGTCTGGCTCTTCTTCTCGACATAATGCTTGGATACGTTATTGGTCTTGTTACAGCAACGTAGCGGTCCAGAGATATGGCACAAAGGTTAAGAATTGAGGCAGTACACATCCAGACGTCCACTGCCAGCCACATCTGGCACCAAACGTCTCCAAAAATCCATACCTGCAACAATAGTACCGATAATATGGGCGGTGCAATAACCTATAGCGAGCGAAGGATTAATTGAACCCAATGTTTAGTATAATAGGAATGTTCGCATTTACGACGGACGTTCTTGTTCGTATTTAAGTTGCGATTTATTCAGGCTGGCTTTTTATAATAACCTCAGCAGTTATAAACTAAAAAACCCATAAAAATATGAGAATCGACAGTGCACTCATATAAATAAGTATCAAATTTGTTGTTAATATCCTTACTTGTGATACTCAAATGTGATATTGTCGGCTTTTTTTAGGACACTGAGAAAGAAACAAATACTTTATTTCCTCGCGCTAACGTTTCGGTCTTTTATTTAAAACCTTCTTCAGAGCTACAAACAACTTAAGACAATTATTTCTATAATAATTTAAACCACTTATAAAATGACTATAATACTATGTAATTACGTATTTTACAGACATTGATAATATTCTCACCTGGGAAAACAATTTTAAAAATCCAAAATTGACACATAACTTGTGTACGTCATAAATAATTCGACAATAAACGGTTGGACGAAGACTTGGTGCATATTATCCATATTAAATATATTACATTTTAAATATATTATATTTTTAATATGGATAATATGTACAAAGTCTTCGTCCAACCGTTTATTGTCAAAATATAATATAATTAAAATATAACATATTTAAAATATAATATATTTAATATGGATAATATGTACCAAGTCTTCGTCCAACCGTTTATTATTGTCTAATTATTTATGAATACGTTTATCTCGTGACAACTCGATCGGATTGAAATAGATGCGATTGAGTTATGTCAAATTTTTTATAATTCTACATTTACATCATCAGTATCGAATCCTACTGTTTTCAATCCTCTCTAGGGACATTAACTTATTCTTCTTGCTCCACAGTAGGTTGGTGCACATTCTGGCCAACTTCTGTTTGGAAATAGCGGCTTGACTTGAAATTTTAAATATGATTGAATTTCAATCTGTAGGGTTTACGCCGTGTATTTGAGTCTGCTCCAGTGAATTCAAACCTCTCTCAATCGGATCGAACGCGTCGAGATAAACGTAGTCTATGACGTACACAAGTTATGTGTCAATTTTGGATTTTTGAAATTGTTTTCCCAGGTGAGAATATTATCAATGTCTGTAAAATACGTAATTACATAGTATTATAGTCATTTTACAAGTGGTTTAAATTATTATAGAAATAATTGTCTTATGTTGTTTGTAGCTCTGAAGAAGGTTTTAAATAAAAGACCGAAACGTTAGCGCGAGGAAATAAAGTATTTGTTTTTTTTCCCAGTGTCCTAAAAAAAGCCGACAATATCACATTTGAATTAATAAGTATGTTATTAGTTTTTAATAAAGTAGTGCGTAATACCTAATGCTTCTTGTGGACAGATATGGCCATAAGTTCATTTTTCTTGTTGTACAGAAGGAGAGACATACATAACTCATGTCATATCTATATTAGTCCCTGGCCATCTCTACTCGCGGGCCAAGCCCAAGTTGCTTAGAATTAATTGGCGCGATCCTATATTAATCACTCGGACTATGCCCGAGAGATTACTGGAATGGCTTTATACACAGGATCTAATTAAAAAGCTGATTTATATATAAATTAGTAGAACTCAATACATATACCATAATAGTAGTTTATGGAAAAGTTGACTTTTTCGGACGACTGTGGAGGTCGAGTTCGCCGGCCTAAGCGCAGTCGAGGCTAGCGAACCGCAGGAGTACGATAAACTACTTTTCGTCCGTGTACGGACGAAAATTACAATATTTTTTGTTTAAATTTTCTAAGATATATTTAAAAAAGGACAATTAAATACATTTTAATTACCTATGAACTTCTAGTCGGCCATAGAACATAAAAAACTATTGAACTGTCAATGCGCTTGTGTCAATCAGGTCAAATATTATAGCTTTAATAATTTTAATAAAAGAAATAAAACAGAAATGAGGATTCTCCCGAAGAATGCATTATAGGGCACACCTCCGAAGATGATAGCTTAACAATAATATATATACAATGCTTTTAACAGTTTTCACCCTCGATTACAATTTACAGTCGAATATGAAAACAACAACAAAATAAATGTTCTAGACTGGAAAATATAACAATAAAGGTGATATAGAAACAGATTGGTGCACTTAAAAAGTTTGGTCACAAAGATATTTGAATTTCAACTCAGATGTTCCTTCTACCTACAAAAGGAGGGTTATCAACAACAATAATTCTATCACACTACAAAAACAGACCAAAAAATTTAAAGAAAATGAAAAATGTTTTAAAACAAAACGATTACAAAAACAATTTTTTTAACCCAATTATCAAGAAAAGAATACACCAAATATACAAAAGATCACCGTCAACTAAAACTAATATTAATACATAATACCAAATATATTTCTATACCTTACGTAAAAGGCGTTTCTGAAAGTCTCCAAAAATTATTGTCAAAATATAATATATCCGTTGCGCATAAACCTTCGAACACAACAAATTCTTTATTTACAAAACTTAAAGTCAAAATTGATTGATAGTAAGAATAAATCCAATCTGGTTTATAACATAAATTGCAATGATTGTCCCGCTACACACATTGGTCAAACCAAACAATATTTACACAAACGAATATATGAACACCGATACGATATTAGAAATAACAACAATGACGCCACTGCCCAACGTAAGCACGCTTTAGAAAATATACACACTTTTGATTTCACCAATCCAGAGATTATAGCTTATGAAACCGATTATACAAAACGAAATATTATCGAGATGATCAACATAAAAAAACATGCAAATAGTATTAATAGAACAGATATCAATAACTTATCAAGGATTTATAATACATTAATTTATTTAACCAATATTATATAAAAAAATTTGTTATAATATAAGCCACTTCTACTTTTGAGACCCTTGTATAAATAATGTTCGTAAAAATTTTTATATCCTATTTCGATCCGTTCTGCCGCCATATGTTTTTTACCCACTACTTAAAATTTTTATTCGCACTCTTCGTTTGCTTTCCTACCGAATAACACCAATAATATGCTCATGCATTTTCAAATTATTTAAATGTTTTTAACTAAAAAACAAAAACCAAAATGTTTTTATACAACATGAAGTCTTAATTGTAAGTATAATTATGGATTTTTAATGTGTATTTATGTCTAGTATTTATATTCCAATGTTTTATTAATTGACAGTCTATAATTTTATTTATTTATTCCGGGACGTCAATCTTTGTATAAAAATAATATAATTATAAAAAATCTGATGATGGTAATTATCCATATTGCCGAAACGTACGTCATTAAATATTACAATTGAAAAAAGAAAATTGTTATTTTTGGCTGAATACCCAGGACATTATTGATACTTTGTTTTGGTCAGATCGGCTTATATGCAATATCCAACAAAGCCCTTAAAATCCGGGCTGACTTTCAAATATCCAGGCCTGTAGCTGTTTTTGCTGATTAACATTGAATGAATTTTCTCTCCCAAAAATAAAATATTTCTTTATATCCAGTAATCTTGCAAGCCGACTCTTGTCATAAACGCATAGTCCGGCCCTGTCGGACCTCCTAGGCGTTTATAGTCGCCCTAGCCCCTGTCCGTATGTATGTGTGTGTGTATGTGTGTACGGTTTCGTAGGCCTTAATCCCCGCCCTCTACAAGTCGCAGTTTTCGAAATTTCGCGTAGGGCGGCGCATGCGTATAGACCCCGCGCCTATTGAAGGACGCCCGAATCGAATAAGCTGTTTGGCCCTTGGAAGTTTTATCAATTTTGTTAGAAAGGCCGGCGTTTCGAACCTAGATCGTCGATCGAGTTCAACTTTCGCGTGGGTCCCCGGACCTATGTGAGCTTCGCTCGTGCCGAAGGGCGACCCAATCGGAAAAGCCGTTTGGCCTTGGATTTTTTTCCGATTTTTTTAGAGGGCCGGCTTTTTGAACCTAGGTCGTCGATCGAGTTCAACTTTCGCGCGAGGCTCCGGACCGATATGGGCTTTACTCGTGCCGAAGGGCACCCCGATCGGAAAAGCCGTTATTTCTACAATCGGGCGAAAATTACCTTTTTTATTGACCCTTCCGCGGTAGGGCGAGGCCGCAAAGCGGCCGACGGTATTTTTTAGGGGTAGGAGAGGGACGCCCGCATACTAGGAACACAATCTCGAAGCCGAAATCTCAATGGGAAGGTAGAGGAAGGCCCGATGAAGAGATTTAACACTTCTTCGGATTTTGTTACGCCAAAAGAAAGGGGGGAAAGCAAGGTTATGCAATTTTATTTTGAAAACTAGTGCAACTATAATTATTACGTAACACTAAAAATGGGTGGCAGAGTTTTGAAATCTGTATGGTGATAAGTTGGGCAGGCCCCAGCTAGCTCGCCGTGGGGGAGTGGATATTATATAATAGACATATAACCAAAGATGTTTAGCGCTAGTGACACCCAACAGATACATAAAATACTCTAAATCTAGAAATGGGCCTCTTTTAATAACCAAAATAGTTATTATTGCATATTGTTAATATATTGGAGAGATATTACCCCACTGCAACTTATGATTGAGGAAGCGTTACGGCATGTGTAGTTTTATTTTGATAAATAAAGGCAGCTTTCAAACATAATCACTAAATAGAAAATTTATTGGCACACTGAAATACAGGCAAAAATATTTATTATGTAGGAGTTATATTACAGCTGAAGGTAAATAATACACACATTAAAAGTACTCACAAGTTATATTCGTGATATTAAGGCTATTACGCGCCTGTTTTGTCATCCGCCTTTAGAATCTTTCAAATAGAAGGCCCTAGGAACCCTTCCCCGAAATGTAGCTCACTTTGGTTGACAATAATGAGCGTTTGTACTATGACATTATCTCATTAGTTAAGGCAGTTCATTAACATAAAAGAGATTACGATAAAATGGTAGGTACTACGACTTTTCTGGTTTCCTTGATGGTAGACTAAAGTGCTTGACTAGGTGGTTTGCACTCTGGTAGTATCAGGAGAGGGCGGAAGGTGCCCTTAGCTCCCCTTGGTGGAGCTTGGCGACAATGATTAGCCTCACGGGGCTCCAGATGACGTCTCTGGCACTCCATGGAAGGCAGCAGCGGCCGCCAAACGTAGTTGGCCTCTGTCGGGCGAATGGAACGTGCCCTTATGGGGAATAAGAGCGGGTCGAGGCCCCTTAGCAAGGACCCCTCTCCTTTTTGGATGATCCCAAAATGACAGGCCAGAGATGGTAGGTGACCTGGTAGTTGCGAAGCAGCCCGGGAACTAACTTTTCTAGCAGAAAATTATCTCGGTACACTTTCCCTAACAAATCACATTAAAAAGTAACTTCAAAAAGAACTTCGAAAGGGTATGAAAATTTGGGAAAACGCCGAATTTGATACGTAAAACTTCGCTGCTAGTGGTTCCGAGCGTAGTTCGGCGATCAGTGGCGAGACCGGAAACCTCTGAAGAGGTAGGGGGAAGCACGTTACATATGGGCCTCTCGCCTGCGAGAGGCCCTCCCCAATCGAAAAAGCCGTTCGGCTGTTTGGGCCGCTTTTTTTCGCGATTTGGCGAGGTCCCCGATATCATACTGTATACTTCGTGGCCGAGGTGCACGCCCGATATTCGGAAACATTGACTGACATTTGGGTTTGTTTTTCAGGTACGGGCGCGCTGTATTTTTATGTAAAATTCCGTAGAATATTTTAGAAAACGCCCCGGGAGACCATCTATCCCTTATTGGGCTGTATCTTTTGAATCGTAATAGGTAGACAAATTTTCAGAGTGTGTACCACTATGACCGCTATGGCGTAATATTTTCAATTTTCGGTAACAATGATGACACGGCTAACTAACTAGTATCGAACATTTCTAAAAGAGCAAAGTGGCGCAGTGGAAGCGTGCTGGGCTCATAACCCAGAGTTCCGGGGTTCGAATCCACGCTCCGGGACAATTTTTTTATTTATTTTTTTATTTTTTACTAAAGTATTTTAAAAAAATATGTAGTGTAAAATATCGTACAGTGGCATGGAACCCTTCGTGTGCGAGTTCGACTCGCACTTGGCCGATTATTAACTTTACACCTACTTACTTCTGTCAGAGCATATAAAACAACCAGCAGTATAACTTACTCTTGAGAAATCATCCGCAAATGCAATGACCTTGAGCCATATTGGGGGAATAGAAGTCAGAGGTGTACTCGGGAAAATCAATTCAGAAATACAGAATCATTGAGTAAAAGAATATATATTTAATTATATTCTTTTACTCAATGACAGAATAGTATTAGTAAAGTATGTAATGTGTGGTAAGCACAAGCAGCTTTGACTCCTTCCTGGGATTCTTTATTTAAAGATACTAGCACAGAGCACAATTTACAAAAAAGCACACTCCGCGGCACTGTAATATCTCTCATACAGCCAAAAAAAGAACTGCCCAATCCCCCGACACTGCATCCATTTGACAGAATCTATTCCCAAATGGTGGCTGCGCGAACAGGTGCGCAGAATTTTACCGCCATGGGGAGTAATACTGCTGGTTGTTTTATATGCTCTGCTTCGGTATTGTTATAAATAGTTGCAGTATTTGACATTGCAGGAGCATGCCGCAGAGACGAGTTACAGACATTACCATTAAATGATATTAACGACATGGATTCTATCATAACTGTGAAAATTCCCGATAGCAAGACAAACAAACCTCGATCATTATTTGTAATAAGCGGTAAAACTAGAAGTTTTAATTTTGTTGAAATGTATCGCAAATATGCATTCCTTCGTCCCCAGTCTACCAGTCACACTAGATTTTTTATAAGATATAACGGAAAATGTTCCGTTCAACTTGTTGGTGTAAATACTATTAGTAAAATAGTGATATTGCAAAATACTTAAAAATTGAAAACCGATGCAATGCAATACACAGGACACCGTTTTCGCAGATCTTCTGCAACATTGCTTGTGGAATCTGGGGCAGACCTATTAACATTAGTTATTAAAAAGCCATGGTGGCTTTTTCGCATTGCAAAAAGAGAAACTTTTTCAGGGCGTTAGGTGTCTCAAATAAAGTCCGATTATATCCTTAGTTTTTGAAATAAAAGGACCATCTTAAAACCAGGATGATGCAGTTTTCTCTGGGGAATCCGAATCTAGCTTCAGAATTGATATACATGGTGTTGTCGAAAAGTTAAGGACAAAAATATAGGGTGTCTATTTAGGAAGGACCACTCGAGAAAATCTTGACAAATATGCATTTATCTGAGAATTTTACTTAAAAAATGATTTTTTGATGAGTTAACTTTGCGTAAAAACACACTTGAGATCAATGGCCTACAATGCGAGATATTTTTCAAAATCCCGAAAATCGCAGAAATTTCTTCGGCATGTAACTTTTTTGTTTAAAGAGTTACCGAAAAAATTTCTTAATGAAATTTGTGGGCAAAACTGATTGCTTTAAACCTAGTTTATCAGAATTTGGAAAAATACCATCGATTTTTGTGTGCTCTCTTGACAATTAAATTTTTGTTTTATTTAGGTATAGCTGTCAGGAAAATTTTAAAAATGTGAAAAATGTGCAATAAATTTCCAAGATTTCCAATGTAGTATGTTGGGGAAAAAATAACTAAAACATGAAGATACAGGATTCGAGGCCACGGCTCGCTACAATAAAATGGGCACATTTTTCGGTGGGTACTAAGAGAGCACCCATTAAACCGGGGCATTGTTTTAAATTCTGGTAAAGTAGGCTTAAAGCAATTAGTTTTGCCCACAAATATCATTGGGGAAATTTTTTCGGTAACTCTTGAAACAAAAAAATTACAAACCGAATAAATTTCGGCAGTTTTCGTTTTTTTTTCAAAAATATTTCTGAAAGTAGGCCACGGCTCTCCAATGTTACACAAAGTTACCCTATCAAAAAAGCAATAATTTATTTCAAATAAAGTTCTCAGAAAAATAAATTGTAAGATTTATTGCGAGATTTGTTGGGCAAAAATAATTGTTATTTGTAAAATAGGCTTTAAAAAAATTGGAGTATTGTGTGTAGGCGCTTGTAAGCCTGCTGTGGTTTCAGCACAGCCACAACTGGGCACTCCTCAAGTTGGTGGCGCTTCGAGGTCGGTACTTGTTGCTGCAGCATTGTTACTTTTGTCGCTCGGAGCATAAGTTGGCATAGGCAGAAATCAATTGGAAGTGCCATGCCATGTAGATCCGAAAAAATTTTTGGACATACTGAATATAGATAACTTTATGTGACAATAATGACAGGCGTATTTGTTGTGTACCAACAGAGGTAGCTCGTGGTCTTTAAAATGGGGGAGGCAAAATTTTTAACGTTAGCAGTAAAAATGTTCTATTCTATGTATGTAACAGAAAATTAGTCAATTCTCTGTTGGGTACTACGGTTTTTGAACTTGACTTGCCCTGCATGCGGCGAGTTATTTAGTAATGCGGATAAAGACTGTCACGACTATGCTGCCATAGATACACGGGAGTGTGTTTATTATAAATTAATTTTATAGTGGTTTTGAAACGTAGGTTACTGCCGATTCGCTTTGAAATAACTTCAAACATTATTTAAATACAATTAATTAAGCCCTAATGAGGTACTTATCTGGTAATCTGAGATCCAAGCCCCGGCAGTAAATGTTGAAGAAGAAGAACGCCTAACTTCCATCGCAACTGCCAATAATGTTTTCGCCTAACTTTGGTGTTTGGGGGTCCAGCAATTTCCGTTTCTGCTCAGATTTAATTTTTTTCATGATAGCTTTAAAAAGAATATCCCTCTATTGACTTCGGGAAGACGGAAATACATTATTGACAGACGGAGGTTATAAAAGACGCTTGATCGGAAAATGTTGGCCCTTTTTCTAACTGCTCATCAACGAGACAGGTACGGTGCTCCGTGGGTTAAGTACGGTTATGTTTTTTCTTTGAATTTCTAATAATCTTTAATCATCGTGCTTAATCGTCACTTATTTAAAGTTGATTTAGTGTAAAAGTTCTACTTACGGTTTATTCTACTGTGTATTACTAATATTTTTCTTTGGTTTACTTTATTATAATATATTGGAGCCGTTTTGGGAGATGAACAGCTGAGCTCTGAGATGGTTGGTCTTGCCCACGGTTATACAGGACTCTGGAGTGAGTGTTTATTTTCATTTATTTCTTCGGAATGTCGGCTTTGTCACCTCTATGAAAAGATAACTCACTTCCTGGGTTCGCTGTACATTTGAGACCACCGCTGTCAACCGATCGTCTGTTCGGAGCCTTTTTTGGTAGTTTTTGGGGGTTATGGTGTTTCGATTTTGACTCATTAGCATACGGTGGTAATCTAGATTTATTTTCGAGTTAAGTTGTAGCCCTTTTGCACCGTTTGAAGGTACCGTAGCCTGTCGAGTTTCTGTAGTAGGTATTTATTATATTCGTTTAAATATAATTAATATAATTGGAATTTCCGATTTTGGGCAAAGAAGCCCAACATTATTATAAAATCACTGTTGTAAAATTTAATTAATTTTTGATAAATACATTTATTTTTCGTAGTATCAAGGGTAATCAGGTTTAATTTCTGATATTACTCTTTGTTTGATAAACCAATGATTGGGTTACTGAAAATTATTTAGGCTACCAGTCTGTGCACAGACAATTATTGTAACTTAATTTTAATATTTTATTCAAATCATTTCATCTTAATTTTTTCTTGTGTAAAAGCACAGATTTATCGGTTGCATTTCTCGAGTAAAAGACAGACACTGTTTCTTCCATTACCATTTTTCATGTATGTACATCGAGTAAATTGACCGAACTACCTGAAGTGAAGGATACCACTCCACACCACACCACAGCCATAGCGACCGGGTTTGACTAGCTATCAGCGTATTCTGGAATCCAGCTAGTTGTTCACGACCTTGCTTCCGATGTGAGTTAACCGTGGTAGTTGTTGCACGTCAGAGAGACTGGATAACGGATGGCTTAGCAGTCGTCACACTACTACAAGGTGAAGGTATCCCCATCGATAGTGGTCTTCCAAAATTGTAAAGAACTTTACGTCGAAAGAAACATTTTTACTTTTATATAACTTACCTTTTACTCTGTGATTATTTGTAAACTTTTAACTAAAATTTTGATCAGCTAATTATTGTAAAAAGCTAAATAATTTTTCGTTAATCTTGTCAACAACACCTGCAAGGTTTTCCATTAAATTTTGTTAGTATTAATCTGTTTTTTATTTGGGGTACATCTTCCAAACTTAGTAGGCCATTCTAAAGAGAAATAACTTTCAGTTATATCTATACAGGCAATATACAGTGCACGCAATTTAACTAGCCATTCCATATCCTAACTTCTAAAAAGACAGTGCGCCGGCTCGTGTTTGCTGTCTTATAATGGCTGATCTCCCAGTGGCGGAGTAGTTTCGTGCGCTCTAGGGTGGCCCGATTTGATTTGATTAAATTCATACTATTCGGCCTAATACCTTTATCATTAATTTAGAGTGCTACATAAGTTTTAATATTGACATAAAATGCACTTAAAAACATCATCCTTATTTTCCCCTAAAATAATGTTATTGGGTAACTATCGGCTATTCTGTTTCCAATATAATGACGCCTATAGCGTAACGAGGCGAGGCACACTCCTCCGTTTTCCTCGACCCAGGCGAGAAGAAGGAGTAAAACCCAACGTACAGCCCCCTACTACTCACCTCAACGTAAGAAAATTTTGTTTGGTGTTCTCATAATTTTATGGCTTACAAATAATATTTAAAAATTGTAGACGCCTATATCACGAACAAAATTCGCCCCATGCGAAATATATAAAATTCAAAATTTTTGTATATGCAAGTTGCGGTGAATCCATAGTATCCGGGTAATTAAAATACTTGACAGTAAGGGACCGGGTCCAAAAAAGTGAAAAGGGACTGTTCCTCCGAGACGCTCCAAGGAGTCACTCCTGCTGTCTGGCAAAATACATACTTGTATCTTTCTTTGTGGGAGCTTCAAATCGTTTGCGGCATAACTATCTGGCAGCACCTGCATTCGGCACTAAAACATTGGTAGGCAAATATATTGTATTCTTTTCTGAAAATAAACTGAAACTTGTTGGCATAAGACTTCTCTTAGATCGAGGTACAACAGGAATATAAATAATGAATCAAATTTTTTTCTAAACCCTCATTACCAAAGACTGAAATAAAGTTAAGAGGACACTCCCTTCTGCTGCGTACTCATTAAATTGACAAGTACTGAAATGTACAATATTCTGGCAACCCACTCCCTATTTATGAAGTTACAATACACACTTATTTCGCCCAGCAACTTTCAAGAGGGAGCCGGAGCAGGCAATTTTTATAAATTAATTCGCGACTTATACTGCTCGGAAGCTTCTCTAGTATTCAGCGTATGCTTTTCACATCTCTTACATTCACTTTGGCTTTGATTAAAGCGCGGTTTCTTTATTGCTGCCAAGCCGTTAATGCTGATTTGTTTAAGGCGTTTCTTTATCACTGCCAAACCGTTAATGCTGATTTGTTCAAGAGGCGATTAGGTTATCGGATGATTAACGAAGGTACACATTTGGGATGTTGGAAACTTATTAGTAAGTAGGCCATCGGATAATCTACTTTGATTGGAATGGTATTAGGAGGTTAGTTCGTGATAGATGATTTAGGTTCGGAAATCGAGGGTATAGATGTAAGGCTAAATTTAAGAAAAATTTAATCCTTGTTAGATTAAAAATAAGGCATATAGATATTATATAAAGTAGATTTCTTTACCCGTTGGCGTTACGTAGATATCATTAAAATGCAAATTATCGCATACAAACACGTAGAGCCGGGTGGCAAGATAGCTGGGTAGACACGAAATAGCTTTTCTTCACGATCGAGACCGAGGAGACCGCCCTCCAACAACCGGGTGATCACCAACACTGTAGCAGGACCCCTGGAGGAATCGGCCGTCAACCCTATCACAGTCTAGTCAGAACAGAAGTTTGCTGAAAAGCAGACCCTGTGCCCGATTCGACCATTTGGGGGTAGTTGGCGATCTAGTGGCTGCTGAGAAGCGGGATTCACTGATGCCCAGCTTAGAAACTGAGCTGTACTTAGGTATACCCGCAGATTCTGCTGAATCGGCGGGTGGGCTTTGATCTAGTTCTTGTTCAACTCATCGTATTCCCTTCTATTCATTAAATTGTTATTGTTATCTTTACTTTTGTTTTTATTAGGTAGAATTTGGTTTGAATAAAGCCCGATTTATAAACTTTGACGTTTGACGTTGCCGTTTGAAGTTTGACGTTGCCGTTTGACGTTCGAAAGTAGGACATCCAAGATTTGATGTTAGTATTTATAAACTCTGGATCGGGAATATCCAGTATACCCGGTTTCCCAAAAAGAACGGCGGCTCTAGCTGTAATTTGAATTAATATCCCGGTTCTACCCCTAGCCGGTATCCCTTATCCCTTATGGTGACATAAACAATTCTTTACAAGCGGCGGAAAGCCGGAAAATAATCAAAACTAAAGTTTACTTAAATGCAATTCGAAATATCGACCGCCGGTCTCCTATGTAGAAAAAAAATCATTCATAAATATATAAAAACTACGGCGGTCGGCCGGTTGTTCCAAACAGCGCGGCGAAGAAATAAATGAAATAAAACGAAAATTCAGAACTAGCGGGAAATTTCTAGTAACTTCGTTACAAATAGTATTTCTTTTTTCTGTTTTGGTATCTTCATCGTTGTAAGTTTGGAGAATGTATTCAACGTCAGTAATAAAGTCTTCTAAAGGAAAGTTCTCATTATGGTAGGGTATGTTGAAATGTTCGCCTAGACTAAGAAATGTTTTAACTTTTTCTGGTATTTCCTGTGAGGTTAGATTAACAAACCATTTATTGTCATTGTTTTCTCTATTTGTAATGCCTCTTTGTTCTAGAATTAATGTTTTTAATTTTCTCATTTGTTTGATTTTTATTTTCTTTAGAGTATTTGTAAAAGCTGCCAGTTGAGATTGCTCATATGATGAGAAAACATTAAGCGGTAAAAGACTTTGAGCAATATGTTTACAATATGATAAGGTTTTTTTTAAGGATACTAATTTTCCAGTGAACGTAAGAAACTTCTAAGTTAAGAGCTTTGTGCTGGAAAGATGAAAACATATCTTTACATGTGATTTGAAATGGGTTTGGCTCTAATATCATGTACTGTAAACATGTTATAGTCTTTGAGAGGTGGCGTGGAAGTACCTGTCGTTTCCTACACTGTAAGAGAAATTTTTTGTGGTTTGTGTAGTTGGCCAGCTGTTGGTTGGTATTTGCCCAAATTTTCAGTGTTCTGTGTGCATCTTCTCCATAAAGGTTTTTTGTGTTCTCCAGAAAACCTAAGAGCGTTAATAAAAAACAGGACACTGACGGATTAAGCGGGGCATATTTGAATCTTATTCACAAACTACGAAAGTAACCAGGGGGAAAAAATATTTTTATTTATAACAAGTTATCTACGCTAACTTTATAGTTTTAACAACTAAATAGATATATATCTATACAACGTTTTAAACATCGAACAAACAAAATATCAAAAAAATCCTCTTTTTTACAATCATGATACTTTCCTGCCGTATTATTCTCTGGGCAAATGTATTAAACGATACATATAAATGCTATTCCAGAAAATTGAATTATCTAAAATCAGTTCTGTAATGATCCTTATACTTAACGAAAAAATCTTAAGAAATCTCACCTAAGTACTTACCCCCATACTTATTTCATTGTTTTATATAAGATATCGAAAAATGTTATTAGAAAAAGTTGCTTAGAATTCAAAATTATGTCCCTGTGCAGATTTTCAAAATAATTGGCCTACTTTGATTTTAATCCATTTCATTTAGGTAGTTGAACTTTTATATTGCCGAACACACATTTTCAGTCAAGTTGGCATGTTTTTATTATTTTTTTAAACTGTTCAGTGCAGTTTGGTAGTTATATCCTGTGGGTTTTAGCGTATTAATAAAAAACTGCCAGAAATTGATTAAAATCAAAGTAGGCCAATTATTTTGAAAATCTGCACAGGGACATAATTTTGAATTCTAAGCAACTTTTTCTAATAACATTTTTCGATATCTTGTTCAGAAAAGGCACTTAACCTACACAGAAAATAAATAAATCGTTCCTGTCAAGGCCTACTTGATTTTTCGAAACTACTAATATGGCACAAATTAGTTTCTATCCAAGCAGGGCTGAACCCCAAATGGTCAAATTTGAACTCGAAATTTTTTTGTCATTTACACCTATTCCGACATCAATCCGTGGACACACTGTATGTTGTTTCCTACAATGCATATACATGTTGTTTTCCGTCTTTTACCACCTATTACCTGTCCATATGTATTATATATATATATATATATATATATATATATATATATATATGTGTGTGTGTGTTTTTTAACTTTTTAAATTTTTAATTTTTTTACGTATAACAGATGATATAATTTTTTTTTACTACATAATTTTAATTCTTCTCGTGTTCAAATATTGTAGTGCCCTGAAGATGATCAAATAAAGTGATCGAAACGTCGACAGAGGAAAAAATAGATTTTTAAATTACTGACGTCAATCCAATTACTCCCCTTCTCATCATTTCCAAACGTCACAAAACTTTCTCGAAATCCTGTAATTATTTCGCATAAACACCATCTTACAAAGCTTATATTCAACTTCGAGCACCTTCGACTGTTCCAAGCTGGTCCCCAGCAACTCCTGTATTCAGTAAGACAGCGGTTTTGGCCAATTTCCGGGAGAAATCTAGCTAAACGAGCGGTGCACTCCTGCATACGATGTTACAGATGTAAACCTGCACGGCAATCTCTTATCATGGGAACGCTTCCTAAATCAAGAGTGACTCCTGCGCCACCTTTTCATACGACCGATATAGACTATGCCGGAGCAGTTTACGTAACATCCAAAGGAGGGCGAGGAGGCACCGTGTCCAAAGCATATATAGCTTTGTTCGTTTGTTTTGCCACCAAGGCAGTTCACCTCGAACTAGTAAGTGACCTCACAAAGGACGCTTTTATTGCCGCCTTTCGTCGATTTTGCGCCCGTCGTGGTAAACCAAACGACGTCTATAGTGATAATGGCACCAATTTTGTTGGAGTCAATTCGGAGCTGCAAGAGCTCTCAACTTTCCTACAAACAAAAATAAACTAGCATTACAAGAGAACTTCTCGAATTCTGGGGTTATGTGGCATTTCATACCTGCCTTGTCCCCACACTTCGGAGGCATATGGGAGGCTGGGGTAAAGGCAGCCAAAAGGCATCTTACTCGAATATTAGGTAACACAAAGCTCACATTCGAAGAATTTTGTACCATTTTGTCGCAGGTGAAAGCGATATTAAATTCACGACCTATTACTCCAATTTCTTCCGATCCTCGTGACCTCTCTGCCTTGACTCCTTCCCATTTCCTTATCGGACGGCCAGCTACCTCTCTACCAGATCCAGATTTGCGAGATGTCCCAATAGCAAGACTTTCGAGGTACCAAATGCTTCAACAAGGTCAGCAACATTTCTGGACTCGCTGGTCCCGCGAGTTTGTCAGCGAACTTCAAGTGCGAACCAAATGGAAAAGCCAGCAGACCGCACTCCAGCAGTGTGCTCTTGTGGTGATCAGGGATGACCACACTCCTCCACTACAATGGCGATTAGGAAGAATAGTAGATCTTCACCTTGGGGCTGACGGCACGGCTCGTGTCGCCACCATAAAAACAATCAACGGACTTGTGAAACGTGCCTTTTCAAAGTTCTGTGTCCTACCTATCGAAACTGCTTTGGACTCTGACGTCAGAGCAAATTTACCGATGAGTGACTTTAGTTCTTAAGATTTGTATTCAAGTTATTAGTGTATGGTTACATATTTCTTGTTTACGTTAAAAGCTAACCCTTTCAAGGTGGGGGATATATTCAAATTCAAATATGTTCCCTAACAATGTATCATCTTAACAATGCCGGCGCGGACCTGTCGCCCGGTAGTGGGTTTTTGAAATTGTCAAGTAAACACGTAGCCGAAAATCTCTCGCCGTGTTTTTCTTTCTTAGCCCGTTCCCTTGCAATAATTCAACCGAATTATCGCTCTAAAATACCTTAACACCTACAAAAAGGGCACTTCTCTAAAAAAAGTGGAAAAAATACCAAAAAGCAAAGTAGGTCTAGACTTTCTAAATTTCGCAAAGCTACTTAGTTTTTCATTCTGAACAAGTTTCCTTGATTTTGTCGTAAAACCTACACTTTATTCATGTGGAAAATTAGTCCCTTCATAATTTCCAAGGCATATTTACGTGATTTTTCGAAACTAATATTATGTCGCAAATTAGTTTCAAACCAAGCAGAGCTTATCCCCAGAAGCTCAAATTTCAACTATTTTTTTTTGTTATTTACACCTTATGTGAACTCACCCTGTACACTGTAAATAAAACACAGCTGTTTTTCATCCAAAATTTCAAATACTATTGTTTTGACAACTCAAAACTTGAGAGCCAGATGTAGTAGCAGGAAAACAACGCTAAAATTGAAACAAACAGCGTATTAGGGCCATGACGTCACGCCCTTAGAAAATTTAATTTTTATATACAGGGACCGGCAGAAAGTTGGACACAAAAATTTAATATTTTTAAAGTCTGATTCCGATTAATTTAAATTTCTAGCTGCTAATCGAACTAAATTAATGTTTAGTAGCAACTTCATGTGTTATTCGATGATAAGTTGCGCTTGCGATATTTTGTTTTTTTTTTGTAATAAAAAAAGTTAAATTTATTTTTTTTTTTGACTAGGCGGCTGTGACTTTAAATATGACATCCACCTTTGATTCCAAACAACTTTTGTAAGTAACTTTTTACCATATTTTAAAAAATAAGGATACTTTACTCTTGAGTTATTTTGACATTTTTGAATCTACCTCGTATACAAAAAGGGATATTTAAATTTGGATATGTGCGTTTTGAGTTTAAAATGATGCACCAACTTTTATCAAGAATAAAATTTTCTGAGAAATTAATAATAAAAAAGTTTTCCATTTGTGTCCAACTTTCTGCCGGTCACTGTATAATTTTAACCCTATTTCTGGTCGCACAAAAATCGTAAAAAATGTTTTTGAGCTTTATTTTCAACAAAGTTCATGATACATGTATAAGAGAATAGTAATCATTAAAAAATTGAAATGTTAAGTAAATTTTCCAGTCGATTTAAAAACATGAGACATATGTACAGGGTGTAACTTAACTATGTTAAAATATTTCAGGCTGGTGATACTCGGCCAATTCTAAGATTGTAATTGTTTTAACAAAAACACATTTTTTATCCATAACTTTTTATTTGTTGAGTTTTTAACCAAATTTGGTACACAAGTATACTTGAATAAGACCCTTCTCAATGTACTCGTATTATGTTGCAGCTCTAGATTGAATCAGTGGCTGAGATACGGGTAAGTCGTTCGACAAATAAAAAAAATTACACGACCCTGCACGAAATTAAAGTGTGGTAAGTAGTTTTGGATGGAGCACTTAATTTTAAACAAAAATTAGTTCTTAACTTAATTCTTTTCTATATACCGCCGTTCCGCAGGGAAATTTTATTTTTCAAATTTATTTCATCACACTTGCAAAAACAACAGGTACCTATTCGAAAAACTTAAACAATATAAAAATATAAAAAAAAGTTATGGGGAAAAGAAGATTTTCTTTTGCACATTTTAACACCCCCGTATATCGCTAACGAAGCTTTTTTGGACACAAGTTTATATAAAAGTTTTTTCTTATAATTAATTGGCTGAGGGTCACCCTTGAAATATTATAACATCGGCACTTAAATTATACCCTGTATAATAGGAAATCTTTGGCAACAGCCCTACAATCTAAGTAGAGAGATTGCTCTGTGAATTTTATTATGCCATAAAAGTTTTAAGGGCCTGACGTTACGCGCCTAGAAAATTTGAAATAAATATTCAATTTCAGGCCCTTTATTATCATAAAGGGCCTGTATCATATAACATATCTACTTTCTAATGCACATGTAAGCAAAGTGTGGGTGAAGAAGGCCCCGCAACAAAATTTTCCACTATTGTTATTGTTGATTCAACTAGAGTGAACAATTTGGCAACCCAGCCCAAAAAATATTGAAAAAACCTATCTAATCTAACTTATTCTTATTAAAAACCAAGGTTAGAAACTTACCTTGTTAAAAACAAATTCCAACAAAATACCTATCATAAACAACGTCCAATTTTGAACATTTGTTTCTGGAATAATGAAAATTGGACGCTTCAACAGTCGGAAATAAAATGTATTTATAACCAAAATGGTTATATTTGAGCGCCAGAAGCTTCAACTATTTGATGGTTAAATAAAAAAAATACAATTTTCCATTACCCGACACCTACTGAACCAATTCAGATGACTTTGCCTACTGTTTCTAAGTCCGTAGCTTCATATAAAGAAATTATTTTTCTGGCTCAAGTAAAGAGTCACTAGTTTCTTTTCTGGAAAAAGTAGAACTTTTACGAGAAGCTAGAGGTGTATCAAAACCAGATTTATCTTTGTCTGAGTGCAATTTATTTAAAGGCCAAGCGTCAACTTGGTTTGTAAATAACAAAAGTAGAGTTCATAATTGGGATGAGTTAGTTAAGAAAATAAAAGAAGATTTTCTTCCTTATCAGTATGACCATGGATTACTTGAGGAAATTAGAAATCGAACTCAAGGCTCGAAAGAGAGAGTTTCACTATACAGGGTGAGTCGAAGTTAAACCGCCATACTCAAAATTTGAGTAGTATTTTTAAAAGTAAATGGGGTTCTTCATATAACATTTTGTCCAAAAACGCTTCGTTTTCGACATACAGGGCGTCAAAGTTTTCTTTTAAAAAGAGAAAAAATTATTATTTTCGGTTCCATTTATGCTATCGAGTTGAAAATTGGTACTTTTATGTTTTCTGGGACGGCGATTATGAATTTTCTATCAACTTTCTTCTAGCCGCTAGAGGGCGTTGGCTACGTCGTTACTTTCGAACAAAAGTGTTTTAAACTTCTTTGTCGTTGAAAAATCTGCATTTTAGACAGCGGAATATTAAATTACATTCGATTTTGAACAAAAAATGTCTCTTGTAAAACCTTAACCGTTTTCATGAAAAACGCAATTTTGTGTCGCGGTGCGCGTGAATTCGAAAAAATTAAAATTTCGTAGTCGAGTTCGTAGTAGGCTGAGAAATGGGATTTATTCATTTGGAATTCTTTATTTACAGTAGGTATTGTCCTAAATTAACAATTTTTGGGAAATTAGTAATAAAAAGAACTTTAACCAAGACAACTTTATTATAATTTTTTCGTTATGTTTTTGCTAATAAAGTTGTCTTGGTTAAAGTTCTTTTTATTACTAATTTCCCAAAAATTGTTAATTTAGGACAATACCTACTGTAAATAAAGAATTCCAAATGAATAAATCCCATTTCTCAGCCTACTACGAAATTTTAATTTTTTCGAATTTACGCGCACCGCGACACAAAATTGCGTTTTTCATGAAAACGGTTAAAGTTTTCGTATTTTTACAAGAGACATTTTTTGTTCAAAATCGAATGTAATTTAATATTCCGCTGTCTAAAATGAAGATTTTTCAACGACAAAAAAGTTTTAAACACTTTTGTTCGAAAGTAACGACGTAGCCAACGCCCTCTAGCGGCTAGAAGAAAGTTGATAAAAAATTCATAATCGCCGTCCCAGAAAACATAAAAGTACCAATTTTCAACTCGATAGCATAAATGGAACCGAAAATACTAATTTTTTTCTGTTTTTTAAAGAAAACATTGAGGCCCTGTATGTCGAAAACGAAGCGTTTTTGGACAAAATGTTATATGAAGAACCCCATTTATTTTTAAAAATACTACTCAAATTTTGAGTATGGCGGTTTAACTTCGACTCACACTGTATATTGCTGCCATGGTCGTATTCAAGCGATTGAGTAACCCTCCCGATGAAATAACTATTGTAAATCAAGTCAGAAGGGATTTAGTTCCTTACTACGTATCTCAATTAGCTTTACATGACATCAAAACTTAGCTCTGAACTCTCTACACTTTGTAAACGTTTGGAAGAGGTCTTGGTCTGATCGATATAAACCTCCACCTACTCGAAATTCAGGATTACTAGAGCCGGACTTAAGTTGTCTATCCATTCATGAGGCTGATGTTCGTTATAATCATAGAAATGTCAATGCCATGTCAAATACTGTTCGTTGTTGGAATTGTGAGCGGGTGGGACATTCTTTTACGGACTGTAGAAGCCAAGAACAATATTTTGTTATTCTTGCGGGTTTAAATACAATACTAAATTAAATTGCCCTAGGTGCAAGCCAAAAAACGTGGCAAGCACCAGTAGTGGAAGTCGCGAGACACCCACTGGGGGAAAACAAACTTCAAAAGAAAAACCAAATTCAACTCCCGGTACTTTTTAAACTCATAAAAATTCCAGCAATCAGCAAAGACATTAGGATTTATTCCGCACGAGTGGAAGATATGGTTGGAAGCAGTGCGCAAATTTTATCGTACTCCTGTCGTTACATTAAAACCTCGTAAAAATTTAAGTCCATTATTCGCAGAAAAAGGGTCAAGATAATCCCAACTATCTCTCCATTTCTATGTAGGATCATATGTTTCTTGCTTTAATTGATGCTAGAGCTAATAGTTCTGCGTTAGATTCTGGTGCATTTTCTATTATTGAAAAATATAATCTCAATTTGTGATTGCATTAAAGAGCAAGGTGGAAAATTTTGCAAACAAATGTGCGCCGCCGAACCTGGTCGAAATTGTGAAAATGGATACTACACCAGAATCAACAAATATATAATATAATAAGAATAAATAAAACTCTCGAAAAAATATAAGCTTCATCAGAACTAACGCATATATTTACAAACATGAAAAACAATGGTGCGTGGTAGAAATATAAAAGTGCAACCGACTTCAATTAGTCGGGGTAAATAGATATCTAGAATGACATCTAGTTCTAAAAGGATTCAAGCAGGTAGGCCTGCTAAAGATGAAAAAGTAACTAGGAAACGTAAGCGCTTTAACAGTTGCCATCCTGTTTAACCGTCATAATGCTAAATCACACTGAAGATTTAAAATAATACTTTTTTACTTTCTAACGTGCCTGTTTTTTTATTTTATTTATAAAATAAATTAGAATAAAATAGCATCTTGTTTCAGTGCTAATCCGACAGCGCCATATATACAATTTTGCGTTACAGCGCGTCGTTCTCTCTCGCAGTATACTTTCTTTGATATTTACCTATCATACCACGATACAGAACAGCGAGATTCTGTATGCTATTCGCTAAAGAACCATTACAGGCATTTATTGAGACGATTCATTAAATGCTGCGATAACAAGATACGTCCGGCAACGCTGAACAAGGGAATCGTAGGGAAACGCCGTTGACATTGCGAGATGCGTGGGGTCGTGGCCCGGGGCGTCGGAATTAGGGGTTTTAAAAGCAATTAAAAAAAAATTATTTCCGATGCTAATATCTACGCACTTTAGAAAAATAGATAAATTTCAGATTCGTAAAAAGCGTATTTTTCTTATCTGCCCTTAAAATTTTTGTTTTTAACAAAGATACAGCCTGTATTATTTGTTAGACAAAAGAAAATACTATATAGGTGGTTTGATAAGGATTGAATTTTCATACCTTTATGTCAGTTTTGTTTCTTATTTTTATGTTCCTCATTTTTCCATTTCTACTAACTTTTCGATTATTATTGTAATATTTTTGTAGAGTTTTGAGTTTCTTTTAACCCTAAGTCCTATACCATCTCTCAAACAATACTTAATATTAAGGGTTACGAAATTTTATCAAAATAAAATTACTACTCTTTCGTAGGTATAAATAGGTGTCTATTGTTCAAAAATAGCACACCACACAATGTTAAAAACTGTTACATACTGTGAATATAAATAATTGTTCGTCCAAGAAATGTTTACTTGACTTTCGTGATATATTCAAAAATAATTTATATAAGCGTGCTTTTTTTCTACCGGGCCTGTTTTGTTGCAGGGCTAAATATAGTATTTTGTTTCGCTTTATCCAGTAGTGTATAAACCAATATTGCGGCAATAAGAAAAAATGAAGATGGCTGTGGTTGCTCGAAATCCAGGAGTCTTAGAAAATTTCTGATAACGGCATCGTGTCGACCATGACCGATAACCTAAAACTACCAAGTTTCATTAAATGCGGGTTATCAACGGGGAAAGTATAACTGTATATAAAAACGCATTCTTCGTTTTTTTGGGTATAAGTCACGAACAAATCAAGATATCTGGGATTTCATAACAGAATATCGTAGAGGGTATATTAGAACAACATTAATCTAATTTAACCGATATTGTATCTTTGGTAATTTCCGAGATACCAATGGTGGGCATAGAAATTTTCATAAGTATAAGTAGAGACAGAATGAATGAAGCTTTTTTTCATTTATTACAGTCGAAGCGCCAGAGTTAAGAGAGTGCGGCTATGTGTATTGCGACTTTGCTACTGAGTGTAGCAATGGTAAAAAATCTAGAGACATTAGAGTAACTAACATATTGCTATTATTGGATAAATTGCAAACGATTCTCAGTCCGCTCATCGATTTCTCAGATACTGCTATGTCGTAACCTTCGCTGCTGCACACTGTTGGTCTGGGTCATGGTTTTCTTTCCAGCGACGAAATTGCAAACTGTTGAGACTGAAATTAATCTCAGACCTTGGAAGTTATTTTACAATGAAACGCAATCTGGATCCTGAGCATAATGGGTAAAGAATGAGTGCATACTGCGGAATGTTTTCTTAAAACCTTGTGGTAGAATTTGATTGAAGAATTTTATATTCAGGGTGATTCAGTAATGATATAAAAAAAAATTAAACCACAGGTGGGTAAAAACGCTTAATACAAATTCAAAAGTCAAGAAAAAAAAATATATATATTCATAAGAAAAGGTGATAATGGGCAAACACTCAAAGTTAACAAAAAGAAAAAACTAGTAACCGCATACACGTGTTTCATGCTATTTGGCAATCATCAGTACGGTGTAACATTAACCAAATCAAAAGATAGGCATGATTTGGGAAGCAACAAATGAAGTCCAGGCAGGAGCCAACAGCACATTTGCAGCTTCAGTCAGCACATCCCCTATTTCGGGGCTTGTACTAACATCGCCACGGAGGCTGCTAAAGCGACCTGCGTGGAAATCTTCATAACCCAAGATACAATGATAATAAGGATGTAAGATTAGCGAGTGTAAATGTAATAATTACAAGAAAAGGTGATAATGGGCAAACACTCAAAGTTGACAAAAAGAAAAAACTAGTAACCGCATACACGTGTTTCATGCTATTTGGCAATCATCAGTACGGTGTAACATTAACCAAATCAAAAGATAGGCATGATTTGGGAAGCAACAAATGAAGTCCAAATGTATGCATAGTCTATGTGAATTTATTACCATTTTGATTTTTCAATGTCAACCGATGCACGTTGTTTACAGAGACTGCAGTAGTAGACAAAACACAAAACTAAGCAAAAAATGTGCAAATATATGCATCAAAATTTAAACACTATCACTGTTTACTTTCAATTTCAATAGGTACAAGTTCATGGCCTCACGAATCCCGGAACTTTCTACTTGCCACGGTCCACACACCTGTGTACTCAAGATATTGACACGACCGGGTCACATAGTCGCCACAGTCGTTATACAGGGTGAGTTTTTTTCGATACCCACTATGTTGATCTCGGAAACTAGCAGAGCTAGGACAAAGGTTAAATGGGGAAAGAATTGCCGTTTTGAATGCTCAATCGAATGCCCTTTTTAGATTTTTAAAAAAGTTCATGGCTTACTAGATATTTTGAAAAGAGTGATTTTTTGCTATTTCATCAGATCTCTGTAGCTCCGTTATTTCTGATTATACAGAAAAACTGTAGAGACGAAAATTGCTACGCTACGTGAAAATGCCGACAGTTTGGCGACATATCGCCATAGACGGCAACAACTAGTAGTGGACGGTGAGGAAAGGGATTGCGCGCCGCGTGGACGATGGATGAGAGTCGCGCCAGATTATACAGGGTGATTCATTGGGAATGTGAAATCCCGAAACTGGGGGTAGGGGAGACCAAAATATTGCGATTGAGTCCAACATTGCTTAAACAAATGTTGTTTGTTTGAGAGATACAGTGCGTTCAAGTTCTTCTTTTTTAGATTGAATTATGGCTATATCTACCAAAATAATCAAGCTGCTGACCTGAAATTTGGCACTGCTATGTTTTTGGGGATGGAGAATAAGCTGAAAATGTAAATTTCTACGTATCTCACAGAGGGCGCCACTTGCGCGGTTTTTGGATCGTGCTTTTACTCGTAACTTTTGTGAGGTTATCTTTCTGGTCCTGCAGGTTTGTCACTTTAGCGCACCTTTTCATTAGGTGTTTCGGGGCACGTTTTGGCAATTTCAACGCAAACGGTTGATTTGAGCGTTATGAAACAAGAATACCTTTTTGATGCAGAATGAAAGGATGCACTAAAATGATGGACCTGCAGGACCAAAAAGATAACCTCAAAAAGTTAAGCGTAAAAGCGTGATCAAAAAACAGCGCAAGTGGCGCCCTCTGTGAGATACGCTGAAATTGACATTTTTAGCTTATTCTCCATCCCCAAAAACAAAGCAGTGCCAAATTTCAGTTCAGCAGCTTGATTATTTTGATAGATATAGCCATAATTCAATCTAAAAAAGAAGAACTTGAACGCACTGTATCTCTCAAACAAACAACATTTGTTTAAGCAATGTTGGACTCAATCGCAATATTTTGGTCTCCCCTACCCCCAGTTTCGGGATTTCCCATTCCCAATGTACATATACAGCTGATAGCGCCTTGGCCTCGAATTCTCGTATTTCCGTTAAAAAACGCACTGTTAAATAAGTATTCGCTGCCGTATTTGGGAGTACATGAAAAATATTGTCAATGAATCAAGGATAAGACAACGAACTCCAGTTACGTGTGCAGATAGAAGAACCAGCTCAAAGACTTCGCGATAACCCAGGTTTGTTTAGATACATACGTCAGCCGTTGCACAACAGACTAAACTGGAGCGTTCAAGAAAATGGCGGAGTTTTTAAAAGTCTTTGGTTTTACGCTTTATGCGGTATTTCTGGCGGTGTAGTTTCGTGATCGTCGGGCTGAGTACCCCGTTTTAATTCAATTATCAGCTGGGGGAAACCAAGAGGTCCCTAATGTTTGGAATCGCGCCGCTTCCAGCTGCGGTGAAATAACAAGTTTTTTGTTCGTATTTCCGCAAAAAAGACAACACAGTGTTTTGCCTACGTTCGCGGCCATCGTGTAAAATCAGTGCGACTAGTTACTAGTGCTTTTTGGGAGTTCACGGAATCATCTGAAACGTAGGTTTTTTGCATGCTATTCACTAAAATAAACACGAAGACGTTGCAGTTTGCCTTGAAACGCGGCGATGCAAGGGGGAATTAATGGTTTTAATAGCGTTTATAAAAACATATTTCTGACGTTGATATGCACTTTTCAAAAATTTTAATTGCAGATTCCTAACAAGCGCAATATCCCTTATCTGCCCTTAAAATTAATGTACCGATGATCTGTCCGGTGTACACCCTTTTCAAATTTGTATACTCTTTTTACTTACGCTGCGACTTTCTGTCGTATGATCTGGAATCAGTATCGCGATCTAGAAGCCGTTCGCTTGCAATATAATTTAAAATGATTGTAATGGAAAACAACTAATTTGGCAGTGATTTTGCAAAGCCTGATACGGCAATTTTATAATTTATGGAAATATAAATGTCTGCTTTCAATTCAAAAGAAAAACTGCTCCTTGATGGATCTAAAAGTTCTTAAGTACGATAAAGGGAATTTGATTTTTTTTATAGAAAATCGTGTAGGTATAAGATTTTTCAAATTCAGTATGAAAGAAACACGGTCAAATAATTACTTTTAATTTTTATTTTGATGGCTTATTGTTTATCGAGTAAATTTGTTAGTTCTTTTAGTATAGGCGCAACCGCAATGTTTGGATTTAATTAATATGATTCAAGCAAGAAAATCAAATTGGGTTTAAAGCAATTTTGCTATAAAAACTTTCCTCGCGTAAAGCTGATTTAAGAATGACCTGGACCGACACTATATTAAAGACCCTAGCATGACGTCATATTTCATTGTTATTTACGGACTGGAGTGGCGCTACTCGATGAAAAAAATGGCGACTTAAAATAGGGTTATGTAGCGTTATGGAGGGTATTCTGTGATTATTGGCATGTCACTTTCTAACGTTTAGAATGTCCCAAATTTTTAATAGTTAGCTTTATTACGAGTTACCTTCTTTTTACAGTAACGAATTGTCTTTGCATCCAGTATTTGGCAGTTTTATCGTATTAACACAGCTTTTACAGGTGGATTTGTTTGTGATAACATGAAATTTCTATGCACATGAAGAAAATAGTATGCACAGACCATTAGGTGAATTGCAGAAAAATAAACACTATTTTGGAATTATGGGATGATCTGATGAACCAGATGAAAAAGCGAGAATTTTATACTTATATTATTTTGTAACGTATGCAAGAATGAAAATAGTTTATAGCTCCAAAGCGAACCAATGGTCCACTATATAAAGAAGAAACTGAAAAATCTAATGCGTTTTATGCTTACTTACACTACAACTAGCCATGGACTTCATTTCAAACCAAAAGGTACGGAATACTCTTGCTTGCTTTTTAGACTCGCCTTTCTTAAGAAAATGTATGGAAATATGCCATGCAAATTTGAGAAATTAAAGGGGCATATCAAACAAAAATTTTTATATTTTGAGTATTAAATTCGTTCTAACAGACATATTTGCATGTTTTTATTTAAAAAAATGCAACAATGGTGTTTTTAGCATTAAACCGCCCTGTACCCTGTACATTTCTTTCGTCGTGTGGCGCAAGTGACGATCGCTTCAAACAGCAATATGCACAGGTCTTTATAGTGTTGGTCCAGGAATGGCGGTGCTGAATGAAACAAACCGGCAAAAAATCTGCTAACCTCGCCTCTCTCCCCCCCCCCCCCCGTCGGAGGGTGGCCATCGGATCCTTGTCACGAAAGGTTAATTTTAGGCAACATTATCCCGAAATAGATTGCCCAAAGTCGGAATAAATCCCGAAAATACGTGCTGGGCTTTCATTTGGGATCCAACAAAGTCGATCCAGAACACAAAGTTTTAGTTTAGACCCAAATTGGATTATTTAGCGTCTCGTCGAGTTGACGCATTGTTTCGTGGGTAGATGATGACTACGTGGCTTGCGGCTCTTGTAGGACCTAAAGCAGTTACTACAGATCTATGTAGATTATGTTAAGTCTATTAAGTCCGAAAGAACGGTTGTCACGGTTTAAAATTCAACTTTTCCATATTTCATTTAATGTTCTATTTAACGACGTTTTATTCTAGAATTCCCTCACAATTTAATAAAATAAAGCGAAAGGCGGTTCACCACTATTTATTCTAATCGTGTTTATTCATATTAAAATAATACATATACAGGTGTTCTGTATTCGATATTCATTCTCCAATAATAATTATTGTTCTATATACTTATTAATACATCTAATCCTCCCTCGCCTTTCGGCCAGTTATTCTCGTATCTGAAACAATTCCAGTATTAGTTTAATGTTAATATTATTTATCTTGTCCCTTTGGCTTTGGCTACACGAATTGTGGGTTGCCTGGTCTTAGCGTGGATTTCTAGTCACAACCCATGGTGCAACGCGTCGAGTCGTATGATATAGTACTGTCGGAATGGAATCTATTTCGGGTTTTTCGTTCTTCAGTTTCAATTCCTTGCTATGGATTTAATTTAGTAATTGTGTTTGGGTGTTGAATTACGTTGTCTTACCTGATTGGTTTCGTCTAAGACGCCCGATAGTCCCTATGATAGGATTTGCGCTGTGACTGGAGGCACGCGGTGGTTCCGGCCACGGTGGAATGCGCGTGGTTATACCGGAACGTGCTCTACCGCGTGATTTTACAATCGGCATTCGGATTTTCCATTTAGGTTTAAATTTAAATTGAACGTCTGGAATGGTAGCTTCATGTAGTACCATATCGCGCATCATGTGCCATATTTGATACTGTCATTTATTGTTTTGAAAGAGATATATTTATGCTAGAGCAAAAAATAAATTTAGAATTGAGTAATGTTAGCGAATGGATGAAAGTTAATAAAATGAAAGTAAATACGTGCAAAACAAAAGGTTTGGTATTAGGGAATGATTTTCTATACAATAGTTTTATTGAAAATTGCAGTTTTGAAATTGATAATTCTAAAATTGAGGTAGTAAATTTTTTTAAATATTTAGGGGTATTAGTAGATAGAAAATTAAACTTTAAAGAACATGTTGACTATATTTGTAAAAAGATAAAAAAAAATTGTGTGTTAGCAAGGGTCAGTATACAGGGTGTAACTTTGATAAGTACAGAAATTTTAAGGGCAGGTCGGGAAAAATGCACTTGTTACGCCTATGCAATTAAAATTTTTCTAAAGTGCATATTAACGTCAGAAATATATATTTTTTAAAACGCTATTAAAACCCCTTTTTCCGACGCTACGGCCATGGGTCCTTGACCTTGCCGGGACCAGCTGGAACTGAGGCCGGTTCCGCCGGATCCCCCCCAATTCCGCCGTGCAGCGTTGTCAGACGTATAGCTCTTTCACAGTATTTCAGGAATAGTCTTTCAACTAATTTTTGAACAAATCTTTAATGGTTCTTTTAGCGAATAGCATGCAAAAAAACTACCTTTCGGATGCCTGGATGATTTTCCTTGCGGGTGTCGTACTCCTTTCTTATGTTATCCAAAAATCCTCTCGAAAATCACAAGAAGCACTAGGTAACTGGTTGCCAGTCGAATCGCTTTTTCCGAGGCTTTTTCGCAGTATTTGAAGAATATTGACGCAACCATGTATCATTTGGTGTATGTGGAGATTAAATAAATAAATAAATAATTTTTGGACAACTCC
Source organism: Pseudeuparius sepicola (assembly GCA_963920635.1). Taxonomy (NCBI): domain Eukaryota; kingdom Metazoa; phylum Arthropoda; class Insecta; order Coleoptera; family Anthribidae; genus Pseudeuparius; species Pseudeuparius sepicola. The sequence goes on along the minus strand of OY987301.1, from coordinate 56,509,410 downwards.
TTAAAGGTTCTTTTAGCGAATAGCTCGACGAATAGCATGAAAAAGCCTACCTTTGAGATGCATCGATTATTTTTACTATTTTCTTGTGTTTAGATACTTTCCAAAAATCTTCACAAAATCACATAAAGCACTAAGTACCTACCTAACTAGTGGCACTGTTTTTATACGATGGTCGCGAAGGTATAACACTTCGTAGTCTCTTTTTACGGAAATACGAACAAAACACTTGTTTTTTTTTTCACTGCACACTTAAAGCGGCGCGATGCCAAATATTAGGGACGTCTCGGTTTCCCTCAGCTGATTTATTCCAACGGGGACTCGACTAGGTGGATTGTACAATTAGATCCATACCGTATGCGTCTAATAAAACCCGAATTTTCGCGAACCCTTGAAGCTGCTTCTTTTATCCTCGCGCGTAATTGGGGTACCTAGTAGGAACCTATCTAGCACTGTTTTCATACGAAGGCCGCAAACGTTTAACACTGCATTTCTTAACGGAAATATGAAAAAATCACTTGTTATTTCACTGCAAATTCGTAGCGGCAATTGCAACAAGTTGGTACATCACTGCTGGTCCAAAAAATGGCGAACGGATCTGGAAAAATGTACAGAAGCAGGTTCACTTCCGACGAAGCAACGGAACAATATCGGTTAGCAAGACGCGACGTTTGCATACGCGTCCACGTTTTGTAAACAGAATTGTTATACCACAGAATAGCCACACGTAAGGCATTCTGTATAATAATAAATTGCTTGTTGAAGCTGGCGCTCCCAAAAATTACAGGCGGACGCGGATCGATATCAATCAGCTGTTAAATCCCATAATAATCGGACGGACGATCTTCGACTAGCGCGTCGGCTACGGCGCGGCGGTACGGTGACGGAGACGGCGTGCGTGCGCACAAGCTTTCCCTCATACCATCTAATACCACTATTCGGTGTTGCCGTTTATGCCGACATGTCCCCAAACTGACTTAAAGTCCCTTAAATCCGATTTTTGATTTTCGCGGATTTATACGGGGTTTCATTCGTTATAAGTTAATCTACTATCTCGTATAATTATTACGCACAAAAACGGGTAAATCCATGTAAAAATCCACTACACAATCAAATTTATACGGAATTAAATTACTAAATCAGGTAAATTTTCAGCACACTTGGCAACATAGTAGCGCCGCCCCGAGAGAAGTAGGGACCGCGAGCCGCGATTGGCTAATATCGCGCACAAGTTATGAGTAGTGGGGATCACCTGTAGTGTGGGGATCAAGTGGGTATCCGGCGCCCCGCGCTTGCGCTCCTCGCCCAGCTGTAATTTAGTAGGTCGGCCGGGCCGCGCGGCGTGGAAATGGAGCAAAATCGAGTGAATCAGTGCCAGTGAATTCACTCGTAATTGTAATTATTGCGCGATTCGGCGCGGCCTCGTTTTTGTGTGAAGTTGGCGTCGGACGCCAGCGCCCGACGCCAACGTCATATGCCCGCGCCTGGCGAATCTCGGCGAAGGAATTAGGGGCAGTAGTCAAGGGCACGCAGAAGCTTAAATTCACCAGGAGGAGTCGCTGTTTTTCACGCACATTACGCGACATTTCGCCACCAAATTTTTATGAAAAGTAAGAGGAATGGTAAGGAATTAACTTGAAAGAGTTCCGAAACGGCAAAGGGTTAAAAAATGCGGAAATGATAAGCACGCCAATTTGACAGTCTTCCCCAACTATTTTCGGAACCGAATAATTTTTTATTTACAACCATGTATGTAATGTCGACATTTCTGACTTGTTAGAAGTTTGAAAGTGTCAATTTTTTTACTTTTACTTCCCGCCCTCCCGCAGGAGGGCGGGAAGTAAGCGAGATAATAGTATATTACACACCGAGGTGGGAAGTGTTTCATTACTGTCGAGAGATTAAATAGTTAACCGAGGTGCGAAGCGCCGAGGTTAACTTTATCTCGAGACACCTCGGTGTGTAATATACTATTAAAAGTAGACAATAGACAGGACAACAACCCTGAGGGGGTTTAAAAGTGGCGCACCATCGGGCAAGGGTAGAAAAATATTAAAAACGATGAACAAATCGGGGCCGCGCGTTAAATTCACATCAAATGACAGTCTGCCCCCACTTTTTTCGGAACCGAATAATTTTTTAAAAGTAGATAATATATAGGACCACAACCCTGAAGGGGTTTAAAGGTGGCGCACTATCGGGCAAGGGTTGAAAAATATTAAAAACTATGAACAAATCGAAGCCGCGCGTTAAATTCACGTCAAATTACAGTCTTCCCCCACTTTTTTCGGGATGATAGGGCTACAGGCGAACACCCGCTAAAAAAAAGTAACGCGCCGGTGCTCTACCCCATGGGTGGTTGTGGAAATTTGCAATTTTTTCAGATAATTTGTATTTTAAAACAAATACTTTATTCAGTTGATTGCCGATCAGAAATTTATTATCCCAAGGTGTCCCAAGAGATGGCTAATTATTAGGATAAAAAAATTGCGGCCTGAAAATCAGTTGTAAAATAGGTAGGTAGATAGATACCTACTCCACAAAAGACTTGTCAAAAAATTATGAGTGTGAAATCAGCAATGGTTTTCTAGCAATGACTTCTCCGAGCGGCGCTCGGATACATTTCTGCTGCCTAGGGACTTAAAATAACAGTAAAGTGATAAAAACTGACGTGTTTGTTAAATTATTGTGTGCGCCTGTGAAGAAAGCAATAAACAGTTCGTCACAGCAACCGACATCATAAAAAAAACGTGGATACCTACCAGCAGTAATTTTCAAAGGTACCTAGGTACCTAATTCTGCAACCAGATTTATTCCACTCTGACATGCGGCAACGTCGCGGTATTCCCCTTCCGAATCTAACGTTATTCCCCTCCATCTCCTAGGGAGAGGTTAGACCTCCCCTCTAAGCGCTTTTAGTGACGATCCAGCGGCGTGCATTGAGCACGGATAAAGATTGATTTGCCCCATTTTCTAAACATCGAGTAAAAATTTTTTTTTTTCATTTTTCGGTTTTATTGAACGTCACCGATTACGTGGTTAAAATTTCTGTACCTATCAAAGATACACCCTGTATATGTGAGTGAGTGGACAAGAAAATTAATTTATAATTCTGTTATACTGCCTCATTTTACTTATTGTAGTACTATTTTGTTTTTATCTAATAAATCTGATATCAATAGAATGCAGGTATTACAAAATAGGGCTATGAGGATAATTTTAGGATGGGGTCGGTATAGTAGAATTGTAGATAATTGATGGATAAATTAAATTGGATGAGTGTTGAAAAATTTTTAGAATACAGAACTTTATTATTTATACACAATTAAATCTAATATGTCTGCCCCTTATTTGAGAAGTTTGGTAGTAAAATTCAATGAAATTCATGTACATAATACTAGAGGTAATTTAATTCTTTCTCTGGAACATAAAAACAAAAAAGATTCTCAAAATTCCATTTTTTAAAGGTATAAAATTGTATAATAATTTAGAAAATGGTTTAAAAAATATTCCATTCAAAAAATTTAAATTGGAGTTAAAAACATTTTTTTGAGTAATTTAATTACTGAAAATGGTTAACTGTTGATGTTTAAAATAGATATGTAAATTGTATGTTATATGTAATTTATTATAAAAATGTATAATATTGTATAGCATCTTGCTAAATAAAGTTATGTTATTATTATTATTATTATTATTATTATTATTTACCTAATGTCGTATTTTCGTTATTCCTCCGGCTAAATTGCGGAATGATTGATTTGCGGATATCTTGTTGGGTTTGGGTCGTTTTGAGTCGTCCTAATTCGGTTGGCGCCTTTTGTTGGTTGCTCTCGGCGGCGTTCGGTGGTGTTCGGCTGCTGCGCGGACCTTCTTTTTCTTTTCTTCCGCGGCGGAGGGTGAATCAACCTATCCTAGGTGAAGGGGCTGCGACGCTTTTCGCGTTTTCTCCATTAGTTTGCTGGAGTCCGAATTCGGGATTTAGTGAAAAGTGTCGACTTAAATAGTTGCTCTTACGTTTGCCTTGCGTTCAATTGCGTTATTTTGCGTTTCTTGAGTCAACTAACGGTGTATACCGGAATTTTACGGCGAAGTTCTTCACTGAGGATGAAATCTTAACAGTTGTACATCTTGACCACTAGAAAGGAAATAAATAGGAGCTTCCTAGCTGCACTTGTGCAAGTTTTTCACCAATAAGGCCGACCTAAATCTAGAGGTCTCCTTCTTCGTGTGCCTATAGGTTTTGGAGGAGACTGTAGGAGGCCCAACAGTTCTCAGCTGCCCTACAGTACCAGGTCTTTGAATGTAGATCGTGTCGTCTTAGTTTTCATTAACCCTTTTAACTCTATATAAGTTTGTCAAAACACCTACCCCCTTTTCTTTAACGGTCGAATAAACGTTGTCAACTTATTCTTCTCCTTTTATTTATTCATTAGTTTCTCAGATCAATTCAAAAGCGATTCAAACTTTACATACTTAATTTTGTTCTATGAATAACTTCGTAGGTCTCATCGTTTGAAAAGAGTATCCGGACCATTGGTAAATTTTATGATTTAGGTTGCCATAAATCAGTGGCGGACCTTTACCTTGAACTCACACCCTGATGACTAGCTAGCTGGATATCCCTTGCTACCGCTCTTCAGGTACATTTTTCCGACTAGTGAGATTGGCCTTGACCTTTAAAACTTTCATCATTACTCGTCATCATTATTAGCTATTGGTTTACTTATTTATTTTAAATTATAAAGAAAATAATAAAAGCTGAAATAGAGAGTGTGGCAGGGTCATAAACCTTTCTGAACCATTTTAATACATATATTAGGAATATTTTGATTTCGTATTTTTTTGTCTTCGTTTTAATGTTTGACAATAAAATATATTCGCTTGGTGCTCTTTGAAAAAAAAGTTGGTGTAGTACCTGTGGAATTGAATATTCGGAAATAGAACTTATTCCAAACTAAAATGTGTTTTCGGTTTTTCTTTTATGTTCAAAAATAAAGGAGATATTCCCTGTTAACAAACTTCTACAACACCCTGTATAAGGGTTTTGCCTGTCCTCTTAGGGGCTAGTAAACATAAATTGTGTGCCCTTGGGTCAATCTGTATGGATTTGTTGGTTCATAAGCTTCGATGTATGCGCGAATATCAATTCTGCTCTAAACGGTGTGTGAATATTGATATTGGTGTACCTACACGGTGATTCAGAATTCACAATTATTGTATAATTGTACATATACATTTCAATTTTCCTATTTTTTATTAATTTGTTACGCTCACACTAATGTCAAATAATATACACATTATCCCCATCATTACGAATACAGCGTTTTACAATTCAACAAGGCTTATTAATTTTGTCAACTTTTTTCAAATATGGCGGAAGTTTTTCGGAAACATTTCGCAGGTTAAACGCAATTTGCGGTTTAGAAAACGCACCAAATTGTTCAGTCCGGCAAGTGATCAATAAATTTTAGGAAACGAATCGTGGTCACCTACGACGCAGTGACTGAAAGTGTTGCCGAAAATCCAAAGATCTGAATTCGCCACTGTTCACAAGAGTTGGAAATTTCAACACAACTCTTCTTCGAATTTTACAAAAAGATCATCATTTTTATCTTTATAAGGTCCTAGTTAATCCAAGAAATCAAGCCAGCTGACCATGCAAAGCGCCGTGCATTCGTCGACTTGAATATTGCAGAACCAAGAAGTGAATATCGAATTTCGAGGGAATCATGTTTAGGGATGAAGCTCACGAAAAAATGCATCCACAAAAAATTCCTGTTTGGTGTGGATTTTGGGCCATATTTCTTATAGAACGTAAACAGACAATGTATAGTTTCATCAATGGCGACCGTTATTGCCACATAATGAAAGCATTTCTGGGGCCTGCATTGGTCGGTGTGGAACTGAGTGACGTGGCTCATCGTGATTGTGGTCTTTTGTGAAGTCTCAGACATATTCCGATCTCCCAGTACCAATAAATGAGCTAAAATATGGCACTCGACGCGTCATTATAGAAATTGATGCGCAACTGACCGGAATTGTTCTTCTAAATTTCACCACAGGAACGAGAGGGTGCAGCAACATTTTGGCGGCCATTTGCGCCATACTGAATAGGTCATGTGTATACAGGGAGATCATTTTTAGACGCCCGGCCCCTGTCCGTTAAAAATTGTCGAAGATATTTATATGTGACATTATTTATGGGAAAAGAAATAGAGTGTATAAAGGAATAATTTGACTCGTTCAGCGCCTCATTTCAGAAACGACGCTAGACATCGTGACAACAAAAGTATTTTTTTCCACAGATATACCACTTATGTCACATTGCTCGGAAGTCCTAATTGTTCTGCAAAATTTTTGTTAAAGCCAATTATTAATATTATTATTTAATTGAAAAAAGGTCGATATGTTGCTTAACGTATGTAGCGAAAGTTTTGGGACACTAATTATTATAATATTATATTAATATAATATATAATACCATTTAAAGTAAAAATAAATGAAATTTATTTAAATTGTTAACTTCAATTATACTTTGTAAGCTGTTAAAATCAATTCTTAACAATAAGATTGTAGAAGACAAAAGAGCTGCCGATGATCGTCAAACCATCGCAATGTTGTTTTTAAATGTCTCATAAGTGATTGGATGGTGGCAACATTTGTCTTGTGAGTTTCGTTACTGCCCAGCCAACAACCTACCCTAATTAGACTGGTCAATGTCCAGGGTGTAACCACTTGCTCAGAGGAATAAAAATCATATGGAGTCTTCTGTCCTTTGTATACCTACCTATTTTTTCCTGTTACGGGCTTAACTTGGCCATATGTAATTATAACTTTAAAACAAAGGTAATGAATTGTTAATCAAGTTCTTGTGCAAAGATGAACACCCTGTATGGGATAACCCGAACAAATTTGTTTAGATTGCGCCGCTCGAGGCGCGTAATTAAATGAAAGATTTGAATTTTGCAAATTATAAATATTTAACAAGAAGATACTGGTTAAATGTTGGTATAACATTTACCCCAGTAGCGGGTATATCACAGGCTTGTAGATCTATTGTAATAAGTACTTTTGAGCACCTGCTTCTAGTAAGGTAGCTATACCCCGATTACTGTAAGAAGTTCCGATTTTGTCAGATGACAGTCTCCACAAAATCCCTAGGAATTTTCTGTTAACGATGGGTATAACAATGGTATATGTGTCTCACCCAGTTAATGACGTCACTCATTGATTTATTATGTGAAAAGTTACCCAAGTGATACGAAAAAAGAACATAATAAAATAAAAACCCTATTGCAATCACGATTATACCGCTACAAATTAGCCATAGCTCTTTTATTTTTTATAATAACTATGCCGAGTATTATAATATCTTTGGAAAGCTCAAAAAATGGCCGATTTTATAAGGCCAGAGCCAACTATGATTTACGTTTAAAAAAACACAAAAGTTTGTCATATCTCAAAAATTACAAACAACGTAAAAAATTGGATCAGAAAATCTTATTAAGCCCCAAATTATCTACAATTTTTGTCTGTACAGTTTTTCTGTATAATCAGAAATAACGGAGCTACAGAGATCTGATGAAATAGCAAAAAATCACTCTTTTCAAAATATCTAGTGAGCCATGAACTTTTTTGAAAATCCAAAAGGGGTATTTGATTAAGCATTCAAAACTGCAATTCTTTCCCCATTTAGCCTTTGTTCTAGCTCTGCTAGTTTCCGAGATCCCCATAGTGGGCATCGAAAATAACTCACCCTGTAGGTACTTTGAAAAGTGACGAGTCGATTATGAACCGGTTGAGTTAGGAAAAGGAAACACTTTTCAAATATATACGTCTCCAACTAAAGTCTATCCAAGTTACAGCGGCAGTAGATATAAACAAAATCACATTAACGCATTGCTCTCGATTACCAGGGTTTGACTGACATGAGATTCCAAGTGGCGCTTGTAATTCTGAACTAATTCTATTCGAAGTTATAAAAATTGTGTTTTTACCTTCCGTGGATCTGAATAAATTTCTTTAAATTAAGTAGCAAAATTTTACAGAATATACTGTTCTCGCTCCGATCTAAAATATGCAGGAAACTCGACTGAGGGAAGAGCCGGCCCTGCATTTCGCTCGCTGCCTAAACACTTGAGATTTTACGACGGCCAGACCAATAAGAAAATAGGTCCCATCGAAACTACGTGGTATCCAATGTTTTGATTCACTGCCTGTGTAATTTGGATATAATATAGGCAGGTCGAGTCGAAATTTTGAATTTGACACCACTTCCGGCGTCAAATTACATCTGAAATTTCACTTCCGGTGTCATATTACATCTCAAATTACGTCTCAAATTTCACTTCCGTTGTCACATTTCATCTCAAATTACACTTCGGGTGTCAAATTACACCTCAAATTTCACTTTGGGTGTCAAATTACGTCTCAAATTACACTTCTGGTGTCAAATTACGTCTCAAATTACACTTCGGGTATCAAATTACGTCTCAAATTACATCTGCATACCATCATCATTAGTAAATACTTTATAGAAAGTGTGCCAAAAACGGATAGTGGTGCACAGCTGGCTTTGTTCCGAGAGTATAATGACAAGGTTCATGGGCAGGTGAAAACGAAGTTTAAATTTACACCTGTTGATGAATCTTTCGTTGATAAAATTATAAATGGCTTAAAATCTAATGCTATCTGATCTGATCAGATTGACTTGAAAATGATTTTATTGGTTATACCGTATTTAACTCCCCATATTACCCACATAATTAACAGTTGCATTCAATTGGCTAAATTTCCTTGTTCTTGGAAGGAGGCAAATGTTGTTCCGGTGCCAAAAGTTATTAGTCCTGCTGAAGTATCCGACTTTCGTCCTATTAGTATTCTGCTCTCTCAAAAATTTTAGAAAAAATAACACAACAGTTTTATCAATATTTTAATGAAAATAAAATATTTCCGGACACTCAATCAGGCTTTCGCTCAAATCGCAGTACCTGTACGGCACTTTTGGAAGTTACAGATAACATTTTTAGAGGTTGTGACAGAAATGAGAATACTTGCCTTATATTGTTGGATTATAGTAAGGCGTTCGATACAGTGAATCATGAATCTCTTTGTGCAAAACTAGAATATTTTGGATTGGCGGCGATCAGCGGACTTTCGAGGCTCTATAAAGTATTGTCAGTCTCATCAATATGCTGATGATTTAGAGCTTTATTTTTCTTTCAAGTTTGATACTACTCCTAGGGCAGCTGATTTAATTAATCAAGATCTTCAGTCGGTGTACGACGTATCTACGGCTCATGGTTTAAAATTAAATGAATCCAAAACTCAACTAATTTTATTTGGTAAGGATAAGGATAAGTTAGTGAATCATGCTCAGTGTCAATTAAAGATAAAAGGTGAGATGCTCCATCATACAGACAATGTTAAAAATTTGGGGTTATATATGGACTCTAACCTTAGATTTGACATGCATGTCTCCAAACTCTTAAAATCAGGTTATTCTAAGCTGCGTACGCTCTACATGCACAAAGATTATTTATCAACGGATATTAAAAAAAGGTTGTGTGATTCACTAGTAGTGTCTCGTTTGGCTTACTGTAACGTCGTCTATTACTAACAGTGGAAAGCCGAGTCTCCAAAAACTGCAAAATTCTTGTTTAAGGTATAGCCACGGGGCCAGAAAATATGATCATATTAGTCCATTATTTTTTATGTCAAGCTGGTTTAATCTACAGCAGAGATTCATTCTGCACATTACTTCTTTGGTTTACAATATTATTAATACAAACACGCCTATAAACCTCAGATCTAAACTTATCCATGGCTATCAATTGAATCGTATCCCCACACGACACCACAATAAATTGGTGACTCCAAAACACCGCACGGCAATGTTTCAACGTTCATTTAGCTATAACGCGGTTAAACTATTTAATATGCTTCCTGTGGATATAGTAAATGCGACTAGTGTCTCTGGTTTTAAGAGAATTGTTGAAATTTCTTGCTGGTTGTAAGAGAACATAACAATTATGAATTAGTTTTAGATTAGTTGTAATTCATGTGATGATTGTTACTTATTTAAATATCTCTTCATCACTATTTAATTATCTTTTCATTATTATTATTTTTTTTTAATAGTAACTGTAGTGGGTGGTTAGATGGAATAGCTTTGCTAGATCTCGCCAACATTCAATTTTATATGGTTGGAATAATTTGTACAAATCAAATAAAGACTATTATTATTATTATCACTTGATTTTGAAATTTGGCAGCTTTGTAATCTGACAATCTGATGTCATGTTTCATTTTCGGTTTCAAATTTCATGCAATTCGGCGGAAAACAATGTGGTGACATAGCATGGTTGTTGACTTGCTGCGGACCTTCCTCGGAGAGGTGGTTCGGGCCTATAAAACAAAATATGTGATGAATATATGCAATACTTAAAATATCCAATTAAATGAATAAAATGAATTAAAACAGTAAATTGTAAAATGTACTTACAGGTTTTACAAGTTGGTCCCCTAAAATAATGACGCATGGATTTTTCATGCTGCTAGCCAATGAGGCACTAAGTACGGAGTACTGAGTTGAATGCAAATTTGTAACTAGCGCAGAACTTTATAGTAAGCCAAACTGCAAATTCTGTGAAACTATACTCTTATTTGGTTCAACAATCCACCAAACTGCAACACAGCAAAATTATATGCCGATGTTCTGAGGTCAACAATCGACTCACATTTTAAACTGCAAGATCAGCCGGTTTCCTGACGCGTCCCAGCCAAGACCCCCGCTCCGACGAATATGCCAGGTCTTATCAGAATGCTGAACCCAGTAGATCTCGTAAGTAAAATTTTAATTTACAAAGTATTTTACATTTTATATTATGTGCACATTATACTTATATTATTTTTTTGTTTTCAGTCCTCATCTCCCGATATTGAAACCATATCAATCCTTCATAGCAGTCAGGAATTGGATAAGATTGTCCAGGAGATGCAGTCGGAGATCCTGGGACTGCCGCTCGAGGATCCAACATCAGTGAGTGTTATTTTTTACTGTTCTTAATTATTTGGTTTAAGTGTCTATTTTACTTATTAATTTTTTCTTTTCAACCACCATCCCCGGCTATCGCCACTCGTGGCAGCTTCCGATAAATGGAGGAGATAGCCAAGCGCAGGGGAGGACCCTGGAGCAGCCGGCAGCGACTTCGGCACAGCTCCCTTATTCGTCGAAGGGACGCAAACTGCCGAAGCTAGTCATCAAGCTACCGGCGCCCCCGGCTACCCAGGAGAAACCGTCACCATTTGCCTCTAATGTGCCAATACCACGGGAAGGGGGTTGAAGGATATGGAGCAGCTGGAGAGGGTGCTGAGGCCGTACGAGAATGTTAAAATGGAGGAGCTTACGCAACTGAGTGAATGAGACGATGGGCGTGTGAGTGACATTGTTGAAAGTATGAGAATGAACGAATTGTGCGAAAAGAGGAATGAGGAGATTGAAAGAGGCCTAGAGGATGCAGACCGAGAACTAGAGAGAATACGAGTTACTTGCCAAAAAGGTTACTTTAATAAAGGAACATGATTTTAACAATAAAATACTTCAAAGGTTTAAATTAAAACCCAAGTGATTTTTAATCTTTGAAATATTTTATTAGTCACGTTTCTTTCTCAGTGCAAATTTTTGTATGAATGTGAGTGTGTTTGTGTGTAAGTGTCTCCATTTCAATATTATCGTAATTTTTGTAAATATTGTATGTATATATTATTTTTAAGTTTTTTTATAGTAAGTGTAAGTTTTATTTGTATTAATTTTGGATTTAACTATTTTTAGGTCTTTTACAAGTTTATATTTTTATTTTTTTATTATATACTTATATATTTTTATTTTTTTAAATAAATATGTTAGTGGAACCAATGCTTTTTGTTATCGTTTCACTCTGCAAAAAGAAATTACCTATCGAAACACACAAATTACCCATATGAAAGTGTTTAGTGTCTTCTGAGGCTGGAGATAAGGTTGAAATAATGTAAGTATAGTAACTTTCTATTTTATATATCACATAGTAGTCGAAAATATTGCAATAAATAAGGAATAGTTTGCATATTCTTTAACATAGCATGCTCTAATTCGCTTTTTGTCGTCGATATTTGCATCTTTTATCGGTTTATAGAAAAAGAAACAAATAGAATTTAAAAATATACCCTGTAAAGACATAAATTATTACGAATTGTAAAATAAAAATAGCAGCTTTCCACTAATCTGTGAAAGTCACGTACATATCTTTCTAACGTAAACTAATTACTCGAAAAAAGTACTTTCCTTCAGTCGTCGAAATATGCGTCAATGACATGTGTTATTTTCGAGAACGAATTTCGCGCGCTTTTATGATCTCATTGCTTCAAATATTGTACCATACTGAGAAACATTGCATAGTTGGAGGTATCATATTATATAGGGAAATCTGGTAACATGTTACTAACGGAAATGTCAAGTTTTAACGTAGCGCGCGAGATTGCGAAAGGTTAACCAACTATATTTATGGCTTGTGTAAAGATTTTTTTTTACTTGCGATTTTTGTAATTTTTGATGTGTTAACATTAAATTATTGTTAATTGAATATCGTCATATTATTGTATAAAAAGATCCGAAATCAGTTTTTATATTAATTTATAACATTGACAACTATTAAAACAACCATGTTCAGGGTGTACCAGTATATTTTGACCCACCCCTACAGCTTTCGTCAAGTTAGAAAAAACTTAACTTAGAGCAAACATACAAAACTTCGTTGAATAAACCTTTGACAATTTTTTTTTCTGATTCATTTTGACTTTAAATGTTGTGGGAGTTCATAAAAAACTAAAACTTAACCATATTTATTTAAATTATTTCTAATATTGATTGTCCCAAAACCGTTGAATCCATTTCCGCTCGTAGTTGCGGGCAGCCTTGCTTAGTCCCGGCGGAACTTAGCGGAGAACGTTTCCCTCCTCCGCTCTTGGTGGGTAGCACTCTTCACATTCGCCCCAGGAGTCCCAGTAGTGGTCTTCTTAGTGAACACACTGCTTATCCCAGGATTGGTCTTCATTCTTAGTGCCTTCGCACTATGAGTTCCAATAGGGGTCACTTATACCAGCGCCTTCAACGCAGGAGTGGTCTTCAGTTCTACCAGCGTTCCAGGATTGGTTTTCACCCCAGGATTGGTCTACAGTTCTACCAGCGTCTTCACTCCAGGATTGGGCTTCAGTCATAGCAGCGCCTTCACCCCAGGATTGATCTTCATTCTTAGCGTCTTCGCCCCATGAGTTCCAGTACGGGTCAATGTCCGTCCAGGAGGTTCTTCCATGCAACTGCAGTCATGACTTGGTTGCCAGATGTTAGTTGAATCTTCTCTCGCCACTTCGACTTCCATCTTGTCTTCTTGGGTGTAATCCCACTCCATAGAAGTGGTATCGATATTGTTTGAACTCATAGCTGAATGAATAATTTGTTCAGGAACTTACGGCCTTATATATTGATAGAAATGCCTAAATCAACTTTTTTATGTGAATACCAGCATAATCATTTTTGCATGCCTAAACGTAAAAATCTGTAAAATTGAAAATCACCCAATAACACCTAACCTCTAAAATGCAGACTAAGGTGAAAGATCTTTAGCCTTTAATTAAAGGTTACGACAAGGTGACCCTCAGGTCAAGGCTAACTCAAGGTGATCCCTTAAAGTTCATTGACCTTCAGGTCAAGGCCGTTTTCAAATTTCCCGCCTTGGCGGTCATCTTGTGACGTCACTTCCGCTCTGGAGTACCCTTCGCTATACTACTTAAAGATTTTTCCACTAAACTTGTCAACAATACGTGCAAAAGTTACTCATCAAATGTTGTATATACAGGGTGAGTCACATCTAAAGGCAGAGCCGAAAACGCAATGTAGAATTCGCTAAAATAAGCACATATGCTTAATAAACATTAGCTCAAAAACGCATGGTTCTCCATATACAGCGTGTTGAAACTTTTCCAAAAATAACATATATATTTCTTTCGAACCCGTTTAGGAATTCCAACAAAATTTGATACATATTATGGGTTGTCATTTTGTGCAATATTGGCCCTGTTCAGATGAGCAGCGGCGTAGATACAAATAATTTTATTTTAAATGCCAGCATAATCACCTTGGCACTATAGTTAAAAAAATCCGAAATTACGAAGAAACTGTACCAGAAATAAAAAAATACCAAGAGGCGCTTTTTGTTCCAAATTGAATGGGCTATCCAAAAAAAGCAAAAAAATTTTGATTTTGCACAGGACCATACTACTTTTTTTTCACAATTACTTACAGTAACTATTTGTATCTACGCCGCTGGTCATCTGAACGGGGTCAAAGTATTGCACAAAATGGCAACCATCCAATGCATAATGTGCACCAAATTTGGTTGGAATTCCTAAACGGGCTCGAAAGAAATTTAAAAAAATATGTATATGCTGTATATGGAGAACCAAGCGTTTTTGAGCTAATGTTTATTAAGCATATGTGCTTATATTAGCGAGTTATACCTTGTGTTTTCGGCTCTGCCTTTAGATGTGAGTCACCCTGTATTAACTTTTTTTTATTTGGGATAACTTTTTGTTATAGTGTAATTAAATCGCCTCTCTGGGGGGATATACCTAGAACACACGAAATATGAATCTTGCATCGTGCACCCGTTCTTCATCAAAGCCAACCCTGGATTGAAATTCGCAGTCCGGTCGAGGCGTGTTCGCCTCGCCCAATAGATCGCTGTACGATCACGGTAGGCTCGTCGTTCACAATAGACGAGGCAAATAATGACGAGCGACGAACAGACTCGGCTCGCGCTCTGCTCGCCATGGCTTCAAAACTCAGGATAAAGATAGGTACAACCATGTAGGCTGTTTATAGTGTTTATGCACTTGTTATAAGACCCTCTTTAAAACCTTTCCTAAAATAATTAGTTTTTCTCAATAACTTTTGTATCTCTTGATTCATTTCATTTTTGAAGACAATCCAATAATTTATTTATAGTTCCAATGTGACTAAAGTAATGTACTCGTGGAGCAAATTTGACAGCCGTTGTTCCTCTTTATGTGAATTGTTCACTCAACGATTTTATCTAATAAGCTCATTTGGGCGTTAGCAACCTCTGTCTGATTCTTTACTTGACGCCCTGTATAAGATGTGGGTAGTTTCCAATACCGAGATATTGTCCTCTTCCAAATCTCCTAACAGCTTCGCAAATTATCGCCATCAGCGAAATGAACAGGACACTTTAATTAGCAAGTCCCCCCGGAGGCGAAGTTTGAAACCCCACAGTTCGAAGCGGGAAGGAACGACGCGTTTTGACTTATCGCTCTCCCCCTCGGGTCATTTATTACTTTTTGTCGGACAAGCGAAGATAGTAGATATCTGTTACTTATTCCGTCGTGTGTGCGTTGTCTGTTCCCTAATGGATATCTTTGGCTGGTGGTGGAAGAACCGTAAACGATTGATAGGTCTTTTTATCTGTGTGAAAGAGGGAGGAATTCGCAGGAAAGCTTAGGTAGAGTTTTTGTCTTTCGACGCCTCTCTTAACTTTATTAAGTTTCTCATGATAATTACTACTTACTACTAGTATTACTTTTATCTATTCAAAATAACTTTTATATTTCAGAGGCACGCCAGCATAATGTAATAAGTATTGTAACGAAATTTATGCAAACTTTCGTTACAACGGTAATAACCTTTTGACTCTCCCGATACACCGCTGATTTTGAACTGTCTACAAATTACCATCACTATGATGCAACCAGTCACACACGGGGAGTGAATTATGTGCTACTTGGAATTTACGAATTTTGCAATAGTTTATTCATATACAGGTACGTTATTTATTTGAATTTCCGAATTATCATTAAACAAAATAATGTAGTTAACAATTTAGAACAAATAGGTATGTATCAGAACAACGGTCTAAAATAATATGTTGATTGTTTGAAGAAGAAGAACCCTAACCTTTATGTTTGGGTGGTCTCAGGCAGACAAAGGTTATTAGGTGGGAGTGACCGGCAATTTCCGCCCGGCTTTTCCTCTCTGCTTGTCGTCGACACAAAAGGTGCGGTACTGATTAAGTTTATGTACGTTTGATATTTCTTGCGAATTTTTCAATCTATGTTTATCGAGCATAAGGTTCATCTTTTTGTAGCTTGATTTAGTGTAAAAATACTATTTAATTGAGTTTACCATGCTGCAAATCTTTCATGTGACCATGATGGAGTATCGTCGGTCGTGTTAGATTTTCGAAAGACCATTTTGGGGGTGAGTGTTTTTCAAATTATTCCTTTTGAAGTTTGGCTAAAAACTGTCGAAGTTATTAAGAAATTTGCAAATAAAATTTTAACTTTGAACGCCCTGTATCTTTTTAACCCTCAACATTGGTATAAGCGATGTTGCGCTCAATAGTCATATTTTGGTCCCCTCTACTCCCAGTTTCATTTCTTTACCATATTAATGAAACACCCTGTATATTTTTTAATTTTGTATTGGAAATTACTTAGGCTTTCACTCTGCACAGTATTATTGTAATATAAAATTTAACATTTAACCATAACTATAATAGTCAATCATTGTGAAAGGCCCAGGCTTATTTTCTGCGTGTTAGAACGGACACTGTGGTTTGGTTTTCGCTTTACATGTAACCACACAAAAAGGGAAAAAACCTTAGGAGCACCACCACAACCCAACCACTATCAGACCCTACTGGTACTAGCGGCCAGCACACCACGGAACCCCACTCAAGGCCTACGACCCGCTTCCAGCGAAAGTCAGCTGTGGAAGTCCATCTTGTAATAAATGGGCCTGGGTGACGTGTGGCTGTCAACCTTCATCGAAGTTGAGGTATCTCCAAAACGGTGTTAGTCAAAAATTCCAAGGAACTTTTAAGGTGGATTTATGAACTCGACGTTTGCGTTGGAGGTCGCCGTTGCCGTTTGCGTCGAAAATTCAATCCCAATATTTTTACGTGTAACCGTTTATAAACGCCGTCGAACGTTGCCGTCTGCGTCCTATACCGTCCGAGATAAACTAATTTCATCTTTCACGTTCCGTCGTTCACATTTCTGGACGCAAACTGCGAAGTTCACCGTCAACTTCGGAGCGCCAACGCAAATGTCGAGTTTATAAATCCACCTTTAACGTGTCGAGTGTTCTAACTAGTTGTTGAGTTTATATCAAGAACTTTTTAACGACAAGTTTAACATGTATAACATTTTGTAAAAAGCTGAGTGATTTCCTCTAGACTTGTAAAAGTTGACTCTAAAAGTTTCTCATTAAATCTCGTATTTTTTTATTGCCTGGTTTTATTTGGACTCTATCTTCTACACTCAGTTTCTGTGTCTATAAAAAAAAGTATAATTACCTGGCGACGAACTATAAGAGGTCATTTTGTTATAGTATATTGTAATAAGAGGTGTGTTCACTAATTTTCAAATTTTGTCCAGTTTCAATCCGTTCAATTTTGAAAGTGAACATCTTTTGGGACATTGTTCATATGGGTTTTTTTCTCGCCTTAAAAGGTACAGTCGTTGTGCAATATTAGAAAGCAGTAGGTGAAAATTTTATTTTTCAAATATTGAAGTCAACATATTTTCAGCTTATTCTCCATCCCCAAAAATATAGCAGTGCCAAATTTCAGTTTATCAGTTTGATTATGTTAGGAGATGTAGCCAAAATGCAATTTCAAAAAACAGACTTCAGCGCACTGTACCTCTTAAACAAACAACATTTCTATAAAGCATATTAGCCTCAATCGTAATATTTTAGCCCAAAATATATGCGGTTACACTATGTGCCATTATTAATGACAATGACTCAACCTGTATAGTATTGTATCGTATCGTATGGTATCGTATTGTGCCTATCGTATTCTATTAATAATACCATTATTAGCCCAACAGAATTGCATTCCAATTACAGAGCTACTTAGCACAATACATATATTAGTGACATAACAAATGTTCTACCCACCGAACTATATACAAACTGGAAAATCAGTAACGTGAAGTGAATGCGAATGCGCGAAAGTACAAATAGCTGCATCACGGACGACAGCGATATCATCTGATTGGTTCTATTAGCACAGTTGAGGGAATACCCAGTTGTATATCTTCCTGTCGGCGCCTTTGATCTCGGCGGTAGTGACTTTCGTTTTTTATACAAACTCATTCTCCAATAGAATCTCACTTTGAAGTCACGTTACTTCTTTATTTTAGACCACGCCCTATAAAAATCGATGGGACACAGGACCGGGATTAAATTATTTTCTTTCATTACTGGTTTGAATAATAATAATAATAATAATAATATTTATTTAATCCACATGTATTTTAAATAAATATATAATAATGTTGAAGAACCTTAATAATCTACACGCATACATATATACTAGTTTTAGGTGAATCAGGAGAGGCAATAAGTTTATAGCAAATAACTTGTCCGTCTCTCTAGAACCACCAGTGGCGGTTTTTATGTAAGAGCACAGGAGCACGTGCCCCCCTCTCTAAAATCGAGAAAATATTTTTTGTTGGGTATTTAATTACCTATAAGCTATAAGGCAAGTCAATCAGTCGCAAACAGGTTTTATCCTGGCTGGCGAAACCGTTGGTGAAAATAGCTAGCGGAACCGTTGGTGAAAATATGAATAACCAAAATAACTAATCTCATGAGCACTTGCTCCTAAAAAGTGCGAGATCCGATACAATAGCGCCCGTCTCTGTCTAATATCGCAAGGAGCGAAACAGCCAAAATATGTATGATAAACAAGGACCGCTATATAGCCGAGGAGCACATTAAAATCGTGATCCAGCAGTGGGTTTCGTCGCGGCATTGCCGGTTGGCTCGATTGATAGAAATAGCGAAGGCAATATCTATTTTTTAAGACCATAGCCAGGCCAGGTCCGAATTTTGAGTGACATTTCTTTATGACAATAAAAACAAATTGTTTATACTTTATACTATGGCCCATGCCTGCAGGCTGCAAGGCAAAAGGCAACTAACAAAACAGTGTTATTCAAATTTTTGCAAGCAAGACAGTAAATAACCGACAACGCCGCGGGCCCAGCTGGGCCGCCTCGCCCGCCTCTCAGTCTGCGTCACTGCGTCGTCTGCGAAAAAATGTAAACAAATGCCGGTGCCGGTACACGTACACTGTACAGGCACTTCGCGGCCGTCGCGGGTTGTTTTAATGAATTATACAAGACGAAGACGCGTTAAAAAAATAGTCGTAGCAGTGTCAGTGTCATAGTCATGGACGTACCTACAAGACAAACCAGACTTCAACGACAAAGTAATAGAACATTTTGCCCATGCGAAAAAAGGCGAGAACAATAATTTATTTATGAAAAAATTGTTTAAGAGGGGGTTGCCGATAGTGAAAGTGACGTTAGATTTCGTATTTTTTTAAGTTGTATAACATAAGATCTAATAACATTTTACCTTGCAAAAATTTAGTACAAACATCTCTGTCTTCATTTTAATCATAAGCTTTTACCAGCAGAGTTTTGTTTTATAGGTTATGAAAACCTTGGGGAAAATAATAATTCCAGTGCATATGCTTTTATGATCTTATGATTAAAATGAAGACAGAGATGTTTGTACTAAATTTTTGCCAGGTAAAATGTTATTAGATTTTATGCTATACAACTTAAAAAAATACGAAATCTAACGTCACTTTCGCTGTCGGCAACCCCCTCTTAAATTCTAATAACTATAAAATTTATTTAAACAAAAGTTTGGATTTAATTTTGTGTTCTTTATTGTATAGTTTTTTTTGTTCATTACTCGGTCCTTTATGGAGTTTGTATGTGTGTAGTGTACCTGGACCAGACTATTTACGCTACTGCCGCTATTTATTTATGCTGCCGCTTCCACGGACTACTACCCTAGAGGATCCCAGGTACGTTAGTAGGCTCGTTAGTAGGTTTTATATTTTTTATTTGATCTTTTGGGTAAAAAGTGGGCGTAACACCCAAAAAAAATGTCGCCCCCCCCCCTATAAAGATTTACTATCGATGTCACATGTGAACCCCCGATATATTCGCCCACGAGCCGCCACTGAGAACCACATTACTTTTTATTCATCGTACTTATCCATAATAAATACCAACCATATCTTATGTCAAAAGAAAAGAAACTATATAACAAAGACAAAATATATAAAAATGAGAAAATTTATGAAAAAAAAAAGAAAAAAAGAGAAAAAAGGAAACAAACTAAAATTGTAAATAAAATAAAAAATAAAATAAATTATCTTTTTGTGACAAAATTTTCATTTTTGATTTAGCCACCGAGTCAGAATACCTTTGAAATTCTTTGAATATCTCATATTCTTTATCTCCACTGGAAGGGTATTGAAAAACCTTGTTCCACCATAGCTAAATGATTGTTGTCTTTTTGTTGTTTGAGCTTTAGATGTGACTATATTTTCAGCTTTTCTGGACCTTGTTTTATATTCATGTGTTGCATTTATGTCTATCAAATTTTTTTTTACCATATGTAATAGTGAAGCTTTACAAAATAAAGCTTGTATATTTAATATTTGTGTATGTTGATATATCTGATTTGATGGAAAACGAGGATTTAACCTGTATATAATTTTAATTAATTTTTTCTGGAGGACCTCAATAGGATTTATGTGGCATTGGTATGTTCCACCCCAACCTACAATTCCGTATTGTAGTTGAGACTGTATAAGAGCGAAATATAAAGTTCTCAACTGATTTATACTAAGAATGCCAGTCATTTGTTTAAACAGATATAAAAGCGATCTTAATTTGTTTGCTAAATATTGACAGTGTAGATCCCATTTTATATGGGTATCCAGTATTAGTCCGAGATATTTTGCATGTTTAGATGTATTTAGGGTCCATATAGTGTTCCTATGTGGAATGTGGATGTTTATTTTGTTATTTTTTGGCAATTTAATTTTATTGTTAGAAAAGGGTAGGTAGATCGTCTTTTCGGTATTTAACGTTAGGAGATTAATATCTAACCAGCATGCTATTTTTTGTAGGTCTTGAGTTAGGAGCCGTTCGACATCTTCCCATGTCCTTCCCTCTATAAACAAAACAGTGTCATCAGCAAACGATATAAGTGTTCCTGAACAATTTATTGAAAGTAATTGGTTTATGTGTAGAAGAAATAGAATTGGCCCAATGACCGTACCTTGTGGAATGCCACATTTAACTAATGTTCTTTTGCTGCGGATTTTGTCGATTTCCACTATTTGATATCTATTTCATAAATAATCTTCTACAAGGTTTTGGGCAACACCACGGAGACCCATACCCACAATCTTTCTAAGAGTTTTTTATGATTCACCGTATCAAATGCCTTGGCAAAGTCTAACAAAATTGCTGCGCATGGTTTACTTGCATCGATGTTTTGATGTATTTTACTAACAAGGTAGGCAATGGCGTCAGAGGTCCCTTTGTTTTTTTGAAAGCCGTATTGTTGTTGTGAAAGTATGCTATGTTTTTCTAAATAGCTGACAATTATAGCTTTAAATGCCTTATCAAATATTTTGGATATATTCAACGTAAGACTTATGGGTCTATAATTGTTAACTTTATCCCTTTCTCCCTTTTTAAAAATTGGTTTTATTATGGTTGTTTTAAAATGGTTTGGACATACGCCAGTTAAAAATATTGTGTTGATGATGTAGGTTAGTGGCTTTAAAATAAATGGTGTTATTTGTTTTAATGTGTAAGATGTTATTTCATCAAATCCAGGACTAGAATTATTTCTTAAATTGACTATTAGTTTTTTATTTCTGATTCAGTTACTGGATGAAGAAATAATGAATCAATTATAGTACTCTGAGGATATGAATATATTTCGGTATTACTTTGTATTTGATTGTGAATGTCGTTTGCCATTTTTGCTGCAATTTCCGAAAAGTAATTGTTAAATATCTCGACAATATCTGTGACGTTGGTTTCTTTTTCATTTTGTTTATTTATGATTTCCGATATTTTGTTATTTGTTGTATTTAGATTGTTATTTATAATTTTTCTATAATATTGCTGTTTTAGTTTTTTAGCTAAATTGTTTGCTTTATTTCTGTAATCCTTATATTGTTGTTTGCTTAGTTCATTGTTGTCTTTATTATATTGTTTTGATATTTGTCTCGAAGTTTTATAAGATGTACTAGATTGCTGTTAACCCATGGCTTTTTATTACTTTTCTTGTAAGTTTTTTTGTATGTTGAGTTTTCTATACCGTTTTTTATGATTTGTACCAGCTTGTTAGTAACATAATTCGCATCTCTGCTAGTATAAATTTGGTTAAAATTTTGTTTCTTTAGGTAGTTATTAATTTTATCATAATTTATATATTCTTTTATAATGGTAGATTCTTCATATATTTCTGTCAATGTATCATAAACTAGTATAATGGGATAGTGATCTGTAATTTTGGAATGTGATATTATTGGTAACAATTATTGATCTTGTTTTATATTTTTTGATTTTATAAATATAGGATCAAGATAACTTTTTGCGTTTCCTTCTACCCTTGTATATTTGTTTATCAATGATTTGTAACCACTTTCGTATAAAACATTTAAATAATCTTCACAGTTGTCAGACAGATTTAAGATGTTTATATTGATGTCACCAATTAAAATTTCTGTGTTCTTCTTTGTTTGTGATGAAGTGTACATTTGTAATTCTGTGAGGAATTCATTTATGTTCACTTCATGCGGTCTATACATTGCAGTTAGTCCTATATCTTCTTTACTTAACTTAAGAATGACGCGAATACAATTAATGCTTTCCACATTTACTATCTTGTGCTGAAAATTAAGATCGCTTTTGATGAAGACAATGACGCCGTCATTTTGATTTATTTTCCCTCATTATATACAGTTACAAAATCTTGCATTTTGAACAAATTTAAATCCTGCGAGTGCCATGTCTCCATCAAAATTATTATGTCGAATGTTGTTTGTATCTGGTTTAGCATAACCTCCAATGAAACAAAATATTTATTGATACTCCTAATGTTTGTATGGAAAATTTTAATTTTTTTCGTTTTAGAACTTGTTTTTAAAAGTTTATTTAAGTTATCTCTGTTTTCTGACTCGTGTGTGTTTATTTCGAAAGTATCAAAATCTCTAATTTAATTATCCATTTAATCAATTAAATTTTTTATTTGTACAGTAAACAAAAGTAATAACTATATGGAAAAGAAAAAAAAACACAAAGGTACCCAACTAGTCTAGACAATTTAATTTTTAATATTACTTGCAGCCCTGGTCTTTTTCGGACTGTACGAAATTCTCCTCATCTTTCTCTTTGCCTTTTCCACCAATGGTTTGTTTTCAATATTCTCTTGTCGTTGTGCTTTTCTGCTGGTTTTATAGGTTTTTGTCTCGTCCGTCTTACTTTCCAATTCTGATTCGTCGTGTGTTTCTTCGCCTTCTGTTGCGCTTTCCCCTTCAACCTCCAAATTTTCTAATTCTTCTGTAGTGTATGTAGAATCATCGACTATCAATTTGTTCCCTCGGATTCTGGCGTCGTGTCCTTGAGATCTGGCTAATTTTAAATGCCTGCGGAGCTGTTTATTTTCTTCTCTATCCTCTGGGCACAAATCGTTTGATATTGCGATAGAGTATTGTTTCAGTTCCTTTAAGTTTTCTTTGTTGGCATACAGGGTTAGCTTCTTTAAGTACGACACAAACTCGATTAGAACAGCTGGATTTTCCGTTTTTCCTATTTTATAGATGATATTATTTAAATCCGTTTCCACAATGTTTGTGCCTAGAAGTTCGTTGAGTTTCTGGATTGTTTTTTTCGGCAATTCTCTATCTGTGATATCTTTTAATCCAAAAATTATAATATTGTTGCGTCTACGTTTCCTCTCTTGTTCAATACAACGTTGTTTTAGTTTTACTACTTCCTTTTCTGTCTCTGTTGTTCTAGCGTTAATGTTTTCGATCGAGTTTTCGATTTTTATTGTTATCTCAGTTGTTTGTTTGCCTCAATCAATAATTTGTACAGCACTTGTTGATCTTGAGACAGATTCTATATATTTTCCATTTTATGTGTTTTAGTTTAGTAACGAATGGTGCAATGTCCACCTGAGATTTTTTCCATAAAATTCGGCGGTGCTCAGGTTCTTGGGAAATTGTGATGGGTTATATTTACCCTGTCGGTGACTTTGGGTTTTCAATTACCCACTTCCATTGGTATTATAGATTATTGTAAATAAGATACACTGTGAGTTACGGCACTTTTTGGTGTTTATAAAGTTTATAAAGTTGCTTCTTGTCAAACAACTGGAATACGATCGTACTGCACGACTCGACCGCTGGAACTCGACTGTGTTATAACGTTTGTGCACAGTTGAAGGAATACCTAATTGTTTATACCTGTGGGTACACTGATGGCAGAGTACAGGTAAAGAATTCTGGGACATCCCAAATCTGGTGGAATTCCCAATATATTTGAGTACATCCCTGATGCATTCCTCGCATTCCATTCCTTAGTGATTCTGGTCTGTGAGTTATGTTCATCGACCCCATAGTACACCGACCTGACGAAACCATATGGATCAGCACAATCATCATTTATTTTCTGTAACACACCGCACCTCCAAATTATATAAATACCGCGAAATCAATTAACAGTTCAATATAGTTTGTACCTGCGTTCAATAAAGCTTTTTAAAAAAGAAGAATCACCATCTCCATCTATAAGTGGCGCTGCGAACAGGATAGCTGCACGACGTCCAAAGGAGGATCATCGGTTCGTCTCAACGATTTGGCAGTTATCAACGACCTGGGAGAATAAACCTGTGCAGAAATTTGGAGAACCATACGGCGAGGATGTTCAGAGCGATTCTTCTTGTCCTGTAAGTTCACTTCCTTTTTCTCATGAGTTCTGATTATCCCGAAGGTTCATTATTAGAAGATTTCGCTGATTTTTCTATTACTCCAAAAGCTCCTAAACAAAAACCTCGTTTCAAACCATATTAAAAAAATTTATCTGAAATTTTAAAATCCTCTCAAAGCATAATTTCTCAACCCTCAACTTCTAAATCTCAAGAAACATTTCAAAAAATGGCTTTAACAAATTCTGACATTAATAACTTGTGCAATACTCTTCCAGAATATAAACCAGGAGACAATCTCTCCATGTTTATAAATTCAGTAGATAATTTAATTGCCTTTTTCACTCAACAAGGTGCTGATGCAACCCAACTCTATATAATTAACACTCATATCGTTTCAAAAATTAAAAATGAGGCCCGTGATTTCTTAAATCTACATAATAAAACTGCTTGGGTAGAAGTTAAGCCCCTTTTACTTCAAAAATATGGCGATCGTCGCACCGAAGAAATTTTATTAACACAATTAACAACAACAGTACAAAAACGTTCAGAATCCTATGATGATTATTATAACCGAATAACTTTAGCACTTAATGATCTTTTACAGCACATTTCCTTGCACGAAAATAACGCTCAGGCAATTGAGTTTAAAGCTTCGTTTTTCCGAAAACAAGCCCTTCGAACCTTTTGCACTGGCATAAATAATACCTATTGTAATCATTTATCTCATTTTGAATTAAAATCTCTCGATGAAGCACTTCAAAAATGCATAGCTTTAGATAACCACAAACAGCAACAGCAATATATGTCTTATCTTAAATCTATCTTATCCCCGTGATTATCAAAGAAATAATCAACCAACCAATCGCCCTACTCAACAAAATCCTCAACCACCTCGCAACCCACAACCTAACTATAATATGAATATAAACCCAAATTTTAATCAACCATTCCCTCAACCTTTTAATCAAAACACTTTCGGACCTAGAAATTTTAGTAATATGAAACCCATTCCTCAAAAACAGAATCATCCAACCAATCGACAGGCATTCAGTCCAACCTTCAGACCCAACAATCATTATCAAAATCAATATCGTCCAACTCCTATGTCTACAACTTCGAAATTGCCATCGCAACAAACTTATAAACCAACCCCAATGTCCACACGTACTTTTCACAATAATATAGAATGTAATCCCACTTTGGAGACCGAAGAATACTTTTCCGAAAATTTTCAGGAACCAGCCTCGGAACCTCCACCCACTCCCGAATTATCGAATTAAATAAACTTTCAAAAGCCACCAAACTTCCATTTTTTTATCTCCCTTATTCTAATCTTAAAGTATTAATAGACTCTGGTGGATCTGATACTGTAATAACTCCTCAAGCTGCCCAAAATTTCGATCCCCGATATCAATTTTTTGAACCCTTTACTCTTATTTCAATGAAAACTCCTAAAACATACTCCGAAAATCGTTATTTTCCCATTTTTGACGAAATTGGTATTAATCAACCTTTCATAGTCAGAATTGCCGATTGGAACAATGATTTTGACATACTCCTTGGTACAGGTGAACTGGACCAACTAGGTGCAAACATAGATTACGAAACACATATATTTTCCATTCGTAAATTAGGCGTTTCCGTCCCATTTGAAGTTTTATATCGTACAAATAATCGACTCCGTATCCCAGTAAGTATCAATAATGGTGAAGTTGTACTCCCAGAAATTATCCATAATAATCAAACTTTATTCCCAATCTCAATACATCATGCCAATGATGGATTTGTAGAAATTCCACAACCAGAGAATTAAAACATTGACTTCCCTCAACCAATACCTGTTTATCCACTATCTGATTTTGAAGAATTACCACCTTCCTTCTCTAATAATTCTTTTGATCCCAATTCTATTCGAACACAACACTTAAATTCCGAAGAAAAGCAAAAAATTCTTAATCTTTGTCATCAATTTAAAGATATTTTCTACAATGAATCATCCGATTTGTCTTTCACAAGTTCTGTCAAACACGAAATCCGCACAAAAGACGAAACTCCTATATTTTCCCGTTCTTTCCGACATCCCAAAGTCATGCAAAGCGAAATTTCTTCCCAAATCGAAAAACTCTTAGATCAAAAAATTATCCGACCTTCAATTTCCCCTTATTCTTCTCCTGTATGGATCGTTCCAAGGAAAATGGATGCATCCGGTAAACGCAAGTTTCGCATGGTTATAGACTATCGCAAACTCAATGACAATACAGTTGAAGACAAATATCCCCTTCCACGCATTGACGAAATACTCGACAATTTACTTAAATGCACATATTTCAGAACCCTCGACTTAGCCCAAGGTTTTCACCAAATTGAAGTTCACCCGAACTCCGTCGAAAAAACCGCCTTCACAGTTCCCAATGGCCACTTCGATTATACAAGACTACCGTTCGGTTTGAAAAACGCGCCCGCTAGTTTTCAGCGAATGATGGACGAAATTTTACGAGAATTCCTTTATAAATCATGTTTTGTCTATATGGATGACGTCATTATATTTTCTAAATCTTTACAAGAACATCTTATTCATATAAAATCAATTTTTCAAAAATTCCGCGAAGTAAATCTAAAAATTCAACTCGACAAGTCCGAATTTCTAAGAAAAGAAGTAGCTTTCCTTGGTCACGTCATTACCCCAGAAGGCATTAATCCCAATCCAAACAAAATATCTGCAATCCAAAACTTCCCCATTCCGAAAACTACTAAAGAAATTAAAAGTTTCTTAGGACTAATAGGCTATTATCGCCGCTTCATTCCTAATTTCTCAAAAAAGACAGCACCCATGTCACGTTGTCTACGAAAAGGCACAAAAATTGAAATTGATCACCCTCAATATATAGATTGTTTTGAAAAATGTAAATCCGCTCTAAGTAACTCAGCAATTCTCCAATACCCTGACTTTTCTCTACCTTTTACATTAACTACTGACGCCTCTAACGTTGCTATTGGCTCTGTCCTATCCCAAAAAGGAAAACCCATCGCTTACTACTCCCGCACCCTTATTACCGCAGAACGAAACTATTCCACCATTGAAAAAGAACTACTTGCAATCATAGAATCCTGTAAACATTTCCGGCCCTATCTTTGTGGTGTAAAATTCACTATAGAAACTGATCACAATCCTTTAGTTTGGCTCTATAAAATTAAAGAACCCCATTCACGTCTTGCCCGATGGAAACTCAAATTAGAAGAATTCAATTTCGAAATTGTTTATCGCAAAGGAAAAGAAAATTTTGTAGCCGACGCCCTTTCCCGCATCGAACTAAATATGCATGAATCCGACTCAATTTGTGTAAATCCTCCCTCACATGACGACGACTTTAATATTGACAATTTTGTTAACGAAGCTTACGAAAAACAAACTGGACTATCCACACAACACTCCACTCATGAAAACCCTATTGCTACTATTCCCTATTCCGAAGAACCTATTAACTATTTCCCTAATCAAATTATTTTAAAGTTTGGAAATAAACACGACGTCCAATACAAACTTAAATTTAAAAGTAAACATCAATACACCGTAACTCTTACTGAAAAAGACTGGAAAACTGACATTAAAAATACCTTTCATTCTATAATATCTCCTAACCAACGCTATCATATCCTTACTGAACAAGTTGAAATCCAAAAATTCATATCTGAATATGTCCGCAATACTTTCAATGAATCCGTTCGTATCTCTTTCTGCTCTAAACACACTCAAGATATAGAAAATCCCGATAAACAACTCCAATGTGTAGAGAACTATCACAAACAAAATCATAATGGCATACTCGAAACTTTAAATCACTTAAAACTCCATTATTATTGGCCCAATATGCGCACCACAATTTCCGATTATATTAATAAATGCGATATCTGTTTACGAAATAAATATGAAAGACACCCTTATAAACTTCCCTTCAAAGGCCCACTATTAGGACAAAAACCTTTTGATATTATCCACATAGATACCTTTTCTTG
Source organism: Pseudeuparius sepicola (assembly GCA_963920635.1). Classification (NCBI taxonomy): domain Eukaryota; kingdom Metazoa; phylum Arthropoda; class Insecta; order Coleoptera; family Anthribidae; genus Pseudeuparius; species Pseudeuparius sepicola. The sequence continues at coordinate 56,480,513 of OY987301.1, read as the reverse complement.
CAATCGTCAAAGTTCCATAGATCCATTTTCCAAATATGACCAAGTTTACAATATACAAGATAAAATGAATATTTCCATTTTAAGCAAATTACGTCATTACTTTTCTCATCACAATTATCCATGCAAAATTGTTTGTGACGAAGGCACTGAATTTTCTAATAATCTCTTTAAAGAATTTTGTAAACTCCACAAAATAGAACTCCACTTTACCACCGTTAAAAATCCTAATTCTAACAGTCCTATCGAACGATTCCATTCCACATTTACAGAAAAACTCCGAGTTATGCAAGATGAACGACCTAAAGAATATTTCCAAGATCTAATCACACACTGTGTCCTTATTTATAATCAATCAATCCACTCAGCCACTGGCTACTCTCCTTTCTCAATCCTCTACGGCCCCTATATCGAAGAACTACAATTCGACGACGACTTACCTATTTATGAAAAATATAATCAACGACATAAAGATGAACACCGCCCTTTTATTGATTCCCTTTACTCTAAACTTCACGAAAAAGAAACCCGCATTTTAGAAAACCGCAACAAAAATCTACCAGATCCCACTCCTACTCCAGAACAAGGACAAACCGTGTACCTTTCCAAAAACACTCGTAACAAACTCGACGCACCCTATATACCCGCCACTGTTACCTCTACTGACAGAACAAAAATTAAAGTTTTAACCACTAAGAATAAACCCACTAACTCTCATCCTAGAAAAATCAAACGCTTACGCAAACCTCCCTTGTTGCAGAAACACACTCCTAATATCCAACTGCCTGGCCCTTCAAGTGCACCCGATCCCTAATAATGGATACTATCAAGAATTGGTAGGTCATGCACAGTTATTTGATCACTTTCACCGTCACATACTTACCTTTAATTTAAGCAACATAGACGATAATCTTAAACTTTGCTCAGTTAATCTAGTTCTTTTTAACACTTCAACAAATTCATCTTACTACAAAATGTTTACTCAGTATAAACTTCTTTACCATGAAACTCTCGACAATTCTCATAAATTAATTCGCCCTAGACAGAAACGTGGAATTATGAACTATTTAGGTACTTTTATTAAATCTATCACAGGAAATCTCGACGAAAATGATCGCATATTTTTGGAAAAACATATTCAAGCTCTCGAAAACAAACAGTCTGAAATCATTGGTACACTCAATAACTCCACAACTTATGCCTCACAAACAATAAAACGATATAACATGTTAGTTGAAACTATTAATAATAATACAGTTAAAATTGCACAAGATATTAATCTACTCAGTGATGAATTTGACAAATATCTCTCCCTTCACAGCGAAATACTTAATCTCGATCGTCTAAATCAATTTATTCAAAAAATAATTCGAACTATCAATCTAGCTGCATTACAACAGTTAAATATTGAACTATTTTCTCTCTCTGAAATTATTCAACTAGAAAATCATGTCAGATCTATCTATAATAAAGTCTGTCTCTTATCAGATAACATGCACCCTTTTGAACTAATTGAAACTGCTTAAAGCACTATAATCTCTACGGAAAATCAGATACTTATTATCCTAAAAATTCCTATCCTTGATAAACTATTATTCCCTCTCTACCATATTTACCCAATCCACAACAAAGAAGATATCGTTTTGGTACCCCCTGCCGTTTACTATGGAAATAATCGCTGGTATTCCACATGCACACCTACAGAAAGAAAAATAACCTGTCAAACTATGTCAACAACCAAATGTCAACTACCCACGTTAGAAAACTGTACCACAGCCATTCTCCTGCAACCCATCATACATCAAACCAAGCGAAGCCTTATTGCCAGCACAAATTATTCGCTCCGTATCACAGAAAAATGTACAAAAACAGAAGAGATCATCAAACAACCAGCCATCATCCATTCGCCCTGTCCAATTCAAATTGAAAACCAATGGTACACCTCCACACAAGAAAAAGCTGAAATCCCAGTAATCGTTCCTGTCAAAATCAATCCCAAATATCGTCTACAACTAAATCAGCTGCAGTCTCTCCAAGAAACACCACAACTCTCAGCCATTCAACCTATTCATCTAGATCCAGTCGTCATCTCCACAGCAACCTGGTCAACCACACTTCTTATCATCACCCTACTATGTTTCATCATTTACTTTACCATAAGAAAACAAAAAAGACTCCAAACGATGTTCTTCAAGAACTTCGAGAACTTCATCAACCCAAAAGGAAGCCCGAGGACGAACTTCCATCCTAAGGGGGGAGGAGTTATGTTCATAGACCCCATAGTACACCGACCTGACGAAACCATATGGATCAGCACAATCATCATTTATTTTCTGTAACACACCGCACCTCCAAATTATATAAATACCGCGAAATCAATTAACAGTTCAATATAGTTTGTACCTGCGTTCAATAAAGCTTTTTAAAAAAGAAGAATCACCATCTCCATCAATAAGTTGCGCGTTAAAAGCATTCTACCAGTAATGGCGTCGACTTTTCATACTGGATATTGTTTATCCTGTGCTATTAGTTAGTCCTATGAGCATGCGCTCCTGCGGGATCGCCATCTGCCATGTCCGTATACCGGCTAAGTAAATTCGTTGTTTACGTTGTGCGGGTGCACTTGTACGTTGCGTTGTCTTGTCTGTGGCCTGCCGCGTGATAAATAGCGGTTTATTTTTTTATTGTTATCGGTTTTGTTGAGTGACCATTGTAGACTACTGTGGAGTGTGCGTGTTAACAAACTTTCCAAGTTATTACCACACCATTAAACATTACTTCGGTTGGACAGTCATATTATTGCCACCGCCTGGTTCCTCGTTTTTTAGTTTCAACGTTAGTTTATTTTAGGAAACGTATGAAAGCATATTTTAGTATATTAGTACTTACAATTCAAGTGAGTATGTGCAAGTGAAAGTTTTTATTTTTTGTGGTATTAAGTTTCAGGTTAGGTCAGGTCTAGTTTCACCTGTTTTATAGAAACAAGTATGAGTCGACCAATTTGTGCTGTGCTTATGTGTAAAAATCGGGGTATTATCCCCGGAATATCATATTTTTAGTAAGTATTTAAAGTAAAGTACTAGGTACTGCCCATACTTGGTGAGATAGAATTCCAAGAAAACCCCTGGGTCGTTTTCACTGTATCTATTTCCGAATAGGTACAAACTTTATTGGCTATTGTTTTTCTCTTGGAATTCTATCTCAACAAATATCTAACGGACACAGTACCTAGTAGTATTGCTTCATCGCGATTCTTTTCATATTTTCCTGATAATGTACGTAATCTGCACCTTTATAAATTTAAATAAGTATAGACACTATAATAAATTCTACAGGATCATTATTTATTATTTTACCTACATAAAAATTTTGAAAAACAAATACGTTTATAACCTCAGTCCAAATCAAAATTTCAATTACAATACCTAGTTTGATTAATATAGTTCGGTTATAAACACCAAACATTGAATCTAGTTCGGTATGCTTAAATTTCAACTTATGGCGAATTCACTGGGAAACCAAAAAAATGCTGATGTCGTACACAGCCAATAGGTAACTAAAACCGTTGACTGAAGGTTTAAAAAGACCTCTCACGGATCCAGATAAAATGCCGAGCGCTTTTGGAGGCGAAGGACTATGGATATTCGATTGTATTTAAAACTTTTTCCAATGATCGCAGTCATTCGCCTCCGCGCACCAACTCCATCTACTGGTGTTTAGCGGTATTATTATTTCTATTTAGCTCTCGTCCAGTACTACTGTTTAGCACCATCTATTTTCGATAATTACAATGACTCTAACAAAATCGATAATTAGTGGTAGATTTCGTACTCGACAATTTCGTATTCCAAAAGGCTCGTTTGTGTTCGGGGCGGGGCAAACAAGTCTAAAAATAGACATGGGGGGAGAAGGGAGAAGGGGCCAGTGATATAATTCTACGATTTGGCTTTTATAAAATTAGGAATAGATTCAGGGTTGGGCGTATTTCAGTTTGATATTTGACGATTTTAACGGATTGGCAGATTTTTAAAATTCTCTTTTTTAGGATATAGTGATCTACATTATGTTTCTTCAATTTCTTACGTTGATTTGAAAAACAAAACATATGTCCAAAATGAAAACTTTGAGAAAAGAGAAAAACTGATTGCCTTCCCTCTATTAGGGAGTATTTTTTAATGTACCTAGGCGTTTTTCTGGAAAAATGTTGAATACAGAAAGAGGTTGTTATTTATTTTTATTTTTTTAGCTTAAGTAACTAATAAAAATATATACTGTGTATCCGGCGATTCAGTGCCCAAGGGGTGTAAACGATAAAAAAATTCTAATTGTAAGTTGACATTCTGTTTGGTGTTGCCCCAATAATTGGCCGAACCTATCAGCAAAGTCTAGAGAATACTAGACTTTGCTATCAGTACACAGTGTATACAGGGTGTATTTTTGTCGAAAAAAACAAGGCCGGAGTAAAGTAAACAATTTTAAAAGCTAGCTAGCTAGGACAATGCCTGCCATTGTTAAAACGATATTATTGCTTATATCTGCCAAACTATGATACCACACCACTTAATCAGTGGCGGCTCGTAACTATTTAAACTTAAACAGGCGGGGCCAAATATCGGAAGACATTTAAAAATCAATGTGCCTAACTAAACCCGTGTAAAGTTAGTAGCCGATTTTCTGGCAGCAAAAAATTTTCCTCGCCCTTATTTCCACAAATTTATTTTGATAAAAATAAAGTAGAAAGGGTAACTATTATTAAACCTTCTAAGCAGATTAAACCGGAGAATGAAGAAAAATATTCATCAAAAAATAAACGTTGAAATTTTTGGCTCCTAGAAAATTGGCTGCTAAGTGCTAAGTTCAGTTTTAAGTAGACACTTTTGTTGAATTTACGTGATCGCGTTTTTTATGTCCTGCCGTTTGATTTTTCTCTATAGTTAAATCAAGGTAACGGCCTGCCCTCTATAACTGTTTAATTTGCAGTTTTTGCTCAAATTACATTGACGAAAATGAATTTCTTAATAAAAAAAACTAACACTGTTTTATGAAATGCTACTTTTATTAGTGATATAAACAAAAATAGTAAAAGTAGGTAAATAAGGATTTTTTAAACTGTTGACTATGATGTATGTACCTACATGTAGGAATTGAGATTTTTTAAGTAGGTATTGACTGAACACGCCAGAAAGTAATTACCCATTTTCATTCAGAATTACCTTTGAACATTTTTTGACAGAGAGGAATAAAATAAAATAGTTAAATGAGAAAACACATTTATTAAAAAAATACCTAAATACCAAATCCAGAAATATTGTCAACATAAATAAATTATATAAGTAAGAACATTTTAACGCATATACAATTATTATACAGGGTGTCCAACTTTAAAACTGTAGAAATCCGTAAAATCTTCATTTTTAGAGATAATCGCCTAAACTTTTTTTGTTTGAAAGGCCTTCAAAAACCGCTTCTTTTGACCTTCCTGCTATTTTCAAAATGCAAATCCAGGGCCGGCTACCATTTTTTTATACCCCCAATTTTCTCGAAAACCATTTAGCGATTTTTTTATTTAAAATCTGTCCGCACAGCGTTAATCAGAACACCCCAAAACCCCTATATACCAAATTTGAATAAAACATATACAGGGAGTTCTATTCTGCAGGGTGTCAAATTTGAGCAAAATAGGAATTTTAAAGAAATACATTACTTTTGTGTTTATCAATATTTTTTCAATGATTCTACAGCACTCATGACCCATATAAAGTTTCATAAAAATTCAGCATTTTGAGATGGCACAGATAAGAATACTCTGTATATTTTGTATTGGACCTTTGCACACCAATACCTTGAGTGGTCCTATAGACCATTGAACTGTTTTGAGGGGATTCCATGGCAATCTTGACTTGGCAGATACCTTTAAAAGTCCTATTTTGCTCAACTTTGACACCCTGCAGATTGGAACTCCCTGTATATTTTTTATTCAAATTTGGTGTAAAGGGGTTTTTGGGTGTTCTGATTAATGCTGTGGGGTCAGATTTTAAATAAAAAAAATCGCTAAATGGTTTTCGTGAAAATCGAGGGTATAAAAAAATCGCAGCCGGCCCTGGATTTGCATTTTGAAAATGACGGGACGGTCAAAAGAAGCGCTTTTTGAAGGCCTTTCAAACCAAAAAAAAGTTTGGGCGATTGTCTCCAAAAATGAAGATTTTACGGATTTGTACAGTTTTAAAGTTGGACACACTGTATGTTATTTGTTTTGGCAATAATAATAGTCCCCCACTAGTCAATAGTTTCACAATGTGTAAAAAGAGTTTCAAGGCTAAAAAAAATTCGAAGTCTCGCCCGCAGCTCTAGGGTTTACTATAGATCCCAACGTACCCGTTGAACATAAACACCATCTATGGAGCTGGAAATATAAAATTTTGTGTCTGTATTTTCTGCTCGTGTGTGGTTGATGTAATATACGATTTCTATTAAAGGGAAAAGGATGGAATGATACCCCTGTTTAATAAGTGTATTTGGGCGGGTCCTTTCCCCAAGTAAATTTCTGGTCGCGAAAGGGAGCAGTGAAAGGGGCAAATAATATTGTAATGAATCTCAAAAATCACAGTTCAAACTCGTTACCTTGGTTACCACCTTTATTGTTTAGCCTTCAAAAATCACAAATAAACTTGTCAGATTACTGTCACTGCCCAAGAATATTCTTTCAGCTCCAAAATTCGCACAAAATCGCTTTCTAACCTTTCACTTTCTCCAGGCCCAATTCCCAGGGCTTAATGTCAAGTAAAACCCTGTCAAAAGTCAAAATCAAGATATTGCCAGACTCGAAATGTCCCATCTGTAATTCCCACCGAGCTATCCCAGTATACCCCAGAAAACAGTGTGCTGTTTTCTAGACTTTGCTTTCGAGTCAGCGACACCGACTGTGAATAATTGTTACTTCCGCTAGCCGCAAGATGGCTCCGGCGAAGATGCCAGAAGATTTTCGATATCGATCCGCTTTAATTTCTGGTCCGGAATGTAGAGGGTGCCAGCGGGCTCCGGAGATGTTTTTAAATCGGCACGCTGTTCCATGGGCGTAGATTCTCTTTTTAAATCTTCACCCAACGCTAAAACACTAAAACAAATATTTTTTTCTCAAAACATTTATGTGCACATATTTTCATATAAAAGTAAAATATTTATTTCAATGATTAGATATTACAAAAATGTCTGTATTAAGCAGTACCTACTAACCAAACTTTATTACCTATCGTTCGGTTGTCGTGACTAATACATAATATGTTCTCATGTTCATTTTTATTTTGCAAACTATTATATGTAGTGTTACTAAAAGAAGACGTTTAGCATGGCTACAGGCTATAGGATGCGACGATGAGGTTATAAGAGACAATTCGAAGTGTATCTGCAGTGACCATTTTTTAGAAAATGACAAATGCTGTTTTAAAGGAAAAGTCACCTTAAAGAAAAATGCAGTGCTGGACCAAACATTGAATTTAGAAAATCAAGATATAACCGAGATAATGTCAAGTAAGTGTACCTACATACTTTCTACCGCTGCTCCTCTACGTAACTACAAAAAAATTCAGACGAATAAGGCAAAAGTTAAAAAATTAAAATTTTATTCAACTCTGCCTTATTTGAATTTTGCTTAGTACTTTTGGTAATAATTAATCTTTGAATATAGTTCGGTGAATGTACCCGACACAGGCGAGTAAATTAGGTATAAGGTTAACAACTTATATCCTTGTGTATACAGAATATAGTAAACCAAGGGTTGTTAAAAGCCACTAAAACTCCTATTAAAATCATGAGAACTACCCAAGTCCTTTTTTTTATAACATAATAATTAATTATTATAATATATATTTTTTATTTTTTCTTGTACAATTACAATGTACATTTAACACCAATAAATTAAATAAATATAAATGCTTGTCACTTTTGACAACTGTTGGCTTACTATTTTCTTTATACATGGTGTTTATTTGTTAAGTATTTGTACAAACTTTAAAGGGTGAATCTTTTACTAATTTTAAGATAAAAAGTTCATATGCACATGGGTCCTCCACGGCTTGGTTCTTGAGACACAGGGCGTCCAAAAAAATTATTATTATTTTTTAATAATAGGTACATATTTTTTCTTGAAATCGGCATTAAAATGTCCCAAAATCGTCATTAAAAGCACAGAAATCGTACAATAATGTAGCCCATTATTGTACGATTTTTTCAATGAGTAGGCCTTGGCGACATGTAAACATCAAACGTCAGACGCCGAGAAATCGCCCGTCAAAAGTGACCAAATATTCAAAACCCGGCCGATAAAGGCTCATTTAACTTTTCGTACACATTGCGAAATTGTTTCCTATAGAAGCGCAATCCTTCAGTATACATATTTTAGTAAATTTGAAAATCAACAGATTTGTTGTGTAGGCTGCACAAGAAGCAGCAGTTTGGTTTTTCTGTCAGAAGGTGCCGTATATCATTATACTTGTCCTAGGTAGAGCGATCGGTAAAGTTAAGCAACGCCGCGCGTAGTCGGTTCGTGGACGGGTGATTCCTTTATTATTTTCTTGCCTAATAAAACATTTTTTTTCCGATTTCAAAAAAAATATAATATGTACCTCGGCACTGAAGTTCTTTTTATGACTCATGTGGTTTATTTGCCTCGGCCAGAGGCCTCAGCAACTAAACTCCACATGAGTCATAAAAAGTTGAACTTCAGTGCCTTGGTACATAAATAACTATTATTCATTAACAAGGCAGTTTGATGAAATTCGGGATACTGAGAGTACCTATTGCTAATGAGAATCTCAAATATTTACTCCAAATTACTATCACCAAATTAGTGAAAATTAGATACAAAAATTTTTTTGGTACCCTTTATCTCAAGGACCAAGCCGTTGCGGACTCATGTTTATATGAACTTTTTATCTTAAAAATAGTCAAAGATTGACCTTTTAAATTTTGTACCAAGTAGTTAATAAACACCTATTATCTTATATTAGGCTTATATCTATTTTCACATTTTGTAGACCAAGAAAAAATGTAAGGACATTTACTGCAATTCGACCAGCGAAGATGGAGAAAGTTCAGTGTGAAAACACATCTAGTTATCCCCAGCTAGTTTGGCCTAAAAATATTATGAAAGACCCCTCGGAGGACCCAGATTACTTGATGAATCTGTATGTGGGTTCATCTTGTGTACAACCACCAAACTATATTCAAATATAGTTCGGTGTGTACAACTCAATGTGTTTACTTAATTATATTTCAGAGTCGACCGTGAAGAAGTTGTTGCCAGTGCAGGTGGATCCGCACCACCGAACTCTATTCAAACATCAGCATCAGGTACATGGTGGACAAACGATATTTTCTTGCCTTGTGATAAAGATAAAAATGAAAATATCGACAAAAGTATTCCCCCAGTAAATTGTCAATCTTTGACAAACGACCACTGTTATGTGTAAGTACCACCCACCCACCAAACTATATTCAAACTACAGTTCGGTGCATCCACCTAATTAATTGAATATAGTTCGGTGGGTGCATCAAATTAAGTGAACTGAAAAATATGTTATAAAAATGGAAAGGTTAATGGCGTAGATTTTTCTTTATCACTATAAGAAGATGGATTTTTTTTCAATTTTTTAATGCTCCATTCCATTAACTTTTCTTTTTCTCCACTTTTCATCTCACATTAACGCTATACATACTAATATCACAGTGATAAACTGCCAATAATTAAATTGCAAGAAGCTTTTACTGTATAAAATATTATTTCAGGCATTGAGTAAAGGAATAAATAGGGGAAGAGGAACTGCTCCCGTGTTGTGATTTGCTAACAGGTAATTTTGTAGAAAACAGGGATCGCCATCTAGTGGTCTACAAAATTATTAAAACATCATAGTCTCGTCCCTCGGCCCCTCGCGCCATCTAGTAGGCGGCAAAATTATTAAAATGTCGGTCGTTTCATTCATATTTTATTTACAGATCGCTTTTCCCCGTAATGCTGACCGTCGTCGGGTAGAACGCGGTCTTGCCGGATTGTGCGAATTCTCCCTTCAGAACGCTTCCAATTTACACTCAACGATAGGGGGATAAGTTAAATGCCTTTAAACAAGCTTTAGCTTTTAGGCCAGGTATTTTTTAATGATTTCGGTTCACAACACTTCAGTAAAAGCTGTTCTTTTTGTTTTAGTTAATGGTTAAGCAGATTCAACTTTAATTTTCAATAATAACTGGCAAAGCAATATTTTTTACATTTTAGAATTGGACCGATTTGGACAATCCTTTTTTTATTTGAAATGGTATACCTACAGAATGGTCCCATTTAAATTTGAAGAAAAATCCACCCCCAAGGTTGGACAAATAGGGGATGAAATTTCATATTGAACCGATTTCGATGATTCTTTTTTTTATTAGAAAGGGAGTACCTTAGAGGTGGCCCCATTTAAATTTGAAGAAAAAATTCCACCCCTAAGGTTGGACAAATAGGGGATGAAATTTCATATTGAACCGATTTCGATGATTCTCTTTTTATTAGAAAGGGAGTACCTTAGAGGTGCCAATTTAAATTTGAAGAAAAAATTCCACCCCCAAGGTTGGACAAATAGGGGATGAAATTTCATATTGAACCGATTTCGATGATTCTCTTTTTATTAGAAAGGGAGTACCTTAGAGGTGGCCCCATTTAAATTTGAAGAAAAAATTCCACCCCTGAGGTTGGACAAATAGGGGATGAAATTTCATATTGAACCGATTTAGATGATTCTCTTTTTATTAGAAAGGGAGTACCTTAGAGGTGCCCCATTTAAATTTGAAGAAAAAATTCCACCCCTAAGGTTGGACAAATAGGGGATGAAATTTCATATTGAACCGATTTCGATGATTCTCTTTTTGTTAGAAAGGGAGTACCTTAGAGGTGACCCCATTTAAATTTGAAGAAAAAATTCCACCCCTAAGGTTGGACAAATAGGGGATGAAATTTCATATTGAACCGATTTCGATGATTCTTTCTTTATTGGAAAGGGGTTACCTTAGATGTGGTCCCATTTAAATTTAAAGAAAAAAATCCACACTGAGGTAATACGGATAGATAAATATGGGATGATTTGGATGATTCTTATTTTATTAGAAAGGGTTTACCTTAGGGGTGGTCACATTTGAATTTGAAGAGAAAAATTTCAATCCTAAGGGTGGACAAATAGGGGATGGAATTTAGTGATTGATGACCGATTTCGATAATTCTTAGTAATTCACTAAAAAATAAGAAATAAAAAATAATTACCAAAAAAATTAAAATCGACTTCAAAAATTTGCCCGTATGCACATTCCACTAAAATTTTTAATAAAATTAACAAATATCACCGACTTCAGAAATTTGTCCGTATGCACATTTCAACTAAAATTTTAGAAATATTTTTATCTTTCTAAATCGAGTTATCTTTGGAGTCGGTGACAGTAAGTTATGATGTATTCATATCTAAATAGATTTAAATTCTTTGCCTTGACTGTCACCAAATCCAAACATAACTCAATTTAGAAAGAGAAAAATATTTCTAAAATTTTAGTTGAAATGCGCATACGGGCAAATTTCTGAAGTCGGTGTTATTTATTAATTTTTTAAATTTTTTTAGTGGAATGTGCATACGGGCAAATTTTTGAAGTCGTTTTAATTTTTTTGTTCTAAGAAGGTTTTTCCGATTCATACCAACATTGTGTTAGGTACCTATAAGTATTTTGTAAAATACTTATGACTTATGATAAGCAAACTCGGCCGGTCGAGTTGGAAGTCGACCGGCCGAGCTCCGAGAGTCGGCTGGCCGAGTTCGAACTCGGTCGGCGACAAAAAATCACCATGTGGCCTCTCAGCGCTTCCGTAGAATTGGGCTGGTTTGAGCTTTGCTTCATGATCAAAGTTTACAGAATGATATGATGTATTATTTTTATAAGCTTGTATTTAACTTGCAATGTATTACTATGTAGGTAGGTATGTTAGTTTGTTTAACTCAAATTTTGCAAGCTGAATTAGAATCACTTCTTGACATCCGATTGAGCTGAAATTTTGCATGCACCTTTAGTTATGCTGACAATACGCAATATTGTAATACTTTCAAAACGGCCGCCGCTCCAAGATGGCGGATGATGTATTTTTTGTCAACCCCCTTAATATGGGTATCAAATAAAAGGGCTTGAAGAGTAGAACACGATAAAGTTAGTGACGTCGCACTAAATTCAATATGGCCACCGGTCTAAGATGGCAGCACATTTTCTTTTCAACTCACTTAATATGGGTATCAAATGAAAGGGCGTGAAGAGCAGAAAACGATAAAGTTAGTGACATCACACTTAAGTTCAATATGGCGGCCGCTCCAATATAGCGAATTACTTTTTCTTTTCAACCCTCTTAATGTGGGTATCAAATACGCCATTGAATATAAGAAATACGCCCCCTATAGGCTCAATGCTAAACTAAAACAACAAAAAACAACGCAGTGTAGACCCGGTGGCTAGCACCGTTCACATGGTAACGATGGCCCATATTTTAGTTCGCATACTCCCGTCGGGGCGTTGGCATCTTAAATTCAGTCGCGTATAAAAGGGCGTGAAAATAATAAGGTAAGTGACTTCATACTAAATCCAATATGGCGGATGCTCCAAGATGGTGGATTAAATTTATTTACCACCTTCCTCACTTGGGAATCAAATAGGTACTAAAAAGCACGAAATAAAATAAAAGATAAAAAAACCTATTTAAAAACAAGCTTAAGCCACGAATAAAACGAATAATATAAGTGTAGTGTAGTGTAGGTTTTTGTTAAGATAATTCAATGACAAATTGCGAAGTTTTTGTAAATCAAAAAGCTTGTCGCACGAATTGTAAAGAATATATATAGTTTGGCAAGTATAGGTAGGTACTTGCTTATCAACCAATCACTGTCCAATAAAATTAATTGAACATGAACATTTTACCCAACAAGCTTTTTCATTTACAAAAACTTGAAGCAATTTGGAATTGAATTATCTTAACGAAAACCTAAACCTATTTTATTCTTTTAGTATATGGCTTAAATAAAAGCTTGTTTTTAAAAAGTTTTTTTTACAAGTAATAAATTAAATTAGTTTGTTGCCTCTAATCTTTCTTATTAGTATTAAAGCCATAATAGGATCGCGAACAGTTGGTGGTGATACCATTGAGTAATATTCCTTTACTCAATGGTGATACTTATTATAACCTTTACTCAGGTGATACCTTCAGAAGACCAGCTTGCCATTGCCACCATTCTTGATTGTAAATTCCCTAATTAATTCTTTTAAATCTATTTTACTTCAAATCTATTTTATTTCAAATCTATTTTTCTGCTTATTATTGCTAAATTCGAAAGTCTCGACTGGTTCATAGTAAGTAGATCTTAGAAAGTTTTTGTTTAGCTTCAGTTTTGAAAATGATCTCTCCCGGCATGGTTAAAAATATTCGTAAAGTTAAAAATAAATAAGGAAAGGGACTCTTTAAATTGTATGAAGTTAAGTTATAAAGCAAAGTAACAACTAACCCCCACCCCGCACAACACCCCACTATAATTTTCCTATTGGATTTAGGTATATTTTTAAAAACACCAAACAAAACTGGGGATTAATCAAAAGGGCGAAATGCGGCACAATATTCATATTTTTGTCGGCTGTGCTATTTGCTATAAACAAAAAAATAGAAGTATAGGACACTTATTTAAATAGGTATTTTTTGTCGGCGGCGCGGCAGCTGACAAAGACAAAGAAAGGATTACTCTTGTCGGCATCGGCGGCCGGCTATTTTAGTAAATTTTCAGGGATATAAAAAAAGAATCTGCCTGCCGGGTGCCTGCCGCATAATTTTTTTTATGTTGTTTCAACTGACTGAGAAAAGGAATAATACATAATAATCATTGAGTAAAGGAATAATTTACTCAATGATATAATGTAGATCATACAATCCGGAATTTTATTATCGACTACAACCCTTGCTACGACCTTATTGGCACTGCGTCGAGAGTTTCGTCGTTGACTGAAACCGTGTTTTCTTACGTTCTTCGCTCTTGTGACTTGAAAGTGAAATAATTATTCTGGAAAATCGTCTTGCACAAAAATATAATCTACCGCCGAAATCAAAGGAACCGATACGAATATACATACACCCTAATTTGTGATCGCATCAAGTTAGTAATTCATAATATTACGTGCAAGAATAGGGATTTTTCTGTAATACAATTATTCTCCAGAAAAATGCCTATCTCAAAATACAAGTGCGTTTATAATAACAATTGTGACAATTCACGCGCGTCGGGACAATCCCTATTTACGTGTTTTTAAGCGATGTGGAACAGATCGGTCGGTACATGGTGTGCGAAAAACTGAAAAACATTTCAATAACAACCATTTTCACTGTGCGGATTCCTCAAAAAAGCGACTTCTATCTAATGCAGTGCCGATGCCATTTTTAAAAGGTAAGTGGCTGCATGAAATCATGGAGTAAATTATTATTTCTTTTAGTAAATTACAGAAAATATTATCGTAAAAGAAATATTATGTACTTAATGCATTACATGCTTAATGTTAGTAGGTACATTTTTTCATTAAAACCGTTGAGTGAAATATTTGGATAGAGGACCAACGAATATAGGCCAGGGTAGATAATTTTTGAGAACAAAAAAATCTAGAACAGCATCACACCCATTGGAAAAGAAAGAAAATATAGCAAAAATAACTCAAAAAATAATTTAAGGGCGATTTGAGGTACGGGGGTTGTAGGGGGTGATCTTTTAGGGGAAACTGTTTATCACGATTTCCAGCAAAACTGCAACTCCTATCGAAAAAAGTTGAATGGCAAAGTTATAGGCAATAAAAAGATCTACAACTTTTGTATTTACACTTTTTTCACAAAACCTCAAAATATCCGCGAAAAATCGAAATAACCGATTTGTTGGTTTCTAATTTTTACCTCCCACAAAAAAAAATTCCACAAAATTTGGTGGAAACTTACCTTCTTATGTCCCGAACACGCTGTAATTTTTTCAAATGAAAATATTTATTTTTACCCCTTTCTTTGATTTTAAACCGAAAAAGTAACGATCCAAAAACCGCGCAAGTGGCGCCCTCTGTGAGATACAGCAAAATTGATATTTTTAGCTTATTCTCCATCCCCAAAAACACAGCAGTGCCAAATTTCAGTTCAGCAGCTTCATTATTTTGAGAGATGTAGCCATAATTCAATTTCAAAAAATGAAATTCAACGCCCTGTATCTCTTAAACAAACAGCATTTCTATAATTCATATTAGCCTCAATCGTCATATTTTGGCCCCAAATATGTGCAGTTGCTCTATGGACCATTATTAACGAGACACCCTGTATAATTGAATAGTTATAAATATCCACTATTTTCAAGGTCACTACAAGGTAAACTCTATTTTTTTTCTTCAAATCGGAACCTATAGTTTTTCTTACGGAATCTTAATATGCAGGAAAAACGAGTGTGTTTGATATGAAATATTCGTTCATTTGTTCTTAAATAATGCATAAATAAATCAATAAATGGGGTACTTTTTTTATACAAATGACAACATTAAGAAAATGTTCAAAATGATTCTCCAATGCACTTGTTAATTCGCTTCATAAAAAAATCATTTGTGCAAAAAGCAATTTATTTCCCTAAATACAAGTAATGGAATCTGAAAAATGACATCTGTGTTTGCATCCAACGTGTTTCTAATTACCTAATCGGTAGGAACTGGACAAAACTGCGAAATTTTTTGTAATTTATGCGCTGTAACTTAAGCAGTCAAGATAATAAAAAAAAATGTCAAACAAAATTGTAGATCATTTACCCCTCTCCAATTTATATTCAGGTAATTTTTTTTTTTTTAAAAAATTACAAGACCTGTCCTGTGGTAAACGAATTTTTTTGTCATATAACGCCCTGTAAATCAATAAACATTAGAGACACGAAACATCTTATAATAAAAAGGTGACCAGAAGTTCATCTTCTAAAACTTTTTTAAGGTCATTGTTTGTTATTTTTTTTACATGACCACCCCTACTGCGTGCGAAGTTATACAGTGTGGATAGAAATTGTGAAATATTGCTTATATTTCTTAAAATATTCTTCATATCAAAAACATGTTTTAATAAAAGTGTTAGGGGAAATTATTTCCCGTTTAGTGATATCAAGCAATCTTTCGTAGCACCAAAAATGTTGTTGCCATGGTAACCGATTTATTTTTTTAAATGGCACCATATACTTTTTTTGGTGAAAATTGATTCATTGGAACTTTCTGAATACGATACAATACAATTTTAATGGGGTCGCATAAGAAAAAAAACAAGGTTTCTATTATGCTATTGACAATGTTTATCAAAATAATTATTAACATCAAGTTAGCCATGCCAAAATCAGAACAATGCGAAACTGACACTATCTGTGTAACTGTGTACATTGTTACACTAAACGTACTTTTTTACTAATTTTTCTGTGTACTTAAGTACTTAGTATGTTAACCTGTATTCTTTCCGGTTCACTTAATTGAAGCGCCATTATAACTTACTAAGTACTTAAGTGCACAGAAAATTGAGTAAAAAAAGTACGTTTACTGTAACAATGGACACAATTACAAGCAACTGACAGCTAGTGACAGTTTCCCATTGTTCTGATTTTGGCATGGCTAACCTGATGTAATAATTATTTTGATAAACATTGTCAATAGCATAATAGAAACCTTGTTTTTTTTCTTATGTGACCCCATTAAAATTGTATTGTATCGTATTCAGAAAGTTCCAATGTATCAATTTTCACCAAAAAAAGTATATGGTGCCATTTAAAAAAATTAAATCGGTTAACATGGCAACCACATTTTTTGTGCTACGAAAGATTGCTTGATATCACTAAACGGGAAATAATTTCCCCTAACACTTTTATTAAAACAAGTTTTTCATATGAGGAATATTTTAAGAAATATAAGCAATATTCCACAATTTCTATCCACACTGTATTGTCATGCAGGTAATGCGCTGTAACTCATGTATTAATACTTTTATTGGAGTCATTTTGCTTTAAAAACATGTTTAGGAAACTACCCCCATTGTTTAGGAAACCACCTTATAGCACAATTCGTACCAGGATTTCGAGTGTAACCTTTTGGTTGGACACTCAGGAGGCAGTCCCCTGACATCTTTATTAGACTAGTTCCCATTATTATTTTATTTTGCAATTGAAACACCCGCGTTTCTTTTATTTTTTAACGAAATAATGTGCCTAGAGGATACAAAACGATTAGTGCGGACCCTGCCTCTGTCCTTGTAAATATCTATCTATCCTTCCTCCGATTTTTGTCTGTGGAAAAATAAAATATAATACCGGATTTTTTATTAAAAAATAAAAAACCTTTTTTAAAACAAGCCTTTATTTAAGCCATTTACCTACTAAAACAGATAAAATAAGTTTAGGTTTTCGTTAAGATAATTCAATGTCAAACTGCGAAAAGCTTTTTTAAATCAAAAAGCAGCTTGTCGTGCGAGCTGTTTAGAAACTACATACTTTAGCACGTACTTTGCTTATCAACCGATAAAATTAATTGGTAAAAACATTTCGCGCGACAAGCTTTGTGATTTAAAAAAGCTTGTCGCAATTTGGAATTGAATTATCTTATCGAAAACCTAAACTTCTTTTATTCGTTTTAGTACATGGCTTAATAAAAAAGCTTGGTTTTAAAAAGTTTTCTTTATTTTTATTTTATTTTATGCTTTTTAGCACCTATTTGATTCCCATGTCAGGAAGGACATACATACATACATACATACATACATACATACATACATACATATATACGTACGTACATACATACATACATACATACAGTTTGTGTACATCAAAAAATTGTATTTATTAAACGCAGTAAGAAACCATCGAGCCACGCCAGACGATTCCCCAATAATAATTATTAATAAAAAAAAATTATCAAAAAAATTAAAACCGACTTCAAAAATTTGCCCGTATGCACACTCCACTAAAAATTTTAAAAATTACAAAAATTAACACCGACTTCACAAATTTGCGCGTATGCACATTTAAACTAAAATTTTAGAAATAGGTTTCTCTTTCTAAATTGAAGTATCTTTGGATTTGGTGATTTAGTGGAAAGTGCATACGGGCAAAATTTTGAACTCGGTCTTATTTTTTTGTTAATTTTTTTATTTATTATTTTTAGTGAATTATTAAGAATTATCGAAATCGGTCCAATATTAAATGTCATCCCCTATTTTTCACCCTTATGGGTGGAATTTTTTCTTCAAATTTAAATGAAGCCATTCCTAAAGTAATCCCTTTCTAATAAAAAAAGAATCATCGAAATCGGTTCAATATGAAATTTCATCCCCTATTTTTCCACCTTTAGGGGTGGAATTTTTTCTTCAAATTTAAATGGGGCCACCTCTAAGGTACTCCCTTTCTAATAAAAAAAGAATCAACGAAATCGGTTCAATATTAATTTTAATCCCCTATTTGTCCACCCTTAGGGGTGGAATTTTTTCTTCAAATTTATATGGGGCCACCTTTAAGGTACTTCCTTTTTAATAATAAAAGAATCATCGAAATCGGTTCAATATGAAATTTCATCCCCTTTTTTTCCACCCTTAGGGGTAGAATTTTTTCTTCAAATTTAAATGGGGCCACCTCTAAGGTACTCCCTTTCTAATAAAAAACGAATCATCGAAATCGGTTCAATATGAAATTTAATCCCCTATTTGTCCACCCTAAGGGGTGGAATTTTTTCTTCAAATTTAAATGAAACCACTCCTAAAGTAATCCCTTTTTAATAAAAAAGAATCACCGAAACCGGTCCAATATGAAATTTCACCCCCTATTTTTCCACCCTTAGAGGTGGAATTTTGTCTTCAAATTTAGATGGGGCCACCTCTAAGGTACTCCCTTTCTAATAAAAAAAGAATAATCGAAATCGGTTCAATATGATAGTTCATCCCCTATTTGTCCACCCTTGGGGTGGAATTTTTTCTTCAAATTTAAATGAAACCACTCCTAAAGTAATCCCTTTCTAATAAAAAAGAATCACCGAAATCGGTCCAATATGAAATTTTATCCGCTATTTTTCCACCCTTAGGGTGGAATTTTTTCTTCAAATTTAAATGGAGCCACCTCTAAGGTACTTCCTTTCTAAAAAAACATCGAAATCGGTTCAATATGAAATTTCATCCCCTATTTTTCCACCCTTAGGGGTGGAATTTTTTCTTCAAATTTAAATGAAGCCACTCCTAAAGTAATCCCTTTCTAATAAAAAAGAATCACCGAAATCGGTCCAATATGAAATTTTATCCGCTATTTTTCCACCCTTAGGGTGGAATTTTTTCTTCAAATTTAAATGGAGCCACCTCTAAGGTACTTCCTTTCTAAAAAAACATCGAAATCGGATTAATATGAAATTTCATCCCCTATTTGTCCACCTTTAGGGGTGGGATTTTTTCTTCAAATTTAAATGAAGCCACTCCTAAAGTAATCCCTTTCTAATAAAAAAAGAATCATCGAAATCGGTTCAATATGAAATTTCATCCCCTATTTGTCCACCCTTAGGGGCGGAATTTTTTCTTTAAATTTAAATGAACCCACTCCTAAAGTAATCCCTTTGTAATAAAAAAAGAATCATCGAAATCGGTCCAATATGAAATTTCATCCCCCTTTTTTTCCACCCTTAGGGCTAGAATTTTTTCTTCAAATTTAAATGGGGCCACCTCTAAGGTACTCCCTTTCTAATAAAAAAAGAATCATCGAAATCGGTTCAATATGAAATTTAATCCCCTATTTGTCCACCCTTAGGGGTGGAATTTTTTCTTCAAATTTAAATGAAGCCACTCCTACAGTAATCCCTTTGTAATAAAAAAAGAATCATCGAAATCGGTCCAATATGAAATTTCATCCCCTATTTTTCCACCCTTAGGGGTGGAATTTTTTCTTCAGATTTAAATGGGGCCATTCTGTAGGTATACCCTTTCAAATAAAAAAAGAATTGTCCAAATCGGTTTTTAAATGACGGAGTTATGAGGTAACAAACATAAAAAATACAACCGAATTGATAAACCTCCTTTTTTGAAGTCGGTTAAAAATCTATAGCCCCACAGAAAAAGAATTCATCGTAGCTTCGCGCACGGCATTTGTTTTTTTTTTTTTGGGTCAAGGTCAATAAATTAGCATCGCACCCGTTGTCACCGATATGGCAACGTCTGAAATGTTCCCGTTTAGAGTTTTAAACTTATATCCTTTCAATACCACAATTTTTTCTACCGTGGCCCAGATGGCGCCCAACGCGATAGCGATTTCTTCTGTAAACTTTGCCTATAGTAAGCTCAAGAACTTTCAGAGAATTTTTAAATTTATGGTCAATGCACTGGGTCAAATTCCTTGTCGCATCAGGAAATAGGGTGTTACAGATCCGGCCATTTGCTCGATTCCTCTTATTATTCCTTTACTCAATGTTTCAGGAAAACTAATGGATTATCAATTAACACAAAAACAATATCAAACAAGAAATTAAGAACTAAGTTATAGTGTGCAAAAAGACGGATAAGCAGTCTGAAGAAACAAATTTCTCACCTAAAAGAAGCTGTCGTAGTTAAAAAAAAAGAAGTTCCTATCTGATCAAGCAATACATGAATTGGAGCAGTCTTATGCATCTATACCAATTGGTATAATGAAGAGATTATTGAGAAATATACGAAATAGTCAAAAGCGGGATAAACAAATCTGAAGTCCATTTCCTCCAGAACTACGACGGTTTGCGATTACTTTACAGTTTTATTCCAGCAAGGCCCACAATTATGTAAGGCAAGTTTTTCAGTTGGCCTTACCGGCACCTTCCACAATTAGGTCCTGGTTAAGTTATATAAACTGTGAACCAGGTTTTAGCGAAAATACTTTTCAGACATTAAATTCAATTTCCAGTGGAAATAATAATAATGGCAAGAAAACAATATGTTCATTAATGTTGGACGAAATGGCAATTAGGAAACGAATAGAATAGAACATGGGGATATGTCAATTTGGGTTTTAAAAATGATGATGATTCTTCAGAGCCTGCTACTGAAGCGCTGGTTTTAACGGTTGTTTCATTGACTGAAAAGTGGAAAATCCCAATTTCATATTTTTTTTATTAAGTCATTGACAGGAGCAGAAAAAGCAAATATTGTAAGAGAAGCTTTATTTAAATTACATAATGTAGGAATTACAATCACGTCAGTTACTTGTGATGGGTCGAATGCAAATTTTACAATGGCTCCGAATCTGGGAGCCAAATTAGACAATATAAAAAATATGGTACCATGGTTCCACCATCCAGTCACAAAAGGAAATGTTTTTATAATATTCGCTGCATGCCACATGATAAAGTTGCTGAGAAACATTTGGGCCTCAAAAAGAATTTTTGTAGATAAAGATGGACAAAATATAGATTTTACATTTATCGAAAAGCTGCACCAACTTCAAGAAAAAGAATTATTTAAATTAGGAACAAAGTTAACCAGAAGACATATGGAATGGAAAAAGTAAAAAATGAAAGTAAGTGATTTTGTTTTAACTAATTATTGTTTTATTATGAAATACTTTGTATACATGTACTTTTTAGGTCAATTTGGCTACGCAAACAATTAGTTCAAGTGTAGCCGATGCAATTGAAATGCTAGACATTGATTTTAATCACCCAGATCTCAAAGATTCAAGTGCAACGGTCAAATTTTTAAGGTTTTTGATGCCTTGAATAGCAGAAATCCGTCTGGAAGAGTCCCCCATTCGAGCAAGTAATAAGATTTATTGGGAAAAATTGTTGGCCATGGTTTATTTGTGAACAACATTTTAAGAAAATTATCCCTCGCCTGCGGCTCGTGGTAATTTTCCAAATATTCATGCCCTTGAAAAAATTTTCGGAAATAATTTAACCTCTAGTGGTATTACATATTATGTGAATATTTTCTGTTGAAAGCTGTAGATATTCAGGTATTTTTGCTTTTTTTCCCCTATTGTATATTTTTCAACTATTCACAATACGTAAATTTATTGATGTAAATATTATTTAATTCTCAATAAACCTGAATATTATATACATTAGCCTTTTCCCATATTGTATATATTTTTTAACTGTTCACATGTAAAGTTAATTCTCAATAGACCTGATTATTATATGCATTCTTGTTTATAATTTTTTGTATTAAAATGTAATAAACCCCTAAATATGGCCTACTTATAAAATTCCACCTTAATTTTTTTATTTAAATATAAGATTTTATTACTGCTCTTTTAATTTTATTTGGGTTTTTTCCTCAATAAGGTAGCTAATATACTGAAGCACTTAATAAGGAAAATTTGTTCAGAATCTCCATGTGCCAAATTTGGAGATAAACCGAGAGATAAACATACTATTTTATTTTTCTCCCGCAATGACCTATTTTAAAAAACGGGTTAAATTCAACGTAATATCATAGTATAATATGATAAATTGAAGTTTTTAACAAATTTTTATTATATGATTCACGTTCTAAACAGTTTTTGGTATCCCTTACAAAAAAAAACATGAAAAACAAAATTAAAAGCCATGAAATCTTACAGGTAAGCTTATTTCAGAATCGGAAAACTCAGCTTTCAGAGTTTTATTTTCAGCCTAAAATCAGTAAAATCGACCAAAAAATAAAAAAGTTATAATGGCGGCCGGAATCTCAAGTTTACTCGTATATAACAATTATTCTTCTTCTTAGGAAGGTACCTTTTAATTTTCAAAAGCATTATTTTTAACTTTCGTTTTATTGCCTAAAACACAAATTACTATTCGTATATAGTTCAAATGTGGACACGGAAAAATCGGTAAGTCCGGATCTGTGCGCCCTCTTTCAAATGGACACGCCTCCAACAAGCTAATGTACAAATATGCATGCGCGGACAACTGATGCGCGGGTGGTCGTAAATTGGGATGCTTTTCGTTGTGGCACTGATTTTCCAGTTTGTATATAGTTCGGTGGTTCTACCCTACATAAATCAAATACACAACAAAGATTAATAAAAAAGTTATCTACAAAGATTCTCGATACAATCAGACAAAACTCCTGCCGAATCAAAAAGAAGGTCGCAAACATTCTCCAGTTTATTTGCATTGCTACACATAAAATTATAATCAAACTGGTTATATTTGAGCGCCAGAAGCTTGAACTATTTGATGGTCAAATAAAAAAATATATTTGGTTAAATAAAAAAAATATATTTTCCTATTTACAAGTTGTAATTCGTTACACTAACAACAAAAATATACTTACATGAAATTTAATATCTATATATTCATCCGAAAAACTACGACATATTTATAAAGTTCTTAACTTTAAATGAAATGGATAAATTAACTTCGTTCCTCTGCGCTAAATCTAAAACCATTAAAGAAGAAATCTTCGGCTTTTTCTTTTAAATATATCCACTACTTCATCTGCATGAATTTCTGTTCCATAGTGAATGTTCATTAGAGCCAAACCATTAAGTCTGTTTTCACTTGTAGTGTTTCGTAAATAGTTTTTCAGTCTCCTTAGGCTCGAGAAAGACCTTTCTGGGGTAGCAGTGGATACAGGAATGGTAGCGAAGATTTGTAGTAATGTGTAAATATTAGGATAAAGGTTTTTATCGCACATATCTAGGCATTCCAAACTAGATTTCGGGGTAGGCAGTCTTCTTATCAGCATGCAAGGTAGCTGAAGCTTTGATAGCTAAATCCAAATTAGTTTCTTTATTAGAAACCCCTTGACCTTGACTACACCACTTTTTCCAGTAGTCCATACCTTTAGGTTTATCACCCTTCCTTTTTTCCCCTCCATTTTTCGACAGTAATAATGATTCACGTATCTATCCTTAACAAGGTCATCGAATAACAGTGCACTAAAATAATTACTCACTTACACGGTACACTTAATTTTCTTCACTATTCGTTCACCACTTTTCACTTTTATTCGCTTCGAGTTCGCATGGAACAATACTGCCGTAAGCGCGGTCACGCGCCGCTTATATAGCAGCCCAGTAGCGGTCCAGAAACTTCCACGAACTTCCACAAAGTTCCGCTCATTTCGACCGAGGGGCGTGGCGAATAATCGAGAAACAACGCAAAGTGTCCCTACAATACAAAATAGTTGGGCTGCAACTGCGTCTGCCTCTCGTCAAAAGATGGCGCTAGGCGCTACTATTACTACATATATTCAAACATAATAATAATTTAACTCTTCACTCCTCGTATTTTTTCGGTATAATATTAGGTAATATTTTGCTTATTTCGGGGGGGGTTTGAACCCCCGAAACCCCCCCCCCCTTGGCTACGCCCGTGTCGGAGATGTTCGTAAGCTTACTACGAAAACACTATTAGCACGAAAAGTTCACGTGAGCATTTAAAGTTTTGTTTACGAGCACTTAGAAAATTCGGACTACTAAGTTCAACCGTTGAGTGAGGGTTCAACAGAGTACCCGTTGCTCCAAGCTTTTTATCGTTGTAGTATTTGTAGTTATGACCTCGGCTAGACTCGAGACTCAAGGTTGGGTCGTGGACGTTCAAGCTGGGGCTAGACGATGTGCGACCACTGCCAGACTTGTGTCGTAGGATGGCTGTGTGTCCGTATTCCCATGGTGCTTAGCTCACGTACCAGAGTGCATGTAAAAGAAAACACAACGAACAGTCTCCGAAAAACTACAGTCGGAACTATGACGCGTTTACAATGCATAATTAAATTACTTAAATGTAAAAAGATTTTGAAAACAAATAAACCTTTACAGATTTTGCAATCCAAATTGACAACCTTAACTAATAACCCAAAGATGGATTATAGCATGTAACTTTGATTTAATGAACCCTGAACCCTGACTATGAAATAGATTAAAAATTAATAACCAAAAACGATCAATTATCTTGACTTAACCTGACTTATAAATTTACTGTACAATATTCACAAGATAAAAGGTAACATTAACAAAATACAGAACGATTGGCGACTTCCCGTTCTATCTTGAAAAAAAAAAGACAAAAATAAATAGCCCCGAAGGCTTGATAACCAAAAAAAAAAGAACCGTGGTAGAGTCCACATCAATCTTGGGCAATTTAAGGGTTGGTTTCGATAGGTCTGTGCTAATAAAACAAATTTCTAACCAAAATTATGGCCCAAGCTCGCAGTGTAAAGCCTACAGAGGAAAAAGGTGAACAGGCCTGGGTGAAAGTAGCTTCAAAAAGTCGTCAAATGACAGTATTTAATAAAAAAATATTAACAACTAACTCACCCAGAGTGTGCTCTGGAATCTTCTCCGTGGTTCACCTGCTGCAGGTCCCTGGCGGAACTCAAAAAATGCACGTGCTCACAAGATCCATGTAAAAAACAGAAAACCTAAATTAGCATAGCGATAATAAAAGCACACACTATACAAAACCACTTAAGCCGACCATAAAGTGTAAAACTAGGCTTTGATAAAGATTTTCACATGTAAATTTTCGAGACAGAAATAATCAAAGTCGAATTTCACCTGACGCGACTTTACCACGAGCGTTCGATAGGGAAGTGCCACGACTTCTTGTCGCCGGTACTAATTATAGATTTTTCGCACAATATGGGAGACTTCCGTTTCCCGGGCATTAAATTAGGTAAAAAACTTGAAAACTGGATATAAATGAAAAATCAAGAGAGCAGGCTGGGGTGTCAACTGTCGATTCTGCCAAACTCTTACCACTGATACTAGACTAGAAGGAAATGTCGAAAATAAAGACTGATCGTACATGAAGTTAGCACCGTTGCGCTAACCGATCACAAAACCGAATAAAGTGAATATTGTCTTTGTGATACTCCTTTGGGGTACTCCTAGTTTGGAGTATTAGGATGGTGAGAATTATTGTTATTGTTATTATTATGTAGTTGTTCCAATAATACATACCTTCAATTGATGAATGGAAATTAAACACTTTTGCAACCGGCACATACTTTTTTATACTGTTCAACCGTTTGGTTCTGACACAGCAAGCTCTACATAGCTAGGCAATTTATTATGCATCAGCCTGTACCTATAGGTGGTTGCAGATAGGCCAACATTCTTAAAAATTGTACGTTTATACGGGGTGCAAAACGAATGAATTGGAATTAACCCATTAAAGCCTAGCGTTACCGTATGGTAACGGCGAACAGATAATGTTTTCTACCTCATCTAGCTATTAAGTTTCGCTCCTGAACGCTAGATGGCACCGTAGATGACCTCTTAACATATGATGAAACAGGTTAAACAGTGAAGTTTGACAATTGTGAGTGTGCAGTTTGTTTATAAAGGTATTTCTCGTGATAGACAAGTTTCCTTTACCATTATGGACGACATAACCTTTGAGTAAGTATGTTTTTTTACTTATTATTTATAGAAAATCGTAACTAAATGTATGCTTTTCTTAAAAAATGATTAGAAAATACACATGTTTGTAAATTTTGATGCCATATACTAAATTTTTGTCGCCAGTGGGGTGTTTTGGTTGTTGTTACCGTATGGTAACGCCAGGTAAATAGAATGTCAAATTTTAGCCAAAGTGTTCTTATGGAAAATTTTGTTTCAGGCATGGATTTACGTTACATGAAGCTTTAGAAATGGCATATTCTGAAGATGTTGATGCTATTTATATTAAGCCGCCTGAGTCAAATGTGTTAATAGACGAAGACTCGGGGGATGAAGATTCTGGAAGTACGATTGATAATCTGTCGGCTCGCCAGCTGCGAGCACGAGCCGAAGTGAAGTTTGCAAGTAAAAATAATGTAGAAGAGGACATTGTATCCACTGAAAATTCTACGAAAGTAGAGAACCACCTACACCAAAATCTAAAAAATTAAAGCTTTCGGAACCTAAAACTAAACGCAAGTGGATACATGGTGATCTTAGAACGCAAACAAGAGATTTTCCTGCCCCCAATTTTGAAAAATATAAGAACCTTTCCCCGCGTCATCTTATTGAGCTCTTTTTAGACGACGAAATGGTGATCTTTCTAATTGAAGAGTCGTCTAGGTATGCACTATTTAAAAATATGCCCGATCCAAAAATTTCCAAAGAAGAAATGAAATGTTTTCTATCAATACTTCTAGTAAGTGGCTACTCGGTACTTCCAGGAAAGAGGTTTTATTGGGAATCGCAGGGTGATGTCAACAACTCCATGGTTAGCGGAGCTATGAGGAGAGATCGTTTTATGCAAATTATGCGTTGTGTACATTGTGCCGACAATTCTAAACCTGATCCTAATGACAAAGTGTGGAAACTTCGCCCCTTTATTAATAAACTAAAGTCCAAATTTATCAAACAATATCAACCAGAAAAGCATATGAGCTACGATGAGAGCATGATTCGCTATTATGGACGTCATCCCTGTAAACAATTTATACGGGGAAAGCCCATACGCTTTGGGTACAAAATGTGGGCCCTAAATACAACGTCTGGTTACTTAGTTAATTTTGAACTATACCAGGGTAAGAGCGAACATAGATCAGAGAAATATGAAAAAGAATTTGGTAAAGCTGCGGCTCCCTTTGTTTCTATGTTAGATGAGTTAGGGGATGAAAAACAAGGACCTTATGAACTCTACTTTGATAATCTATTTACCGGTATGAACCTTCTTCAATATTTAAAAGAAAGAGGTTATCAGGGTACTGGTACCGTTAGAGAGAACCGAATCCCAAAGGACTGTCCGATATCGGACAAAAAAACGTTTTCCAAAAGAGAAAGGGGTACCTATGAAGGAGCTATCGAGAAAGACACTGGAATCATGGTAGTTCGGTGGGCTGATAATAATGTGGTGACGGTAGCATCGACTTGCCACGGTATTTACTCCAAGTGTCACGTCCAAACATAATAGGTGAATATAATTCGCATATGGGTGGAACCGACTTGATGGATGAAAACCTGTCGAGGTACAGAATAGGCATTAGAAGCAAGAAGTGGTGGTGGCCAATTTTCACTTGGCTTATTGATGTAGCGGTAACAAACGCATGGCAGATCCATAAAAAATCAGGTGGAAAACTCTCACAACTTGAGTTTCGGAGAGAAATTGCAACCGGCTATTTACAAAGTTACGGAACTGCTCCTAAACCTGGAGGAAGGCCTAAAACCTAAAAATTGAGTGTATCCTTGAACAGAATTTCAGACGATGTGAGATATGATGGAATAAATCACTTAGTTATTGAAACTCCTGCAAAGAAAAGGAGAAGATGTGCAGGAGAAGGCTGCATATCAAGCGTAAGAACAATGTGCATTAAGTGTGATTTGGGACTTTGTGTTCCTTGCTTTTATATTTTTCACACCAAGTAGACTTTTTATGTCTTTAAATTAGTTGTATACCGATAATATATAGTTACCTTTGTATGTTTTGTATTTTCAATTAATTGTCTACCGAAAAGCCTAGCGTTACCATATGGTAACGGTCTTTTTTTAAAAAAGTATGGTACTTTTTGCAAACAAATTGGAAAAGCTGTCTTTAGAAAAGCCACTGTAACCTAAATTTTACAAAAAAATTCCAGAAAGTTTTAAACAAAAACTTAGGTCTTAAAGGGTTAAATGATGCAGTTAAAACGTTGTAGCGAAAAATAGACCGAATTTTAGTTACAAAATACAGGGGAGACTTCCATAACAGATTTATGTTAGGAGTTTTCAAATAAAACATTACTTCAATTCCAGGTACATAAAAATTAAATTATGTCTGGACAATCCACAATTTAATGTTACACATCGAAACTTTAAAAGCGTCTTAGAACAGCCTCCAATGATGCTTTATAAGCCTCATAATAAGGATTCCAGATTAACGCACCGTATTCTAATTTAGATCGTACATAGGAGAAATTTAGTGTATCTAAAGCTTTGACATTCGTAAAAGTATTACAGTTTCTCATTATGAAGCCCAGCATTTTTACAGACTTAGATCTTATATTGTCCATGTGCTCCATGAAACCCTGTAACGAAAATTTTGTCGAGTTTTCATTACGACGTTTTAAATGCATTATTTCATTCCTATTAATTCGTCACACCCCGTATACACGTACCATTTTTAAAAAATGTTGCCCCAACATCTGCAACCACCTATACAAGCTGATGTACAACAAAATTGCCTACCTTGTTGTTTCTAAACCAAACTGTTGATTAAAGTGTGTGTTTGCAGGAGTGTTTAAATTTCATTCATCAATTGAAGGTATGTATTACTAGAACAACAACATTGTTGTAATCACTGTCTGACATAAATTACAAAGATAATATTCACTTTATTCGGGTTTGAGATTGACTAGCGCCACGGTGTTGATTCCGTGTACTAACTTCAATCTTTGTGTTCGACGTTTCTATCTGGTCGAGTATCAGTGGTAAGAGTTTGGCAGAATTGAGAGTTGACACCGCCCCCTGTTTTTCCTGATCTGCGGTTATAGAATTTTGAATTTTTTTATTAATAAGTTCACTTGTAAAACCTTCCAGTCTACTAGAAGCCGGAAGTCGTCATCATTGCAAAGAAGGTTATAAATAGACCCCGCGACGGGAAGTCGGCACTTTCCTTTTGAACACTCGTGGTAAAACTCGCGTCAGGTGAAACTTGGCTTTGGATTTACTGTCTCGGAAATTTCCATGTGAAAACCTCCTTCAAAGCCTAGTTTCCCACTTTACGGTCGGCTTAAGTGGTTTTGTATACGGTGTGCATATATTTTCGCTGTGCTAATTTAGGTTTTCTGTTTTTTTTTTTCATGTGTCGTGCGAGCGCATGTCTTGAGGTATAAGAGTGGACGATTTCCACGCATTTGTCGAGTTTCAACAGCGACCTGCTTCAGGTGGAACCACGGAGAGGACCCCTGGGAACACAGTCTGGGTGAGTAGCTGCTCAATTTTTAACAATTTCTTATTAATAATGTCATTTTGACGACTTCTTGAGCTACTCTCACCTAGGCCTGTTACCCCTTTTCTCTGTGGGCTACACGCTGTGGCCATAATTTGGTTGTAAATTTGTTTATTAGCGCAGATTTAGTAAAACGAACCCTTAAGTTGGCCGAGGCACGTAATCTATTTCATAGTCAGGGTTCAGGGGTCATTAAGTCAAAGTTACGTCTCGTAATTCGTCTTGAGATTATAGCATTGAGTATGAGTAACCTTTAAGTCGCAAAATCTGTATAATATATTGCTTCATAATTTCTTTTTATATAACTACTGTTAAGTAACTTAACACTGACCATTGTAAAGGCATCGATTTTTCGACTGCAGTGTTTTCGGAGACTCTTCGTTGTGTTTTTTTTTTACATGCACTCTGGTACGTGAGCTACCATCGGAGTACGGACACACACCATCCTACGACACAGGTCTGACAGTGGTCGCACATCTTCTAGCCCAACTTGAATCGTCCACGTCCCAACTCTGAGTCTCGAGTCTAGCCGAGGTCATCACTACAACGATAAGAAGTTTGGAGCAACGGTGGCGACTCACCAGTGTCAACGACTCAGTCGTCCAAATTTTCAAAGTGCTCGTAAACAAGATTTTAAATGCGCCCGTAAACTTTTCGTGCTACTTGTGTTTTTCTATTAAGCTCACGAACATCTCTGATTTTGTATCTTTAAGATTGAACCTTTTTCATAGTGTTTTCTTTACTTTTCAACAGTAACAAATTCTAAATTTTAAACAATAAAATTTAACTAATCAGTTTACCAACTTCACCTTATTTTGAAAATTTTTTGTACAAATTTCAATTGTAAATATATTGTAAATTGGAAAATGTGCTTTTTATTTAACCATTAAATAGTTCAAGCTTCTGGGGCTTAAATATAACCATTTTACTTATAACCCAAATTGGAGTCAAACAATATCTTTAATAACAGTACACAACTCTAGATCTGCACCATCAACCGAATAAACAAACGGAGCATTCGATCTTTGCCTCATAAATGAAACTACCTTGCACTTAGAAAAAATAACACAAATAACAGTTTTTTTTCAAGAAAGCGTTCACTCAGTTATATTTTTATAACTAATAATAAAATTTTAATACTTTTTCCGTACTACATCTATCTGAACATCTGTTAATTGTTTCTGTCAAAAATATACATTCATAAGTCATGGCTAACTCGATTTTCATTAAAAAAATACCATGGCATATTTTTACAAATTATACGCATATAACGTTTTAATGAAACAAGATATAAAAAAAAATTATTTACAAAAGTCTATCAGAAAAACGTGATCTTTCCAAATATAAAGATAAACAGGTATGGTCCTGGGAAAAATATATATGATGACGTAACCTACAGGTGGCCCGTATGGAATGGAGACACCACGTAACATTTTTATTTTTCATCCGATTTTAGACGTTTTTTTCTAAAGATAAGTTACACAAAACTCTACTTTGGCGCAAAATTTTAGGCCTTATCTCAATTTTCAAGGCCTACTACGAATTTTGTTCTACTAAAACAAAAAGGCTAATTAGCAATTTTTTTATTTAAAATCTGACACAACAGCGTTAATCAGGACATTCCAAAGCCTCCACATATCAAATTTGAACAAGAAATATACAAGGAGTTCCATTCTGAAGGTGGTCAAAGTTGAGCAAAATAGGAATTTTAAAGAAATCTGCCAAGTCAAGTGTGCCATGGAATCTACTCAAAACAGTTGAATAGTCAACAGGACTACTCAAATTGTTGGTGCGCAAAGGTTAAATACAAAAATATACAGGGTATTTTTCTCTGGGCCATCTCAAAATACTGAATTTTTATGAAACTTTAGACTGCTGAAGAGTGCTCTGGAACTGATGAAAAAACATTAGTAAACACAAAAGTAATTTATTTCTTTACAAAATGCCAACCAACAAATAAAAAACAATATAAATTACTGGACCTTTCTCAATATAAAGTCACTCTCTAAAATGATAAATTTTCTGTGCGTTTCCTGTTGTGCACACCACACCGAGAGAAAACTTTAATTGTTACTATTAAAACTTTAATAGTCTCTATTAAAAAGTTGTGTACCATATGGGACAGGTAAACAGTTTAATTGCCGTAGGAAAAAACGTTTTCTTGAACTTCAACTGCATAGTTAGTTACAGCAGGTAGGTAGTAAACTTGTGGTTATTAAACGGGCGTGTAGTGGTAATTATATTTTTTGTTTACAGCTTATAGTTTCTTAGTAGTAGTTATTAATTATATTTCTTGTAGCAGTTATTCTATTGAATAGTTACTAAAATAAAATTAATAGTTCTTATTAAACAGGTGAGTAGTGGTAATTATATTTTTTGTTTACAGCTATACTTCTTTAGTAGTAGTAGTATTTCTTGTAGCAGTTATTCTGTTGAATAGTTACTAAAATAAAATTAATAATGTTAGACAATAGGGAAATACTAATAGCCATAGGCTTTCATTACTGTTGTGCGATACTTTAATAAAGGTTATGCAAAAATATAATAGCTGTTGCATAAATCATTAATAATTAAAGTGTAATAGTTTAATAGCAGTATATACGTACCTTTTTCAACTTTATCCCTTTATCGATTTTTTTCTTATATCTTATATTGATTTTGTTATTAAAATTCGTGAGTATCGGTCATAATATTTATTCTTTAAAATTTTATTTTACGACGTTTCGACAACTCAGTTGTCATCATCAGGTATTTTTTTAATAATAAAAACAAATCTTTTCCACATACAGACACATTAAAAATAGATTTTTAAAAGCTAAAATGAAAAATTGAATTTTAGTAGGTACATATCAATGCTAAAAAAAGTTGAAAAAAGTAATAATACAATAAGGATATAAAAAGATTCTCTATATAACAGAACTTACCAAGAAAAGGCAGCTAAGTTTTTGTTTTAAAAATCATCGGGGTAGTAAAACATAAATTATTTTTTTGTGTAGATTACTTATTTGTTTCTAGAACATTTTTGTTTAATTATATTCATTTCAAGAGGAAGAATAAATATTATGACCGATACTCACGAATTTTAATAACAAAATACACTCTACGGTCAAGAAAATTGACTTATATTGATTATCCAAGCACTTCTGTTTTTTCTTTCTTTATTAGTTTTTTTTATTTAAATTTACGTATTACCTTAAATTCCATACAATTAAATTAATTACTTGAGGTGCATTTTAGGTTAAGATGTCGAAATTTCGAAAACCTACTCAGTTTGTCATTCTGACCAAGTTTCCTTAATAATAGTTTGTCGTAAAACATACAAAAAGGGCACTTTACTGATGTGGAAAATTACTTTTTTTCAAAACTTCTAAGGCATACGTGATTTTTTTGAAAGAAAAATTATGTCACAAATTAGTTTGAAACCATAAGCAGGGCTAATCCCCAGAAGCTCAAATTATATAAATAACACCTCCTCTTAAATGGCTCGTAGAACACCCACTTAAAATATTCGTCCTCACTTACGGGACAGCCTTTACAGTCTATGGCATAAGTATATTATAAATTCAGACGAATCTACGAATGTTTTGCGTGTATAATGTTATAACATTGGTAAGGTAAACTCCAATAAAAACAATGGGTCTATTCTATATATGGTCTATATTATCGCAACATATTGCATATTGCACATATTCCTAAATATAAAAAATACATAAAAGAAAATCAAACAACCTTCATGTAGAGATCAAAACCACACAACATTTTTCATAAAGCATAAAGATTTAAACCTATATTACAATAAATACTTTTACAATTATTGAAAAATACATGTAGGTATATGTTACTTACCAACAAATGTTTGTCAATACTCGTTCAGTCCCCAATGCTTCAAAACATCGAGGAAACTCATGCCTTCCATCATTAAAAGAAAACGTAAAAAAGTTTAAACATATCTCGGAGACACCAGACCTACATGCGCACATAGTAGACACTCTCGACTGCTCCCGACAAGTACGCAACGCCCAGTCGCAGGTCGCAGCCGGTCTGGCGCGCGGAAATGTGTCGAGTCGATCTTTGCCGATCTTGGCCGAATGGCTATCCGAATCCGGCGCTATTAAAAGCTTTATTAACTGTTAATAATTAGTTAACTTGCAGTTGCAAATGTTGTTCTTGCCGTTATTGTATCAAAGTTAGCAACACCAGGTTAATAGTGACTAGTAACTAGTTTAATTGTCATTGGAAAATTAAATAATAGAATGGTAATTGCAATTGATCAGGTTAATTGTGGCAGGAATTAAATTTCAGAAACCTTTTTTTACTTGTGGTTATTCTAAAAAACTTCATTAGTTTACTTACGACAATTAAATTATTTTTAATTAAACCTGTTTAATAGGGCCATTTTCCTCAGTGCAGCTACCTTAACTCATGTGGCCTTACTGACTCTCAGACTTTTGTATTTTTAGACTTAGTTCGTTTATAGGGTCTGGGGAGGTTTTGATATACTCGATTTAAAGTTCCAAAAATTCAGTATTTTGAGATGTTACTGAGAAAGACATTCTGTATATTTTTGTATTATATCTTTACATATCAACAGTTTGACCGATCCTGTTGACAATTCAACTGTTTTGAGAGGATTCCATGGCACACTTGACTTGCCAGATGCCTTTAAAATTCCTATTTTGCTCAACTTTGACAACCCGCAGAATGGAACTCCCTGTATATTTTTTGTTCAAATTTGGTAGGCTGTTGTGTCAGATTTTAAATAAAAAAAATCGCTAAATAGGTTTCGTAATTTTTTACTAGCAAAAAAGTTAGTAGTAGGCCTTGAAAATTGAGATTAAGATCTGAAATTTTGCGCCAAGGTAAAGAGTTTTGTGTGAACTATCTTGAGAAAAAAAAACGGCTAAAATCGGATGAAAAATAAAACTTTTACAGAGGTGTCTCCATTCCAAACGGGCCACACTGTATATTTCCCAAATTCCTAAAAACTATCTTTTGAACCAAAAGCAAGCTTGTGTGGTCCTACAAGAAACCCATAAGTTAAATTTATATTGGCTGCTTTTGTTTGCCTATAATAACCCTGGGGCGTCGAGTTTGGAACACCTTGTACAACATATATGACATATGACCTTTGACGCAGAATTATTTAATTCCGAATTAGTAAGTCGGAATTCTGAGACAGTAAATCAGAATTATTTAATTCCGAGTTAGTAAGTCAGAATTCTGAGATAGAAAGTCAGAATTATTTAATTCCTAGTTAGGACGTCAGAATTCTGAGATAGAAAGTCAGAATTATTTAATTCCTAGTTAGGACGTCAGAATTCTGAGATAGTAGTCAGAATTATTTAATTCCGAGTGGCTCCGAGGCGCTCTAACGAACCATTTTAGTTATATTGTATTGTATCGTATCGTATCGTATCGTATCGTATCGTATCGTATCGTATCGTATGGTATCGTATCGTATCGGATCTGATCGGATCGCATCGCATCGTATCGTATCACATTGTATTGTATTGTTTTTCGTTGTGTTGTGTTGGGTTGCATTGCGTTGCGTTGCTTTGCATTGCGTAATGTGGTGGCGTCGCTCGTACCGGCGCGGCGCTGACTTTTAGACTGCATGTTTTTCTGCCTTCGATCGACCTTGGTTCGAATCTAGGCAGGCGCATGCACATGTCTTTAAAGAAAAACACCGCTATGGCCAGGAGCGCTGGACAAATGTGGGTTCACGGTATTGCTCCTAAATAGGCTTTATTCGTGTGATTTACTAATTGTCCCACACGCACTGGGATTAGTACGGTTTTCTAGGGTTTTCCGTAGTACTTGAGTGAATGCTGTCTTAGTTCTATCGGGAAAAAGTCGGCCCTAGCCACAAATGGCAACGAAGAAAAAATAATAGTAATTGCCCCCTCCCCCTCACAAGCATGTAGTAGCTTCTTGGGTACTCCTAGTTTGGAGTATTGTGAGGGTAAGAATTATTATTATTATTATTATATTTACCACATTTCTACGGTTTGAACTCCAAATTGAATAATTTGGCACCCCCTTTCTAACTAACGCTATTTTGCATAGAAAAGTGACGATAATAAATGTATAACAAAAATATAAACATAGATCTATTATAATCAGTTTATAACAATGTAAAAATTATATGAATTAATTTATATACAATATCTATGATACTGGTACATAATTTTCAGCTTTTGATGGTCTTCGCCCTATAGTTTCTGGATTACATTGTTACCAGTGACCAGGAAGGACTTCAGATTTTCATGTCAAACAGTTAGGCTATAGCATTGTAAATTCAGAATTTCCCTGCTTCGCGTCTGAATCAGCTACAATTCGACAATAAATTTCTGCGGTAACCACTAAGCTACCAAACTTTTGGCATGATCAACCTTCTTTATGGTTTGCTCAAGCTGAAGCGCAATTTAATATACCGCGAATTGCAAGAGACGATACCAAATATAATCAAATAGAAGCACAACTTGCTCGGAGACCGGAAGCCAACGGAATACTTGAGGCATCTACGCACACTGGTTGGTCCATCACCTGTTCAAGACACCTTTCTAGGTGCACTTTGGATACGTTAAGTACAAGCCATTTTACAGACACAACCTGAGCTGCCACTGGACAGAGTGGCAGAACTTGCAGACAAAATTGTAGCATTCATGCTGTCTCCGTCCAACCATCCAACCAGCTGAAGGTCAGATATTTGCTGGTATCACCACCGCTTTGCAGACAATGCCAGTAGATGTACACAACCTTGTAGGTACCAGCCCCCAAACTCAAACTACAATCACTAATGGTGGCTAGTGAATGTCGTACTCGAAGCCGCCGCATCCTTTTGACCGACAAAGACTTTAAAGTAGCTTACCTGATCGGCACGGGTGTGATGTGGTGGTCTTTACTCTTCGCCCTATATTTTCTGGATCACATTGTTACCGGATCGGTTACCGGTGACAAGGAAGAATTCAGATTTTCATGTCAAAAAGTTAGGCCATAGCTTAGTAATTTTACTAATGAAACTGAGTTGTTCAAGCAGTGTTTTACTGGGAATAGGCCCAAATGAATCCTATAGCTTTATAATTTAGAACAGAGCAATACCAATACAAATTTTGTTAGTGAGTTTATTGAGTAAATCCGCGGTTGCCAAGCAACGGAGCGATAAACGGTCTTGTGAATGTATCGCTCCAAAAAATACAGGAGGGCATTATTTATCACTAGCAGTGGCATGTGATTTTTTGTGGATTTAAGAAAAGAACTGCTTTATTGGGGGCAAGTAGTAACAATTTTATCGCATAATGCCTGTATTTTAATTTAGCGTCTGCTCGTTCGATAAGTGAATGCATACGAATTGCGAGCGATAACGGACCAGATAAATTTACCGGCTTTTGTTTTATTCAAGATGCTAATTTATAGCGGCAACTACACCTTTTGGGAGTTAGGATTGGGGGAGGAGGAAACAGCAGACGCGTACCTGGTCTGAATTCCTAATGGCCATAAAGCAGGGACGTACATACCTACCTGGTATGCCTTTTCGGCATTATTATACAAAATGTCTTCATTTGGAAATCGACTGCTTTAAATATACTGGGTATTAAAAATATGGACCTATAATATTTGCAATCTTGTTTAAGTTTGGTTACAAAAGAATGTTAATCAACGATATAATATAGAAATATAATTACTCATGGTAATACAAATAACACTGTTTTGTTTTGCTTCTACATTAGCGGGGGGGGGGAAGACGAGGTAATTTGTTTACATTGGCATTTCTTAAATTCAGTGCTTCCTATTTTGTAATGCATGTACGGGCGACGCGCGACGTGAAGACGAAGAGTTTTTTAAAATTGTGTTAACAAATTTTTGACATTAAATTAGGCATAGGTTTTAGTAATAGAATTTAATTCAATTTCTTCTTCTTTGCGAGGTTTGTCCGTTCTATAAGAAGGTTTTCTTGTGACAGCAACAAATTTTCTTAATTTTGAAAAACGTGATTTCGAGTTAGGTATAGGAGGTTGTGGAGAATCATATCCATTACTAGTGGTAGTAATGCCAATTTTATGTTTCTAGACTTTTTCATTTAAAATAAAAATAAAGAATAATTAAAAGTATTATTAAAGCAATCGATAGATATGTCTATAATGGCGTATATTTACTTACAGTTGGTTCATTAATAATATCAAGATATTTTGCATATTCATCTAATTTGTGTTTCGCGCCCTTTAAATCGCGATAATTAAATTTATTTAGTTGTAAAGGTTTCATATCAGGAAATTTTATTTTATTTGGAGTTTCTTTCCAACATTCAAATGATATATTAATTGGGTGAAATTTATATGTTTGATTAGATCGATTTAAATTTTTCGTTTCAACTTTAGTACTTCCAATATAAGCACTGCATTCAGATTTTAACGTTAAAATTGAAGTTTTGTCCAGCATTATAGTCAAAGGATTTTGATTTTTACACTTAATGGTTATAGGAAGTATTTCACTTAAAATTATTAACCATTGATTTTCTCGAATCAATTGTACATTATAACTTTCAATTGAAATTGTGATAACTGAAGTAGATACTAAAATTTGCTTTTCCAATTCGCGTTAGTCTATGTTAATTCTATCAATGCAATCGTTATAATATTGTCCGTCTGAAGCATATAAATTTCCAAACTGACCCTAAACCATTAATTAAACCTCTTGAAATCCGCAGTCAAGTGTCCCAAAATCGTCATTAAAAGCTCAGAAATCGGCTCTGAAGTAGCCCATTATTCTACGATTTTTTCAATAAGTAGGCCTGGGCGAGATGTAAACATCAAACGTCAGACGCGGAGCCATCGCCCGTCAAAAGTGACCAAATATTCAAAAGCCGGCCAATACAGGCCCATTTAACTTTTCGTACATTGCGAAATTGTTACCTATAGCACCGCAATCTTCCAGTATAAATATTTTAGTAGATTTGAATTTGAATATCAATAGATTTGTTATGGAGGCAGCACAATAGGCAGCAGTTTGGATTTTCTGTCAGAAAGTGCCGTGTCTCGTCATACTTGACCTAGGTAGAGCGATCGTCAAAGTCAAGCAACGCCGCGCGTAGTCGGTTCATGGACGGGTGATACCTTTGATTATTTTTTCGCCTAATAATAGTTATTTATGTATCAAGGGAATTATAAGGGCCTTAATTACCGATGGCAAAGTTTGCGTCCCGAGGGCCTCCGGCCCGAGGGACAGCAATTGCCTGAGGTTATTAAGGTCCATTAATTCCCACTTTATCTTTTTCATCAGTGCTCTCGAGGAAAATTTTACGTAGTTCTTCTAAGCAATTAAATAAATTAGCATAAGTTGGTTTATAATAGAAAAATTCTTTAGTTATTAAATAATAAATATTTCTTGTCGGTACTGCTATTTCACCCATTGACTTATTCTGGTTTTTTAGTTCATCCACATGACCAAATTTATTCTTAAATTCTTTCGCAATTCCTGCACTCATTTCAAAGTCTTTAGATACACAGTGAGCTAATGAAATATTCTCAGGGGCATCAAATAAATTGATCAGTTCAATGGAAATATTATTATAAAAGAATTCTTTAATCGTTAGTTCTTCTTCTTCCAATTCGAAACGTTTATTTAGCATATTAAAATTCATTTTTGTAGTTTGATTAATAATTGGGATATGCAATAAAGCTGAATTCGTATAGTTTATTTTTTATTTGGGACTCCCTGACATAAACCTTTTCCCCTACGCGAAGTTGTCGCTGTTCTGCAACGTGTGTATCAAATCGCTGTTTTGCTTTTTGCTTGCGCATATCTGGGCGCTTTCTCGCCACCTCATAATAATGCTTAATTTTATTATTTAAATCACGAAGCATTAGATTGCGGATGATTAACACTAGAGAAAGTTAATTTTATGTTGTATAATTTACAAAGATCTTTCATTAATAAGTCGGCAATAAATCATCAAAGAGAGAGCGCTATATCTATCGCGTTACTTGCACTCGCACAATTACACTCATGTCTGCTCCTCCAATTTATATTCGACGTACGTCTTAAAGTTCGCTAAGCACCTTTCATGAAAGGAAGAGAGATAGAAAACCTAGTACTTGTCTTGTATTACTAGTTGATTGTTTAAGGCAGGCAGGGTCGACCTAGAATAAATTATTGCTTTACTACCTGATGTGAACGGACAGATTAAAAATTTGTGAAAAAGTGTGCTACGTGGAGACAGGTTAACATAAAATCGTCATTCAAAAAATGAGGTTATAGTAAAAATTAAGGCGAATTCGAGGGTGTACCCTACTTTTGTATACGGGGGTCGGTAAAAAAGTTATGGCGAAAAAACATTTTTTGCAAAATAAAAAAAATTTTTTTTACCTACACATCCATTGGAGAACCTTTAAGTAGTATTCCCGAATATTCAGTTTTTAATATAACTTCCGGTTATAGCGGAAATGAAAGTGGTTTTCTCTATTTTACAACTTACACATTTCTCTTAACCATCACAGGCAGGGGCGGATTAGAGCTATGTTGGGCCCTAGGCTAAATTTATTTAAGGACCCCTTGACCACTCGCAATAAAAAAATTAAGTTCCGATAGTTTTTTCTCGATAATTTTATTTATTTTAGAAAAGGACATATTGAAAAAAATGTTAATTTAACATTTTTTAACTTTATGTAGGTACTAAGAGCAGAGTAGATACATAGGTACTTACTAATGATTAAAACCTTTTTTCTTGGCTTTTGTACTTGCAAAGCTTGTCATATTTTTTTTGTTTCTATATTATTAAGGATTCAGATTTTTATTCTCAACAAATACTTCTAAAACAAAGGAAAAATAATATCGGGAATTATGTATCGGCACTAAAGCGAGACCTAAACAGCACAAAAAAATGTGAAAAAGCTAAAACAATGGTTATACCTAGAGAACAAAGACCAAAAACAGGAAGCAAGCAAATCCCCTAAGCTTAATTTTTCAAATTTCAGCAGATAAAGTTCAACCTACCTTCAACTTTTCGATAATTCACACGCATTTTGACATTCAGAATCAATATCAGTGCGGCAGGTATTATTATTAATGCCTTTTTTGAAAAAAAAAAACATTTATTTTTGGAACATTTTGCAAAACTTCGGCTTGCCTTGAAGCCTTTAATTTTGCAATTTTTCATTTTTTGCTCCACTTGGAACCGAGCTCGTCTGAGGAACACCACTCATCGTTTTATTATTTTTAATTGCTTTGTTGTTAGTGATGTGAGTGGACTAAATAGAGCACCCAACAGCCTAGATGAAAAAATAGGGAGTGATGTTTTCTTTGCCTGAAATTTGCAATTGCAAAATGCAAAATGTAAAACCTTTTCCAATTCCGAATTCCGATCAAAGCATCGAAATAAGAACGGCCCCCCTAAAGCCTTGGGCCCCCAGGCTATAGCCTACTCTGCCTATAGGGTAATCCGCCACTGACCACAGGATTCCTTTTTTAATTCTGAATCCAACGATATATAATTTGACCTATTTATCTCCAACCGTTTCCGAGATATTTATCAGAGAAGCTCCATCAAACTAGATACATGGTCTCATGGTCGGTGTCTGATGTTCGATCTGAGTAGGCCAAACAATAAAACCAAATTTATGACAAATCAAGTCAGCCATGATAATAAAATCGAGTAGGCTGTCAATTCAATATTTATATTTACGTGTCAGATTAGTCTAAAATTTTGTTGCTGAAGCTGTTAGTAGTTGCAGTTTAAAAAATGTTTTTGAAAGAAGAATGCTGTGATATTTTAGAGATCTTCATCAAAAATGATAAAAGATACGTAGAAACTTTGAGGGAGTATTCTCGTAAATATCCAAATAGAAATGTTCCGAGTGCTTCATTTATATGTAAGCTGTATCGAAGATTCAGAGCGACAGGAAGTGTAATTAGCAAGAGAAAAAAAGGGTTTAGAATTAGTGAGGACGAGAGGGAACGAATTTTAAATTATTTCAGAAGAAATAACGAAAAATCTCAGAGAGATGCAGCGAGAGAATTACAAATTTCCCGGTCTACAATACAAAGGGTAATGAAATTAAGCAAATTTAAAGCCTTCAAAATATTACCTGTTCAAAGGCTATTCCCTGGAGATGCTGCAAGAAGACTGGAATATTGTCAAACAATCTTAAACTTTTATTTTGCAAGAGGTGGAGCTGGATTTTTTTTTTAATTATTTGGTCCGATGAAGCTACATTTACAACGGCGGGAATATACAACCGGAAAAATAGTATATTTTGGTCTGTTGACAATCCACAGGCATTTCGTGAAGTTGTGAAATCCGGCAGAAATTCCATGGGTGTTTGGTGCGGAATTATGGGAAATTTTATAATGGGCCCTCTATTTTATTCAGGAAGTGTGACAGGTAGGAAATACCTACACATTTAATCCAGAACGAATTGGAACAATACTTTGACCAGTTGCCATTAATTTTTCTTAACCAACTCCAAGAAAGACAATTAATATGGCAGCAAGATGGCGCTTCCTTCCATAACTGTGGGCCCATAACGGAATTTTTGAACAATTCGTTTGAAAATTGGATTGGTAAACATGGAACGATAAGGTGGCCGCCACGTAGTCCAGATTTAACCCCCTTGGATTTTTTCTTGTGGGGGCATTTAAAAAATAAAGTTTATAAGAACCGCCTCGAAAATGTTGAGGAGATTAAAAGACGAGTAAAATTAGAAATTGATAGTTTAAACAATCGTCCCTTAATCTTTGAAAATGTCCGAAAAAATTTCTTAAAAAAACTTAGGTTATGTGTAAATAATAATGGAAACCATTTTGAACATTTAATGTAAATGAACTTCTACCTAATTTTTAATAACTAATCATATTGTTGTTGTTATAATAAATATGACAGTAGTAAAAATAAAAAATGTTTCATAATTTCCACGAGATTTTTAATTAAGTTGAATGCAGTTGAATGGCTATAGCCACTTTAACATTCAGCCTACTCGCTTGTCAGTTTTATTATCATGGCCGACTTGATTTGTCATAAAATTTGGTTTTATTGTTTGGCCTACTCAGATCGAACATCAGACACCGACCATGAGACCAAGTATCTAGTTTGATGGAGCTTCTCTGATAAATATCTCGGAAACGGTTGGAGATAAATAGGTCAAATTAAATATGGTTGGACTCAGAATTAAAAAAGGAATCCTGTGATGGTTAAGAGAAATGTGTAAGTTGTAAAATAAAGAAAACCACTTTCATTTCCGCTATAACCGGAAGTTATATTAAAAAATTGAATATTCCGGAATGCTACTTAAAGGTTCTCTAATGGATGTGTAGGTAAAAAAAATATTTTTTTTATTTTGCAAAAAATGTTTTTTCGCGATAACTTTTTTACCGACCCCCGTATACAAAATTAGGGTACACCCTCGAATTCCCCTTAATTTTTACTACAACCTCATTTTTTGAATGACGATTTTATATTAACCTGTCTCCACGTAGCACACTTTTTCCGCTTGGATGGGCCACCCTATACCTGTTGTAATTTAGTTTGTAATTTTTGAAGATTAATTCGGTAATTTAGACTAGCAATTAAAAGATAATAATCCTGTAATTCAAAGTAGATCTTAGGTATCTACATAATTATTGTAATGGTTAGGCAAAAAATATATATTTATATTTTTAGTTACAAATTAAATATCAACATAAAATAAACTTTATATAGTCAGTATATACATAATAAATAAATAATAATAATATACATTTCATTAGTTATGAATTTGAGTCAGAATATAATATATTATCATGGGAATATGAATCGTCATTTAAATTAATAATAATTGGGTCTATGTCAACGTCCAATATCTTTTCTTTTTCCCAATAATCCTTAATTACGTTCTCGGTGAGTTTTATACAAATGGACCAGTTTTCTTTAGTGACTTCATGGAGAGCTTCTTTCCAAGTAGATATTACCGTGTTATCATCATGCATTGCCTCAGATACAATTTTCTTATTAAAAAAAGTTTTGCATTGGGCCCATATCAATTATTCTATTGCATTAAATATACAATGATATGGGGGAAGCCTCAACATTTGATGTCATATTTTATTAATTATATTGTCAGACGCATAAGGAAACATGGATTTATAATTTTTAACGATCTGGAGCAACTCACATTTAAGGGAATTTTCAGGAAAAGATTTTTTTTATTTCGTAGCCAGTTAATTATTTCTTATTTTTTTGTGGCTGTATTGGGTCATTTTCACACAGCCTGGAATGGTATTTCGCATTATATCATTATAATTAAAGAAGGGTTTTCAAGTTTCGGCAATAGTTTCTCCTCCAAC
Organism: Pseudeuparius sepicola; assembly: GCA_963920635.1. NCBI lineage: Eukaryota > Metazoa > Arthropoda > Insecta > Coleoptera > Anthribidae > Pseudeuparius > Pseudeuparius sepicola. The sequence continues at coordinate 56,436,281 of OY987301.1, read as the reverse complement.
CATTTTTCAAACATTTCGGCGTTCATATTATCGTGGTAGTCTGCACTTTTATTTTTAGTTGAAAATATAAGCTCAGCGCCATCAATAAATCCATCCTTATTACCGGCATGAACAATTATAAACCTTTTGCCATCATTCGCTTTTTTGTTGTACACACATTTTGGATTTTTGTCTTGCCAAGTTCTCATATTCGCCCTGTGTTGAAAAATGCAGGACTCGTCTAAAAACACTACGTCTAGAGGGTAGCTTGAAAATAAATTGGATGTATACTGTCGTAGAAATTGAACTCTTTTTGATGCTATACCTGGCTTTTCCATTAAGTATTGTCTTCCATCGTTTATTTTGTACTTACATCCAAGATTCCTTAAAATTACACTTAACGTTGATTTGCTGCAGCTCAAAATTCCCTTTTTTTTCCAGTTCTTCGCATATTTTTTCCCTAGTTAAGTGTTGCTTGTTAGTTGTCATGTCATAAATCAAACTTCTTATTTCTCCTTTATCCGATTCTGTAAAATCTTTAGTTTTCGGGGCTGCTTTACTTTTAGTGTGTATCATTTCAATATGTTTAATGCCTTCTTACCTAATTCGTGAAATGGTCCTTGTACTAATCTGTAACGCCTCCGATGCACATTGAAGTACCGATACATTTTCACGTGTGTTCTCTTTTTTTTTCTTGGAAATATTTCACCACATTTTATATTAATTTTCTACTTTGGGCACTGAATACTTCACGTTGCATTGTTATTACAGGAAGTCTATCACCAAAATAAACCAAATATTTAATTACTGCCCTGTTTTATAGGCGTACTTCCATTTGAATATATTATCTTTATTAACATAATGTATCAGATAAGGACAGAGCAATAAAAAGTTGGTCTTGCGGTTCTTTAAGCCGAACCCCTCGCTCCAAAACATAAGGGAGAGCAGGTAGGAAAATCATAGCCCATCTCTCTCGATTTTATGGCCGACTTCGCCTTTACATTCTGCCCTTACTAGTTACAAAATGTTGAAAATAAAGAAAAAGAGAGACTACTACCGATCTCGCTGTTTTATTAGGAAGTGTATAAGCTTGCGTAAATTTCGTCACTTCGTCTCTTATAGTGAGGATATTATTTTTCACTGGGATTTCAAGGGTTTCAATATTTATTCTTTTGAAAGGAGTTTCGGGAGTTTCAGTAATCACTAAGGGACTGTCCACAAATTATCTGTCTACAAATTTTTGTCTTTTGGCAGATCTCGCACTCCCGAATAAATGTTTTAACGTCTTTAGTTAATCCTGTCCAATTATATTTTTGTTTAATGCGTCTAATTGTTTCGTTTAGTCCTCGATGTAAGTTTGTCTTGTTTGAATGAAATTGATCTATTTATTATAGGTATTTGGTCTTCGTCTGGTGTAGTCACAATGTTCTGACAAATTGTTAATTGGAATTTTTTTCTGAGAACAAAAAATTAAACATTTCTAAAATTGGAAAATCAGGATTATTTTCAATATACAGGGTGTTTCATTAAGAGTGGAATTAATAGTCCTGGAGCTTTGGTAATGTGTCACGCAAAATTGCTGGAAATTATTTTTAAGTTCGTAGGTCCGCCGCTAGGGGGGCGTATTCGAAACAGTAAATTTGAAAAATTAATTTTCTCAAAAAAATTATTAATAAAGGTATATCAAAAATAATTTTATTGCACTCTTCAGCAAATTCTGAACAATTTGCTCTAGACCTTCAAATAAAGGTGAAACGGGCGGATAAACCTTGACTTGAAAAAATGCTGCTAACTTCGGTTTGGTCGAATTTGGGCTTGTTGAAGAGAGCGTTCCTTCTTCTATCAAATGATCGTATAGTAAGGTCATTTCGAGCTTCGTGAGCACCGATAGGGGGCGCAATTTAAAAAATTTCCCTTTTATTACAATTTTCTCCGAAATTTTAAATGCAATAACATATTTATTCTGTTATAATCGAAAAGTAGATTAAATTTACAACAAAAAATACCCAAAGTTTGGTACCTTTTCTACTCGTCGTGCGCATAAGATAATTTCTTTTTTCATATATTTATTCGTATGAAATTTGCATATTTTTTCGCATCGTGTTTCTACCTTAATTTTATTTATATTACAACTTTCACTTTCAAAATTATACTATATTAATATTCCTTGAACGTGTCTCCGTCTAAATTGCGACGAAAATGGGTCGACTTGCTGTATTCGTTTTGTCGCGGGGAGGGCGCGAAGCGGCCGACCGCCCGTACATATGTGTCCGGCCGTCCTCGGTTCATCTAAACGCCCGTACTCTCGAAGCCCGAACGCGTCTCTTCGCTTAAATATGACGCTGAAGACGACGGTAGTTTCCGGGTCCTCGAGGTGTGCGGTAAAGAGGTGAATAGGGATTTGGGTGGTACAGTGACCCCTGAAAACTGTTTCGGCAGAGAGCGCGACGAAGAAGATCCTTAAATAGGGTCGCGAGCCGAGGCAAATCGCAACTGGGAGGAAGAGGAAGGTCCGCCTAAGATATTTAACACTTTTTCGGATTTTTAAAGAGGCAAACGCGAGAGATATTAAGCTATTTTCCCGGCAAAAATCGGATCGTTTTTATGTCGTTCTCTGCCTCCAGAATACTGAAAATTATTCGTCGCGAAATTTAAATTTACCAGAAATTACCAGAAATCGCCCGTGAGACATTATATATGACCAAAAAGTTACCACCGAGAAGAAAATTGTCAACAGAGCGTGAAGTTCTGATGAAAAAAAGTTTGTTTCTACGTATTATCACTTTACTGACACTTCATTATCATTAATAAATGATCAATCATAATGTTGCACGAGGTTTTTATGCAGTTTTCATTTCATTACTATCTCACTAGAAGATAACCCACTTTTATGTTTGTAGTCTGCTGTAATCTGTTCTATAAAGTGATAATGAAGTGGAAGGGAAGAGATAAAAGGGCTGCATAAAGCCACCTTTAATAAATGTTGAATTTCATTGAGTTTATTATGTTTATTACTACGAACTTAATTGTTTAGAAAGATTTATTTTCTGTTGTGCGTAACAATTTTCGGTTTCTTATGATATCTATGTGTTAATAAATAATCTGGAAAATAAAAAAGAAATTCTCTAAAACTCCCCAAAATACCGCAACGCATAGAAAATCTTAGTTGGAATCGGCCTGAGTGTGTGACGTCATCCATCGAGTCTGCAGGCCTTCTATCCCGTGTGCCTCGGCCAGGTACGCCAAAAATGCGCCTTTTAGATTACGGAGAGCTTTCAAACCGCGACTTGAAGGTGCATACAGGGTGTCGACATGTGCATTTTTTCGCCGGCGCACCGGTTGAATATTTGCGATTTCGAACTGTGGACGACACGGGGGTGGCGATTTTCGAATACGCACGCCTGTTGAATATCTGCAGTCTCAAAGGGTATACAGGGAGGATATTAGCATCCTCGCTGCCGCCAAAGACGAAAAGCCTTTTAGGTTATGGAGAGCCGTCGGGCTCGGAGCGGGTGCCAGGTGTCTCTTTCCGGGAAATATGACGGGCGAAAATACCGGAAAAACGTACGAAACGTAACCTCAAAATTCTTTAAGCGGCCGTAACTCCTCTGCCGTTACAGATAGGGGGTTGCCGTTTATTCTGATTATAAGCAGATTGTAAGAGGATAAAAATGGAGGACTAAATTTTTCCACGGCTACCTCGATTTGCTCACAAGTGCTACTTTGTTGTCTTTACAGATAGAAGATTCGGGTTTCCTTCGTTGGATTGCCAAGGTAAAATGAGTGGGAAACACAACTTTTTTACGTGTCAAGATAGAAGGACCTGACAAAGTGCGTTAATTGCAGAAGGTCAAATGACGCTGCGCCGAAAAATTTTCTTTTCCATAGCCCACCCCGATACTTCAGAGGTGAATAACTTTCTTATTAGTAGAGATAAAGACTTCCGTTTTTTTTGTCGGTCCCAAATGCCAAGGGGAAAATTATAAAGGAATTTTGTTCCATAGCACGCTAGAGTTTTCCCAGAACAGACACACACTTTTGTTTGACAAGATAAAAATTTCGTTTCTGCTGCGATCGGATGGGTGGGGAAAGGAAGAAAAACGACGTGAAGAAAATTTTCCCCGCCTACCTTATTTTAGAGAAAACAGCGAAAACTTTTATATTTTCAGAGATAGAAAAAACGTAAAAGCGCGCGCTCACTTTCTTGAAATACCCTGTATATTTTACCTGAAAACATTTTTCGATTACCTACTGGATTTTCGAGAAAACACGTGCGCCTTTTTCGTTTTGAAAGATAGAAACCTGATTCCTTTGGGGATGTAAAGGGCCCGCGAAATTAAAAAAAAGTTACTTGAAATTTTTTTCCCAGCCCGCTTTATTTTCAATAAATGGGTTAAAACATATTCCCGGGACTTAGCTGTTTTTTAAGGGAATTTTTTTCCGGAACCCGCAAGTATACAAGCCTTTTTCACCCCAGATGTCACTATGCGACTTGGGAATGCATATCAATTTGATGTCGATAAGAGAATTTTTGCATTTTCAAATAGTGCAGTTTGACAAAATAGTTGATCTAGTTGAATGGCGTCCGGAGCTCAAATGAAGCTTGGTTGGTAAAGCAGTTTGTGTAAATTTTGAATGATTTTAAAAATAATTGTAGTATTGGTTTATTTTCGTGTGCCTCTATTGTGTAAGAAGTTCATGTAAACAGTTGACATCGACAATGGGTGATCATTTTATAAAGTTATAAGCGCAAAATCCCAAAGCAGGGACCAGCTACCAGCTATAAATAAAAACTAAATGTTTTAAAAATGTATACCCCTTCGCACTGAGCGACCAATATTCGGTTAATTGCAAATTTTCTTCCAGTATCAAATATGGAAATTGTTAGGTACCTATTTAGTGTTTACAATAAGATGTTACATGAAGCAACAAAAAGCATTAAAAAACTTAAATCAATGAGTGAAATATTAACATAAGTTGTTTAGGCCAAGAATAAAATGCCTTCAAAAATTTTGATTTTTGTAGGTGGTCATGTCGAGCATTAAAAATCAAATACAACATTGTGTTGTTGGAAAGATAACAAATAACAGCTATTTCTAAAAAAATACATCAGGTCAAACAATCTCACAGAATGAATCTGCCACCGTCAGATGTGTTGGTTGGATTATTTATAGAGAGGAAAGAAGTATTTAACGAAGAAACACAATATAATTATTGAGCAAGTCGTCTACCAATTTTGCAAATTTCCTGTAAGCAAAAAAAATTCCATGCCCTTCCTTGATTTTTCGGAGGTGAATAACTTTTTATTAGTTGAGATAGAGCCTTCCAGTTTTTTTGTTAGGCCCCAAATGCCAAGAGGAAAAATATCGAATATTTTTTCATGGCACGCCCATTTTTTCCAGAACAGACACAACTTTTTTGTTAGCGAAATAAAAATTCCGTTTCTGTTGGGATGGAATGTGTTCGGGAAAGGAAGAAAACAGACGTGAAAAAATTTTTCACCGCCTATTCGATTTTCGAGAACGTACGCGCAACTTTTTCATTTTTTGAGTTAGAAAAAAACGGAAAGTTGCACGATCACTTTTTCGAAACACCCTGTATATTTTACCCGAAAAAATTGTTCGTCCATCTACTGGATTCTCGAGAAAACGCGTGCAACATTTTCGTTTTCAAAGGTAGAAACTTGGTTCCTTCGGGGATGTAAAGAGCACGCGAAAGTAAATAAAAGTTACTCGGAACATTTTTTTCTAGCCTACTTAATTTTCAAGAAAAACGTTAAGACAGATTCCCGAGACTTAGCCGTTTTTGATCATTTTTTTTTCAGGTCCCTCAGATATACAAGACTTTAACACTATCAAACGTTAAAAATGATGGCTAACCTATTTTTAGGTTAGGTTTTTATGTTACAGGTGCCTGCAAAGGAAATGATCGAGAGGTTAGGACTAGACGTCACTATGCGGCTTGGGAAGGCGTACCTGGTGCCGATATGGGAATTTTTGCACTTTGAAACTGGACGATGGGGAGATTATAATTCGCCTTCACGCTACTGCCAAGCAAAAGGGCCTTTGAGGTTATAGACATTTCAAACTGCGAATGCCTACCGGGTGTTTCTCTCTGGAAAACGCGGTGGACGAAACAACGTGGAATTTTATGATATATAGAACCTCAAAATTTTTTAGGCCGCCGTAACTTTTCTACCATTAGAGATACCGGCCTGTCGTTTGTTTTGATTGTAAGCAGATTAGAAAGAGGGAAAACTTGACGAGTTAATTTTTTTCAGACAACTTTTTTTGTCTTTAGAGATAGAAGATAGAGGGTTTGTTTCGTCGGGTGCCAAAGTAAAATGAATGAGAAATTTTACCATACCCGGATCCTTCGGAGGTGAATAACTTTTTTATTAGTAGGGTTTTTTTCTACCCCAAATGCCAAGGGGAAAATTATCGAGAAAATTTTTTCTCATGACATGATCAGTTTTCCCAGAACAGATACAACTCTTTTCTTTAGCGAAATAAAAATTTCGTTTCTGTTGGGATGAAATATGTACGGGAAGAAAGGAAACCGACGTGAAAAAATGTTATCTTGCCTTCTTGGTTTTCGAAAAATTACGCGCCACTTTCTCATTTTCGGAGATAGAAAAAAACGGAAAATTGCACGCTCACTTTCTCGAAATACCCTGTATATTTTACCCCCCCCCCCATGTTAATAACTTAGAGTTGTAGTAGATTAAATCACTGTCCCCTTTAATATCGCTCATATTTTCAGATACGTAGAACATTCCCAACACGCAAATACAGATATCATAAAAAATAAACGTTTATAAGTCTAAGTTTTAAATGAACTATCCTTGAGCGACACAGGGTTGAGTTGGTACGGATAGTTAAGTAGATATAACACTTGCCCCTACCGTACCTTATATGGTTATTCGTTCAGTTGGAACAAACCTAAATATTTACTTAAAGTATAATAAACAGTAAAATCGCTGAGTAAAAATTTATCCACTTAAAGTCAATATCGATATATAAATATTCAGTAGTATTAAGGAAAAACACAACAAATTGCTTATAAAAAATAACTTTTTTTAAAAAATTCTCATAACCACTCGAAAAGTTTTGAATGTGAACAATTTTTTTATAATAATTATCGGGACATTTTGAGTTTCTAACAAATATTTTTTATTTTGTCAATGGTAGCTCAAAAGTTCTGAAAAAATAGTGAAATATATAAAAAAAGTAAAATCGAATGGTGCAAACCAAACGATCAAATTGCTTTAAAACTACCCGTTTTTTATTATTAGAATTAAAAACTAGAAAGGAATAGAAAGAAATATTGATTGGTGTAAGTCAAACGGCCAATATCTCAATCCGTTTAAGACACTGTCGTAACTTTTTTAACGTTTTTTTTTTGGTAGACCCCAAATGTTTGAAAAATTGTCTGTAGCAGGAAAAATTCAATGCATTGCTTCGACACTTATTAAACAACCTCCGCTTCGACTTGGGCGACGAAAGGCGAATCCGTCGCAAATGAGACGCGAGGCCGCAAAGCCGCCGGCCGCAATGATCAGACCTTCGAGGTATCCCGCGTGAGTTTTACCAAAGAAGGATGCGGTGGCGAAGCCGCCGCGCGCCTCAAGCTTGAGGATACGCCCATCTTGGGCAAATTTCTAGTTATTATTATAATCATTGTTATTATTATTATTACTATTATTTTTCCCGGTCGGGGAGCCACTTAAAACCGGAACACCCCATAAAATTTGTAAAAATAACAGGTCCTACTACAATAAGTGCCAAAATTAGAGAAATCGTAATGGCGAATTTTTTATAACAATTGTGACTACGCCCTTGGGTTGAGCATCTCTTCAAACGGCTTTGTTCCAAATATTTTTAATAAAATATGGAACAATAAAAATTCTAGAGACCAATGAAAATCGCGATTTAACTACTTATTTTAAATGCCTACTCTCTTAATTTAAGTTGCATGCGGATTGAAAGCAATTTAAACTGTAACTTGCTTTATTACAAAGGTACCTAAATACACAAGAAATAAAAATGATTTTTTTTCTACTAATAAATAAAATAAAATTATAGAGGGTGTTTCTAAATTATGGTGGAAATATAATATGGCAGGCAGAATATTTAATTTTGAACAAAAAGTTTCCTATAAACATGGGCCCGAAACGTTCATGTTCAGCTTACGATGAATATGCGTTTTTCCAATCAGAATAACCAGTTACTAATTTTGATAAACTTTTTCCGAATAACATACCAAGCAATACACTGATTTGCTAGCTTCGGAAAAATCAACCATTCCCGTTTCTCTTTGATACCATTCGATTTTATACAATAAAAATTTGATTCGGTAAACTTTTGAATATATTCCTTACCATCTTTGATATAAACAGAGTTAAGATTTCCTATAAGTTTCCGTAATTCTGGGGAACATCTGCGTCAATTATAGTTTCCGAAATACTAATCGGTCATTTTGCTATGTCCTGAATTACATCCTTATTACATCACTTACACTACTACATCACCAGATTCATTTACACCATCTTGTGCATCTCGAAAATTGTCATTTTGAATAGTAAAATTTTCTTCTAAACTTAAATTGATCTCGTCGGGTTTTGCCGATTTTCGAATCTCGTTTCCAACTTGTTCGTTTCTTTTATCATCTTTAAGCTTGGCTACATTCTCAATTTTGCGTCACTCTGACTACTAGAAAAAAATACAGACCAAGGGTTCCTTAGTGAACTGCGTCCTAACTTTCCTTTTTTAAGCATCCGATTCAAAACTCCTCTTCATTTTGTTAAAAAAGGCTGAAATTTTAAAGTTAAAGGGAGAAAACTATTTATACTTTTTAAATGTTACAATTACTTTTACTTACTGTTGATAAAATAACTTTCCAAACTAATAAGGATATAGGATATTTGTAACTATTATATTGTCAATTTTCAAAACACATGTATGGCATAAGTTATTATTCGCACTAAGATTCGCTGGCCTTCGCGAGCTCAAGCGAGAGGAGTAGCGGCGTCGTAGCGTTGCCAGCGTCAGCGCAGTGTTTCCTATCCAACGTAATTCGCGACCACAGATCACAAGCCTATTTACATGCACGCGTTTTAATTTATAACTAATAATAATTATTGTAAAATGTATTTTAATTTTTTTACTTCATCCTGTCATACATAATTTTCGCAGCCATTTTTTATAACAAAATAATAAAAATATATATTTAATATTTTATGGCTTGCTGTTTGAGGTCCCTCTGAATACGAGGCCCCAGGCAAAACAAGTTTTTAAATCAACACACTATTCGTTGATTTCATGTAGGTAATTTGTTATTGGTTCAACGAAAAATATTATTGGGTTAAAGTTTTCATTTATTATGTTAATGATTAATATTTAATGAACATGAGTTTGTCATATTAACGTACTGAATTTAACGAATTCTATTCATGATATTAATGTTTTATACAATGCCGTAAAGTGAAAACATCGGCTCAACAATCGGTGTATACTGTAAATTAATATTACGTATGACTTTTTTCAGTGTATTTTGACTTTAATGCACAACTGGGAGCTTCCCCATAAAATGTCAGGTGCTCCAGAGTAACGAGGAAAAGAATTGAGAGCAGCTCGGTAACAGGGAAATTTTAAACACCTAGACGCCTACAAGCTCAAAGTACTCCAGCGTTACTTCGGAGTGCTCAAAGCCCCGCACTATACACGGTCCGACTGGGTAGTAGTCAAATCGATCCAGAAGCGTTTCTAATTTTCCACAATAGAAAAGGTGTCACTCGACGTCGGCGCCAGGGCACTTACTCCATTCCCTGAAAGAGCCCTGAGCCGGCTTGACGGCTGTCAATTAAATATTGTTTTCCCCTTTGGAGCACGCCACGGCGGCTTCCCTTTCGCGTCGTTCCAGATTTGATTATGTACAAACACGTCCCCATCGGAGGTTATTCACCGTGCCAGATACTTATTGCGTTTGAGCGTGACGAAGTCTGGAAGAGGGGGTTTATGGGCTATTCGGAAAAATCGCTGGGTTCCATCAAAGGTGTCACGATACCTGAAAACTAGATGTAGATATTGCTTTCACTATAGGCTTAAAAAGAATATACAGCTGACTACCGCAAAATATACACGGTGATTGATTGGTAGTTGGAAATTCCGAAATCGGAATAGGGGAGACCAAAAAATGACTATGATTTTATTTTTAAAATTTCCTAATAAGATCAACTTAAAAACTAATATGCTTGGGTTTTTTGGGATGGTAAATAAGAATTGTTGGATATTTTCTTATATATTCTTGAATGGAGAGTTTCTCCTGCTTCAATGGAGCTGTTCACTGGTTGTTCGTATCATTCAGGGCGGAATTTATAGGGGAACAGGTACGAGGGGAATAAAAAGGCGAGGGAAGATTTGGCGGTAGCAGAAAAGGCCCTGATACGTTTTGACGGGAAATTGACTGTGAAAAAACAACGCCAACAGGTATGCTGAAAGGTGCCTTAATCAGGATTTAAATTATTTGCATGTTTAAAGGGATTCAAGGATTTTTCATTGGGTAAAATGAGATGATTTGTAAAGAATTTTGGTGTGTTTAAACAGGATCGAATGCCCTGTATCGAAGTAATATTCAGCAAGTGCAGATCGAGTCGGTTGATGTAACCTTATGTAACTGTAACATATGTGTTCTTTCACACGTGTACATCCTTTTTCCGTTGACTGACGTATTAATAAAGACTGCTCACGGCTGTCATGTGTGACAGTTCTCTGGCTCACCATGCGCTTCCTGGAGACAAAATACAATGCAAAATACATTGTTTACCATAGGCGCCATCTACTTTTCAGAATATGAATAGCCGTGAGAAGTCTTATTAATACGTCAGTCAACGCTTTTTCTTTGATGTATATTTCACCCCATGAACGAGAAACTCCACTTTATAGTGTCCTATCTTTGACGGGTCTGCGGTGCTGGGACAATTTTGGTAGGGTAGAAAATCGGTTATGTTATCCGGAAGAACCAAATAATCGGTTTTTATGTACCTAGTTCTTATGACAGATTATTATGATTTTGACAAAACACTGTTAATTTTCAAACTATAATATACAGTGTGTTTCACTCTGAGTTTCACCAGGCATCATGCTGTTGCGTCTATGAGATTCTTGCGTTTTCTGAGACGTGGCTCACGTCTTCGATCTACGACAATGAATTGTTTTCGGAGAAATACACAGTCTATCGTAAAGATAGAGACTATGCCCTAGTAGATGTGTTTAGAGGGGGTGGTGTTTTGTTGGATGTGGACAAGTTATTTCAGTGTCAGCGGATTACGCCAGCTCTTCCCTATACCTCTTTTGGAGATAGTGGTGGTTAATGTCTGCAGAGGATACTCCTCATTTATTGGTTTAGCTCTCCTGTGTCCATGCGCGACATCGAAAGCCTTTTTTACTCCCTTTTTTCTATAAATTTAATTTATGATAGCAAAATTTTGTTGTTGGGAGATTTTAATGTCTCAAGATGTTCTAATTTTCTTGAAAATGAAAACTGCAGTGATGCACAGGCAGGAAGTCTCAACAGTTACTGAGATATAGGGTGTTGTAGTTCTTTTTTATAAATTGAATTATGGCAATATCTCTCAAAATAATAATGCTGCTGAACTGTAATTTGGTACTTCTGTGTTTTTTGGGATGGAGAATAAGCTGAAAGTGCCAATTTCTACGTATCTCACAGAGGGCGCCGCTTGCGCTATTTTTGGATCGTGCTTTTACTCGTAACTTTTTGGTCTTGCAGGTCCATCATTTTAGTGCTTCTTTTCATTTGCAAACAAAAATGTATACTTGTTTCATAACATTAAAATCAACCGGTTGCGTTGAAATTGACAAAACGTGACCCAAAACACCCGTTAACTCTAATACTGGAAACATAAATTTTTTTCCTACCGCTTTCAAATATAACAGATCTACTGTACACTCAAAATGAAGAAAAAAGTCACAGTCTGGGTGAGTTAGCTGTTAAATTTTAATATTTTTTTATTAAATAACGTCATTTGGCGACTTTTTGAAGCTACTCTCACCTAGGCCTGTTCACCTTTTTTCTCTGTTGGCTTCACGCTGTAAGCTGTGGCCATAATTTGGCTATAAATTTGTTTATTAGCACAGACGTTTTGAAACGAACCCTTAAGTTGCTCGAGTTAGACGTGAGCTTAACTTCAGTTCCTTTTTTTGGTTATCTAGCATTCGGAGCTGTTTATTTTTGTCTTTTGTTTCGAGATCGAACGGGAAGTCGCCAATCATTCTGTATTTTGTTAATGTTATTTTTTATCTTATGAGTATTGTACAGTAAATTTATAAGTCAGGTTGAGTCAAGATAATTTATCGTTTTGGATATTGATTTTTAATCTATTTCATCGTCAGTGTTCAAAGTACATTAAATCAAAGTTACATGCTTTAATCCATCCAATCTTATTACATTTAAGAAATTTAACTATCCCATTTAACATTTTTTTTCGTATTATAGCTCACGAACAACTTCGATGTTGTATTGCAAAGCAACTTTTCAACAGTGAACAAATTCTAAATTGTAAATAATAAAATTAACTGCTCAGTTTACTTCACTTTATTGTCGCAAATTTTTATTTCAGTTTAGTGAATTACAACTTGTAAATAAATTGTTAATAGGAAAATGTATTTTTTTTTATTTAACCATCAAATAGTTCAAGCTACAGGCGCTCAAATATAACCATTTTGGTTATAGTATGGGATCGAAAATGTCAGCGGGTCGATTTTTTGTTACACGTTTGATAGCCGTCTAAAGCCTCATCTAGGCCTGGACACCTTTACTACTTTTTCTCTCGTCAAGAGAAAAACCGGCCAATGTGGATTACCCTGTACAGCTGCTGGTGGGTCAAAATTTCGAATTGTCAAAACTCCTAAAAAGTCCCAGCATAATCCCCCGAATGTGTTATGAATTTTGTACGTAATATTTAAAATGAGTTTTCTTTTGGTAATTATAGCTGTTAGTTACACAAGAAGATTAGCTATGATTGATAATATAATATATTATTTATGAGATTTGTATTTAAGCTTGTCAGCGACAGTGGAAAATAAACAAAAACATTTTAAGGTTATCTCGAGAAATATAGCAAGTTTGGAAATATTCGTCGTGTTTCAGTGGCCAAAAGTTAAAACATATCTAGTGTTCCAAATTAGAGCCATCAAACCGAAATGTGCTTACCGAGTTTCACACGTAGTTCCGAACAGTTATCGCAGTTGTGTAGAGAATCGAGTGACGCCAAAGCCTAAAATTGTAAATAAACGTTAAAAAACTGTCAGAAAACAATGAATGATATTTCACTGAAATTTCAGTTATGACAACTTAAGTTAGCCATGATAAGCCACTTTGACTCAGTACGTGAGGTTTCCGTAAAATCTCAAAAAAAGAAAAATTAACAGATGCTATTACAGTGAATTAAATTAAATAATTAAACCAAAAGTGAGATACTAATTTGTCCTCTTGATTGGCCAGGAATGTTCGTATTTGTTTTTTAAGTACATCATCTTGATTTGATTCATGCCCTCTGTTAAACAATTTTTAATTAAAATTCAAGAAGTAGGAATTTAGTTCCAATAATGAAAACAACGGCCTTCACGGGCCTTAAGCAGACATTTAAGGTAAGATAACGTATATCGACAGAAACAGGTTGAGATACAGTGTCTTCCAAAAAGATCGCACCATATGGGGGAAATTTTTAATTAATGTTTTATTTTGAAATCTAATTGTGGGGTTACCTTTTGCTTCAAAAAAGATGAAAAATGACGCACTCAAACGTGGTCGTGTGACTTTCGTTATCTATCAAAAATCACATTTAAAAAAAAAATGCTAAAAATGGGTTTATTTGTTAAAATATCAAAAAGTTTTACTTGAAAAAGTTGTTTCTTTTTCAATTCTACGTGTGTGTGTAAAATTTGAACGCTCTAATAAAATATTTATTTTGCCAATTTTTAATATTTACTTATGAACTTTCTGAAAATTTTAAAAACTTGTAACTTCGTAAAAACTTTTTTATATCACTAGATTTATCATTCTATTAACTTTTCATTAATAATTACCGATAAGAATAGGTATTTTTCAAAAGAAAATCATATTAACGCTTCAAAATTCTGTTATGTTTGCTGCAAAGTTGATGTACCGTCTAGCATTTAGGGTATAAATTTAGTTGCATTAGGTTTTCCAGTTCTAAATTGATGCCAAAATAATAATAAATTAAATAATTATCATCAAACTATTTTACGTATTTAAGCAAAATTCTTGACTTTTATGGAACAAATAATTATTACCTTTAAGTTTAATTTCACATTAATCGATATTGAGGAGTAGGCCATGGAGAGAATTGAAGCAATTGTTTTTATTTGACAGTTTAATTAATATGCGGAAGTTGGTAAAAACAATTGCTTCAATTCCCTCCATGGCTTACTCATCATTATTGATTAATGTGAAATTATTAAATTTAAAGGTACACTTACGTAAAATTTAAAAAGAAACAACTTTTTCAAATAAAACTTTTTGATATTTTAACAAATAAACCCATTTTTGGCGATATATTTCTTAAATGTCATTTTTGACAGATAACGAAAGTCACGTGATCACGTTTGAGTGGGTCATTTTAAATCTTTTTTGAAGCAAAAGGTATGGAGCGAACTTTTTGGAGGACACTGTATATGTGCTTTAAACGGCAAAAGCATATATAGAAATACTTACTTACGACAAAGTTGTTCATCGTGTTACACTTGCCAAAACCCACGTTTCCTCGGCACAAATATTGATCAAGTTTAAACGGCAAATTAATAAACTTCGCTTAGCTTCGCTTAGCTTCGGACGATATTAGAGGGCAGCAAAGATCCCAGAGTACCTAAAAATCTTAAGATGAAGCTAATCATATCGAAAAATGCTCGCCTTACCTTCCTTTATGACTCAGTTTTCCATTCTTCCTGTTAAGCCGGAAAGGATCAGATCACTACAAGGGCAAGGGCACACCAATAAGTTCCTTCTAACCTGAGTTTTTGAGTTTCTGCAGCTTGATTTTCCATAGGAAATCTCCAAATAGTTTGTTTCCCGTGGCGTCTTCTAAAGTATTCTACGAGATTTTACTTAAAAATCTACACATAACCTACAGCGTGCCCGTACCTGGAAAAGTCACCCATGGAATAACAGACAGGCCTCTTAGCCCCCAAAGTCTCAAATCGCTACGAAATTTGGAAATCCTCCACACCAAGACAATACCAAACGACAGCTGATTACACCATTTTGTTTCTGTATATCGCGCGTGCGCCTCGGCCACGATGTTTACAGTAAATTCACGGGGGGTCTTGCTAAAAAAAATGCGAATGCGGCCCAAACGGCCGAACGGCTTTTTCGATCGGGGGGCTCTCCCGCAGGCGACAGGCTCATATCCGTCAGCAGCCCCACGATAAAATTTGGGCTCGAAAAATCGAAAACTGCGCCCTGTAGAGGAGATCATAGGTACAAATATACATACAGAAGTAAACGCCATAACAACCGCCTATAGGTCTGGCAGGGCTGGTAGGCGTTTGTTAAATAGTGCAAAAAATTCGAATTCAAATTAAAAGTAAACATTTTATTTAAATTCTACTGAATATTTCTTGGTTTTCTTCTCAAAGAAACAGAGTTATTACCAATGTGGACTTTTCGCAGTAATTCCAGTGCATAAAGGTTACACTTCATAGGTTATTTCGTCGCGATACTTTCCCTTATCTAAAATCTACAGAGTTTTTGAAAGTGTGCCGCAGCTTGGAGCAAACCGAAACTCCCGTGGCCCCAATTTTCAGCTAAAAGAGCCCTCCCCCACCCAACTTTATACCGCACGGACATTTCGGCTTAATCAAGATAGATGCGTAGAGTTACAAAACATCACTAATCCGAAAATCCGGGAGCCGGACGGCCCCGAAGCCACTTACTGGAGCTGATTCCATCTAAACGATCGCTCTTTGTTGCAGCACAAAACCAGGAAAATTTTGACACAGTTACGGCTTCCGTAGAAGGACAATGTTGTATACCGATTTCGTGTAAAAACTTTGAAAATTTCAATACCGATTTTTTCGACCCGAAAAATATTAGGAATTATTTTTATCTTCTTTTAAGCCTCCTCGTGTATGGACACCACTCGATGGGGCGGGCTGATAGTTAAAATTTATTTAATTTTACTAAGATTCAATAAAATTATTAACACGTACCGACAACAACACTTCTTAATAATATGGAAGTATAGATTAAAGTTATTACCTAGGGTTTTCCATAACTTCATGTCGTCCAACGTAGTTTGATTTTTCGCTATATAGGCTACTATAAAATGGTTGTACCACAGCCGAACAATGAGTCAGCCGATACCCTTATAAAACCTTTTGATCTATAGGATACTGACTGAGTATTGGACCCTGGTGGCTGTATCGAACACTAAAACATCCGAGACGCATTTCATATCCTCCGCAATTTCTTCACTGAACCTTAGCCATAGGCCAATACTTTCGGCTCCCGCAGATGCGCGCGCTCCTAGAGATGCGCGCGCTCCTAGTTGACCCAAAATAACACATTTCATCGACATAAGTATTATAGCTATTGGCATTTTGATGTTTTGTTTTCCCCAATTTTAAGTTTCAATTTTATTTCCAATTCTGGGACGATTGCCACGGAAACTTTTGATCCTTTACATACTAAGATTAAAAGAGAACAAAAGAACACGAAAATAACCTCATTATTAAAAAAATTATAATAATAAAATGCGAATATGTGGTTGGTCTTCGGGGTAAAAATTCGGTTCTGAACAACTTTTCCTAATATCATTTTTCGATATCTCTAGCGCGAAACAAAATATTTGATATATTAGTCCTATTCGCGAGGTCATTGGTCATAGCAGGCTGGGGATGCACCTGATATGTAATTTGAATACACCTAAACACCTAAAGATAGAGCTCACCGAGTTCTTTAAATGTATTGTGCTAAGTCGGAAATTTATGTCTCCAAAACAATTTAAGGGTGTTTTTTTATATTAAGTGCGACAAAAGTCTCTATTAGTATTATCATAATAATTTCTCCTGCAATTAGGTATTTGTATTTTGTAGTTTTATACTTTCTTCAAAAATAAAATGTAAATCTTATAACCTACCTATTTGAATCATTTGACCGTATTTAAATTTCCCGCACTCCATCATTGCTGCTCGAGTGCTCGCGCATCTGGGAGCCGAAAATATTGGCCTATGGCTAAGGTTCAGTAATTTCTTCCATTCATTTCACCGGCCGGCACTCGGCACACGTTTAGTTTTATTACTGAAATTGAATACCTATATTACTGAAATTGAATATTAAGATGCATTCCTACATAGCCGAGCCACAACCGATTATGATGCTAGTACGAAGATACCAACATTTTCCTTTGTAAAGTGACAAAATTGGAATAAATACAGGGGCAAATACCTCTTTTATGCCACAAAATGAAACTACGTGCTTTAAGTAGTTTCCCGAGCAGCTGTCATGCTACGAGAATATTATGATCGTACTGTACCTGTCACATAAAGGTAACAAGTCACATAATGGTGTTTTTTTTGTCGATTCGGGTGAGCTGTGAATTGCGAAAATGTCTGGAAATAAGTGTTCTTATGCGAACGGCAATAACTGTAAACATATTTCTCCAGAGAAAACGTTTCAAAGATTCCCTTCGATAAAACCTTTGGGAGGGAATCAAAATATGTACCTCTGGGTTAAGAATGACGTTAAGTAGATAATAATAATTATCTACTTATTATTACAAAGTTTTTTTATTTTCTTTTCTTAAATGTCAATCAAATCTATTGCCATGAAATTATGACCATAAACACTTAGTGACTCATCTCTTATTTTACGTTCACAAAATATAAAAGAAGTTTTGAAAAAAGTGGACATAGAATATTATGCCTATGTCCAAAAATTGGACATAGAATACTTTTTTAAAAAATTACTTAGACTACTTTTGTACTCTTTTATAGCCTATAGTTAATAAAATCAATAATCTTTTATTTTCACGGGTATTTGCGAAAACTTCCTATTACGTTGCTTTAGGCAAATCTATGGTCCTTTTCACAAACTCTATACGAATAATATTTTTATTCTGCTTATCTTGAAGAGGTTATAGTTAGGAGAGATTAGGTAAGTAGGTAAATAGTTGGTATTACCTAGTTATTTTCAAAAATACTTTTATTTAAGTTTAACAATAAAAACAAATAAGAAAAAAATAAAAACAAAAAAAAATAAAAACAATATACAAATAAAACTAAAAAAACAAAAACTGGCTGTAACAATCTATCTGAACCTTCTGCTGCTTGTTTGGCATCATAACAAAGGTTTTTAAAGAAATCATGATACTGACATGGAATTACCTTTTTCTGACAAAGAAATTGTAAATGGTCGTATTTCTTTTTAGCTAATGAGATTTTCCATGTATAGCTTTGCTGCAGTTTAATATCTTTTATGTTAATTTCTATTTTTTTCTGCCCTTTTCGGTTATTTTGATTTTTCTAAACTCATTATCTTCAAAGTTATATTTAAAAAAACACATATTTGGATATTCCGGGCGGGTTTCTACAATCCTTAGTTTGTTCCAGTGAACTTTCTCGTTATTTTCGTCTTTGTCCCAATTAAGTTTTCCCTTCAAGGTCTTTCAAGTTAAATATATTTTCTTGATCCAGTTCAACCACGTTATATCGATTGCTTTTTTTTGCAGTTCTGACAACTGTATCCCACTGATCAGGAGAATAAACAGGGATATGACGGGATGCTCTTTCTATTACGCTATGAATTGAATCACCTTCATTTTGCGTGTGCCCTCGTTCAAAAAATGTGTGCCGAATTGTTACTTTCTGTGTTTGTGAAATATAATTGTATAGGGAGAAGAGGTATCTATTTCTGTTTTGTACGGCGCAATTGTCAGAAAAAAGAAGAAAATTCATTCACCCCTTTTTTAATCACACAATGTATAAAATTATGAAGGCAACTGCCAATTTCAGAACAACCTCTTTTTCCGATGCTTTCATACCACATGTAACAGTAACATTCCTTGTTTCCAAGATTGAAAATTGTAAATTGAAAGTTGACAGTTATAGCTTATAATAAGCTAACCCAACTTCCGACTTTGGCACCGGCAGTATTTGTTCCAAATCAAAAACTGCACAACACATCTGTAGATTCTCTTCAGCTCTTTTTTCTCTAAATTTTTTATTTCTCTTGCTAAATTATTGTTCTTTAAGTGTTGTTGATACGTTTCTTCTATTCGTAATTTTTCTTCAGCAGACGATTGTTGGTATCCATGACAAATGTCGCACAAGTCTTTTTTCGGTTGAAAAAATGTCATATTAAATTCTGTGCTAAACACAAATCTATATACAGTGAGGACGAGAAGGTTGGAACAAATTCGGTAAAATGTTCAGGTGGTGAATAAAAAAAATCGATGAGACACGTCAAACATAATTTTTAATTGTGCACATTTAGGGATAAAACTTTTTCTTGTGACGTCATCAAGTTCGCAGATATGACGTCACCGACATTTTTTTTAAATGGTAACCCCACTTTTTTATAACTTCATTAGAAAGGGGACGTTTTTCTGCGTACAAAACTATACATTTTAGGGTAGGTTACATAACAACATCTTGGAGAAAAAAATGTTTTAATAATTTTTATTTGAATTTATTTTTGCCAATTTATCTTTGCGTTCGAAGTGTAAATGGTTCCATTTTAATTTTTTGCTGGTATTTTTTCACAGACCGATTGTTATTCTTTGCCCTAATGCATTGCACCTTTAATTTATTTCGTGATATTATCACAGTCTAGTATTCTCTAGACTTTCATATTATCTTTGCTAAAAATGGCGCGTTTAACTGAAAAATTTTAATTATGATTGGTTATGGTGACAAGTCCCGAACACGAAACGAAGTTTGTGAATTATTTATTAACACCATTTTTTTCTCAGTTTATCCTAAGAATTCATTAAAATATTTTTTTTCTCAGAAATATTGTTATGTAACCTACCCTAAAATGTATACTTCTGTACGCAGAAAAACGTCCCCTTTCTAATGACGTTATAAAAAAGTGGGGTTGCCATTTTAAAAAAATGTCGATGACGTCATATCTCCGAACTTGATGACGTCACAAGAAAAAGTTTTATGCTTTTGACGTGTCTCATCTATTTTTTTTATTGGCCACCTGAACATTTTACCCAATTTGTTCCAACCTTCTCGTTCTCTCTGTATACTTTCAGTTGCAACTTGGGTGTAATTCTTGTCAGTACAATATTCCTGATATAAAGAATACATAGTAGAAATGTTAAGGGAGGAAGGTAGGTATAAACGAGACGTATTTTTTCTACAATAGTGACTTTCTATTGTTTGGAATGATTGTATATGTTCTCGAACTGATTCCTTGACGGACTCATCGAGCAGAGAATTTTTGGATGCTTTGCCTCTTCTATCTTCGGAAACTATACCACTTGAACCTGTTTTCTTAAATACCGTTTTAACAACTTGGGCACTTATACACAAAGTATTAAAAAAAATGTTTTACAGACAGGTACTACAGTTTTTTCTTTCCTAAAAGAATAAACATAAGTGAACGTCCTTCTACTCTCTGGAGATGGAGACGGTGATCCTTAGTTACCGTCTGGTGCAACATGCACATGTTGTTTTCTTTTTCTTGTTCTTCGTTTTTCCTTTATCTGTACTAATTTTGAAGGTTCCAACACTTAGTAAGTACCGCGTGCCGTTCTTCTTCAGAAATCTTATCTCTACATTTCATTCTACAATAATTGCATGGGTCTTTAAGTTTACGTGACGGATGAACTTTTTTTCCAGCTAATATATTCTTTGCCACTGTGTCGATATGTCTTGATTACATTTCTTCTCCAGGTGCTTTGATTTATTTTCCTTTTGCGGGATTTTTTTGTTGGAGTCTCGGTTGGCACATCTTGATAGGTTTCCGACTTTGATAAAACAAATTCTTGGGCATTTTCAACTTTATCAGAAGCAAATGGATCGGAAATTTATGTCTCCAAAACAATTTAAGGGTGTTTTTTTTATATTAAGTGCGACAAAAGTCTCTATTAGTATTATCATAATAATTTCTCCTGCAATTAGGTATTTGTATTTTGTAGTTTTATACTTTCTTCAAAAATAAAATGTAAATCTTATAACCTACCTATTTGAATCATTTGACCGTATTTAAATTTCCCGCACTCCATCATTGCTGCTCGAGTGCTCGCGCATCTGGGAGCCGAAAATATTGGCCTATGGCTAAGGTTCAGTAATTTCTTCCATTCATTTCACCGGCCGGCACTATTACTGAAATTGAATATTAAGATGCATTCCTACATAGCCGAGCCACAACCGATTATGATGCTAGTACGAAGATACCAACATTTTCCTTTGTAAAGTGACAAAATTGGAATAAATACAGGGGCAAATACCTCTTTTATGCCACAAAATGAAACTACGTGCTTTAAGTAGTTTCCCGAGCAGCTGTCATGCTACGAGAATATTATGATCGTACTGTACCTGTCACATAAAGGTAACAAGTCACATAATGGTGTTTTTTTTGTCGATTCGGGTGAGCTGTGAATTGCGAAAATGTCTGGAAATAAGTGTTCTTATGCGAACGGCAATAACTGTAAACATATTTCTCCAGAGAAAACGTTTCAAAGACTTTTGACGTGTCTCATCTATTTTTTTTATTGGCCACCTGAACATTTTACCCAATTTGTTCCAACCTTCTCGTTCTCTCTGTATACTTTCAGTTGCAACTTGGGTGTAATTCTTGTCAGTACAATATTCCTGATATAAAGAATACATAGTAGAAATGTTAAGGGAGGAAGGTAGGTATAAACGAGACGTATTTTTTCTACAATAGTGACTTTCTATTGTTTGGAATGATTGTATATGTTCTCGAACTGATTCCTTGACGGACTCATCGAGCAGAGAATTTTTGGATGCTTTGCCTCTTCTATCTTCGGAAACTATACCACTTGAACCTGTTTTAACAACTTGGGCACTTATACACAAAGTATTAAAAAAAATGTTTTACAGACAGGTACTACAGTTTTTTCTTTCCTAAAAGAATAAACATAAGTGAACGTCCTTCTACTCTCTGGAGATGGAGACGGTGATCCTTAGTTACCGTCTGGTGCAACATGCACATGTTGTTTTCTTTTTCTTGTTCTTCGTTTTTCCTTTATCTGTACTAATTTTGAAGGTTCCAACACTTAGTAAGTACCGCGTGCCGTTCTTCTTCAGAAATCTTATCTCTACATTTCATTCTACAATAATTGCATGGGTCTTTAAGTTTACGTGACGGATGAACTTTTTTTTCCAGCTAATATATTCTTTGCCACTGTTTCGATATGTCTTGATTACATTTCTTCTCCAGGTGCTTTGATTTATTTTCCTTTTGCGGGATTTTTTTGTTGGAGTCTCGGTTGGCACATCTTGATAGGTTTCCGACTTTGATAAAACAAATTCTTGGGCATTTTCAACTTTATCAGAAGCAAATGGATCGGACTCGGAGGAAGATAATATTGTGTCGTTTTCCAGCAAATTTGTTTTAACCAATTTGCACGATCTGGTTTCTTTAGATGTAGAAGGTTGGTTAAACATAGTTTTTGGCGGTGTTTCACGATGTGCACTTCGCTTAGCACTATTAGATACGTCAAATATTTCTCGTAGGGTTTTTGTTGACGCGTCATCTAAAGGATCTTTATTGAAGTTTGTTAAAGTTTCCTGTAAATATAGGTAACTTGGTGGTTCTAAATCGGCGGAATCCATTAACTTGAGAACATTTTTTGGGCGGAACACAAATTCTTTATTGGTTAAAGAATGAGTTTAATCTGAAACAGCGGAAATATTTTAAGTTGAATTCTACCCTAAAAATAAAATAAAATAGGAAATAGTCTAAGTTATTACCAGCAATGAACCACTTGCTTAATTTATTTCTTATTTTATTTTGCTGTATCGACTGTATAAAGAGAAGAAGTTACTTGCAAATACATTCATCTTCCTTTGCTTCAAGTAACTTCATTATCTTTTTGCTTCTTGAGTTCATCTTTAATGAGTTTTAACCGAGTTTAACTACTGGCAAGCAGAAGCACAAATAATAAAATAATAGAGTAGAAGAAGTCTATGTGCATGAATTGCTATCCTATGTCCACACAGAACTAGCCTATGTTCATTAAAGCAGACGGGGAGACGTGTGTTCGCACCGGCGTTCAAGATAGACTGATTCTGCACTGAAACAAACAACGCCACTGAACATAGGCTAGTTTGTATATTGGCCGCTAGGGGCGCCAGCCTTAGTAATGGACTTACGATACTGCATCCAATGTAAGACTACCTTTACTATCCAATGATAAATACTCAAAATAGCAAAAATGGACATAGACTAGTTCTGCATCCAAGCGACGATATATGATTTGATTTAAGAGGGGAGCTGGAGAGGACCTTATACAATAAGTGGAATGATTTCCAGATTAGATTCTGAAAGTAGAAAACTGGAGCATAGATCGGGCCGCGGTCAAGATAGGTACTACTTTTCAAAATTTGAAATGAATAAAAACTTGATTCAAACGTATTCAAGCTTGGGAAATTCTCGAGGAAATTAGATATATTTCAATGCACGTAAATGATAATATACAGGATGTTCCAATTGCTGCATGAGGAAATTTTATGAAGAAAACTCACAAGGGCCTTTCCATAACTATCCATAACTATGAAGAAAACTTCATATAAAATGTGGCTGACATACAGAATGTTAAAAGTTAAACTCTAAATAGGTTTTCTTTTAATATTTTCGAAATATTTAAAGATATGCAACTACAATTTTGCATACGTAGTAAACTTCTTATGTCTTACAACGCAAAGACCAAAAATGATCAGGAGCGTGTTGAAACGGGTGTTTGTGGGGTAAATAGGTAGGTACTAATTATTTTTCGCGACTATTTGCTTCAATCAGAAATGGATGGTAGTGTCATGACACTGAGATACACAGCATAGATCGGGCCGCGGTCAGGATAGGTACTACTTTTCAAAATTTGAAATGAATAAAAACTTGATTCAAACGTATTCAAGCTTAGGAAATTCTCGAGGAAATTAGATATATTTCAATGCACGTAAATGATAATATAGAGGATGTTCCAAATCAGCATGCAGAGATTTTAAGGACTGGTTGCTGCATGAGGCAATTTTATGAAGAAAACTCACACGGGCCTTTCCATAACTATCCATAACTATGAAGAAAACTTCATATAAAATGTGGCTGACATACAGAATGTTAAAAGTTTAAAGATATGCAAGTACAATTTTGCATACGTAGTAAACTTCTTATGTCTTACAACGCAAAGACCAAAAACGATCAGGAGCGTGTTGAAATGGGTGTTTGTGGGATAAATAGGTAGGTACTAATTTTTTTTGCGCGACTATTTGTTACAATGAAGAATGGATTGTAGTGTCCTAACACTGAGACACACGACGTAAAATAATTTTTTACATGCATTGAATTTCATATTTTTATCTATGAATTATTTTAATTAAATCTAGTAGTTAATTTTACATTTCGTTTTGTTTAAAATACAATAATTTCAATTCATACAAACTTCTTTTGTAGATCTTTAAACGTTTCGAAAATATAAAAAAAAACGGACTTTTTAGTACAATTTTGAACACCCATATTATATCTATATTATATACTTTTAAAATAAACCAAACAAATTAAACTGTTATGAAAAGACAGCAATTTATAAAAATGAATAATAAGTAATATTGTCGAGGTTTTGGCTTAAAACATAATGTTACAATTATACAATGATGAAGTGGCTTTAATCAGTGTAATGGAGTATAATATTATCTCAGAAAAGCAGCTTACAGTGTTCATGGCTATTCAACGAGAATGTCCAAAACCATAACTAAATATTTTTAGACCATAGTACCTATTAAGTACAAAATTTGCTATGTTTTCAGAAAAAACTATTACTCACAGGTTGTCGATGTTATAAGTAGCTTTGTATACCTAACCATTTTTTGAGTTAGACTGTTAGTTAAAAGTGGTTATTTTGAATTTGTCAATATATCGTCGCGTATCTCGTAACTGGTAACTAACAAAATTTTAAAATTTTAAAATATCAGAATAGGCATTACCCGAAGCGTTACCATAGCCGAACGTCTGGCATTACTAATAATAAAGAGATAATAATAAAAACATACGTAGGTATCATATTAATCATCCTGAAGAGTAAATTGTAAAAATGCAAAAATAAGTATACAGAAATTTGGCTTAATATCTGGGAAACATCTTTACATTTCTGACAACTCCATTAAACCATGGACAAAATTTTGTATTTTTTTTATGTAAAAGTGTAATAGCAACCAGCATTTTAATGACAGCTATTGATAGCTATTATAAGTAAATTAATATTTTAAAAACTAAGATTAGATTATGTGTAATTTTGACATGAATTAGAATTTTATCTGGATTGACTTATAGGATGTCGATAAAAAATTATACCCAAACACTGCTTAAAAAAGCTAATTTTAGTACCGCCTACTGATTAGAGGTGTTAATAGCGTTTCTAAAAATATATTTCCGATCCTTACGCAGTTTAGAAAAAATAATAATTGCAGATTCCTAACAAGAGCATTTTTTTCCAACATGCCCATAAAATTTCTGTATTTATCAGAAAACCAAACTTAGGTTTTGTTCAGTATCGCCATATATATATGGAAAATATGGAAAAATATGGAGAATATTCGAATTCGACGGTGAAAATCTCAATTTCACTGTTTCGAGAATGGAACCTATAGGAAAAAAAAATACATAAATAGTAATGAACTAATGAATATTCGCTCCCAAAATGTGGATGAACTTTAGGTGTTTTAAATTGAATGCATCATTTGGTTCACTGAATCAACAGGTTGCGTAAAAATGATTTTGAATATGTGGAAATGTAAGTGATATGTTGCCAGAACATTGTTCGCACACTATAGCTTTTAAAACTTAGGTAGGTACCTCAAAATGACCACAATTAGTTTTTTGTAACTTTTGCACACGTAGATGTGTTAGGAAGAAAATCAGAGCAGTCTTCTTTTAGTTTTAAAAAATGTAAACCTCTATATGTGTATTTTCCTATAAGGCTTGCTTGGAGTTTACAGGGTGTCTTAGTTAAGGCGCTATACGAACGATTTTCTCTGTAATTTATACTTGATTTGATTTAATTTAATGGGTTGGTACTTTCATCCCGATGTCTATGGTATCTATATTCTTGGATTCACTTACTAGATTAATTGTTTTATTTTAGGTAATCTAAATTTACCCCATCTGTCTCCAAAATCGTTAAGAAAGAGATTAATTTGTGAAGATCACTTTGGAAAATACTGCTATGTTGGAGCTTCTAAAAAAAATAAAGACAATTTCTCTCCCAAAACCATTTCACCGACAAATCAGTCCCAAAAGCCCATTAAAAATTATCCCTCCCCAAAAAACGTACCTACGGGACGATGAATGGGTAGACGAAATTACACTTGCAGAAAATGATAAGTTATTCACATAATTACGTTCTAGATCTGTTTCTGATTCTTATGATGAAATGTCAGTTTCCGAAAACTTTTTCAACGTAAATGCAGCAAATAAGGACAGGGCGATTATAGCAAAACTAAAAGAACGAATAAGGCTACTCTAAAAAATTAAAAGCTGCCAAAAATAATACTGCGTATTACGTTAAGGGAAGACGCATTTTAGGGGGGACTGCATCATTAAGAAAGATCTGAGCGGGTGTACCTTAAATAGGCCTTCACAACACCGTGAATTAGTTAAAATGAAATTATTGCGTAAAGGCAAGACAGCCTGGAGCGCAGATGAAAAACAGTTTGCTTTGAGTTTGTATTACAGGGCACCCAGTGCATATAAACAAATAATGTTAAAACAAAAAATCGTTCCGCTAGCTCTCTCTACATTAAGAAATTGGGTATCTGGGTTAAAATTTTTCCCAGGTGTTAAAAAGAAATATTTTGAGGAAGTTCATCTAAAAACAAAATTTATGACAGATAGTGAAAAATCCTGCGTGATGTGCTTTGACGAAATGAGCATTGAGCGTAAATGTTTTTTTTTAGAATATTCCAAAACTCAGGATGTGATATAATTAGTCGAAGATCTAGGAACACTAGAGAGAAGCGATAAAATGGCAAGGGAAGCCCTTTGTTTTTGCAGTCGAGGCCTTTACAAAAATTGGAAGTTGGCGCTATTCTATTTACTTAACACCTCTACACAAAAGTTTTAAAAGAATCAATTACGGTCGTTTTGAGCGAAGTTGAAAAGTGTGGATTGGTTGTAAAGGCTATGAGTGTGTGACCAAGGTCCTGGCAACAAAGCAGAATTAAGACAATTAAGTGTGTCACCAGAAACTCCCTACATTATTCGTAATGGACAAAAAAAGTATGCAATTTTCGATGCTCCCCATTTTCTGAACTGTTTCAGAATTAACCTCTTCACAGGAGATTTTGTTATAGATAACAGAAGAATATGTTTTAATGATATAATCTTGGCCTATAACATAAGTAGATCGGAAACGGGGCTAGGGTTGTTGAAAACTACTTCAACCTACTTAGCCCCCAACGATTTACCAAAAACAATCAGTTAAATTAGCTGCTTAGGTGTTCAGCCAACGTATGTCTGCAGCAGTTAAAACGGCAGTGGCCACTGAGGAGCTGGAAAGCGAAACAACGCTGACTAATGCCAATTTTATAAATTTAGCAGATAGATGGTTCGATACAATGAATAAGCTATATTCGTTATAGTCCAAATCCATATAAGTCTGTACTTTCGGATGAAGCTCCGAAAGTAATGAAGCAGTGCAAGTTTTCAAAGATATTAAAAAATAAGTCATAACAGTAATAAAGTTACTAGACCTCCATGTTTTCACGGGAATTTCCAAACAATTCAAGCTGTACTTTTATTATTTGAAAAGGAAAAGGCTAATGGAAAAGACTTCCTCTTAACGTCCCGTCTTAATCAGGATGCCATAGAAAATTTATTTTCTATTGTGCGCCAAAAAGGAGGACATTGCAGGTAGTCATGTATGGATGCATAATCACTTAGAATTTTATGTTATTCATTTCTTTCTTTCAAAAAACTCAGCACATTTAAATGTATGATAGACAGATAGATAAAAAATAAATGAATAGTTGTTGAAAACAGAATAAAGTCTTTTTACTAAAGAATAAATTGAGTACCGAGACACTATTTAACTCATAAAAAAATTTCGAATAGAACTTATTTTACTAACAAATTAATCAAATCTTACAAATTTTATTACCTCGAACATTTTACAAATTATTCAAAATACTTCACTCATCCGAACGCCACTGCAAAGGTTAGAATCTATTTTAAGAGCTATCCTAACATGACATTTTTTATCTATTGCAAATGACTGAAATGACTATACCAGCAATAAAATCCTATTTAACTTAGAATTCAACACTGTGAAACCTTGGAGCTTCTTGGATTTTTATTTTTTGTTAATGCTTCAGACACCTCATTGCGAATATCCTAAAAACTGATCATGCCTGATATTTAGTAGGAACTTTGAAACCTGGAGAGATTCTTGAATTTTTATATTTTTGTTAATGCTCATAAATCTAAAGGCATACGCAAGATCGCAGGGTGTCGGTCGCCCCTCTAAAGAATTTTCATATTTATTTATTTTTATTTGTTAGCTATACCTATACCCACTCTTTTTTCTTCTATAGAAGAGACAAAAGTGACAACAAGGTTATTCTTCATTATTGATTTTTAACTGAAAAAAATAATTATCGATAACAACACTCAACACTGAATAAGCCTGATAAGTTAAAATATAAGTCCTAAATATAGGTATACATAAAGAAATTTGTTTCGGAATAGGACCAATGCACAGCAGGTTGGCGGCACTATCGGGCTTATTTTTACGGTGGTTACTTGATCTTACAAGAGCTTTTTGAAGTTCAGTACATTTATTTAACTTATAAGTAGTTTTATTTTGAGAAATTCGTAAATATTTTTATATTTCATTAACAGAACTATCTGCGGCCGCCCCAAGTTTTGTCCGAACTTTGAAACCTGGGGAGATCTCTTGAATTTTTTATTTCATATTTTTGGGTTGAAAACTGGGAGCTTACGAGTCGGCCACTATGGAGTGTTCTTGATTTACATAGTATATATTTCGATGCACGCATGCAAGAACATTGTGAGTGACATTTTTGAGATTTTCACTTTTTCCCATTTCTGGGGTTTAGTTACAGGATATTTTGGACCAAAAAAATTATATTCAATTTTGCTTTATTTCCCCAAAATTTTTGATGCGTCATTCCATTGTATCTGACAAAATGGACGTTTTCAGCGGTAAGAACATGGTAAAGTTAATTACAATTCCAATAATGTAAAAACATTGTAACGCTACTTTTACAATATGTTTGCAAGGAAAAATCACATTTTTTTTTAAAGGTAACGGCATTTACATTGTTTTTACACGAAGTTTTATTGAGACACGATACGTATACAATTATTAAAAAGTTAATACTTCTTATTAAAGAACAGAAGTCCATTTTTCCCTTTTTACCTGATTTACAATTTACTGCAGCCATTTCATTTTTGCATGTGTATGTTAGACCAAACGGATATTATATGTTTTAAGAAAGCCACACATTGTAAGTTTGGATAATGTTTTTGAACGGAAATTGTTTAAAATTAAGTAAATTGTAATTTCTAATATTTAAAATTGTACCGTGAAAAAACATTGTAAAGGACTGTGCAATGCTTTTACAGTAAAATTGATGAACTATTGGAATTGTAGGTACAGGGTGGCCCATCCAAGCGGAAAAAGTGTGCTACGTGGAGACACGTTAACATAAAATCGTCATTCAAAAAATGAGATTGTAGTAAAAATTAAGGGGAATTCGAGTGTACCTTAATTTTGTATACGCGGGTCGGTAAAAAAGGTATCGCGAAAAAAACATTTTCTGCAAAATAAAAAATATATATATATTTTTTACCTACACATCCATTAGAGATCCTTTAAGTAGTATTCCCGAATATTCAGTTTTTTAATATAACTTCCGGTTATAGCGGAAATGAAAGTGGTTTTCTCTATTTTACAACTTACACATTTCTCTTAACCATCACAGGATTCCTTTTTTAATTCTGTATCCAACGATACATAATTTGACCTATTTATCTCCAACCGTTTCCGAGATATTTATCAGAGAAGCTCCATCAAACTAGATACATGGTCTCATGGTCGGTGTCTGATGTTCGATCTGAGTAGGCCAAACAATAAAACCAAATTTATGACAAATCAAGTCAGCCATGATAATAAAACTGACAATCGAGTAGGCTGTCAATTCAATATTTCTATTTACGTGTCAGATTAGTCTAAAATTTTGTTGCTGAAGCTGTTAGTAGTTGCAGTTTAAAAAATGTTTTTGAAAGAAGAATGCTGTGATATTTTAGAGATCTTCATCAAAAATGATAAAAGATACGTAGAAACTTTGAGGGAGTATTCTCGTAAATATCCAAATAGAAATGTTCCGAGTGCTTCATTTATATGTAAGCTGTATCGAAGATTCAGATCGACAGGAAGTGTGATTAGCAAGAGAAAAAAAGGGTTTAGAATCAGTGAGGACGAGAGAGAACGAATTTTAAATTATTTCAGAAGAAATAACGAAAAATCTCAGAGAGACGCAGCGAGAGACTTACAAATTACCGGGTCTACAATACAAAGGGTAATGAAATTAAGCAAATTTAAAGCCTTCGAAATATTACCTGTTCAAAGGATATTCCCTGGAGATGCTGCAAGAAGACTGGAATATTGTCAAACAATGTTAAACTTTTATTTTGCAAGAGGTGGAGCTGGATTTTTTAAACAAATTATTTGGTCAGATGAAGCTACATTTAAACGGCGGGAATAATAGTAATAAACCGAAAAAAGGTCTATTGACAATCCACGGGCATTTCGTGAAGTTGTGAAATCCGGCAGAAATTCCGTGGATGTTTGTTGGGAATTGTGGGAAATTTTATAATGGGCCCTCTATTTTATTCAGGAAGTATGACAGGTAGGAAATACCTACATTTAATCCAGAACGAATTGGAACAATACTTTGACCAGTTGCCATTAATTTTTCTTAACCAACTCCAAGAAAGACAATTAATATTGCAGCAAGATGGCGCTTCCTTCCATAACTGTGGGCCCATAACAGAATTTTTGAACAATTCGTTTGAAAATTGGATTGGTAAACATGGAACGATAAGGTGGCCGCCACGTAGTCCAGATTTAACCCCCTTGGATTTTTTCTTGTGGGGGCATTTAAAAAATAAAGTTTATAAGAACCGCCCCGAAAATGTTGAGGAGATTAAAAGACGAGTAAAATTAGAAATTGATAGTTTAAACAATCGTCCCTTAATCTTAGAAAATGTCCGAAAAAATTTCTTAAAAAGGCTTAGGTTATGTGTAAATAATAATGGAAACCATTTTGAACATTTAATGTAAATGAACTTCTAACTAATTTTTAATAACTAATCATATTGTTGTTGTTATAATAAATATGACAGTAGTAAAAATAATAAATGTTTCATAATTTCCACGAGATTTTTAATTAAGTTGAATGCAGTTGAATGGCTATAGCCACTTTAACATTCAGCCTACTCGCTTGTCAGTTTTATTATCATGGCTGACTTGATTTGTCATAAATTTGGTTTTATTGTTTGGCCTACTCAGATCGAACATCAGACACCGACCATGAGACCATGTATCTAGTTTGATGGAGCTTCTCTGATAAATATCTCGGAAATGGTTGGTCAAATTATATATCGTTGGATTCAGAATTAAAAAAGGAATCCTGTAATGGTTAAGAGAAATGTGTAAGTTGTAAAATAAAGAAAACCACTTTCATTTCCGCTATAACCGGAAGTTATATTAAAAAACTGAATATTCGGGAATACTACTTAAAGGTTCTCTAATGGATGTGAAGGTAAAAAAAATATTTTTTTATTTTGCAAAAAATGTTTTTTTCGCGATAACTTTTTTACCGACCCCCGTATACAAAATTAGGTTACACCCTCGAATTCCCCTTAATTTTTACTACAATCTCATTTTTTGAATGACGATTTTATGTTAACCTGTCTCCACGTAGCACACTTTTTCTGCTTGGATGGGCCACCCTGTACAAAAAAGGTAGAAAAACACGTTTGTTCGAAGAAGTAACTGTAGTATTTATTACCCACTCAAATAAAAGCCTTCTATTTTTACTTAAAAATATATTAGCATTATTATTAATAGCCAATATTTTCAAAGATCTCTCCTGAAAAGTAGACTTTTGTCACTTACAATGTTCTTGCATGCGTGTATCGACTTGCCGAGCCGAGTTGATTTAGGTTCCAAGTTAAAATAATTATTAATATTATATAATTATTTTGAACTTTTAGGAAGAATTCTAAAATTGTAATTCGGTAATTTTTAGCTAAAAGGCGCTTCCCGCCACCACTGCTCCAGGGACGTTGCCGAGGGGGGCCGGGCGCTGGGCAATCAAATAAATCATTCACTAGTAAGTAGCGATTAAAAGCTGTCGGCCAGGTAATGCGAGCTATTGGATCCTAGGAGGCGTTAGCTTAAACAAATTACAATATTATTTTGAAACTGGCCAAAGGGAAAATAACAAATTTCGCCTGGAAAAATTCCTCGGAAATGTATCGTCCGGATACAGATTAGATTGACATTATGAATGAAAATCAAAGCTGCATGTGCAGATATCAATTTGAAAGTATAGTAAAAGTTCTTATACTTTGCACAGAAATTATTTAATATTTAAAAATCCTGACAGAGCGCTTTCGGTTAAACAACCATCATCAGTGTCATCTATAATACGTATAGTTATGTTATAAATCACAAGATCAATTAAACTGATAAACTTACTTGTCGAATACAAACTCTAATAAATGTGAAAACCACATGTTGGTAACCTTAAAGATATTAAAAAGGGACTATAATTTTCGGCAACTGGTAGAAGTGACACAGGAAACAGGTTCATTGGCCATTCACCACTGTATCTTCCAAATTTGAGGAAATCAACAAGGATGATAAACCTAATAAGGGCAAACAGCTGTCGTAGTCTACCTTCCCGAACGATTTAAATATAAAAGCACTGGCACCTTCATTAGAACTTGGAGACGTGAAATTTTATCATCTTTTTAATATTTCTTTGGCTATAAGATGCAAGTTTCACAAAGATAGGGCTTTCGGCCAGATCCTTGTTGATTTCCACAAATTTGGAATATACACTATTATAACTGCTACCGTTTTGGTTGGAGTCGTTCGGGAACGTTATGGCTGCCTTGATGAACCTAATAAGTGGAAACAGCTGTCGTAGTCTACCTTCCCGAACGATTCCAATATGAAAGCACTGGCACATTCATTAGAACTTGGACGTTGGTATGATATTGTCACACCGGGCTGGGAATGCCCTGTGTGTGCCGCGAGAGAACCCTGTTGTCCCTCGCGACTTGCCGGGGATTCTTTGAGGGGGACGACTGGCAGTGGATGCTGGACGTAGGTAATCCCAGGAGAACACTCACGTTACTGACGACACGAGGTAATTATAAAAACTTGGTTTTATTCAGACGACTCACAGTATGGTTTTTAGGACACCCATCCTGGCGATCAGGGCGGCGTCTCGAACGGGCGAGGAAGGCAGGCTTTACGCGACCGTTCGGACCTGACCTACGGCGAGCGGGCCGCGGATCCGGGGTACCGGACTTCTCGGAACACCCTTCGACCCTCAACTACCCCAGCGCTCCAAGGGTGACGACAACGCCGATGCTACTAGGGGGAACTCCACCTGTTTTGACCGCACGGTGACTAACAAGCCGATGCCTTGGTTTCCACAGGGCAGCAGTTGAGGATCTAGTAGTGATTAAAAAGCCGATGCCACTGATGCCCAGCCCTTGGCTGGCGCCGAATTTATACCCGTCGATTCTGCCGAATCGGCGGTGGGCTTTGATTTGTTACTGTTACTACTTATAAATTGTTCCTCGTATTTACATTATCGACTCTCCCTTGTATACATTGGTGAGGATGTTTTCTAAACATTTTAGTAATTAGGGTTACTCGCCTCCAGGTGTAAACATAATTAGTTTGACTATTTGCATATAGATGGTTCTCTGTGTCACTTTTGTGACAATATTACCGGTTGCCGAAAATTATAGTACCATAAAGCCGCTAACTTTCTTTTCTTAAAGATATTTTTAAGTGTTATAAGAAAAACCGTGGCAAAACTCCATCAATCAAACTGCCGAACCCACCATCTTTTATATAGTCCCAAGGCTTAAAATATTGACGCCAATTTATTCAATCATTCCCCTTTTTGTAGTATGAAAAACAAAAACCAATAATATTTTTATTTCCACGCTTTTAAAATTTCACATTCCTAAATTTTTATTTAACTCGTGCATAAAAGTGATGCTTCTCTCAACTCTTCCAATTTCTCCGTATGGCGTCGCAATTACTCGTTAATTCTTTAGAAAATATAAAATTAGTAGTCTTTCCAACGAGACCCAAGCTACTTAAAAATTACCTATTGTTTTTACTTATGGGCTCAATCAACTCATCAACTTGTTCTTGTGTTAATTCATCATCAAGCGCTGGGGTAAAATGGAAGTCTGCGAATTCCACAACCACCTTTTCCCTATAAGGGTATTTAGGCCTTAAGACGTAATTTGGCCTCTTTTGGCTATTTTACTCGGGCGCCAGGAGTGGTTTTTCTTGGTCCAGAGTTGTTCTAGCCAAGGATGTTGTGCAGGAGGATGACATCAAACCAACAGTTAGCCAAATTATACCGTGTATTAAACTCCCCCAAAAACAATGTACAAAATAAATATAAACTTAAAAATTATTTACTATACAAAACTTGATTCTGGTTCCCAGCGGCCAGCGTTGAATTCTGTAAAGATCAGTGCGTATTAGTACAGCGAACACTACGTACGAGGTCAGCAAAGCAGGACATACAGGGTGGCCCACCACGAACTGCATCGATCTATATATGGAAAACTAAAAGTAGGAAAATTCTGAAAATTTGGCACCTCACCAATGCCGATGGGCGCTGCTCATCTAAAATATTTTGGTGAATCTGGCACTTCCGGTTATACCGGAAGTCGATATCAACTTATTTCAAATGGAACACCCTATATATTATTGCATTTTGAATTCTAGGCATCATTTTGGAACAAAAACATGCAATATGTCCTATGTCTAAATCCAACCGTTTTTGAGATATTTGCATTTTTCCGAAAAAAAAAAAATACAGGTGCAAACAATTAGCAATTTATACGAGGAAACCTCGAAATTTCAAAACGAATTTTTGGCATCGTGTAACAGAAACCCTGACCTAGTGATCTCTGCTGAGAAATAAATCCGTTCTTATACACGGTGTTCACAAAATATGAATAAAAATTACATTCAAAATGTGCTTAAATCTCGAAATTTTCAAATGGAAACCCCCATTTTTTTTTAATGCGATCTTATTCACCATTAAAAATGATGACAACTTTGTGTAAGGTTTCCTATACCTAAATGCAGTAATTTCCGATTAATTTACGAAAAACCCACTTTTCGCCCATACAATGCGGGGTTTGCTTAACGCTTGGAAAATCATATTAGCCGTGGACGTTGAAAAGACAATCGCGGCTGAGGAAATGTCACTTGGTTTATAAATTATTGTCAACAATAATGCCGGCGCGCTCAAATTACACAAAAGAAGATTATGTATCGCACGTTCTTGATATTACTTTGTTGCATTCTCCGTAGATAATAAACAAATTTAAATAAGAACGGATTTATTTCTCAGCAGAGATCACTAGGTCAGGGCTTCTGTTACACGATGCCAAAAATTCGTTGTGAAATTTCGCGGTTTCCTCGTATAAATTGCTAATTGAATTTAGGTCTGCACCTGTATTTTTTTTTTTCGGAAAAATGCAAATATCTTAAAAATGGTTGGATTTAGACATACGACATGTTGCATGTTTTTGTTCCAAAATGATGCCTAGAATACAAAAATGCAATAATATACAGGGTGTTCCATTTGAGATAAGAAAGTTGATATCGACTTCCGGTATAAGTGCCAGATTCACCAAAATATTTTAGTTGAGCAGCGACCATCTTCATTGGTGAGGTGCCAAATTTTCAGAATTTTCCTACTTTTAGTTTTCCATATATAGATCGATGCAGTTCGTGGTGGGCCACCCTGTATACAAGAAATCCTACGGGAACGGCACCGGCGGGTCTACGACATTTCGCCGCAGCCGATTCGCCACGACCGTTTTGTCGCCAGAGACGTTTCGCCGCGATCGATTCGCCGCGGAGGATATTTCGCCGCCAGGAATATTTTTTGGCATTAGTTCATTAAATTCAAAGTTGTATTCTCAGGACGAGAATTTTTTATATTTTCAAGGACAGTCCATTTGGAGTGTGTAGATTATGTTTTCGACAATTTAAGTAGCGACAGAGTTACGAGCTTCTACAGATGTGAGCAGAGGGGTAGTTGCAAAGGGCGAATTCACGTGAAGAATGGAGAAGTCGTCAAGATTGCTACAGTCACGAAGCAAAACCGGCCAGAGCAGCAGTGGACAAAGTTTGCACTGCAATCAAAAGGCGGGCAATGTAAACTATGGAGAATATATCTCAAGTCATAAATGGTTCACTACAACACTTGTCCCAGGCAGATCAAGGATCTTTGCCCAATCGCGACGCTCCTCCGAAGATAGTGCAGAAGAAGCGGCAAGAAATGAATGCTCCACCACCCTTACCGGCTACATTACTGAATCTTCAATTACCAAAAAGGTACAAGAAAGAAAATCTACAATGCTGCTGGAGATGCTGAAAACTTTCTTCTTGGTGACAGCGACCCAGGATTCTATTGTTTGAACGCCAAAGAAATGTGAGATACTTACAACACTCTCAATCGTGGTATGTGGATGGTACTCAGCTCCTAAGTTGTTCATGCAGATATGCCTATATAATATTGGTCGAAATATATGGAGGAGTTTTACCCATATTATTATGAGCTGTTGCCAAATAAGAGAAAAGCCACATATATCAAACTGCTCCAGATGGTACAAACTCTACAGCCAGATACTCAACCGCAGAGTATATTTTGCGACTTTGAGACCGCAGCTTACACGGCCTTCGCATTTTTGTATTATACCCAATATTATGCATGAAAAATATATTTAGTCGATTTATTTGTATACAGTGTGTTTCATCTTAAGTAAAGTAAAATAAAAATATACAGGGACTTCCATTCTGCAGGGTGTCAAAATTGAGCAAAATAGGAATTTTAAAGGCATCTGGAGAGTCAAGTGTGCCATGGAATCCCGTCAAAACAGATGAATGATCAACAGGACTACTCAAAGTGTTGGTGTGCAAAGATTCAATAAAAAAATGTACAGGGTATTTTTATCTGGGCGATGTCAAAATGCTGAATTTTTATAAAACTTTATATTGGTCAGGAGTGCTCTGGAATCATTGAATAAATATTAATAAATACAAAAGCAATTTATTTCTTTACATCATCCAACCAACAAATAAAAACAATTCAAATTGTTGGTTGTTCTGATTAACTCTGTGGTGCCAGATTTTAAATAAAAAAATCGCTAAATGGTTTTCGTCATTTTTTACTAGAAAAAAAAATTGTAGTTTTAACTTTGAGATGGGCTACGGCTTTATCGACTCGGTCGGGTCTCGCTTCGGGATACCAGCTTTATCGGGAAAGGTTACTCCCAGTATAGGTCTGGCCTACCTAATCGCTCATCGTCGGAAGACACCAGACGCATCGACCGGCCGATCTCTTACTGCCCGCGAACTGGGACTCGGCGATTATATTTAGTCCGCGGTGCCATCTGTATTTTGGAAAAAGTTAAATTTTGCGTTTTCGATTTTATTTTTTTCTGAAGTGGTTATCACTTATAGGAAAAAAGAAAAACACTTTCTGGTACTTTTTAACGGGCTTTAAGATGGTGTTTTTTTATTTGTTCTACAACATTTCGTTTTTGAGAAACCATCTTCAACTTTATTTTTTAAATATGGACCTGGATTTTTTTGCAGATTTTGAAAGCACGTTTCATTGCAAAAACAGTGATGTAAGACACGAAATATTTTTAAAATGTTTTGAGACAATTATTGTACTGAAAATTCCTTTTTTACATTATTTTTTTCCACTGCGGCCCTGTATTTAATAATAAGAAATATTAATCAGTATTATCAACAATTTAAGATACAACTTATCTTTCAATGGGAGAACCAAAGAAAGGGGGCAAAGACTAATAACAGTCACATACGATAATAAAAAATAAATAAAAATCCTCCACCTAGAAGGCTTTGAAACAACGAAACCAACACCATTTGTCATTTATCATTTAGTTAATAATTTGTATTAATATATAGAAATGGAGGGCGTTCTTTCAATTGAAGACAAATTTAACATGTTAGCATGTTATGTATTGTATTGTTGCAATTAATAAATGCCAAAAGTTACTGGTTTCATTGGCTTAAAGCTTTCTTCACACAATTATAAAAAGCGAAAGATTTACTCCAAAACACAATGCGACACTATTTGCTGTAGGTACAACAACAGAGAAAAGCACTAACCAGACAGGGCCGTATTTAAAATATCAAGTTTTCGAAGTAAAAATACACTGTAATTTAAATTGCTGACAATACTGATTAATATTTAGATTTCTTATTATTAAATATAGGGCTACAATAGAAAAAATGAATGGGAAAAAAGGAAAGTATAATTATTGTCTCAAAACATTTTAAAACTATTTCGTGTCATACATCATGGTATTTGCAATGAAAAGTGCTTTCAAAATCTGCAAAAAACCCAGGTCCGTATTTAAAAAAATTAAGTTGAAAATGGTTTCTCTAAAACGAAATGTTGTAGAACAAATCTAAAAACTCCATCTTAAAGCCCGTTAAAAAGTCCTATCTGTGATAACAACAAAAATATATTACAAGTCTGTTTGTACCGTTTTATTGACCTCAAAATTACGCAACTTTTTCCCCATTTAACCGTTGTTCTATCTCTCACCGTTTGCAAGATTCCCATACTGTTCATTCTTATTCTGGACACATTGTATAACAGGTGATTCAACTTGATCGCTTCTAAGCTGTTG
Organism: Pseudeuparius sepicola; assembly: GCA_963920635.1. Taxonomy (NCBI): domain Eukaryota; kingdom Metazoa; phylum Arthropoda; class Insecta; order Coleoptera; family Anthribidae; genus Pseudeuparius; species Pseudeuparius sepicola. Next base: position 56,397,041 of record OY987301.1, on the reverse strand, counting down.
TTTTTGATAGTGACATTATTATTATTAGATATTATTATTTCTATTATTATTACTATCGATAGACACCCTGTATATAACCATAGTAGCTTCTCTTGGCCACGACACATTGATTTCGATGTATCCAAGGCTTGCTGTTATCGGCCTGATGTATATATTTGGATTTTGGAACAATAGTCCAGGCTACCGCCCACACCTCTCGCTGAACCGGTCTTGCATGGTTTTCAGCGGGGACAAGAGGCAAGGGGTAACGGCGTTCGTACTGCCAAAATATGGCAGACTAGTGATCCTTCTATAGGTATGTTATATCTTCGGTGCCCCTAGCGAATTTTCGCCGAGGAACAAATTTAATGACTATGGCTTGAAAAAACGTTGAAGTTGATTGGTTCGCGTGGAGAGAGGTATGAAATATCCATACTGCCGCAGGGTTGCAAAACCTCAAATTACCACAACCGTTCCACTTTTCGCTGGTTGTTTAAACCCCTATGAGAAAGTTCTATCTTTTGTGGTAAATAATCGCGAATAACGAGCGGCTTACGCCACATTACACTAAACCAGGACGGGATTAAACTAGTTGGTTGGAAAAGTTTCGGATCTCTGTTGAAATTTTTATACAACTACCGCTTTCACATCTATCCCGTTTTCGGAGTTTCCACGCCTTTGTGATGGTCGACATTTATTTGTTTGGAAAACGGGATGAATACAAATGAGTTTTGTTGCTCTCAGTTTGTAGACAAGATGGAAATCTGGGTGGGAATTTTGTTGTTGTGTGTTTCATTACCACAAAGTTCTAAATATATCTTTTTCTACGACTGTAAAGAAATGCCCTCAATTGTATGTTAGTTTTCAATTGGGAAATGTACTTAATTGTATGGTTTTTATAGCAGCCGGTGTGGAAATGTTATTGTGCACGGGTCTGGTATGCAAATTTAAGTAAAGAAGTAGGAGGCCATAGAAAATAAACATGACTATACACGCGCGCTGCTGGTGCGAATATGTTCAGCTTTGTTGATTTATGTCTGTTTGGGCAAATTTTAAAGAGAAAAAACTCTAGCAAATCTACAAGTTAAGGAAGAATTAAAACCGAATGTTGAATCATTTATGGGCACGCGGCGCGAATTGTTCAAAAGTCCAATGGCACTTTTAGGAGAAATAAATGAAGCGCTAAATGATGTTGAGCAAGGAATCGACAAAGTGTACGAATATATTGATGCTGTATATCCTAAAGTAGACATACCGTGTGTAACCGACTTTATGTCTGATTCGCTTAAAGTCGATAGGACATTATGTACCTATGTACGAGGAAACCAAATCTGTATGGACGCTAGGAAATAAATACAGGGTTTCCCAACGAAAACTTGACCCCCCAAAAATTAGAAAACTGAAAAATATTTGAAAATTCGCCGAGACCCGTCGTATTTTGTTGTTGGGGGGAGCTTTTTTGACAGTCAAGCCAACCCGATATGTTCATCCAACTAATTCCTAGCAACCCCAACTTTAAAATTTCAAATGGAACTACCCCCTTGTGGCGCATCATTTTAAAGCCCTTTTTATTGCGAATACAGTGATGTATTGTTTTTAGAATTATGTTGAGATTTGACAGAATTATTGGCTAAAAACGGAAAGTTGGCAATCCACTGTACGCGTAGTAATTTCTACACAAATGCCCGCCACTAATAAGTTTTTTTATCTACTACACACGACCAAATTACCTAGTTTTTATTGACGTGTCGATCAGTTTACAAAAAAGCCATTATACCTGTTACGGGCGACGTGAAGACGAAGACTTTTTAAAAAACTTTTATTTGAGTAACGCGAGTTACAGAGTTTCGGCTTAGACTACAGACAAGACTAGAATTAACACTCTTACTTTACTAGGTCCTATTTATACAGATCTGTTATGCTGAGGTGTTGTGGTTCTCATGGGAAAAGAATATAAAGACAAAGGGAAGATCGAATTCTGCAATTCTTGCAGTAAGCAAGTTTTAACAAAAAGGAATATGATATGTTCTAGTAATCATTCTAGAACAATATACAATGGAAAATGATATCTTTGTAGTAAGCATCTTGAACAATAGAGAATGAGAACATAATATCCAACAGTAAACAGAATCAAGGGTAAAAACAAGGTTATGATCAAGGTGATGCTTGAGGTCGGATATAACACCTTCCCCCTTATATTAAAAATTTGTGTTAACAAATTTTGACATTAAATTAGGCATATGTTTTAGTATTAGAATTTAGTTCAATTTCTTATTCTTCGCGAGGTTCGTCCAATCTATACGAAGGTCTTCTTTTGACAGTAACAAATTTTTGTAAATTTTGAAAAACGTGATTTCGAGTTCTAGGAGGTTGTGGAGGATCGTCTCCGTTGTTAGTAGTAATAATGCCTATTTTAATGTTCCTAGACTTTTTACATTTAAAATAAAAGTACACAATAATTAAAAGTATGATTAAAGTAATGGATAGATATGTCAATATTGGCGTATACTTATTTACAGTTGGTTCGTTAATAATATTATCAAGATCCTTTGCATATTCGTCTAATTTATGCTTTGCGACATTTAAATCGTCATAATTAAATTTATTTAGTTGTAAAGGTTTTAAGTCAGGATATTTTAGTTTATTTGGAGTTTCTTTGCAACATTCAAATGGTATATTAATTGGGTGAAATTTATAGGTTTGATTAGATTTATTTAAATTGTTCGTTTGAATTTTAGTACTTCCAATATAAGCAATGCATTCAGATTTTAACGTTAAAATTGAAGTTTTGTCTAGCATTATAGTCAAAGGATTTTGATTTTTGCACTTAATAGTTATAGGAAATATTTCACTTAAAATTATTAACCATTGATTCTCTTGAATCAATTGTACATTGTAACTTTCAATTGAAATTGTGACTATGTCACAAGTATTAGGTAAATGGGTTTTTACCTCTAATAATTGAGCTTCACATCTTGAATGTGAGTCAATAGGAGTAGGATATAAATCTTTGCACATTATTAAATCAAATGCTAGTTCTTTACAATTTTTTATATCATAGAGAATTACATAGAGAGTTGGGTCATCGCTTTTTGCTACAAATTTAGTATCAGTGGATACCATGTGATAAAATCCAGTTTTATTGTCGAAAATTGGAAAAGGATAAATTCTATAAAGAGTATACCATTGAGGTTCTACTAAAGGAATGTCTAATATAAAAACAAGTCTATTTTTTGTTTGAAAAACCTTTAGTTCTATAAAATCAAGATAAGTTGCAACATTTAGAAGTTGAGGAGTTAAGGGCACATTATTTTTGTTTAAAGTTTGAGCGATTATTTGCAAATGATGAACCAGGTCTTCAGGAGTTATAACTGACGTGTGAATGATATGTAACTTTGCAAAAGTAATAGAGTTTAGAATGTCATTTAAATTGCTTTCGATAAAGGTATAGGATTCTAGGAGTCTTTCGGCCATCTCTAAAACTTGTAATTTTGCAGTGTAATAATTAAAATTATCAGAAATGTTATAAATGTAATTTTCGATTTGTTTTATGTCATTATTAAAAGTAATTTCATCAATTTGTAATTTGTTGATAGAGTCGTTAAAGTTTTTGATAACTGAAGTAGTTACTAAAATTTGTTTTTTCATTAATTTTTCTAATTCGTATTCGTCTCTGTTAATTTTGTCGATACAATCGTTATAATACTGTCCGTCTGAAGCGTCTAAATTTCCGGTAATAAATTTCCAAACTGACCCTAAACCATTAATTAAACCTCTTTTATATCTTCTTACATCAATAGCTAATTCTTAAAATTTGAGCGCAATGTTTTCGGAAAGTTGATTTAGTAAAGTGAGATGTGACTTAACTTCGCTTAGAAAGGCGGTCATTCGTACGTCGTTTGGTTGAATTATAAATTGCATATTTTCTAAAATTTTATTATTATTTTCGAATGTTGTTTTTAGAGATGAAATGTCTTTATATACCAATAAACTCCACTTGTCATTAGAAATTTTGAGTCCGGATTGCTCTTGATAGAACACGCCTATGGTGTTATTAATTGGTCGCAGTGTATATTGTGCCATAGCGGTCGCGAACAAAGAAAATCTGTAACGAAGTTTCAGAATTAGGAACTTGGTTCGATATAACAAATTATTTTAATATCAGTATTTTTGAAAATATATTTGATCATAGGGAGAACTGTGTCCCAATCTAATTTGTCTAATCCACAAGCTAACTTGGGTATAGCTATAATTTTATCTTTTTCATCAGTGCTCTCGAGACAATTTGTTCGTAATTCCTTTAAGCAATTAAATAAATTAGCATAAGTTGGTTTATAATAGAAAAATTCTTTAGTTATTAAATAATAAATATTTCTTGTCGGAAGTTGAAGTACTGCTATTTCACCAATTGACTTATTTTGATTTTTTAGTTCATCTACGTGTCCAAATTTATTCTTAAATTCTTTTGCAATTCCTGCATTCATTTCTAAATCTTTAGATACACAGTGAGCTAATGAAATATTTTCAGGGGCATCAAATAAATTGCCCAGTTCAATGGAAACGTTATTATTTTCAATAGGGATTTTTCGATCTAGAGTATAAAAGAATTCTTTAACCGTTAGTTCTTCTTCCTCCAATTCGTGACATTTCTTTAGCATATCAAAATTCATTTTTGTAGTTTGGTTAGTAATTGGGTTATGTAGCAAAGCTGAATTCGTATAAATTTCTTTAATTTTATAGGGTCCATTAAATTTGTTAGCTAGTTTATTTTTTATTTGACTCCTTGACATAAACCTTTTCTCCTACGCGAAATTGTCGCTGCTCCGAAACGTGTGTATCAAATCGCTGTTTTGCTTTTTGCTTGCGCATATCTGTACGCTTTCTTGCCACTTCATAATAATGCTTTATTTTATTGTTTAAATCGCGAACGTACTTAGAGATTAATTCTTGCTGATTATACAAAACTTCTGGAGGTCGAGACGAGGTGTGACCGAATAGTAATTCGTAAGGAGTAAAGCCGTATGTTTTATTTATAGAATTGTTATATGCTATACAAGCGTAAGGAAGTATTTGAAATGGGTGTTCGTTAGGATTTTCTGTACTACACGCGCGTATCATTTCAGTTAAGGTGGCATGAAATCTTTCTAAGGAGCCATTTGATTGCGGATGACTAACACTAGAGAAAGTTAATTTTATATTGTATAATTTACAAAGATCTTTCATTAATTGATTATTAAATTCTTTACCTACATCGCAATGGATTCTTAAGGGAGTTCTAAAATGTTGAAAATAGAGTAAAAGAGCGTCTACTACAGATCTCGCTGTTTTATTAGGAAGTGCATAAGCTTGGGTAAATTTTGTTAGTTCGTCTCTTATGGTAAGGATATTATTTTTTACTGGGATTTCTAGGATGTCGATATTTATTCTTTCGAAAGGAGTTTTAGGAGTTTCGGTAATAACTAAGGGACTGTCCAAGTTTTGTCTACAAATTTTTGTCTTTTGGCAGATTTCGCACTGCCGAATAAATGTTTCGACGTCTTTAGTTAGTCCTGTCCAGTTATATTTTTGTTTAATACGTCTAATTGTTTCGTTTATTCCTCGATGTAAGTTTGTCTTGCCTGAATGAAATTGATCTATTATTATAGGTATTTGATCTTCGTCTGGTATAGTCACAATGTTCTGACAAATTGTTAGTTGGAAATTTTTATCTGAGAACAAAAAATTAAACATTTCTAAAATTGGAAAATCTGGATTGTTTTCAATGTAATAAGTTTTATTTTCTTCGAATATATCTTTACTGTAATAAAGAGATATGAAGAGTACTTGTATTGCGGTTTCAAAATTGAAAGGAACAGGAATTATATAATATTTTCTTTTAGCTACGGTTTGACTGGAAAGAACATTTGCTTTATTATAGTTAAAATCAGGATTTAGCTCAAGTAAATCATCAATAACTTTTTCGTGAAGGTCTGTTAATTTGTCTTGTTGAAAAATTACTACAATGTCCTTGTGTGTTTTGTCTAAAAGTTGATTATTTGTATATTGGATTTTAGAATAGTCGATCATTGAAGTCGTCTTGTATAGATCAAAAAATCTGTCAAATTCATTACAGATTATAGCAATTTCGTCAGTCTCATTATTGTCAATAGGCGGGTCAATGTCTTGAGGATTATCATGGGAAGTAGATGGTTCGTCTAGGGAAGTATGAAAGGAAACAGCTTCTTTTATATGATTGATTTTGATTCGAGATAAAGCGTCGGCATTTCGATTAATTTTTCCAGGTTTATAAATTATTTGATAATTATATTCTTCTAATTTAAGTCGCCAACGTGCTAAACGACTACCGGGATCTCTTATTGAGAAAAGCCAGGTTAAAGGTCTATGATCTGTAACCAATAAGAATTTTCGTCCGAAAAGATAAGGTCTATAGTTTTTTACGGCAGCAATTATTGCCAAAAGTTCTTTCTCTATAACGCTATATTTCATTTCTGCTGGACTTAAGGTTCTTGAAAAGTATGCTATGGGAAGATCATTTCCAACAGGTCCTTGCGAAAGTACCGCGCCTACAGCAAAAGCGCTTGCATCTGTGGTTAAAACAAATTCTTTTTCAAAATCAGGATATATTCGAATTGGTGAAGTTATTAATGCATTTTTAAGTTGTTCGAAAGATTCACGACAATCTTTATCAAAAATAAATGGCACGTCTTTTCTTAAAAGTCGAGTTAAAGGCTTTGTCATTTTTGCGAAGTTTGGAATAAACTTCCTGTAGTAACCAGTAAGACCCAAAAATTGTTTAATTTGTTTAGTATTGGCAGGTTGAGGAAAGTCGATAACAGCTTGTACTTTTTGTGGATTTGGTTTAACCCCTTCAGGTGTAATAACATGTCCTAAATAAATTACTTCTTTTCGTAAGAATTCACACTTATCTGGCTGTATTTTTAGATTTGAATTTCTTAATCTTTGAAAAACTTCAGTAATACGAGAGATATGTTCATTAATTGTGGAAGAATAAATAATAATGTCGTCCATGTAAACTAAGCACTTTTCGTTTTGTATCCCCATTAGTATATTATCCATAACCCTCTGAAAGGTTGAGGGCGCATTACGAAGGCCAAAGGGCATACGTAAATATTCGAAATGTCCATTTTCAACGGAAAAAGCAGTTTTCGAAATGTCTTCTGGATTCATTTCAATTTGTTGAAAACCAGAAGCCAAATCTAAAGTAGTAAAATAATGGCAATTACCCGACTGATCTAATATATCTGAAATATTAGGCAGTGGATACCTGTCATTAACTGTTAATTCATTTAATTTCCGATAATCAATTACGATTCTCCATTTTTGTTTGCCTGAAGCGTCTAATTTTTTTGGAACGACCCTCCTGGGGACGACCATGGTGAAACAGAAGGTCTAATTATTCCTTGAGAAAGCATTTTATTAATTTGTGTTTTTACTTCTTCCTTGTGAACTTGTGGATATCGATAAGATTTAGTAAAAATTGGCTTAGCGTCGCCTGTATCGATAGTATGTTTTATTTCATTAGTGAAACTTAGGAAATCTCCGTCAAAGTAAAATATATCTTCAAAATTCAAACATAAATTAGTAATTAATTCTTTTTCTTCTTCGTTTAAATGTTCTAGCCTTAATGATTCTTTTATTTCTTCTACTCTGCTTTTCGTTTTATTAAAATTACAAATAATATTAGTACTAGCGTTCGTTTCTTTAATGTAAGGCTCAAATTCAAATTCTTCGAAACAAATATCCTTTGTTATGGCATTAGCGTTTAATATTGTCGTATAAAAATTACCGTCTTCGTTTATTTTTACTATAGCATTTGGCACGTATACCTTTTCTACTCGTTGTGCGCATAAAATCATTTCTTTATTCGTATATTTATTCGTATGAAACTTGCATATTTTCTCGCAACGCGGTTCTATCGTAACCTTATTTATATTATAACTCGTATTTTCGCTTTCAAAATTATTTATATTTTCCGTATATTTATTATTATTATTATTATTTCGTTCATAAGCGTTTATATGGAGGCTGTCGTACCTTTCGTCGACATTAACTTGTCTTTTATAAACGACTCGATTGTTATTATCATTATTATTCGTTAACTCGTTTAATTCATCTCCGTCTTTAAGTAATTCGTGTACCATATAGTACGTAATTAATTGTTTATTCCTAAAATCTACTATTGCACCGTACCTTTCTAGAAAGTCAGCGCCTAAAATTCCGTCAAATCCTATATCTAGATCGCAAATATAAACTTTATGGGGAGAAAGAGGACCCGTAAAAGAAACAAATACCGCTTCAGTAATAGGAATTGATTGGCCAGAAATACCTTTAATTTGAAAATTTTCTGGACATCGATTTAAAAATTGCTGAACCGTCTCTGGTTTGAAAATTGAAATACCAGCTCCTGTGTCAATTAAAATTTTGTACTTATCGGTATTATCTTTAATATAATATAGATTGCTATTGTCAACGGTATTTATGCAAACGTTTGGTCCGTATTGGTCATACCAAGATTCTTGAAGTTGGGAATAGGATTCTGGTCCGAGGCTGTTAATTGAAAATTTTCGCTTTGGCCCAGATAATGTTGTTGGGGAGTTCTATTTTGGTTATTTGGATTTGAATTTGGGAATCTAGGAGTAAAATTTTGATTAGAAGGCTGGAAACCTGAATTATTATTAAAAGTTCTTGGGAAATTGTTTCTAGGAATATTATTAGAAAAATTTCTAGGAGGTTGATTTCTTGGTTGGAAGTTTTGAGGGTGATTCCTAGGTTGGAAAGAAGGAGTTTGAAAATTATTTTGCTGAGGAAAAGATGGTCTTTGATGGAACCTATTTTGGGAGAAATTATTTCTTTGGGAGTTGTTTTGGAAATTGTTATAGTAGCTAGAAGGATTTGGACCATTTCTGTAATAATTATTTTGATTTTTAGTTCGACATTCATTTATAGTATGTCCATTTCTTTTGCAATAATTACAAAATTTTGGAAAATTATTACTGGTTCTTCTGACATTATTATTGAAGACTGGTACACGATTTTGCCTCTGAAATTTTTGATTTTCAAAATAAGAAAGTTGCAACTCTCTCTTAATTAAAGCTATAGCATCCATCATGTTGGGTGGATTGCTAGCACGAATTAGTTGCCCTATTCTTGGTTCTAAACCTGTCAAAACTGTATTTAAACACATGCTATCGATTAAGGTAGCTTGCGATTCTTTTTGTTCCCTAGTGAGAAGGCTTTGTTTTCCTATTGCGGCATACATTTTCGAGCAGTGAGTTTGAACTCTGCCTACAAAAGTCAAAGCATTTTCATTTTGGGATTGACACATTCTTTGTAAATCTTGAATTAATGAAGTTAGATCGCGAGGATCTCCGAAATGAACGTTAAGTAATTGTTTGATTTCCCTCCAGGTACTCAAGTCTCTTGAATTAATGAGTTGGGCTGCACGTCCCTTTAATTGATTTTTAATTTTTATAACAAGTAAAATGGCTTGGTCGCCAACAGTCATTTGCATGGCCCTATCACATGCAATGATAAAAGTATTTAAATTGATTTGATCCCCATCGTATTCAGGGATGATAGAAAATATTTCGCTTAATTTAAATAGTACTTCGTCGTTATTTGAAGCGTTTGCTTCATTGTTTACATTAGAGTTTATAGCTTCGTTATTAGGCATGTTGAAATGAAAAGTTAATATCGTTATAACGTAGAAAGTTCAATAATAGCAACGTAGAACGTTCAAAAAAAATCACAAATAAAATTCACTTAAAGTTTTTCACTTACAATAGAAGTAACTTCATGCTCGCTGGATGTCGTTGATGCTGCTGTTGTTGCTGGATGCTGGCCTCAGGAGACTGTCCTTCTTAGTGCCTCCGGATCTTCCTGTCGAAGACCCTTTTCAGCTGGCTCCTATCGTAGTGGTGTGGTGACCCCCGAGGAGACTGTCCTTCTAAGTGCCTCCGGATCTCCCTCGTTGAAGACCCTTTTATCGAGGATCCCACTTCTGACACCAAATTGTTACGGGCGACGTGAAGACGAAGACTTTTTTAAAAAACTTTTATTCGAGTAACGCGAGTTACAGAGTTTCGGCATAGACTACAGACAAGACTAGAATTAACACTCTTACTTTACTAGGTCCTATTTATACAGATCTGTTATGCTGAGGTGTTGTGGTTCTCATGGGAAAAGAATATAAAGACAAAGGGAAGATCGAATTCTGCAATTCTTGCAGTAAGCAAGTTTTAACAATACTCAAAAGGAATATGATATGTTCTAGTAATCATTCTAGAACAATATACAATGGAAAATGATATCTTTGTAGTAAGCATCTTGAACAATAGAGAATGAGAACATAATATCCAACAGTAAACAGAATCAAGGGTAAAAACAAGGTTATGATCAAGGTGATGCTTGAGGTCGGATATAACATACCTGCGTATAAATATATTTTTTTACTACTAACCTGAGAAATCACCATTATTTACCTCATTCCTCTAATGAGAAGTAATATTTCTCTACCTAGGTAAATAATGATAATACAAAAATACCTAGGTAAATAATGAAAAATTTTCTATATGACGTTTAAAAATAAGTGTCATTTTATCAGCTTGACAACTGAACTCCCAGGCTACTTGATATTTTGAAGTATTTGAAAAAAGCGAGAAATGACTAAAATATGGCAATATTTCTATGTTAGTAGTCGCATATTATATCCTTCGGCGCTACGCGCCTCAGGATATAAAAATGCTCGGAAAATAATGGCTCACTTCTCAACCTAGGTGTATAATATACTATTAATTAATACATACTGTCAATTGCTGCTTTATGGCAGCTAGGCCACATTTTGTCGCCTCTAATGCTATACTTAATACATTATTATCACTACAGTGACATTAATAACTATTGGCAATAATAATATTTGAAAACCAGTTCTGTTTTTGTTTGAGTATTATTGCCACCTAACTCACACAAGAGGATCATCCTGAATATTTATTGACAAATAAGGTAACCAATATGTTAGTTGCATAACAAAATTTTCGAAAAAAACAATTTTGAAATTTGAAAAATGTAAAAAATTATTTTGTAGACCCCTTTTCTGTGTCTCTCATCCCTTTGGTAAAACGATAAATTATTTTAAGCGGTGGAAAGCCGAAGAGTAATCACCAGAGTTTAATTAAATGCAATTAAAATAAAGAACGCAGGCCTACTATTAAAAAAAAGAATCATCGGTGTGAATATAAAAACTACGGCTGACGGCCGCTCCGCTAAAAATAGCGCAGCTAAAGAATTAAACTGGTATAAAATAAAAATGAAAATTATAAAACTGGTAACTTCGTTACACACCCCTCCTACTCGTAAAAAAAAATCCATTTTGATTTTTTATTTGGGACCAAGCAGTAATCTTGTTGATCAGGCGACTCCGATAGCGGGCGCAGACGGAATATCGCTTCCCCCCAGGTATATCAAGCGACTGCGATGTGATCGCGGTGCAAAAAGTCGCGGAGTTTTTTTGAAACCGACGGCGGCGGCTCTTGGCAAAGTTTTTATCGGCCGGCGGCCGGCGGTCACCAGATTAAAATTTGTCGTCTTCAATGCGGTGGATAGACGTGACGTCGAAGCAACTCGGTGTACTGGAATTCTGACAAAACTAGTCTATGTAATGTCGGAAAACCAACAGAACATTTCGTTGTTGAGTACGGAAATTCTAATCGGGTTGTTATGGTCGAGAATTACAAATGCTCCCTAGGTCGCTACGCCGGGTTTCGTAACGCAGAAGTTTTGTGGTCACAAGAAGTTTAAGGTCACAATAATTTTTGGTCGGTGGCCACTCGGTGCAGTACCTGACCTCTAATTTTTATAATGAATTTATAAATAGCGACTTGTAATTATTTTGTTTAAGACACAACCATAACACAACCATAAAATGTCCGAAAAATGGGCTTATTTAACCGAACTTCGAAAAAAGTCATAAGAAAAATATGTTTCTTTCGCAATTGTGTTGCCCTTTTCCGTATTTGTTAATCCATAAAAGTCGATCCTATGTAATTTGAAACAGCAATTTGGGGTGAGCATTTTTTTTTCATTTTGAATATTGGCTTTGCCGTCTTTGCGAAAAATATCTCGCTCACCGTTTTGAAATCGTTAGCACACGGTATACCTAGTAATTAAAATTTGGAGTATTTACAATATCGTCACGAGTTATTCTTTTACACTAGATCTGCTGCATATTCAGCACCGTACGTAACCTTATCGGGTGTTTCACTAATTACTTTTTTTTGTTTATTTCAATTAATGTTTTGAGTAGAGAAGGACCCAACTTTTTCCTGTTATCTGCTGATCAAATTTCAATAACTTTTGGTTAATATTATTTAAGTCGATTATATTTGTTTTTTATTAAGTGTCAAGGAAATCAAGCTCTTATATTTTAGTACAGTTCAATAAATCGTGTTTTAACCTTTTTTCCTAAAGTCAGGAATTCACACAGATATGTATATATATATTCTTTAAACCTTATTGGAAATTACTTAGGCTGTCACTGTGCACAGTAGTATTATTGTGATATAAAATTTAACATTTAACATAACTATTATAGTTGATCTTTGTAAAAGCCACCGGCTTATTTCTACGCGTTAGAACGGACACTGTGGTTTTAATTTCTCATTACATGTAACCACTCCAAAAAGGGAAGGACTACGCATTGCAGCACCACCACCACCCAACCACGATCGGACCATATTGGTACCTGCCGCAGCACACCACGGAACTCCACTCAAACTCACGACCTGCTTCCAGCGAGAGCTAGCTGTGGAAGTGCACACTATATACAAAGGAGTCTAGGTGACGTGTGGCTGTGTAGCTGCCTATCGTCAAATAAGTCGAGGTATCCCCCAAAAATAGCGCTAGTCGAAAATTCCAAAGAACTTTTAACGTGTCGAGTGTTCTAACAAGTTGAGTTTTGTATAAAAAACTTTCTAACGATAAGTTTAGCTACCTTTTAATTTAATAGTTTTTGTAAAAAGCTGAGTAATTTCTGTGATCTTGTCAAAGGGTGAATTTAAAAAAACTTTATTAAATCTTGTAGGTAATTTTTTTATTGTCTTGTTTTATTTGGACTCCATCTTCTGCACTCAGTTTCTGTTCTGTTTTATTTAAAAAAACGGTATAATTATCTGGCGACCAACAATCAGAGCCCGTTTTGTTATAAGGTATTTCAATTTAGTTATTAGTTTTTATACAAAATTTCAACAATGGTTCTGACAGTCTATATGTACAACAACGACAGCGACTAAGCTATGGTATGTTGAGTGGTTCACCAAAAAATATACGGGAAAAAAGGAAAACGTGCAAAGTGAAAACGGATAGACACCGTTAAACAGTGCTATTGATAGCAATTTTCTCGTGTAATTTAAAATGTATGCAAATTTTTGCGTACGAAAACTCACGAAAACATCTCAAGTAAATGCAAGTGATTGTGATGTTAATAGAATATTTTCTGAAAGTGTTTGAAGTGCTATACAAATTGTCATTTGAAATATGACATCCCTGATACTGCCGATAAATGGCAAGTATTTCTTATTTCTTCAGATTAACCTTCATTAATAAATAAGGTTGAGGACTGACAATGAAATACATTAATTACCTAGTAACATTATCAAAATTTGATGTTTCAGACGTTTCCCAGAAACATAAATCTATAGAAATCACATTCCTAAGCAAAAAAAGAAAGAACAGAGTTCGACCTACCCTTATCTAATTCACGGCTCATAGCACCAGCTATGACATCGGCTGCGGCTAGGAAATGTATCAATGAGTGAGTGAGTGAATAAGTGTGTGAGGGAGTGAGTTAAAATGAATTGCACTGAATAAATAAACTATTTACATTTTAAACCACATTTTTTCTACTTTTAACCAAGTAGATTTTATGATATGATGGTTGTAACGAAAATTCTATCTAATTTCCGTTACAATGTTTAAATACACTATTTCGTTCCATTTCATAAAATACACTCAGTATGAGTGGCGGCTTTTATTAACGGTCAATTGGTCATTGACCTCAAAAAAAAAAACAATTGTTTGGAACAAATTGTTAAAATACATAATTATTTTATATATTGCTTGTTTTTATTTTTATTACTACAAATACTAGAGGAAACGTTGCTTTACTCGGCAAAGCGAAATTTGAAATAGAATTTAGGAGCCGGGGCATTTTTTAATTTGCAGATGAAAGGAATCCCTACAATTTGTATGCAAAAGCCTATGGACAATGTCCGCAATTCAGCTCTCTAGGCCCACTCCTTGCGCTCCTTGTCGTTGTCTCCGTCTTTCGGCAGCGTGCGCTGCGGCCAGAGATATGGAGGGGAGCTGCGGCCTGCGATTGCGTTTCGCTCGATTTTTGGTCATGCACGTGCACCGGCGCCGGCTATCGCGTTTGTTTTGATTTCGTCTTCGTCGTTTTGCCGCAATATGTCGGAAGTGCAAGAAATTTTGCAATTGCGGAGACTGGACCGAGTCTAGCCAATGCCGGCGTTGTCAGATACTAACAACTTTCCCTAAATTTGGACGAAAGGAATCAAATGCATGGAATGCGGCGATTTCGAGTCCCAGAGCGACAACATCAGCGATCGGCGTTTGAATACGAAATTCGTGATTCGTTTATTCTCATCTGGACGCTTGGTAATCACAGAAAATCTACTACGAATAGATTTTCTGTGATAAAATTATATCGAATGCCGGCTGGATATTGGACACTGCCAACAGTGCTCTATAGCCTCGTCCTGGCTCAGGAATATTTTTAACCTACTTCAAAAAAGGAGGTTACCAATTCGGTTGAATGTTTTTTTATGTTTTTTACCTCAGAACTCCGTCATTTATAAACCGATTTGGACAATTCTTTTTTTATTTGAAAGGGTATACCTACAGAATGGTCCCATTTAAATTTGAAGAAAAAAATTCCACTCCTAAGGGTGGACAAATAGGGGATGAAATTCCATATTGAACCAATTTCGATGATTCTTCTTTTATTAGAAAGGGAGTACCTTAGAGGTGGCACCATTTAAATTTGAAGAAAAAATTCCACCCCTAAGGGTGGAAAAATAGGGGATGAAATTTCATATTAGACCGACTTCGATGACTCTCTTTTTATTAAAAAGGGATTACTTTAGGAGTGGCCCCATTTAAATTTGAAGAAAAAATTCCACCCCTAAGGGTCGACAAATAGGGGATGAAATTTCATATTAAACCGATTTCGATGATTAAACCGATTTCGATGATTCTTTTTTTTTTATTAGAAAGGGAGTACCTTAGAGGTGGCACCATTTAAATTTGAAGAAAAAATTCCACCCCTAAGGGTGGAAAAATAGAGGATGATATTTCATATTGGATCGATTTCGATGATTCTCTTTTTATTAGATGGGGGTTACTTTAGGAGTGGCACCATTTAAATTTGAAGAAAAAATTCCACCCCTAAGGGTGGACAAATAGGGGATGAAATTCCATATTGAACCGATTTCGATGATTATTATTTTTTATTAGAAAGGGAGTCCTTGAAAGGTGGCAATATTTAAATTTAAAGAAAAAAATCCACCCATAAGGGTAGAAAAATAGGGGATGCAATTTTATATTGGACGGATTTCGATGATTCTCTTTGTATTAAAAAGGGATTACTTTAGGAGTGGCCCCATTTAAATTTGAAGAAAAAATTCCACCCCTAAGGGTGGACAACTAGGGGATGAAATTTCATATTATACCGATTTCGATGATTCGTGTTATTATGAACGCCATAATGACCTCCAAATGGCAATGCTAAATGTGTCATAATGACACCGTCGTAGATTAAAAAATTAATAATTCACTAAAAAATAAGAAATACAAAAAATATAACGCATATAAAAAAATAGACAATTTTTTTAAAGCAAGCTTTTTGAGCCATGTACTAAACCGAATAATATAAACACACGACAATTCAATTCTAAATTGCAATAAGTTTTTGTAAATCAAAAAGCTTGTCGCGCGAAATGTTCATAAAAATAGGTACCAATTAATTTTATCGAACAGTGATTGGTTGGTAAGCAAGTACAGGGTGGCCCACTATAAATTGACACCTCCCTTAACTTGTTAGTTTTTGAGGTTAGAAAAAAGTTTTTTTGCAAAAGTTTTAGATACTAATACAAAAAATTTTGTGACGCTATTAGATCTTATACAGTGTGTTCTAGAAAGCAGACATAACTTATGTTTTTTAGAATGAGCCACACTATGAGCCACCCTGTACCTACTTGCCAAAGTATGTATTTTCTTTACAATTCGCGCGACAAGCTTTTTGATTTACAAAAACTTGTCGAAATTTGGCATTGAATTATCTTAACGAAAGCCCTCACTTATTTTATTTTATTCATTTTAATACACGGCTCAAAAAGCTTGTTTTTAAAAAGATTTTTTTATCTTTTATTATATTTTATGCTTTTTAGTAGCTATTCGATTCCCATATCGGGAGGGTGGCAAAGAAATTTAGTCCGCCATCTTGGGGAATCCGCGCTATATATGATTTAGTGTGATGTCAGATACCTTATTATTTTGTACCCGTCAAAGTCAAACCTTTTCATTTGATACCAGTGTCAAGTAGGTTTATCGGCTTCTACTCTTCAAGCCCTTTCATTTGATACCCATATTAAGGGGGTTTAAAAGATAATTATGTAATACGCCATCTTGGAGCGGCGGCCATATTGAATTTAGTGTGATGTCACTAACTTATCGTTTTCTACTCTTCAAGCCCTTTCATTTAATACCCATATTAAGGGGGTTGACAAGAAATACCATCATCCCCCATCTTGTGGCGACGGTCATTTTGAAAGTATTACAATATTGAGTGTTGCATATTGTATTGTCACCAGAACTAAAGGTGTATGCAAAATTTCAGCTCAATCGGATGCCAAGAAGTGGTTCTACTGCAGCTTGCAAGATTCGATCCACACGCACATACATACATACATACATACATACATACATACATACATACATACATACATACATACATACATACATACATACATACATACATACATACATACATACATACATACATACATACATAACATACATGCAAACATACATACATACATACTAACAGGGCAAGTTAAATAAAAGCTTGTAATAAAGCTTGTATAAAGGAAACAATCCTACTTCCACTCACTTCTCACGTGATGTGCAGGTAGAATAATTATACAATTTTCTGCGTCGACGGGTGACGAATGCCTACCCGCAATACTTAATACCCATATCTCCAAATTCCGTAAGAATTCCCAAGCAACAAATCTAGCCTAGCCACCACCCGGCTTTTGGCTACAAGCACACGATATATTTTCTGTGCTACAAGTGACAGATACGGAGGCTCGACGGCGCCCGGTTCGGCAACGTCGCTAGTGCGATGCTAGCGCGAACTCGTCAGCTTGGGAGGGGGACTCAGTGTGGTTTTAAAATAATAGATATTCTGCATCCGCGCGCCATCTATTAACGGTATGCGATACAATATACGTTGAAATAGAGCAATTTTACCAGCTCCATTCCGAATCGCCTTCTGTTCGTAGTAAATTTTCTGTGGTTCGACAGTTTCCTTCTAGTCTAGCTATCCGTGGTAGGAGTTCGGCAGAATTGACAGTTGATACACGAGCCTTTTCTTTTGGTTTTCGGTTATATATATTTCAAGTTCCTTATACATAAGTTCAGTTTTTAAACACCTTCTATATAACGTTCTGGAAACGAATGTCCGATTTCCTTTCTTTCATGTCCATTTATCTACTTCATTTACGTTCGAAAGTTCTTCTCCATTTTTCATTTTCAGTATTCTTTTTTGGTTGAATTATCTTGACACCTTGTACTTATTGTACACACTAGCAGTATACTGGCGCCCACTTTATTTTGAATCAAATTTAAAGTTTGAATTAAATTTTCAAAATAAGTCAGGTTGTTTCAAGCTGAACATGTTCTGCCAAATCAATTTATGCTACTATTGTTACCTCAGACACAATAAAAAATAGTCAAACTTGAGTTTTCGTATTTTTTCTTACCGGGTTTTGGTGGTGAGTAACGAAAATTCTATCTACTTTCCGTTACAACGTTTAAATGCACTCTTTCGTTCCATTTCATAAAATACACTCAGTATATCACCACGCGTATTAAGAATATTGCCCAACTATCTGCAAACACCTGTGCAAGCTGATTATATTGCCTACTCGATATAGAGTTTGTTCTTTAAAAACCAAATACTGAGCGGTATTAAAAAAGGTATGTGCCGGTTGCAAAAGTGTTTAAACTTCACTCATCAATTGAAGGTATGTATTATTAGAACAATTACATTGTTTTAAACACTGTTGGACGGAAATCACAGATAATATTCACTTCAGTCAGATTTTGTGCACTTCCCTCTGGAATACTCGTGGTGAAGTCAAATTTTCTGCCTTACGGACGGCTTAAGTGGTTCTGTATATCGTGTGTATTTCTTTTCGCTGTGCTAATATAAGATTTCGGACCTTTTACTTGTGTTTCGAGCACGTGTCTCGAGGTGGACAATTTCCACGCATTTTCCGAGTCCCAGCGGCAACCTGCGAGGAGTGGACCACGGATGGGATCCAGTGAGCACAGTCTGGGTGAGTTAGCTGCTTAATTTTATTAATTTTCTTATTAATAAACGTCATTTGACGATTTTTTGAAGCTATTCTCACTTGGGCCTGTTCACCCTTTTTCTGTGGGCTACACGCTGCCAGTTGTGGCCATAATTTGGTTATAAATTTACGTTTATTACCACAGATTTATTTAGACTTATCCCTTAAGTTGCCCGGGACAGACGTGGACCTCACAACGATTCTTTTCTTGGTCATCTAGCCTTCAGGGCTGTTATTTTGTCTTTTGTTTTGAGATCTAACGGGAAGTCGGCAATCTTTTGTATGTAGTTAATGTTGTGTAATTTATTAAATCCAGTTAAATCAGGATTGCATGTTCTCGGATACTTGTTTTTAAACTTTAATTTCATTGTCAATTTAATGTCTCGGGGTTCATGATAAGTCAAGGTTACATCATTTAATCCTTTGAAACAATATAGCGCTGAGTATAAGTAAATTTTAGTCACGAAATCTGTACAGACTGCTTTGTTATTTCTTTTATATTCCTACTTTAAGTAATTTAGTATTTACCCTTGTAAAAGCATCGACGTTTCGACTGCAAGTTTTCGGAGACTGTTCGATGTGTTTTCTTTTACATGCATTTCCGGTACGTCAGAGAAGCACCATCGGAATACGGACAAACACACCAGCCTTACGAGACAGTCGCACATCGTCTAGCTCCAGCTTGAATTGACCACGACCCAACCTAGAGTCTCGAGTTTAGCCGAGAGCGTAACTCCCATAATAAGCATATAGTTGTTAAGTTACTCTGTTAAAACTAAATGGTCCAAATATTCTGAGTGCTGAAAAGAAACTTTAAACGCTCACGTGAAATTTTCTTGTTAAGAGTGTATTTACCTCACGAACGTGTCTAACTTTGTATTTTAATTATCCAACATTCTTCGCAATAGTTTTTTGCATTTTTCAACAGTAACCAAAGTTCTTATTGTAAGTAATAAAATTTTAACGTATTCAGTTGTACTTCACTTCATTGTAACAACATTTTGATGTATAATCTCAACTTGTAAATAAATTGTAAATAGGAAAATGTTATCTTCTATTTAAACATCAAGGTAGATCAAGCTTCTGGCGCTCTAACAAACCATTTTGGTTATATGGTGATATAGTGACATCTAATCTATTTAACTAAGCCTAAGCATCCTTCCACGAAAATCAATTCTGTAAACAATTTTCACTGGAGTTCAGATTGTTCCGTATTTTACTAAATAACTTTATAAACGACAAGGATATCAGAGTTAGAGTTAACCAATTATTTCTAAATTATTCCCAAAGAAGAATATTTCCGAATGACGATTTGTATATTTGGTGGAGAAATTTACACTCTAATTTTATGCTCAAAACATTAAATTGGTCGAAACGTTTTGCTTTGTTTATTTCGCTTGCATCAAAGTTGTACATGGCGTTTATAAGGGACAAAACGTAATTTGGGGCCCAATTGGAAGCCATTTTTTCAACATTTGCATTTAGATTACCCCGGAATTATGTCTGTTTGCGCGGCGCATTTTTCAATTTCAAAATCACATCCATGGGCGTTTTTAAGTTTATTACAATTAAGCAAGTTCTAAAAATATAGGAAGGCATGACATAATAACAAAATGGGACCTCAAGAATGGTGGGTGTAGAGCTGATGGCAGTGTACGGTGTTTGTCCAAGCATGGTCAGATGTTACTAGGGTTGGGATTAGTAACTTCTGCAGTCCGTTGATCCTCGACTTTGGTCTCTAGACAAAACAGTCTCTGTTAAGTAATGCAGTCGCAAGTCGACGCTTTTACAATGGCTAAATTTATCTCTTAGTTTTAAAGTGAGAAGATCTATAAAAACAACTTATCTGCATTGAGATTTTTTCCACTAAAATTTATCTTAAAGATATAACCGTTGACTGACGTATTAATAAGACTTCTCACGGCTATAGTTTCATGTCCTGGAAAGTAGATGGCGCCTATGGTCAACAATGTATTTTGCATTATATTTTGTCTCCGGGAAGCGCATGGTGAGCCAGAGAACTGTCAAATATGAGAGCCGTGAGCAGTCTTTATTAATACGTCAGTCAACGATATAACCTTTTAACGATTGATAAAAGGATGTAACCTTGTCTTAATGAATGTTTAATGAAAGTTAAAAGATATTGTATTCATTCATTACAAAATGGAAATTAAAAGTAAACACCGAATAATGGTCAACACTCTTGGCTACTTCACTTGATTATTTAGACCAAATTAACTAAATTGAACTAAGTGCCAAGAAATAAGATCTCAAAACAATACAGCTTAGTAGGCTAGGTAAAACAAAATCTTGTCGTCAAGTGCTATACCAAAATCGGTGAACTTAAGTGGTGAGTATCAAGGCAATCGTCTGCTAATTAAACATAATCATTGACCTTAATCAATGACATAATCAAATAACCAAAATATGACCACCAGCTACAACCTAAAGCCCACAGAGCACACTCTGAGTGAATTTAAAAATTGCAAAAATGACATATATGAATAGACAAATTCTGTCAACAGAATAGGTTGTCAAAATGGTGAGTGAACTAAGCAACGAAGCGCATACAGGATGGTGAATTGTAGAAAGAACCAAGTAGTGTGCGCTGTCTGCTCCAGACAAGTTAGGAACAATGTTATTTTTGTTCTACTATTTACGCACGTCCAATTAATAAATTATTAATAAAAAGATCCTTTTATGAGGTACATGTACATAGGTACCTGTTTCATATTGTTTTGAACTAAATGAGCCTTCAACCTGTAAGTATACAGGGTGAGTTTTTTATGATCAGTATATGGGGATCTCAGAAACTAGCTGAGATTGAAGGAAGGTTAAATGGGAAAGAATTGCAGTTTTATGGGCCCAATTTAATTTACCTTGTGGATTTTTGAAAAAGTCATGGCTTTTCTAATCCTTCTAACTTCGTTGTTTCTGATTTTAGATAAAAAGTGTAAATACGAAATTTGGAGGGAATTGTACCTTCAATGCGGTTGTCATGTCCTACTTTCCGTGAGAGCTGCCATTTTCAAATATGATACAAACATGTGTTTTTTAAATGGAAACCATAGTTGGCCATGGTCTCGAAAATTCAGGTATTTTTAGAGCTTTATAACGATATAACACTCGATACCGTTATTCGGAAACATAACGGAAATAAGTATGGTTCCCATTAAAAAAAAAACCAAAAGTTTATGTCATACCTCGAAAATGGCAGCTGTCACGGAAAGTAGGACGTGATAACCGCATTGGGGACAGAATTCCCTCCAATTTTTGCATTTACACTTTATCTAAAATCAGAAACAACGAAGCTAGAAATATATTGTCTTTACTTGTCCACTATTATTAAATAGTATATTATAATATATTATATTATGCAGGGTGCAACTAAATGGATGGTCAAAAATGAAACCACGTGTTCTTGGAGTCAAAATAAGGGCACTTCTTCATATATTTTTTTCTCCTACGGGCCATAGTTTTTTTTATACAGAGCGTAGAAGTTTAGAGAAAAATACTCATATTTCTTAGTATCTCTAGGAATATACGAGATATTTTCTTCAAACTTGGCGTGGCACATGAGAGGATGAGCCGTCAAACTTAAGGTTGAAGCTTCTGAGGCCCCCAGTTGCGGAGGTACAGGGTGTTATTAAAATTAATTAGTTCAGAAAAATGTGAATACCCTGTATAATCCCGTTTTTTGCATTTGTTTGGAGTGGTGATTTCAATGGTTAACAAAAAGTATCTCTTAGTATTTTTTCATATTCGCAGCCGTTTCTTAATTATTTTCACAGAACGGCAATGCTGCAATAAACAAGTCATTTTAAGAATAAATCTATAGCAATCTGTGGCTGTCAATTAAACTTTATTTAGCAAAATACGAAAGCAAAAACGATAATGAAAGAAACTTAATGCTATTAGAAAATTATTAAATTATTAAATGTTCGAAATGACAGCTGTCTCTTTCAATACAACTATGCAACTATGCGTTTCCGCATGTTTATTACTGCCATTGGCAAGTCCACAGCAAAAAGTGCATGTCAGTCAATTCTTCGAATGAAAATATCATTTTTCAAAATATTGATATTAAAGTGCAAAATTGACAGCCAAATGATTCAAATAATGCCAAGTTTAATTATTGACATCCACAGATTTCTATTCTTGAAATGACTTGTTTATTAGCAGCATTGCCGTTCTTCAAAAATAATTAAAAAACGGCTGAGAATATGAAAAAATACTAAGAGATACTTTTGTTAACCATTGGATTTACCAGTCAAAACAAATTTTAAAAATGCGATTATACAGGGTATTCATATTTTTCTGAACTAATTAATGTTAGTAACACATTGTATCTCCGCAACTGGGGGCCTCAGAAGCTTCATATCACCCTTAAGTTTGACAGCTCATCCGCTCATGTGACACGCCAAGTTTGAAGAAAATATATTGTATATTTCTAGAGATACTAAGAAATATGTGTATTTTTCTCTAAACTTCTACGCTCTGTATAAAAAAAACTATGGCCCGTAGGAGAAAAAAATATAGGAAGAAGTGCCCTTATTTTGACTCCAAGAATATGTGTTTTCATTTTTAACCAACAGTTCAGTTACACCCTGTATACACTGTGTCCCGGATAAGAATGAACAGCATGGGGATATTGCAAAAGGGGAGAGATAGAGCAACGGTTAAATGGGGAAAAAGTTGCGCAATTTCGAGGTCAATAAAATGGCGCAAACAGATTTTTAATATCTTTTTTCGTTTTGAGTTATTTTGATAAAAGTAAAATTTTGCGTTTTCGATTTTATTTTTTTCTGAAGTTGTTATCACAGATAGAAAAAAAAGAAAAACACTTTCTTATGGCACTTTTTAACTAGCCTTAAGATGGCGTTTTTGGATTTGTTCTACAACGTTTCGTTTTTGAGAAAACATCTTCAACTTTATTTTTTTAAATACGGACCTGGATTTTTTTTTGTAGATTTTGAAAGCCTTTTTATTGCAAATACCATGATGTATGACACGAAATATTTTTAAAATGTTTTGAGAAGTTGTTATCACATATAGAAAAAAAAAAAGAAAAACACTTTCTTATGGCACTTTTTAACGGGCTTTAAGATGGCGTTTTTAGATTTGTTCTACAACGTTTCGTTTTTGAGAAACCATCTTCAACTTAATTTTTTTAAATACCGACCTGGATTTTTTTTTGAGATTTTGAAAGCACTTTTCATTGCAAATACCATGATGTATGACACGAAATATTTTTAAATAAAAAATTGAGACAATTATTCTGAAAATTCCCTTTTTTCCATTAATTTTTCTCTAATGCGGCCCTGTATTTAATAATAAGAAGTCTAAATATTAATCAGTATTGTCAACAATTTAACTTGCAACTTATCTTTCGATTATTGGAGAACTAAAAAAGGACGGCAAAGACTAATAACAGTCACATGCCATAATAAAAAATAAATAAAAACCCCCACCTAGAAGGCTTTGAAACAACGAAACCAACCCCTTCTCATTTGTCATAACTCCCACTGTATCATTTAGTTAACAATTTGTATCAATAGAAATGGAGGGTGCTTTTTCAAATGGGGACAAATTTAACATGTCAGCATGTTATATCTTGCGTCACAGAAATAGTGTAGAGGCCGAACGAATGTATTGTTGCAATTAATAAATAGCAAAAGTTATTGATTTCGTTGGCTTAAAGCTTTCTTCTGACAATTAGAAAAAGCTAAGAATTTACTCCAAAACACAATGCGACACTGTTTGCTGTACAACAACAGAGGAAAACACTTACCAGGCAGGGCCGTATTCAAAAATATTAAGTTTTCGAAGTAAAAATAAACTGTAAATAAATTGTTGTCAATACTGATTAATATTTATTAATTAAAAAAATGAATGAAAAAAAAAGGAATAATCAGTATAATTGTCTCAAAACATTTTAAAAATATTTCGTGTCATACATCGTGGTATTTGCAATGAAAAGTGCTTTCAAAATCTGCAAAAAAAAATCCAGGTCCGTATTTAAAAAATAAAGTTGAAGATGGTTTCTCAAAAACGAAACGTGGTAGAACAAATCTAAAAACGCCATCTTAAAGCCTGTTAAAAAGTGACATAAGAAAGTGTTTTTCTTTTTTTCTATCTGTCATAACCACTTCAGAAAAAAATAAAATCGAAAACGCAAAATTTTACTTTTTTCAAAATAACTCAAAAACGAAAAAAGATATTAGAAATCTGTTTGTGCCATTTTATTGACCTCGAAATTGCGCAACTTTTTCCCCATTTAACCGTTGCTCTATCTCTCACCGTTTGCAATATCCCCATGCTGTTCATTCTTATCCAGGACACAGTGTATATATTATTATTATTATTATTTTTAGTTTGTCCAATATATGTAGGTACCTGTACAATTTAAACAAGGAACTTTATAAATCAAATTAGAAAAATAGGTAATAGGAGTTTTATCTTTAAATTTATTAAATAAAATTGAAGTTGTTTTAAGATACGAAGGAACAATTTGTATGTTATTAGTGGATACAATCTTAGAAAGTTTTTGAAAAAGTCCGGGAACAAATGGAATGTTACAACGTTGTATTAATGAATTTTCATTATTGTCATCAACAGATAAAGTAGGGTTATTAATTAAATTGTCAACATTAAAATTATGGGTGTTAAATAATACAGAATTAATAATTTTCAATGGATAACCATTATCTAAAAGTAATTTTTTTCCTAAACTAAAGTTCTTAGTCCGAAAACTCTTATGAGATAGATTGATGATTCTATGTTTTAATGATTTAATTATAGAAATTTTCTGGGATCTTTTATGGAAAGAATCAAAATTGAGCACTCTTTTAGATGATAATGGTTTTATATACCAATCAGTGACAATAGTATTATCATGATTATGAATTAAACATAAATCTAAGTATGGTAATTTATTATCATTTTCAATTTCAATCGTAAATTTAATATCGGAATCATAACTATTATAAAAGAATCTATTTTTATAAATCCTGATCCTAATTCAATAAATTTTCGTACTGATGTAAATAATCTAAGCGTAATTTATTCTAATTTGATTTCTTCTATTCCCAATAAAATTGCTACCCAAAATTAAAATTAAATTTAACATCATAGATTGTACTATTTTTACAACTCTGCTCAATTTATATATTGGCCTCTCTACTTTTTTACATCTTTTACCTTTTTCATTATTGTGTGACTTTTTATTAATTCTGACTTTATCAAATCGAATTGATATTTTTAACAACACATACAATCGTTTTTACAATTATTTTTACATTAAGACTAATATTTTTCTCTCTTTGGTAAGTTCTGATTCTATATTAGTTGTAATTTATCAATTTTGTATATTTCTTTAAGTTATTTTAGCCTGATGAAGCAAATATATTTTGAGAAAGCTTGCAAAAGATAGAGTTTTAATTTTTTAATGAACTGTCCTAAACCGAAGAACCATCCTTCAATTACATATTCAACGAAGCTAGGTGGATTAAATTAAATCGCCAAAATTTTGTTGTTTCTTCAAAATATCTAGTAAGCCATGACCTTTTCCAAAAATCCACAATACGCATTAAATTGGGCCCACAAAACTGCAATTCTTTCCCCATTTAACCTTCCTTCTATCTCCGCTAGTTTTCGAGATCCCCATAAAAAAACGTAATCTAGCTTCGTTGTTTCTGCTTTTAAATAAAAAGTGTATGTACATACCAAAGTCGGAGGGAATTGTGTCCCTGATGTGGTTATCATATCCTACTTTCGATGACAGCTGTCGTTTACGAGATATGACACAAACTTGTCTTTTTTTAAATGGAAACTATAGTTATTTCCGTTCTTTTTCGGAATAACCATATCGGGTATTATATCGTTGATGATGATATTTCCACAAGGTGTATTAAATTAGGCCTACAAACTGCAATTCTTTCCCCATTTAACCTTCCTTCTATCTCCGCTAGTTTCCGAGATCCCCATACTGATCATAAAAAAACTCACTTTGTATATGGTTGCAGGTAAATAGGACAATATTATCAAACTGGGCGTTTATGCGGCAGTGGATTTCAGTAAAATATTATAAATTCAAAGAGAAGTTAGTATAGATAATTAGATATAACACAGAGTACAGTATCAGATAGGTGGCTAGGTTATTTGTTCTGTTGTCGTGACACTTTGACTTTACATTTATTTATTATTTTATCATTCATTTATCATTTCACTTTAACTTGACGATATCTTTGAGAAAGGAAGAAGATTTATTCCCCGAAAGCTAAGGAAACAAAGATGATGAAGTTATTTTTTGAGGTAATGTTCAAAGTCTCGTTTCTTAATGTTAGCAATTTATGAGTTTTCCTGGAAACTAGAGAAAGTTGTCTTTTAATCAGTTTGGTTCAGGTTTCGGTGACGAAAAGCCCAATTAAAAATTAAATGGAACTGTTTGTGCTACAAAGAAAGTTTCGGAAATATTAACGAAAGGTATTATCGATAATAGACACGGCACTTGTTATATTACCCCTGAAAATTTTTTGGGAAATAGTATTACATTCATTTAGAATCATAGTTTTGAATTCCTCAGTATTGTTTGGTCTGGTTTTATATGCAACGTTTTTAAGATGGTCACCTAGAAAGATATCTAATGGAGTTTACAAGAAACTGTCAGCAAACTCCATCGAGAATTTATTAACTGTCTTCACCTTGATGGACCAATCTTTTGGGATTAAACTAGAGAGGTAAGCCACGTTCGAGTATTTTTATCTTCTAAACCAAAATCTACATGAAATGCTACAAATAGTTCCTCAATTAAAGGAAATTGATGTTGTGGTGACACTATTCAAAAATGCATTTGAGTTTCAAAGTTGGGTTACGTTGTAAAGGCAACTAAAGGACCTCCCAAACCTCATTTTCGAGTTAATGATTTGGAGGTAACGTTCAACCCCATGAAAGGGTTGAAATTTAGGAGTTGCTATTATCCCGGATGAGCTTCTCCCTTGAAAAGAACATAGACTGTTATTGTCACGAAGGGTGTTTTTGTTGTCCTTCGTTAGCCGGGATCCCTGAGAGCGGGAGTCACGAAGCGTAGATTGAAGAAGACCGCAAGTATAAACAAATAGGGTGTTTATTCTTCCCCTCAAAAGGATGCCTCTAACAGCATCTGAGCAATGGTAGTGGGACCGGCTGTCTGTGGACCTACGCGACTGTTTTTACCTTGACCACGGGAACGTTTATCCCGAAATGGAGAAGCGCGACCGTTTTTCACGACGTTGGCTGCGGTTTCGACTGTGTGGGGCGTTACGTCCACCACGTCCCTCCAACCTTCTCCAGCAGTGCCCCAGGGAATCCTACTGTCAGCCTCCCAGAAATCCGACCCGTGCAAGCGTGCAAGAATGCTAAGAGGGGCGTATCCTTTGCCAGGCCAGACTCGCCGGGGGTGGTCAAAGGTCGAGTGGTTGCTAAGGTGAGCGGCATCTGATCTAGCTCTCGAGCGGAGCTGAATTTATATCCGTCAATTCTGCAAAATCGGCGGGTGAACTTTGATCCATCTAGTATTTATCTTATTGAACAATCCTCGTATTTTGATTATTGACTGTCCCTTGTATACTAACTTTGTTTAATATTATCTTTATTCTTGTTTCGACTGAGTAGAAATGAATCTAAATAGGTTGGTGATCGGTCCACAGATGTCATTTTGCTGACACAATGATACGATAGTACGACTTCAATCACAAAATGAATTAGGCTGATGCCGTGAGAGTAATCTTTTCCAATGCCCAGCATCCCCACTCACCTTGTACACCTCCCACGCTGCAGAGAACGGCAACACTGCCAGCCCCACCATCAGGTCGGCTACGGCCAATGACGCTATGAACACGTTGGTCACCGCCGTCTGTAGCTTCGATGAGCAGTAGACGGCGGCGATGACGAGGACGTTCCCGACGATCACCATTACGTCGATCAGGGCCAGCACACTTAGCTTGGCCAGTAGGCGGGCCTCCGACCAATCGACGTCGTCGACCTCGCACGTCGCCGTCGTCCCGTTGGTGGCCGTCGTCCCGCCGCCGCCGCCGTCCGACATGGCGGGGGTGGGGTGGCGGGCCGGGCCGGCGGCTAGGGGGCGGGATGCATCGCGCCGCACCTGCACGAAGAGGGAGAAGCGGGCAATTAGTAGTGGGAGTGGTTTGAGCGGAAGGGACGTGGCCAAATTGGAAAGGAAGCAGCTTAAGCTCTAGCCATGCTCGATGTTTACAAATAAACAAGGGCTTGTGCTCTTGCTACTCTCGTATAGATACTGCTTGGTGGCACAGTAAGTTATTGCACCATTATTTTTTCCCTAGTTTTGAAATATCCTGGACTTACTAGTGTAAAATATTTCTAAAGGGTTGCCTTTTAAACTATTTCCGATGGCATTAGCTACCTTATTGTAACAGATTTCAACAATAACAGCCTAAATTAGTTGGCTCGGTTACCACTTTTATTGCTTGCTCTTCAAACAAATACACTGACAGAAAATAATCTCAAATTCGTAGTAAAAATCAGGTTTTAACCAATGACGTCAGAACCTATAGACAGGTTTGTTTTGATAAACGCTTGACGCCCAGAACTAATCACAATCTAAGCGCTCCATTAAATTATTCCGGAAATGTCGCGAGATTGTCAGAAATTGCCCCTTTTGTCGAGCCGTAGCGAACTTATTTCGACTCTGGGCTCGGAGGCTGGCGTCGTTAGACCATCCCCCGAGTCTTCAGGTGAGGTTCCGATGCTTCCGGCGCCCCCAAACAAGAAAAAACATGCGATATCTAAGTGTGATTCTGGAGGAACTATAACCGGGAATCACCGGGTGTATAGTTGGTTGATGGTTGACTTTCTGTCTTTGTTTGTAGCATGTTTTTAGAGTAGTATGGATATATTTAATCTTGGAGTCAAAATAAAGGGCATTTTAACAATGGGGCACCACGTCTATAGGTTTTGACGTCATTGGTTTTAACATTTTACTTACTTTCTGGCCCAATTTACACTACAGGGCTCATATACTCAAATGGAAAGCTGGAGATTTTTCTAGAATGTTCTTGACCAATCAAAGATCAAGAAGTCCTAGAGTATTTCCAGAATACCTATTTATGGAAGCATTGTAAGGAAAATAATAAAATATTGAGAAACAACTTGTGACGGAAAATATTTCCACACTAAAATTATAAAAGTATGAGTAGAATACAGAAGCATAAAATTTAACTGCAAAGTCTTTGAGTAAGTTAGAAAACCATTATAATGTGCCCATTAAAGCTATCAAATAACTTCAGAAGCATATTTCGTTACACTGCCCCTTTCTAAAATTTGATCCTCCCGGTCAAGTCATACACACAGTGTCCTTCCAAAAGTTAGCATCATAGGGGGAACATTTTCAATTAATGATTTATATTGAAATTCAACTTTGGGGTTATCTTTTGTTTAAAAAAGATGAGAAATAAGTGCGTCGCAAACGCGGCCACGTGCCTTTCACTATCTGTGAAAAAAGACATTTAGAAAATGAAATCGCCAAAATCGGTGCACTTGTAAAAATTTCAAACAGTTTTATTTAAAAAAGTTGTTAATTTTTCAGTTTTACAAAGGTGTACCAATCTTTAACTCTCTATATTGAAAGATTTTGTTTCTTGTGCTTTTAATATCCTTTTTGAAAGTTTTAACAACGTGTAACTACATAAAAGCAATTTTTTTAAATCGGCATTGAATGGCCTGAAACTAGTCATTAATCGCTCAACATGCGGCACTAAAGTAATTTATTATAGTACTCTTTTTTTCTATCAGTTGGCCTTATCAAGATGTGAACAAACCAAACCTCAGACAGCCCTTAAACGTGGCTAGATATTTAAAAACCCGGCAAATAAAGTAGGTATAATTCAACGTTTCTGTCTCATTGCGGAATTGTTATCTATAACAACGCAGTCTTTCAGTATAAGTATTTTGGTATGTTTGAATATTAATATTATTGCTATGTAAGCTGCATGTGATGCACCATCTTGGTAGCATCTCCAAAATGCGCCATGGCATACCGTGCAAATTTCGCGTAGGGTCGCTGACGAGTAGGGGCCCCATTCTTTTAGAAGTGCGCCCGATCTGGAAGAGCTGTTTGGCCATTGGAATTTTTTCCAATAGAGGACGCCAGTTAAATTCAATTTTGACATGGGGCCGCGGATGGGTATGGTATGGGCCTTTCGTATGCGGAAGGACGCCCAATTCTTATATTTTAGGAAGCAACTAAAAAAATATATATACTTCACATGTTTCTGATTGTTTTTTTCTTGCCTTACCTGTATTAGGGTATAATATGACATGAGAAATTATAGATTAGGTTATAATATGTTTTCTTTTAAAATTTTGTCAAAAATAAGAAAAATAATTTTTATTTGAGTTGCTGGGGTGTTTATCTGTATAGCCCCGCCGTTTTTTGACACTTTTTGAACTGATTTTTATTACAGTCATATAGTGATTTAAGAACAAATCACCTGGAAACACTGATCCGCATTCGGTTGGGTTTAGATCAGCTATCTGTCGTCTCTCAGTACAGACTTCGGAAAGCCATCAACTTGAGGATGAGGAGTGCCAAGTTGTCGCCGCGCTGAAACCGCGGCAGGATTATAAACGCCTACGCGGATTTTTTTTTGCGATGCCATTGTCGCTTGTCACAGCATCCCTACAAGCTTTTTCTATACTCCTATATCCCTTACCTGTCCCCCACAAATCTTTAGAGATATATTTGCATCACAATTTTAGAATTTTCTTCTTTGGGATTTTTTTGCGAAGCTACCGTCGTTTGTTACGGCACACATACAGGTTTTTTCGATACTTCTATATCCCCTCTTAGTTTCCCACAAATATCTTTGAGATTCATATTAATTTACAAAAAAATACAAACAAAATTTCTTTACATTTTTGTGACGCCACTGTCGTTTACCACAGCATCCCTACAGATTTTTTCAATAGTATTACGCGTCCACACAAAATATATTTCAAATTGAGATTGATGTACACAAATTTTTTTTTCAAGATTTGTTTGCGACGCCACTGTTGTTTGTCACAGCACCCCTACAGTTTTTTTCTATATTACTACATCCTCTATGCGTCTTTCAAAACTATCTTTGAGATTAAGGTTGATTTACACAAAAATAATATTTTGGTTTTTTTTGCGACACCACTGTCGTTTGTCACAGCACTTTCTACAGATTTTTCTATATTACTATATCCCCTATGCGTCTCCCAAAAATATCTTTGAGATTGAGATTGATTTACACAAAAATAAGATTCTTGGGAATTTTTTGCGACGCCACTGTTGTTTGTCACAGCACCCATACAAGTGTTTTTTCTATATTACTACATCCCCTATGCGTCTCCCAAAAATATCTTTGAGATTGAGATTGACTTACACAAAATAAAATAAAAAATAAAAAAATAAGATTTTTTCCTTGGATTTTTTGCGACCCCACTGTCGTTACCCACGGCGCCCCTACACGTTTTTTTCTATACTTAATCCTACATCCCCTGCGTGTCCTCCAAACCTGTATTTGAGACTGACATTGATTTACACAAAAAAATCAGTACCTGTACTCTATACATCCCTTACGCGTCCCTAAAAATATATGATTGCGATTGATCTACACAAAAAGAATCAGATTTTTCCTTTTGTTTTTTTTTGCCACGAAATAAAAATCCAAAAATGTTCAAGAAATTTCCCGAATTTCCCAGATTTTCAAAGAAATACATAATTATTGTATTACTCACTTCCAGTCAAACGGGAAGATGGAAATAAGAACTGACCATTTTTTGCTACTCTCTGTATAGTCATTACTAACATTCCGTGATAAAGGTCCGGTTTTTTAAACACTTTTTGACAATCCCCCATATAAAACAACCTAAAAGTTGTGAGACTGCAAATCTCTGTGCTAAATATAGGTAAGGCGTATTTAATCGTAGCTTCATTAGATTCAATAGATAGAATCAACAGAAACAACTACTCCGAGGGCTAATACGCCTACCGGCATTGAACTACACCATTGGTTCTTGATTTTTGTTGGGAATAAACATTGCAGATCAAAGTTCCCCTCCTTCACCAACGTAACATCAAAGATATATTGCTATCTTTGTTGGGACATGTCCTGACAATCTTCAGGCACAATGATGCCATGACATGTCCCAACAAAGCGGTCAAGGACATTTGGGCGCGGCTGTTTGGGCGCGGACGTTTGGGCGCGGGGACACTTGGGCGCCAGCCATTTGGGCCCGAGACACTTGGGCCCGAGAAAATTAAACACATTAATTTTATTACAAACTAGTTTTATTTTCTAAATCTATAACAACTGTGAAATTAAATATACATACATCATACAATATTTTAAGATATAAACAAAATACAATTGATTTTATGGATTCATTTCGTAATTGTAGGAAATATCTTAAAATATCTTAAAAATACAATAACATTCCTACTATTTGTGCCGTCAACGTGATTGTAATTTTCAACTGGATTCTTTATCCTTCTATAAGCTAGAATAAATTTTTGCTTCTTTGGAGTCGGCTCGTTTCCCGCAAGTAAATGCTCATAGACAACATCTCTCCCAGTTCTTAGGCTGTTGATGAATTTTCAAATGGTTGGATGGTTCATCGACATCTCTGTTTGTAACCTCTGCGTGGTTGTTAGTTCTGTCAGTATTTGTCAATACCCGATCATGTACCGACCACAGCTCTGTAGGAAATATAGCTTGGCGGCGTCCGTTTCCCCTCCTATTTGGACGCCCTATGTATGAATCCTTAAACCATTGTAAAAAGGTTCTAGCTCTGGGGGCAACACGTTTGACAGTTCGTCGATAGCTTCGTCCAAATGATCCGTCGGCAAAAAAGCCAAGGATGTTAATGGTAACATGGGCGCGCCTCAACAGCAATATCTGAGTCATTATTATAATATCTTCCAAGAAGATTTAATTCTCCCAAATGTTTTCGCATGTTTTTTGTCAGGTGAAAGAAACACCCCATTATTTCTGCATCTGGAAACGCTCCTTTGAAGGCGTTGATGGCCGCCAATTCAAAATCGCAGGAATTTTTTTTTGGGCGTAGGTTCGGCTGAAGACTTTTCAGAAGATCGATCATTTTTTATATGTTCCCGATTGTTTATTGGGGAGAAGTGCATAAACTACGCGATGAACGCCACCAAATCTTTTAGCCATTACCACATACACCTGATAGAACAACGGCGGAGCAATGGAAAATGTTCCGTCCATGAACCAGTGGTCGGAATGTAGCAAAATCTGGAAAGAAACATAAATTATGTTA
Source organism: Pseudeuparius sepicola (assembly GCA_963920635.1). Lineage (NCBI taxonomy): Eukaryota > Metazoa > Arthropoda > Insecta > Coleoptera > Anthribidae > Pseudeuparius > Pseudeuparius sepicola. The sequence continues at coordinate 56,363,067 of OY987301.1, read as the reverse complement.
CAATCTATAAAAATATTTGATTATAAAATTATGTAATGAAAAAATAATAATTTTGTTCAAATTCGGTACACCTACAGTGTGTTTCACTTTGAAGTGGCCATAATTAAAAACCCCGGTGCAAAATGTCAATAGGTAGTCTAAGTTATACAGTGCAGAGAAAATGCTTACCTCATCTATGTTTTTTTCTCGGCCAAATATCAATATTCGTTGAAGTTCTGCTCCGCTGTCGGCCAATAAAAACTTCTCTGTTCTTCCAGGTACATTATATGACTTAAATTCATCAGGGATGACAAGATCTTCCACTCGTAATGGAGTGCAACTTGGATATCTCTTCTTTTTGTGCGAATCATCTTTTTTAAAGCATTAGATGCTGGTATAGACTTGCTTGTGCTGCCTGCGACAAGTTTGCTTGGTTAAGACACAAATTAATAATTTGCGATGTTGTGAATTGTGAATTTTCAGTATTTAAGACCAATTGTTAGGTAATAGCTAATAACTTTGAAGGTACAAATGATTATAGTTATTCATTTAAACCCTTGTTATTATTGGTATCGTTGCACATCCATTGGTTTTATTGAGGGTCAACATGACCCTTTGAATATTGGCATAATATCATTAAGTGTACCTGTAAAAAGTTTATTCATTTAAACCCTTGTTATATTGGTATCGTTGCACAATTGCACATTCATTGATTTTATTGAAGGTAAATATGAACCTTTGAATATTAGCATAACATTAAGTCTACCTGTAAAAAGTTCATATTATGTCTCTACCTGTACCATTATTTATTACTATTATTAATAATTATTAGACAATCTAATTTTTGTGTTAAGAAACGCGCTCAAACGTCCTTGCGCCCAAATGGCACCGCGCCCATGTGTCCTCGCGCCCAAGTGTCCCCGCGCCCAAATGGCCGCGCCCAAACGGTCGCGCCCAAGTGGCCGCGCCCAAATGTCCGGCTCCGCAACAAAGATAGCAATATATCTTTGATGTTACGTTGGTGAAGGAGGGAACTTTGATCTGCAATGTAGCTTCATTAGGTAATGTTAATATCAGCTGATAAATTTTCTGTATTTTTTCTACCTCCAATCCTAAATAATCTCTATATTCTTAATCAAATTAAATAGTGCCTCAAAAATGGCACTATTTGGAAGACCAGTATACAAAGTTGTATACAATTGCATACTATAATTGCAAAACTAAAATTAAATAAAGGTCGTGATTTAGTGCAGCACTGGCGAATATCTCAACGCACGTGCTCTTGTTTACGCCAGAGTTGCTCCATTTTAGTATAGGGACTTTATTTTTACTTGATCGGCGCGGCGCGCCAAATTCGAGTCCCTCCCCGACGCGTACCAAATCAGAAAATAGCTCAGACAGCGGAACGGTTTTCCGTTTCTGGGGCGCATCAATAGCGATATGCCACTTATTTTTTTGCGGCCCCAGGCGAAATTTGGACTTTAAATGTCGGAAACTGCGCCCGCTAGCCGTGACCAAACAAAAGCGTTACACACATACTACATTTTTGGGAAGCGAGCGCGACTATAAACACCTAGCAGGTACGGCAGGACAGGACTAGGCGTTTATAACAAGAGCAATTAGGTACATATAAATGGTTGCCTAACCTACTGAATCCTAATTGTTTAATTAGTTTTTGTTTATAATTCGTCCATTTACTTGGAAAACCAAGCCCACAGAAGCAGTGGCGTAGCTACTATACCGCGAAACCCCGCGGTCGCGGGGGGGCCTGCCGTCAAGGGGGCCCCCTCGAACCCTCGACGACCTCCCCTCGACCGGCCTATAATCCCTGTTCTGTTGTGTTTTGATATTATATTTTTTACCCTTCCTGTAACTGTTTGAGAAATTGTTGTTCCCAAGACAGAATAAGCAATTCAGAATTAGGTACTTTCTATACAAGCTGAAGAAGCTGCAGCAATGGATAAAAGCGAACTAATTAAAGTTCATCGATGTCTCCCACACTAAAGACTATGATATCATCTAGGTATATTAATCACTCTTTGTACGTTAGGGTAGCAAACTCATTTTGCATCAATCGCCTTGAAAGGCCTTCTAAAACCGCTTCTTTTGACTTTTCTACCATTGTCAAGATGTAAATTCAGGGATGGCGACGATTTTTTTATATCCCCGATTTTCACAAAAACCTTTTCGCGATTTATTTATTTAAAACCTGAGACCACAGGGTTAATCATAATTCCGCACACCCCCCATATAACAAATTTGAACAAAATACATAGGTACAGGGAGTTCCATTCTGCAGGGTGTCAAAGTTGAGCAAATTAGGAATTTTAAAGGCATCTGGCGAGTCAAGTGTGATATCAAATCCCACTCAAAATGTTGGTTCGCAAAGGTTTAATACAAATATGTACAGGCTGTTTTTCTCTGGGCCATTTCAAAATGCTGAAATTTAAAAAAAAAACTTTATACGGATCAAGAATGCTTTGGAATCATTGAAAAAATATTAACAAATACAAAAGTACTTAATTTATTTCTGAACAAAATGCCAACCAACAAATAAAAACAATTTAAATTATTGGAACTTTCTCAACAAAGTCACTGTCTTAAGACAAAGACGATACATTTTCTGTGCGTTTCCTGTTCTGGCACACCAGCCACTTAAACTGATATGGACTTACTGACTGGCAGGCTTCTATATGTTAACTTAGTTCGTTCCAAAAATTCATTACCTGGAGATGGCATAGATAATAACACCATGTATATTTTGTATTGGATCTTTGCACACTAACACATTGAGTGGTTCTCTTGACCATTCGACTGTTTTGAGGAGATTCCATGGCACACTTGACTTGAACAAAAAAAGTCCCGGCGATTTGGGCGATTATCTTCAAAATGAAGATTTCACGGATTTGTACAGTTTTAAAGTTGGACAGTTGGACACCTTGTAGATATATTTTTGTTTTAAAAACTTTTTTGTTTTTATTTACTAAGAAAAATATTTTTCATTTTTTTTACTAAGAAATATGTTTTTTTTATTATTTTGCAGTTTGAGGGGGCCCAAATTTAATTTGGCGGGGGGGGGGGGTCCAAAATGTGAAGCTACGCCACTGCACAGAAGTCAAAAAGTGAGCTGAAACGGTGCCTAGGTAACATGTGGATCCTGGTAGTCCCGGCCCTAGTTTGACAGCAAGAATGGAAATCTAGGTCTTATAGAAAGGTACCTACTTTAGATCCAAGTACCTATATTTAGATACGATTTGCCTTAACTTTCATATTTTTATCTGCTGTTGGTTGGATCTTTGTCGCTCCATAATATCTGGAGATGCGTTTTGACGAAACCTTGTTTATTATTTTTTGCCTTTTAAACTTTATCGATGTATGACCCGATGTCTGCGAAAAAAGGTAAGTTCAGAGACCCCAAGGAAAATGTTCTAAAGTATTGAGGAACGACACACCAAAATTCCAGCCCCCAAATATAAGTTTACTTAATTATTATCGCTCGATGGCTTCCTGTACACCACCTCATTACCTTCTGTCCCTAAAAATACACATTAGAAAGAAAATATAGAGATTTTCACCAAGAATAAATGTTCATAACTTATGTTTTATTGATTTTTTATAGTAAATGGAAAATATGTAAACTTTGAAGTGTGTTACATGAAATTAAATGGGACATTTGCTTTGTAAAAAATTCCCAATTACTTTTAGACATAATTTAGTTAAACTGATATTATATTTTTATTTTGCCAGTTTGTTATCTTAAATTTTTTATCATCAGAAATATTAAATAATTCTGACTTCCCCCCATTATTTTCACAGGTGGCCACGGACTGCAACTTTTTCGGTAATAAAAGAAGGCCGTCATACTCCACAGTAGCTGTGGATCCCACCTAGTCGATTTTTTTTAGCAAAAATTAGCGTAGCAGCGTGTTCTGCCTTTGTCTTTGATGCTGGGTATGGCAGAGGGCCACCGCCCACCTCTTCCCAAAATGCTGGCCGCTGGTTATTGGGCCCGCCCTGTAGCAGGCAACCTCACCTCATCTTGCAGAGAAAAATTCAAGCTTTCATTTGGCATCGAATTTATTAAACAAGCGTATGAGAGTTGAAAGTCAACAAAACAACACCACTTTACTGGTGGCTGCCAATACGAAGGAACTGCTTAGGAGGTGTCAATCCCTTTTTTATTGTTGCTCCACGGGCCTTCTTCCCGATGGTACCTATTTTGTTCTATAAGCTTGTGATTGTAAATTTGCTTAAAAATTAACCACCATTTCTTTGAATAACAATAATCGGGTCGATATTAATTGAGGCAACTTATTCGCTAAATAAAGAAATATACTCTCTACATTTTACATAACATCCCATTGTATAAGCTCATGAGAGTTGAAATCATCCGGTCGGCTCTCATACTATTAGGGCCTATCTACCAAAACCCCTCCTCATTTCGGGCGACCCAATCCGGTACCGCTTCTCATTTCTTCAGATCTGGACTTAGCAGTTTTTATATTCGCGCTGAAGGTAAGTATTTTCTTTGCCTTGGTCATTTGCCAAACTTTTCCTTTGGGGCTATAATATACCGTATTTAACCGTACGCTACCTTCCATCCTTTCTCTGTTCCGATCAGGCCCTCCATTATACTAATGCGCGTGAAACCTTCGCCTCCCTCCCTTCTTAAGGTTTCTCGCTGGTCCTGCCATCTGGGATACTCGAACTTCGCCCTCGGTCATACAAGTAGCCCCTAAAGCAGCCATGACCGCTCAGCGCCTGGATGACAAAGTAGTCCACCTCGCCGTTCGTTTCTCCTTGTACTTTCCCTTACCTGCAGGTGTATCGGCGCTACTCCAGTTATCACAGCAGCTGCCTCTACTATATGCACTGCAGATTCTCAGCAGTAAAATTCTCCGTGTGCTTTTCATTTTTTGACGAAGCTTTTTGTTCTCCATGGTCTGCGCCTAGACCGGTGCTGCGTATAGCAGGCTCAAGTGGACTACCGAGGACAGTACTCTCATTTTCGACGCAGCGCGTCCTCCTATGTTGGGCATGACGCGGGTAAGCGCGGTCATAGGTCTCTCTGTTTTCTCAATTATTCTTGTGATATGCTCCGCAAAGGTAAGTCTAACGTCTAGCCAAACTCCCAAGTACTTGATGGCGTTGCCCGGTCTGATAGTCACGCCCTGAACCCTGAAGTGGACCGGGGATATCTTTTTTGGTTAGTAGCACCGCTTCTGTCTTCTCTGGATCCAGTTGGAGCCGTCTCTCAGCCAGCCACTCGGAGATTCTTCAAAAGCGGTGTTTGCCGGACTCATCAAGATCGCCTCGCACCTGGTCACCACAGTCAGAACGATGTCATCGGCGAACCCGACCAGACGGACCCCCTCCGGCATGTCTCTCCTCAGAAGTCCATCATACAACACGTTCCAAAGTGTCGGGCCAAGAACCGAGCCCTGTGAAACGCCGCTGTTCACTGCCCTGGTTCTGGTTCTCCTAATTCCCTCGGCCTCCAGGATGACTTCACTTTCCGAAAGGTACGAGGCAACAACCCCAATAAGACTCTCTTCTATCTGCCTTCTTCTCAGTTCGTCGAGTATAATTTGCCAGGACGCACTGTTAAAGGCATTCCTAACATCCAGTGCTATGGTTGCACACACTCGGCGATGAGCTGGAGTGAGTGCCTCCGCCTCTGCAGCTACACGGATTACCTCCCTTATAGCCTCCACCGCCTGTCTGCCCTCCCTAAAGCCATGCTGGTTTTCTACTAGGCCCCCTGTTCTGTCTAGCCCTTTCTTTAACCTGATCAGAATCAGCTGCTCGTATATTTTGCCCTCAACGTCTAACATGCCTATGCCTGGACGATGCGGGACCATCCAGCGGCTTTTTCCCCTTTCTCAGTGGGACCAGGTCTGCACTCTTACACAGGGTAGGAAAGTGCGCCTCTCTGGCCAGTTGGTTGTATGTATATTCCGAGGGCATGTTCTGTTCGACCACGAGCTATGTACTTTATAATTTCGGGCGTGATTTTTCCCTGGCTGGGAGCAATGTTTGGTTTAAGTTTATCACTAGCCTTTTGAAGTTCCTCCGATGTAAAGTCTGGGAGTATCACAGTTCTATGTTCTATGAATTCAACCTTTCCATGTATCGGAAAGAGGTGATTTACCACCTCCTCTACGGCTTCCATAGAAAGCTCTGGTTTAGGAAGGTATCCATCCATTCATTTTCGACTTCCGGTTTTCCTGGAAATGAGTATAATTTTTATATTTTTTGCGAAACCCTTCACATAGATTTTGCCGGTCCTGCATCCAAATATCTTATACAAATTTTGATATTTGGCATGTTAATGTTACTTTATAAATGTCACTTTTGAACGTATAAATGCATTTTTGTCCGCTTCCGGTTTTACCGGAAGTGACATCAACTTTTGTTTTTTAAATGAAACCCTTTGTATATTATTTCAGTTTCGGATTCTCCTCTATTCACTGAAACCAACGGTGTCTCACAAGTACATTTTGACTGACTGAAAGTGGTTTTTCTTTAAGTAATTTGATTTGTAATAATAAAATAAAGGTGGCCATGAAACAAATTTAATGGACTTCGACAAACTGGACATTTTTAATGAACTGTCAAACCGTCGGTCTACAGCAATATACTTCTCTTATAATATCTACGCTACGCGCTACGGTCAACTATAATAATTTCAAAAGTAGTGCTTGCAAAATGCCGCAAGCTTACACAATATCGAAAACAATTTTCGGCTTCATTTGGCTCTACTCTAAATTAAGTTTCCAGATGGTGGAAATAATTTCTTGCAGGACATTGTCTTTCAGGATATCGTTGGGCGTGCAAGTTTTTAGCAGCAACGGCATTTTTTGGCACTCTCCATAAATCAGAAACATATCCACTTTCTCCGATATTTTTTAACTTTAAATGCATTTTGCAAGCACAAACGGTTTGAAAGTTCATTAAAAGTGTCCAGTCTTTTGGTTCAGAACAGCTGTTTTATTCCTCTAGTTGTATCTGGTACAAAGAAGCCACGCTAGTTTCCTTTTCTAAAAGTCATGACTTTCAAACGGGAAACATAATTGTTTCAAATCTCTGCAATTTTGTTCCGCACCTCACGTTTTCATATTAAACAATAAGATTTTACAACTATTCAAAATCAATCCAAATTAATCAGAATCAAAATAGTTCAAAAATTCTGAAGCTTTGTTTCGGATCCTTGGTTTTTATACTGGAGAAATTGTTTTAATAACATTTTACTACATTATTAGCTTCAAACTAGCACCTATCGAAAAATTGCAAAATTAGCATATCTACGCTTAAAGACTTTCAACAGGACTTGTTTTTTGATTCAGGACAACTTTTTGATGACTGTTGTATCTGGCATAAAGAAGCCACTTTAGTCTTCTTTTTGTCGAAGTTCATTTGTTTCATAGTCACTTTTGTTTATTATTATAAATCCAAATAACTTAAAGAAAAACTACTTTCTGTCAGTCAAAATGACACTTCTTGTGAGGTATCGCTGGTTTCAGTAAATCGAGGAGAATCCGAAACAATTTAATAATAAAATTAATGCCCCTCCGGTAAAACCGGAAGCGGAGAAAAATGCATTTATGCGTCAAAAAGTGACATTTATAATGTCCCATCAACGTGCCAAATTTCAAATTTGTATCTCAAAAGACAAGAGAAAAAAGTGGGGTGTACCATAATTCAGTTGCACTTTGCATAGGTAGTGTATGTAGAGTATCTGTAGAAGTTATAACTTATCTAGACATATATATTTTTTTTATTTTTATTCGTAGTTAAGTACTTAACTACGTTAAACTAATAATATATAGGGTGTCGGACATCCGGTGTCCTAAGAAGTCAATTTCTTCGTACAGGTGTCCCAGTTAACGTGATAAACCCGATTTTCTCTGAAATATTAAAGATAAATTCACGGTTAAAAATTGTAAAAATAAAATTGTGTAGAATTTTCCAAGGATTTCGAATATGATGTTAAACTTAGTATACATGGCATTTTTAAAAATTATTTAAAAAATAACCTTTCCTAAAAAATTGTGAAGTATAATTTTTAAGTACACGGAATATAAATGGATATGCCCGGAGTATCGAAAAATTGTCGGTTATCATTTCTGACTTCCCGTTTTACCGAAAGTGAGCGTTCTTTATTTTGTTCTCTCAATTTCAACCATAGGTATATAGTTTTATATAGTTATCTCTAACAATACCCAAGCAGACATTTTTTTTATATAAAATTCGTCAAATATAAATTTATATCTTTGCTTGGGATCCTAAAAATATATTGTTGGAGACAACTTATATAAAACTCTACATGGTTGGAATTGAGAGAAGAAAAGGAACCCAAAAAACCAAAATATACAAGGTGTCTCTAAAAATTTGATCCGTATACTCATTACTAATATTCCGTGTTATGAAAAAAATTTCGGTTATCATCTGACTTCTCGTTTTAACGGAAGTGAGCGTTCTTTCTTTTGGTATCCCAATTTCAACCATAGGTACATTGTTTTATACTCTAACAATAACTAAGCAGACAATTTAATTTTTTTATAAATTTCGTCAAATATAAATTTACATCTTTGCATGGGATCCTAAAAATATATTGTTGGAGATACCTTATATAATACTCCACATGGTTGGAATTGGGAGAAGGGAAGGAACCCAAAAAAACAAAATATACAAGGTGTCGACGTATACTCATTACCTATATATTCCGTGTTAAAATTCGGCTTCACAATTTTTTGGAAAAGGGTATTTTTGAAATAAATGTTTAATAATACTCTGTACATTAAGTATGACATCATATTCGAATTACTCTGTAAATTGTACAAAAGATTAAATTTTGGACTTTCAATTATCTTTAAATTTATCGGGTTTATTACGTTAACTGTGGCATCCCTGTACGTATATCACAGAGGGAGACACTTGCTCTGTTTTTCATTGTGCTTTTACTTTTAACCGTTTGAGGTTGTATGTTTTAGACATTTCGCCTGTCAGTTGACATTTTTAAAATATAGTTCGTTACATAAATAAATGGAGTGTGGTGCGTAGGCGTTTAAAAGTCTTCCGCGGTTTCAGCGCGGCGACAACTTGGCACTCCTCAAGTTGGTAGCGCTACGGGGTCGTTAAAGTATAAATGAACTCACTTGGGACACAGTGATATACGGGGCGCAATCTATTTCATAGCATTTACCACGCTCTGCTACTGGTAAAAATACCAAATTTATCGGCAGAAATAGCCCGTATAAAATTCAAAGGTTTTTATGCGGTCGACGTCGACCTAGTCTAGGAGGCAGCCAATAAGAAAACGAGCGAAGCGATTTGATTGGTCGGTGTTTCGGACATCCATGGAGCAGGTGTCGACGTGGGCTAGTTAGGTTTTGTGCATAGATTTTGTGTAATATTATTAAGGGCCGCGCGCCGCCTATGACTCGGTCTTGTTTTACAAAGCAAACGCCACCCAAGCGTTTTTAAGCTGTTCCGAGTGAGTTCATTTATACCATGCTTGCGGGCTCCATCGACACTATCCGGTATCCTCTGGTTCTTTGAAGCTGTCCGTCTATTCTCCCTTGTAGTACTTCCGAGGTTATTTCCATAATGACTTTCTCTGAGACTACAAATTCCCCCTCACTATCCTGCATATCTATACGCGGACATATTTTTCGTCTTCCTAATTCTTCCATTATATTTTGTCAGAGTTACGAATTGAAAGCATTTTTACCGTCTTTGTTACCAGCGCGCAGATCTTTACCTGCATTAGAGTTTTTTCCATCTCCTCTTCCTCAATAGAGCAGACTCTATTTATTGCCGTCAGAGTGCATCTATCTTTTCTATATCATCTATTTCTTTAACCTTATACAATTAGCTGTTCCAACAGTTTACCTATTGTATGTAGAAGTCATATAGGTCTAAAGGATTTGACCGTATTTTCTTGTGCTCGGTCTCTGAAGTGATACCAGGTTTGCTGTTTTCCATTTCCTATGGAACTTTCCTCCCTATAGAGCCGCGCTCATTATCTCCTTTATCTCGGATAGTGGAAGCTACCGCTTGCCTTCACAGGTATCCCATCGGGACCGGGTACATATTTCTTTTCAATCTGTCCGCCGCTTGTCGTATCTCCATTTCAGACAACAGCTCGATTTCTTCACTATATTATTTTCATCTGCAGCCTTTTATCGGATCCAAAACTGCCACTTGCCATTATTTTTAAGTACAATTTTTTTATCCTTGTCCTATTTTATTAATAATAGCTATGTTCGCAGAGCAGTGCCGAATCAGTTCCGAAATATTAACTGATTAATTCCATTGGTGACTTTGAATTTTAAAATTTCCTGCAGCCAATCACATTGACGACTACTAGTTCAGAACAAGTTCGGAACCGCTTCGAGAACACAGCTAATAATCCTAACGTAGTCGAACCTGATCTGACCTAGTTCATTCTAACCTAATCTACTTAGTCTTCATCTAACCTAAAAAATAAATTAGAAAATTATGAGGTTAGTTTTTAAGCACCGTTGAAATTTAGGAATAAAATGTCACGAATAGGTATAAACATCAAATCTCTCCAAAAAGTTGAATTGAAGAAACCGAATTTTTCTAAATAAAGAAAACTTGTTCATTTAAAAGATCTCTATATTAGGTATCATATTTAATCCCGACAAGCTGTCTCACTCCTACATTTGCCAACTCGTTTTTCATCTGGCTCACTGGTGCTGATTAAATTGGAAAATGAAAATAGCAGAAGTCAGTCTAAGGAGGAGTTAAATAACCACTATTAATTTGTCTCAATCACAGTCCATGATATTACATAATATTAGATTAGGCAGTGGTTCTGTAGCCTTAATTTACGAAGCGCCACTGGGACAAATATATTCTTCAGATAAGTGGACGAAGCCTTTCTAGCCCTTAATCAACTTAATCAAGAAATGGTTAGTGTCCTGTTGGACAAGAGGAAATTTATAAAGTGAAATGAAGTTAGGGCAGATTAAGTTGGCTTAGGTTAAGTTAGATTATTATATAGGTTGTTTAGGCTGGGTTAGCAATCACGCAAATCACGAAAGTTAATTTTACACAGTTAGACAAAAAAAATATTATTCATAAACACCATTATAGGTATCTCTCCAAATTTCTACTTTTCTTGAAAACATAAATTATTATTCTGTTTACCTAGTTTTGTTATACATTGACAATGAATCCAGATAATAACTACCATCAGAATTTCTACATTTTAAATAATTATATTTTCAAATCTACATAACGGAAAATTCATTCATATCATTTCAAAACAGCTTTCCCCAGCTGCCCAGGCACGCATAATTATCACAGAATTTAACCTGGCAATCGTGAAACCGGAACGAGTTTCCCAATGCACGTCAACCTGATATAAACAACCCGATAATAATTGATTGGCTCATACAGAACAAATCTCGTCGCAGGGGTCAGGGTTAGCGCCCACAGGTTATTTTAAAATAGAAATAGAACCGAACGAAATGCAAAGCGGGTCGTTCGAGCTTTCATAACTGTGGTAAAATATGGGAAATCGATGTGTTTGTGGATTTGCCCCTTCGCACGGATTACATATTTCAAATTTATGCTTCCGGAAGTTAGAAGTTATTTTCTATGGTCCTGCTGAAATAAACACTTATGTTCATCAAAATATTAACTTAAACCCAACTTAACTTGACTTAAGAGTGCACAACTCGACGGTCATATAGTTATATAGCTATGCGTGGAACAGTATTATTGGGGGAGGGGTTCCATAATACGTTAGGCATCTCAGCCCAGCCAGGGCAAACGTCGTAAAAAGGATTTTCATTATAGACCGCCAGATAGTGACAGATTTAGGTGCCCCATTTTCGCATACAAGCCTCGAAGTGGGTTGAAAAGTACATCGATGTAGAGTAGAATAGAGGGAAATTTACGACTGGCCCCAGGGCATAACATATGGAAAATTCGATTTTCCTATAATATGTTAAGTATGTAAAATATATTTTTTTATGTTTTTGGGCTAGTGACGATGTACATTTTCATACTTTCGTTGGGCTTGTGTCGATTTTTCCTTACAATATTACGTCCTTATTTCAACCCTTTAGCCACCTGCAACACTCAAGCCTTTAGTTTTCCAAAGCCAGGTTCTATTAATTAATCATTTAGTGAACACGGCTTGCTTGAAAATATGGGCAACAGCCACCTTTTACCTCTTTCTGTTAAGGAAAATCGAATTTTCCATAGGTATGTTATCCCCAATGGCCATTTGTAAATTTTCCTTCATTTTATTCAACATCGATGTACAGGGTGATTCATTTAACATGGGAAATGAGTTTTTCTCGAAAACGACTGGAGGAAAATTCGTTCTGTAAAAAGTATGTTGTAGTAGCCAACCTTCGCTCAAAGTTAGGATATAAATTTGACAAAAACCTACACCGACGCTAGGCGTCGCGACGCTCCGAAATTATTTTTCTCAGAACCATACTTTTTTTATTTTTTATTTTAAAAGGTGGATAAATTAGATGCTATTATATCTGTGATATAAAGTAGGTACTGGAGAGCAATCTATAGTAAAAAACACCAATATTAAATAACTATTAAGTTTATTATTGCGCTTAAAATGATTTAGTGTTTATAAATTGTGATGTTTACCCACAATGAAAAAGTAGATATGTTACTGATTTACGGGGAGGCTGGTAAGAATTCTCTAGCGGCGAGAAGACTATATGCCGAAACATATCCGGGTCGAATTCTTCCAGAAAGTAAAATATTTTCTAGGCTAGAAAATAGTTTACGTAAAAACCCTGATGCATTTTCTGGTAAGATTCTATCATCGAAAAGTTTGTCATCAAATACCAAAATTGCGTACTACGGTTTGTAGGTAAGAGATCCAGGCGAAAATCTGCTGCTTCAGACAAAGTCTAGAGATAGTATTCTCTAGACTTTGCTTCAGATGCAAATGTTGCGTTAATAATATATTTTTTTGAAAACTACCCACATGCATCAATAAGAGAAGCCTCAAGAGACTTAAATTTAAAATATTCCACTATACAGCGAGTTCTAAAAACTACAAAGTTTCATGATTATAAAATAAATTTTTTGCAAGATTTATCTGCAACGGATTGTGCCGAGAAAGTTTCATTTTTCAATTTCTTGTTGCTCTAAATGATGATCGAAATTTATATTCCCATATTTTATGGACCGACGAAAGTCATTTTGTTAGTCACGGCAAACCCAACAGAAAAAATACCCACCACTGGTCGGATGAAAACCCTCATAAAATTAGACCAGTTCAAAGGCAAGGGCATTTTGGCATAAATGTATGGTGTGGTCTAATAGGTCGCCATTTAATTGGTCCATATTTTTATGAGGGCACCTTAACTGGGCAAAGATATTTGGACTTTTTATAAAATAAACTTCCTGAGTTATTAGAAGATGTTCCCCTTCAAGTCAGAAGAAACATGTGGTTTCAATTGGACGGTGCCCCATGTCATACCGCTCGTCCAGTGCAAAATTATTTAAATATTCATTTTGAAGATAGGTGGATTGGAATAGGAGGCACTTTGACATTTCTCCCAAGATCTCCAGACTTGACGCCCCTAGATTTTTTTCTATGGGGAACTCTGAAACAAGAGGTTTATAAAACAAAATCAAACAATATAGACCACCTCAGAGAGAAAATTTTAAATGCATGTTATATAATAAGAAATGCTGATGTCATTAAAAAAGTAACAAAAAAGGAAATCAGGCAACGTTTTAATTTATGTTTAGATCATAATGGAGGCTACATGGAACAATTTCAAAAAGAAATACTTACCTAATTTTATTTTGCTTTCAGTTTATAATACCCATATTTTTGTTGTATATTTTCATTTTAAGCGCAATAATAACCTGATAGTTATTTAATATTGTTTTTTTTTACTATAGCTTGCTCTCTAATACTTACTTGATACCTACCAATACCTACTTGATACTTGATCTAACAGAAACAGCCTACTTGAGTGGGGTAGGTAAAAAAATGATGTAGTTATAAATTATAAAAACTCGCATATAACTTCTGAACGGTTAGGAATAGAAAAATACTTATGAAGGAAAAAATGCATCTAATTTATCCACCTTTTAAAATAAAAAATAAAAAAGTATGGTTCTGAGAAAAATAATTTCGGAGCGTCGAGACGCCTAGCGTCGGTGTAGGTTTTTGTCAAATTTATATCCTAACTTTGAGCGAAGGTTGGCTACTACAACATACTTTTTACGGAACGAATTTTCCTCCAGCCGTTTTCGAGAAAAACGCATTTTCCATGTTAAATGAATCACCCTGTACCTACTCTTCAACTCTCTTCGAGGCTTGTATGCGAAAATGGGGCACCTAAATCTGTCACGCTCTGATGGTCTATTATTGTGAAATCACCCGACTAGCGGCGCAACGATAATTTTTATCACAGACGAAAGATTATTACAAACAGTGACAACTATCCGGGGTGTCGTATGAGTATTCTAGGCATTTTGCGTCGTCTTGTAATAAGAAATAAGAGTAGGTACAGTCGCGGCCGGTTAAAACCGAACGTCTAGAAGGCAATAGCGAGCGCCTTCGGCATCAGACGGTTCTGACGGGTCTTTTTCGAGAATTCTTTGCAACAGTTTAAGCCGATTTCACCGAAAGGGTTAAAAATTAAAAAATCAGTAGGTATTAATTACTATTTATTAAAACAGTTCACAAGTATATGCAGGATGATTCAGTTTTATTCTAGGGAACTTCAACCATAAACCATAAAATATGACTATTTTGTGGTATAACTTTTCATCCACAGCCGTCTCGTTTTCGAGTTACAGGGTGTTTAAATGCTCAAAAATTCTAACGTTTTATTTTTATCTCTCCAACTCACAAATATATTCAAACGAAATTTGCCACAAAGCATTCATTGATCTAGTATCACAAAATGTGATAATATCAAGTTCCCCAAAAGGCCAGTGGCGGAGATATGGGTTTACATTACAAGTATTTTATCAATAAAAATACTAATACAACCCTCTGCGGAATTTTCTTTCAGGCAGATGGATAGCATTTTTTATTCTGAGCAAAAACTCTTGATATATATATATTTTTTAATTTGCCACAGTTTCATGGAAAATTTGATTTTTCAGGCAAAACTACTTTTTGAAATGCGAAAAAAATGTAACTTAAAAAATGGACAGAGGATATTAGCAAACAGATGTGGTTGAGAAAATCAAAACTTACATGTCAAAGTTTTTTCGATGACCACTATCTATGGGGATCTCGGAAACTAGCAGAGCTAGAACAAAGGTTAAATGGGAAAGGAATAATTGCAGTTTTGAATGCGCAATCTAATGCCCCTTTTGGATTTTTAAAAAAGTTCATGGCTCACTAGATATTTTGAAAAGAGTGATTTTTGCTATTTCATCAGATCTCTGTAGCTCCGTTATTTCTGATTATACAGAAAAACTGTAGAGACAAAAATTGTAGATAATTTTGGGCTTAATAAGATAATCTGATCCAATTTTTTATGTTGTTTGTGATTTTTGAGATGACATAAATCTATGTTTTTTTAAATGTACTTAAATCATAGTTGGTTGTGGCCATTTTTTGAGCTTTCCAAAGATATAATACTCGGCATAGTTATTATAAAAAATAAAAGAGCTATGGCTAATTTTCTGATTTTTTAAAATTTTCGCAGTCAGCCATGGAATATTTTTTTCATAATTACGTTCTATACGACATACTTCAAACTTTCAAATATTTTATTTTTAGCTGGTAACAAAATGTAACAAAATAAAACGAAAATTATTATGATGGAGCTCCACAACATAATTATTTGGCTGTAAGAAATTACCTAGATAACCTCTATTTAAATAGTTCCATGGGTAGAAATAGACCTATTTCCTGGCCGCCCCGATCCCCCGATTTGTCTGTTTTGGATTTCGTTTTGTGGGGAACAGTACAAAATAAAAATTGTTGAATTAAGAGCAGTTGTTTTAGAAGCAATTGCCAGTATTGACAGGCGCTCTCTAAGAAAGGCGACAAATACAATTTTAAAAAGATGCAATATTTGGATAAATAATAATGGTGGATTGTTTGAGCACCTTTTAAAATAATAATAATATGAATTTGAGTTTTCTAATTTTTGTTTTATTTTGTTACATTTTGTTACCAGCTAAAAACAAAATATTGGAAAGTTTAAAATATGTCTAATTATAAAATAGAACGTAATTATGAAAATATTTCATGGCTAACTATGTGAAAATTAAAAAAAATCAGAAAATTATTATTATTCATTAATTAAATTATTATTATTAATTATATTATCTCTTTTATTTTTTATAATAACTATGCCGAGTATTATATCTTTGGAAAGCTAAAAAAATGTCCGATTTGATAAGGCCATAGCCAACTATGATTTACATTTAAAAAACACAAGTTAATGTAATATCTCAAAAATCACAAACAACATAAAAAATTGGATGAGATTATATTATTAAGCCCAAAATTATCTACTAGTTTTGTCTTCACAGTTTTTCTGTATAATCAGAAATAACGGAGCTACAGAGATCTGATGAAATAGCAAAAATCACTCTTTTCAAAATATCTAGTGAGTCATGAATTTTTTTAAAAATCCAAAATGGGCATTAGATTGAGCATTCAAAACTGCAATTCTTTCCCCATATAACCTTTGTTCTAGCTCTGCTAGTTTCCGAGATCCCCATAGTGGTCATCGAAAAAAACTCAGCCTGTATAAATGTATCGACGATTTCACTTTGACATATTTGATATTACAACGGTTTTCTTTCATGGCCTATTTAAATATATGTCTATACATGCAAAAATTAAGAATAGGCAATTTTTGTTTCAACATACATTATAGTTGTCAGCGGTTTTAGATATTAAGATAAAATACAAAAAAATATTAAATACTAAAACTGTGGTTAGAATACCTATTACCAGCAGAATAAAAGTTATATTTTTCTCGAATTTTGTTTCTTTGCTGTGCACCCTGTATTAAGACCCATAGGAAGCTGAAGAAATTTCTCTGTCCCCATTGTTGCAATTTTTCGAGGTTTGCTTTAATTTTGCCAGCATTCTGTATGAGATACCACAAGGAAATTTGCATTTTATGGTTTTATTGTTAGCAGACCGGAAGGCCGCCGCCGCCCGCCGCTGTGGTGTCCGGGCAGCGCCATGTTGACGACTCCGCGCGCCCGCTACCGAAAGCCACGAAAAACCTCTTCTGGTCATTCAGTTTCAACCGGCCGCGACTGTACCTAATAGTGTCCAAAGAAAAATAAACTCAAATTAAATATCAGGGAAAATGTATGTGTAAGAACTACAATAAATTATTCACGAATTAATGTAAAACACAGGATTTCCCATTATATTTCCATAGTTATTTGTAATGTTGGGGTTTCCTGGTTAATTTCGTTGTTTTTTCCGAAAACCAAAGAAAGCTAATTTAACATCAAAATTAAAAAAAAAACGCTTGGGATATTATTAGGTAATATTATGTATTAAATAAATAAATATCTAGAATAGCATCCAAATATATAATCATAGGTAGCTAGAGTAGAGTAAAAAATAAAATAAAATAAAATTTTTATAATGTAGTATAATACAGGATTATATATTTAAAAATTTTATTAGCAATCGTTTATCTATTAGGTTATGTGCAAGTACACAGCGCACAGGCACTAAACAAAATTACTTTGGTTGATTAGACGAGTCCTAAAAAACTTATAGATAATCAATAAAACCATGCCCGTATACGATAATTACAGGGGGTGGTTGAGGGAGGGCCGAAAGTGTCGAAAATAGTGATTGATATATGTAGTTTTATATGTTTTTAAATGCTTATGAGGGATGAGTCTAAAAAAGTGAAAATATAGGTTCTATACAGGGTGATTCATCAATCATGTGCACCTCGGTTTTACGTTGTAGATTTTTTTGAGAATGTAGTTATTTTTCTTTTTTTTCTTTTTTTTTACAAGAACACATAATTTTGATTCTGCCATTTGAAAGCCTGTTTTATTGAAAGTATTTTTTCCAAATACAATTTTATTCTCTTTACTCTGCCGTTAAGAAGTTATACAGTGTGTCCAAGAAAGTTGGCATCATATGGAATTTTTTTATTATTAGGTATAATTTTTGAAAATCTGATTACAAGGTATGTTAGTTATGATTCGAATACCTCTTTTGACTCAACTAAGTTTTTAATTTGACATTTTGGAAAGAAATAGTTTCTTTACTGGATATATCGAGAAAGATTATTAAGAATACAAGGTCAGCTACACATAACAGGCATGATAGTCCGAAAAATATTTCCTCACTTTAAAAGATTTTTTTGCTACCAGAATTAGTAGACAGTCGAACTGATAGAGGTATGGAAATGAGAATAATATATTAGATTTTAATGATGAATAAAATTAACGAAAAAATAATGAGAAAAAAATACCTTATAATGTCAAATTAGGCTTTACAGTTTATTAATTGTTTCAACCCTTTGAATATTGATTCTTTATTCAATGTTTCAACCTTTATAATGTACTGGCAGCTCTAAGGGTGTCGTCTGGCGTTCAATGTGTAAGAATATATCTACAATGTGTCCACGGCAAAGCGGTATTATAGGTGTAGATATATGAATTTTTTTTGCATTACAAACACACTTTTTTGTATTCTGCTCTTGCTTCACCCAAAAACTATTTTTAGTATCTTGGACTTTAGAAAATTTACAGAGGCACTGGTATACCAGCTTAAAAATAAAAATCGCATCAGGTAAAGTGCCTTTTCTGTGGGAAATATTGAAACATTTTATTAGAAAAATTACAGAACTAAATAAAAATTTTTTATTTATAATTTTTTAAAGAAATATATACTTAATTTTGATTAATAATTATATATAATACCTATTGTTATAATTATTTAAAGTCGATAATCCCTTTGAATGTTATTAACAATAAAGTAACACACAGACATTTTATGGTAGCGTTTTCAACACCCTGTATATCAAAGACTTCACCGAGATTGGATTCTTGATTTTTTTTTATTCTTTTTGAACCATCAAAATCGACCATACTAGCGAAAAAAGGATTATAACACACCCTATAGAGAATTATTAAAATTACAGTAATTGGTATGTGAAGTTTGTATGGCATAACTTTCCCTATCAAAACTGTTTTCCACAAAATTTACTGCATTTTCTGATCTTAAAATGTGGGGTAAGTACCTACCTATGACCTATAATAATAGTTTGAAAGAAACTTTGGATTTTTTTTTATTTTTCCTAAACATGACAAATACGTTTTGACTGGCTGCAACTAAATATCACTAGGCGACGACACTTGATCCTGACAAAATAAGGGTTATTCTATTACTCAACTAAGTACCAACTAATCAAATTAATCGCATTGCTACTATTGCCAGGCTTTTCTGATAGGTGCTGAATGCACCTTTCGAATACGATCAAATCCAAAGTTAATAAAATATACCTACCTCTACGCTTCAGTTACAAAAAAGCCATTTTTAAATATTAAACTTAAGAAAGTGTCGGAAGGGCTACAATTGATTTTATTATCAAATAATAATTAAGGTATATCCTATCATCAGTATTTTGAGAGAGAGCGCACCATTCTTATAAGGCGGAGTTAGCTCCTAAAAATTTCAAATCTACCTGAATTCTTATTATAATTTTTTTTGTGAAAGACTTCGGAATTGTCAGCCTAATATGCCAAGAACGATTTTAGAAAACTTTCCTGTGAGCTACTTAAAAAAACCGTTTGAAGCTGAGTAAATAATAAATAACCGGCTTTTTAGCCATGACGTGGATGCGCGCCATCTATCGGAACTTTCAGAATTAAAATCGAAATCCGGCCTATTTTGGGTGGTTTCATTATTAATTTTGCGTAGTAGTCGCAACATATTTTCTTATTTGCGTTGTAGTTCTCATATCGCAGTACATTCAAAATACTTTCTTGTGGGCTACATCAATTTATGTTTAAACAAAAGCAGGAACAACAGATTTGTTAAGCAGTATCCGGTAAATATTTGGCGACTTCTAGTAGGTTGCTCAGCCTTAACTTCATTTCACTATTTTTTAAATCTTTTCACTCAGGTCTACTCTCCCGTAATGCATTGATTGAGGGTTAGAAACTTTTCGTCCACTTACCTACTTCGTCACAGTACCTACTTCGGCACTATCACATGTTAGGTTAGGCCAAAGTAGACCATGATTGAAACAAATTAATACTACCTATATTTATTTAACTCTTCCTTATGCCGGATTTCCACCAAACGGACAAAACAAAAACACAACAGAAACTTGTGTCGAAAAAGACAAAACTGCAACTTTTTAAAAACTTTTTGAAGATTTGGGGCTTTTACGACAGTTGCTGTTTTCTGTTTGGTGTCCCGTTAGGAAGCGGTAAGATCAAAGAGTTTCGACGTGTTTACGAAGTCCGTCTAGTGAATAAAACAAGTCTGGTTTCTATTTTCTTTTTAGCTTTGTATATCTGTAACTGAGGCACAGAAATATCTAGAGGAGGCTGAAGGGAAATGGTGGTTAATGGGGACGCGTTTCGGAGTACATAAAGTGAACTGTCAAGGCAAAGGGTAGGTGATATGCGTGTTGCATTCCATTGTGCGAAGTTTGGAGTGCGCGTCTTCGTTTCGTTTCCGGTGTGAAAAATTACTATTTTGCAAAATTCCAACCTCATGTATGATTTGGAATTGCCTGAATAAGAATCGTAAACCCGGAGTTAACTATTTCATGGGCATGTAGCATTTACCTTTTACTTGCCGCATCAGCTGTTGCTTACATTTAGCACAGGAACGGACTCAAATGAATATTGTGTAAAATATCTGTTTTTATAGCCTTGGACGAAATACTTGAGGCATTTATTCAAAAACTTTAATAAAAGTCCTAAATAAATGCCCTAAGTAGGTACTTTATTTGATTTGTAAATAGTTTGAAAATATTTTTAGGGTAAAAACATCTTGGCACCGTCCTGTATTTCGTACAGTACACCATGTCGCACACCCTTTGCTTTGACAAATAACTTTGGGGACGCCGCATTATCGGGTTTTCCCTTCTCCCCCCTCTATTTCTGTAAACTAATTGCGTTCTGTATAGTTAAAAAATCAATAATACGTTAGTAAATAGGATATGTTTATATTATACGATACCTACACTAAAACGCAGTGATAATCTAGGCAGACATCCGAATTGAATTATTAATTGTATCAATTAATAGTAGATGATATAAATGCAACTTTCTACGAAAAAGCTATAAATAATGCAACTTTCTATAAAAAATAATGATAAATTAGCAAAAGGAGTGATACAAATAGCATATAGGCAGTAAAATTAATATAATTATACCATTACAGCATTCTGAAAACTGTGCATTTGATAAGAAAAGGTCTGAAAACAAAAACGTAACTCCGACATTTTGCCCGCTTGGTGGACAATATTGATATTGTGCTTATTTTGGAGAAAATATAACGAAAATTCCACCCATATATTGTTGTTGCAATGAAATAAGTACTGTATTGATTGGCGAGTTATGTTCTAGAACTTGCTACCTCATCATATAAATTACGCTGTAGGAACTACAAGCTCAGCACAGTCTAGATGGACTCTCGAACACCTTGAAATCTTGCGAATTCTGCTTTCCTTAATGTATATAAACTATCGCGCTCCACATTTTTCGACCTTTGACTTTCAGACTCTGTACTAGTTGCCAATAAAGAACTTTGCATTTTTTAAAAATATCTTGTTCCGATCCCGTAAGTTAAGTAGCGAATATAAATAGTAGGTACACAAAATCTAAAACATCAAATGGCAACTACCACGTCGTCAGGAAAACCGCAGTATACCAACAGTTTGTTTCATGTTAGTTAATTTGTCAAGTTAATTTCAAAATTATTATCGAAATACTACGTTTTGGAGAGACTTGAAGTTGGAGAAAATTTTGTTTCTAAATACCAAACCTCTAAGTGGACACTTGGAATGAGTTTCCGGAAAAGGTTTTTCGGTTGAGTTCATTGACAAAGCCTTTCAGACATGGGATATTTAGACTATCGTGGATATTATTTGATTGGCGCTCATATTATGAAAAAGTCCAGGGAGGCAACATGGATAAACTGTTACATATTGCACATCATTATTTATTAACAAGGTTATTTTATAGGAAGGTTAAGACATTCCCCCACTCTTAAACAAAACGAAAGGTAGCCCCCCCATGAAGGAACCTTGATTAACAATAAATAAAATAAAAATATTCTTTAAATAAAAATTCATTATAAAAAATAAAATAAAAAAAATATTTTCTTATTCATAAAGTTATCCTTATACCTAATAGTTTTTTTTGTTCGAATCTGTCAAATATTGACCATTTCTTGGACGCAACATATAATCGAAAGGGAACTCTTTTAAATGGAGTATTGGATTGGATTGGTTCGTGAGTCCGCAAAAGTATAATTCCGTCGTGATTGGTCCGTGAAGTACTTTGGCGGCCGCTCATCATTTCTGATTTTAATTTTCTACTTTTTTAAATATATCTAAGTACATTCTAACAAAAAATATTTTATGATACACGGACGAAAAGTAATATTTCGTACTTCGCAATTTTTCGACTGCGCCTCGGCCGGCAAACTCCGCAGTCGACCGAAAAACTCAACTTTCCGCCCTTAAACTACTATTGAGTACCAATAAGGCACTGACGTACAACTTTTTATAACGAATGTGGAATTTAGATGCCGAGGCCTCCAAGGCCGTGGAAAATAATAAACGAAATGATAATAATATTTTTGTTCAAGCCGACCGAACTGTTAATATTGAAAAATTATGTTGTTTTAGGTAATAATTTCGCAATGAAGTTGAATAGTTAAATTATACTTTATTGGCCGGGTTTTGAATATTTGGCCACGTTTGACGGGCCGCATTTAAGCAAAACGTACATGGCGCAAGCACCTACGCACCAATGAAGAGTTCTCATTAGTCAGCGCCAAATAACAGTACGCTTTGCTCTCAATACTCTAAATTGAAATCCATGTAACTCCATATTTTAAAACATATTTGTATTAATTAAACTAGTTTGCATAAAAAATAAAGATAAAATCTCAAAGCTAAATCAGCGAATTTTTAAATTAACTGTCCATTTAATTTTCTGTATTAAGAATCATAATAGACTGAAGTGAGCAACTTTTTAAATTGTCCGCGTCATTATTTACCTTTGGCAAACGATGCACAGGAAGGTTTCGGCGCCGCGGAACCACCCGAATTTCTCAAAGCGCATTTCGTGATTGCAGGCTACGATTGGCGGAAAAAATATCGAAACATAAATGGCTGAAATTTTAAAAAATGTCGAAAACAGAAAACGTCAAATAATCAAAAGATGGCAAAATATACAGAGTGTTTCAAAAAACTGTTGCCCTTACTTCTGGTATGGTCCGCCAGCCATTATTTCCAATTATTCCCTAAAAATGAGGACTAATTATTTAATCACTTAGACCTTTTGTGCTTCGTCCTTTTACGATCTTTTGATTATTCGACCTTTTCGGTTTTCGGCCATTTGTGTTTCGGCCTTTTTCCGACCATCAAAAGCTAGGAATAATTATTTTTTAATCACTTCGACTTTTTGTAATTCGACCTCTTGTGATTCGGTCTTTTGCAATTTCGCATTAAATGATTAATTAACAGAACCTGGCTTCGTAAAACCAAAGGTTTGAGTGTTTCAGGTCGCTAAAGGGTTGAGATAAGGGCGTAATCTTCTAAGGAAAAAAAATCGAATTTTCCATAATATGTTATCCACAGGGGCCACTCGTAAATTTCCCTTCATTCTACTCAACATCGATGTACTTTTCAACCCTCTTCGAGGCTTGTGTGCGAAAATGGGGCACCTAAATCTGTCACTATCTGACGGTATAATTTTATCGGTAATCGGTATTTTTGATGCAAACTAGAATAATTAATAGAAATAAGTATGTTTTAAAATATGGAGTTACATGGTTTTTAATTAAGATCATTGAGAGCAAAACGTACGCGCGATCAATACCTTATCGGCAATCCATGCTGTTATTCGGCGCTGACCAATGAAAACTCTTCATTACAGCGTAATCTGGCGTTCGGTTTTCAAATCACGCTAAGACCAACAACTTGTGCTTCTATTGACGATTTCGGGACTCTTATTAAATACATTAAGCCATTAAGTACCAGTAGCACATCCAGAATGTAGTCTGGTATTTAGTTTGGTTGTAGTATTTAATGAATTCTAAAATATACAAATTTTATACCAAATAGTCCGCAGACGAACATTTTTGATCGCTTAAAATAAGTCTAAATTTTTACGATGTGATTGCAATATCTTCAAAAAGTTGGTTTAAATTAAAAAAAAAGAAGATAGGTAAAGTGCGCGGAAGGCGAAAATATTTTACATTTGTAAGGGAAATTTTGTCTCATTCCGTTACAGCATTTTAATTTCTTTAAATTTCTCAATTCGTTATTGAACCACCCCTGTAACCGAAAGATAATGCTACGCCTATCGCGCATACGATCAGACTCTTCTTCTTCTGACGTGGATTTGTATTTTGTGGTTGTGTGAATATTGGTCTGCGAGCCAGATTCCAAAGTTCAGGTAAGTAACTAAATAATTCCCTTTGATTGCTTGTTAAAGTAAAATACCTTTTAATTTGTTGTGCTTACTTTTGGCAATAAATACCTGATATTATTCCGATCATACCAAAATTATATAACTAAAGTGATTTGTGATTACAGTCGATTCCCCGGTCAAGTGTCGATTTTGTCGTTCATCTACCTAACACCTAACCTTTTTATGGTACGAATCACAAACACAAACGGAAATTGATTCAAAATGTTAATTTTTGTATAGTGCCTTTTTATTGAGCATTTTCGCGGGTTGTCTGTAGAATTCGATAGAACATTCCATAATCTCGAAAGCGGATATCGTGCCACAAAAGGTTCTGATAAGTTCTCGTTCCGAAGACTTTCCGTGGCGTTCTGGAGGTGCTCGCATCGTGTTTTTTTGGCTTGGCCACTTTTTCGATTTTTCAACCCTAATTTGGCGGTGTGATCAAGAGTGTATCGTTGAAATTTTACTATTCATTAACTAATATTTGTTATCTTTCAATTTCATGTGAAACTTATCTACTGGAGTCCTGGTTTTCTGGTGTAGTCAACCACGTGTACTACCCCAGGAGTTCAACTTCATTTCAGCCAGCACAGAAGGAGTCCACAGGGGCTCCAGCGCCGTGGAAGCCCGTGGAATCCCTGGTGAGTAGATTTTATCTCATTTATCTTTTTTTTGTGTATTTCTCGTACCGTTTTCTCGATATATCTACTCACCTAGGTTCTACGAACTCGAGCTGTCCTCTGGATTTCGGCCTGTGTTCTGGTCCTGATTATATTGCCGTATCTTAAAAATTTTTTTAACCTTATTAACTTTCAACGATACCACTCGAGGTCTGATCCCCGAAGGAACGTAACGGAGAGTCGCCTCAGATTTTCTTTTGCTATTATCACAAATTTTCTCTTTCATTAAATTTGTTTTTCTTACCCAGAGAACATATAAGTGTATACCTATTTCTTAATATAAAACTTTTAATAGAAACCAAAAATCATTCTCATCCTAGTCTGAGGTTCAGATTTCTTTTTAATAGCAAGTTTCAAATTGTATATCTCATTTTTACAAGTAAATATTTTGCATTATTTTCGCTATCTCTGTGCACAGATAGGTTTTTTTTAATAATTATAAATATCTCAGTAATATATTTGTCATACTCATTGTTGTAATTAGGATAATTTTACTAGCTATACAAGTTAAAATTATAAGTAAATATAAACAGCATCGCCTATTAGTTGTTCAAATTTTTCTCTCGACTTACGAGATTGGGTACTGCTTGGTTTTCGACTTCACAGATACGGCGAAACGGTTACACCACATCACCTCCTACCACATCACGAGCTCTGGTTTGGTCACGTGCAGCTAAGCGACAGATCCACCAGCCACCACAAAGACCCACGTCCCAGCTAGTCGGCACTGCAGCGTTGCAGCTATAAGTGGTCTGGTTTGGTTCTCGCACATTGGGCACGGACTTATATAAATGTGGAGTTGAGGTATTGTGTCGAACTCTATTACTTTTACCCAAGTCGAAAGGACAAAATCGAGCCGCAGTGAAAATCTCAGTCGGTGTGTAACTTAAGGCGATAGCTTAATCTCAACTTTTATATTACTTCGGTTTAAATTTCAAATTTACTTCTGTTAAAGCTTTCAAAATTATTTTCAAATTGTAAGGCAATTTAATGTAAGTTCCAATTATTGTAATAAAACTTGTTTTTAGAATATTGTGTTTTATTTGATCGCCTCATAACAAGTTCCAAAAGAAAAACTTGCTCTCCGCATCTCGCTCTCTCTATATATTTTTGAGTAACTCCTAGTTGTTACAAATTGGCGTACCCCAACGTGTTGCTTCGATTTTTCTTTTGGAACTTAGTTGGAGATCAAATAAAACTTCTCGATTTTTTGACGAACTTTGGACTTGGAATTTAACTTTAAATTTTCTTTAACTTTTTTTGCTATCTTATTTGTTGTCTGGTTATTATCGTAATTCTTAATATCTAATAACGTAACATGTCGCTGAGGATGGAGCTAACTTATGAACTAACAATTCGAGGTTTAGATGAAACTGGTAATGTCGAGCTAAAACGTAAACGTCTTAGGGGTGCCTTAAGTCAAGAGGCCTCTAATCGGAGCATGTTTACTATTTCTAATCAGTTTGATTTTGACACTTTAAATGAGTTAACAAATGTCATTAAGAAATTTTCGGGGAAAAAAGGTGATCCTGCTCACCGAAGAATCGATTAACGGTTAAATTATGTTAGTAATAGGATTTTACATCTGAATGCAACTAATGATGATGAGGATAGTCAGGCAAAAGCTTTAAAAACTCGTTTGCTCGATGTAGAGGGTGAATTTTGTTCTAAACTTACCGAAACTGCACCAGTGACATCTACTCCTCCGGATAGAGAAGCACCTATAGATATTCCATCTACCTCTCACTACATAGCGCCATCTAAGTGGAACATTTAATTTTCTGGGACTGAGGGTGATTCCCTATTATCTTTTCTTGAAAAGGTTGAGTTGCTGCGCGAAGCAAGAAGTGTCTGCGAGAGAGAGTTGTTTACATCTACCTGCGATATTTTTAAAGGTCAAGCATTCACTTGGTTTTTTGCTAATAAAAGTAGAGTTGACAATTGGAAAGAGTTGGTTGCAAAACTAAAAGAGGATTTCCTCCCTTACCATTATGACGTAGATTTGTTAAATGAAATAAGAAACTGTACACAAGGTTCGAAAGAACGTGTCTCACTTTATATTGCGGTCATGGAAGGTCTTTTCAAACGTCTTAGTAAACCACCTGAAGAACAAGTAATTGTAGATCAGATAAGAAGGAACCTTTTACCTACCTATTTCTCCCAACTGGCTCTACACGAAATTAAGACTATTGCAGAATTATCTAGTTTATGTAAACGTCTCGAGGAGTCGCTTTCTTGGTCCGCTAGGTATACCGCACCTCCATCTCGTACAGTAGGGTTACTAGAACCTGACTTAAGCTGTTTGCCTGTTCAAGAGTCAACTCGTAGAAGTAATCGTACTTTTAATTCGACATTTAACAATTCTGTTTTTGCAATAAATGAAGTTCGCTGTTGGAACTGCGACCGACCTGGTCATGTTTACAATGTTTGCCATAGTCCAAAATTTTCTGTTATTCTTGTGGAAATAAAGACGTGACTAAGAAAAACTGTCCTGTTTGTAAGTCAAAAAACGCTCCGTCTTCCAGTGGCGATCAAAACATGGTAGCTGCTGGTACAAATCGAAGCAATTCCAACGCAAAGCAAAACAAGAAAAAAAGGTCCTACAGCAACCAATCCGACTTCACAGTTAAACCAAAAATAATAGCTCTTGAATGAACAAAATGGCTGTAAGTCGCTCGAAACTTTTATAATGTTCCAGCTGTTTCTTGTAGTGTCAATTATTTGCTTTCTAAACAAGCCTCAGATAACCGAAACTTTTTGTATATTTATTGTTACGATCATACCTTTCATGCCTTAATCGACGATGGTTCAAATGCCACTATTCTAGGAATGGGTAGTTTAGAGTTTCTAGAGAGAAATAATGTAAAAATTTATACCGAGGGATTATCGAGAGTATCACTTGCAGACGGTAGACCTTCAGAAGTACAAGGCTACGCGTATTTACCTTTAAAAATTGAAAACACTGTTCGTCGTGTTCTATTATTAGTCATACCTTCTCTCGCTCACGAACTAATTCTGGGAATGGATTCTCTTAAACTTTTTGGCTTCACTATAGACCATTGTAAGGATGCCTTTTTCATAGATGATACCAAATGCAGGGTTGATTGTGCTGAAAACATTGATTTAAATGTCAGTTCTGTTTCACCAGCGAAACTATCGTCCCATATTCAGATTTATCGTCAGACGAGCAAGAATCTTTGCGGGGTGTTATCGATCTGTTTAAAAGCATATCTTCTAAAGACAAACTCGGGTTAACGCATTTAATATCTCATTCTATTGATACCGGAGACGCTAAGCCCTTCAGGCAGCGCCAGTATCCTTTATCTCCTACAATGCAGAGCTTTCTTAATAAAGAAGTTGATGAAATGCTAAAATTAAACATTATTGAGCCTTCAATGTCTCCTTGGTCAAGTCCACTCTGGCTGGTTACGAAAAAATCTGGAGAATATCGAGTTTGCTTTGACGGCCGAAAGCTAACTGAACTAACAGTAAAAGATTCGTATCCACTACCTTTAATTGATAGCATATTAAGTAAACTAAGAGATGCTCGGTACCTAACGTCAATAGATTTACGTAAAGCTTTTTATCAAATTCCTCTAGAGTTAACATCTAGGCCAAAAACTGCTTTTATTGTTCATGGTCGGGGTTTTTTTCAGTTTAGAGTCATGCCTTTCGGGTTATCAAATTCCCCACAAACTATGATGCGTTTAATGGACCAAATTATTGACCCTAGTCTCGAACCTTTCGCTTTTGTATATTTGGACGATATTATTGTTACAACTCCTGATTTTAAAACCCATTTAGAAGTTCTTATTAAAATTTACCATCGTTTAAAAAATGCAAATTTAACTATTAATTTTGAGAAATGTGAATTCTGTCAGTCATCTCTAACATACCTAGGTTTTGTTGTGGATAAAAATGGTTTAAGGACTAGTCCAGAAAAGGTAGAAGCAATTTCCAATTTTCCAACGCCTACAACTACCACACAAGTGAAACGTTTTATCGGTCTTGTTAGTTACTATAGGAGATTTATTAAAGATTTCAGCACTATGGCTTCTCCAATTACTGATTTGTTACATGACAGGAAAAAGGGGCCAACCTATTAAATGGAACGTGGACGCAGAAAAAGCATTTCACGAAATTAAACGATGTCTTACCACTAGTCCCGTGTTAGTACCACCAAACTTTAAAGAACCTTTTGTGATTCAAACCGACGCTAGTAACACTGCTTTATGTGCAGTTTTATATCAGAAAACTGATGGAGTTGAGCATCCTATTGCTTACGCTAGTCGAACCTTAAATAAAGCTGAAAGGAAGTATACTGTTACAGAAAAGGAGTGCTTAGGGGTTATATTTGGCATAGAACGTTTTCGAAGATATGTAGAGGGTACCCATTTCACGGTAGAAACCGACCATGCTTCACTTATTTGGTTAAAAAAGCTGAACAACCCAGCTGGACGTCTCGCTCGATGGGCGGTCAAATTAGCTCAATTTGATTTTACAATTGTTCATAGGAAAGGTTCAACAATGGTCGTGGCCGATGCTCTTTCTCGTGCGGTTCCCGAAACTGAAATTTCTGTTTTAAGTGTGAATGACTTTAAGCCTTGTAGGTGGTATCAATCTATGTTAAATAGAGTTAGAGACGATCCTGACAGATATCCGACTTTCCAAGTTGTGGATAAGTTGCTGTACAAACACGTATTTAGCAAAACTCCCTTAATAAGTAACAATTCTGAGTGGAAAATTGTTGTACCTACTCCAAACAGGAAGGAAATTTTGAAAATGTATCATGATCACCCTACCGCCGGTCATTTTGGCATATCTAAGACTTTGGCTAGAATATTAGAGTTATATTATTGGCCTAAGTTGCGAAAGGATGTGATCAGGTATGTTAAAAACAGTACTCTTTGTGCAGCCAACAAAAGTCCTAACGTTCCCAGAGCAGGTTTGATGGGTTCTGATCGGAAAATCAACTTCCCTTTCCAGATGATTTCCGCGGATTTATTGGGTCCTTATCCCAAGTCAAAGAATGGCAACCAGTATCTTTTTGTAGTAGTTGATTGGTTCACGAAATTCGTTTTAATACATTCTTTATCTAAAGCAACCACTAAAGCTATTACTAAGTTTATTGAAAATCAGATATTTTTGGTTTATGGTGTGCCTCAAATTTTCTGTTGTGACAATGGCAGCCAGTTTACGAGCAAAGATTTCAAACAACTAATGGATGAGTATAAGGTTCAGAAAATCTTCTTTAACGCCCGATATCATGCGCAGGTGAACCATACGGAGAGAATAAATAGAATAATTGTTACTGCTTTGCGCTCTTATATTAAAGAAAATCACAAAACTTGGGATGTAGAAATTCACAAAATAGCACAAGCTATCAGACTTTCAAAACATGAGGTAACTGAATACTCACCTTCTTTCTTAATGTTTGGGCGTAATATACCTGTGTCAGGTGATTACTATGGTCTTATCTCTCAAAATGAAAATAACATTCCTGAAATTTGTAAGAAAAATCAGTTAGTAGACGATTTGCAGCAGTTTACCAAGTTGTATCAAGACGTACGAAAGAAACTCAAGCAAGCTTACCATCGAAATGCTAATTATTACAATTTAAGAAAACGTCCGTTACAGTTTCATGTAGGAGACCTAGTATGGCGCCGTAATTTCAGTCTTTCAAGTGCCCCAAATGATTTTTCGGCAAAGTTAGGCCCAAAATACATCCCTTGTGTTGTTGATAAAGTATTATCTCCACTGGTTTACCGGCTCAAAGATAGACAGGGTAATAAGCTTGGAAATTTTCATATCAAAGATTTGAAAGCTGACTGTACCTTGAATGACCATTCTGATAAGGACTCCAATAATTCGCTGGATGAGGAATCGGAAAACAAATGATGACCAGAGTTTCGAACCTTAGTTTCTTTCTCTAAGTCTAATTTTATTATCTCTTTTGTACAAGTTGCCAATTATCTTTTTATCTTTATCGTATCTTATCAACAGAATGGGAAAAACTTTACCAGTCTGTATATATCGTATCTTAATGCTAGGGAAACATGACTAGTTATCTTTATCTTATCTTGATGCATCTTATTTGAATACTGGGGAAAACATGACCAGTGAATTTTATCATATCTCATCGCGCAAGATGTTGGCAACTAAAAATAACTTCTGTAGCTATCTTTGTTCAATTTAGATTTGTGATCGTATGATCAAGGCCTGTTTGGCATCTCTAAATGATAAATTGAACATATTTTTTGATGTACAGAATGTACAACTGAATTAGACTTGGTTGCAGTTTGATTGTCTGGTTATACTCTCGGTTATCTCATTTCGTATCTCTCTTATATCTCTCTCGTATCTCTCTCGTTATATTTGCGTTCAAACTTGTTTCTTTTGGTGGTGACGTAATACTGGACTTTTCAACTATTCAAATTACGGCATCAAGGGCTGTGGTGGGATCTATAATTTTTATTCCGCTCTAGATTTTTGGCATACGCACTTTAGCCAATTGTCTATCGAGTGAGGTTAGTCGAACATCAAGTCTAACAAAACAAGCTATATTTTTGAGTTCGAGCTTGGATTACACATCTCAAGCAAATTAAGATCTTGCATTTTTACCTTTTATCTGGAATATAATTTTTACTGTTTTGGTGGGGACCATTATATTAAATATCTAGTAATTTTGCAGACATAACGTTTTGTTTTGTGGTTATCTAATACAAAGTTATCGTATTATCTTTATCGTATCTTTGGGTTTTTGTATTAGATATTTGTATTTTGTTGGGTCTGTAAATTTAGCTTATCATTTTTTTGTTAAAATATTGTAGAGATGTTTGGTCAATAGCTTGATCTCTTGTCAGCTTACCATTCGGTTTGTATCGCAAATAATCATTTTTTGGTCAATAATAATTAATTACCGTTGACTTTTTTGTGTCAGTAAATTTTCGATTTTTGAACTTAAATATTAGTCAGTATAGCTTGTGATTTATATTTTTTTTTCTCCTGAGGCTTTTGCGAAGTTGGCGCAGATTATCCTTTTATCCCATATCTTTTTTAGTTTTTATCTTTGATTTCGAAGCTAATCTGAACGGTTCCTTGATTGATCTTTGTATCTCTGGGTGATGATAATAGAGCACACGAGCTTCCGGGTGATCGGCCGCAGCCCAGACAAGGAATTCCTTCTGGTTAGTGGGATTATAACTTCCTTTTTCCCTTTTATTCCCGTCCTTAAAATCTGTTAAAATAGAAACAATAAGTGTCAGTTTAATTTTCATAGTGTTCATAAAATCCCTTCTGGATTTCCATTTCTACATGGATCCAGACCCACTCTTTACACATCTGACGTATGTGGCAGGATGAAACCCTCTTACATACATTTTTGTATGTAGTATATAGTACTTTTCTTCAATTTTTTTTCACATGAGTCTCTCTGAGTTTTATAGTGTCATTCAGTTGAATTTTTGAGTATAGTAATTAGTTCTACCTTTGATAGGTTAAATTTTTTTTGGTTCACGTTGTCAAAAATAACAATTTATTCGATTTGGAATATACAGAGAATATTTTAATTCGGTTTAGATAGCACCTAGACTCTAGAGTGTCCGTAATAAGTAACCTAACGAATTTCGCGTAGGCCTATGAAGTGCGGTTATTTATTGGCCGACCTACGGTTATTCACAAGTAACTACTCTATTCGAGTTTGTAACTTTTACCTTGAATTGGTTAATTTTGACAATGTTAAATCATAGGACTCAGAGTTGAACTATTTCTGGTTTTCTTTAATTTTTTTTCTCTTCTATTTTTGCAATAGGTTATATTATCAGGTGTTCTTCTTGTTAGTTTCTTTTCCGCTAATTCAGGTGATTTTCCAGTTCGATAACCGGTGAGCCTACCTGTATAGGTGGCGGGTACTGTAGCTTTGGTCAAACTGCAGTATCTCTTCTGTTCTAACGGCCCATGGAATGATCGTGTGATTATTCTGGGAGGTGTTTGTCAGGATCTGTTGTATCCTTGGCTGTTGGGATGGTGCATGCTTGTTTATCTTGACAGGTGCGTTTCAGACTGTCATGTGGCTTCCATGCTTCTGGAGGTTTCTTTCTCATTCTTTCCCCCCTCCATTTAGTTTGTAGTATTTAGGTTTTGTTTTTTTTTATTATCGAGTTTTAACAAAAATAATGTTCTCTTGGTAAGTTAAATTGCATGCACTTTTGTATGCTGGCGCCCAATTTTTCTTTTGCTTTTCTTAACTTACAAATTTTAAATAAATCAGTACCTTTCAGATTATTTGTGAATATCTCTGTCGTACTTGAATTTCAAAATTGACTATTTGACCAATTTTTATTTTTACCGTAAATACTGAACTAGCTTTTTATCGCTTTTCTTTCAACTTCTCGCATAGGCTCTGGAGTGCGTATCTAGTATGTGACCTGCGGTTAAGTACCACTTTTCGCGCAGGCCACGAAGTGCACATACTACATACGACCTACGGTTAAGTTTCATTTTGTTCTCTCACCATCTTGGCACAACCATATCCTACCGTTTTAGTCAAATTTCATAAGCAGAATACAGTTTCACGTCATTAGAGGAACCAGAGTAAGAAAAATGTTTCACTGACGTTTCACATTTTTCTTTCTCGGGTGGTAATGGTGTGTAACGGAAATTTTGTCTCATTCCGTTACAGCATTTTAATTTCTTTAAATTTCTCAATTCATTATTGAACCACCCCTGTAATCGAAAGATAATGCTACGCCTATCGCGCATACGATCAGACTCTTCTTCTTCTGACGTGGATTTGTATTTTGTGGTTGTGTGAATATTGGTCTGCGAGCCAGATTCCAAAGTTCAGGTATGTAACTAAATAATTCCCTTTGATTGCTTGTTAAAGTAAAATACCTTTTAATTTGTTGTGCTTACTTTTGGCAATAAATACCTGATATTATTCCGATCATACCAAAATTATCTAACTAAAGTGATTTGTGATTACAGTCGATTCCCCGGTCAAGTGTCGATTTTGTCGTTCATCTACCTAACGCCTAACCTTTTTGTGGTACGAATCACAAACACAAACGGAAATTGATTCAAAATGTGATTTTTTTATAGTGCCTTTTTATTGAGCATTTTCGCGGGTGGTCTGTAGAATTCGGTAGAACATTCCATAATCTCGAAACCGGATATCGTGCCACAAAAGGTTCTGATAAGTTCTCGTTCCGAAGACTTTCCGTGGCGTTCTTGAGGTGCTAGCATCCTGTTTTTTTTTGGCTTGGCCACTTTTTCGATTTTTCAACCCTAATTTGGCGGTGTGATCAAGAGTGTGTCGTTGAAATTTTACTATTCATTAACTAATATTTGTTATCTTTCAATTTCATGTGAAACTTATCTACTGGAGCCCTGGTTTTCTGGTGTAGTCAACCACGTGTACTACCCCAGGAGTTCAACTTCATTTCAGCCAGCACAGAAGGAGTCCACAGGGGATCGAGCGTCGTGGAAGCCCGTGGAAACCCTGGTGAGTAAATTTTATCTCATTTATCTTTTTTTGTGTATTTCTCGTACCATTTTCAAAAGTTCCAAAAGAAAAACTTGCTCTCCGCATCTCGCTCTCTCTATATATTTTTGAGTAACTCCTAGTTGTTACACATTTTAAATAGAAAGCTTAAAATAACGCTAAACTGACGAGTAGTTGTGGCGTCTGGTACCATGAAGTTTCCTTCGTGGGCCCATGCATGTAAACAACTTGCCATGTGTTTATAGGTTGTATAAGTAAACGACTCGATGTCGCGAATTAGCAGAGTCCTCTGGACATGGGGAGATAAGAAGTATGGGGAAGAGAGCTTTGAAAATACTGATAGGTTTCTACTTCTGGAGTTCGGTATGTTTGACAAATGTGAGAAGTGAGAGGGCCATCTAGCTGAACTCCTATATAGCTTGCATAGTTGGGAGAAGAACTACAAGTATCAGATGTCAGACTCCTGTAAACATTGAGATAACAAATTTACCAGAACCGTTGAGGGTGGAATAATAAGAGGCGCAACGGCCCATATAAAATTGCGTGACCGATTTTTGTATGCTTACCCTGAAGCCCCCCGTTGCCCCCACTCGCTATAGTCGCCTAGCGACCACGGATTTTTTGAACTTGTTTATGTTTTCGAGAACACCGATCCCTCTACAACGGGCTAACGGTACAATTTTATATATTTTTTATTTTACTGGAAAAATATGTATTTTTTTGTCTCGGACGCTTTTTATCTCGAAGGCTTTTCGGGCCGCGTTTTCGGCTACGCTGCGGCCCGTAAGGTTGCGCCTCTTATTATTCCTCACTCAACGCCAGAACATTATGTCCCGCTTAATTACCATATTCATCATCTGCTTTTTGACAAACATTTAAAAAATTCACGGCGTTCAGATTTTGCCTCCCATCTCTCCATTATAAAGAATGATCGGCAAAAATGAAATGAAAACGCCGAGAGAGCCCCGGCAGCGTGAAAAGCGCCATAAATTTCGAGCCGAGAACCGTCGAGGGGCTCTGTAATTTAGCTCCTCTGGAATACAGTATCTCTTATTCATTTATACGGTGCCGATGCCACTTCACATTCAGAGTCGCCGCGCGCCTGAGAGCTGTGCCAATACCATTTGCTTAAAAGGACTGAACGGACTTGTTCTAGGGTTTTAGGAAGGCAAGCACTTTTTTCGAAAGACGTACCTACATGTGCTTATGGTCTATCAGAAAAAATAAACAATTTCTATTTTTCATCATACAGTTGTAAAGGAAAATTATGAGGTTTTGCGATTCAGGTCCTAATTTGTCGTGTAAATATTAATAAAAAATAATAAGCTTTCAATTCCATTAATTTTACACCGTATCCCAAGGGAGGACACCTTCGTTCCAAATATGGGTAGGTATATGAAGCACACAAAACTGTCGTCCCACCTAACTTTTAAAATGATGATTAACGGTGATGCCCGGAATTCATAAATACAGATACACTGGATGAAATATAGCTGAGGATTTTTAAACAAGACAGACATGAATACAGAAAAGTCATTAATAATTACCGAACATATTTTGTGTGACTGTGGTTCGGACTCTATAAAAATACTCGTTGGGAATATAAGTAACTCCTACTTTATAATCTATCATATACAATAACTTCCTATCGTTCTGTACCTATATGTACCTGTATAGAAGAGTGTGTAGATTAACATGTTTCAAGCGATTTTTAATATAATAACAAAATTGAATATGTAATTTTACCTGAAAATAAACAAAAACCTTCAAAGTACATAATATATTTACATTTAGATGTAAAGTTAGTGAAAATGGAATACGACACTAGTGCAGCAGTTACTTCAATTTCTTACAATCATTTTAAGACGTAATTTTTGGAAGAGAATGGATTTAAGAAATGGGTATTGAAAGAACGTCGACAATCAATGCTTTTGAAAATGTTTCGAATTTAGTAGATTACTTTAAAAAACGTTTCCTTGTTTTTTTAAAAATGAAATTAGTAAGATGTCAAATTATGAGGCTACACTGTATTTAAAAGAAAATACCTCGCCTATATATTACGTTCCTTCTAGGAAAGTACCTTATTCTCTACAAGAGAAAATTAAACAGGAAATTGAATGATTGGAGAAATTAGAAATTATCACAAAAATGGAATATAGTGAATGGGGGAATCCCTATTGTTCCCATTCTTAAAAAAGATGGTAGCATTAGTTTATGTGCAGACTACAAATCTACCATAAATAAAACTCTTAAAGATGACAAATATCCAGTACCTAATATTGAGGGTTTATTGGCAACTACTATGTCAGGAGAAAATGTTTTTTTCTTGAAATTGGCAGTGAAGTGTCCCAAAATCGTCATTAAAAGCTCAAAAATCGGCACTGAACACGATTTTTTCAACACGATTTTTTCAATAAGTAGGCCTTGGCGACATGTAAACATCAAACGTCAGACGCGGAGCCATCGCTCGTCAAAAGTGACCAAATATTCAAAACCCGGCCAATAAAGGCCCATTTAACTTTTCGTACACATTGCGAAATTGTTACCTATTGTTGGGAGAAAATGAATATCTACCAAACTTGTTATTGGTTAGACTGAAAATTCCTCACCTAACAGTTACCTGGTTCAGAGGTCTCAATGAGACGAGACATGCAGGTGTTTAAATGAATTAGAGCACATGAAAATGGACTGTATCATGAAAAGCAATGAAAATGAAACCACGGGATTAGAACTCATGAAATATTATTCACACAGACTTACATGGGGCAAGGCGGGGGGTGAAAATATTGTTCTAAACTAGAACCCGTTGTCTTTCCAATTCGAGAAAGAAGCGAAATCGCCTCCGTTTCTTATTTTAAAATCATATCAGACTTTTTTTTATCACACTGACTTTATTATTATTTTTTTCTGACAAATTAGAAAGATAAACTAATATACCGGGTCGATACTTATACAAAATATTAGTTTTTCTTAACACCTATAGCACCGCAGGCTTCCAGTATAAATATTTAAGTAGGTTTGAATATCAATAGATTTGTTATGGAGGCAGCACAATAGGTAGCAGTTTGTATTTTCTGTTAGAAAGTGCCGTGTATCGTCATACTTGACGGTAGTACAAAACCGAGCGATTTTAGACTGAGATAAAAGAGCGAGGCAAAGAGTAATAATAAGAACCTTCCAAAAATACTGTGAAATGACGATGAAACCGGACTTCACCAGGAAATTTACTCAATTTCTATTCTATTTCCTGATCCAGAATTACAAGAGTTGTAGACAAGTCTGTTTAGGAGATACCAAGATTTTCAAGATCCACGCCCATCAACGAGCAAGGAAACAGAACAAATGGAAATTGAACAAATTCCACCGACTAGAAAACGAACTGCTGACGATAATATATTTAAACCTATCTCCCCACAAGGCGAGAAAATAAAGAAAACCTTTCTTAAAAATACGGTGAATACTACTAGCAACTATTATCAAAGCCTACATGAAGAAGATCTGTCAGAAAAGACAACATCACAAACCATAAGAGAAAAAGTGTCCCAAACAATAAGGCCTAAACCAGTGACCAAAGAAAAGAGGTCGCCTCCTATCATATTTAATAGAAGTTCACTTAGTGACTACTCCGCCTCTAAAAACAAAATCAGGGATATTGCGGGAGACGATTATACATTTAAACATACGAAAAATTCCATTATGATAGAACCTAAGAATCAGGAGGTGCATAGAAACATCGTAAATGCATTTAAGATAATTTCAAACGCCAACTTTCACACATACACGTCCAACGAGGGACAAAAGTCGGGCATTTGTCTTAATGGGATTGGATGGAGATGAAGATACAGAAGAAATCAAAGAGGCACTTAGCGAAGGCTATGATCTACCCGTAGAAAAAGTATTCAAAATGAAGACTACACATGCTGATGTCCTACCTAAAACAAAAATGTCCTGCTAAACACCTCACAAGATCATCCAAGAAAACTTGCCTCTTGGTTGAGGGTTTTTCTTTAAAAAAAAAAACAACCAATCAACCACTTCTCGGTTAAATCCACTTAACATTCACGGTTACAACACATAACATCCAAAATAATCCAATAATAAGACAACCATGTGATTCTGGTACACAAAAGCTTAGTAGTGGTTCGCTAAAATAATTTTCGATGATGTAGGTACAAAACAAAACCAAATATCAGGCTAGAAATTGAACTACTTACGATGAAAACGATCCGGTGTGATGGAAAGATAAAACGGCACAGTAATAAGTCGTGGGTAACTTTAAAATCCCGTATTATTAACGGCGGAGTCCCGAAGATCCAAACTGAGAAAATCGCCAGTATTCCAATGTCTCCAACTCTGGGTAATCCTTTAGTGGACACAGTGATGCTAATCCCTCCTCAAGAGGTTCACCGACAATTCCAAATGGCAAATTACTAATATCACTTCCACTTACAAGCCACCAACACGACCCTTACGATTCAATCGCCGACAACGGAATGCTTCGAATCCAACACCCACGCGGTCACCCCTCCCTTTTTAGGAACCCGAAATGGAAAAATGACACCACAAAACATCAAAAACTGCGTCACAATTGTCGAATTTCCAAATGTCAATTCTGCCAGAATGCCAAAACAATGTCAAACGACCAACATAACCTTAAGCTGTCGACCAAATCAAAACATAGAACAAATAATTTCGCAAACAATTCCCAAAACCAAAGTATAAAATACTTCCAACAACCCCAAACATACTATAACTAACGTGTAGGGTGAGGAATGAAAATAAAAAAGAAATGCCCACCATAAACTTACTTAAAAGAATAAATAAAATTTACTACAGAAATGAAGCAAAGAAGGAAATGAAGGACGAACAATGAATTCAAGAACAACCTACAACAAATAATCAGTGTGACGGAAATATGCCCTACCGAGAAAAGAAATACCAAGACAACAATATACGAAACAGAACTAGCGGACCAAAACCTATTGCTAGAGAACAGCAACGACCAAAATCTGCAGATGACAAATAAACAGTAACTAGTGATGGTGAAAAGTGATAAAGTGTATGAGTTTATGTGACGAGAAGCAATCAAGTGTCGCCGTTGAGTGTTTCCAAGGCGAGCAAGAGAATAGGATAAGTTTTGTAATGCAATAAGTTTTGTAATGCAATGATGCATAGGTATAACGCAAACCTTAAAAAAATTGGCGTAACTCCCCACAACTCATTTTTATTAGTTGCAATGTAATAACAATTATTATTTATTAGTTGCAATGTAATAATTATTATTATGTGTTTTTCTTTTGTCTATCGTCGCTTATTGATTGTTTTTACGTTATATTTTTTATGTTATGAATTTTTAACTTTTTTACACGAGAAAGTGTATTAGAGACCAATTTCAAACTCCGTTTTCAAATTCGACAAGAGAATTTCATAACATTATAAGAATGCCCGCTTATACCATCTTGCTTTAGGATACTTTTTTGTCCATTTGCAGTATAAACAAATTTTGCTGTAGCAAAAATCGCTAAGAGAAAATCACTAAATCATTTAGTGGTTAGTCTAAATGCGAAACAATCGAAAATACACGTTGTTATCGTTTGCTAGTGTACAAAAACATTAATTTTTTTATAATCACTTTTTAGCAGTTGTTAAAATTATTAGGTATGTTGAAAAGTGAGACACTCTGTAAAACTATAGGGAAGTAGTTTCCGCTATAGCCTTCCTTTGCACGTTGGCTCTACAAATATAATCACAATTGCCTTGTCATTAAAAACTCATTTTCTACAGGTGAACTTAGCTTTGAAACAAACAGTTTTTAGATTGATTTTGCATTACGGGCATAGACGCAATGTTATAATTATATTTCGTTTTAGGAGTCAGTAATCGTCGTTCAAAATAAGCATGCACTTTGTGCTGATGCTTTTAAAAGTAGCCTATAATAATTTTGTTTGTGTCATACTGATTCAAAAATAGTATATTGTGCAACAAGGAGCACGAAATGATCGCCATGTCCAACGAGTGTGAAAATTTGTAGTACCTACTAACCGAAGCAGAATGCTAGAAATATCGCGAAAAGGAAATTTCTATTTCGTGCGAGCTTCACCCTATACCTTTTCTAAGATCATCAGATTTCTAAACTGTGGAGACACTTCAAAAATACAAAATTTAAGCTTCTTTTGAGGATTTGACAACTACCACTTTGATATTATGGTCATGGCCCATTGAATACAGAGGACGGGATAAAATAATTCTAACGCGTCGGAAATAAACTCGCCCAATTGCAGACCTCATTATACGTAGGAAATGAACCTATATATCACGGGTAATAAGTTGAAAATGAATTTGGTAGATAATGCGCCACATTAGATTATATCTGTATGGTCGTAGAAAGAATCTGTTACATAGTTTTAATAATAATTGTACTAAACGGTATTATGTCAAGACCATGCAACATTACAGACCTATTTTCAACCTATTATGCTCGAAGATGTTAAAAAAACATATGTCACCTTGAAGTTCAAAAATAGTCTTCGTTCAAAATGAAATATATCATCGCATGTATCGCATGTCCGTGAAAATGAAAAGCAGTGTATCTATTCCCTCCGTACAAGATTGATTTTATTCTATATAGCGCTACGTCGGCTATTCCTTATATCTCATGTAAGTGCATTTTTCTACGTGACATTTTCTGTATTCTGACGGAGAACCGATAATGCTATGTCAGTATGTTTCTAAATTTATTGCATAGAAATTTCATTTCAATGGGAGATATAGTTCTATGAACCTATAGCAAATATTATTTTTTTTAAATCCAACCCTGCCGTTTTGTGAGCTTTCTATTATATTATTATATAAAACCAGCATTATAGGGTCTTTACAAAAGAAAGCACTATAACTGTAATCACTGCCCGTTTATCAAAACTTTGATTCATAGGAACGTATATCTTTTGAATGCCGAATGCCATAATATACGAAAAACAAATAGAAGTATAAATATACAATATAACTATTATAAATATACAGGATGAGCCATTTGAAATGGAAGCACCCCGTAATTTTTTTAATTATCATCCGATTTGAGCCGGTTCTTTCTAAAGATAGGTAAAAAAATATTTTGATGCAAAATATCACGGCTTTATATGAATTTTCAAGACCTACTACTACTTCTAGTAAAAAATTACTAAAAAAATTTAGCGACTTTTTTACCTCAAAGGTGACTTCACCATTGGACTCTGGATCGTCTAAAATGGGGTTGTGTCAAGTTTCGTTAAAAATAACAACTGTTCAAAATACTGTAAAATAATCAATATTGGCAATTTATTAAAATCTGACTTGATTGATTGACACTGTGCTTAAACTTACCATTGGAAAATTTTAAATAGGTAAATTGAGAGAACATCTAACGAACGATATATAAGATAGAGATAACAAACCTGCACAAAAATGGAAACTGGAAGCATATTACTTTAAATGCTTCCATAATAATTAATAATAATATATAATAATAATTTATTTATATTCAATAGTCAATATACAAGGATTCAATATACAAAAGATTACTATCATAATGTACATGCAAATATGAAGGATGAATATAAATAGTTTATTCGCAAAAGTTCGGGGAACTAGCGTGCGAAAGGTTTCCTACCTATTTACATCTCTTTTCCTTATTTTTACCTTTAATGACACCTATGTTGTTTGTAGCATTGTTTTGTGTTTTGTATAATTGAGATTAAAATTCCTGGCATACAAATAAGTATTCAAACAAAATAACAATATAGGGTAGTTTCCAATAAACAGATTAATAACGAAAAAAGATAATAAATACAAAATAATAACCAATGTAACAATAAGTCACCTGAAAATAACGCCGAAAATCCAAATAAGAAAGTAATAGAGATCTCAAAAATTTTCCACGCAAACACGCATCTTTATAATTTTTAGTAACTATGCTATTAATGTTTATTTGTAAATTAAAGTAAGTTATAAAACAAAGTACGCCCTTTTGATTTAATCCACTCTTTCGATTGGATTTTAAACCTTTTAAGATCAGTCTCAATGGCAGCGTCTGTTTTCATTAAATTGAGTATTTTTGGCCCCAAATACTGACAAACCCTTTGCCCAACGGTTTTCCTCATTTTTGGTATTTTTGCCAATCCTTGAGCCCTTTGCCTTGTATGGTAGTCATGATTTAGGGGTGTATGATTTACGTCAGAGTTTTTATGTTGATCGATTAGGATTATATGACAGTATAGTTGTCTGATGTCAAGAACTCCCGGGTCTTGAAATAGAAGATCTGTCGAGAACCTTATATTTTTATTGAAGATGATTTTTAAAATTCGCTTTTGAATATTTTGTAATGGTTTTAGAAAAGTTTCCCCAATTCCTCCCCAAGCTATCAATCCATATCTTAAGATGGACTCAACCAGGGCTTTATAAATATTTACCAGTTGCGGAATTTTTATAACATCTTTTAACTTTTTAAATTTATATATAATGCCTCTAATTTTTTGTATAACATGACCGGCTTGGTAATTCCACTTCAGATGAGAATCTAGGAATATACCCAAATATTTAATTTTCTCTACAGAGTCTATTTCTGTGATTTTCTGATCGTCTTCAATTTTTAGTTTAGTAAAGGTAGGTAATCCCCGTATTTGGGAGGTAATTGGTAAGTAGAATGTTTTGTTGTAATTAATAGTTAACTTTTTACTATCAAAGTGATATTTTAATCTTTTTAAATCTTCCTCTACCAAACATTTTAAGTCTTCCCATGAATCTGCTGTGTAAAAGAGAGCAGTGTCATCAGCGTAGGATATGATTTGTCCACTGCTTTTCTCCGTAAGTATATCATTTAGGTATAGTATGAACAGTACTGGCCCTAGTACGGTTCCTTGTGGGACACCATATGTTATACTCTGACTCTCGCTCAATACCTCTCCTATTTTGACATACTGTTTTCTGTCTGATAATTGGTTCCTCTAATTCCAATTGACTCGAGTTTCTGAAGCAATTGATAATGGCACACGGTGTCAAATGCCTTCGCTCTGTCTAGGAAGACACTTAACGAAGGCTTCGACTCATCGAGTGCTGAGTACATGAAAGATATTAGAGTTTTAATAGCGTCAGAGGTTGATTTTTTTTTCTTGAAACCCGTATTGCGATTTGGAAATCAATTCATATTTATTTATATATTTTGTTAATCGGATTTTTATTATTTTTTCTACAATTTTTCCAAAATTTGATATTAGGGATATTGGTCTGTAATTTTCAACTTGTGATTTTTTTCCGCTTTTGTATATAGGAGTAATGATTGCTTCCTTGAATAAATCAGGATAAGTGCCAGTTTGCAAAATTCTGTTGTATAAGAAGGTTAATGGTTTGGATATGTAAGGTTCTAATTCTTTTATTGTCTCTGATTTAATGCCATCTTTACCAGGAGTTTTGTGACTTTTTAACTGTCTTATGATTCCTTTAATTTCAGACTCATTTGTAGGATTTAAGAAGAGAGAGCTCGTGATTCCCGATTAAATTTTGGACAGCAATCTTTAATATTTTCAGCATATACCTGCCCAACCTGAGCGTAATGTGCGTTATAAATGTTAGCAATTTGTTTCGGTTGTGTAATTTTTTTATCATTCTGTATAATATATTTTATATCTAAAT
Organism: Pseudeuparius sepicola; assembly: GCA_963920635.1. Lineage (NCBI taxonomy): Eukaryota > Metazoa > Arthropoda > Insecta > Coleoptera > Anthribidae > Pseudeuparius > Pseudeuparius sepicola. Next base: position 56,318,589 of record OY987301.1, on the reverse strand, counting down.
TTTTTATTCTGTCACTGTTCGTTATTTTGTTTACTCCATTCCATAAGGTTTTTGTGGTAACATTGTTATAGATGTTACGGGCGACGTGAAGACGAAGACTTTTTAAAAAACTTTTATTTGAGTAACGCGAGTTACAGAGTTTCGGCTTAGACTACAGACAAGACTAGAATTAACACTCTTACTTTACTAGGTCCTATTTATACAGATCTGTTATGCTGAGGTGTTGTGGTTCTCATGGGAAAAGAATATAAAGACAAAGGGAAGATCAAATTCTGCAATTCTTGCAGTAAGCAAGTTTTAACAATACTCAAAAGGAATATGATATGTTCTAGTAATCATTCTAGAACAATATACAATGGAAAATGATATCTTTGTAGTAAGCATCTTGAACAATAGAGAATGAGAACATAATATCCAACAGTAAACAGAATCAAGGGTAAAAACAAGGTTATGATCAAGGTGATGCTTGAGGTCGGATATAACACCTTCCCCCTTATATTAAAAATTTGTGTTAACAAATTTTGACATTAAATTAGGCATATGTTTTAGTATTAGAATTTAGTTCAATTTCTTCTTCTTCGCGAGGTTCGTCCAATCTATACGAAGGTCTTCTTTTGACAGTAACAAATTTTCTTAAATTTTGAAAAACGCGATTTCGTGTTCTAGGAGGTTGTGGAGGATCGTCTCCGTTATTAGTAGTAATAATGCCTATTTTAATGTTCCTAGACTTTTTACATTTAAAATAAAAGTACACAATAATTAAAAGTATGATTAAAGCAATGGATAGATATGTCAATATTGGCGTATACTTATTTACAGTTGGTTCGTTAATAATATTATCAAGATCCTTTGCATATTCGTCTAATTTATGCTTTGCGACATTTAAATCGTCATAATTAAATTTATTTAGTTGTAAAGGTTTTAAGTCAGGATATTTTAGTTTATTTGGAGTTTCTTTGCAACATTCAAATGGTATATTAATTGGGTGAAATTTATAGGTTTGATTAGATTTATTTAAATTTTTCGTTTGAATTTTAGTACTTCCAATATAAGCAATGCATTCAGATTTTAACGTTAAAATTGAAGTTTTGTCTAGCATTATAGTCAAAGGATTTTGATTTTTGCACTTAATAGTTATAGGAAATATTTCACTTAAAATTATTAACCATTGATTCTCTTGAATCAATTGTACATTGTAACTTTCAATTGAAATTGTGACTATGTCACAAGTATTAGGTAAATGGGTTTTTACTTCTAATAATTGAGCTTCACATCTTGAATGTGAGTCAATAGGAGTAGGATATAAATCTTTGCACATTATTAAATCAAATGCTAGTTCTTTACAATTTTTTATATCATAGAGAATTACATAGAGAGTTGGGTCATCGCTTTTTGCTACAAATTTAGTATCAGTGGATACCATGTGATAAAATCCAGTTTTATTGTCGAAAATTGGAATAGGATAAATTCTATAAAGAGTATACCATTGAGGTTCTACTAAAGGAATGTCTAATATAAAAACAAGTCTATTTTCTGTTTGAAAAACCTTTAGTTCTATAAAATCAAGATAAGTTGCAACATTTAGAAGTTGAGGAGTTAAGGGCAAATTATTTTTGTTTAAAGTTTGAGCGATTATTTGCAAATGATGAACTAGGTCTTCAGGAGTTATAACTGACGTGTGAATGATATGTAGTTTTGCAAAAGTAATAGAGTTTAGAATGTCATTTAAATTGCTTTCGATAAAGGTATAGGATTCTAGGAGTCTTTCGGCCATCTCTAAAACTTGTAATTTTCCAGTGTAGTAATTAAAATTATCAGAAATGTTATAAATGTAATTTTCGATTTGTTTTATGTCATTATTAAAAGTAATTTCATCAATTTGTAATTTGTTGATAGAGTCGTTAAAGTTTTTGATAACTGAAGTAGTTACTAAAATTTGTTTTTTCATTAATTTTTCTAATTCGTGTTCGTCTCTGTTAATTTTGTCGATACAATCGTTATAATACTGTCCGTCTGAAGCGTCTAAATTTCCGGTAATAAATTTCCAAACTGACCCTAAACCATTAATTAAACCTCTTTTATATCTTCTTACATCAATAGCTAATTCTTAAAATTTGAGCGCAATGTTTTCGGAAAGTTGATTTAGTAAAGTGAGATGTGACTTAACTTCGCTTAGAAAGGCGGTCATTCGTACGTCGTTTGGTTGAATTATAAATTGCATATTTTCTAAAATTTTATTATTATTTTCGAATGTTGTTTTTAGAGATGAAATGTCTTTATATACCAATAAACTCCACTTGTCATTAGAAATTTTGAGTCCGGATTGCTCTTGATAGAACACGCCTATGGTGTTATTAATTGGTCGCAGTGTATATTGTGCCATAGCGGTCGCGAACAAAGAAAATCTGTAACGAAGTTTCAGAATTAGGAACTTGGTTCGATATAACAAATTATTTTAATATCAGTATTTTTGAAAATATATTTGATCATAGGGAGAACTGTGTCCCAATCTAATTTGTCTAATCCACAAGCTAACTTGGGTATAGCTATAATTTTATCTTTTTCATCAGTGCTCTCGAGACAATTTGTTCGTAATTCCTTTAAGCAATTAAATAAATTAGCATAAGTTGGTTTATAATAGAAAAATTCTTTAGTTATTAAATAATAAATATTTCTTGTCGGAAGTTGAAGTACTGCTATTTCACCAATTGACTTATTTTGATTTTTTAGTTCATCTACGTGTCCAAATTTATTCTTAAATTCTTTTGCAATTCCTGCATTCATTTCTAAATCTTTAGATACACAGTGAGCTAATGAAATATTTTCAGGGGCATCAAATAAATTGCCCAGTTCAATGGAAACGTTATTATTTTCAATAGGGATTTTTCGATCTAGAGTATAAAAGAATTCTTTAACCGTTAGTTCTTCTTCCTCCAATTCGTGACATTTCTTTAGCATATCAAAATTCATTTTTGTAGTTTGGTTAGTAATTGGGTTATGTAGCAAAGCTGAATTCGTATAAATTTCTTTAATTTTATAGGGTCCATTAAATTTGTTAGCTAGTTTATTTTTTATTTGGGACTCCTTGACATAAACCTTTTCTCCTACGCGAAATTGTCGCTGCTCCGAAACGTGTGTATCAAATCGCTGTTTCGCCTTTTGTTTGCGCATATCCGTACGCTTTCTTGCCACTTCATAATAATGCTTTATTTTATTGTTTAAATCGCGAACGTACTTAGAGATTAATTCTTGCTGATTATACAAAACTTCTGGAGGTCGAGACGAGGTGTGACCGAATAGCAATTCGTAAGGAGTAAAGCCGTGTGTTTTATTTATAGAATTGTTATATGCTATACAAGCGTAAGGAAGCATTTGAAATGAGTGTTCGTTAGGATTTTCTGTACTACATGCGCGTATCATTTCAGTTAAGGTGGCATGAAATCTTTCTAAGGAGCCATTTGATTGCGGATGACTAACACTAGAGAAAGTTAATTTTATATTGTATAATTTACAAAGATCTTTCATTAATTGATTATTAAATTCTTTACCTACATCGCAATGGATTCTTAAGGGAGTTCCAAAGTGTTGAAAATAGAGTAACAGAGCGTCTACTACAGATCTCGCTGTTTTATTAGGAAGTGCATAAGCTTGGGTAAATTTTGTTAGTTCGTCTCTTATGGTAAGGATATTATTTTTTACTGGGATTTCTAGGATATCGATATTTATTCTTTCGAAAGGAGTTTTAGGAGTTTCGGTAATAACTAAGGGACTATCCAAGTTTTGTCTACAAATTTTTGTCTTTTGGCAGATTTCGCACTGTCGAATAAAGGTTTCAACGTCTTTAGTTAGTCCTGTCCAATTATATTTTTGTTTAATACGTCTAATTGTTTCGTTTATTCCTCGATGTAAGTTTGTCTTGCCTGAATGAAATTGATCTATTATTATAGGTATTTGGTCTTCGTCTGGTATAGTCACAATGGTCTGACAAATTGTTAGTTGGAAATTTTTATCTGAGAACAAAAAATTAAACATTTCTAAAATTGGAAAATCTGGATTGTTTTCAATGTAATAAGTTTTATTTTCTTCAAATATATCTTTACTGTAATAAAGAGATATGAAGAGTACTTGTATTGCGGTTTCAAAATTAAAAGGAACAGGAATTATATAATATTTTCTTTTAGCTACGGTTTGACTGGAAAGAACATTTGCTTTATTATAGTTAAAATCAGGATTTAGCTCAAGGAAATCATCAATAACTTTTTCGTGAAGGTCTGTTAATTTGTCTTGTTGAAAAATTAGTACAATGTCCTTGTGTGTTTTGTCTAAAAGTTGATTATTTGTATATTGGATTTTAGAATAATCGATCATTGAAGTCGTCTTGTATAGATCAAAAAATCTGTCAAATTCATTACAGATTATAGCAATTTCGTCAGTCTCATTATTGTCAATAGGCGGGTCAATGTCTTGAGGATTATCATGAGAAGTAGATGGTTCATCTAGGGAAGTATGAAAGGAAACAGCTTCTTTTATATGATTGATTTTGATTCGAGATAATGCGTCGGCATTTCGATTAATTTTTCCAGGTTTATAAATTATTTGATAATTATATTCTTCTAATTTAAGTCGCCAACGTGCTAAACGACTACCGGGATCTTTTATTGAGAAAAGCCAGGTTAAAGGTCTATGATCTGTAACCAATAAGAATTTTCGTCCGAAAAGATAAGGTCTATAGTTTTTTACGGCAGCAATTATTGCCAATAGTTCTTTCTCTATAACGCTATATTTCATTTCTGCTGGACTTAAGGTTCTTGAAAAGTATGCTATGGGAAGATCATTTCCAACAGGTCCTTGCGAAAGTACCGCGCTTACAGCAAAAGCGCTTGCATCTGTAGTTAAAACAAATTCTTTTTCAAAATTAGGATATATTAGAATTGGTGAAGTTATTAATGCATTTTTAAGTTGTTCGAAAGATTCACGACAATCTTTATCAAAAATAAATGGTACGTCTTTTCTTAAAAGTCGAGTTAAAGGCTTTGTCATTTTTGCGAAGTTTGGAATAAACTTCCTGTAGTAACCAGTAAGACCCAAAAATTGTTTAATTTGTTTAGTATTGGCAGGTTGAGGAAAATCGATAACAGCTTGTACTTTTTGTGGATTTGGTTTAACCCCTTCAGGTGTAATAACATGTCCTAAATAAATTACTTCTTTTCGTAAGAATTCGCACTTATCTGGCTGTATTTTTAGATTTGAATTTCTTAATCTTTGAAAAACTTCAGTAATACGAGAAATATGTTCATTAATTGTGGAAGAATAAATAATAATGTCGTCCATGTAAACTAAGCACTTTTCGTTTTGTATCCCCATTAGTATATTATCCATAACCCTCTGAAAGGTTGAGGGCGCATTACGAAGGCCAAAGGGCATACGTAAATATTCGAAATGTCCATTTTCAACGGAAAAAGCAGTTTTCGAAATGTCTTCTGGATTCATTTCAATTTGTTGAAAACCAGAAGCCAAATCTAAAGTAGTAAAATAATGGCAATTACCCAACTGATCTAATATATCTGAAATATTAGGCAGTGGATACCTGTCATTAACTGTTAATTCATTTAATTTCCTATAATCAATTACGATTCTCCATTTTTGTTTGCCTGAAGCGTCTAATTTTTTTGGAACGACCCATACTGGGGACGACCATGGTGAAACAGAAGGTCTAATTATTCCTTGAGAAAGCATTTTATTAATTTGTGTTTTTACTTCTTCCTTGTGAACTTGTGGATATCGATAAGATTTAGTAAAAATTGGCTTAGCGTCGCCTGTATCGATAGTATGTTTTATTTCATTAGTAAAACTTAAAAAATCTCCGTCAAAGTAAAATATATCTTCAAAATTCAAACATAAATTAGTAATTAATTCCTTTTCTTCTTCGTTTAAATGTTCTAGCCTTAATGATTCTTTTATTTCTTCTACTCTGCTTTTCGTTTTATTAAAATTACAAATAATATTAGCACTAGCGTTCGTTTCTTTAATGTAAGGCTCAAATTCAAATTCTTCGAAACAAATATCCTTTGTTATGGCATTAGCGTTTAATATTGTCGTATAAAAATTACCGTCTTCGTTTATTTTTACTATAGCATTTGGCACGTATACCTTTTCTACTCGTTGTGCGCATAAAATCATTTCTTTATTCGTATATTTATTCGTATGAAACTTGCATATTTTTTCGCAACGCGGTTCTATCGTAACCTGATTTATATTATAACTCGTATTTTCGCTTTCAAAATTATTTATATTTTCCGTGTAATCGTTATTATTATTATTATTTCGTTCATAAGCGTTTATATGAAGGCTATCGTATCTTTCGTCAACATTAACTTGTCTTTTATAAACAACTCGATTATTATTATCATTATTATTCGTTAACTCTTTTAATTCATCTCCGTCTTTGAGTAATTCGTGTACCTTATAGTACGTAATTAATTGTTTATTCCTAAAATCTACTACTGCACCGTACCTTTCTAAAAAGTCAGCGCCTAAAATTCCGTCGAATCCTATATCTAGATCGCAAATATAAACTTTATGGGGAGAAAGAGGACCCGTAAAAGAAACAAATACCGCTTCAGTAATAGGAATTGATTGGCCAGAAATACCTTTAATTTGAAAATTTTCTGGACATCGATTTAAAAATTGCTGAACCGTCTCTGGTTTGAAAATTGAAATACCAGCTCCTGTGTCAATTAAAATTTTGTACTTATCGGTATTATCTTTAATATAATATAGATTGCTATTGTCAACGGTATTTATGCAAACGTTTGGTCCGTATTGGTCATACCAAGATTTTTGAAGTTGGGAATAGGATTCTGGTCCGAGGCTGTTAATTGAAAATTTTCGCTTTGGCCCAGATAATGTTGTTGGGGAGTTCTATTTTGGTTATTTGGATTTGAATTTGGGAATCTAGGAGTAAAATTTTGATTAGAAGGCTGGAAACCTGAATTATTATTAAAAGTTCTTGGGAAATTGTTTCTAGGAATATTATTAGAAAAATTTCTAGGAGGTTGATTTCTTGGTTGGAAGTTTTGAGGGTGGTCCTAGGTTGGAAAGAAGGAGTTTGAAAATTATTTTGCTGAGGAAAAGATGGTCTTTGATGGAACCTATTTTGGGAGAAATTATTTCTTTGGGAGTTGTTTTGGAAATTGTTATAGTAGCTAGAAGGATTTGGACCATTTCTGTAATAATTATTTTGATTTTTAGTTCGACATTCATTGATAGTATGTCCATTTCTTTTGCAATAATTACAAAATTTTGGAAAATTATTACTGGTTCTTTTGATATTATTATTGAAGACTGGTACACGATTTTGCCTCTGAAATTTTTGATTTTCAAAATAAGAAAGTTGCAATTCTCTCTTAATTAAAGCTATAGCATCCATCATGTTGGGTGGATTGCTAGCACGAATTAGTTGCCCTATTCTTGGTTCTAAACCTGTCAAAACTGTATTTAGGCACATGCTATCGATTAATGTAGCTTGCGATTCTTTTTGTTCCCTAGTGAGAAGGCTTTGTTTTCCTATTGCGGCATACATTTTCGAGCAGTGAGTTTGAACTCTGCCTACAAAAGTCAAAGCATTTTCATTTTGGGATTGACACATTCTTTGTAAATCTTGAATTAATGAAGTTAGATCGCGAGGATCTCCGAAATGAACGTTAAGTAATTGTTTGATTTCGCGCCAGGTACTCAAATCTCTTGAATTAATGAGTTGGGCTGCACGTCCCTTTAATTGATTTTTAATTTTTATAACAAGTAAAATGGCTTGGTCGCCAACAGTCATTTGCATGGCCCTATCACATGCAATGATAAAAGTATTTAAATTGATTTGATCCCCATCGTATTCAGGGATGATAGAAAATATTTCGCTTAATTTAAATGGTACTTCGTCGTTATTTAAAGCGTTTGCTTCATTGTTTACATTAGAGTTTATAGCTTCGTTATTCGGCATGTTGAAATGAAAAGGTAATATCGTTATAACGTAGAAAGTTCAATAATAGCAACGTAGAAAGTTCAAAAAAAAAATCACAAATAAAATTCACTTCAAGTTTTCACTTACAATAGAAGTAACTTCATGCTCGCTGGATGTCGTTGATGCTGCTGTTGTTGCTGGATGCTGGCCTCAGGAGACTGTCCTTCTTAGTGCCTCCGGATCTTCCTGTCGAAGACCCTTTTCAGCTGGCTCCAATCGTAGTGGTGTGGTGACCCCCGAGGAGACTGTCCTTCTAAGTGCCTCCGGATCTCCCTCGTTGAAGACCCTTTTATCGAGGATCCCACTTCTGACACCAAATTGTTACGGGCGACGTGAAGACGAAGACTTTTTAAAAAACTTTTATTTGAGTAACGCGAGTTACAGAGTTTCGGCTTAGACTACAGACAAGACTAGAATTAACACTCTTACTTTACTAGGTCCTATTTATACAGATCTGTTATGCTGAGGTGTTGTGGTTCTCATGGGAAAAGAATATAAAGACAAAGGGAAGATCAAATTCTGCAATTCTTGCAGTAAGCAAGTTTTAACAATACTCAAAAGGAATATGATATGTTCTAGTAATCATTCTAGAACAATATACAATGGAAAATGATATCTTTGTAGTAAGCATCTTGAACAATAGAGAATGAGAACATAATATCCAACAGTAAACAGAATCAAGGGTAAAAACAAGGTTATGATCAAGGTGATGCTTGAGGTCGGATATAACATCATATAATCATTTTTTGCTTGTTTTATAAGTCCGTGAATTTTATTTCGGTAATACTTATATCTATTTTGTAACTGCATATCATTTGGACTTTTTAAAAATAATGCATGTAACTCATCTCGTTTATTTATGGATCGTATTATACCATTTGACACTCATGGTTTCCGTTTACGTGTTTTGCTACTTACTTGCTTGCTCCTTACCGTTGTCGAGTTTTCTATGAAGGTCTGGATTTTTTTGATAAAAATGTTTGTACACATATTTGCTTCTGTACAATTATATAAATCGCCCCATGATTTCTGTCTTACAATGTTAATTAACTTATTATAATCAATATTTTTCAGAACATACTGAGTCTTTTTATCCTCACTTGAACTAGTAGACTTCTTATTTAGAATATTTAACGTTACAGGATAGTGGTAGTGTGCTGCATTCGTTTTGTTGATTTCCCATTTTCAAAAAAATATGGTCAATACATGATTTAGAGTGATTTTGTTCCCTCGTGCAATTATTTACCTGAGAAACAAATCCATGTTCGTTTAGGATATCAAGATATTCATGTACTTCATTACTATTTGAAGACAAATCTATGTTAATATCGCCTGTCACAATAAAATAATCCGCTTAAGAGATGCCTCTCAAATAGTTTTCGAACGCCTGCGTGTACTCAGCCGTACAAAAATTTGGCGATTTGTATACAGCAAGTACTGCGATTGTTTTATTGTTTTTGTATACAATTATTTCCAATGCAGATAATATACTGTTTAACTTCACTATATTATATGAATAATTTAAGGAATCCCTGACATACACAACTCCTTGATTATAGATAATTTCATAGCCTTCTAATTTAAAAAATCTTTTGTCAATTATATGCCAAGTTTCCGTCAATACAACACAGTCAAAACTGCCATCGAACTGAGATAGAAAGATGTGAAATTCTTCGAAATTTCTTGATATACTCCTAATATTATTATGTAACAGAGGGAACTCTGACACTAAACCATCTTTCATAGATTGTAATTTTAACAACCTATCATATTCTTTAACATTATTACAAATATGCGTGTTTATCTTAGGGTTATCATAGTCTCTAAGAAATGGGTCCATTTTTAGAAAAAAAAAATGAAATCAAAAGCAAATAAGAGTAATATGATACAAAAGAAACTGAAACCTGTAGGTAAATTCTCTATAATAATTTTCAGAAATGTTTTGAAAATGCATACAATAATTACTAACAGATCGTATTCACAAACTTGACAAAAACCCTTGTCTATCCATTAGACAAGGCAAAAACTTAAAATTCGATGAAGGAAAAAGACTAAGAACAGTTTATTTTTGCGACTTGCTGCGTAAGACTCGATTTCCACCATTGGTTGGTTTCGGACTATATGAAATTCTTCTTCTCTTACGCTTTTTGTCTTTAATATTCTCGTTCTTGTTCTTAATCTTGTCAATTCCTGTGTTGATGTCTTCCTCGTCTGCTTCCCTTCCTTGATCTTCATCAGATTCTTCGGAATCTTCTGATTGGAGATTTTCTATTTCTAATAGTTCTTTTGGAGTATAAGAGCAATCATTTACTATCAATTTAAATCTCTGAATTTTTGCATTTGAGTGCTGTTCTCTGTCTCTGTCATTGGCTAGAACTATGCCGGTGCCTTTTAAACGGTTTGCATTTTTGAACAAGGACGTTTTTTTAATGAAAGAGATAAATTCCAATACTACTGGCGGCTTCTTCTGTTTTCCAACGGTATATATATTATTCAGATCGTTCTCTATTAAGTTAGTTCCAAGGAGAGGGTTAATTTTAGTGATGGTATCCTCCAGCAGGCTGTCTTTGTGCGTTTCTAGTCCGAAAATGATTACTTTATTGTTCCTAACTTTCCTTTCTAGTAACTGAACACGCAACTGGAGTTTCTCTATCTCTTGGTTTGATTTTCCTAACTTACTATTTATTACATCAATCGCCTCGTTTAGTACTTCCTTTATTTCATTCGTCTGAGTTGCGTTGGCTTGGGAAATCAGTTCAAAAAGATTTTTCTTCAGTTCTTCACTAATTTCACTGGACATATTTCCCTCCTGCTACCACTGGTGACAATCGCCACTTCCTTGAAACTTGGTAGAAGAAGACAATGACTGCACAAGCGAAATTGATCCTTATTGAAGTGAAATTTGGTAGGTGAGTTTTTAATTAATTTGCCCTCACAGAGTTGCAAATAGAAATGTCGTCGCTTACCCAGCATTCGATGGACACTTTAGGAGAGCACTCAGCAGAATTTTTTTTTTTTTAATTTATTCGCGTTTATGTACGAAATTTTTTGTAGCAAGTAAACAGATAGCAATTTTCCACGCATACGACTTTTAACAGCATCAGAGCCAGTTTACTGGTATTACCGGTGTAAACGACGACGTGCAAATATGGGGAAATGCGACCATAAAATGGAATGGCTTTTAAACGCGTGTCTAGTTTCCTGTTTTGGTCTGCGTTTTGTTGACTAGAGGAACAAATCACAAAAACAGAAAGATACATACTTAAAAAAAATAAATTTCCTAAACAGAACATAATAAACTAAATAATATTTAAACGGCCTATTGTGATGCTTTGAGCGACAATATATGAGAGGGATACCATGCAGAGAGATACACCTACCTATTTGTAATTTGTAAATTATATATACCTAACAATAAAGAAACACCATAAATACGAAAAGCTGGATTTGCTGGAGCAGTGGGGCATCCAGAAGGGGGGGGGGGGGGCTCGCCTCCCCCCAGACCTTTCATATTTTAAAATATGTCCAGGGTGATATCGTAGATGTACCGGCCGCTGTGCGACCCTGTGCAATTATTTTCCCAATCTACATCGTTAACATCTTGTTAATTTTTGTTTATTTGTAAAAACTTTTTTGAAAATGTCTTTTAATCATAAAATATTTTTTATGTAATACGTCAAACTTTCTAAGTTGCCCCTCCCCAATCATATTTTCTGGGTGCGCCACTGTGCTGGAGGAAAGCCTTAACACCCAAAAGTATTTATACAGTGTGTCCCAATTTGATACGGGACACCTGAGAACTATATGAAGGACAAGGAAAACAAATGGTCTCTATTTTTTTATTGGTAGTCCCAAGGGAGAGTGTTTTATAGGTGATGGTATTTGGATGGGATAATTATTTCATGGCCCGCTATGATTTTTTAAAATAGCTAATTTTCAAGAAACCCTATTAGGGATTTTTTTACGGCAAAAAGTTATTAAGAAAACTTGTTCAGAATGGTAAACTGAGTAAAATTGCAAAATTTCAAAAGTCTAGGCCTACTTTGATTTTTAGCTTTTTTTTCTTTTTCTCCCACTTTTTTCTTAGAAATGTGTCCTTTCTGGAGCTTTCACGTCAAAATATTATTAAGGAAACTTGATCATCGTGAAAAAATGAAATTTTGACGTGAAAGCTCCAGAAAGGACACTTTTCTAAGAAAAAAACGGGAGATAAATCTAAAAATCAAAGTAGGCCTAGCCTTTTGAAATTTTGCGAATCTACTCAGTTTTTCATTCTGAACAAGTTTTCTTAATAACATTTTGTCGTAAAAAAATCCCTAATGGGTTTCTAGAAAATTGGCTATTTTAAAAAATCATAGCAGGCCATGAAATAATAATTACCCCATCCAAATACCACCGCCTATGAGTTACTCCCCCTTGGTACTACTAATAAAAAAATAGAGACCATTTGTTTTCCTTGCCCTTCATATATATTTCTGAGGTGTCCAGTATATAATTGGGACATACTGTAGACTTGTTTCTTGCAACTCGCATATTATAAAATAGCAAAGTACCAATCTCCAAATTTCAAGTCATGGGTTAAACCATATTTTATTCCTTTAATTGCCCAATGAATCACCAGTTAAAACGGCGAAGGATCATGCGCTTAATCGTGCCAGAAAGCCATTTTTACTAATCATAATAATATCATTTTATATATGCAATGGAAGATCCGAGCGTGACTCCATCTATAGTATAATTCTGTCACGGTACAAATGTAGAAAATTACGAGACTTGGACATAATAAAAGAATATATTTATAAGGAAATTCTGCTTTTCGTTTATGGGAGGATAATTGCGGAGAAGTAGGCGCACGGCAAGGTCTCTTAGCGTAATTATTGTTGTTAAAAGTCGGCAAAAAGTTTCACTTTTTTCTTCCAAAAAGGTTGCAACATATGGGAATTAATTTTTATTTAATTTCTGTAAAAAAATCAATGTTCAAAGTTTTTGCTTAAAAAATTACTAAAAATGCAGTTTATAAAAGTTGACATCGAGTTGTCAAAGTTTACATTTTCCCCAAAAATCTGCGAAACGTCGGCTCAATGTAACAAGTTTCCTTTCTATGGAGTCTTATTTCGTCTTGCAATAGACACCTAATAGGTTAGGAAACTGTCTGCTTTGATAGACAACTCTCTAGCGTCTTTATTTTTAGTTTACCTAAAATTTTTTCATTATACTTTAAACTTTAAAACTGTACAAATCCGTAAAATCTTTATTTTTTTAGATAATCGCCTAAACTTTGTTTTGTTTGACAGGCCTTCAAAAGCCGCTTCTTTTGACCTTTCTGCCATTTTCAAAATGCTAATCCAGGGCCGGCTGCGATTTTTTTATATACCCCCGATTTTCACGAAAAGTATTTAGCGATTTTTTTATTTAAAATCTGACTCCACAGCGTTAATTAGAACACCCCAAAACCCTTATATACAAAATTTGAATAAAAAATATACAGGGAGTTCCATTCTGCAGGGTGTCAAAGTTGAGCAAAATAGGAATTTTAAAGGCATCTGCCAAGTCAAGTGTGCCATGGAATCCCCTCAAAACAGTTTAATGGTCAATAGGACCACTCAAGGTGTTGGTGCGAAAATTTCCAATACAAAATTTCTGTGCCATCTCAAATTACTAAATTTTTGGAACTTTATACGGGTTAAAAATCGAGTATATCAAAACCGCTCCACACACTATAAACGAACTAAATCTAAAAAATACAGAAGCCTGCCAATCAGTAAGTCCATATCAGTTAAGGCGGCTGGTGTGCCACAACAGGAAACGAACAGAAAATGTGACTTTGTTGAGAAAGGTTCAATAATTTAAATTGTTTTTATTTGTTAGTTGTCATTATGTACAGAAATACATTACTTTTGTGTTTATCAATATTTTTCAATGATTCCAGAGCACTTTTGATATGCGTATAAATTTCATAAAATTTCAGAATTTTGAGATGGCTCAGAGAAGAATACCCTGTATATTTTTGTAGTAAATCTTTTCACACGAACATTATGAGTGGTCCTATTGACCATTCATCTGTTTTGAAGGGATTCCATGGCACACTTGACTCGCCAGATGTCTTTAAAATTCCTATTTTGCTCAATTTTGACACCCTACAGAATGGGACTCCCTGTATGTTTTTTGTTCAAATTTGGTATATGGGGGTTTTGGGGTGTTCTGATTAACGCTGTGGGGTCAGATTTTAAATAAAAAAATCGCTAAATGGTTTTCGTGAAAATCGGAGGTATAAAAAAATCTCAGCCGACCCTGGATTTGCATTTTGAAAATGGCAGAAAGGCCAAAAGAAGCGGTTTTTGAAGGCCTTTCAAACAAAATAAAGTTTAAGCGATTATCTACAAAAATGAAGATGTTACGGATCTGTACAGTTTTAAAGTTGGACACCCTCTATAAGGCAAGTTCTTTCCTTCACAATGTGGTAGCCTAGGTTCAAACCCCAATGGTTCTATTTTTTTTGAATGCCTAGATAATTTTTAACTGTTAACTAATAAAGGAAAAATATATCAAATAAAAAATTCTAAAACAAAAACACACATTTAAACTAAAAAACTGATTATTTGTGAAAAATTTCAGAAGCCTAGAACTACTTTGATATTCTTCCGGTAAAAAATTTGAAACGTACAAAAACGAAAATGGTACACTTTGGGAAAAAGTGAAGTTTTTTCTGAGAATTGACTGAGAAATTTTGCGAAGGCAAAAAAGATTTATTTTCTAGTGGCATATCATTTTTTTGTCTCCGGCACTGGTGGAAGTAGACGCAGGCCGAATTATTTTTAGTTTATATTATTTAATGTGTCTAAACTGTAGCAAAAATGAAAGGAAACATGAAAAAAAACTTGAATTTTGACGCCCTGTATAACAAAAACCGTTAGTATTTCGATACCTATACGATGAAAAAAAAACTACTTATTTTTACAATTATTGTAATACTTATTTTTTATTATACTTTTTATTATATTTATTTTGATGTTTTCTATAGATTCCTGAAGTTTTGCCCCTAGAAGTTAAGGAAAATGTAAACAGTAATAAAGATGTCAATAAATAAACAATAACTGCATCATATTTTGTAAAAATATTACGATTGAGCTTAAAAACTACCGGTCAAATCTCAATGGTTACTGATATACAAGGCGTCGAAGCTCTTTTTTTAATCGAATCATATATATATCTTCCAAAATAATCAAGCAGCTGAATAATTGAAATGCGACATTTTCGTGTTTTTGGGGATGGCTAATAAGTAGAATAATAATATGTCGATTATGCGTATCTCACAGAAGGCGCCAGTTGCGCGATTTTTGCATCGTGCTTTTACTCGTAACTTCTTTGAGGTAAACTTTCGTCTGTAACAATAATTAAATTCGGTAGGTGCTATTTTTCGAATTTTGGAGTTAACAGGTGTTTTGGGGCATATTTTGACAATTTCAGCACAAACGGTTGATTCTGTCGTTATGAAACAAGAAGTTACCCTTTTATTGCAAAATGAAAATATATCCTCAAATAAGTTACGGGTAAAAACACGATCAAATAAATAGCGCAAGTGGCGCCGTATATGCGAGAGATAGAAATTGACATCTTCGGCTTATTCTCCACCCCAAAATCATATTTCCAATTCAGCAGTTCGAGTAGGTATTTTGACCGGTACTTGTTAAGCTCATTTGTAATATTTTGACACAACATATATGCAGTTGCTGTATGTACGATTATTAACGGTGTTAAGTAATGATGTGCAAATATCTGGAGGTGTTCCACAGGTGGTTTTAAGGGGGGTTTAAGTTTCCCCTACAAAGTTATTCAGGCATTTAGAGGGACACAAAATTAGATTTTAATTTTTTTAAGCAGTTTGATCTAGAAACTTCAATTTTGGGAGAATCCCCAAAGTTTTTTAAGGCAGTTTCGTTAACAAGAAAAATTCGTATTCTGTAGCACAATTAATTTAGGAACTTTTTTATTTTTTAACTTCTGTAGAAAATACAAATAATAGTTGTTGGGGGTTTCTGACCTTAGCATACATAGAGCCCAAAAATTAATTCTACCGTAAATTGTCTTCCAACTTACTGACACGCCCAAAATTCAACCGTTTCAGAGAAAAAAAAAACATTTTTTTTCTTTTAAGGCAGGAGTAGATTGACAGGGGAAGCTTTAATCGAAAAATTTTAAAAGATGAACTCCTATAAATATTTTATTATTATTATTATTATTTATGAATCAGTTCATAAAGATCAATTTCATTATTTAACCATAGCTTACTTACTTTAAGTTGTAAAATAACAAAAGCACAATGTTACTGTTAAATTTAAAAAATTACACAAACTTCTAAATTTTAATAACAGTTTTGAAATATGTACGTATGCAACCGCATATATTTTGGGCCAAAATCTTCCGATTGAGGCTAATATGCCTTATAGAAATGTTGTTTGTTTAAGAGATACAGGGCGTTAAAGTTTTTTTGAAATTGACTTCTGGCTACATCTCCCAAACTAATCAAGCTGCTGAACTGAAATTTGGCACTGCTGTGTGTTTATGGATGGAGAATAAACTAAAAATGTAAATTTCTACGTATCTCACAGACGGCACCACATGCGCTATTTTTGAATCGTGTTTTTACTCCTACCTGTTTTGAGGTTATCTTTTTGGCCCTGTAGGTCCGTCACTTTAGTGCATTTTTTCATTCTGCAATAAAAATGTACTCTTGTTTCATAACGACCAAATCAACCGTTTGCGTTTAAATTGCCAAAACGTGCCCCAAAGCACCTGTTTACTTCAATATTCGAAAAATAAAAATGTTACCTACTAGTTTCAAATGTTACAGATCAACTGTTACATTGAAAATGAAGAAAAAAATGCAAAAATGAACTTTGGTCGAAACACATGTGTTTTCTTGAAATAGGGTGTCCAAATTTTGTCGAGTTTCAATCCGTTCCATTTTGAAAGTGAATATTTTTTGGGACATTGTTCATATGGATCTTTTTCTCGCTTTAAATGATACAGTCGTTTGGCAATATTTGAAAGCAGTAGGTGAATATTTTATTCATGTTTTGAGGCACGTTTTGGCAATTTCAACGCAAACGGTTGATTTGACAGTTATGAAACAAGATTACCTTTTCGTTGCAGAATGAAAAGATGTACTGACCTGCAGGACCAAAAAGATAACCTCAAAAAAGTAGATAGACTTTCCCCATATGCATAGGCATTTTTAAATAATTCTCTGTGGCAAGTACTTAGCAGTAAATTCATTTTTAAAATCTTAAGCTTGGAAATGTCTATTAAAAATTATTTATTTTCCATTGGAAATATTATTATGTTTACCTGTGCTATTTTCAAACACATTCTTTCGTAACTATTTGTGGATCCTTTGATAATTTAAGGAATATTTGTATCTTCGCCATATTCCACAAAGAGGCAATATAAAAAATATAAGATATCAATTAAATACTGTCAATTTTTAGGCACCACTAATAGACCTTGGCTATTTCAATAAAAAAAAAATTATCTATTGGTATCGTGCATGTCTGATAGACCCTGGAGAGGACAATGCCTTTTTTGAATAATAGTTATTTGTTTACCAAGGCACTGAAGTTAAACCGAGGGACAAATTATATATTTTTAAATCGGGAAAACAAGTGTTTTAGGCAATATAATTAAATATAATTAATGAACCATTCATGAGCCGACTGCGCGTGCTATTGCTTTCCTTCTTATATAGCTCTAATTACATTTAGATTTAACATTTTTTTATTTACACATACGTTCAATATTTACGAACAAACAACGTTAGAGACATAACCTTCAACACAAGTTAAGATAATTTAATATTAAGGTAATTAAAAGTAATAAATATAGATTTGTTACCACTGGACAAATAAAGACAATATATTTAAAAGTAATAGGTATAACAATTTTGTATGCCGCTTATGCAATAATTTAATAATTTATGACGGCGCGATAACAGATGAAATGTCACAAATCAAAATGCAGACTAAACCACAGAAATCATTAGAGGCTCCCTGGGTAGTGTAGGCCCAACAAAATTTCGTATGCGCAAACTAAGATTTTCTTTAATTTTAACGAAAAAGTTAAAAGTTGGTTAACTTTTTACTTTAGTTTTACGTTACGCTACGTTAAGTATTCGCTACATAAACACTCGCATTGAATAACATACATTTTAAGTTAAGTATTTCTTACGTTACGTTAATTTTAAATTAGGTAAGTACGTTAAATTGGCTTGCATAAACCCACCTTTAGTGACTATTTGTTTAGTGGGTAAAGATTTTTTTTGTCTTTATTTTGTTGTGTTTAAATGATTAGTTTTAATAATTTGGAGTATAACAGATGTTTCCAATGGTTAAAATTAGTAAAAATTCATCTGTGGCGCTATCTTGCTCATACTTTACGGTACTTCTATAAAAATGCCTCACTCCAAACAAAATATATCATATAGGTCTGGCGGAATATCGATTAGATGTAGGGGTGGGGGTTGTCGGGGCCCATCTCCATTCCTACTCTACTGCCTGCAGCAGTCATTCTCCACTTGTCCTCCTTTTTACCCAATCTTCTGGTCACCGGCGAGCTCGCCCAGACTCCGGAACTCCACCACGATGGTTCCCATCTAATAATCGTGGAACCGCGGTCCATGTAGGTTCCTCGTCACCAACCTCGCACTGCAGGCATCCTTGGAGGTGATCTTGTTGTAGACACCCGCAAAAATACTTGGAGGTGACTTCCGCCACATGATATCAAATATTCCTAGTTCGTTAACTAGGAATTTACCGTTGACGTGGGACCCATCCGCATTAACTATGTATCTTACTTGAAGTAAAGGAATTTATGCCAATGTATTTTACAGAGAAATACTAATGAGTCAACTGAGGAAACTTTTATATTCTTTCTCCAATACGTATAGGTGTACGGAGGGGTTGATGTTGGTGGTGTGATGGTGGTGGGAGCATCTCTAGCGTCCAGGAAAATGTCACCGGTCTGACAACGTTCCGCTCGGATTTGTGGAGGGGTGGGGCAACTTACCTAACGATCAACAAAATTCCGACAATCTGGCAACAATCTTCTGGAATAAATCGGCTTTGTGTCGATCTTCTAGCGATTTGCTTTTATTATAAGCAATATCATTAACACGACGAGCTGAATCCAATTTATTTATAACAGTATCACCTCTAGAAAGTAGTTTTTCTAATTTAGTACCAGGACCACAATACTGATAACCAAGAAGATGTAACTCGATCGGTAATTTGTAAATTAATGTGTTTAGCACACTGCTCCCTTTAACGATCGGCATTAGATTGACGCGAGTTTATTCAATCACTATCTCCTATATGCTAGTTTTTTTAAAAAGAAAAAAACAACACATAAACAATATAAATATATTTTTATTTTAGAAACTATATATTTATTACAATTTCACATTTCTAAATTTTTTATTTAACTCATACATAATAATGATGCTTTTCAAGTCTTCCAATTCTTCCATATGGCGTCGCAGCCTCTCGTTCTTTCTTCAGAAAATATAAATATTAGTAGTTTTCCAACAGGACCCAAGCCACTTAAAAAGTATCTTTTATTAATTTACTTATGTTCTCATTCCACTCGTCAACTCGTTCTTGGGTTTATTTATCCGTAAACCACTGGGGTAGAACGGTTTTGAACTCTGCAAATTCCACTACCACCTTTTTACCACACTTAGTATTATATCTCTTAAAACTCCGAACCTCAAATTTTTGGTATACTTTTAAATCTCCAACGTTCACAAGATTTTTCAGCAGCAAATTCTTATTTAAATTGTTTAAAAAGGATATGTTTCTTATTAATTTGCTGTAAACACTGTCAACGATCTTCGTTGTACCTCGCCTATATAGCTATTCCAATAGAGCAGGATTGGAATGGCGTGGGCCCCGACAACCCCCACCCCTACACTTAATCGATATTCCACCAAACCAGTATGAGAGTTCTAGACCAAACAAATCTCGACAGGTTTGGTCTGATAGTCTCATAATCTTACTACTTAAACAAATAGCAGAGGATTGCCACTCAATCCAGTAACACAGAGTTTGTTTTCTTACAAGGTCTCTCAGACGAGCACAAGACCCGTCATACTAAATTTGTTGCAAAGAGATTTTGCTCCTTGTACCAATTTTCAGGAATTCTTTAAACATTTCCGAGCAAATCGTTAGGAACATAATAATAAGAGGAATTTTCCATAATTATATTGCATACTTTTGGCACATATTGTCAGGAATTATGTCCACAGAACCCTTAAAAATACGAAGATCCAACCAATGCAAGTCACTTAATAAATAATTCAAATAGCAATGTCAAATTTATATCCCAATATTATATTTTTTGTTACTTTAAATGTCCATGTACACTCATCGGCTTTGGCGGAATTGTTTAGATAGCAGAATAAAAAAAAACTGCTCAAAATTAAATGACACGCGCAGGCCACTACAACGAAAATCAAATGGGCAAAAATCAAATGGATCGCTTGGTTTTAAACTACTCAAAATATGCGTTGTGTTACCGGTTTGAAATTAAATAGTAAAGCAGAAAAACAGAAATCAGTTTTTGTTGGCAGAATTCAACGCATAATTGTATGAAATCATGGAGTTTTAGTACACACGGGAAATTGAAAATTCTATGATATTTGCCAGATACATTTTGAAAATAGTTGGAGAGGACAGAATATCATTACAAAGGCCATAGATGACACGTCGACAAAATGAATTAATTAATTTTCTTACGATTTTCTAACTAACCGGACAAATTTACTTATTTACTAAATTCGAAAAATATCTGCCTAATTACAAAAGGAAAGTAAAGAAGTAAGAATTTTCCCATACTACTACTACTACTGCCACCTGAAATCTATCCTAAATTCACGAACGGAAACTGCATCTACATATAAAGGAAAATTTCACTGATAACAAACCCAAGGGAAGCATAACTACCTTATTATAAAATATGGAGAACCCAACGGGAACCCTGATTTGGCTTGTGTCCGTTTGACGACACTACTTTCTCCGTGGTTTAACCGGAAATATTCGGCTCTTATCATTACAAGATTTTTTAAAAATATCTCCTAAAATAATTAATTATTGTAGAATCTGATAGTGCTCCTCACTATCACAGTTACCTTTCATATGGAAAAATTAATTCGATATTGTTCAAATTTTATTTAACTACATTTTACGCGTTTCTTAGATGAACCCTAGTTTACCGATTACATATAAATCAAGTAAAATAAAATATGGAACGGTTTTTAATTAAATTTTTCCTGTCTTATGAAAGGAAATTTTGGCAGCAAGGAGGAGTTGACGTACGAGTATTTTCAGATTCTACTTGAAATTATTTTAGGAAATTTAAAATAAAATCGTAAATATTTTCTCCCTCAGCAGCACTGGTGACATGGACTTAGAAGCCATGCGGTTCTTGATCTTGTAGCGTTTTGCCATAGGTATACCTATAGCCTTGTTTATGGATACCCAAGTTAGCCAATATCTGACATTGATATAGGTATATAACAGAAATCCAGTAGATTCAGGGACCAGATTTTGCAAAAAATATAGTTATTCATATATTTTTTGGTCGATTTTAATATAAGATAATTAGTAGGTAGTCAATGACAATTTAATTTTTGGCGCAGTGTGTTGCAGTTATCCAAAATATTGCTATCGTATCCTTATGACTCTGTCACACATTGACTAACTAGGGATTCCATAAACAATGCCTATAGCACTTAGAGGTCTGTGAATTTTACGAGTCTTATTACGCATCTCCGTGTCATCGATTTACGAGGCACGTGCCAAGATTCGTGATACGGGAATGGCGTTGTACAGTTATCGTTATCACCAGCAGTGCGTTCACAAATTAATTGTTGTTATTTAATGTGTTAAAAGAGAGCCAAGCCGAGCTGCTGTTGGATGTAACTGCCCGTGTAATTCATTATGCCCCAGCTTCGCCGAGGCGCAGTAAATTCCTGCCTAGGCCAGGCGGGCATGCTCACGTGCTCCTCGACGATAGTCACACTTCCGCCCGAAAAGAAATTACCCTGCTCATATATGTTAAAATCTCGCCCGCATTGAAGAACACGTACATCCCCGATGAGGTGGTGTATTTGAACTACCATGGGCGTGCCATGCGAAATTCTTAACCAATTATAATTTTGTTGATAAGAATTATTTAAAATATACTACGTACTTTATTTCTCCAAAACGCGTGGATCCGACTATGTTCGACAAACTAAAGCACTTTCTACGTAATAGCCTTGACACTAACGAGCCTTGCATGCTTTAACAGTTGCATTCATTACATATTGATAATATTTGGAGTAGACATCATTGCTAGCTGTACTACCTCGATCTGCGGTCATATTATTTATCAGTAGTTTGTTTTTGTAAAATTTTCGAGTCATTGGTAACGCCGACGGCATACCACCGCTGCAAATATATAATTTGCACTACTTGTCAGTAGATCGCACTGCGAAACGGGTCCTTTGAAGTTGTCGGCTCTGCCTAGGAGGAAATAATGTAAGCACGGTACGTATATATTCCAGCAAGGCTATCTAGTGAGCCCTCCTGTCCCTTGCTTGATAGTATTTCACACAATATCGTTGCATTCCCAGGAAGGGAAGGCGCTACATTTTAGCCAAAGATACAAAATAATTATTATAAATAAATATAGTAAAAATAAATGAAGTATTCATATATACATCGTGTCACATATGAAAGACGCGAAGGGTGTATTAGAAAATTTCAATAACAGCAGTGAAACGATAATATGCAATAAATTTGAGGACGAAAAGACGTGAATGTGGATCATCAACAAATCAGTTTCACTATAGCACACTATAACATTAGAAGCATTAGAGCAAATTACGATGAACTCTGTATCAAATTGTCGGAAATCAACAAACATGAAAATATAGCAGTTATAGTTCTCACAGAAACGTGGACAGTCCCAGAGGTAAACTACTTCGCTATGGGCTGACTTTTTAGACTTCATATTTTTCTGCCTTCGATCGACCTTGGTTCGAATCGATGTCGAGGCAAGGGCATGCATATGTCTTTAAAGAAAAACACCGCTATGGCCAAGAGCACTGGACAAATGTGGGTTCACGGTATTGCTCCTAAATAGCTTTACCCGCGAGAAAAGCCGGCCCTAGCCCCCCTAGCCGCAAATGGCAACGAAGACAAAATAATAGTAATTGTCCCCCTCTCCCGCACAAGCATGTGGTTGCTTCTGGGTTACTCCTAGTTTGGATTATTGTGAGGGTGAGAATTATTATTATTATTATTAGATGCGCATTATTATTATTATTATTATTATTATTATTATTATTATTATTATTATTATTATTATTATTATTATTATTATATCGACTTAGCCAAAAGGCATTCGCACTCCCTCTACGGGGAACATTCACTCAGATCCCGGGCATCCCGGATACCAAAAGGATCTGGCTCGGACGAGACCCTTGCCATGTTATCGGGCCCTAGGTGACATTGATGTTCTTGGACGATCCTGCATTCCCCATGAATTTCCTGACGGTTCGGGCTGTCGCAAGTAGTACCGCTTTCTGCATGGACCTGTAAAGACTATCAGTTAGATTATTATTATTATTATTATTATTATTATTATTATTATTATTATCTCGACTTAGCCAAAAGGCATTCGCACTCCCTCTACGGGGAACATTCACTCAGATCCCGGGCATCCCGGATACCAAAAGGATCTGGCTCGGACGAGACCCTTGCCATGTAATCGGGCCTTAGGTGACATTGATGTTGTTGGACGATCCTGCATTCCCCATGAATTTCCTGACGGTTCGGGCTGTCGCAAGTAGTATGTTAAAATCTCGCCCGCATTGAAGAACACGTACATCCCCGATGAGGTGGTGTATTTGAACTACCATGGGCGTGCCATGCGAAATTCTTAACCAATTATAATTTTGTTGATAAGAATTATTTAAAATATACTACGTACTTTATTTCTCCAAAACGCGTGGATCCGACTATGTTCGACAAACTAAAGCACTTTCTACGTAATAGCCTTGACACTAACGAGCCTTATTATTATTATTATTATTATTATTATTATTATTATTATTATCTCGACTTAGCCAAAAGGCATTCGCACTCCCTCTACGGGGAACATTCACTCAGATCCCGGGCATCCCGGATACCAAAAGGATCTGGCTCGGACGAGACCCTTGCCATGTTATCGGGCCCTAGGTGACATTGATGTTGTTGGACGATCCTGCATTCCCCATGAATTTCCTGACGGTTCGGGCTGTCGCAAGTAGTACCGCTTTCTGTATGGACCTGTAAAGATTATCAGTTAGACCCAGCTCTTTGATGTTTCTCAGCAAACTTTTTGGTATGACACCAGTTGTTGACACGATGATTGGAATCGTCTGAACGTTGTCCATTTCCCATTGCCTTCTAATTCGTTCTTCTAAGTCTCTGTACTTCGCGATCTTCTCGACTTGCTTCACACGCAGGTTGTTGTTGTTCGGGATGGCCACATCAATCAGAGTTGTCTTCCTAGAAATTTTATCAACTATTATAAGGTCCGGTCTGTTATGGGCAACTCGTTGATCTGTCAGAACTGTACGATCCCAGTACATCTTGTAGTTGCTGTTCTCAAGAACAGGCTCCGGTGTGTAGCTGTAATATGGGATCCTCTCTGCCTGCACAAGCAGAAGTTTTTCCGCCAGTTCCTGGTGCAAGATCTTGGCAACCGAATCGTGTCGTTCCTTATATTCCGTTGATGCGAACATCTGACATCCTCCTGTTATGTGCTGGATTGTTTCTGAAGTTGGGCACCCGTATCTGCATCTGTCATCCACTACCGATGCATCTCCTACAATGAATTTTAGGTAGTTGCGAGTTGGTATAACCTGATCTTGTATGGCCAGTAGGAAGCCTTCCGTCTCGGGGAACATTCGTCCCGAGGTCAGCCAATAGTTCGACGCTAACTTGTCGACATGTTCCTGGTTAACCTCATTAGGATACCTCCCGTGCAGCGGCTTCCCCAACCACCTCTGTAGTTTATCGTTGTCGGTTCGGTGGTGATTTTGACGCTCGTGTTCCGTCAGACGTAGCGGTGTTGAGACGTCTGCTCCGCATATAGCCCTATGTAATGTGGAGATGTTGGCCTGCCTGTAGAAATAATTACGCAGATTTAATATTTGTTGGTCCAATTGCTTGCTGAGATCTGCCAATCCTCTTCCTCCTAGTTGACGTGGCAGAGTTGTTCTTTCTACGGCGCTACGTGGATGATGTTTATGAGCTTTTGTCAGTAGTGTCCTAACTTTTCGTTGCAGGTTGTTGATGTCCGTGTTGGTCCAATTCACTATTCCGAACGAATAGCTGAGTACAGAGCATGCATACGTGTTCAGGGCCTTAAACAAATTCCTGCTGTTAAGATCAGTTCGCACTACTTGTCTTACTCTCTTGATGAATTCATTCGTTAAATCAGTCTTCATTGTTCGATGGTCTATCCTTTGAGCTTGTTTCATCCCGAGGTACTTGTATGTATCTCCCATGCTCATTGCTTCGATCTCCTGGCCGTCCTGCATCTCGTGTGCGCTTTGTTCGAGCTTTCCCCTTATGATATTAAGGGTGCGGCACTTGTCCAGTCCAAACAGCATTCCGATGTCCCTGGAGAACTCCTCTACAATTTTAAGCATTTGCGTTAGTTGGTTTTTGGTTGCGGCGATCAGTTTTAAATCATCCATATATAATAGGTGATTCAACTTGATCGCTTCTGCGTTGTTGCTTTTGATAGCGAAGCCATATTTTGTAGAGTTCAACCGATGTGATAGAGGGTTCATCGCCATGCAGAACCACAGTGGACTGAGTGAATCTCCTTGGAAAATCCCTCTTCGGATGTTGATTGTGTCGGTCTCGATGTTACTGTTTGCGGTTCTGAGTTGTATCTTAGTGCGCCAGGTTGTCATAACGTGTTCTAAAAATTATTATTATTATTATTATTATATCGACTTAGCCAAAAGGCATTCGCACTCCCTCTACGGGGAACATTCACTCAGATCCCGGGCATCTCGGATACCAAAAGGATCTGGCTCGGACGAGACCCTTGCCATGTTATCGGGCCCTAGGTGACATTGATGTTCTTGGACGATCCTGCACTCCCCATGAATTTCCTGACGGTTCGGGCTGTCGCAAGTAGTACCGCTTTCTGCATGGACCTGTAAAGACTATCAGTTAGATTCAGCTCCTTGATGTTTCTCAGCAAACTTTTTGGTATAACACCAGTTGTTGACATGATGATTGGAATCGTTTGGACGTTCTCCATTTCCCATTGCCTTCTAATTCGTTCTTCTAAGTCTCTGTACTTCGCGATCTTCTCGACTTGCTTCACACGCAGGTTGTTGTTGTTCGGGATGGCCACATCAATCAGAGTTGTCTTCCTAGAAATTTTATCAACTATTATAAGGTCCGGTCTGTTATGGGCAACTCGTTGATCAGTCAGAACTGTACGATCCCAGTACATCTTGTAGTTGCTGTTCTCAAGAACAGGCTCAGGTGTGTAGTTGTAATATGGGACCCTTTCTGTCTGCACAAGCAGCAGCTTTTCCGCCAGTTCCCGGTGCAAGATCTTGGCAACCGAATCGTGTCGTTCCTTATATTCCGTTGATGCGAACATCTGACATCCTCCTGTTATGTGCTGGATTGTTTCTGAAGTTGGGCACCCGTATCTGCATCTGTCATCCACTACCGATGCATCTCCTACAATGAATTTTAGGTAGTTGCGAGTTGGTATAACCTGATCTTGTATGGCCAGTAGGAAGCCTTCCGTCTCGGGGAACATTCGTCCCGAGGTCAGCCAATAGTTCGACGCTAACTTGTCGACATGTTCCTGGTTAACCTCATTAGGATGTCTCCCGTGCAGCGGCTTCCCCAACCACCTCTGTAGTTTATCGTTGTCGGTTCGGTGGTGATTTTGACGCTCGTGTTCCGTCAGACGTAGCGGTGTTGAGACGTCTGCTCCGCATATAGCCCTATGTAGTGTGGAGCTGTTGGCCTGCCTGTAGAAATAATTACGCAGATTTAATATTTGTTGGTCCAATTGCTTGCTGAGATCTGCCAATCCTCTTCCTCCTAGTTGACGTGGCAGAGTTGTTCTTTCTACGGCGCTACGGGGATGATGTTTATGAGCTTTTGTCAGTAGTGTCCTAACTTTTCGTTGCAGGTTGTTGATGTCCGTGTTGGTCCAATTCACTATTCCGAACGAATAGCTGAGTACAGAGCACGCATACGTGTTCAGGGCCTTAAACAAATTCCTGCTGTTAAGATCAGTTCGCACTACTTGTCTTACTCTCTTGATGAATTCATTCGTTAAATCAGTCTTCATTGTTCGATGGTCTATCCTTTGAGCTTGTTTCATCCCGAGATACTTGTATGTATCTCCCTTGCTCATTGCTTCGATCTCCTGGCCGTCCTGCATCTCGTGTGCGCTTTGTTCGAGCTTTCCCCGGATGATATTAAGGGTGCGGCACTTGTCCAGTCCAAACAGCATTCCGATGTCCCTGGAGAACTCCTCTACAATTTTAAGCATTTGCGTTAGTTGGTTTTTGGTTGCGGCGATCAGTTTTAAATCATCCATATATAATAGGTGATTCAACTTGATCGCTTCTGCGTTGTTGCTTTTGATAGCGAAGCCATATTTTGTAGAGTTCAACCGATGTGATAGAGGGTTCATCGCCATGCAGAACCACAGTGGACTGAGTGAATCTCCTTGGAAAATCCCTCTTCGGATGTTGATTGTGTCGGTCTCGATGTTACTGTCTGCGGTTCTGAGTTGTATCTTAGTGCGCCAGGTTGTCATAACGTGTTCTAAAAAGGAAACTGTATGATGATCTATTTTATACAGCTTTAAGATACCTGTGAGCCAGTCGTGAGGTACGGAATCAAATGCTTTTTTGTAGTCCACATAAGCCATGTGGAGGTTTCGTTGCTTGGAATGAGCCTGGTTGCAGATGACAGAGTCTATGATGAGTTGCTCTTTGCATCCCATTGCGCCCTTCGAGCAGCCCTTCTGCTGCATTGCAATGATGTTGTTC
The DNA here is from genome assembly GCA_963920635.1 of Pseudeuparius sepicola. Taxonomy (NCBI): domain Eukaryota; kingdom Metazoa; phylum Arthropoda; class Insecta; order Coleoptera; family Anthribidae; genus Pseudeuparius; species Pseudeuparius sepicola. Next base: position 56,290,441 of record OY987301.1, on the reverse strand, counting down.
CGCTCGCAGTGAGCATATATTCGCTGCGTAAGGCAAGATGTGATTATCTTGTAAAGCGTAGGCAAGCAGGTTATTGGGCGGTACTTGGCAGGGTTATCCGTATTCCGCTGGTCTTTTGGTAACAGGTAAGTTGCACCCTGTGTAAGAAACAATGGCATTTTCAGAGGATCGAGCAAGACTTCATTAATTAAGGTAGTTATTTGTTCATGCGTGCACCACAACTTCTTAATCCAATAATTTTGGAGATGATCTGGACCTGGTGCCTTCCAGTTGTGGGAATTCTTGATGACATCGGAGACCTCAGCGGTTGTGAATTGCTCGTGTTGCATCTGGCTATAGTTCCGGCCCATCTCGCGTTCTTCGCTGATCCAGCTTGCACTGACATTGTATGGACCTGGTGTGGCAAGTTGATTTCTCCAGAAACCGTCGACCTGTTCTCTGCTAGGGTAACTCGCATTTGTGGCATCGGCGCTAGAATTAAAAGCACGGTAGAAACCCTTTTCTGATCGTTCAAAGAGTTTATTGTCTCGTTTCCTGTTGTTACTAGCCTTGTATCTCCTCAGACGCCCTGCGAAAACAGAAAGTTTTTGTTTTAATGTGTCAAGACATTGTTGAGCAGTGATGTTCGCGGGGTCATGCCGAGAATGCATTTGGGTGCGGCTCATTACTGCCTGCACCGCCCTCTGGATCCTTCTAGTTCTAACTCCTCTGATATATTCCGTCACTTGTCCTATGTCTTTACGGAGACTCTCGATCTTCCGATTTAGTCGCATTTCCCATTGAGCCATTCGTGGTTCTGGTCTTGCACGATTCAACTCTTGGGCCGTTCGGATCTTGGCACCCATTACAGTGATGACTGCCGTTGCGGCACAGTAGATTAACATGTGCATACGTTCTAATGTTGGTGTCACTGAAACATAGCTTGGTAAAATTCTTGTGTTCATAAGATCGAGCACGATCGCAAGTTTCCTGGAAGAATTTAATCTTGGTAGCGGTGGCCTGCTAAGTGGGTCTGTGCCTTCGTATCGCAATACTGCCTGTCTCATATGTGTGTCCAAACCTTCAAAATGTTCTTCGTTAACCCGTTCCAGACTCTCGGTTGTTGGTTCTACCTTTTCGGCTTCTAGTTGTTGTCCAGGCTCTTGAAGTTCCCCATTGTTGTTGTTGTCATCTATGTCTATGTGTTCGCCGTGGATCTCTAGCTCAACTTCCCGTTTGATAGCGTTAAGTCGCGTTTCTGGAATTCGGTTATTTCTTAGAATAGTTCGATACTGATCTGACACTCTTTGTTCAGACACTTGCATGTGTGGAAACTCCCTGCAGAACTCGGCATGCAGTTGTTGTCGGTAGCCGATAATCTCTTGTCCTAAGTTTGTCACCCTGTAGAAAATACGCATAATCGATTCATTCATGGACACAGTCCATTTCATGCGTCGTCGTTGTAATCCCGCCTCTGTGAACGCTGGCTGAAGTTCCCGCGCAGCACCTTCGGTGGGTGGAACCCTAGTTCTCGTTTGGCTCCCATGTTGTAGATGTTCGTGTTGTTGTTGGGCTGTAGCTGTTTGTGCAACAGGGGCCCGCCTCATCAGCGCCCTGTCACCGACGTCCCGCTCGCTGTCATGCCCAGCGCCGGCTCCAGACATGCCCTGGCGATCCCCAGGCAGCGGCCCTATGACAATCATCCTATCATTCTCCATTCCATAGTGTTCTCCCGTAACGTGGGAGTGACGGCCCTCGGTCGCCTTTTACGACTCGCGGAGCCACGATAGGAGTATTCTAACCCGCTACCCATACGGGTCAACTAGGATAACGCGGGATCGTTACTCCCGAGGATCTGCCCCTGTCACCGGCCAAACCCCTCCTTGCGTTAACTGGGAAACACGGGATCGTTACACCCGAGGATCTGCCCCTCTCACAGGCTAGACCCATCCCTGTGTAACTGGGAGTCGCGGGATTGTCACCCCCGAGGATCAGCCCCCGTCACCGGCTAGACCCCTCCCTGCGCAACTGGATATCGCGGGATTGTCACACCCGTAGGTCTGCCCCTGTCACAGGCCAAGCCTCTCCATGCGTAACTGGGAATCGCGGGATCGTTACACCCGTGAATCTGCCCCTCTCACAGGCCAGACTCATCCCTGCGTAACTGGGGAGCGCGGGATTGTCACACCCGTGGATCTGCCTCTCTCACAAGTCAGATCCCCCCTGCGTTATTATTATTATTATTATTATTATTATTATTATTATTATCTCGACTTAGCCAAAAGGCATTCGCACTCCCTCTACGGGGAACATTCACTCAGATCCCGGGCATCCCGGATACCAAAAGGATCTGGCTCGGACGAGACCCTTGCCATGTTATCGGGCCTTAGGTGACATTGATGTTGTTGGACGATCCTGCATTCCCCATGAATTTCCTGACGGTTCGGGCTGTCGCAAGTAGTACCGCTTTCTGCATGGACCTGTAAAGACTATCAGTTAGATTCAGCTCCTTGATGTTTCTCAGCAAACTTTTTGGTATAACACCAGTTGTTGACATGATGATTGGAATCGTCTGGACGTTCTCCATTTCCCATTGTCTTCTAATTCGTTCTTCTAAGTCTCTGTACTTCGCGATCTTCTCGACTTGCTTCACACGCAGGTTGTTGTTGTTCGGGATGGCCACATCAATCAGAGTTGTCTTCCTAGAAATTTTATCAACTATTATAAGGTCCGGTCTGTTATGGGCAACTCGTTGATCAGTCAGAACTGTACGATCCCAGTACATCTTGTAGTTGCTGTTCTCAAGAACAGGCTCAGGTGTGTAGTTGTAATATGAGACCCTCTCTGTCTGCACAAGCAGCAGCTTTTCCGCCAGTTCCTGGTGCAAGATCTTGGCAACCGAATCGTGTCGTTCCTTATATTCCGTTGATGCAAACATCTGACATCCTCCTGTTATGTGCTGGATTGTTTCTGAAGTTGGGCACCCGTATCTGCATCTGTCATCCACTACCGATGCATCTCCTACAATGAATTTTAGGTAGTTGCGAGTTGGTATAACCTGATCTTGTATGGCCAGTAAGAAGCCTTCTGTCTCGGGGAACATTCGTCCCGAGGTCAGCCAATAGTACGACGCTAACTTGTCGACATGTTCCTGGTTAACCTCATTAGGATGCCTCCCGTGCAGCGGCTTCTCTAACCACCTCTGTAGTTTATCGTTGTCGGTTCGGTGGTGATTGTGATGCTCGTGTTCCGTCAGACGTAGCGGTGTTGAGACGTCTGCTCCGCATATAGCTTTATGTAGTGTGGAGCTGTTGGCCTGTCTGTGGAAATAATTACGCAGATTTAGTATTTGTTGGTCCAATTGCTTGCTGAGGTCTGCCAATCCTCTTCCTCCTTGTTGACGTGGCAGGGTTGTTCTTTCTACGGCGCTACGGGGATGATGTTTATGAGCTTTTGTCAGTAGTGTCCTATTATTGTTATTATATCGACTTAGCCAAAAGGCATTCGCACTCCCTCTACGGGGAACATTCACTCAGATCCCGGGTATCCCGGATACCATAAGGATCTGGCTCGGACGAGACCCTTGCCATGTTATCGGGCCTTAGGTGACATTGATGTTGTCGGACGTTCCTGCATTCCCCATGAATTTCCTGACGGTTCGGGCTGTCGCAAGTAGTACCGCTTTCTGCATGGACCTGTAAAGACTATCAGTTAGACCCAGCTCTTTTATGTTTCTCAGCAAACTTTTTGGTATAACACCAGTTGTTGACACGATAATTGGAATCGTCTTGACGTTTTCCATTTCCCATTGCCTTCTAATTCGTTCTTCTAAGTCTCTGTACTTCGCGATCTTCTCGACTTGCTTCACACGCAGGTTGTTGTTGTTCGGGATGGCCACATCAATCAGAGTTGTCTTCCTAGAAATTTTATCAACTATTATAAGGTCCGGTCTGTTATGGGCAACTCGTTGATCTGTCAGAACTGTACGATCCCAGTACATCTTGTAGTTGCTGTTCTCAAGAACAGGCTCCGGTGTGTAGCTGTAATATGGGACCCTCTCTGCCTGCACAAGCAGCAGTTTTTCCCCCAGTTCCTGGTGCAAGATCTTGGCAACCGAATCGTGTCGTTCCTTATATTCCGTTGATGCGAACATCTGACATCCTCCTGTTATGTGCTGGATTGTTTCTGAAGTTGGGCACCCGTATCTGCATCTGTCATCCACTACCGATGCATCTCCTACAATGAATTTTAGGTAGTTGCGAGTTGGTATAACCTGATCTTGTATGGCCAGTAAGAAGCCTTCCGTCTCGGGGAACATTCTTCCCGAGCTCAGCCAGTAGTTCGACGCTAACTTGTCGACATGTTCCTGGTTGACCTCATTAGGATGCCTCCCGTGCAGCGGCTTCTCCAACCACCTCTGTAGTGTATCGTTGTCGGTTCGGTGGTGATTTTGATGCTCGTGTTCCGTCAGACGTAGCGGTGTTGAGACGTCTGCTCCGCATATAGCTTTATGTAGTGTGGAGCTGTTGGCCTGTCTCTGGAAATAATTACGCAGATTTATTATTTGTTGGTCCAATTGCTTGCTGAGGTCTGCCAATCCTCTTCCTCCTAGTTGACGTGGCAGAGTAGTTCTTTCTACGGCGCTACGGGGATGATGTTTATGAGCTTTTGTCAGTAGTGTCCTAACTTTTCGCTGCAGGTTGTTGATGTCCGTGTTGGTCCAATTCACTATTCCAAACGAATAGCTGAGTACAGAGCACGCATACGTGTTCAGGGCCATAAACAAATTCCTGCTGTTAAGATCAGTTCGCACTACTTGTCTTACTCTCTTGATGAATTCATTCCTTAAATCGATCTTCATTGTTCGATGGTCTATCCTTTGAGCTTGTTTCATCCCGAGATACTTGTATGTATCTCCCATGCTCATTGCTTCGATCTCCTGGCCGTCCTGCATCTCGTGTGCGCCCTGTTCGAGCCTTCCCCGGACAATGTTAAGGGTGCGGCACTTGTCCAGTCCAAACTGCATTCCGATGTCCCTGGAGAACTCCTCTACAATTTTAAGCATTTGCGTTAGTTGGTTTTTGGTTGCGGCCATCAGTTTTAAATCATCCATATATAATAGGTGATTCAACTTGATCGCTTCTGCGTTGTTGCTTTTGATAGCGAAGCCGTATTTTGTAGAGTTCAACCGATGTGATAGAGGGTTCATCGCCATGCAGAACCACAGTGGACTGAGTGAATCTCCTTGGAAAATCCCTCTTCGGATGTTGATTGTGTCGGTCTCGATGTTGCTGCTTGCGGTTCTGAGTTGTATCTTAGTGCGCCAGGTTGTCATAACGTGTTCTAAAAAGGAAACTGTATGATGATCTATTTTATACAGCTTTAAGATACCTGTTAGCCAGTCGTGAGGTACGGAATCAAATGCTTTTTTGTAGTCCACATAAGCCATGTAGAGGTTTCGTTGCTTGGAATGAGCCTGGTTGCAGATGACAGAGTCTATGATGAGTTGCTCTTTGCATCCCATTGCGCCCTTCGCGCAGCCCTTCTGCTGCATTGCCATGATGTTGTTCCGCTCGCAGTGAGCATATATTCGCTGCGTAAGGCAAGAAGTGATTATCTTGTACAGCGTAGGCAAGCAGGTTATTGGGCGGTACTTGGCAGGGTTATCCGTATTCCGCTGGTCTTTTGGTAACAAGTAGGTGACACCCTGTGTAAGAAACAATGGCATTTTCAGAGTATCGAGCAAGACTTCATTAATTAAGGTAGTTATTTGTTCATGCGTGCACCACAACTTCTTAATCCAATAATTTTGGAGATGATCTGGACCTGGTGCCTTCCAGTTGTGGGAATTCTTGATGACATTGGAGACCTCATCGGTTGTGAATTGCTCGTGTTGCATCTGGCTATAGTTCCGGCCCATCTCGCGTTCTTCACTGATCCAGCTTGCACTGACATTGCATGGACCTGGTGTGGCAAGCTGATTTCTCCAGAAACCGTCGACCTGTTCTCTGCTAGGGTAACTCGTATTTGTGGCATCGGCGCTAGAATTCAAAGTACGGTAGAAAACTTTTTCTGATCGGTCAAAAAGTTTGTTGTCTCGTTTCCTGTTGTTACTAGCCTTGTATCTCCTCAGACGCCCTGCGAAAACAGAAAGTTTTTGTTTTAATGTATCAAGACATTGTTGAGCAGTGATGTTCGCGGGGTCACGCTGAGAATGCATTTGGGTGCGGCTCATTATTGCCTGCACCGCCCTCTGGATCTTTCTAGTTCTAACTCCTCTGATATATTCCGTTACTTGTCCTATGTCTTTACGGAGACTCTCGATCTTCCGATTTAGTCGCATCTCCCATTGAGCCATTCGTGGTTCTGGTCTTGCACGATTTAACTCTTGAGCCGTCCGGATCTTGGCTCCCATTGCAGTGAAGATGGCCGTTGCGGCACAGTAGATTAACATGTGCATATGTTCTAATGTGGGTGTTACTGAAACATAGTTGGGTAAAATTTTGGTGTTCATAATATCGAGCATGATTGCAAGCTTCCTGGAAGAATTCAATCTTGGTAGCGGTGGTCTGCTCAGTGGGTCTGTGCCTTCGTATCGCAATACCGCCCTTCTCAGCTGTGTGTCCAGGCTTTCAAAGTGTTCTCCGTTAACTGATTCCCGATTCTCAGTTGTTCGTCCCGCCGTCTTGGCTTCTTGTTGTGGTCCAGGCACTTGAATTTCCCGATTCTCAGTTGTTCGCTCTGCCGTTCCGGCTTCTTGTTGAGGTCCAGGCACTTGAATTTCCCCGTTGTTGTTGTCTATGTCTATGTGTTCGCCATGGATCTCTAGCTCAACTTCCCATTTTATGGCGTTAAGTCGCGTTTCTGGAATTCGGTTATTTCTTAGAATAATTCGATACTGATCTGACACTCTTTGTTCAGACACTTGCATGTGTGGAAACTCCCTGCAGAACTCGGCATGCAGTTGTTGTCGGTAGCCGATCATCTCTTGTCCTAAGTTTGTCACCCTGTAAAAAATACGCATTATCGATTCATTCATGGACCCAGTCCATTTCATGCGTCGTCGTTGTAATCCCGCCTGAGTGAACGCTGGCTGAAGTTCCCGCGCAGCACCTTCGGTGGGTGGAACCCTAGTTCTCGTTTGGCTCCCATGTTGTAGATGTACGTGTTGCTGGGCTGTAGCTGTTTGTGCAACAGGGGCCCGCCTCATCAGCGCCCTGTCACCGACGTCCCGCTCACTGTCATGCCCAGCGCCGGCTCCAGACATGCCCTGGCGATCCCCAGGCAGCGGCCCTATGACAATTATCCTATCATTCTCCATTCCATAGTTTTCTCCCGTAACGTGGGAGTGACGGCCCTCGGTCGCCTTTTACGACTCGCGGAGCCACGATAGGAGTATTCTAACCCGCTACCCATACGGGTCAACTAGGATAACGCGGGATCGTTACTCCCGAGGATCTGCCCCTGTCACCGGCCAAACCCCTCCTTGCGTTAACTGGGAAACACGGGATCGTTACACCCGAGGATCTGCCCCTCTCACAGGCTAGACCCATCCCTGTGTAACTGGGAGTCGCGGGATTGTCACACCCGAGGATCAGCCCCCGTCACCGGCTAGACCCCTCCCTGCGCAACTGGATATCGCGGGATTGTCACACCCGTAGGTCTGCCCCTGTCACAGGCCAAGCCTCTCCATGCGTAACTGGGAATCGCGGGATCGTTACACCCGTGAATCTGCCCCTCTCACAGGCCAGACCCATCCCTGCGTAACTGGGGAGCGCGGGATTGTCACACCCGTGGATCTGCCTCTCTCACAAGTCAGATCCCCCCTGCGTTTTATTATTATTATCTCGACTTAGCCAAAAGGCATTCGCACTCCCTCTACGGGGAACATTCACTCAGATCCCGGGTATCCCGGATACCAAAAGGATCTGGCTCGGACGAGACCCTTGCCATGTTATCGGGCCTTAGGTGACATTGATGTTGTTGGACGTTCCTGCACTCCCCATGAATTTCCTGACGGTTCGGGCTGTCGCAAGTAGTACCGCTTTCTGCATGGACCTGTAAAGACTATCAGTTAGACCCAGCTCCTTGATGTTCCTCAGCAAACTTTTTGGTATAACACCAGTTGTTGACATGATGATTGGAATCGTCTGGACGTTCTCCATTTCCCATTGCCTTCTAATTCGTTCTTCTAAATCTCTGTACTTCGCGATCTTCTCGACTTGCTTCACACGCAGGTTGTTGTTGTTCGGGATGGCCACATCAATCAGAGTTGTCTGCCTAGAAATTTTATCAACTATTATAAGGTCCGGTCTGTTATGGGCAACTCGTTGATCTGTCAGAACTGTACGATCCCAGTACATCTTGTAGTTGCTGTTCTCAAGAACAGGCTCAGGTGTGTAGTTGTAATATGGGACCCTCTCTGCCTGCACAAGCAGCAGCTTTTCCGCCAGTTCTTGGTGCAAGATCTTGGCAACCGAATCGTGTCGTTCCTTATATTCCGTTGATGCGAACATCTGACATCCTCCTGTTATGTGCTGGATTGTTTCTGAAGTTGGGCACCCGTATCTGCATCTGTCATCCACTACCGATGCATCTCCTACAATGAATTTTAGGTAGTTGCGAGTTGGTATAACCTCATCTTGTATGGCCAGTAGGAAGCCTTCCGTCTCGGGGAACATTCGTCCCGAGGTCAGCCAATAGTTCGACGCTAACTTGTCGACATGTTCCTGGTTAACCTCATTAGGATGCCTCCCGTGCAGCGGCTTCCCCAGCCACCTCTGTAGTTTATCGTTGTCGGTTCGGTGGTGATTTTGATGCTCGTGTTCCGTCAGACGTAGCGGTGTTGAGACGTCTGCTCCGCATATAGCCCTATGTAGTGTGGAGCTGTTGGCCTGCCTGTAGAAATAATTACGCAGATTTAATATTTGTTGGTCCAATTGCTTGCTGAGATCTGCCAATCCTCTTCCTCCTAGTTGACGTGGCAGAGTTGTTCTTTCTACGGCGCTACGGGGATGATGTTTATGAGCTTTTGTTAGTAGTGTCCTAACTTTTCGTTGCAGGTTGTTGATGTCCGTGTTGGTCCAATTCACTATTCCGAACGAATAGCTGAGTACAGAGCACGCATACGTGTTCAGGGCCTTAAACAAATTCCTGCTGTTAAGATCAGTTCGCACTACTTGTCTTACTCTCTTGATGAATTCATTCGTTAAATCAGTCTTCATTGTTCGATGGTCTATCCTTTGAGCTTGTTTCATCCCGAGATACTTGTATGTATCTCCCTTGCCCATTGCTTCGATCTCCCGGCCGTCCTGCATCTCGTGTGCGCTTTGTTCGAGCTTTCCCCGGATGATATTAAGGGTGCGGCACTTGTCCAGTCCAAACAGCATTCCGATGTCCCTGGAGAACTCCTCTACAATTTTAAGCATTTGCGTTAGTTGGTTTTTGGTTGCGGCGATCAGTTTTAAATCATCCATATATAATAGGTGATTCAACTTGATCGCTTCTGCGTTGTTGCTTTTGATAGCGAAGCCGTATTTTGTAGAGTTCAACCGATGTGATAGAGGGTTCATCGCCATGCAGAACCACAGTGGACTGAGTGAATCTCCTTGGAAAATCCCTCTTCGGATGTTGATTGTGTCGGTCTCGATGTTACTGTCTGCGGTTCTGAGTTGTATCTTAGTGCGCCAGGTTGTCATAACGTGTTCTAAAAAGGAAACTGTATGATGATCTATTTTATACAGCTTTAAGATACCTGTGAGCCAGTCGTGAGGTACGGAATCAAATGCTTTTTTGTAGTCCACATAAGCCATGTGGAGGTTTCGTTGCTTGGAATGAGCCTGGTTGCAGATGACAGAGTCTATGATGAGTTGCTCTTTGCATCCCATTGCGCCCTTCGAGCAGCCCTTCTGCTGCATTGCAATGATGTTGTTCCGCTCGCAGTGAGCATATATTCGCTGCGTAAGGCAAGATGTGATTATCTTGTACAGCGTAGGCAAGCAGGTTATTGGGCGGTACTTGGCAGGGTTATCCATATTCCGCTGGTCTTTTGGTAACAGGTAGGTTGCACCCTGTGTAAGAAACAATGGCATTTTCAGAGGATCGAGCAAGACTTCATTAATTAAGGTAGTTATCTGTTCATGCGTGCACCACAACTTCTTAATCCAATAATTTTGGAGATGATCTGGACCTGGTGCCTTCCAGTTGTGGGATTTCTTGATGACATCGGAGACCTCAGCGGTTGTGAATTGCTCGTGTTGCATCTGGCTATAGTTCCGGCCCATCTCGCGTTCTTCGCTGATCCAGCTTGCACTGACATTGTATGGACCTGGTGTGGCAAGTTGATTTCTCCAGAAACCGTCGACCTGTTCTCTGCTAGGGTAACTCGCAATTGTGGCATCGGCGCTAGAATTAAAAGCACGGTAGAAACCCTTTTCTGATCGTTCAAAGAGTTTGTTGTCTCGTTTCCTGTTGTTACTAGCCTTGTATCTCCTCAGACGCCCTGCAAAAACAGAAAGTTTTTGTTTTAATGTGTCAAGACATTGTTGAGCAGTGATGTTCGCGGGGTCATGCCGAGAATGCATTTGGGTGCGGCTCATTATTGCCTGCACCGCCCTCTGGATCCTTCTAGTTCTAACTCCTCTGATATATTCCGTCACTTGTCCTATGTCTTTACGGAGACTCTCGATCTTCCGATTTAGTCGCATTTCCCATTGAGCCATTCGTGGTTCTGGTCTTGCACGATTCAACTCTTGGGCCGTTCGGATCTTGGCACCCATTACAGTGGTGACTGCCGTTGCGGCACAGTAGATTAACATGTGCATACGTTCTAATGTTGGTGTCACTAAAACATAGTTTGGTAAAATTCTTGTGTTCATAAGATCGAGCACGATCGCAAGTTTCCTGGAAGAATTTAATCTTGGTAGCGGTGGCCTGCTCAGTGGGTCTGTGCCTTCGTATCGCAATACTGCCTGTCTCATATGTGCGTTTAAGCCTTCAAAATGTTCTTCGTTAACCGATTCCAGACTCTCGGTTGTTGGTTCTACCGTTTCGGCTTCTAGTTGTTGTCCAGGCGCTTGAAGTTCCCCATTGTTGTTGTTGTCATCTATGTCTATGTGTTCGCCGTGGATCTCTAGCTCAACTTCCCGTTTGATAGCGTTAAGTCGCGTTTCGTCGCGTATTATTATTATTATTATTATTATTATTATTATTATTATTGACGGCTATAAATTACGGTACAATGAAACCAAATATAACCAAAATGATGGTGTTATAATCTATGTTCGAAACATCTGTGCAGATGTCAAGATAATAAAATTTTCTGAAATAACCGTAGTAAAATGTAAAATTCTTCTAAACGCAGTTGATCTGCTAATCACACGTATACAATGTGTCCCGGATAAGAATGAACAGCATGGGGATCTTGCAAACGGTGAGAGATAGAACAACGGTTAAATGGGGAAAAAGTTGCGCAATTTTAAGGTCAATAAAATGGTACACATAGATTTTTAATATCTTTTTTCGTTTTTGAAAATTTTGCGTTTTCGATTTTATTTTTTTCCGAAGTTGTTATCACAGATAGAAAACAAAGAAAAACAGTTTCTTATGGCACTTTTTAACGGGCTTTAACATGGAGTTTTTAGATTTTTGTCTACAACATTTCGTTTTTGAGAAACTATCTTCAAATTAATTTTTTAAATACGGACCGGGATGTTTTCGCAGATTTTGAAAGCACTTTTCATTTCAAATACCATTATGTATGACGCGAAATATTTTTAAAATGTTTTGTGACAATTATACCGAAAATTCCTTTTTTCCATTCATTTTTTCTAATGCAGCCCTGTATTTAATAATAAGAAGTCTAAATATTAATCAGTATTGTCAACAATTTAACTTACAACATATATTTCAATCGGAGAACCAAAAAAGGACGACAAAGACTAATAACAGTCACATACGGTAATAAAAAATAAATAAAAATCCTCCACCTAGAAGGCTTTGAGGCAACGAAACCAACCCCTTGTCATTTGTCATAATTCCCACTGTATCATTTAGTTAATAATTAGTATTATTAGAAATGGAGGGTGCTTTTTCAAATGACGACAAACATGTTAAGTAGGATGTTATATCTTGTGTCACAGAAATAGTGTAGACGCCGAACGAATGTATTGTTGCAATTAATAAATAGCAAAAGTTATTGGTTTCATTGGCTTAAAGCTTTCTTCTCTTAATTATAAAAAGCGAAGAATTTACTCCAAAACACAATGCGACACTATTTGCTATACAACAATAGAGGAGAACACTAACCAGACAGGACCGTATTTAAAAATATTAAGTTTTCGAAGTAAAAATAAACTGTAAGTTAAATTGTTGAAAATACTGATTAATATTTAGACTCAATAGGGCCTCAATAGAAAAAAAATGAATAAAAAAAAGGAATTTTCAGTATAAATGTCTCAAAAAATTTTTTAAAAATATTTTTAAACATTTGCAATGAAAAGTGCTTTCAAAATCTGCAAAAAAATCCAGGTCCGTATTTAAAAAAATAAAGTTGAAGATGGTTTCTCAAAAGCGAAATGTTGTAGAACTAATCTAAAAACGCCATCTTAAAGCCCGTTAAAAAGTAAGAAAGAGGTTTTTTTTTCTATCTGTGATAACAACTTCAGAAAAAAATAAAATCGAAAACGCAAAATTTTACTTTTTTCAAAATACCTACCTAAAAAACGAAAAAACTTAGAAATCTGTTTGTACCATTTTATTGACCTTAAAATTGCCCAACTTTTCCCCATTTAACCGCTCTTCTATCTCTCACCGTTTGCAAGATCCCCGTGCTGTTCATTCTTATCCGGGACACAGTGTATACAGGCCACCCTCATCAAACGCTTATAGCTTTATTGACGATCTAGATAACTACCTACAATCCCTACAAGGAGATATCAAAATATTAATAGGAGATATAAACATAAACATAAATACGCTAACTGACCCTGTTTCGGTAAGATATAGCAACATGCTGTAAAAAACGGATATAGATCGCAAATTAAGGTGCCCACGAGAGAGGAAGGCAATTCTAGCTTTATTATGGGCCATATTTACGCAAACATTCGGTTAAAAAGCAAAGATCTTGAATATAAATCCCTGGTTTTTAAAAGTAGTATAACCGATCACTATCCAATAATATTTAATGCGACATTTAAGAGTAACTTTTTAACAAAAATAATAAAGAAAATTGAGGAAATCAATGTACTGCACCCAGATAAACTCCTAGGAAAAGCTAATGAAATAAACTGGGACGATTTGCCTGAAAAAAATGACGCTGCTGGTGCACTTGATGCACTCTATGGAAAAATAAACACATGTATTAACTATGCCACCTGGATGCGCAAAGGCATTCTCACGTCCATAAACCAAAGAGACCGCGTAAAATAAAAGGTGTTAAAAAATAAATCAAACCAAGAATATTACTACAGTATTATAAAAACTATCGAAATCATGTCACTAATCTAATCAAAATAACGAAAAACGATTACTACAAGGAAAAACTTAATGAAGCTGGAAATAACTACAGAAAAAATTGGACATAATAAATGAAGTTACAAATCGGAAAAGTAAAGAAGGTACCGAAATAGAAAGTATTAACCTAGAGAACAAGAAAGTAACGAGCAAACAAGAAATGGCATGCGCTTTCAATAACTTCTTTGTAGAAATTGGACAATTAATAAGTCAGGACATTTCACAAAATCGAACAGGTCAAAATAGAACTAGCAATAAAGCTCTCACATCAAACAGAAACTCGATGTTTCTTGACAATGTAAGTAGCGAAGAAATAATGAAGATGATAAGCACTTTAAAGAACCAAGCATCTCCTGGAAGAGGTAGCGTATCCACGAACGTCCTTAAAACTTTGAAACAACATATAATTAACCTCCTAGCGCCCATAATCAACCAAATTTTCCAGAACTCGGAAATGCCAGAAGCCCTTAAAGAAATCATAGTACTTCCTATATACAAAGCGAGAAAAAGAGACAACATGTCTAACTATCGACCAATCTCTTTAATCTTTGGAAAAATATTTGAAAATGTCTGGATATAAGATTGAGATCACTCATAGTGTAACGAAGTTACCGCAATTTTCTTCTTTTTCCATCAATCACAGTTTTTAACAAAGTTGCAACGTTTTTCTCCCCGATTTTCCGCTTACATCTTACCGCCAAGCCCTAGTCTACAAGTAACACTCCTCGTCATTATTCGCGGGTCCGCGACTTCGGCCGACAAGACCGTGTAGTGTCTTATGTCTTAGATAGTATCGGTAGCGATTATTGGGACTATCTTACACCGCCTCCTTTTGTATATTTCCGCCCGCTGTCCGGCCGTTGTTTGGGAGTATCGAATGCAATTATCGGGACTTCCCAAATATATAGTTACCATTTTTGCCCGCCTAGCATTGAAAGCTTGCCGACTCTTGCCGTTGCCGTTCCCGTATACCAATTCTGCTTTGCCCGCCCCTATATTAGTATTTTTCTGTACATTGTACTAATACGCACTGATCTTTTCAGAAAGCCGTTACCCGTCACCATGATTTCTAAATAATTATTATTAAGTTTTTTGTTTATTGTTGCAATACAGAAGAATTGGTTAACTAATTGGTTGCTTGATTTCACCCCCTGCACTACATCCCTGGCTCGAAAACCTCTGGACCAGAAAAACCACTCCTGGCGCCCGGGCAAAAAGTCGGGTTTTACAGGGTCATTACAGATAATTTATTTACAGGTTTCCAATGCCTTTTTAAACTCTTCATTGTGCTCAACCTTTTTTCCTTTCTTGAAACATGCCCTTAGAGGTTCAATAATTATGTTTTAGGCAGTGGGAAATTTACTATTGCTTCATTTTTTTCGAATTAGGTTCTACACCATTACGAGTTACAATGTGTCCTAAAAACTCAACTTCTCTTTTCTCTAGTTGCAGCTTAAGGTTGTTGTATTCGAATTTTTTTAATATTTTTCGAAGATTTTGTAAATGTTCTTCTTCTAAAGTTGGGGAAAACATGTAGATTACGCAAGTTTGATTGATATTGAATTCTTGATTCTTTTGATTGAATTCTTTTAGGAATCTTCATCTTTACCATTTTCAAAATGAAAATCCAAGGCCGGCTACGAGTTTTTATACCCCCGATTTTCACGAAACCATTTAGCAATTTCTGCGTTAATCGGGATACCCAAAAGCCACCGCAATACATGTGGATTTACTAACTGGCAGGCTTCTGTATTTTTTAGACTTGATTCGTTTATTTTTTCTGAGGCGGTTTTGATATTTTTGACCGGTAGGTAAAGTTCCAAAAATTGAGTAGATACTTTGAGATGGCACAGATAAGAACGCCCGGTATATATATTAGACTTTTGCACACCGACACTTCGAGTAGTTCTATGCACCATTGACCTGTTTTGAGGGGACTCCATGACACACTTGACTCGCCAGGTGCCTATTCAGTTCAACTTTGACACCCTGCAGAATAGAACTCCCTATATATTTGTTGTTCTAAGTTGGTATATGAGGATTTTTGGGAATCCCGATTGACGCTGTAATTGCTAAATGGTTTCGTGAAAATCGGGGGTATAAAAAATCTTAGCCGGCCTTTGATTTTTTTATTGAAAATTGTAGGTAGGTAGGCCAAAGGAAGCGATTTTTGAAACAAACAAAAAAAGTTCTCCAAAAATGGAGATTTGAACATCCTGTTTATTTTCAAAATTATATATTATATATTTTCAAAATTTTAGTAAGTTCTCAACTATACACTGTGTCCCGGATAAGAATGAACAGCATGGGGATATTGCAAACGGTGAGAGATAGGGCAACGGTTAAATAGGGAAAAAGTTGCGCAATTTCGAGGTCAATAAAACGGCACAAACAGATTTCTAATATCTTTTTTCGTTTTTGAGTTATTTTGAAAAAAGTAAAATTTTGCGTTTTCGATTTTATTTTTTTCTGAAGTTGCTATCACAGATAGAGAAAAAAGAAAAGCACTTTCTTATGGCACTTTTTAACGGGCCTTAAGATGGAGTTTTTAGATTTGTTCTACAACGTTTCGTTTTTGAGAAACCATCTTCAACTTCATTTTTTTAAATGCGGACCTGGATTTTTTTTTGCAGATTTTGAAAGCACTTTTCACTGCAAATACCATGATGTATGACAAGAAATATTTTTAAAATGTTTTGAGACAATTATACTGAAAATTCCTTTTTTCCATTAATTTTTTTCTAATGCGGCCCTGTATTTAATAATAAGAAGTCTAAATATTAATCAGTATTGTCAACAATTTAACTTACAACGTATCTTTCAATTGGAGAACTAAAAAAAGGACGGCACATACGATAATAAAAAATAAATAAAAATCCTCCACCTAGAAGGCTTTGAAACAACGAAACCAATCCCTTGTCATTTGTCATAACTCCCACTGTATCATTTAGTTAACAATTTATTTCGTTACAAATGGAGGGTGCTTTTTCAAATGACGACAAATTTAACATGTCAGCACGTTATATCTTGTGTCACAGAAATAGTGTAGAGGCCGAACGAATGTATTTTTGCAATTAATAAATGGCAAAAGTTATTGATTACGTTGGCTTAAAGCTTTCTTCCCGCAATTAGGAAAAGCGAAGAATTTACTCCAAAACACAAAGCGACACTATTTGCTGTACAACAACAGAGGAAAACACTTTACCAGACGCAGGGCCGTAAAATTTAAAAATATTAAGTTTTCGAAGTAAAAATAAACTGTAAGTTAAATTGTTTTCAATACTGATTAATATTTAGACCCCTTATTATTAAATACAGGGCCGCATTAGACAAAAATGAATGGAAAAAATGAATTTTCAGTATAATTGTCTCAAAACATTTTAAAAATATTTCGTGTCATACATCATGGTATTTGCAATAAAAAGGCTTTCAAAATCTACAAAAAAAAATCCAGGTCCGTATTTAAAAAAATAAAGTTGAAGATGTTTTCTCAAAAACGAAACGTTGTAGAACAAATCCAAAAACGCCATCTTAAGGCTAGTTAAAAAGTGCCATAAGAAAGTGTTTTTCTTTTTTTTCTATCTGTGATAACAACTTCAGAAAAAAATAAAATCGAAAACGCAAAATTTTACTTTTATCAAAATAACTCAAAACGAAAAAAGATATTAAAAATCTGTTTGCGCCATTTTATTGACCTCAAAATTGCGCAACTTTTTCCCCATTTAACCGTTGCCCTATCTCTCACCGTTTGCAATATCCCCATGCTGTTCATTCTTATCCGGGACACAGTGTATAAGTAATTAATTTCTCAAGGTCAATATGTAAATATTGACCTTGAGAAACACGAGACTACTCTCAAAATAATTTCAAAAACGTATAATTGCAATGACTCCGAAAATTTTCTTATACAATTTTCCAGTTGCTATAGGTATTGTTCCGGCAATTTTTCGATTTCTCACAAAACAATAGGTAAATGTGCAATAGTTTGAAGTAGAATAGTTTTTTCCAAGGGGAAAAATTCGAGATCGTGGTTTTTGTGTGTAACTTGCGATAGTGTTTCTAGCAATAAACGTAAACCTGGCAAATCGTGAATAATAATAATAATAATTCTCCCCCTCACAATACTCCAAACTATAGGAATACCCCAGAAGCAACCACATGCTTGTGTGGCAGAGGGGAGGCAATTACTATTATTTTGTCTTCGTTGTCATTTGCGGCTAGGGCCGACTTTTTTCCGATAAAACTAGGATAGCATTCGCTCAAGTACTAAGGAAAACCCTAGAAAACCGTCATAATCACAGTGAGTGTACGACAATTAGTAAATCACAAGGATAAAGCCTATTTAGGAGCAATACCGTGAACCCAGGAGAAGGCAGGAACATATTTTTTCGAATTACATAAGTATAACGGGGGATTGCTACTTCATTATAGTTTATTCTCCAGGACTGATGTATGTGCAGGAGACCGTATTGAAGTTCTTTTCCTCTTTGGCGATTTCGGTAGAGGAAACTATCGCCATCTTCTGCTGTTAAGAATATTATTCTGCATTACACACACAGTATTGTTAGTCGTCGACGCGTGATATTGCGCCATTTTAGCCACAGCCTATATTGAAATTTAACGTAATTAAGTGCTTTCGTGTCGAAAACTCCGTGAATTTAGTACCGTTCGCTGACTTTATCTTACGGAATACGCTCCAGAGTCGTTATTTATTTCGTTGGAGATATTAGCGAGCATAGGCGGATGCCGCAGGGGCAATTATGGGGATTTACAATGCCATAAAGTAGAAATAATAATATTCGGGATTTTGGTAAACGGTGGAACCAGCGCCTGTAGTGGGTAGTGGTCTCAACTAGCGCAATATGGCTGTATCAATAATAATTTAGTGTTCACTATTACTAATTTTCATATTTTTAAAGAAAGGCCATAGATTGATTTGCGAAAGGTAATTGTATTTTTTTTGTGCTGATTACGATGACAAAACAAAAATCAATTTAACATCGCGTCCTTGATATATCGCCAAAACGTAAATTCTTTAAATGGAACACCCAGTATGTTATGGGAAACATTTAAGCTGGTTTAATTTGGCACTTAAAACACTAATATTACTTTTTCGTATACAAACAGCTAACGAAATTGGAATTCAAGTGAGTAGGCTATGAATTTGTTTAAAACTAGGCGGGCTAACAATATTATTTTTTGTTGACATAAGTAAAAATAGAAAACTTGAAGTGACAAAATGAAATAAATAATAACAATTATGATTAATATATAATATACCTACATATACCGAGTGTTCACGTATAAATTATAACTGCCTAATAATTTTATTATTTTTGGTGATATTAAAAAAAGTTTTAGATATAAGTTTATAGGGAATTTAACACAGTTTTCGGGGTAGTAATAAATCATGTTCAGGGTATTTTGCAAATGAGTGGCAAACCAAACTTTTGAAATATTCCGTTTTTAAATGTATACGAAATTTATTTACTTGAATTCGGGGATCTCATGATAAAGATAGACTATCAACGCAATAACAAAAAATATTTATTTTAACCAAGAGGATAACATAATAGAATCCCAAAATGTTTAGGAGCTTATACGATTTTCCTCAAATTCTTATTTTATTTAGAGAATATCGGATAACAGTAAAATCTGAAAAAGCTTCTAACATTTTGGGATTTTATTACGTTTATCTCTTGGTTAAAACAAGTATTTTTTGTTATTGCATTGATAGGCTATCTTTATCATGATATCCACAAATTCAAGTTAAATAGATTTAGTATAAAATTTGAAAGCGGAAAAGATAATGGCACAATGTTTTATATCATTTTGATTGCCAGAGCTCAAAAGAGTGATTTTTTGCTATTTCATCAGATCTCTGTAGCTCCGTTATTTCTGATTATACAGAAAAACTGTAGAGTCAAAAATTGTAGATAATTTTGGGCTTAACAAGACAATCTAATCCATTTTTTTATGTTGTTAGTGATTTTTGAGATATGACATAAACTTGTGTTCTTCTTAAATGCAAATAATAGTTGGCTGTGGCCTTATAAAATTGGATATTTTTGGAGCTTTCCAAAGATATAATACTCGGCATAGTTATTATAAAAAATAAAAGAGCTATGGCTAATTTTATGATTTTTCACATAGTCAGCCATGGAATATTTTCATAATTACGTTCTATTTTATAATTAGACATACTTCAAACTTTCTAATATTTTGTTTTTACCTGGTAACAAAACGTAACAAAATAAAACAAAAATTAAAAAACTCAAATTCAAATTATTAATTAACAATCTACCATTATTATTAATATTTAAGCAAATATTGCATCTTTTTAAAACTGATTTGTCGCCTTTCTTAGAGAGCGCCTGTCAATACTGGCCATTGCTTCTAAAACAGCTGCTCCTAATTAAACAATTGTCTCATACTTTATTTTGTATTGTTCCCCACAAAAAGAAATCCAAAACAGACAAATCGGGGGATCGGGGCTGCCAGGAAATAGGTCTATTCCTCCCTATCCAACTATTTAGATAGAGTTGATCTAGGTAATTTCTTACGGGCAAATAATTACGTGGTGGAGCTTCATCATGATAATTTTTGTTTTATTCTGTTACATTTTGGTACCAGCTAAATTAAAATATTTGAAAGTTTGAATTATGTCTTATTATAAAATAGAACGTAATTTTGAAAATATTCCATGGCTGACTGTGAAAATTAAAAAAAAAAGAAAAATTAGCCATAGCTATTTAATTTTTTATAATGCCCAGTATTATATTTTCGGAAATCTCAAAAAATGGCGGATTTGATAAGGCTACAGCCAACTATGATTTACATTTAAAAAAACACAAGTTTATGTCATTCTTAAAAATCACAAACAACTTAAAAAATGGATTAGATTATCTTATTGGGCCCAAAATTATCTACAATTTTCGTCTCTACAGTTTTTCTGTATAATCAGAAATAACGGAGCTACAGAGATCTGATGAAATAGCAAAAAATCACTGTTTTCAAAATATCTAGTGAGCCATGAACTTTTTAAAAATCCAAAAGGGGAATTAGATTGAGTATTCAGAACTGCAATTCTTTCCTCATTTAACCTTTGTTGTAGCTCTGCTAGTTTCCGAGATCCCCATAGTAGGCATCGAAAAAAACTCACCCTGTATAGAGTATTAAGGGTCTAACTTTAAACTTTAGGGAGTTATGTCCATTTTATTCTAAGAAAGGGCCTCAAAAGGACCGATTACCTAATTAGGGTGTCAAAATGTCACTGTTTAAAACGTACAAAATAAAAAGACATTTTCTTGTTAATTTTTGATGTACTGGAAATATAGGGTACAGGTAGAAAAAAATATCTTAATATGAAATAAAAAAAAATTAAAGTCAACTAAAAAAATTAAAAATATTTTCCGAATTGCATTAAAACCACTTCTTAACGGCGCTTTCCTAGTCAGCTGGTAAGCTCACGCGGCAACTGCGCACTAGACAGGTGCGCAGTTGCCAATTGCACAACATATCGTAAATTTACTTGCTTTTTACTTGTTCATCAAATTATTTCAAAAATGTAAAAATTCTGAGAAAATCCTAAAAGGTCGAATTTGAGTAAGTGAATCGCCCGGTATGTTCTTCAGAATTTTATCTTAATATCAGTCCAACATCCTCAACTAGGCGTAACAAGAAATCTCAAGTTATAATTATAACCCAAAATTTAATTTAGTTTTTGAGTAATAAAGTTCGAAATGTGTGACCCTTTTTTCGTTAAAAATTAATATAACTCCCTAACTTTTAAAAATAGACACTTATCAAAACCCATCTAGTCTTTGAGGGCATTTCAAAAATATAATAAAATACAGGGTTTTACATAAGGCACAATGTACAGCACGTGGGTGGTGATTCAATATTTTGACCCATAAAATGGCTTTTTTCGATCTGTAGAGAGCAACACGCATAATTTTAAACTTTTGGTCAATACAAATTTTAATCTAAGTAATTGCTCACATTTTGAGACAAAAATTATTTAAAAAAATTGATCACAATGGCCGTTATTAGCATTTGCCCAATAAGCCTAATAACTGCCATTGTGATAAATATTTCTAAATAATTTCTGTCTCAAAATGTGAGTAATTACTTAGATTAAAATTTGTATTGACCAAAAATTTAAAATTATGCGTGTTGCCCGCTACAGATCGAAAAAAGCCATTTTATGGGTCAAAATGTTGAATCACCACGCACGTGGTGTACATTCAGTCTTAAAATAGCATATCTTTGGGTCACCAGTACTTATTAGACATATTGGAAAATATTTTCAGAATGTAGCACTCATGTTCCTCTACAAGTTTTTTCTTTACTTTTTTTCTAGAATTAACAGTGTAGAAGATATGGACCTCCGCGGCCTACGTAACTCACTCTGTATGGGATCTTCTATTTTAAAACAAAAGTTTGGCTTGCCACGCATTTGCGAAAGACCCTATATAAAATTTCTTGCTCTCCCAGAAAGCTGCATATAACTCACTACATCTCTTATCTAAAACTTTTTTATATCACACAAAATAAGAAAATATAAGGCAGTTATAGTTTATACGTGAACACCCGGTACATATAATTCTCCTTCAATTTTTTTTCGTAATAATAGTGCGATAAAATCATCGAGACAAGGTTTTGACACATCAAAATTTACTCAAAAATCTCAGATAAATAAACCAGTATTACTTTTCCGAGGCCAACGACATCAATGCATTATTACATTTTTTCGCGGCCGTCTGTGATTGAACACTCGTTTTCATTGAAAATAATAATGAACGACAAATAATATTCTATGAAATTTTTACAAAATTCGAGCGAAAACAGTCAAATCCATAATTCCTTATACTCGACTTACACAAAAAAATAAAAAGAATGTAGTAAACGTTTGAAAATTGCGATGCAGACATAAAAATTCAAAATTAACAGATTATCCTTCAGCATTTTCTGAAATATTTTCTGTAAAAAAACACAAGAATTCCCATATGATGCGGAATTTATTAATAAGAATTTATTATTGTATAGGTATACAATTATACTGTGGCTATAGCCTAGAAGATTACCTAACTAAATCCTACCAAAAAGCCCCATCACCGTCACTGGTAAGTATAAACCCTGTTTGCTAAGCTTATTAAATAATATAATGTACTGGGAGTCAAACTGTTTCCTTTTGGTGTAGCCACGGCGACCTTTCCAGTCAATAGGCTCTAATTAATATGGGGAGTTTCACAAAGTAGCGGTGAATAATTTAAAGAAACACATTCACGCGCATAGCGATCAATTCTCCACGAAATTGGATGTGGGCGAGAAACTCATATTAATTCAATAGTAACTCCATCGGGTGGCTTCATCTCTCTAACTGCCCATGCGGCCTAAGTTTAGGGATTTGCTTTTCCTCTTCAAAGCTCAATGGAAACGTAAAATGAAATATATATGTATTATATATACAGGGTGTCCGGAAATTACGTGCACATATGGAAGGAGGTAATTCTTTGGCCCATTTTAAGAAAAAAACTTCATATGAACGTATGTCGTAAACGTCCTAACTTTTGAGATACAGGGCCTTGAAGTTCATTTTTTTAAATTGAATTTTGGCTACATCTCCCGAAATAATCAAGCTGCTGAACTGAAATTTGGCACTGCTATGTTTTTGGGGATGGAGTCAATTTCACCGTATCTTATAGAGGGCGCCACTTGCGCTGTTTTTTGATCACGCTTTTACGCGTAACTTTTTTGAGGTTATCTTTTTGGTCCTGCAGGTCCATCATTTTAGTGCATCTTTTCATTCTTCAAGAAAAAGGTACTCTTGTTTCATAACGATTAAATCAACCGTTTACGTTTAAATTGGCAAAATGTGCCCCAAAACACCTGTTGACTCCAATATTCGAAACATAAAATTTTCAACGACCGCTTTCAAATGCTACATATCAACTGCACATTCAAAATGAAGAAAAAAAATGCTAAATGGATATTGGTCAAAACACCATTGGTTTTCTGGAAATAGGGTGTTCAAATTTTGTCAAATTCAATCCTTTCCATTTTGAAAGCGAATAATTTTTGGTGCATTCTTCATAGGGATTTTTTTATTCATTTTGAAGGTACAGTTGATCAGGTGTTTTGGGGCACATTTTGCCAATTTCAACGCAAACGGTTGATTTTATCCGTATGAAGCAAGAGTACCTTTTTGTTGTAGAATAAAAAGGTGCACTAAAATGATAAATCTGCAAGACCAAAAAGATAACCTCAAAAAAGTTACGAGTAACGAGTAAAACAGCGCAAGTAGCGCCATCTGTGAGACACGTAGAAACTGATATTTTCAGCTTATTCTCCATCCCCAAAAACAGAGCAGTGTCAAATTTCAGTTCAGCAGCTTGATTATTTCGGGAGATGTAGCCAAAATTCAATTTAAAAAAATGAACTTCAACGCCCTGTATCTCAAAAGTTAGGACGTTTACGACATACGTTCATATGAAGTTTTTTTCTTAAAATGGGCCAAAGAATTACCCCCTTCCGTATGTGCACGTAATTTCCGGACACCCTGTATATATTATATAATATATATGGCAAATAAATTATTTAAACCATCGGCATAGGCAAGAAATGATGGGTTCAAAGGTTTCAATTGAAACCTTATGACGTCCTTTTCCTTGTTTTTGTTTACAAAAAGAAATATACAGTGCGTCCATGAATTGAACCCCAAAGAGGAAAAAATTTTTATTATGGGTTTGTGAAAAAAGTTGTTCAATATAAAAACTCCTGCTTGTGCTCAAACGAGCCAAAAGCATCTTATTTTGTCAGATTTATACTGAGTGTTCAGAATTTAGAAAAATATGAATAAAGCTGAGAACAAAGTACCTTTATGAGTAAAGAAACTATGAAAAGCAATTAGTAAAAGTTGTTGGGTTTGAAAAGCCTCAGTATAAAATTTTGACTCAATATCTAAATGTTTTTTCTGTAAATCAACTTTTTTTTTCAAAATAAATTAAAACCCTATTTGCCTGTAAGCCAAATTGCTCTGTGAAAGCTATGTAATATACGAGCAATTGTCGAAAACTACTACTCTTATTATAAAAAATATTTAATTGGAATCAGCAATTTCAATACTCCTTTTTTAAGCGCGGGTATATCATTACGCTAATAATAAAACCCGTGCACGATTCATAGTTACACGAATTTATTAGAAAACAAATGCAGAATAAAAAAATATGTTAAACAAATGTAAATGAAAAAAATGAGGAAGGCAGGTTATCAGCAAAAACATCGATTTCCGAATTATCAAGGTCAGGTTCCAGATGAGTTGCATAGACTTTCCGGGTAAGGTAGCCCCATAAGCAAAAGTTAATTATTGTGAGGTCCAGATTTATTGTAGACCTGCTAGGAATTGCTCCATATCGCCCAATCAAGCGCTTGGGAAACTGCCGGTTCAACCATTCTCGCACAGTTGAAAATATGCAGTTCGCTTATCAATAACTGGTATATTATGAAAATAATAATAAAAAAATATTTAGCATTTCCAAATAATTATACTGATTCACATTTTCTTCAACGAAGTACGCTCCAATGATTCCGTTGTATACGTAATTGCACACCATGCGTCGACATTCTTGGAGAATTTAGTAACGCAAATTTTGGGAACTAACTAGGTACTCCATTAGTTGAGAAGGTCCTTTCATCAGAAAAATAATATTATGGAATAAGTTTCTATTTTGTAAGTATTTCTGACCAGCCCATAAACAAAATCAAGCCTTTTTGTATAATTAGTTTCTAGAGTATAAATGAATTTAGGTTTATATGCGTTCCCAATTTGAGATGCTTTGGTCCGTAGCCAATACAATTTCTTCTTCAGTGGTAAGTGTTTTCTTCACTTTAATATTTAAAACGCTTCCTGTTCTTCTAAGGGACAATAGATTTAATTGTTTCGGGGTCAATGGTTAGATATGGTCATTTGTCATTAAACATTATTGTTACATGTACGAGTATGTGTTATTTTCTCCTAGATCATAACATCGCACAATAAACACCTTTTGTTATAACGTTAGCATTTTGACTTTTTTTTCACTGATGTCAAACACCCTCCATTCCAAAAAGGAGGCGAGAAAACAAATAAATAGTCCTTTGTCCCACAATTTCTATTTTTATTAGAAAAACTTGGAAAAAGCTACATCATAATAATTATCATAATTTAGCCTGATGAAGTAACTCTGAGGGTTACAAAACCGGTAGAAACCATGTGGAGTCTGTAGTATGTTGTACTCTGCATTTTTGCATGTCGATCATATTTTCAGACTGTCCTTTGGGATCACAATTATGAATTCATCGTTAACTCTCTCTACTATTTGGTTATGAATGTGAACTTTGACCATATTACAGCTCGGTTCTTATCCAACGATTAGAGCAGTAACGCAATCTTCTTTTGGGGCCGAAACCAGACATTCTTGAAGGCAGATGTAAGTTCTGTTGACTCCTTTGCAAGGGCTATCCATGTACTAGTAGTTGGTATTATTTGATTATTTGAAATAAAGCAGCTTGTTTTGATGATAGAGTACCAGTCGTACAGATTTAAGTTGATAATTTCGTCAGAAGAATAGTGTGTACTTAGCTCCCTTTAAAATACTTTTAAATTGTCAATACTTAGAACCTTGTGCAGGTGAGAAAATGTTATGGCGTTTTCTAAGTTATCAATAAAGGTAATAATGACATTTGCATTGATAAAAATTTCAGTATACTTATAAAAAGGTATGTTTCATGTTGGACCCTTTCGTACAAGCGTTCCATATACTCTGAAATCTTTGGTTAATTATTGACTATTGTTTTAATTAAATTGCTATAATGGTCAATCAATTTTTTAAATAGCGAAATTTGGTTATTAGTTTCCGTTAATATTATCTGTTGATTCTTTTCAAGAATGCGTATAGCGTTATCAGTAGTTATCATTTGCTGTTTCTGCGACACAAAAGTACATTTTGAGCACCCCTGTACATGTTGGTTCATTGTTTTCAACCCTGTACCTACATAATTAATTCTGGTTTTGGAATGTGAGCGGTGCTGGTGTAAATGTCAAGGTCTTAAATATTTGCAGGCACTTGTCTAGAAAAGGAATAAAATTAAAAATTGTTTTTTTCTGTTTACGTTTTATACTCTAGATATAATATTTGGTTTTTTTTTCGAGGCTAGCCCGGTCTGTGCCCTCAGTAGGTAAGATGTCACAGATTTTTTTGTTAAATTTGATTACAGCATAACGAGCCGAGCGTCAAAGCGGATAAGTTGAATTTAAAAAATACGTTTATTATTTTCTTTGCAGTATCTAAGCGAGAGCTAATTATTATTCTGTTGGGTAACATTACCTTGTAGGTACTCATACGTATTAAAAACGTGACAATATATGGATCAAAAACAGTATTTAAACAGAAAATAATTTTATTATACCTTCACAACAGCTTGTGTGCTTAATAATCACTTAAAATGTTTGAATCATCTCAAGCACCTAAAAATCTAAATTATGCGGTTAGATATGTCCGAGATGACAGGCTAAAATATGGAATCTCAACAGTAATGACCGTTTTAGATGACCCTGAATTATCGGAAGACGACAGAAATTGGAACAATTATGTTTTACACCTATATAAACATGGTTCTAAAATTTGTTCTGATTATCTTGATCAAAAATTGTCTATAGAAGAACTTCACAGCAATTTTTATTATGGAGAGTTAAATATATTTTTGAAGTATTTAAAGGAATTTTTACCTGGAGAAAAACCTCAACGTTTGTGATTCTTGTTAGAACAGTTATTAAAAATAAAGTTTCAAAAGAAACATTGTTTATTTTTTATCACAGATATACCTATATAAGGCAAAAATGCATTCAAAAATTAACACATAGCGTTAGTTGGTGATTCCAACAAGATGTGTGATAGTAAGATACTAAAATTTTTCTGTTTGAATTTAAGTAATAGGTGTTTTTCTAGGAAAATATAATTATTTCGTTATATCACTAATATCTGAACGAAAAGGATTATATTGTGCTCATCCCAGCTACATTCAACAATGTACAACACATATTTTCGGGGAAGAGCGTGTTCGTCGATATGGTGAAGACACAATTTTACGACTGGAAGTTCCTATAGGCACAACAAGAATTAAACAAGTTTTAGAACACCTTCCTGTAGATGCGCATCCAATGCGAATGGACTTAATGAACGGAATTAAGGATTTGTTTTTATCCCCATATAGTGTCTGTAATGATTGATTGAATATAAAAATTCTTAGGAAATAAAAGACAATTTTTAAAAACAATTTATTAGGGTAATAATTTAACAAGAAAAGAGTATAATAGAGATGCAAAGCTAATGCTGCATTTATAAATTGTTAAGTCGTGGTATTCACACTTAGCTAAACCTTTTTCTAATTTTGGGCAATTTGAAATATATTCTAGATTGACAATATCCGGTTGAATATCTGAAAAATTGTAGTCTGATACATTCCAAAATAAATTCCTTCTTGATTTGTCCTCTCACATAGATTCGATCCACATTTTTAATTTCTTCATATAAAATTGAATAGATGTTATCGGAGTCTTCAAATCCCGAATTGTAGTGAATCCCTAAGTGGTTGTTGTACAAATACTTAGCAGTCCTTTTGTTAGAAGCATCTAAAGTATGATGGCTAATTTTCGGTTTGAAGACCCAATGCTTCATCGTTTTCCCATCGTAGATTGCCAATTCCTTAGCTTGAAATTTTGGTGTGGTATAACCCTGGATGTCAATTACTACAAATTTCATGTTGTTTTAGTACTAGTATAGATATATAAAATATCAATTTCTTACCTGAAAACCTTTTTATAGCTTTCAAATTAGATTGTCGGTGTGGTGGTGGTATTTAGTAATGGTGGTGGCGGTTTTGATAACAAAGTCTTTCATAACTGAAAATAAAAAGAAAATAATTATAGGTGTTTATAGAAATAATTTTCGGGAAACTTACATTAAAAAATGTTATATATAACTGAAAATACAAGTTTTCTTGATGGACTCTGTTATTATATTCAAAAATTACAGAGTTAAACAAATATGTTTCCTCCTGTACTTCTAGATATGATTGTTCCATGTACAACCAATCATCTTCGTATTGAGGTTGTGCCTGATACTTTTGGTTAAGGTCGTTATATTTTTCTTCGTTATAAAAAATATCTAACAGCTCTCCAAGGTTATCGTCAAATTTTGATATTTTTCTTCTTTTTCTCTCAGTTACTTGTTCAAATGGATCACTATCAAACACCCGTTTATACATCATTGTTATATTCAAACAAAAACTTTGAAAACTATCTGTAATTAGGAGTGTATATATAGTAACATTTAGTTATGTGAAAGGTTATAGAACCAACTTACCAAGCTGATGTAATTGGCTGATGCAATTGAGAGGTATAGTTTCTTTAAACAAGACATATATTTTCGAAATACATTAGTTCTAAACAAAAACTTGTTATTCACATTGTGAAAGTAAGTATCTGCTGTTGTGGTTTAATATTCTGATGCAATTTACAGATCATAACATAATTTGTGTTTTTCATTAGATTTTATTAAACAAAATTTAGTTACAAATTTCATTTTTTAGCCAATTCATTCTTATAAGATTCAATAAATGATGAGGTAGAAAGCTCAATTTATCAATATCTTCAAATTTTACAATAGACCTAGCAATGGAATTGGCCGCCTGATATGGAAGCGTTGCAGGCGACCAAGTTTGAAGCTCGAAATTATACTCTGGCGTACACGGGCCTCCTATTTCTTCTTTTTCGACCTAAAAAGAATTGTTATAACCCCAAGGCAATGTATCTGTAGTTAAATAATTAAGAACTCTTTTATCGTCTCTTTTATCGTCTCTTTTATCGTCATGTTTAACTTCATGTCTTTTCGACAGGATGATATTTTGATTGGTATTAAGAATTTCTTGGTTAGTGAGACAGTTGACATAATCATCGAAAGTTATAGATTTTAAACCCGATTTAGTTATTCCTTTTGCTTTTTTAATCACTCCTAGATTGGCAAGAAAATGCTCAATTTGATCATTATTTAAACCTTTATCCTCAAGTTATTTTCTTTTTTCTTCATAATTAACAGTTGAAAGTATTTTTAAAGAGTACATTTTAGATCTTAACCCAACAAAATGTGTCATGATATTTCCCGCATTCTCATCTTTCATAAGCGCCAAAACTTTTGCATTAACCTGTGGAATATTATAAATATTATTGGGTGCGTAGTCTGACGTATCAAATTTTTCTATGTCATTTCTAATATGTTCATAAATATCGTCAACAAAAAACTGGTAAATTAAGCTGTCTGTATCAGTATACAACAGTTTTGCATTTA
This sequence comes from Pseudeuparius sepicola, assembly GCA_963920635.1. Classification (NCBI taxonomy): domain Eukaryota; kingdom Metazoa; phylum Arthropoda; class Insecta; order Coleoptera; family Anthribidae; genus Pseudeuparius; species Pseudeuparius sepicola. The sequence continues at coordinate 56,260,565 of OY987301.1, read as the reverse complement.
ATTAGTTATAATGAAAGTCATAGAGGTAGACTTTTGAAATTTCCAATATGCTCATTCCTACAAAAATAGCTTTGTTAAATTTAATTTTCAAACATTTCATTTCAATAATAACCATATCATTGTCATAAATTTCACAACTGTGAAAGTTTGGTTGGGAAATGTAGTACCGAGCCCCAAATCGTCCTGACCATTTATTAACTAGTTTAATGTCTCTATATTTTCTTACATTCTCAATTGTTTTCCCATATACCGAATTAATCATGAGTTTATAGAAGTTTTTCTCAAAGGTATTTTTACTTTTTTTACGAAGTTCTATATTTAAATGTATGTATTTTCGTAAAAAAGTTGATTGTCGAAATTTTAAACATCTATGAATTTTTTCTATTTTTAAACCTAATTGAATGCTTTGTTTTAGAGTTTTCCAATGAATTATATATTTTTGTTTCTTAAAAAATGTTGTTAACAACTTAGGTATTTTCGAGTGCGAACCAGGCGGAATAAGCTTTTCAGGAAGTAGGGGTAGATCTCGATGAGTTTGAAAAAGATCTGGGGGGTAGGAGATATCTGCTTCAATGATATAACCACAATCACTGTCATCTGTGACATCTAAAATATTTTCCTTATAAATATTTTCAGGTTCTATCCAACAAAATTCACCAACCGGTAAAGAATTTGTCATTGCTGTGCCGTAAAGGTTGTTCACATCGAAGTACATTAAGTAAGATACTGGTTTGCTTGGATTAAATTTGTCACCCAAATATTTATTATTAGCTTCAGCGTATCTATTAGAACACTGTGAAACCCCACCGCGGATTGCTTTTTCGATAAACATAATCATATCAAAATCTGTCAAAAGTTCTAATTTGACTTCTGTGGTTTTAAGCATTGAATCGTATGCCAATCCAGGAGCGGTATAATAATGTAAACAGTCCAAATTATATGTTTTCAAACAAGTGAAACGAAAGTTTTCAAAAATGTTCGCTAGTAATAAAATATCTATTTTTAAGTACAACTCTGTATATTCTCTCAAAGTTTGAATTTTAAAAACATTCCACACTTGACAAGCGTGTGCGTAATCTTGGTGTGAAATGTGTTCTTTAGAAAGTTGGTTGTAAAAAGAATCTTTGGGTGGTAATTTTTCTTCTTGTAATTTTTCCCAGGAATTCATATAATTATAAGGAAAAACACCCTTACGACTAACAAGTTGAAACTCTTGATCGTTTGGGAAATAACTACGTATAATTACCTTTTGTTCATCCTTCAAATATGAGGACAAGGTATCAAGACTATTTGACATAAAACGAAAAGAATCTATAAATCGGAAACTAATGTTGGTGTTATCAATGTATTTTGTAAACGAAATAAATTTTCCCTTGTTTAAAGGTAAAACATTTATTTTTCCAGGAATTTCGGTATTTAAAGCTCGAATAATGAAATGACTGTCATATCCTGACAGATTGTGAAATATAACAGGAATTACGTGTGTAGTTACAAAATTTAAATTGCAATTTTGGTGTGATGCCCCTCGGTACAAACCAGTCATATGATTGTGGTCTTTTACTTTCACATCATCTGTTTCAAAAGGTTTCATACAAATATGACAAGTGTCAGAAAACAAAAAATTATTTTCTTGTTCTTTAGTTAAAGATTTCATTGGAAGAGGGTTCTTGTAGATATGGTCGACTTGTTTGGCAATATTTTCAAGTTCTTTTACGAACCAGTTTGCGCAATTCTTCCCTGTATAAGAAAAAAATTTTGATAATTTATTATCATAACAACATTTAAGGAAATATCCTATACTGAATAATTCATGTTTGTGTGTCTTTTCCGAATTAGTAGAACATTTAGTATCTTTATAGTCAATCAAAAGGCTTTCTAAATCGCAGTACAGTGCGAACGGTGTTAAAATTTTATTTCTAAAGTTTTTAAATTGCAGGATTTTTTCATCCTCAGTCGGAAGAACTGCTTTGAAACAATTTAAATTTTTACAATCAATTTGATGTTTTTCTAAGACTTGTTTTGATGAAAAAGAAAGTAAACAAAAGTCACACAACCACTTCTTCTGTGAAAAATGTCCCACTTGTTTATTAACTAATCTTGATAAATTTTTAATATAAGCAAAATGAAAAAGTTGCATGTTTTGATTGAAGATGTCATCAGTACTACTGTTTGAATCGGAATAATTAAGCTCAAATTCACTACTACTACTATCGCTTTCCTTTGTACTGAGTGTTTCACTTGGTAACATCAACAAATTAATACGTATTGAATATTCGGTTTTACTTAAACAAACCGGTAATATTTCCTTTTTCAAGGAGTCGCAAGAAAATACGTTTATTGCTATTTGATTCATTTTTTCAAATTTGGGAATATCCTTTAAACGAATGGGGAAGGTAATATTGTCATATTTTAAAACTTCGCTATAGTGGGGATATGAAGAGACGCGATTAGGATGTTTATTTGGGTCTGCAGGGTACAACGCACACACCACAGACCACAAAAAGCAATACAAATCATCATTAGATATGTTGATGACAGCTTTACGATTTTTAATGAAAGCAGGTAGCTTAGTAAACGTAGATAACCCAACATTAAAAGGAACGTAATGATTAATGTGAATTTTTAGCTGTAAAATTTTACTTAAGGCCCACCCGCTATCTTTTTCTTGAAAATCCTCTAATTTAGTTAAAATTTTGTCAACCACAAATTCTTTATACCAATTTTTTAAATTTGTGTTACAATCTATTATTTCATTTTTGGTGTTGAAATGTTTATAATCTGTTTCTCCTGTTTGAGGTTTCATAAAAAGCCCTATAAATGTTGTATTAACTTTTAATAGACAAGTTTTTAATTCTTTTTTAATTTTTAGGGAAAAAAAGCCTAAAAGCCCTATTAAAAAATATATAGGGATCTTTAATTTTTAAGTTTATTATAACACCCGTTTTAATCCTACTACTAAAACAGGATTCAACGTCCTTCCATGTAAGTCCCTTATTTGTATTTCTAACACTTCGACTTTGTTTCATTTTAAAATTTTCTAAATAATTTTTCAAGAGCGCCAAGTTTGCTTCAACCCTATAGAAACTTTATACACATTTTAGTTTATTTTTTATCCATCTTTCAATTAATATTATAGAGTTATTGAGATATTTAATGTATTTTGAAAATTCACACCTCGTCCTAAGAATTCTACTCACCATCTCAATTTTCTTCAGAACTTTGGTGGATAATTCATCGACACTTTCATTATTGTTCATTTTATGCTTTTTAATTTTTAAAAGAACAAGGAACACCGGTTGTAAACCGCAAGTACTATAGAAAGCAAATAAAATGTTTTTCATGGTACAGCTTTTTTTTATACCAACGCTTTCAATGTTATTAGAAAGGATAGTTTTACATTCTATGTTAATTTCATTAGTTGTTCAATATAAAAGGAGACTCTGACACAACTGAAATTAGTCACAAGTCACGATTGTCTATAAGATCATTACAAAAATGGCAACAACCCCCTGCACCTTGATAGTCACAAACAACGAAACTTCAGATCTGACACCAAAAGAACTCTATATAGTTCTGAAGCAGGTATTTAGGTAAGATTTTTAATTTCTTTCTATGTAAAGGTCTAATTTAGATTATTTTTTCTTATTTTCAGATATGGGGTGAAAGAACTATCGATATCCAACGATAAAATCATCATTTCCCTAACATACTCCCCCAAAAAAAGTACATTAATTAAAAAATTTGGTAATTTACCAATTCATTTTATAAGAATGAATATAGAAAATAAAGATGACATTAAAATTTTCGAAAAGGTGTGCAAAAAATACAAATTTAATTTTGAGGACACCGAGGGAGCAGTGGTTGAATTAGAGGAGTCCCCCACCACGAACTGTGTTGAAGAGACCGCTTCTCTCCTCGGAAAATGTCTCAAGAGGAAGCAAGTAAATCCGGAAGGTGAATCTTCTCAACAACAGAACCAGCAGAAATCATCACAGCCAACAAAAAAAATTCGTACAAGAATTATTGATGACGATATAGAATTTTTGCCCGAAACACAAAGTTTTTTTTAAATAAAACAAAATCTTTTAGAAAACATTGTTGTTTTTATTCTTTTTAGATTTAAGATTTCAAAATTATACATAAATACAAAGATTTAAATTTTACTAAAGAACTATACAAATTTTAAAAACCTTTGCTTTATTATCAAACAATATTATTTTTATTTATCCAACTGTTATGTCGATTATCCAAATTGAGCCACTTAACGTAGACCTTATTTTTGTTTCGTTTTAAAAATTTTTCAACTAAGTAGACATCTGGATACTTTACTTTTTGCAGTTGTTCGTTATAAAAGGATCCTAAGATATCTTCATTTTTTGAGTCTTTTAAAAGATATGTAGTTGGATTTGTATGTTGAACTTTTCTTATAACAAAAATTTCAGTTGACCAATTTGGAAAATATTTCTTCGAGAAAATTCCTCGAACTTTAGATATTCTCACAGGATCTCCTACACTAAATTTTGATTTGAGATCAGCTTGTTTAATTCTGTTATAAACAGTATTGAGCAATCTACGTTCATCTTTTTTACTTACATTAATTGGTTTCATTTTTATTACAGAATGTTTTGAATTATTATACTTCGTGACTATTTCTTCTAAAAAATCAATCCACTTATAATTTCCCCGTAAGTTAAACTCTTTATACATTAAATTTTTGAGTGTTCTATTAAGCCTCTCAACAATGGAAGCTTTTTTTTTCACTAAATGTTGTATAATGATTAATTTTATATTTATCAGTTAACTTTTTAAACTCCTTATTAAAGAATTCACGCCCAAGGTCACTTTGTAAATTTTTGGAAACCTGTTTTTTGAAAACTGTTTCCATTGCTTTAGTTACTTCAGTAGCAGATTTATTTTTAAGTGGTAGCGCCCATGCAAATTTTGAGAAACAGTTAATGACCACAAGTATGTATTTATAACCTCGATTGATTTTCGAGTACGGACGCATCTCTACCAAATCAACCTGCATTAAGTCTTTGAAACCTTTTAAAAGTACCCTTCGTCTTTTGAAATTCGTTCTAGCATCTTTATGTATTTCATCGACAACTTGTCTTTTCACGTCCGATATTATTTGTTTCGACATGTAGTATGTTTGTTTATTGACTTAGTAATGAGTCAATTGATTAATTTTCTACATTAACTGGACAACTAATTAAAGGTTCGCCGTAAAATTGTTTCAAAACGTTTTGTCCACTTGGTTTAAATGTCAATTTATCTAGTTCAGTTAATTGGACTCCCACTGGTTTTTGAATTAAATTACCATTTATAAATAGATTCACAAGATCTGGTAATTCACACCTAATAATTTCAGCGCTTTTTAATGGAAATGAATATTCAAATTGTTGATTTTGTAATAATTCATACAATCTATTTTTATTCTGATAAGTACCGATGAACGGTAATACTAAATTATAATATAATTTTACATCTGCTACGTTAACTAAGTTATAACATTTTTTTTTGGTCTGACGTATACGGAGTTTGAGGTTGAACAGAAGCGGAAGGACTAACTTCTGCTTTTTTTGTTGTAATATGAGCTCCAAATTTATCAAGCGTCATGACGCTTGAAAGATTGAACACATACTGTGATTATTCTATTTAGCTTTTATGCTATTATCTTGGCTTCTCGAAGCTCTTCCAATATCGATTGAATTTCATTATTGTGACCCGTGTGACCTGCGTTTTGAGAGGCAATTAATAATTTTAAACGCCCCACCAGCTCGTTTGGGTCATCGTGATATATGTAATCAGGTTTATTCTGTGTTACTGTTAATAGTCCTCCACCCCTTTTCTTTGATCTCGTAACTACCTTCGATCGTGGTAAAGAACTTGTAGACAGCGATCTGTCTCTAATTGATGGTGGATTTGCTAAAGGTTTTAAAACCTCCACTTTTAAGATATTATGTTTGACTAACCAAGGTCTAATAATTGAAACGTATTTAGAGTTAGCGGATCCTTGAATTTGTTCGGTGGGATCTTTGTTCCTTCGATACGTCTAAATCAGCTATTTTGTAAGCGACTGGGTTTTGTTTAAACAATAATTCATACAACCCTGTAGTCCCCTTATAAACTCTATTTAGGTCTGGTTGAAGCACGTTTTTCCTAAATATTTTAATATCGTTTCCAACAAAATCCACGGTAGCATTTCCTATTGAAAATTTTCCCGTTGTAGGGTCGTGAAAAATTCCATAAACGTGATCAAAATCTGATGGATCCCCCCTTATTTGTTGATCGATGAAAGAACGAGGCAGAGATTCAAATTGTTCCAACCATTGTTCATAAGCAGGTTCTTTAGAAAGATCTTTAAGATATTGACTAGCTTGTTCAACAGCTTCGTTAATTGCCCTATCTGTCATTGTATCTTCTGAAGTAGTAGTACGTTCCGCAGGGTCTTGACATTCAGTAATCTCTGTATCTTCTAGAAATGTTAATCCTCCCGTTGGTAAGAATGGTTCCATGGGCTTTATTGCATAAATTGAAGATTGTGGTGAGGAAGCGGCAAATTTTTTAAAATTTTGATTTGATTCATTTTTAGCTTTTTTTCTTCTTTAGCATTCAAAATTTCTGGTTCGGTTTTGATGCGTGCAATTAAATTTTGAAGTGGTTCAATAATCGGTTTAAATTCACGTTCTTTTTTAATATCCATTTGTGCAATATCACTCTTCAGAGTACGATATTTTTTTTTACCGCACGACGGGTCTTCACCAATTCAGTCGCTGCTTTCCGGTTCATTCTTCCTATTTAGATGGTGACCTTTACTGCACTAAAACCTTTTTCGTTCTACTTGAAACTTTATTATAGAAAAATGAACTTATCAAAACCTTGCCTATATCGACCCTTAGTTATCGGTGAGTCTTTGTCAATAACCAAAAAACCGTGGGGTGTTTTCCAGCACAAAGAACAAAGCTCTTTAAACTTTAGAAGTGGCATGTCACAGATGACATGATCTTCATATATGTGTTTCAAATTTAAGTTGTCTTGTTGAAATATTACCAACATATTTGAATTGTCTTTAATTAGTTGTTTAGGTATTGAAGAATAGGTCTGACTTAAATAAAAACAATCTGTATTCGAGTGTCTGCCAAAACAAAAATAGTCTCGAATTATATTTTGATTACAACAAACCACATCGTCGAAGATTATGACCGCGTTAGGTAAAATCCTATCGGGTGAAACAATTTCTTGACCATCATTAGATTCGTAATATCCGATTTCTTTTAGAGGTTTTAGTAATTCACGTAAATATTGATATTTTGGTTGCTGTAAAGACTTGGAGTAAACATAGACGTTTTCAAAGCGTAGTCCATTTGGTTCTTCCAACAAACTAATTATTACATTAGTTTTTCCACATCCGGACGGTCCAACAATTAGTCCTCATTTACAACCCCCTTTCAATAATTGTCCATGTTTATCAAACGAAACAAAACTTTGGTCATGATTTTTTATGTGAAGGGAAAATCTTTGCTTTTCAATCCTCATTCTTCTTCTTCTAAGACCGCTCTGTGTCACATAGAGCCCGTTCTCTATGTATATATAAAGATTTTTAAAGATGTCTATAACCATATTACAGCCAACAGTTGGGCATATAAGTATTTAAATGCCTGCAATTTACCATTCATCTGTTAATCATCCTCAAGCTCTCCAAGGGTTCGGTTTGTTTAACAATTTCTTAAACAAATTGCCAATCGAATTACATATTCCTGGTTATAATTTTTGCGGTCCGGGCACTAAGTTAGAGAAACGACTTAAACGAGGAGACGTTGGCATCAATCCATTAGATGAGTTTTGTAAATTACACGATATAGCATATAGTCAATATAGTGATCTCAAAAATAGACAACTAGCTGACTCTATTTTAGAACATAAAGCTACAGAACGTTTGAAATCGAAATCCTTGGGTGTTGGTGAAAAAATTGCAGCCCTGACAATCAAAGGAGCGATGAAAGCTAAAACAACTTTGGGTTTGGGTTTAAAAACAAAAACCAAAACGAAACAAAAAAGAAAAAAATATTATCAAGAAAACTGTGCGAGGTAAAGCGATATCTTTTCTTGCGGCTGTAAGAAAAGCAAGAAAAAGCATCAGTGGAAATAAAAAACTTGGTTTGCAAAAAGCGGCACAAAAAGCCCTTCAGGCAATAAAAAAAAATTCACAAAATGTGTTGGAACCTAAACAAAGGGTTATACCCATCCCTAAAAGTACGGGGGGTTTCTTGCCTTTAATTCCTCTTTTTGCCGGATTATCTGCATTAGGAGCCCTTGGAGGTGGAGCAGCAGCCATTGCAAACGCCGTAAATCAAGCAAAAACAAATCAAGCAAGACTATCAGAAATGCAAAGACATAATAACGTTGTTGAACAACAATCTATAGGAAAAGGATTGTACATGCGTCCCTATAAAAAAGGATATGGATTGTTTTTGAAACGATTTTCAAAAAACTCCTTAGGAACCTTCCCAAAAATAGACCGCTAACAAATATCGACTTGGTAAAGTATGTAAAAAAATATGAAATACCCCATTTTCGCGGCATTTTTATGAGAAATAAATTACCGAAACGAATTAATTTAACTGAAACCGGAATTGTGAATTTAGACCAGGCTGAAGGAAAAGGTAGTCATTGGGTATCCTATCTTAAAAAGGGTTCCTTCATTGTCTATTTCGATTTTTATGGTAATCTAAGGCCACCTCTGGAATTAATTCAATACTTCTTAAGCGACTCAAAGAAAAACTTAATTAGCTACAATTACGATCGCTACCAAAAATCAACCGGAATAAATTGTGGTCAATTAACATTACAGTTTTTGTATAATTATGCATAGTTTGGAAACTTGTTCTCAGTTCAAGACAAGCATACGCAATCAATATGTCTTTTACTTTAACATTATCCGCCAAATCCACTATTCTAGACGCAAGTTTTAATCCCCCAATTTATCTGGAAGATAATATAAATTATTGTATAGGTTTAATTAATTTTGATACGTTTAACGCCATACCTAACGTTGATGAAACGAATAATAAATTTTATTACGGGGGAAAAACCATTATATTACCTGAAGGTACATATGAACTTACAGACATAGCGAACTTTCTCTATCGAAAACTCCACGATGAAGAAGTTAGTTTTCATCTTCGAGCGAATAATAACACACTAGAAACAGAAATGGTATGTTCCGAATCTGTAACGTTTACTGATGATAGCTTAGTCCCTATGTTAGGTTTTAGTAATGGTACTTACAAAGCCGGAATAGTACATAAGTCCCAAAACCCAATTAAAATTTGTAAGGTTAATTCTCTGTGCATTGACTGTAATATTGCTAGTGGTAGCTACATAAATGCAAAGCCCGGTCATATTATACATCAATTTTTTCCCACTGTGGGGGCAGGATTCAAAATTGTTGAAACACCTCAAAATGTTTTATATTTTCCTGTGAATATAAAAACAATTAATCACATTTCAGTTAAAATATTGGATCAAGAGGGTAATCTAGTTAATAATAGAAGAGAGACCGTAACGATAAGGTTACACATTAAGAAGGTTCAAATGGTTATTCGTTATAATTTATTGCCAAATTTTCAATATAAGAGAAAATCTTACAACCGTCTTTTTAGTGTTAAAAAGAAACCCAAACGGTTAACACAATCAAACGTAAAATTTCTAAAATTTCTTGGTTTAAAAGTTCTTCAACGAAAAAAATCTTAATGGATGTTCTTAACGTCACAGAACCTCTGTTTGAAGATAATTCAATCACCCGTTATGAAATTCACTCTTATGATCCCTATTTGCCTACTAAATTAGGTTACAACGATGAAATAATTATTCCGGTACAAGAAATAGACAACTACACGTTACCATGTGAGAGTTTCCTTTATCTTGAGGGGAAACTTACAAACGAAGCTTCTGTTTACACAAAAGATTTGAAAATAATCAATAACGGTTTAGCTTTTTTATTTAAAGAAATTAGATATATTATCAACGGACACACTATAGACTCGGTTCGAGATGTAGGAATTACTTCCACACTAAAAAGTTACCTTTCCTATAATTTAAATGAGAGTAACAAGCTGCAAAATGCTGGATTATTCCCACAAGAAGATTTAGCCTCAATAATAGATGACAAGGGAAATTTTAACGCTTGCATTCCTCTGAAAATGTTAATTGGGTTCACAGAAGATTATAAAAAAATTTTACTTAACTGTAAACAAGAGCTAATTATAATAAGATCTAGTTCTGATAAGAACTGTTGCTATAGTGAAAAGGAAACCGATACATGTAAAATTGAGCTGTCAAAATTGTGTTGGCCAATGCCCCACATATCTGTTGGAATTCCTGAAGAATTAACGCTCACAAAATTAATTGATAAAAATGTTGATCTAACGATGGGTTTTCGATCCTGGGAAATAATAGAATGGCCTGAACTCCCGCAAACGACAAGATTTACTTGGCCGGTTAAAACGAGTACAAAGGTTCAAAGCCCTCGTCATGTTTGTGTAGCTTTCCAAGAAAATTTTAGGGACAAAATAAATGAAAACGAGCCACTTTAGTAAATGTGACTTAAGAAATATTAAAGTTTTTTTAAATTCAGATCGTTACCCCTACGATGATCTGTACATCGATTTTAAAAACAATAAGTACTCATCGCTTTATGAAATGTATGCAAATTTTCGAAAATCCTATTACGGAACTTCTAGCGAACCAGTCCTAACACCTAAAAATTTTGTTTCTAAAGCTCCAATCGTTTACATAGACTGCTCTCATCAAAAGGGTGCGCTAGAATCTAGCCCTGTTGTCATGCGATTAGAATTTGAATGTAATACCCCTATAAAACCTCAAACTTCAGCTTATTGTCTTATTTTACACGACAAAGTGTTTACGTATAACCCTCTTACTAAAATTGTTAAACAACTGTAAAAAAATAAAAGTTATTAAACAAATGATTCACGTTTATTATCTAAGAAAATTGATAATTAAACAATTATCAAACTTACATCTGTAGTGTAAATTAATACAAAATAAAATAGTAGAAATTTTAATTGTTAATTATAATTATAATGACTTCAATAAAAATATGAAAACTGTTAATCTAGTTTTTAATATCTTGTACCAACCCACTCCTAATAATATAAAAAATATTAAGTTTCTTACCTAAAATCTATACTGCCCTAAAGAAAAATTAATTTATTTTAACTATATAACTTAAGAATCTCAGATAATTTTGTAAATAAAAATATTTCACAAGCCTGTGTATATAAATTAATTTCAGGAGGAATCTTAATTACATGAACGTTGGGTAACTTTGATAGTTTTTGAAAAATTTTGATTTGGGCAAATACATATTTTTTATTGATTATATCTATTCCGTTGTTACGCTTAATCATTTGCTTAACAATGGTTTTAATATGACATTTGGAGGGAAAAAGAATTATAGTTGGAAATTTATTTAAAAAAGAAAGTGAATCCTGAAATTTTAAAAATAAATTTAGTTGTTGAATTCCAGCTCCATTTTTTTCATAATATTCTTTGAAGATACATTCATACCAAATGTCTGACAACGGACTACGATCGTAAATAGATTTTGTTTTTGACCTATCAATAGCATCACAAAATGTAAGTGTATACATTATTTGTGAGATAGTACACATATTTTTGTTTCTAAATAAGGGTTCCCTGTGTACACGTTCAAAAAATCCATATATTCTACATTTTTAAATTTTCTTAACAAACAAGTTTTTCCTAAACAGGCTACACCGTCTAGAAAAATATCTTGTTTTAAAAGCGGGGTTTCCAAATCAGCAATTTTTGTTTCCTCTTTTTTTTCCAACGATGTAAAGTTGTCCATTTTTTAATTTTGATTTTTTCTAATCTATTTCAATAATAACAAAACAAACAGATTAGTTTAATGAATTAATTTTAAGGGTTCATATACAAAAACTTTCAATTTTCCTGTTCATAATTTATTTAAATTATTATTATTATCATTACTTAAACAAAAAAAAAACATTTTTCTTTGGATTGTGGAACACCGTCAAAATCGTCTTCGCATCCCGTAGACTTGTGCTTGTGACAAGGCAATTTCTTTTGGAAATTAACATTTTGTTTATATTTTATGGGCAGTTTATCCCAAATATTTTCTAAATAAATGGGGCTAATGCCGTTTAAATAATCTATGGGTATCATTGTCAATTCCTTACAGCTTAGTTTCGTTAGATCTATATATACTGAAGATATTTCGAATGTTCTAAATTAAATGCTGGACGAAATAATTTGTTGTATATTAAATATATGCGAAGAAAAATTAATGTTTCTTTAATATATTTGACTTCTCCAAGGAACTTCTTTAGTTCTAGCCTATAGTGACGTTTATTGAAAATACAACAATAAAAACAAGCACTTAGACCCAATTACCTCAAACTATTGCTGTTTGATACACCCTATACTAATCAAGTTCGTTTTCTATAGGCGTAATTATATGATATTGACCGAGACACTGGAAGTGGGTTTACGGTCGTCAACCTACTAATAAACCGTTTCACCTTCACCGCATATATTACCTGCCCGAGGCGAATATCTTCAGCGTTTTGATACATAAATAACTATTTTAATGCTAATTTGTTTGGTTTTTGCGATGAACCCTTCAATTTAGTGTCAAAACATTTGTTCATAAAACTTACGGTTAGTATAAATAAAGTAGGTACTTACCCGCAAATTCGCTTTACAGGGAAACACAATTCAAACTTTAACTGGAAGCGTTTGAAACTAATAACAGCTATTTCTATTGATCCTTATATACTAAACAAAATCATATGTTAATAGTTACATTCTAATATTATATAACTAAAAGCTACTTGAAAAGGACAAAGGAACAAAGAAAATTACACCAAACATATTTTTTCTTTAAACCAGAGGGAGTATTTACAATTTTATCATACTTTACATCAGATATACGCGTTTACTGCCATGTGTATACGTATACAGTGACCGGCAGAAAGTTGGACACAAATGGGAAACTTTTTTATTATTAATTTCTCAGAAAATTTTATTCTTGATAAAAGTTGGCGCGTCGTTTCAGACTCAAAACGCACATATCAAAATTTAAATATCTCTTCTTGGATACGAGGTACATTCAAAAATGTGAAAATAATTCAAGAGTAAAGTACCCTTATTTTTTAAAATACGTTAAAAAGTTACTTACAAAAGTTGTTTGGAATCAAAGCTGGATGTCAGATTTAAAGTCACACCCATCTAGTCAAAAAAGTAATGTGTATTAGAGAAAAACAAAATTCCTCAAAATATATTTCACGTTTTTAATACGTATGAGTACCTACAAGGTAATGTTACCCAACAGAATAATAATTAGCTCTCGCTTAGATACTGCAAAGAAAATAATAAACGTATTTTTTAAATTCAACTTATCCGCTTTGACGCTCGGCTCGTTATGCTGTAATCAAATTTAACAAAAAATCTGTGACATCTTACCTACTGAGGGCACAGACCGGGCTAGCCTCGAAAAAAAAACCAAATATTATATCTAGAGTATAAAACGTAAACAGAAAAAAACAATTTTTAATTTTATTCCTTTTCTAGACAAGTGCCTGCAAATATTTAAGACCTTGACATTTACACCAGCACCGCTCACATTCCAAAACCAGAATTAATTATGTAGGTACAGGGTTGAAAACAATGAACCAACATGTACAGGGGTGCTCAAAATGTACTTTTGTGTCGCAGAAACAGCAAATGATAACTACTGTTATCGTATATTACTCCATCATTCGCATAGAGAGGGCGTGTTTACTACGTTTATTAGAACTTATACCTTTATGCGTCTCCGTCATCTAAATATATGTCTAACTTTGAATAAATTTAAATAAACAGGGATTATTTCGGTTGTTTTAAAATAAACGCCATAAGTCTTTTTGTTTCCACATATTCTTTGATACTAGTTATAACTTCCGGTATAAAGTTTCTTAAAGGTAGTGATACCGTGATTCGTAAATTTTCGTTCAAAGGTCATGATCTGATTACGTATTTATGTATCATTTTGTCATTAGAAGAAATAATAATTTGTTTTTTTAAATGAATTAACACTTTTTTTTGGTTATTGGCATTGTAAAGACAGGATTTTGGGCTGACGTGTGGACCGTTTCATTTGTGTTCGTGTCATTTTGGGTGTCTTCAGTTTCACTTACAATTTGAACGACTCTGACTGTATATTACTTTAAGTGCGCTGTTGGTTAGCCGGTCTAATATGTTGGAAATTATATTAATTTTTGGTTTCGGTTTTGTCCACGATTCGGCAGAAATTTTCCCTAAAATTTCACTTAAGTCTTCACTACAAAAAATTTCTATAATTATAAATAATAATTCTAGGTTATCTAAATTTTGTAAAAAATCGTGAATTTCGTCGTCACAATCTCCAGAATATACTATGATTGATTCGTTTTCTGCCACCTTTATTTATTTCTATTCGGGAGAGAGCATCAGCGTTTGTATTTGCTTTGCCTTTTTTGTAAACTATGTGATATTGAGTGAGGCGTGATACAAGATCTTTAAGAGAAAATAAATATATGGGAGGTTTGTGATCTGTAACAATTTTGAACCTATTTCTAAAAAGATATGGCCAAAAATAGTTTGCCGCTCAGACGATGGCTAGTAATTCCTTCTCGATCGTGGAATAATAATTAAGTTCTGCCGGATTCAATGTAGGTCGTTGCCTACTGGGCCTTGTAAAGGACGGCGCCCACGGTGTAATTTGAAGCGTCTGGAGTTAAGTTGAACGGCTTGAATAGGTCACGATATTGTAAAATTGGGTCATTCGTAAGATTTTTTACAAAGATTAAAAGATTGAAGAAATGCATTATTATGGATTATTTTTTCACCCATTTTTAGACACTTACTCAATGGTTTCGTTACTTTTGCGAAGTCCTTAATGAACTTTCGGTAATATACTACAAGTTCGAGAAAATATTTGATTTCTTTGACAGTCTTGGGTATCGAAAATTTCTGAATTGCCTCGGCCTTTTTGGGTTAGGTTTTATCCTTTGTGGAGTCACGATGTGTCCCAGGAACTCTACCTTTTTACGAAGGAATTCCGATTTATCCGGTTGTATCTTTAAATTATATTCTCGCAATTTTTGAAAAACTAATTTTAGTTTATGAATGTGTTCATCCCGGGTAGTCAAAAATATAATGATGTCATCAACGTAAACTAGGCAACTCTTCCTTGTAAGTCGCGAAGGACATCGTCCATAACCTGCTGAAAAGTACCTGGCGCATTTTTCAGCCCAAATGGCATTCTTGCGTACTCATAGTGTCCGTTGTCAACAGTGAAGAAAGCCGTTTTTGGTATGCTTTTAGGATCCATCTCAATTTGGTGGAATCTGGACGCTAGATCTAAGGTGGTAAAATAAGAACCGCGACCGAATTTTAATTCGGTTATATTTGGTATAGGATACCGATCGTCACACAGTAAAAAATCAGGTGTTAAATTTGACACGAAAAAGGGCCTATATAAGTCCACACCATATCTGGTAAATTTTACGCTTTCTTTTTTGGTCAATTTCACCAAATGTTCTGGTGTCAATAAGAACTATGCTGGTGTGAATATTTAACACGGCGTTTTGTAAGATTAACACCGTGTTGTGTAACTTTTACACGCAATTTGGACAAAATGGTGTAATTTCATATATTTGGTATTCCCCTTTTCTTCTTCTTTCTCTCTTATAGTTTTAGGTACATGTACTTTATTTTAAAGAAATTACAAATGTCATTAGTTCAAATTAAGGAAATGTGTTACTTCTAAAAATAAAATAAAACTAAAAGATAAAGAAGCTGTATGAACCAGGCATAATACGTGCTTGGTCTTCAATTTAAATTATTTGTAAGAAATAATAAACGGTAATAAGTAAAGAAAATACTTAATTTCAGTTCCAAAATATATGAACGATTCCTTACAAATAGGTATAAAAATATCAACATTTTCTATCTTAAAGCTATAAACAAATATTCATTCTCACAGCCAAAAATATTTGGTTATAAAAAAGTTACATATATAATATCGTACGAATTCGTAAGAAAAGTGTACCTAACCACAAACACAAGAAATGCTTTATGTTAGGAGGTTATTTATACTTATACTGCAAAAGAGCATCTTCTTTCAAATTCGTACATTTTGACCAAACTATTTCGTACAAATTTTCATACAATGTACAATGTAACTGTTGCCTTACAGAATTGTCCGTGTGAGACAAAAAGAAACTTCAAACGTTGCGACACAGCGATTTAGTTAGATAGGCCTGTTCTCACAAGCACAAGCAGGTCCGAACTAAGTCGGAGCCGATCAGCGGGAATCAAAACAATGTGAACCGTCAGATAATTTAAAATCCGTCAATCAGATTCGCGACTGGTTTCTGATTTCGGTGAGAACAAACTCATATCAACACTGTCGATGAATATAGGTTAGGGGCTATCACCTCGGCTATCACAGTACCTTTCGTCGTCACATCTGCATATTCGCCTGTCATTTTAATCCATCTGACTCACTATGAAATTTTACTTTACATAACAACACCATTTTTGCACTATGGGTCGGTAGAATCACTTTTATAACCATTATAACCGCAACGCGGTCGGGTCACACGTCCCACAAACTGATAAGCTCCGTCGCGCAACACGTTAGACAAACAACTGATGCCATCGCTTTGATTGCCTAAGATTTTACTCCCATAACTGGTGGAAATCCTTCCCCCTCTCATCTACCTAACACGAACTTGTGTTAATACGTTCAATTTGACACAGCTTAGTGCTAAGAGACACCGAATGGTGTTAAGGAACATCGCGTGGTATAAACAAACACGAAGCTGTGTTAGAAATTTAAAAAAATTACACCCTTAAGTGTTAAAATTAAAGAATTTGTTGTAGTGTGAAGATATTTGGAATCCACCAATTTTCGTGTCAAATTTTCACCAAATTTCTTTCACCTCTTACACGAAGAGGATTTACGCCTAGTTTTTTTACTGAGCAATGGTAATTTCGTTAATTTTCCTATAATCCACTACGATATGCCACTTTCCCTAGCGTGCCGCATCTTCTTTTTTGGGACCTACCCAACTACCAACTCGACCAAGGACATATTATTTCGTCGCCTAATATTTTTCTAATTTGTTGCTGTACTTACGGGTAGCGGTATAACATAACGTGTATGGGATCCTCGATAGTTGTTTTTATCTCGTGTTTAGCATGATTTGCAAAAGAAATTTTTTTTTTTCGAATTAAGTCTGAGTAATTTCGACAAAGTTGAAGGACCTTTTGCATTTCCTCGGAATTCAAGTGGTCAGTTCGAATAAGATCTTTTATTTCTTCGATATTGAATTGAAAATAAACATTACTTATTCCGTCGAAATTAGAATCTGTAAACGGTTGGTCTAAGCTCAAGAGCTTTTTTTCGTTAGAATGGTTTTGTATTTCAACAATGACGTGTCCGTTTTTTGCAGTAGTCAGAGTTTCTGGAATAAAACCTTTGAGAAAAATTTATTTTTGTGTAGTATCACGTCGCCTGTCTGCTTTGTAATAAAAACTTTTGCAATTCATGTTTCTTGCGTATATATATACAAAAACGGAGAAAATATGAGAACTTTTATTATGTTTGTAGAAAATTTTAATGCGCGTATTTTCGTTATAAAAGATATTATTTTTTAAGTCGGGTTATAATTTTAGGCGTTTCATATCTTTAAAACCCATTATCTCGTCGAAAAAGTCATGTCATAGATCGTTTAAGCCTAGCAATGCGTTTAGCGGTATGTCGGCTTTGAATCGGCATTTATTTACACAATTACAAGTTTTTATATTAAAATTTTCGTGGCAAATTTTGTCAGCAAAATACTTTTCAGTTAAAATAAGTCACAAATGAAACAGTATTAAAAAAAATAAAAACAATTTAATGTTAAAAATGCCGCATCGTGTACAACAGCATTCGTTGCTCCACACAAACTTTTTCGGGAAAAACAGGATCTGCTGCCGACTGATTTAAAAACCATTTGCAAAATTCCAATCGAGGAGGATTATGGTCTGGTCCCAATGCGTGGACTTTCTGAATGTGGTAAGGGTGAAGGGAATTCTTCTTAATTATTCTCCAAGCTGTCGTGTGGGTAACTGCTGTTCTCAAAATTGTCCGGGTGCTAATCCCGGACTCGTTTTCCACCAAATTCAACAGATTCGACTTGTGCTAAATCATCTTTGGCACGATGTCCCGCTCCATCTCGATGAACTT
This sequence comes from Pseudeuparius sepicola, assembly GCA_963920635.1. NCBI lineage: Eukaryota > Metazoa > Arthropoda > Insecta > Coleoptera > Anthribidae > Pseudeuparius > Pseudeuparius sepicola. The sequence continues at coordinate 56,242,243 of OY987301.1, read as the reverse complement.
CTACAACAGATCCCGGACAAACTATCGCGAATTAAGTTCGTCGTGCCGGATTTTATTATTTTTTTAATTTAATTTCTTGAATATTGGTGATTACAATGTTTATAAAGAAACCCGAGCTTGACAGTACGTTGGTACTAAGACGATACTAAATCTAGAAAAGACAGTTTGGCGGTTGGTCTATTTTTATAAAAGATAAGAAGCGAAAGTATCCTTAATTGGTCATTAGTGATAAGTGTTCTTAAAGTATATAACTCCTCTAACATTAGATTAGAGTTCGTATCGAGCTCTTTAAATGATCTTATAGCAATTATTGGTTTGCTTGGTTTGAATTATTTCAAAGTATATTTTATTATTTTTAGAGCATTTAAATAAATTTTCTAAAATATTACTCAGTCTTGTTTTACAAAGCAAACCCCGCCCAAGCATTTTTATGCTGTTCCGAGTGAGTTCATTTATACCATACCCACATATTGGTTATAATTTTTCGAGACTTAACAAATTAGTAGCTATACAGGGTGGTCACTCTTATAGTGCATACCATTGGGATATCCGAAACGGTAAGAGATACAGCGTGGGTTAAATTAGAGAAAAGTTGCGTTTTTGTATGCCTTTCAATAATCTGAAAAGAAATCTAAGATATCTTGGGTAGTTCCTGAAATATTGCTGAAAAACTGAAAATATGCGTTTACTTTCTTCCTTCATAACTTTTTTATATGTAATGGAAAATTTATGAAACCTGGCAGTCTTACATTTCTCGATGTGAGCTTTTCAATAGAAATGTCAAATAATTCCTACGCCAACTAGATTCTGAAATATTCGTTTCGGATATCCCAATGGTATGCACTGTAAGAGTGACCACCCTGTATAGGGTGGTTTTCAAAACTATAATGATTGTTAGTGTTGTGATCCTTGCTTTTATCTATAATGTCGAAATTATCTTTCTTTTGCGGATAATTACATAAATAAAAATACTAATTGCTATAACTATAATAGTACAGGTGGTACAGGAGATGGTGGATGTCACCGTAGGTCGGAGATGTAACGGTGATGGTGGTTCCATCGGCGGGGTGTTTTCTGGTATTTGTAGTTCATCGAGATGAATATCTGCTTTTGGGTATAATTGTAACCGGGTGATTTCTGGCGTATGAATCCATTGTGACTAAATTTATAGAACGTAATAATTTTTGTAAGAAAGAATTAAGATTAATTAGATTGGATATCTGAGAGAGGATAGCAGCATGAAGACGGAATTCATCTTTGAGTTTTTCGATAGAACTAGAGATTTTGTGAACATTTTTAATAATTCTTGATATCACTTATTATTATCTGAGGCTATATTTGTGATTTTATTTACACGAAAGATTATGTCTGCTTGCATGTTTTCTGCGGCATAGGTAAATATGATTTTCAAGAAACGTTTTGTAGTCTGCGTCTAAATTGCCTGTTATGAATTTTATTATGGAACCGAGGCTGTTGATTAAACCACGTCGATTGCGTTTTCTTCGTATTTTGTAAAAATTTTCTAAAGTTTCATAGTGTGTTGGTAATGGTTTAAAGCGTATTGGATTATGGGGGATTTGTGTTGTTAAGCAAGTTTAGATGTAGGACGTATTTGTGGAAATAGGATAAGGATTGAGAGGGGCCTAGTTCCTCTTGATAAAAGCCATTATTCTCGATTGGTACTACCTGAAGGTCCAGGCTCATGAGACTGAAAAGAGGGAGAAACTTTTGTTAGCTTTTTAATTTGTCTAACGTGAGTATTTGTGTTTTGTTTCTTATTAGTTTTCCCAGTGATTTATTTTCCTGAAGGGATCTTCTATTTTATTTCTCGGTTTATTTTTCTTTGCATAAACGGTAGTTTGTATAGGGATGTTAGGAGATGTATCTTGTTGGTTTAAGTTTCGTTTTTCTAATGTTTTTGTTTATTTTTCTTTAGGTTTTCTGTAAATGTCTTTTAAGAATAATTATTGAAGTTTATTTTTATATCTTTGATTGTATTCGTCATAAATCCTTAATCGTTATCGAATTGAATTTCGTGTTCATAAGGATCGTAGAGTAAGGAAAAGGGAGAAGAATTAGTTGCGGAATGAATTGATTGGTTATATTATACAGGGTTAACTATCACTTAGTACAAAAAATTTTACCACGTGCGCAGGGTGGCTTAAGAAAACAGAAAAATATTTTTCGATTTTTTACGATCTTTAAAAAAAGGGTAAAAACCCCAATTTTTCCTGTAAATCTCCGCCTCTAATTACGTCATCCAATATGGCTTCGGAACGTACTGTCAGCTGGAAGTGATTTTCCGCGGTGTTGCCGTTGTTTTAGGAAGCATGAAAATACCTTTTTACTCAAACAAATAAAAAAAAACATAAATAACAATCGATTTGAATTTGTACAGCTGCAGCGCTATTAGATTTACCCGAGGTTCCCGAGGAACATGGCTGCATTTCTCCATAAAACCATAAAAGAACAACAAACAATGAACCAAATGAAGACCAGAAAATGTTGGAGATAATGGTTTGTGCCTCAGCAAATGAAAATCCAGGTCAATCTGTTGTTGAAATTGCTGACCAAGTAAACGTAAGTGCTCGGACTGTTAATAAAATATTGAAAAAAAAATGGATATAAGTCATATAAAGTTAAAAAAACTCATTAAATTTTTCCAGCTGACAATTTTGCATGGATGGAATTATGCGAAAGTGTGATCGAAATGGCGAATCGTCAAGAAAACTTGTTACGGAATATTGTTTTTACAGATGAGTCGTCTTTTCCATTACACGGTCGTCATAATCCATCAATTGGCAGATATTGGTCTCGGGAAAATTTACATCGGTTTTTTGAATATCGTACCTCAGTATCCTCAAAAACTAAATGTTTGGGGGGGGGGGGTATTTTCGAGGAATATATAATAGGTAAATTTTTTATCGAGGGAAATTTAACTGGTCCGAAGTACTTACATTTACCGCAGCAACAAATTGTTCCAGAAATTCAAAGATTTGCTGGACAAAGATTTAATGAGATCTGGTTCCAACAAGACGGTTGCCCCGCACACCAAACTTTTCCGAATCGTTTGCTTACCGGCGGGGGAACAATTTTATGGCCAGCCAGATGTCCAGATTTGGCTCCGTGTGACTTTTTTCATGGGAATTTGTTAAATCACAAATTTACGGCTTTAGGGAGAATAGGGCTAATAATTTGGAAGAATTGCGTCAATTAATTGAACGTTCCTTCCAATTAATTACCCCGAACATGTTGGCTAACGTAAGGAGAGGGTTCTATGATAGACTGGGTTATTGTTTAGCCGCAGAAGGCGGTTTATTTGAACATTTGTTGTAAAATGTGTTTCTTTTTCTGGAATAACTTTTATTTTTTTGGGATCGTTTTAAGAGTTATATTTTTTGTTTACTTCTGGTAAGAGTTAAAAAATAGCATATTACAGTTTTAGAATAAGCGCTCGATAGTATGGGATTTTTTTTAATCGCCATACGCACCTACCCGTCGTCCAGAGTACACTAAAAACCAAACGAGCCGGGTGTCGCACAGAGGTCAGTTTTCATTATCTAGCGCGGAAAAATTATTTTATGCTCAGAGAAACCATATAGAAGAAGAAATTAATAATTTATATAATATTAGGTATTTTTATGCACCTAAATTTGCGTAATAATAGGTTTGTTCCAATCCCACCAAGAAACCGTCCGGCGGACGGTATTTCCTGTAGACCATTTATTTTTGATAACATGATCATTTGTCCAAAGTGACAAATCAATTGACTGGCTGGAAATTACCGTCCGCCGGACGGTTAATGGCGGGCTTGGAACAAACCTAATATGTATTAAGTTTAGAACAATATCAAATAGGTCATAAAAATTATGACAACAAAGTAAATATTTTTAATAGGTACTTAAATCCAAAAAATACAATTTTTATTCACTATCACCATTGGGCTCCTTTTCAGTTTCAGGTTCTAGGGGAATTTTTAACATCACCATCACTTCTTGAGGCAAAGATGCAGTCCTTCTTTTTCTAATTGTTCTTAGACTTGTAATATAGGGATCTGATGAGATCAGAAGCATGTGCATAATATCTTCTAAAGTTTGTTCTCTGCTAAATTTACGGGAATGATGCTCTCTGAAGTGCTTGTAATCCTTGTTGCGGGCTTCTTGTGCCTCTTCGGACATCTGACCGATCGCTAGGACAGCACTGTTAACCAATATTCCTCCATGGATGAGGATTTTGTGAATGCTTTGAGGCATGTAGTACCAAGGATATATACGCACATAGAGCTCAGCAGTGTCCAGACAGAACTTTTCAAATTTTTCGGCATCAATCTCAAGTCCGCATGCTATAGGGGTGAGAATCACATGAAACCTTTTAATTAGGGTTTCATCGATTCCTGTTATCGCCGAGGTAACGGTGGAGTTCCTGAAGAATTTTCGAGCTGAATTGCCGTCGTTGGTCGTGGAATATCCAGGCTTATGGATGTCCACTAGTAGCCCCATTTCCCGTCGAAATCTTTCTTGGATATTTTTTTACGCGCGTCTACTGCTGGCTTATCTGATTTCTTGACAGACCATTTCTTGAGATCTAGTCTATAAGAAATGTGGAGAAGGCACTCGAAGCATTTGATCCATGCATGCAGGCTGGATATGCCTAACTCCACATTCTGAGCAACAACTTGGCGTGTTTCCATTGCTACTATGTCGTTCATCTGGCTTGGTTTTGCATGGCACAAGTGGCAGTTTTGTGAAGAGGAATTAGCTAACTAACTGCAGATTTTACCATCGATCATCGTCAAAGATAAATAAGACGTGCAGTTGTAGATATTTTGATTTATTTTAACGGGACTCGGTTGAAGATGTTGAATTTGAATTTTAATGTTTTCGATTTCTTGTTTGACGAATTCTTCTCTTTCTTGCTTTAAAATTATTTTAATTGGTCGGCAATACATTGTTGATTATGTTGACGGATTTTGAAATACGATGACTTCTTCGGTTTTTTTGGTTTTTATGGTCATTCGCAGAGGAACCATCGCAATGGAAAAGATGAACGAATCATCGCTGTCCTCATTTGCAAAGCGTTGTTTATAGCGGCTTTGTCCAGCAGCACCATCGCAACCCCATTTGAACCACATCTTTATCGAAGAAATGGTGTAATGCTCAATAACATGATTCAGGACTTCAGACTGAGCAGTAACTAGCCTGTCTATCGTGTGATCGACGATCGCTTGAACTGGAACTTCTGCCGATACTTCGTTTACTCGAATACCTGCTGGAAAGCATCTCTTTTTCGCTTCCAACACCTTGTTGTAATTGGGATAAATGTCGGCATTGTACTTTTTACTATTTTGTTTCACAATGTTATATTGTTTCTTCGTCATCTTAGTGTCTACATAGAGCGCAAGAGCCTGGTCGGAAGACATTTTTATTGGCAGTTTTGTCTCCATCACAGTTCTTTTCAGTCTTGTAGCCCGCTTAGGTGAGGATGAAACTCGTTTTACAATTTCCGCCGCATCTCGATGACCATGTGAGTACAGGCTTAGACTGGTAGCCAAAGCCAATTCTTGCTTGCTGGATGAAGCTACAAGATGTTGAACTTTTTTTCGCTTTGCAGATTCTGTGCACTCCTCGAATAATTTCCTAGGTCGGCCTGAAGATACTTTCCTTAGCGCTATATCGAACTTAAGTTTTCCCAATAACCACGATTCGTTAGATTTTACAAACAATTTTTCATTGCGGTGGCACTTTGTCCACTTTTGCTGTAAATTTGCACAAAAATTGCTTATGACCTTTCTTATTTTATATTGGTAGAGGTCCTCGTAGTTATCAAAGTCTGTATTTTCCCGGATATATTTCAAAACAGTTTCAACTTTTCGACTCGAACATCTTTCTTGTTTCCATACGTCGAATATGGTGCGCCGAATGATACCAGCCGCCAATACTAAAAACAAACATAACTTTGCAGATTGCAGGTAGTTGCAGATTAATTTAGAATAAATCAAAAATGCAATATATACTGAAGATAATTCAATGTAGTTTATTATTAATACACTCCAATATCAGTATTTCTAGTACATCGAATACAATAAATACAACTGTTTTTTCAGTTACTTAGGTAGGTACATTTTGAAAATCTGTTTTAACACTCAAATTGTAACAAACTATACGTATAGAATATTAGTTTAGTAATGTTACACTTACCCATTCTACAAATTTTGGAGGAAAAATTACACAACTTAACTAAACTTGCATATACGCAGATTGCAACAGAACTGACGCGACGACCGACGCGAATAAAAACCAGATTTAACCGGTGCGAACTGGCTTTATGTTTACAGATCGGAAGAAATAATTGTTTCTATGTTATGCTAGGCTGTTTGTAAACTTTTTTTTATTGTGTTAAGATTTAAAACATTGACAATTATTTGTAGGTATTTTTCCGCGCCAGATAATGAAAACTGACCTCTGTGCGTCGGGCCGACTCGCGGCGGCACGTACCTGCCAGTCAATCGGACTAGCTTTGACTCATGTCCATAGTTCGTGTATTCGAACTGTATATGTATGATACCAGAGCATATAAAACAACCAGCAGTATCACTCCCCTTGGCGGGAAAATTCTGCGCACCTGTTCGCGCAGCCGCCATGTGGGCATAGATTCTGTCAAATTAATGCAGTGTCGGGGCGACTGGGCAGTTCTTTTTTTGCTGTATGAGAGATATTACAGTGCCGTGGAGTGTGCTTTTTTGTAAATTGCGCTTTTTGCTAGTATCTTTAAATAAAGAATCCCAGGAAGGAGTAAAAGCTGCTTGTGCTTACCACACACTATATACTTTAGTAATACTACTCTGTATTTCTGAATTGATTTTCCAGACTACACCTCTGACTTCTATTCCAACATAATGGCTCAAGGTCATTGAATTTGCGGATGATTTCTCAAGAGTAAGTTATAGTGCTGGTTGTTTTATATGCTCTGATGATACTTAGTATGTGCGAGTCAAATATCGCCCAATCTTTAAACTACTTCCACCCAACCTAGTATACTCCATATTGTAATTTATTCAAAATGGCGGTGTGACGTCATACTAAATAGAATAAGGCGGCCGCCCCAAGATGGGACTTGGATATGAAATGAAAGGGTTTGACGAGTAGAAAACGATAAGATGAATGACGTCATACTAAATCTAATGTGGCGGATGGTAATTCAGTGCCAAATTGAGGCAATATTTTTTAACTCAAAAAGCTTTTTAAATCAAAAAGCTTGTCGTTCAAATGATAAAGAAAATACTTAGATACATATTTCGGCAAGTAGGTAGATACTTGCTTACCTACCAACCGGTCACTGTTCAATAAAATTAATTGGTTATCTACTTTTGTTATGAATATTTCGCGCGACAATCTTTTTGATTTCAAAAAGCTTATTAGAATTTGGCTGGCAATGAATTACCTTAACGAAAACATAAACTTATTTTATTTTCTTTAATATAAAAGATTGTTTTTAAAAAGTTTTATTTTTATTTTTTGCAAGATAGATTATTTAAAAAGGAAAAAATAATTTCCTGTAATCAATTCAGAAAGTTTTTGATAGTTTGACTGGAAAAAATATAATTTCTTTTTCTTCCCTATTTTGATAAGTTATTAAAAATTAAACATACTAGGCGGGCTTAATTTTGTCACTTTCTTATTTTACTATTTAAAAGCGTGGTATTGAATATTTTTTCTACATTCGGAAGCATTTAAATAAAAAATATATTTTAAGGAAATTTAACAAAATAAAAATGGTAGGCAGGGATTAATTTTTTTTATTTAAAAATGTTTAGGTATATGAGCAACCCACCTTACCTACAATGCCTTTTTCTACAAAATGTCAAAGCCCTGATCAAAAAATCTGGGACACTCTGTAAACACCCTTGCAATGCATTAAGAATTAATGTACATCCTTTTTTTGTTAAATAGGTACACTATTATGTATTATTCTATCATTATTATCCTTGCTCTTGCACTACTTACAGTGAATGAGAATTTGAATTTGAATGGAATCTTGAAATCTTCAGAAAATCATCTAAGTAAAAGTATAATCAGTGGCAAAACCTAAGAATTCTTATCATCGTTTTCAGGAGGGTTTACTTGTAAAGAGGCGGTAACCTGGTTATCATCATCTTTAGAGTTCATATTAATTTCGATACTCTTACATAGTATCTGATAAGCCTTAGTTTCATTCTCACAGATCTTTTGGGTAAATGCTAAATCAACTTAGTGCGAACATCGCCATAATAATTTTTGTCCACCTATACGTAATTGTTGACTTGCGAACATCCGCATAATCGTTTTTGCGTACCTACATGTAATTGGTTATCAAGGTTCCATTTAAGGTGACCCCTTAAAGTTCATTTAACTTCAAGGTGACCCTTGTGACCTTGTGACCAATTAAAGATTGACGTCTAAGTGATTGACCTGGAGGTAACCCCCTTAAAGGTTATCGACCTCTGTAGGTGCCTCTTGACCTCACTCCGCTCTGGATCTCTCGTAGTTCATCAACTTGCGTGACGTCATTCCAAACCCAATCTGGCGAACGACCTAATATTTTTCCATTGGTATGAATTTAAAATAATTAATTAAGACTAAAATGTAAAACATAAAAACATTATATTAAACCCAAATTGCACTAAAAAGCAGGGGCGTGAAGTCCATGGAAGCAAGGCAAGCAGTGATTCCCCTAAACCAAAACAATGTAAAATAATAAAATGTAATTTTTGAATTTTTAAACAGGAAGCAATTAGTTTAGTTACCTAGGTATATCAAAAACGCTAAAAAATATCTTATATATCATAAATATATCAAATCTACAATATGTTATGCCTATAGCAAATGCGGCGTTGACTCCGACTGCGCCCATCCTACCGAGCGACGGTACAGTACAATGTAAGCTATGCCGGCCGCTAGCTTTTCTGTAGCGTTCGATAGTCGAGAGGTTATTGAACTTTCCACCTCCACCGCACTGGCTGACGCGAATGAGAACGCCTGTTTTAAGCGGGCGTGGAAGCTATCGTTGCAGTAGGTTCTTTGTATAATTTAGTTGATTTTGACCAGCGTCGGTGCGTCGCGCGCGTTGTATCTCGGGCGATATGGAAGACAATAATACGGACGTGGACATGCAAATACTGTCAACTTCTGTCGGGAATGACGTTGAAAATGTTAAAGTTGGACAATTATTAAGTAAGAAGAGTGTGTGTGAATGTGTAGTGTATGCCTTAATAATAAAGGGATTTTCAACATTAAACTTTGCGGATAAGCTTCAATTAATTACAAACGGAAGAGCAAAACCCCCTATGAAAAATTTAACCACAAAAATGAATGAATGACTTTCACAGGTATCGCTGTTGTCTATTGAGAATATACTTCTCCAGAACATGTTAGAACATCGACGTTTTTATGATGACGTCATTGACGAATTCGCAAAAAGTGATCGAAGAATCGAATTACATTACAAATAGGTAAGTTTTTAAATATTGCTTCCCTTACTTAAAATGTCACCGCACGCCCCTGCTAAAAAGTATTAAACACTTTTTCTGTGATTGTAAGCTAATTAGAATAATTCTCAACTATTCATAATATGTTTTATCACCACACCACGCTAATTGATGCTCCCTATGTGTACTGAGAGGATTAATGAAGGTAAAAATGATTAAAAAATCAAGACGATTATAATAATTTGAATTTGAGTTTTTTAATTTTTGTTTCATTTTGTTACATTTTGTTACCAGCTAAAAATAAAATATTTGAAATTTTGAAATATGTCTTATTATAAAATAGAAAGTAATTATGAAAATATTCCATGGCTGACTATGTGAAAATTTTTAAAAAATCAGAAAATTAGCCATAGCTATTTTATTTTTTATAATAACTATGCCCAGTATTATATTTTTGGAAAGCTCAAAAAATTGCCGATTTGATAAGGCCACAGCCAACTATGATTTACGTTTAAAAAAACACAAGTGTATGTCATATCTCAAAAATCACAAAGAACATAAAAAATTGGATAAGATTATCTTATTAAGCCCAAAATTATCTACAATTCTTGTCTCTACAGTTTTTCTGTATAATCAGAAACAACGGAGCTACAGAGATCTGATGAAATAGCAAAAAATCACTCTTTTCAAAATATCTAGTGACCCATGAACTTTTTTAAAAATCCAAAAGGGGCATTATATTGAGCTTTTAAAACTGCAATTCTTTCCCCATTTAACTTTTGTTCTATCTCTGCTAGTTTCCGAGATCCCCATAGTGGGCATCGAAAAGACGCACCCTGTATATTATGGAGAACCCAATGGTTTTCTTACAAATGTTAAAAATTGTTCAGCTTATAATCATGAAAAAGATTATTTATTTCTATTATCTACTTTTTAGAAATCTGGTTTTAAAAGACAAATGTTGTTAAAAATATGTACATGTATTTTTTTTTACATTAGTAGAATTTTTTATATTTTATCTCTGCAGTAGCTCCAAAAAATGCATACCGCAGTTGTATTGATGCATCAGAACTCTAGCGTGTATCGTTTTTCTCGGTATTTTTTATTTTCTCTGCCGGAACAATCAAGTAAGCCGAATCAAAGCGAAGAATTTTTCTATAGTGTGGTAAAAATCATTAAAAATGTAGCTATACCACCAGGTAGATAATCACCTCTGGGGCTTCGCATTATGTTCCCGCAAGTTCATAATAAAGCAGGAGATACGTGCGTAGTCACGTTCTTTGGGGTGTCTATATTTCACCCTAAGTAGAAAGCATAAATTCTTCGCAGGAATGTGCGTGGAAGGAAGCGCTCACTAAAATGTGAATTATCTAATTAATCTTCAGGTTAAGACTCGTTTCGTTTCCAAATATGAGAATTCATTCCATGTTTCGCAATTTACATGTAGGTAAGGTTCTTTGGTGTAAAATAAACAAGAGACGCATTTTTTTAATTAGTACTCGTAACAAGTTTATTTAACGCATAACTGGCTACATGCAAATATTCTTACAATTAAACAATAATTATGTCAATATTATAGACTATAAAAACTTCTTTATTCTACAAAATATTATCACCATAAAGCATAAGAACATCAAAAATGAGTAACTAAGTTTTTGTATCATAATGTTTTTGAAGTTTAACTTAATTTAATTTATGTAACTAATTAGCCTAAAATTCCCCGGCCTCATATCTCAGCAACGAAATGAGATATTTTAGTTCCGTAAAAAGAAGCAGGTAGAGCTCGGAATTTATTCTTAGACGGAAATTGAATTTTTCTCGCAAATTGTAGATGGAGCTGCGGTCGAAAGAAATTTTTCGTTCGCAGTGACCTTGAAAAGAGGTGCATCCGAATTATAATAATAATAATATAATAATAATAATTCTCAACCTCACAATACTCTAAACTAGGAGTACCCCAGAAGCAAGCATATTATGCTTGTGCGGGGGAGGGGGGCAATTACTATTATTTTGTCTTCGTTGCCATTTGCGGCTGGGGCCGACTTTTTTCCCGATAGAACTAGGATAGCATTCGCTCAAGTACTACGGAAAACCCTAGAAAACCGTAGTAATCCCAGTGAGTGTAGGACAATTAGTAAATCACACGGATAAAGCTATTTAGGAGCAATACCGTTAACCCACATTCGTCGAGCGCTCTTGGCCATAGCGGTGTTTTTCTTTAAAGACATATTATGCATGCGCCTGCCTCGAACTAAGGTCGATCGAAGGCAGAAAAACATGCAGTCTAAAAAGTCAGCGCCGGTACGAGTGACGCCACCGCGGCCCCAAATTGTCCTTCAATTTGAAGCAAATTATGAGCAATAAACAGATTTTGAAAAATCAATAGTTTTTGAGTTCTCGCACTTTAAAGTTGGCAGTACATGCATGTGGAAAATCTGTAATGGGCAATCCTAAGAATTTTTCCAAAACAAAAAACGAATAAATAATTTTCTGTGGAGTTCTTACAACTATCCTAATATCGCACGTAGTTGTTTTGTCATTTTAATTGTACAGGGTGCCCCAAGGAACAATCTCATCTCCGTTAACTCTTTTAGTTTTTGAGATACAAAAAAACTTTTTAAACAAAAGTTGTAGCTCATTATAAACAGTTTTTATGATCCATACTATGAATATACAGGGCATTTCTTAAAAGCGGTGCAAACCAAACATATTTTTTTAATAGGAACATCACATATATGTTGTTAGTTGTTGAATTCTACTCATTACGGTTAAAACAATAGACAACTTTATAACTTTATCTTTTACCGTTTTTGAAACAACTAATTTTCAAATTTTATGCTAAACCTATTTAACTTGGATTTGTGGAGCGCGTGATAAAGATATGTATGTAATAACAAAAAATGTTTGATGCAACCAAAGGAACATGCCATTGAAACTGTAGAATGTTAGGTGTTACGTGCCATTTTAGGTATTACTGAAATTCAGATATAAAATATTTTTATTGTGAGAATTTTAGTAGAATCTCAAATAGTTTCCAACGTTGTTGAATTTTTGTATGACTAACCTCGCTTCATTTCTTTATCTAGATAATGTTATAAAGCTTTATACCGTTTATTTAACTGTAATAACGAGTGGATTAAAAAAACTAAAAATATGAGGGGTACATTCCCATTTCCCATTAAAAAACGTATGTTTGGCTTGCCCTGCTGAATATTCATATGGGACATAAAAAACTCTCTACAATAAGCTACAGCTTTTGTTTGTTTGTTTGTTTGTTTGTTTGTTCCTTGGGACACCCTGTACATTTGAAATGACTAAACAACTCGGTAAGATATTAGGATAGTAGTAAGAATTAATTTCTTGTTTTTTTGTTTTGTAATTTTCTTAGGATTATCATATAGATTAAACAATAAGCCATAGGTAGTCAGAAGCATTGTTGAAACCGTCCGCAAAAATTCTCGCTGCACCAACTTTAAAACTTTAATTTTGGAGCGAAAACAAATCAAAACAGGTAAATTGTAATATCTTAATACATAAAATTGTATGCAAAATATTTGTTGTAGCGTGCGGAAAATTGAACAATGGTTCTGACATTCTATGTGTAGCTTTGTCTATGGGATTGTCTGCTACAGGTTTTCCACATGCATGCACTGCTAACTTTAATGTGCGATAACGAAAAAACTCTTGATATTTTAAAATTATTATATATATTATAATAATTATTATATATTATAATTTGGTTCAATTTGAGGGTCACTGCTGAGAACGAAAAATTTCTTTCGACCGCAGCAGCATCTATAATTTGAAATATAAAAATTAAATTAAATGTGAAGGGTAAAGCCGAAAGGTAAAATCTAATTATTTTAACTCACAGTTTTCTTTGTTTTTTATTGGTTGTCGGTTTCGGTCTCTTCAGGACAACAAGACCATCATCAGACCAGAACTGCGGAAAACTGTGAAATAAACCTTAATTTAACAGGTGGTAGTAGTTAGGTTAAACTATGTATTAATACTTACAACAACACTCAAGGACTATTTAATCTTTGATTCTGTTTTGCTCTCGCACGTCATTATTATATTACATTCAGGGACACGTTAAAAATTGTTAAAGTTGCGTTAGACTGTTATAAATATTAAGCTATTATTTATTTTTGTCATTCCTTGAGGAGGACATTTTATTGGAGAGGTTCAGTGGGTCGGGTGACAGGCAACAGGAGATCCGAACAGGAGACAGTGTACACTTGGCGCCATCTACATACGTACATTCTTAAAACTACAACTATAAAATTACAGATCACCACTTTACATTTCCAAGTTATGTTGACATTCGAAAAATACTTTATAGACGAAAAACCCTAATTGATGGTTGGTTTGGCTTACAAGAAGGAGGTTAGGAAGCTTTTTAAATATTTCAAACGTTTCAAGATTATTCGTTAAATTAGTCTTTTCGCAATAGTGTAAAAGTTTAAAGTGTTTTTTGGGGCAAAAATTGTGTCCTGTTTCTAATATATGCTTAGCAAACAAAGAATTGAAAGAATCATCACAATTCGTTCTTATACAGCTATGGTGTTCCTTGATTCTAATTTTAAAATTACGATAAATACGTACAACCGTTGAGTGATTATTCCTCACTCAACGGTCCAACATAGAAACAACTACACTAGTTACATTTTAATTTGTAGATGCCGCTACCTAATATGGGGTCTGTTTTATCTTTATTGTTCAAAAACAAACTACTCCATTTTTTGCAGAATTCTTAAAAACGTTTTTTAAAGATGGATTGACAGTGACAAAATTATTTTCAAGTACATTGTTCTGTGATTATGTCTGTATTAATTTCATTTTGTTAGTACTTGTCTTCGGTTTTGATAATATAACACAGTATTTTCCAATTGTTGTTACGCTGCTGTGTGAAATGAGCCAGTGCAGGTGGGTTTTCTGAGTATTATTTATAAACTACTTCCTAGAATTCTCCGCCTTCAAATTTTGTATGATCTGTACATCCTCTCCCCCATAGGCGCCGACTTCTTAAAATTTGGCTGGGTGCCCCGCCAAATATGTTATTTAAAAAATATATATTTATTGATATAAAATAAAAGTACAGGGTGATCCAAACTCGACGCCCCAGGCCTACAGCGGGAACACGAAAACTCAAAATAAAATTTCGAAAAGGTGGTCTTAAATGGGACATACTAAGGTCCAATTTTGACCGAAAATTAGCTTTTTTGATGTTTGGGAAAATGGCCGCTGTGACGTCATCGATATTATTTTCCCAGAAACATAGGTACCAGTTTTTCTCTATATATTGAAAGTCCTTATCATTCTAAACAACTTTTATAGAAAGAAATTTTCTGTATATTTTGTCGTTCCAAATCTACCGCATCAGTTTAGACATTGTTAATTTTTGGAATGTTTTTCGTTTGACTGATGAGAATTCTTCAAATTACTCGATGTAAAATTGTACCTGAGGATGGCCGCTGAGCCGAAACGTACGTACTGAGAAAGTTTTTTTAATAAATATTGTTTTATTCGGTCGAATCCCAAGAAACTTGTGTTTTATTATTGACGAAACGACCAAGAAACTAAATTTGTAGTTACCAAAAACATGTCGCTATCTCCCGGTCCATGATATATTCATTGAATTCACGATTTCTCTCGCAACCACCTATTGTTTGACTGTGGTATGGGGTGGACGTTCTACGAGAAATGATCAGCAGTTCCGTTCCCATATCGGTTCTTATTTCAGCCATAGGTCCATATATCAGAATAAAATGTTCTACTATAGCCCCCGCTACAGTTGCTGCCGATTTATCTGGTATAGGAATTATAACAACTACTTTGGTAAGCTCACATTGGCCGGTTACAGCGAATGTGTTGCTATTATTACTTTTTTTTTACTTACATAATTAGCTACATCCTGGGACATATTTTTCCATTTGTAGTAAATTCTCAGCCTTTTTAAAAGACGTTTTTTTCCGCAATGTCCTTTCGATATTGAATCGTCATAAAATTTTAAAATTAGTTCCTTTTTCTCATCCTGTCTGACTAATGTCGGTTCATCATTCATAATAATACTTAACGATTTTAATATATTTTGTCCTTTTTCTTGGATTTTTCATAGAAAATAAATCCACTAACGGTTTATGATCTGATCTTACTATCAATGTTGTTCCATGTATAGGCAGGGCCGAAAGTAGGTAATAACGCAATGAACTGCCGCTAACTCATTTTCTATGGTGGACTTGTGACTTTCCCCTTTGGTGAATGAGCGAGACGCATAAGCAATTGGCAAATCATGACCAACAAAATCTTGGGATAAAATTGCTCCGCACGCTTCCTTGGGCGCGTCTGTTAGTACGATCTGCTTTGAAAAAACACGAATGTTTGGACCTATCAGTGAATTTTTTAGAGTTTCAAACGCCATTTGATTTTGGTGCGTCCATTAAAATGTATATTTTTTCCTAGTTAATTTATGTAGTGGTGGGCTGATTTCAACAAAATTAGGTATAAACCTCAAGTTACAAAACGTTTCACAGCTTCAGCATTTACTGGTATGGGATATCATATTTCGAACCATCTGGAAGAATTCCTTTATCCTTGATTTTTTGTCTAAATATGTCATTGTGATAAAAACGACATTTCCCTGGATTTAACTTTAAATTAAATTGTCTGCATGTCTCGAAGACATTTTGCATCTGCAATCTTATCTAAATGATGTTTTTTTGAGCATCATATTACTATCAGGGCGTCCATGTAGAGAAACGCTGGCTCAGGTGTGATACCTGCAAAAGCCATTGTCATCATTCTCTGAAAGCTGTTAAGGTTAACTGCTAGTCCAAACGGTAATCGGTTGAAACGAAATGCTGGAATGCTCTTCCAACGGAATTTGGTGAAAACCGAAAATTAAGTTTACAACTGAAAACCATTTAGCCCTTCCAAGTTGATCCAATATGTCGTCTATTCTCGGAAGTGCAAACTTCTCTGCCACTAGCTTCTTGTTCAGTTGCCTAAAATTTATGATTAGACGCCATCTTCTGTCGCCATTTTTCGAGTTTTTTACTACTAAGAGGACAGGGTTATTGTATTCCGAACAAGACTGTTCTATAATATCGTTTTTAAGCAGAATCTCAAGTGAGCTGCTACTGTACTGGCTTGTGGTCAGCGGATCGCAAAGTTATTTAACGTGTATGGCTTGGTGGGTGTTCCAGGTGCAGTTGAGCATGGAAAGTAAGTTCAGGTGAATTAGACAATGCCAAGACACTCGTCAAATACATTCAGTGATTCTACAACTGTTTATCCACAATAGAAAAAATTCAAAATCTTAACAATATTGACTTAATATTTTATAATCCAAAATTATCTTTAAAACCCAAAAATATTACTTATAAACAGTTGTATACTAAATGGCACACAACTTGACTTGACTACTTGGGAGCCAAAAATAAATCAAGCGATAATCAATTTTTTTTAAAATGACAATAAAAGACAACTCGAAACTTTGAGATCACCAAACTCTCAGATATTACTTAAATTTGCATGAAAAAATGTTACGGTCCACAGCAAAAATCAGCTCTAAAAGAAACTATGTGAATATAGCTGCCTTCTTTGATCTGTGAACCCAAAATTACGATATTAATTTGTACTGAACTTACTTGGGAACAATAAGAGATATTGTGACAAAGGATAAAGAAAACATTCGAGAACTTCCGTCAGGTGCCTCAACCCGTGTGAATTCCTGGTTCGAAATACGATACTCTACGAAAAACCAATCTAATTCAATCGAAATCAAGAACTAAATGAAGCAAGTACCAGGTGAGTTTTAAACAGATGTTATGGAGTTGACCAACAAAAAATTATCAAAGAACTCAACTCCTAGATATGCTTCGGTAGTGTCCTAACCCTTGCACCGAAAATTGGAAGTGCAGTTTTTTAAACCACGCGTTGCCCTCGACCTTCAAAATGGCCGTGCACGAAAGAGTATAGGACTCGGACAAAAAAACGTAAAGTTTAGTGTACTCCGTACACATTACTTGAATTTAAGCCTCGATTTCGATAGACCCATGGAAACTACTCTACTATGTGCCAAAACAGTGTACCTTGTTGATGACTACGTGGCTTGGAACGGTGATCGTACTTGTTCCTATAAGTCGCAATAAAAAATCGACATTTAGGCGTGCTACCTCTACATACCGCTATACTGTACCGAATTGCGATTGTTTTGAAACTTTCGTATTTTATCAACAAATGAACATTGCTAAAGCATTCAGAGGATGATAATAATTAATTTAAACGTGGTAACGGAGTACAATATCAAGTGTTCATATTTACTAGGATTTTTCAGCCAATATTTGAAGTCCGAAGACATGTCCGTAGATTTGATTCATTTCGACCTACTAACTGCCCTCATCTGTTGTAATAACAATAGACCTTTTTTAATAACGGCTGTATTTATATATCAATGAGGTACAATAACGGGTATTTCTGCCAAAATTATATATTATTTATTCTTTACAATGAACCAAGCTTTCGGTCATATTTTTGGCCTTCGTCAGGGCTAAAATAGTGTTAGGTAAAATATATTATTGAGTAAGAATTATTTATATACTTACTATTGAGATATAAATAATTCTAACTCAATAATATATTTTACCTAACACTATTTTAGCCCTGACGAAGGCCAAAAATATGACCGAAAGCTTGGTTCATTGTAAAGAACAAATAATATACAATTTTGGCTGAAATACCCGTTATTGTACTTCATTGATGTTGTATAACTTTAGTATATGCCGCCATATAATTCGAGCGTTTTGACATGCGTGGAATAGAGTTGCAGTAGGCCGATATAATGTGTAAAATATATTATAAAAGTACTATTATGTCTTGGTTCACATTGCAAATTGCAGTACTCTACGTCGATATTTAAGAAATTTCTACTCCTTACCGTCGTTTTTTGTTTTCGGCGGATAAATAAGCCCAATTTTATGCACTGGTGAATCTTCTAAAACTTCGAAAGTACTATGGTATCGATTAGATGCGGAACTTTGTGTTGGTGATTTATAAACTAGAAATCTAGGTATAAAATTGTTTAAATATTTTGCTATTTTGAAAATGCTACCGTGGCGTTCCCTAAAAGTTGATACGTAAATATTAATAGTAATAATAATAATAATAATAATAGTAAGAGAGTAAGACAAGTAGTGCGAACTGATCTTAACAGCGGGAATTTGTTTAAGGCCCTGAACACGTATGCGTGCTCTGTACTCAGCTATTCGTTCGGAATAGTGAATTGGACCAACACGGACATCAACAACCTGCAACGAAAAGTTAGGACACTACTGACAAAAGCTCATAAACATCATCCCCGTAGCGCCGTAGAAAGAACAACTCTGCCACGTCAACTAGGAGGAAGAGGATTGGCAGATCTCAGCAAGCAATTGGACCAACAAATATTAAATCTGCGTAATTATTTCTACAGGCAGGCCAACAGCTCCACACTACATAGGGCTATATGCGGAGCAGACGTCTCAACACCGCTACGTCTGACGGAACACGAGCATCAAATTCACCACCGAACCGACAACGATAAACTACAGAGGTGGTTGGGGAAGCCGCTGCACGGGAGGCATCCTAATGAGGTTAACCAGGAACATGTCGACAAGTTAGCGTCGAACTATTGGCTGACCTCGGGACGAATGTTCCCCGAGACGGAAGGCTTCCTACTGGCCATACAAGATCAGGTTATACCAACTCGCAACTCCCTAAAATTCATTGTAGGAGATGCATCGGTAGTGAATGACAGATGCAGATACGGGTGCCCAACTTCAGAAACAATCCAGCACATAACAGGAGGATGTCAGATGTTCGCATCAACGGAATATAAGGAACGACACGATTCGGTTGCCAAGATCTTGCACCAGGAACTGGCGGAAAAGCTGCTGCTTGTGCAGGCAGAGAGGGTCCCATATTACAACTACACACCTGAGCCTGTTCTTGAGAACAGCAACTACAAGATGTACTGGGATCGTACAGTTCTGACAGATCAACGAGTTGCCCATAACAGACCGGACCTTATAATAGTTGATAAAATTTCTAGGCAGACAACTCTGATTGATGTGGCCATCCCGAACAACAACAACCTGCGTGTGAAGCAAGTCGAGAAGATCGCGAAGTACAGAGATTTAGAAGAACGAATTAGAAGGCAATGGGAAATGGCGAACGTCCAGACGATTCCAATCGTCATGTCAACAACTGGTGTTATACCAAAAAGTTTGCTGAGAAACATCAAGGAGCTGGTTCTAACTGATAGTCTTTACAGGTCCATGCAGAAAGCGGTACTACTTGCGACAGCCCGAACCGTCAGGAAATTCATGGGGAATGCAGGATCATCCAACAACATCAATGTCACCTAAGGCCCGATAACATGGCAAGGGTCTCGTCCGAGCCAGATCCTTATGGTATCCGGGATACCCGGGATCTGAGTGAATGTTCCCCGTAGAGGGAGTGCGAATGCCTTTTGGCTAAGTCGATAATAATAATAATAATAATGGTGCACCAATAAAGGCGGAGAGTATTAACAATGCACCCTAACAATTACACAGGATAAAGAATGAAAAATGTATGCAGACTTCGTCCCCGTGAAATCAGCCGGCGCTACAAGGGCAACCAGCGGCAGTTATGCATGGTGGCAGTGCTCAGCAAACTGCGTAAATATTCCTCCTCAAGGGCAGTCCCTCGCCCCGTTTCCATTACAGATTTACCTCATCCTGATATTCTACAATGGATACAGCGGAGTGAGAGGAGACCATTGTAAATCTACATAAACTTTACGGAATGATCCATATTATATGCGGCCCTTCTCTTGGACGATTGCTAATTATAGTACTTTTACCCCAATAGTCACTTAATGAGAAGTTAATGCGCTCACTGCGCGAAATATAAAAACGCATTGTTGTGAGGTAATTGACAAAGTCAGTTATGTACGGAATTGCTCGTTCGTCCGTGTTCGCTTCCTTTCTATATAGCGACAAATTTATCCTCTGTGCGATAAATTGAGTTATTTGGCGCTTTTGAAGTCTCGAAAATCTTATATCCGACGATTTTGCTGTTGTTCCTTTAGGTTAGTTCGGAAGTGCAACAGTTGCTTTAAAAGAAAAGTGACATTATTCTTCAAGTAGGTATATTAAGAAAATTGAAATATCTTTTTGATGTCATAGCAAATGAATATTATTGTATCAGACAACGAAAGAATGTAAAATTTATTGTATAATATACAGAGTGTTTCAATAAACAGTGTAGAGGCTTCTAGAGGGCTGAAAAAATATCTAAAAATAAGACGAAAATATCATTTAAAGGTGGAGTCAAAACGCAAACCTAAAAGGTACAAGGTGTCAAAATTCAAATTTTATTTTATATTTTTCCAAATAACTTTTAAAACAATCGAAAGATTTGCACGAAATTAGATAGCGGGCTTTTTCTTGAAGCGAGTACCTAATTGAATTATTGGCATAACCTTGATGTGATTTTATATGTAGTTGGTACTACAGTATTTCATGTTATTTAAAACATCACAACTTTTTGGGTATAGGTGCCTTCTTTTTTCGGACATAAAACGTTTCACGGTGATTGAGTCATGATGCAAAAATGTGAACCAAAGGTGGGAAATAATAGCTTAATACGAATCTGAAATAAAAAAATTTAAGTTAACCAAAAAGTGTTTAAAACTCTTACTTAAAGGCGCTTTCCTAGTCCCCTGGTAAGTTCCCGCGTCAAGACTGGTGCACAGTTTCCAGTAGCAAGTAAATTTACTTGTTTTTTTTACGTTTTCACAGAAATCTCAAAAAATGTCGTAATATTGAGAAAAACCAAAAAGATTTATAATTTTTTGCGTCTTAAGATAACTGTTGGGTATTTTCTTAGTAACAAAATTATATAGAAGATCACTGCTATTCCACGATTTTCGGCCATTTGGTACCAAATGTCATAACATTTATTATAACAACATAACCATAAATCAATTGTAAGTACCTTTTAAAAAATTTCCACAGCCATTTATTAGAATTACTACCTCTTAGCCCTGACTAAGCTCTCAAAGTAAGAGCGAAAGCTTGGATAACTGAAAGTTATGGTGTAAAGTTGTAAAATACTATTATTTATGCTAAAGAAACATGTGAATTTCCTTAAACTTAGTAACATATTTAATTTTGATTTACTTATCTCTAAAAAAAAATTAAATTAATTTATACTCATTCAAATTTGTTTAAACGTTATAGCAACGAATCAGTCGTATTACAGTCTTTACTTAATAATAACGATTTGTAAAAATACATTTTTTAAAGTTTTTATTTGGGCAGCGATTCGTGCTGCAGACAAGACTAAAACACTACTAATTTTACAAAGGGTTTAAATCTAATTTATTAACAAAGGCAAGTCCACTCAGCACTTTTTCACTAATAGGCGTCCATTGATCACAGGTACATAACTTGCGATATAAATATTTCGTTCATGTGGCGATTTTATCGGTATGGGAAGGGGAATAAACCGACTTAAAAAACCTTCTCCGCTGACCTTATTTTAGAGTACTCACAACTTTTTTATTTCGAAGATAGCAAAAATCAGAAAAGCGCAGGCTCGCCTTCTCCAAACACTTTGTAAGTAGGTATATTTTACTCGAAAAGATTTTTCGTCGGCCTACTGGATTTTTGACCGAACTTTTTTTCGTTTTCAAAGAGAGAAACTTGGTTCGTTCGGAGATGTAAAAAACATACGAAAATAAAAAAAAGTTGCTTGAATTTTTGTTCCAAGCGGCCTTTATCATTTGGAAAAAATGTTTTTGGCAAATGCGAATGTGAAGCGAATAGAAATAGCTGGCAGAGCCCGTCAACTCGAAGAATTGTCCAAGCATGCGCTCGGACTCGCGCCTTCTTACAAAAAATTTTCCCAGTCCACTTGATTTTAGAAAAATATTTATAACATTTTTATTTTCAGAGATAGAAAAAAATCGGAAAAAAGCACGCTCACTTTATCGAAACACACTGTATATTTTACCCGAAAAGATTTTCCTCGGCCTACTGGATTTTTTAGAAACGGGTGCAACTTTTTCATTTTCAAAGACCGAAATTTGGTTGTTTCGTGCACCCGATTTTCGAGAAAACCTTAAAATAAATTCACGGGACCGTTTTTAGAGCCCTCAGGTATATACGACTTCCAATGACACTTCCAAACGTTAAAGATAATAGCTAATTGATGATTGTTAGTAACAATTGATAATGGTTTCCATGATTTCTAAAAATAGTTCAATCATCCAAGGTTCAGAAACAAACACAAAAGTAATTTATTTCTCTACAAAATGCCAACCAGCAAATAAAAAAAAAACAATTTAAATTATCGGACCATACTCAATAAAGTCACTGTCTAAGATGATACATTTTCTGTGTGTCTCCTGTTGTGGCACACAAAATTCGTAATAGGCCTTGAAAATTGAGAGTAAGACCTGAAATTTTGCACCAAAGTAGAATTTTTTGTGACCTATCTTTAGAAAAAAAACCGGCTAAAATCTGATGAAAAATTTTACAGGAGAGGCCCGATTCCAAATGGGCCACACTGTATATGCGACTTATGCACTTAGATTAGATTGTTGATTTTTTAAAATACATTTTATTTGTCATGATGACTATTAGTTTTATTTAAAAAGACAGTCACATATAGTATTATCCTAAGGTAGGTACCATTTAGAAAAGAAAGGTACGATTTAAAAAACCGTAGGTACGATTTAAAAAACCGTAGGTACGATTTACAAAACATGCCTTTAAAATCGTACTACTTGAAAAAGTTAAAAAAAATTGACAATACTAACGAAATTCGACAAACTAAACATTCACAAAATTCGGGACCAATGTGAAAACAGCCACGGTCTACCCAGCCACGGTTTGCAATTTGGCAACACTGTAAAATTTCTAGCCACACTCAGCCATGGTTTTATATATTTCAGCCATGGTACAGCCACGGTCCACGGTCTACCCAGCCACGGTTTGGCAATTTGGCAAAACTGTAAAATTTCTAGCCACACTCAGCCATGGTTTTATATATTTCAGCCATGGTAGGTAATTCCGCGAACACAACATACAATCATCTCTCACATTCCCGCAAGTCAGTGTCGCGGGCTTAATTTTTTGCCAGGGGGTTTGAATATAATAAAAAAAAATCTACAAGAGAGACCAGTTGACGGCCCGGGATAACAAGTAGTGGAATGTATCCAGGGTGATATGAGGAACATCCCTCTACCTCCCAAGTCAGTGTCGCGGACTTCAATTTTTGCAAGGGGGTTTGAATATAATAAAAAAAATTCTACAGGAGAGACCAGATGACGGCCCGGGATATAAAAGAGTGGAACGTATCGAGGGTGATCTGAGGAACATCCCTCTACCTCCAAAGTCAGTGTCGCGGACTTCAAATTTTGTCAGGGGGTTTGAATATAATAAAAAAAATTCTAGAAGAGAGACCAGTTGACGGCCCGGGATAGCTAGTAGTGGAACGTATCGAGGGTGATCTTAGGAACATCCCTCTACCTCCCAAGTCAGTGTCGCGGACTTCGTTTTTTGCCAGGGGGTTTGAATATAATAAAAAAAATTCTACAGGAGAGACCAGATGACGGCCCGGGATATCAAGTAGTGGAACGTATCGAGGGTGATCTGAGGAACATCCCTCTACCTCCCAAGTCAGTGTCGCGGACTTCAAATTTTGTCAGGGGGTTTGAATATAATAAAAAAAATTCTAGAAGAGAGACCAGTTGACGGCCCGGGATACCAAGTAGTGAAATGTATCGAGGGAGATCTGAAGAACATCCCTCTACCTCCCAAGTCAGTGTCGCGGACTTCAAATTTTGTCGGGGGGTTTAAATATAATAAAAAAAAATCTAGAAGAGAGACCAGTTGACGGCCCAGGATACCAAGTAGTGAAATGTATCGAGGGTGATCTGAAGAACATCCCTCTACCTCCCAAGTCAGTGTCGCGGACTTCGTTTTTTGCCAGGGGGTTTGAATATAATAAAAAAAATTTTACAAGAGAGGCCACTTGACGGCCCGGGATATCAAGTAGTGGAACGTATCGAGGGTGATCTGAGGGGCATCCATATACCTCTAAAGTCAGATGGCCAGATGACGAAGTAGTGGAATGTATCGAAGGTGATGAACATATCTCTACCTCCAAAGTCAGTGTCGCGGGCAGAATTTTTTTTTATTATTTTTAAACCCTCTGGCAAAAAATGAAGTCCGCGACACTGACTTGGGATGTAGAGGGATGTTCTTCAGATCACCCTCAATACATTCCACTACTTGGTATCCCGGGCCGTCAACTGGTCTCTCTTCTAGAATTTTCTTATTATATTCAAACCCCCTGGCAAAATTGAAATCCGCGACACTGACTTGGGAGATAGAGGGATGTTCTTCAGATCACCCTCGATACATTGCACTACTTGGTATCCCGGGCCGTCAACTGGTCTTTCTTCTAGATTTTTTTTTAAATATTTTTAAACCCTCTGGCAAAAAATGAAGTCCGCGACACTGACTTGGGATGTAGAGGGATGTTCTTCAGATCACCCTCGATACAATCCACTCCTTGGTATCCCGGGCCGTCAACTGGTCTCTCTTCTAGAATTTTTTTTATTATATTCAAACCCCCTGACAAAATTTGAAGTCCGCGACACTGACTTGGGAGGTAGAGTGATGTTCCTCAGATCACCATGGATACATTCCACTACTTGTTATCCCGGGCCGTCAACTGGTCTCTCTTGTAGAATTTTTTTTAATATATTCAAACCCCATGGAAAAAATTGAAGTCCGCGACACTGACTTGGGAGGTAGAGGGATGTTCCTCAGATCACCCTCGATACATTGCACTACTTGGCATACCGGGCCGTCAACAACTGGTCTCTCTTCTAGATTTTTTTTTTATTATATTCAAACCCCCTGACAAAATTTGAAGTCCGCGACACTGACTTGGGAGGTAGAGGGATGTTCCTCAGATCACCCTCGATACGTTCCACTACTTGATATCCCGGGTCGTCATCTGGCCTCTCTTGTAGAATTTTTTTTATTATATTCAAACCCCCTGGCAAAAAATTAAGTTTGCGACACTGACTTGGGAGGTAGAGGGATGTTCCTCAGATCACCCTCGATACGTTCCACTACTTGATATCCCGGGCCTTCATCTGGCCTCTCTTGTAGAATTTTTTTTATTATATTCAAACCCCCTGGCAAAAAATGAAGTCCGCGACACTGACTTGGGAAGTAGAGGGATGTTCTTCAGATCACCCTCGATACATCGCACTACTTGGTATCCCGGGCCGTCAACTGGTCTCTCTTCTAGAATTTTTTTTATTATATTCAAACCCCCTGGCAAAAAATGAAATCCGCGACACTGACTTGGGAGGTAGAGGGATGTTCCTCAGATCACCCTCGATACGTTCCACTACTTGATATCCCGGGCCTTCATCTGGCCTCTCTTGTAGAATTTTTTTTATTATATTCAAACTCCCTGGCAAAAAATGAAGTCCGCGACACTAACTTGGGAAGTAGAGGGATGTTCTTCAGATCACCCTCGATACATCGCACTACTTGGTATCCCGGGCCGTCAACTGGTCTCTCTTCTAAATTTTTTTTTATTATATTCAAACCCCCTGACAAAATTTGAAGTCCGCGACACTGACTTGGGAGGTAGAGGTATGTTCTTCAGATCACCCTCGATACATTCCACTCCTTAGTATCCCGGGCCGTCGTCTGGTCTCCCTTCTAGAATTTTTTTATTATATTCATACCCCCTGAAAAAAAATTGAAGTCCGCGACACTGACTTGGAAGGTAGAGGGATGTTCCTCAGATCACCCTCGATACGTTCCACTACTTGATATCCCGGGCCGTCATCTTGGTCTCTCCTGTAGAATTTTTTTATTATATTCAAACCCCCTGGCAAAAATTGAAGTCAGCGACACTGACTTGGGAGGTAGAGGGATGTTCCTCAGATCACCCTCGATACGTTCCACTACTTGATATCCCGGGCCGTCATCTTGGTCTCTCCTGTAGATTTTTTTTATTATATTCAAACCCCCTGGCAAAAATTGAAGTCCGCGACACTGACTTGGGATGTAGAGTTATGTTCTTCAGATCACCCTCGATACATTTCACTACTTGGTATCCCGGGCCGTCAACTGGTCTTTCTTCTAGATTTTTTTTTTATTATTTTTAAACCCTCTGGCAAAAAATGAAGTCCGCGACACTGACTTGGGATGTAGAGGGATGTTCTTCAGATCACCCTCGATACATCCCACTACTTGGTATTACGGGCCGTCAACTGGTCTCTCTTCTAGAATTTTTTTTATTATATTCAAACCCCCTGGCAAAAATTGAAGTCCGCGACACTGCCTTGGGAGGTAGAGGGATGTTCCTCAGATCACCCTCGATACGTTCCACTACTTGATATCCCGGGCCTTCATCTGGCGTCTCTTGTAGAATTTTTTTTATTATATTCAAACCCCCTGGCAAAAAATGAAGTCCGCGACACTGACTTGGGATGTAGAGGGATGTTCTTCAGATCACCCTCGATACATTTCACTACTTGGTATCCCGGGCCGTCAACTGGTCTCTCTTCTAGAATTTTTTTTATTATATTCAAACCCCCTGACAAAATTTGAAGTCCGCGACACTGACTTGGGAGGTAGAGGGATGTTCCTCAGATCACCCTCGATACGTTACACTACTTGATATCCCGGGCCGTCATCCGGTCCCTCCTGTAGATTTTTTTTTATTATATTCAAACCCCCTGGCAAAAAATGAAATCCGCGACACTGACTTGGGAGGTAGAGGGATGTTCCTCAGATCACCCTCGATACGTTCCACTACTTGATATCCCGGGCCGTCATCTGGCCTCTCTTGTAGAATTTTTTTTATTATATTCAAACCCCCTGGCAAAAAATTAAGTTTGCGACACTGACTTGGGAGGTAGAGGGATGTTCCTCAGATCACCCTCGATACGTTCCACTACTTGATATCCCGGGCCGTCATCCGGTCCCTCCTGTAGATTTTTTTTTATTATATTCAAACCCCCTGGCAAAAAATGAAGTCCGCGACACTGACTTGGGAAGTAGAGGGATGTTCTTCAGATCACCCTCGATACATCGCACTACTTGGTATCCCGGGCCGTCAACTGGTCTCTCTTCTAGAATTTTTTTTTATTATATTCAAACCCCCTGACAAAATTTGAAGTCCGCGACACTGACTTGGGAGGTAGAGGGATGTTCCTCAGATTACCCTCGATACGTTCCACTACTTGATATCCCGGGCCTTCATCTGGCCTCTCTTGTAGAATTTTTTTTATTATATTCAAACCCCCTGGCAAAAAATGAAGTCCGCGACACTGACTTGGGAAGTAGAGGGATGTTCTTCAGAGATCACCCTCGATACATCGCACTACTTGGTATCCCGGGCCGTCAACTGGTCTCTCTTCTAGAATTTTTTTTATTATATTCAAACCCCCTGACAAAATTTGAAGTCCGCGACACTGACTTGGGAGGTAGAGGGATGTTCCTCAGATCACCCTCGATACGTTACACTACTTGATATCCCGGGCCGTCATCCGGTCCCTCCTGTAGATTTTTTTTTATTATATTCAAACCCCCTGGCAAAAAATGAAATCCACGACACTGACTTGGGAGGTAGAGGGATGTTCCTCAGATCACCCTCGATACGTTCCACTACTTGATATCCCGGGCCGTCATCTGGCCTCTCTTGTAGAATTTTTTTTATTATATTCAAACCCCCTGGCAAAAAATTAAGTTTGCGACACTGACTTGGGAGGTAGAGGGATGTTCCTCAGATCACCCTCGATACGTTCCACTACTTGATATCCCGGGCCTTCATCTGGCCTCTCTTGTAGAATTTTTTTTATTATATTCAAACTCCCTGGCAAAAATGAAGTCCGCGACACTGACTTGGAAAGTAGAGGGATGTTCTTCAGATCACCCTCGATACATCGCACTACTTGGTATCCCGGGCCGTCAACTGGTCTCTCTTCTAGAATTTTTTTTATTATATTCAAACCCCCTGACAAAATTTGAAGTCCGCGACACTGACTTGGGAGGTAGAGGGATGTTCTTCAGATCACCCTCGATACATTCCACTCCTTAGTATCCCGGGCCGTCGTCTGGTCTCTCTTCTAGAATTTTTTTTATTATATTCAAACCCCCTGGCAAAAATTGAAGTCCGCGACACTGCCTTGGGAGGTAGAGGGATGTTCCTCAGATCACCCTCGATACGTTCCACTACTTGATATCCCGGGCCTTCATCTGGCCTCTCTTGTAGAATTTTTTTTATTATATTCAAACCCCCTGGCAAAAAATGAAGTCCGCGATGTTCCTCCGATCACCCTCGATACGTTCCACTACTTGATATCCCGGGCCGTCATCTGGTCTCTCCTGTAGAAGTTTTTTTATTATATTCAAACCCCCTGGCAAAAATTGAAGTCCGCGACACTGACTTGGGAGGTAGAGGGATGTTCCTCAGATCACCCTGGATACATTCCACTACTTGTTATCCTGGGCCGTCAACTGGTCTCTCTTGTAGATTTTGTTTTATTATATTTAAACCCCCTGGCAAAAAATGAAGCCCGCGCCACTGACTTGCGGGAATGAGAGAGATGGTTGTATGTTGTGTTCGCGGAATTACATACCATTGCTGAAATATATAAAACCATGGCTGAGTGTGGCTAGAAATTTTACAGTTTTGCCAAATTGCAAACCGTGGCTGGGTAGACCATGGACCGTGGCTGTACTATGGCTGAAATATATAAAACCATGGCTGAGTGTGGCTAGAAATTTTACAGTGTTGCCAAATTGCAAACCGTGGCTGGGTAGACCGTGGCTGTTTTCACATTGGTAAATTAGGGTAGGTGTCCAAAATGCTGTTTTATGATCTAGGTATAAAATTTTGACATTTGGTCAATTAGTTTTTCAAGAAAAAAAATATAAACTAAAAAGGGTACGATTTATACAACCTTACCCTACCTATTGAAAATTCTCAATGACAAATTCTCAGAACTATCTTTATGGGGTTAGGAATCTGTATGGGGCCAAGTGAAATTATTTTATACTTTTTAGCCCGTTGTTATATTTATTAATAATAATAATTTTATGTTCAACGGAGACCTGAAAGCCTGGTTAGCCTTTTGGGAGCATATACTGCTATTTCATACATACAAGCTATTTATAATAATACCGATTTGGACATTGTTCCCGTCTAAGGTTTCCAAGCGGAAGTGAGCGCATGCAAGCCGCTTTCCGCTTGCAATTCTTAGACGGTTGAGCTTAAATTCAGCGACTTGCAAGAGGTGCGAGCACAAAAATAATTTTCGCTTGGTCGCTTGCGCTTATTAGTAAGTGGTCAATTGGGCTTGAGCAATATTAATCCAGCATTTACAACTGATAATGCTACCCCATGTAGTGTCATTACTTTCACTGCAAATCCCGAAAACAAAGGAAACTGAGTGTTTTCTCCCTTTTTTAATAATAATATACTTATTGTGCAAAGATAAAATAAATTTTGTCCAAAAACACACACATAAACCAGATGGGTTCAATTATTATAGTTATGTATAGAGTAACCCAAATATGCAACACGCATATTTTGCATATTTAGCATATTATGCATTTTTTAAATATTTGCATATATCCTTAAAATATGGCATATTGTCCATAATTGAAAGAATTTAGGATAATTTCAATCTTTGGCAGACGTTTCATTCATTTTTGGGAACAGGGGTCGGTGTCTAGGTAGGTGCCTGGTTTTCAAAAAATAATATAGGTAAATTTTAATTTTATGGGCACTAATCCTGGTGATTTGAAAAGGAATAAAATGGGTATTTATACCTATTTAATAAAGTAGGTACAATTGTTGAAAAGGACAGAATAAATTATAGATAGGTAAATATTTATACAGCATGTCCATTTACTATTCCCTTCTTCGATTGTGGCTATACTTTTAATGATAAAAAAAATCGGTTCGGGGGTCCAAATAAGGGAAGATGGAGCACATTTTAAAATTAGTTTGGTATATACAGGGTGTTCCAAAAAAGTGTGTCGACAAAAAAAATATATTTTTTTAATGGAATTACCCGATTTTTTTATCGCAAATGAAGCCTATATATTATACATACCTAAATTATTTCCGCTTCCATCTGCGGCGTTGCCAAGTTATAATTGTTTTAAAGAATTTTTTTCCTAAATACCAACCCTCCATTAATATTGCTATATTTTTCTTGCGGTTTGATTTTTTCTCTTAAAACTTTGGTTGTGGATTTACACCTAACCATTTTATTAATGACTAAGAACCAAGTTGAAAATTTTTGTACAGGATGTTTCACATTTTTCCGCCAAAACTCCGACATTTTCAAACTTAATTTACTATTTTTTTTTTCAAATGGAAAACCCTATATCTAACATTTCTATCGGATAGAGCATTCAGTTAGCTTTAATTTGATAACTAATACAGTACCTCTATCTCTAGCAGTTTTTTGAAAAATCCAGTAGGTATAAACAGAAAATTTTCAACTTTTTTACTAATTACATTACATGCAAATGACTCGAGAATCAAACTTGTACTTATTTAAAAAGCTGAATATCAAAAAAGCGTTAGTACCAGTTACAATCTGTAGATTACCATATTTTTGTATACCTACTACACCTGCATAAATAGAATATTAAATTAAGAAGTTAAAAGTTTTAGGAGAACTCATAGGTGGCCATGGTTTTGTTTCTAGTTTGACATTTGGTAAATATTTCTTTTGCTGCTTGTATTCTGTGTTCGTTGTTTAATTTCAAACAGCAAAAAGTTGTCACAAAATGAATTATTGTAAATAAGACTTGATAAGTATGATTTACGTAATTGGTGAATGTTTTGGAAATTGTTTTTTGGCATCTCGAGTTTATGCCCAATTCCCAGATAGAAGGCATCCTGATACCAGAATGCTGCAGAACTTAAAGGAGCGATTCGATCGCATAGGAAATGTTTCCTATGAAAAGCAAACTAGAACAAAACTAGTTTTAAATGAAGAAAATCAGACAAAACATTGGCTGGAACACTCTGAAATAAGTGTAAGACAACTGAGTCGGGATTTAGAAATAAAAAAGTCCTCAGTAGGACAATGTACAATTATTATTATTTGACTTTCCATTCGGTGACGAGTTTGCAAACTCTCCTATAAAAAAATACGTGACTGGAGCTACCTGCTTAATAATTTAAAATTTACGAAATACGAATTGTAATGGGTATTGTAGGATTCCTAAGGGCGATATAGGAAAATCTGGTTGGAATTATTGGGACTACTACCGGCGGTCTCTTTATCCAAGAAGGGCATTAGTTTACTCCTTTTCGTGCCCAGCGATTTTTTAAATAAACCTTCAGGCCAAAGGCACTTAAAAAATGTGCATTACCTTTAACTGACACATCTGATATCTGGAAATTAGAAAACTAAAAAATGATCCCAGTGCACATTTTGCTGAATCCACAAGAAAAAAGTAAATCAGTTCCAAAGATTATAATATTTTTTCTAGAGTTACAAAAATACTTTCAACGTCACATTTATGAACACTACGGTTTTCAGAGTTAAGTCACCACTGGGACAAAAAAACTTGCTTTTGATTACTTCTGAATGCACATCTGGGTCTTAAGCCGACATTGCTGAACCTAGCAGCACAGACTAACGAAGCTATTTATTCTGTGCTAGCAGGAAAAGGTAATTTCATATTTCAGACGAAGAATAATAATTTCACATATAGGTGCAGAGAAATTTGAAACTTCTTAATTGAATAATAATAGTAATATAATAATAATAATAATGAAGATATTTTTGTTAAAATTGTATTTATTAGATTAGGTAGTCATAAATATATGTTCAACCTCAGCTTTATTTATTTGTGTGTATTTGTATACAGTGTGGTCATTTAAGTGTGCAACATATGGGATTTTTTTTATTAATTGCACAGCGAAAATACAAATATTCCCGAAAGTTGGTGCATGTTCTATAATCATATTAGGCGCACTTAGAATGGTTGCAAGTCAAACATCGTACAGGGTAGGTCAAAAAATATAAAAATTGCACAAGAGTAAAGTACCCTCATTTCAGCAAAATGTTATTAAGAAAAGTTATCTTGAATTAAAAGTTGTACCTAAATACCAAAACATGGCCTCCTAAGACAAAAAAAGTATTGTTTTAATATTCACCCTAAACAATTCCATAAATCAATCAAAATTAAATCAATTTCCCATAACTTTGTTGAAATTCAAGCATATTTGTAAAATTAATTTACATTTTTAATATTTTAGGGAATCGCAAACTTCATGTTTGTTGCAACGATATTAAACAAAATTTCGCAAAAATTCTTGTGAACAAGGTAAAACATTAGTAACGATAATGTGTATATTAAGAAACTCTCATTTAATGTGCAAAATTTTTATTTTAAATGTTTATTAAGAAACTGTGGAATTTAATTGACGAAAATTTTTTTTCTTAGGAGACAATGTTTTGGTATTTAGGCACAGCTTTTAATTCTAAACAACTTTTATTAATAAACTTTTCCTGAATTTTTTGAAATAATGGTAATTTACTCTTGTACAATTTTTTAATTTTTTTACCTACCCTGTACGCTGTTCAACTTGCAACCATTCTAAGTGCACCTAATATGATTAGTGAATATGCATCAACTTTGGTTATGCAATTAATAAAAAAAATTCCCATATGTTGCACACTTAAATGACGACACTTATAACAATCCTAGGTTTGCTATACTTGGGTCTGTCCAATAAAATCCTGTTACCTTCGTTAAATATACAAGATTTATTTATCACAAATTTGAGACTCACAATTTTGATTTGACAACTTTTAAAAGACAACTATAAATAATTAAATCAACTTTAGCATGAAGTTAAATTTTAGTTACAAATTGCAAGTTAAATTTTGTTAAAAATTGGTTTGAGAACAAAAAAAAAGATTAAATTGGCCCTACAATTAAACTGACTGTTCAGCTTCTATTATGATTCACTCTGAATCTTAAGTTTGAACTGCGTCTTCAGTCGCTTACGCTCAAACGAGGCTCGTAGAAGTGTGGGGCGTGGCTAGGGCTTCCTCCGGTCCTTCTCTGCTCGAATAGGCATTGCAGATGTCGTGGCTAGCAAATTTCTCAGGGGTTGCGCCGAAGCAGAGCTGACCAGGAGTCAACACCTATGCCAACGCAACTCCTCACGATGTCTACGCAGCTCTCGTTACGTTGTTTGTCGACAGCGGGCTGTGGTTATAGCGTCCTCAACGATGGTGTTGCAAGCGTGAACAGATCAGAAAGAAAGTAGCATTAGACAAGGTCTAAGCCTTTTACAGAAATTTATAAACCAATAGGTTACTAAAGTTGTTAAATATTGACAAATAATGATAAAAATTAAACGTTAAAACTATACTAAACTAAGGGGAACTATGCATAGTTTTTTTAAATTTTATAGATAATATTATTGAACTGACCAGAATAGCAAAGTGCTTAATATTTAATAAGAAGAAAAAATTTGAGAATGCTCCAGCCCGAATTCTTGAAAATTATGATATTTTAACTCCAATTTAACGCGAAAAATTTATTTGAGACTTGAACGGTAAATACAGAATTTAAGAAAGTTAAAAAATATATAAGTTAATATGAATTTACTAGAAAACTGAATTTATCGGTGTCAGATTTACTTGAGCGGCCCGGTACTACAGAATCGAGACCCAACCCGAAAAATAAGAAAGTAACGTGTGACCAATGTGACCAAAACTTGAAAATATTCAACAAGATAACAGCCGCAAGATGGTGGGTATTCAAAAAAAGGACAATGCTATGTTTTTGAGTTAAAGATGGCCGGGGCCCCGGACGAAATGAGTCCTTCAAAAAAATAGCACGTCAAAAAAAAACGCCACAGGTGAGTAGTAAAGTTGCTGAACTAAGCAAAAATCAAAAGAAATTACTCACCTGTGGGGTTTTCCAGGAGAAACAGCCACCACCTGCTTGCTGTGTCCCGCGCTTCCTCAGCTACGCAGCCAAAAAGGAAACGCCTCGGGCAAGCGTCGCTGCCTCACGACGCCGTGGACATAGAAGACAGAGAAACCCAAAAATATTAGTCACACGAAGTCAATCCCCGATATTAAGATACAAAACCACTCAAATAAATCACCGATGGCAAAAATTCAACTAGATAAAAGCCGAAAGTGCCGAAAATTTGGCGGGAAATGGGCAGACGCCTCCGCGCGACTCGACACCAATCAAGACGGGAGCAAACTCACTCAGGTCGGACCCTGCCGGCCGATCGCTGGCAGGACCTACGTCATCCGACCAATCAGGTTTTAGCAAGACACGCATTTAATCAACTAAACAGTATTTATGTTCAAATTATGCATCAACAGAACCGAAAAATCGAGTAATTCATAATACAGATCTTTAACTACATACCTGCTGAAATGTAAACACACACTTGAATTTTCGCATTTTGAATATGCCAGGGTTCGAGGCTAGGCGAAAGTACACGGCCATTTCCGTATATGGCGCGCGAAAATTTGAATTATTTGAAATTTTAAAATTTGAAAAAGTGGTAATAAAATTGAATACAATGTTATAAATGAATGGAAACTGTACGAAGAATAAATTAGTTTTAGAAAGGAAATTAAGGAAACAGACCTCAGTCCCACAATTTCTTTTTAATTCAAGAAGCTACCGGTTTCGTAACTCCCAAAGTTACATCATCAGGCTAAAGCTATAATAAAAGGAGAATAAAGCTAAAAAAGGTCAGCAGCAATGCTAATCAATGACTGATATTAATTTAACACTTAATGAGTAAAAAATTCGTTCATTTACTTACAAATATCATCAAGAGCTGTACAGTTTTAAGAATGGAGTCTATTATAGTCATTGCACTAACTACTAGCACTTATATAACTAAATTTAAAAGGTAAGACAAACTAAGACAAGGGACATACAGATTAAAATTCTTGTTAGGTCTAACTACGGCGGCGTATAGCTGTAGGTGTTTCAAATTGATTCTAGAACATTTTTTATACAATAAAATTTTTTAATGGCTACGTATTTTGATGCTGGCAGCGCCCCCCATTGGCAAAGGTGGGAACTAAGTTTTAGGAGAGAATTAGCAACTACAGGCAACCTCAATATTTCAGAAAAACCAAAAGCAGAAACCGACAGTGCAGAAAACCCAACAGTAGAGTTAGGTATAGGTAGCTATTATAATTATTCAAAGAAAATAGAGAAAGTTGGTGAAGATTCAAAATTTATTTGGGAGTTTAACGATTTTTCATTATTCAATTTTACTTGTCTAAGAATCTCAAAAGACTCCAAGTTATTAAGAAAACAACCTCTATTGGCTATATGTAAAATTTTAAAATCACGTTTCGGTTCAAAATCATGCTGATTATCAAATAAATGTTTAGAAAAATGTGAGAAGCAACTTGAAAGTGGGTTTAAAGCCCTTTGATGTTCCTTTAATCTGGTTCTAAAATTACGAAAGGTTCTACCAATATAAGAACAATTACATGTTGAACAAATCAGTTTATAAACACCTTTAAGATCCATTCGATCAGTTTTATCTTTATTGTTTAACAATAATCTATACCCAATGAGTTTGAACTTTTAAACGAGACTTTAACGTATCTTTTGAAAATATTAGAAATTTTATAGCTTACTGGGCCACAGTAAGTTAATGAAATATACTTATTGGTTATATTCGAGTCGACTGTAGGTTGAGGTAAATGTTGATCGCTTTGATAACGATGTATATAAACAGAATTTTGCTTTATTAAAAGATTCCTCTGAGAGGGGGACTTTAATTAATCTATCCAGATAAGAATTAAATGCAGCCAATTTATGAGATATAGGGTGTTTGGAAAAATTATCTATCACCACTCCGGTATGAGTTGGTTTTCTGTAAATGTTAAAAATAATATTATTATCGATATATATATATATATATATATAGTTGGAGTCATATTTGGCATCCGTTCAAACTTGAAACAAGGTGGCGTCCGCGGATATACACCGAATATATACACATATACACGGACCATTAACCGGTCAGATGGCATCCGTATATTAACAGGCAAGCGTGCATCCAAAATGTATATGAAAATCGCAACAAAGGTGAAGTTGGCGTCCGTATATGGCAGATCGTGGAAAACTGGCATCCAAGCAACGTTGCCAGTAATGCCATATTTTTTTTATATTTTTATGGGGATATTTTCGGTTCCGAAAGGGCGCCGAATTCCATACTCCGTTGCAAAAGGAGGGAGGGATTAATAATATATCCTATTTTGCTCTCATTCATGGGCCCAATACTTATATACTTAATATAGTAATTAACATTTCGGTAATTGTCCACAGGTTGCAGGTAATCATTCTTGAACATATCTGCTTTCAATAAATTCCCCATTATTTTAAAGCTATCTTTAGTTTTCGCCAAGTAGAGTCAATAGTCCCATGCCTACAAAAATTTTTTTGAATAACTCACCATTGAGATTTTGTATATGTGTAATAATGTATGTCCAAGCAATTTCTTACATAAGAATATTCTTCATAGCGGGGCGTTTTTTGGGACCCCTTCAAACTTTTAAGGGCGACCAACAATGGATTTTCCCGCAAATTTTTGTGATGTTAAATATTTTTATTAAACGATCCTGAAAAAAATCAGCTGTGAAATTTTATGACTTCATAATTTTTCCATGTTAGGGTGTCGCAGCTGTTTTTTCCAGGATCGTTTAATAAAAATATTTAAAATCAAGTTGTACCTTGTCCGACAAAAATTTTAAGGAAATTCCGTTGTCGGAGGCCCTTGAAAGTTTGAAGGGGCCCCAAGAAAAACGCCCTGCTACTGAGAGTTTCATTATATGTAAGATGTTGTCCGACTGGACATAAAGAGCACATATACAAAGTATCATTGGTGAGGTAATCAACATTTTTTATAGGCATGGGCCCGGAGACTACAAGGATAGAAATGGCAAATGCTTCAGGCTCAGCTTCAGGTTTTTTGCTAGCGAAGAGAATAAGAAACGGTGTAATTATTCGAAACGTATTCGATGTCATCAGATGTGATTATCCCACCAAAGGTACTGCCGACTCTGTTGAGATTCTGGATAGTAAAACTGCCACAACGATCCCCAGGAAGAAGAAAGAAAGTTATAAATAAACAAGGACGCAAAACGGGCAGTTAGAAGGAAAGTTCGTCCATTCTTTGTTTTGTATAATAGTAGTAAAGAAAGTTGAACCTTTATTTTGCTCACCCTTATACGTTTTACGTTCATAGTGAGCATTTATTACTCTCTCTTTTTGAAACCTACTATAATATAGGTAGCTATTTATTAGCTGATTGTGGTGAATAATGACCATAAGTGGACGGCCACACATAAGGCGGACAGCGGACCGGAGAGCAGAGCGGAAAGCTGAGAGTAGTGCGGGTAGTGTCCACACAGTCAGCGGATTGTGACAGCTTTGAAAGGCGTATTGCGCAAAGAGGTTGGAAGTAAAGTGGAAACATTGAAAAGTCGAACTTCATAGAAACGGCTATAAAAATGTCGATTTCTACATTATTTTTATGTGAAAATTCACAACTAAAATTTCGGATTTTGCAATATAACGTGCAGTGTGAATAAATGAAATAAACCTAATCAGGGAAACCCTTGGTGAATTCCATCATCTGTAGAAAAATAATTTTGGAAATCTCGACAAAAAGATTGTCGAAAACACCTCGGTCGTGGTGATGTGCATGAGTTATGTCCCATAGGGGTTTGCGACTAAAAACTTCACTAATTAGCATTTCGCGATCCATATTGTTCATTATTAAGTAGGTATATAAGAACAGAACGCTCTATTTTCGAGGTTAAATACGCGCCAATACGTCGGAAAATGTCAAATGACTTGAACGCTCCGTTACCAGCGAGCAAACACGCTTTACTCTCCGCTCCCCTCTCCGCGGTATGTGTGGACACGATAGTAGGCTTCCTATTGTTTTGAAAGCTCCGCTACCATCTCTGCTCTGCTCTCCGGTCCGCCGTCCGCCTTATGTGTGGCCGTGTACTTAGTGTTCGGAGGCATTGTTTTGACAAGTTAACGTTAAAAATATTCAACTGACTTATTTCTCAGGAACGCATCTTAACGACCAGTTTGAACAGTGAAACAAAGGGTACATTTTATCGAAACTTCAAATAATTGCTTTTACTCCTATATGCAATGGCAGGTTCAAAAAAATAAGGATATATATCAATACTATAATAATTTCAATTTATTACCTCGATGTCAAGCGGCACTTCGACATTTGCTGAGAACCTGGCATATTACAAAATTACGGAAAAATTGCTTCTTAAAAGATTCGTTGGAGAATACTGAATTGGTTAATTACGATGGCTCTAAAGTGGAAATAAATTAAACTTTGAAGGGGACCAAGTACCTTTGTCGTACAAGAACTTTCTTCAAGAATTACCACAAGATGAGCAAATAGGTAATTACCTCCCATTGCGAAGCGAAGGTTTTTGTATTGGCAAAAAAATATTTTTTATTATCTCAATGGATTCATAATATCTCAAAACGTAGAAAACCAAAATTTGAAAAAAATGTTGTGTCTGTGGTGTGTGAGGGTGTGGGTGGGTGTGTATGTGTGTTATGTGTCCAGTGACAGTGGCGTAGCCAGAAAATTTTTCTGGGGGGGGGCACCGACTAAAAATACAAAATAAAAATATATAAATAAATTTAATGTTTATTTAAAACTTACAATTTAATATTAAGCTTACGTTTTATATTTACTTTAGACAACTCGTTTAGCACCTCATCAGGCGATACAGGAATTTCTGACGTATTAATAAAGACTGCTCACGGTTGTCAAGTCTGACACATTTTTTACAATACAAAATACATTGTTAGCTATCAACGCCGTCTGTTTTCCAGGACATGAAGCCATAGCCGTGCGAGAAGTCTTATTAATACGTCAGTCAACGCTATAAACATTTTTTTTATTTTCATTCTGCATACATGACAAAATAATTTCCAGAATTATAGCTTCTTCAGCTGGTTGAACAGATCACCCCATAAGTCCAGAGTAGTGTTTATTTTTCTGCATAATGGTCTGTGCATACGATTTTCACGGACACGTTTGGCGTAACGTTTGGGGGGGGGGACGTGCCCCTGTGCCCCCCACTGGCTACGCCACTGTCCAGTGATACAATGATAACTCTCGAACAGGTTGAGATATTGACTTGAAATTTTAATGATTTAACAGAGCTTTTTTATCAGTTTACAATTTTATTTATAAAAAACACAGTGATCTAGATGTCTGGAAAATTATATTTTGATATCTATGTAGTCAAATTACCATAATATTACATAAATGACAGGAGCTAATGATTTAGGAGAACCTCTTCTTTTTAATTAAAATATGATTTTTTTCGCAAAATTAGCAACACCTGACCTTACCTGAATATTACCTATCACTTCCTGTCACTATGTGCACGATTGTGGCACTGAACTTAATAGATCCACTTAAATGCGCCAAAAAAAGGTACCTATTTAATCCAAGCAATTTAACAAAAGACTGAGTTAAAGCATTAGTAATTTTAAGACGTTATTTCTCTATAAGTAGATAGTCTGCACAAATATTTGCTTTTAGCTAGTACCTACTGCATTTTGATCCCTTCTTTAATCGATAGGATAATTCCGAACCAATTTACCATAAAAGACAATAACAATTTTTTGTTCTCTTTTTAACGGAAACCTTGTTTATTTAATTTCTTTGGATTACTTGCACAGTTTTGAACATCTTTTATTAAAACAACGCCACATAAATTTTTATCATTTCATCAATTTGTGGCATAATTTTAGTTTTGAAAAATTACGTTTGCCTTGGAAATTTTGAAAAAACTTATTTCTAGCACCAGTAAAGTGCCCTTTTTGTAGGTTTTACGACAAAATGTTATTAAGGAAACTTGCGCAGAATGAAAAGCTAAGTAGGTTTGCGAAATTTCGAAAGTCTAGACCTTATTTGATTGTTTGGCATTTTTTCCACTTTTTTGAGAAAAGTGCCCTTTTTGTAGGTTTTACGGCAAAATGTTATTAAGAAAACTTGTTCATAATGAAAAACTGTATGGGTGTGAAATTTCGAAAGCCTAGGTCGACTTCGATTTTATCCGCTAAAAAATTAAAACGCACAAAAGTCTAGTAGACCTAGGCTACTTCCTATACAGTTTTTCATTGTGAACAAGTCTTCTTAATAGCATTTTGACGTAAAACCTAAAAAAGGCACTTTTGTAAAAAAGTGGGAAAATGCCAAAAAATCAAAGAAGGCCCAGACTTTCGAAATTTCGCAAACCTACTCAGTTTCTCATCCCGAACAAGTTTCCTTAATAACATTTTGTCGTAGAACCTACAAAAAGGGCACTTTATTGGTACTAGAAATAAGTTTTTTCATAATTTATAGGGCATATATGAAACTAAAATCAGGGCTGATTCCCAGAAGCTCAAATTTCAACTCGGCATTTTTTTGTTATTTACATCTTATGTGAACTCAATCCGGGGACACATTGTATAGTGAACAGCAGATGTATTGCATAAATTCAGTAAAATGACAATATATTTATTTAGGCAAAAAATACACGTGTATGCGGTTACTAGTTTTTTCTTTCTTGTTAACTT
Source organism: Pseudeuparius sepicola (assembly GCA_963920635.1). Classification (NCBI taxonomy): domain Eukaryota; kingdom Metazoa; phylum Arthropoda; class Insecta; order Coleoptera; family Anthribidae; genus Pseudeuparius; species Pseudeuparius sepicola. The sequence goes on along the minus strand of OY987301.1, from coordinate 56,201,044 downwards.
TGAGTGTTTGCCCATTATCACCTTTTCTTGTAATTGTTACATTTACACTCGCTAATCTTACATCCTTATTGTCATTGTATCTTGGGTTATGAAGATTTCCACGCAGGTCGCTTTAGCAGCCTCCGTGGCGATGTTAGTACCAGCCCCAAAATAGGGGATGTGCTGACTGAAGCTGAAAATGTGCTGTTGGCTCCTGCCTGGACTTCATTTGTTGCTTCCCAAATCATGCCTATCGTTTGATTTGGCTAATGTTACACCGTACTGATTATTGCCAAATAGCATGAAACACGTGTATGCGGTTACTAGTTTTTCTTTTTGTTAACTTTGAGTGTTTGCCCATTATCATCTTTTCTTGTAATAGTATATAGTATAAACATAATATTATGTCTGTATATTATGTAAAGAAATGTCACAAAAACGTGTAAAAATTAAATATTTTTACATTCATCCCCCTATTTCAACCCCTTCCTTTGGAGCGATTTGCACCAAAAACTATTCCAGCTTTCATTTTCAGGGACCAATGATGTGTAGGTACAAAATTTCAAGTCTCTATCCCAATCCGTTAAAGAGATAAAGATATCCTCAGAACACACACACACACACACACACACACACCCATTTTTGTTAAATGGAAACTTGTAAATAGGTTTGTAGTTTAAAATTTTCGTTGTTCTGATTTTTTTTATTCTGGAAAAATGTGGTTGAGCATTTTGTATTTTTTTGGTTGCGCCACTGTGCATTTGAATGTTTTTGATCTAAAGCGGTCAACTTATAACTTATTTTGGAGTGATTTTGAACTGCTTTATGTAAATAAGATGATTCCTAAATTGTTCCCATACTAAGATAAGAACTATAATAAAAGGTGGCGTTGTTATATCGGACGTTACCGGTTACCGCCGTATAATAAAAAGCGTATGAAATGTAATAAATACAGCAAAAGACCGATAATTTCATTAGAGGTTTGCAACGTAAAGTTAAAACTAATGCACTCTCGTTATCTCAATACATATTCTTATTATAAAATCCGGTAACACTATTACTTAGGTACTTTTCTCTTTAGCAACAGATTTTGCTAGACGGTCCAGAGTGGCTCGCCCTAGAATATCCAAACCCTGCGTTGATTCATAGGGAGGATAATTTAAAATCCTGAGCCGTTCTCTATCACCAATTCGGGCCATTTTCAGTAATTTCTTACTTCGACTACTCATTGTAAATAACACCGCAAAAGCCGGCACAACACACGTTTCCAAAACAAATAATGTGCTTTTATTACAACGTTGCCAAATGTACGGATGCGAACTGCCCCGACTTTGAAACACGTGTATATCGACGATAGCGCCACCACTCTGCCTTACTCGGCACTAAGGTGTATAAAAATATACAAAATCAGGCAAACTGGCCTCCGGCTAATTTTAAGCGCATTAGATAGGGGGCGCACAATAACCTACGAAAAGCCGGTTTTTAGCATTTGGCAAGTTGGCATCCGTATATCGGATGCCAACTTACCCCGGATGCCAACTTGGACGTAAATTTTACATGGGGGGATGCCACCTTGGTCTATAAATATATATATATATATATATGTGATAATGGGCAAACACTCAAAGTTAACAAAAAGAAAAAACTAGTAACCGCATACACGTGTTTCATGCTATTTGGCAATCATCAGTACGGTGTAACATTAACCAAATCAAAAGATAGGCATGATTTGGGAAGCAACAAGTGAAGTCCAGGCAGGAGCATACAGCACATTTGCAGCTTCAGTCAGCGCATCCCCTATTTTGGGGCTTGTACTAACATCGCCACGGAGGCTGCTAAAGCGACCTGCGTGGAAATCTTCATAACCCAAGATACAATGACAATAAGGATGTAAGATTAGCGAGTGTAAATGTAACAATTACAAGAAAAGGTGATAATGGGCAAACACTCAAAGTTAACAAAAAGAAAAAACTAGTAGTTACTAGTTTTTTAAAAACTAGTAGTTACTAGTTTTTTCTTTTTGTTAACTAGTAGTTACTAGTTTTTTCTTTTTGTTAACTTTGAGTGTTTGCCCATTATCACCTTTTCTTGTAATTGTTACATTTACACTCGCTAATCTTACATCCTTATTGTCATTGTATCTTGGGTTATGAAGATTTCCACGCAGGTCGCTTTAGCAGCCTCCGTGGCGATGTTAGTACAAGCCCCAAAATAGGGGATGCGCTGACTGAAGCTGCAAATGTGCTGTTAGCTCCTGCCTGGACTTCACTTGTTGCTTCCCAAATCATGCCTATCTTTTGATTTGGTTAATGTTACACCGTACTGATGATTGCCAAATAGCATGAAACACGTGTATGCGGTTACTAGTTTTTTCTTTTTGTTAACTTTGAGTGTTTGCCCATTATCACCTTTTCTTGTAATTGTTACATTTACACTCGCTAATCTTACATCCTTATTGTCATTGTATCTTGGGTTATGAAGATTTCCACGCAGGTCGTTTTAGCAGCCTCCGTGGCGATGTTAGTGCAAGCCCCAAAATAGGGGATGCGCTGACTGAAGCTGCAAATGTGCTGTTAGCTCCTGCCTGGACTTCACTTGTTGCTTCCCAAATCATGCCTATCTTTCGATTTGGTTAATGTTACACCGTACTGATGATTGCCAAATAGCATGAAACACGTGTATGCGGTTACTAGTTTTTTCTTTTTGTTAACTTTGAGTGTTTGCCCATTATCACCTTTTCTTGTAATTGTTACATTTACACTCGCTAATCTTACATCCTTATATATATATATTCTCATGAGAAGGTGTACAACCAGATTGACGGGTTAGGGGGAAGGCGTACCTGGTGTCGATATGAGAATTCTTGCACTGTGAAACTTGATGTTGGGGATTGAGGTCAGAATTTGCCGTTACGTTACTGACAAATACAGGGTGGTTCTTACTGTAACGAAAAAACTGGGAATTTTACGATATATCCTCGAAACTCTGTGAGCGACCTCTCTTTTCCGCTATTCGAGAACCAGGTTTGGAATTTGTTTCGATTGTAACCAGATATAAGATGATGAAAAAATGGACGAAAAAATTTGTCCATTGCACGCTTAATTGTATCAAAACACGTTTAAATTTTTTATCCCTAGAGATCTTTTTTATTCAGCCCCATGTTAATCCTCATCGGACTAAAGAGCGGTAAAAACGAGAACAACCGCCGCGCACTTCATGCCCGACTTCCCCCGACCCTGACCTCTCCGACTTTCCCGAGACTCTCCGACTTTCCCGCTAGCACCAATGTCTCGTCCAGCCGCGACCTTCCTCCCGGACGCGTGTCCCCATCTGCCCTCGACGCCCGGAAACATTTGGGCACCTCAAATATTTTACAATTATATGCAGCCGGAATGCTGTGACTCGACTGAGAAATCAACTCTCGGTTCGAGCATATTGGTCGGCTACCAAACAAGAAGTTATGATCTAAGGCAGTCTCCGCAAGTGTGTTTCGGCTCCAACATGCGGTCCGCATATAGGCGAACCGTATACGATTAGGGCCAGCGCTAACAAATCTAAGTTCTCTATTGGTTGGGCCGAAAGCGGGTACGCTTTGTCCGACCTGGCCGAAATCAGGTACGGTTTGCCTGTATAGAAACATGCATGCATGCAAAATGCAAAAACATTGCAAATGACAAAAGTACTTTTCAGGAGAGAGGTTTGAAAATTTTGGTTATTAAAAATGCTAACATATTGTTAACTAATGAAATTTTTTTTTGTACTTTTTTCAATAGAAGGCTTTTAGCTTTAAGACTTCTCACGGCTATAGCTTCATATTCTGAAAAGTAGATGGCGCCTATGGTCAACAATATATTTTGATCTTGCATTGTATTTTGTCTCCAGGAAGCGCATGGTGAGCCAAAGAACTGTCAAACATGACAACCGTGAGGAGTCTTTATTAATACGTCAGTCAACGCTTTGAGATTATTGAGTATTAATTATAATTAATAGTTACTTTTTCGAACAAGCGAGTTTTTCTACTTTTTTTGTACTTACAACCGTAAAATTTCATCAATTTTACGGTAAAAACATTGCACAGAACTTTACAATGTTTTTCCACAGTACAATTTTATGTGGCTTTCTTAAAACAGATAATATTCGTTTGATCTAAAAATGGAAAAATGGGCTTCTATATAAGTATTCAATTTTCAATTGTAGAGGAAGAGACCCAAATTTGAGACACTTTTTTTTTATAAATTCGAAATAAAATTCACCGTTAATTATTTTTAATTAAAATTGTATTGGAATACTTGCTTAGTGTATTGACAAAACAGTGATGCAAAGAAACTACATTAAAATAGCGATCTAGACAAATTATTCAACTTAAATTTTTTTTTTGTCAATTGCCCCATGAAATAGAAGGTTGCCTAATTTGAGACAGGGTGACTAATTTGAGACAGACCGACATCCCAATTACGCACTTCCTTTACATCGTCTACCATAGCATGAGAGTCCCATTTCTTGTATTTTTTGGCATCTGTAATCAAAAAAATGAAAATATTGTTTGGGTGCCTAATTTGAGATAGTCTCATTTAACAGAACCCATTTGGTATCTCAAATCAGGAACTTTCAGTTTAAAAAATTGACAACAGTATTTTACGTTAGTTATAAAAAAATAGTGCCAGATTTCAATAAAATATCATTAAGCAACACCTCCTGTACTTACTACCACACATAATTTTTTTTTCTTGAAATCGGCATTAAAATGTCCCAAAGTCGTCATTAAAAGCACAGAAATCGTACAATAATGTAGCCCATTATTGTACGATTTTTTCAATAAGTAGTCCTTGGCGAGATGTAAACATCAAACGTCAGACGCGGAGAAATCGCTCGTCAAAAGTGACCAAATATTCAAAACCCGGCCGATAAAGGCTCATTTAACTTTTCGTACACATTGCGAAATTGTTTCCTATAGAAGCGCAATCCTTCAGTATACATATTTTAGTAAATTTGAAAATCAATAGATTTGTTGTGTAGGCTGCACAAGAAGCAGCAATTTGGTTTTTCTGTCAGAAGGTGCCGTACATCATTATACTTGTCCTAGGTAGAGCGATCGGTAAAGTCAAGCAACGCCGCGCGTAGTCGGTTCGTGGACGGGTGATCCCTTATTATTATTTTCTTGCCTAATAAAACATTTTTTTTCCGATTTCAAGAAAAATATAATATGTACCTCGGCACTGAAGTTCTTTTTATGACTCATGTGGTTTATTTTCTTCGGCCATAGGCCTCAGCAACTAAACTCCACATGAGTCATAAAAAGTTGAACTTCAGTGCCTTGGTACATAAATAACTATTACACTTCACCTTGACTGTAAATACCAGTTTATTTACACTATCAAAAAAATTTTAGCAGTCAAATCACACCAAACGTGCTTTTGTACAGAAACAAACGAACTGAAGCGCTCAACTACCACTTTAACACTACACTCCAGTTTATTTTAATTAGTCTAGGCTATTTCTGTTAGATGGTGTTACATATCCTTTAATATAAGGAGCTATCTCAAATTAGGCACCTATCTCAAATTTGGGTCTCTTCCTCTAAACGTATCTTGTCTCCATAAAACTTCGTGCAAAAACATTGTAAATGCCATTAACTTTAAAAAACTTGTGATTTTTTCCAGGCAAAAATATTGCAAGTAGCGTTACACTGTTCTAACAGTCGAACTAATGGAAACCAAAAATTGTAAATTACAAAAATTATTGAAATTGTAATTATTAACTTTAGATACTATATTTTTACCGCTGAAAACGTCAATTTTGTCAGATACAATGGGATGACTCGTCAAAAATTTTGGGGAAATAAAGCGAAATTGAATATTTTTATCCCGTAAATAAATCTAAGAAATGGGAAAAAGTGGAAATCTCAAAATGTCACTTAAAATATTCATGCAAGGGTGTATCGAACGGGGTGTAATTTTGCTATTGGTACCTAAGTATATCATAACGATATGAGCGCATATATGCAAATTATTTTACATATGGGCAAACCGTACCTGATTTCGGCCAGGTCGGACAAAGCGTACCCGCTTTCGGCCCAACCAATAGAGAACTTAGATTTGTCAGCGCTGGCCCTAATCGTATACGGTTTGCCTATATGGTGGTAAAAACTTTACCAACCGCCGTGATTTGGCCAGATTTTGAATTTTCCTACCAAAATTTCCGGCAACTTGGGTTTTGAGTTTTCAGAGCTCATTTTCCGGAACAGTTGGGACAACCGACTCCACTAGGAACCATTTCACTACGTAATTAATTCAACTGGGCCGATCGGGCTGCCGGACAAATTCTGACAAATCGGACCTATTGGCGGAGTTTCGGGGCATTTATTTTCGTTTACCTGGGCGGCATACATTTAAGTAGATATTTTTAATAAGATAAGAATAATATTTCTCCACGACCATTCGTGAATGTAAGTATTCTAAAATCATTTTTAATAATAGAACTTAAAAATTATCACTCTAGAGCGAGATGATTTATTCTTAAATACTTGCTTCTCGAGTGTTTTGCATGTATTTCCAGGATCTTAATATAATTTTTGTAAAATAAACAATATAATAATAGGGATACTAATATTTCGTACTAATCATAATAAATCATTGCATTATTATATATATTTTCGTGTCATAACAAGACAATCGAACGCTAATCCAACTAAACACAGGATAGAGTGCCATGGATTTCAAGACTGTCAACAATAGCGGGGTGGGGGTGCGCGTCATAATAAGTATTTTCGAACGTGTTTTAAGTTAAATGAAATGAGTGAAAAATCGAGTGATTTTGATATGGAATTATATAATTAATAATACTCCACCTGAAATTACATTCACGAATGGTCGTGGAGAAAATACAATCTTCCACTCGTATCGAATGTTTTCATTATAACCTCATTACAGAATCTACTATTAGGAAAATGAAACGATAACATTATTGGCATGTTCTTTGGAAAAACCTATTGGCAGTCATTCCATTGATAATATTTTTCGTTCAGATACCGAGATTCGATTTGAAACAGCTATATTTTTAGTTAGGTATCAATTTATGCGTGTGTTAGGTATTAAATGATTTGAACACCAGGTAAAATTCTAGATATTTTTCTGTTAAAATTAGTTAGTTGCTACACTTTCAAGATATCTCTTGGCACTGGAATGAAAGAAATTTTTGGTAAATTGGCCTTTATGGATTCTAACGCGACATTTCAAAGTTGGAACATGAAATTAGGAAATATGAAGCAAGTACGGGCAATACATGGGAACCGTTTGGGGAAAACGTAAGAAAAGCTATTGTGTCGAGGAGGTAGTTACTATTACTTGCCAAGTTACCAGGCTGGACTTTCCCCAATAACACTGAGATAGCATTAGTTCAAGTACTATATGGAAAGTTAAACCGTATTACATAATTTTTATGCTATAACCGCGGTTGGTCTAATTTTCGATTTTTACGATAACCTCAACATGGGAAAACTAGATTTGAACCGATTCACTTAGATAATTGAACTATTAGAGTACTGAGTGGTAAGGATTTGTTAGGTATTAAATGATTTGAATAATAGGTAAAATTCTAGATTTGCCGATTAATATTTTTAATATAGATTGAAATAATATACTACAATACTTTTGATGACCTAACACCCTCGGTTTTCAAAATAAAACTATGCGTAGAATATCGCTTTGTCAAACGATTTTAGCGGAATATCTGAAATGATGAGTTAGATTTCGAAAATTTTTGACGCTAACCTATTAGGAATTTAAATTGCAGTATTGACATTAAAACCTTGACTTTAAACGTAAAATTGTGATGGGCCGTAAAAGCTAAGATCCCGATTCACTTGGATACTATTTTTCAAGCATATCGATTGGGCTGCCAACAAGTTCCAACAAATCTGGGTTAGATGTTAGATCTATTGGGTGCTTCGGTAGATATGTTCAGGATTTTAGTGGAGGATACTCGGGGTATGATGGAATATTATTTTATACCGAGATTTGAATAGAGAAAATATCAATGATTTTTTATTCATAAAATTCAGGATTTTCCACTTTAATATTTTTGGTAAAATTCTATGTAACTCTGCACTTTTAATCACCCAGGTTTCAAGATAAAACTATGCGGGGAATAACAGTTTGACGTGAGAATTCAGTTGCTAACCTAGAAAAATAAGTGGCTCTCAAATTTGTAGTGGGTGCCCATCGGCATAAATATTCTACTATAAATTTTTGTGAGGCATAATTGCTCCCAGTCAGCCTTTTCCTCCGCGACAAATTCCCCCCTACCATTTCCCTGAAAGATATGTATTTGCTGTTGCATGAAAATGTTATATTTGTACTTTTACAAAATGTAGCCGCAAGAGAAATCCGTGGCGTTAGAAAAATAAGATTGGATACTCGATTAACATGTTGCTAAAACTTAAGTAATTGATGGTCGTAGTGTATAGACTAATATCTTCAGTCGCGGTTTTATAACCCAGGTCTAGAAATAATGAAAATGTTGGGAAAACATGAGATTAAATAATAATATGATTAGATCCTAGTCGGAATGTATTGACAATAAAACTTTGATTTTTAGATGAGAAATTGGTAGAATGTTGGTTTTAGTTTGACTGGAAACCAGTGGTTGGAAGATTAACTTATATTGACCCTAAAACCTAAGTAAAAATTGGAGCCCTAAAAGCTGAGAAGTCAGTTGGAAAAAAATATGAAATTAATATGATTCTATTAAAATGCAATAATACCTAACACTCGCTAATAGTATATTACATAGCGAGACTTGTAAACAGCTTATTACGTATGAGTGGAAAAGTTGCGCACGAGCCGCGCAGCGGCGAGTGCTGTAATTCCACGAGTATGTAATAAGCTTACAACTCGAGTTTTGTACTATATATTTTTTTTTTCGACGAAAGAATAGTTATTTATGTACCAAGGCACTGAAGTTCGACTTTTTATGACTCATGTGGAATTTAGTTGCCGAGGCCTCTGGCCGAGGCAAATAAACCACATGATGGCTCCGCGTCTGACGTTTGATGTTTACATCTCGCCAAGGCCTACTTATTGAAAAAATCGTACAATAATGGGTTACTTCAGTGCCGATTTCTGTGCTTTTAATGACCATTTTGGGTACTTTTGGTGTAACAAAAAGTAAAAATATATTTTTTTATTAATAGTTTGTTGTCGATATATAATAAAAAATATAATTTACATATAACAAATTGTTTCGATACCTGCTTCACTTAATCCTAAAATGCTATCCAAAATCTTTCAATAGTAGATCTTGGTTTTCTCTTTCGTAACAACCTGATGATTTCATACATACTTTTAAGGATAAGCCAGGAAATTGTCAAATTAATATGAATATAGTAGGTTTAGTTTGTTGAGAAATTAGTAGCCTGAGAGGTCTATAGAAGCAACACAGGTCTATAGGGAATGTTCTAAAAAACAAATCCAAGCTAACTCTATAACAGATGCATATTTTGCATTTGGCATTCAAACAGGATGTACAATTAAACAAAAGCTTAGTGATGTTTCCAATATAGAGAAAAACAAATTTTACTATACATATATAAATTAATAGGGAACTACCACGAGACTATAGAATCCTGATTTAAAGCCACTTTAAAGTAGAAATTTAGAGCTATATATAGTCGATTTTTTGCCGGGAAACCTAAGAGTTTTCGCATAGGCTATTAGAGATAGGACAATGTTATGATATCTATATACCGAAATATTCTCAAACCTTCTCAAAAAATATAATACAGAAAAGTTGTATATTTTTGCTTATTATTCATAGTTTAAATATCGGCAATCTTTCTTTAAACGGGCGGCCCAATTTACCACCGTGTATATATGTAAACATACTTAGCGACTGCTCAGAAAATTCTACAGCTACAGCTGATTATTCTCAAATTAATTATTCTCAGATCTTCTCAAAATTATATAGAGTACAGTTGTATATTTTTGCTTACTACTCAAAGATACTATTAAATCTTGTCAATCTCTCTTTAAACCAGCGATACAATGTGCACCGTACCATATGCATAGTATAGAATATGCAAACCAATGACGTTAAAACCTATAAACGTGGCGCCCCCCTTGTCAAAATGTCCTTAGATTAAGGATTAAATATATACTACCCTAAAAACATGCTGCAAACAAAGATTGAAAGTCAGAGCCACGCTTAGATATCCCTTGTTAACAAACGCCTGAAAGGCGCTTGTTATGGCCCTTGCCTTGGCAACACTCTACAGGACGCAGTTTTCGATTTTTCGAGCCCAAGTTTCGCGTACGTCCGCGGGAGTACATGAGGAAGAAGAGTACTGAAAAGCGTCCGGATTAAAAGAGCCGTTCGGCCCCCCGGAATTTTTTTCCCGACTTTTTCAGACTATTTTGGAAAGAAAGGGCCCGAGAACACCCTGTATATTCATCGTGGCCGAGGCGCACGCGCTAGATAATATATCGATTAGTTAGAATTCAGAAACAAAATGGTGGTAATCAGCTGTCGTTTGGTTTTGGTGTGGACAATTTCCAAATTTCCAACATTCGTAGTGGTTTGGGAGTTTGGGAGCTCAGAAACCCATCTGTTATTCCATGGGTAAGTTTTCCAGGTACGGGCGCACTGTCGGTTAGGTATGTATGTATGTAGGTTTTTATGTAAAATTTCGGTTTTAGAAAACGCCACGGGAGAGATCCACTTATTACTTTGCCTTTCTTGGAAAATCAGGCTTGAGAAACTCAGAAACCCGATTTAGAACGAACTTATGGCCGTGCCCTTGTCCCTCTAGTGGTGATCTGGCGCTTTCTGGCTTAACAGGAATAATGGAAAACTGAGTTGTACAGCATTTTTAGATACGATTTGCTTCACCTATTTAAGATTTTTAGGTACTCTGGGGTCTTTGTTGCCGTCTAATAATCCTGCGAAACGAAGCGAGGACAATGCACCGTTAAAAGAATATATGCGGAAGACTGAGGGGTATCAATTTGCCGTTTAAACTTGATCGATGCTTGTGCCGAAGAAAGGGTTTCTTAGACAATGTCCTTTTACATGGGTTTTGGCAAGTCTAACCCGACGGAAAACTTTGTCGTAAGTAGATATTTCTAGATATGTTTTTGCCGTTTAAAAAAGCACATATACATATTTCGAACCTGTTTCTGTCGATATGGGTTATGTTACGTTAAATATCTGCTTAATTGTCGGAGAATTATATCTCAATATATAAATTTTGTTTCAGGTGTGAAGAACGCTCGCACTAGACCTCTTCTTGCTTTGGAAGTCTTCGCCTATAATACAGTCAATGTGTGCTCAAAAGAACCCCTGGCGGGAAAGTTGTGGGGTAGTTTTGATTAGTTAGTCTTATGGCTACGAAACACCACCGTCAGTTTCTATCTTATTTTAAGGACCTCAAACGTTTAACCGTAAAGTACAGCGGCCCCTGGGTCATGTACATCTCCCGAAGTAGCGACAGAGATTGACGAGACATGGAGACAATTTCTTAGTTTCTGTTTTTCTGTATTAAAAGTGAACGCAAATATTGAATGCCAGAAATGACAGCTAGACGGAACTGCCAGAAATGACAGGCCTCAATCCTTCGGCCAACCAACCATAACCTCAAAGTTTGTTATTGTTGTCTATACGTGTTTAAACGAAAAACTGAAAGCACCTTATCGGCGAGGCGGGTTAATGGAAAGCTACAAGGTTAGTCTCTTGGCTCAGTAGTTGTGAATAATCACCTAAATATAATTTCCTTTTTAGTACACTCAGATATGGACCACAGCTGCAGGAGTATTTACCCTATGATTGTCGAGAAGTTATCGAACTGATGCAATGTGTACTTTATTTAAAATAAACTGCAGTGAAGAGGTCCTGGAAGTATTATTTATTTACGAAAAATTTAACACTAATGATGGAATATACAAAATACTCCAAATGAAATTACACAGAAAAGTAAGACTAGATATCGTTCACGTAATTAATTTAATGTTTCTTTTAACTATCCCAGCGCATTCGCCATAGATACAAAAAATAAGTATTCAATTCAATTTTCTATTTGAAATTATGTGTAATTCACATTGCATCAATAGGAATTTAATGGTCACAGAAGAACAAGCACAGACCTCGGAGCGCCACCAACTTGAGGGGCGCCGAGTAGACGCCTCGCTGAAACCGCGCCAGACTTACAAACGCCGACGCGCAATACTCCATTTATCTCCAATTATAAAATATTTATTCAACTCAAAACAAGCACAGACCTCGGAGTGCCACCAACTTGAGGGGCGCCGAGTAGTCGCCTCGCTGAAACCGCGGCAGACTTACAAACCCCTACGCGCAATACTCCATTTATTAAATATACAGGGTGTAAATAAATAGTATAAAATAAATAAATTTTTTTGCTTTCCTTGCCAAGTTATTCGGGTCTACAAGGTGACCCAAAAGTATTTTTTTTATTTATATCTCAAAATAATCAAGTTGCAGAACTGAAATGGAGAATAAGCTGAAGGTGTCAGTTTTTTTTACGTATCTCACTTGTGCTGTTCTTTGATCGTGCTTTTACTCGCAACTTTTTTGAGGTTATGTTTTTGGTCTTGGAGATTCGTCATTTTAGTGCACCTTTTCATTTTGCAACTAAATTGTACTCTTGTTTCATAACAATAAAATCAATCCTTTGCGTTGAAATTGGCAAAATGTGCCCCAAAACACCTGTTAACTTCAACATTAAAAACATAAAATTTTTATCTACCGCTTTCAAACGTTACAGATAGACTGTACCATTTAAACTGAGAAAAAAATTCCTATGAACAATGTACCAAAACTTATTAGCCTTCAAAATGGAAAGGATTGAATTTAACAAAATTTGAACACCCTATTTCAAGAAAACCAATGGTGTTTTGCCCAATCTGTAACGTTTGAAAGCGGTAGATAAAAATTTTATGTTTCGAATGATGAAGTTAACGGGTGTTTTGGGGCACGTTTTGCCAATTTCAACGCAAACGGTTGATTCTATCGTTATGAAAAAGAGTACATTTTAGTTGCAAAATGAAAAGTTGCACTAAAATGACGAACCTTCAAGACCAAAAACATAACCTCAAAAAATTTAGGAGTAAAAGCACGATCACAGAACAGCACAAGCGGCGCCCTCTATGAGATACATAAAAACTGACACCTTCAGCTTATTCTCCATCGCCAAAAACATAACAGTGCAAAGTTTCAGCTGTGCAACTTGATTATTTAGAGATATAAATAAAAAAAAATTCTTTTGGGTCACCCTGTAACCCGAATAACTTTGCAGGGAAACGCCAAATCGAAAAATTTTATACGAGAACCCCCCTTATTTTTAAAAAGGCAATCACCTCCTGAATTTTTTCGCACTTATTCATTTACATATATCCCCAATTATAAAAAAATTATTCAACTCAAAACAAGTCTGAAATAAAAACATAGTTTAAAAAACTAAAAAAACACGTTTACGCTTAGCAAACCGAACTAAAAAGTAAAAAATAATAATAGCAAACCGAATTTTATTGTAAAAAAGAAGCGTGCGGGGTGCTTTTTTTATTATATATATTTTTTTTATGATAACTCTACTTTTATCAATAGCTACTAATGAAATATTTATAACAATTGATATCATGCACCCCACGCTTCTTTTTTTTACAATAAAATTCGGTTTGCTATTATTATTTTTTACTTTTTAGTTCAGTTTGCTAAGCGTAAGCGTGTTTTTTTTTTTAGTTTTTTAAACTATATTTTTATTTCAGACTTGTTTGATATAAGTATCGCTAATTTCCAATTAAAAGTGTGCGATTTTTAAATGTCGATCAACAAAACATCCCATGACATTACAAAAAAATCTAACTTATTTTTATTAGTGAAGATAGAAATTAAGACGATAACTTGCGTTGTGTTGAGAATGTAAAAAGGGATTGAACCAAATTTTTTTCATGGCCACCAAGGATTTTTTGGAAGTGAATCGCTTTTTTATTATTAGAGCAGGTAGAGACATGGGATTTTTTTTGTTTGACCCCACATATCAAAAGGAAGAAAACGGCCGTAAAAAGAATAGTTTTTGAAAAATATTTTTTATTTCATCGATGGTAAGCGCAAAAATTCTGAAGTTAGTGTATTATTATAGACAGAAAGCAATCCGAACGGTCAATATTTCAATTATTTTTCGAAAGAGGCGTAACTTTTTTTTATTATTAAAGATACAAATTTGGAACAACTTGCATTGTCTTTGGAATGTATAAAGGAATTTAACAATTTTTTATTTTCAGAATTGTTTGGAGGTTAACAAGTTTATTATTATTAGCGATATACAAACGACTTGGGTTTTCCATGGCACTCATCTTAGTTCTATCGAAACTGATACAACATTTGAATTAAGATAAGCCCCGTCAAAGTAAAATAAATAATAAAAAATTCCCTCCCAGTAGAAATTCAAAATTTAATATCAAAATTCGTTAAAAAAAACCTCTATACAGTAAAATAGAAAAATCTCGAAATTAGCCACAAGTTGCCGCAAACAGCAGAATGCTTTGTGTTGACAGCTCTGGAATTTCTGTAAATCGTCATCTCAATATTTTAATTTCTTCGCCAATTTTGTAATTTATACCTAGCATTAAATTGAAAAAAAAAATTCTACGATTTATACCAATAAACTGTACGATTTATTGGGGGATTTGTTGGGGGAAAATTGTTATTTGTGAAACAACTTTAATAAATGGAGTATTGCGCGTAGGCGTTTGTAAGTCTGCCGCGGTTTCAGCGAGGCGACAACTCAGCACCCCTCAAGATGGTGGCGCGAGGTGTATCCAAGCTTGTTATAAACGCCTAGTCCGGTCCTGCCGGACCTCCTAGGTGTTTATAGTCGCCCTCGCTTCTCACACATGACTTGGTTGAACAAAGAATACAGAGTGTATCAAAATTCATCAGGGTGTGATAAAAAAATCAAAGCCAAAAGGCCCATAATAATGCCACCACGTGACGTGACTGAGTTAAGAAATAAGTAAAAATTAATGTGCTTACATAGTGTCACGAAAAGTACTAGCTTCTAGAGGCGTCTAACGCTACTAATTTCTCATCAAACTAAAATCATATTTATTTCATATGTCAAACATGTTGACTAAAAGTCTCAGTACAAGGTTACTGGGTTATCCTTAAAAGTATGAATGAACAATTATCAGGTTGTTACAAATGAGGCAACCAAGATCTACCGTTGAAAAAGTTTGGATAGCATTTTAAGATCATGTAAAGCAGATGGTGAAACAATTTATTATATATGTAAACTCTATTTTGAATTATGCATTGACAATAAACTAAAAGTAAAATATATTTTTACTTTTTTTACACCACCTCTAACAATGTTAAACCGTCCTTATAATCTTTACTTTTAATGTATTTCAAAATCGTTCGTTAGATTCCTATTTTCAATCTTACCTAAATGAGTAATAGCCAACTTGTACCAATACTTTAATAAACTTACTCAATAGAGATGTTCGCAAAATTTATTTAAATACCATAAAAAGGTTTTCTTCAAATTAAGGCTGTGAAATACAAAAAATATTTTCTGTAGTGGCGAATAGTGGGGATTTGTTGGGCGAAAATTGTTATTTGTCAAACAGGCTTTAATAAATGGTGTATTACACGGTTCACGCAATTCATCAACTGGCATTGTGATAAGAAACTTTGACAGATAATAATGTTTTCCTTAATTTTCAAATAAATATCCAGTGCGGGTCCCAATTTGACAGTGGACAGTGTGGACACCTCAGAAATATATCTATGAAGGAAAACAAATGGTCTCTTTTTTATTGATAGTTGTTACGTTTTAAATTCACTTTTAAGCACAAATATTAAATATAGGTAAATCTCGGTTATTGTCGCACTTTATCATAAAAATCTCACTTGAACTTGAGAATTTGATAAAAGTAAGTAATATAATATAAAAAAAAGTGGACTGTACTGTTCAGTATGTTTGGCATTTTCTGGAACAAACGAAAAAAATGTGTTTGTGTAAGGAATGATAGACTGAAGACATGTGCACCAGAGGATAAATAAATATATTTTTAATATATAGGCAATAGAAAAAATTAACTCTAAAATAACTCAAAATAGACAAATTGTGAACAGAGTTATTGAGATGATTGGAAAAAGGGGAATTTCCTACAGGGAAGGTCTTGGTCTTCCATAACATATAAGCGTTGACTGACGTATTTATAAAGACTTCTCACGGCTATAGCTTTATGCCCTGGAAAACAGATGGCTCTGATGGCTAACAATGTATTCTGCATTGTATTTTATCTCCGGAAAGCGCATGGTGAGCCAAAAATATGTCAGACGTGACAGCCGTGAGCAGTCTTTAATAATATATCAGTCAACGATATAAGCGCTTTTCGGTTTCATTAAAAACATATGAAGGCTATGTTATGTAAATTAAGATTATTCAAATAAAAAAAATGTCGACAAAAATATAAAAATATGCCTAATCCTAATAGTCAGTTTATTCTTTAATTTTAGGGGTAAATTAAATGAAGCTGCTTATTCGCTTGATGAAGCAGACATAAATAAAGATCATTTTGGAAATAATTTTGCTGCTTTCAAAATATGACATAGTTTTAAGAAATCATTTTGACAGCATGACTGAACGCAGTAAGAAAAGTAAGGAAAGACAAAATAAAAAGCGGACTGGAGTTACTTTTATTTCTAAAACAAGCGTAAATTTAATACTTAAAATAATAACTGCCAATATTAAAAAACATATATCCAAACAAATTATTGATTTTGGGATATTTTCCTTACAAATTGACACTACACAGGATGTCTCTGTAAATGGTCAATGTTCTATACCTAATTGTCATTGTCAGGTCAGTGCTGTACTCTTGAATACCTATTTTAATTTTAATTTTGATTTTCGTCATATTATGACTATAAAAAATTATAGATACGTTTACGAAGGACAGATTTGCGAAAGAGTCCTTATCGTTGTTCCATGCCATAACACCACAGGACAAGGATTTCAAGATATAGCCAATACAATATTCTTGAGAATAATGAACTGCCTGTAACTTTGTGTGTAGGTGACTCCACAGATGGAGCTGCAAATATGCAAGGAAAATACAACGGATTTACATCGAAAATACAAAACCAAAATTCCCAACATATTCATATATGGTGTTACAGTTATCTCTTAAATCTAGTGTTAACAGACATTTTGAAAGGAAACCTTAAAGATTCCAAGTTATTTTAATAGCCACATTTTTTCGAGAATAATATAAACGGACGGACATATATGGCCTTCGGAGATAATCTTCTTTATGTAGGCCTACTTGAAACTTTAGATGCCATAACAAAAGATAAATACAAGTGCGGAGTAAGCCAAGATGTCGCTGTTTTTGAGACTAACTTTCTATAAAATCTCGGCAGCTATGGCAGTTACTTGTTAGGTTGAAGGAAAAAAGCTAGAATATAAGTATGTGATCAATGAAAGCTTGGCACTCGCATTTCCTTGCATTATTTCTCACTTTACAAAAATGAGTTTACTTAATTCCTTCTAATATACCTACTTGCACAAGAAAAAATTCACGACAAACCATTGTCCAACCTATATCCACCGGTGTAAATATCGATTATGGAGTCATGTGGGAACGATAGCGCAAGTCCTGAGGGCGCTAATCCTGGATGCGCGACGGTAGGGATTTATCGCTGCATTCCGGCACGATAGTCGGAGGGGTTCCAGGAAGAGCAGCCTAATAATGGAACGCCAGAAGGTTGAGGGTATGAATGAGCACAGGAGGCGATGGTGTAAACAGGCCGGATAACTCATTTGACAAACGTGGGGGTGCGAAAATTTAGAAAAAAAATAGATAAGTTTCTTACGCATCGCAAGAAACCGGGTTTCTCAGATTTTAGACAAGGATTCTGTTGAAAGTTGTCACCCGCTAGAAAACTAAGTATTATTTATTATTTTTTAACTTTTATGGTTGGAGTTCTGCTGTGCCGAGAGCACCTATTATAGTTTCCTTATATCGATTATTACTATTTTCCTGAGTACCCTCATATTTATTTCCTGAGTAGCTTTATTTCTATACAGGGTTAACTATCACACAAAAAATTTTATGGCAGATAAAGAAAAATTAGACTTGCCAAAATAAATTTTCAAAAATTTTCTAACATTTGTCTTAAGCCTAAAAAATTTTTTTTTTCAAATTGCTTAAAGTCCCTCAAAAAACGCAGCCTATAGAGGCCCGCGAGACGTGTCTTAAAATTTCGCCTATGGCAATGGGAGTTACAGGAAGTGAAATAGCGCGGCGTTGCCACGTCTATCGATTTATCCTGGGATTCACCACGAAATTACGATTTCCTTTTAAAAACGATTACTTTCTAAGGAACATGTAGAATGCCTATGAAACACCTACCTTACTGACATTTCCAGGATTGAATATTGCACCATTTTCTGTTTTCTTGCTTTTTTACATTAAAAGTCACACAACTACACAACACAACATTCATCACATTTTCTAAATCTGTTGGGGACCTCTTGTTTCCCTCCGCCATTCCTTTTGTTTGAAGCGAGGTACTCAGCCTGACGACCACGGAGAAGGATCCCTTCGCCAGAAAAACTCCGAAGGGCAACCAAAAAACAGACCTGCAACTAACACACATGCACATTGCACATGCAAAGCACTACAGTAACTGTTCAAAGAGGCCGCCGTTCACCTCGATACACAAATTCACTGGGTTAATCAAATCCCAAGTAGCACATTCGGTGCGCTATTCTGCTTAAAACTTTATAAAAAGTATATTGCAGCAATTAATATGGCCAATTGGTTATATTAAGGAAATATATATGATACCAAATTGCTTATTCAGTAAATTAGCCAAATAACGTTGCTGTTAAAACAACTTTACGGTATTTTTATAAAGGTGTTTCCCTGCGCCATTTATATAGCATTATTTTTACTTCGTAAAAGCGGTATTAGAAGCCTTAATATAGAATAAGTAAAACAGATTTGTAAGAGTTATATAAACTTGCATATAGCTTCTATAAAGTAATCTAATACTCAAAGTTTTGCTTTATTGTGGCTGGACACTATAGAGTTTTAAGCGTGATTAAAGTATAATTTCTCAGCAATATTGTTATTTAAGACAAATAGCTTCTAATATAGCTTTAGTATAGATTATGATAAAAGCTTTGTAACTATCACCAAGAGAATATTTTCTGTAGCAAGAATATAGTTGAAATGCTCTTTTAGAACTATATACCAGCAGATGTAAAAAGTACTTTTTGTGGTGTTCAAATAAATTAAAACGATATGGACCGGGAGACAGTGACAGATTTTTGGATGTGATTTTACTCAGTATGCCTTTCAAAGGGCACATATTCTCACAATAATAAGGTATGAATCAGAGAGTCATCCTGGGTTCTTCATGTGAAAAACTGAGTTTTCAATTATTCGAAAAATATGCGTTTTGATATGATTTTATACAGGCTGCCATGTGTTTTATAATGAAGTTCAAATAGAAAATTCATCGGAAAACCATAGGCATACCGTTAGGGTGGGTCCAAAGGGCTATTATTGCCACGTGATCTTGTATTTTAATAATTAATATTTCCACGTTTCTGAACAGGCTGCCAATGAGTATGCCAATGAGCATCGCTCGAGGCAGGAGAAGGAAAATTGTGGAGAATTTGGAGACGCCCTGTGACCCGGATATAGGAAATCAAGAGGTGTTGCCACGGCGGATCGACCGGGCCCCCAGGCTACCGGTACTCGGCGCCAAGCCAAAAACCTCGGAGTGTTGTGTACGAGGGAGCGGCACGATGAGTGAACATCCAGGCGAGGGAATCAACTGGACCAAAGTTGTTGATGCATGGTGGGTGAGTGCATACAGAGATTTGTTTGAGTCCAAAAACAACGGCAACACCGCGGAAATCTGACAGCACGTTCCGAAGCCATATCGGATGACTTAATTAGAGGCGGAGATTTACAGGGAAAATAGGGGTTTTTACCCTTCTTTTAAAGATCGTAAAAAAAATCTAAAAATATTTGTCTATGTTTTCTTAAGCCACCCTGCGCGCGTGGTAAAAGTGATAGTTAACCCTGTATACACAGAATATTTTGTTTTTAAACTGGCATGTTTTAGTCATAAATAGAAGACATTATTTTAAGGAAAAGGTTCATATGAACTAGAACATGAGTTCTAAGGAGTTATAATCCAAATGTGGCGTGCTGATATTTGGATTTGTTTTATATTACTTACCTACTTCCCAAATATTGGGCTTTTTAATAACTTTTTTATATACAAAAATAAACTGCAGTTTTTTAGAAAATTCCGGGCGAGTTCAATCGATAAAGCGTTTTTCTCAAAATCTATCAAATTTATCGTTCATAGAATAAAAACATTTAAAAAATTAGGAATATACAATAACGTAGATGTTCTGGTTAAAACTTGGTAATCGGTAATCCCTTGTCATGCCTCGGAAATAAAACGTCATCACCTCGCGACGACCTTCATTTGACCGTGTTCCTAACTAGGATAAATGTTGCTAAAACAGAAATTGGGTACTGGAGTGCAAAAATTGCGCAAGTGTCTGTAAGATGGCGCTGGAGTTGGAGAGCGGCCATTGGTACAGAGCGAGAATAAAAAGTAATGTTTCGCCTTGCTAAAATAAGTTTCCGTTCCTTATAAGTTGTTTTGTTGCCCGGCAAGGTGGTTGGTCGGAACCAGGGTCTAGGGGGAGGCAGGCGGACCGACCCCCTTTTTTATACAAATAACAGCACATCGCTCCCATCCTGGCGTATTTTGGGATTGAAACTGTGAATTGTTAAACACAAAATAATAATATGAATATTTACGCTCCTTTATTTTTCTATATTTTTTCATAGTTATTAAGAATATTGTTGAGTAAAATAACCTACCCGCTATCAAATCTACTGTCATGACATAATAATTCTCCCTCAAAACCGCATGAATGATAACAATACTTACCCTAACTGACATTTAGAATTTATGTCACTATAGTTTTACCTTTTATCATTCTATTAACTTTTCATTAAGTACTTAATATTGATAAACCGAAAGAAATTAAAATTCTGTTGTATTTGATCCAAAGTTGACGTAAAGTTGTGAATTTTGTTAGATACGTGAAATACCTACTATTTGCTGATATCTTAATATATGTATTATTTTGGCATACATTTAGAGTAATGGAAAATGTAATGTAAATAAATTTATAGGTACTACCATAGAAGAATTTACGTAGTAGATCTATGGTACTACCTAAATGCTTGCCGGTACATCAACTTTGTGTCAAACATAATAGAATTTTAAAGCGTTAATATAATTTTCTTTTGAAAAAGACATATTCTTATCGATATTTTTTAGTAATAAAAGTTAATAAAATTATAGAATGATACTCGTATATTATGTTGTATAGCAAGTGATATAAAATAGTTTTTACGAAGGAATGACTTTTTAAAATTTTAAGAAAATTTATAAATAGGAAATAGGCGCTTATATAATATTAAAATAGAAACGACTTTTTCAAGTTAAACGTTTTGAAATTGTAACAAATAAGCCAATTTTTAGGGATTTTATTTTTTAAATATAATTTTTGACAGATAGTAGTAGTCACCTGACCACGTTTAAGTCGGTTATTTTTCCTCGTTTTTCATCGAAAGGTAACCCCAAAGTTAACTGCATATGTGTTCTATTATTATCCGTAAATAAAAAAAATATGTTTAAATTAATAAAAAGATACATTTTGCACCATCTTCATTTTTTCCAAAAAGGTTTTTTGGTTAGAACTTTTGTTTGACGTTCGATTGTTTTTTTTTTCCAAACGACATTACATTGTTTGGAAAAAAACTGCAACAAAACTGGTTTTTAAATCATTAATTTGTCTCAAAAAATACGGAATGGTTAAATTGAATGTTCCTATCACCTTCAGGCGGACACCCTGTACCTAATAAAAAATAATAGTACTTTTTGAAATTGAGCCCATGTGTTGACAGGTGGCCATGATTACAGCCCAAAAGTAAAGTTACACACATTGTTTAATGTGCTTTTTGAACCTAACAAAAAAAAGTTTATTAAAATCGGTAAACAAATAAAGATATTTTACCAGGGTGGTAACTCCTTAACGGAGGTCACACTGTAGATGTTTAACATATAGGTACAGAAGATGTTCTTTCGCATCAATATATCGTTTTCTTTTTTATTTTTTATTTTCGAGATAACTATGTATTTATCTTAATTTTTGCGTTACTTAAAATGTGTGTTTGAATGTAGTGTTAATGCAAACGAAGAAACACCTTATGTACACATAAAATACCATGTTTCACTTCATTGAAAAAACTAAACATAATTTTGTAGAACTTTTAAGCCAGCAATACTATACCTACAGAAAACGTGCCGAATCACATTCTTTAACTAAAGATATGCCTTTAACAGTAAAAAACACAGTCAGTAGACATTCAAGCGACCTTGAAAACGTCGTCTGCCTACAAGTGAAAACGTGCGTCTTACATTGCACCTCATAATATGCTTCAACTTTTATGTGATTTTTTTGTGATTTTCGTTTTTGAGATATTTATAATAGCTGCATTTATTAAAATGGAACACTCGGTATAGATAATTTTCGACATACCTATACATATAGAGACATAGACATGAATCCTCCCCTGATGTCAGTTTATATGCTAACGATTATGTTTTCCTCACGAAAAATACATAACGGCGACATAACTATACAGTACCCAACGCACACGTATAAATAATGCAAAGTCAACTAAAGCAGTTTTTAGTGCCGCCGTGTACCTTTCAAGCTAAAAATCAATGAACCATTGCTAAAAAGAGACGGGCTAAAATCACAGATCGGAGTCTTTGAGCTACGAGGGTTTCCCGAATATACCTTTTGAAGTTTTATATTATTTTAATATTAAAAATTCGCAATTCATAGTATATAATAATATGGAAGTAATACAAAAACATAAAAAAGTAATCAGACAGCTTAGTTGATTAAATATTATATCGCCAAAACGTAAAATTGATCATATGAACATAATATATGTAATTATTAAACTGGACCTGTAACAACAGCGTCAACCGTTCATCGATCGTCTGTTTTTCGCGCCATCTGATAAATAATAGCCACACTTTTGCATTCCCGCTGCATAATTTAAGGGGTATTTTGCCTATGTTTTTTATTTACAACAAGACTGGATAATTACAATGTTTATTACCGTGTTTTCGTTCCGAGCATATTCCGAAACCTATGCCAATCTTAACGAAGGTAAAATTCCGGCTCAAGAGACAAAATAGACGAATTTATGCCGGCATAAAGTTTGAAATTCAAAAAAAAAAAATCTCGCCCATAACTTTTAAACTAGTGTCACTAGTATCTATGGATATTTTAAAAATATCCGTGTTTTTTGTAATCCTTTGAAATTCGCTACTTTTTCCAGCTAGTTGGAAATAAAAATACATTGATACAGGCAACCAAACATACAATGGCGAGCCCCCCCCTTAATCTGTTGGGCCACCATAATAGGTATAAAACTTCCAAGCAACTCCCTTTTCTAGATATTTTACTGTATTTTCCTTCAAACCAATCCGAACGCTTCGCTTTGGTTACCAACTTATTGTAACCTTTCAACAATACAACTGCCAGTCACTGTCACTGACCAGAGACATTCTTCAATTCGCGAATTCTCTGTAAAACTTACACTAACTTCCAGCAATGATACTATAAGCGATAAAGATAAGCTCACACGCAGGTTGTGAGGTCAGCCTGTGCACAAAACTTCCGCTCTTGGCCCGCCTATGGGATACCTACCTATGCTCAACGTGCCATGTTGCGCAGAGCGAACCAAAATCAAGCTACTGTGTGGAATTTATTTCCGCTTATGGTACCATGACTTCCAGAATGACGATTAAGATTGTCTTTGCTTCCAGTTACAAATTTTAGGCCTTATATATAGGGGATCGAGACTATCGAGAGTGCTCCAGAATATTCCTGGCGAAGTAGTCAATGATACTCTAAAAATTACAAAATTCTAGAGTATTTCTTTAAAACCTATGGAAGCACTACAGGGAAATACCAAAACAAAACCAACAAATGGGACCAATGCCGTGACGGAAAATGCCTCCAACCAGATTTAAAAAAAGTTGCAATAAATAATACCTACTGCAAGTAGAATTAGAGAAAATAAAGTTCCAGAGCAGAAGACACCTTAAGCATATCTATCAAATTATGAATAAGTATCCCGAAGTTATTTTTAAATCATATTTTTCTGGAGTACCTGCAGTAAGTATTTACCAATATACCAATTTATAGAATAACTGAGATGTAATAGCGGATCATAAAAGCATTAGCCTCAGGAGGCAAAAAGCTTACAAGTTGAAGTTCATTTGACATCTGTCATTAATAACTTCACTGTTATAAAGAAAGGCATTTAAAACATTTTTTTTTATTTTGGTGCGACATTGCGGTGTATCCTAAGGCGCAGTTATTTCACGCATCGATTTCTGCGAAAATACTATATTACCTGGCCAACGAGGAAAAACCTTCCTATGGGTTGTGTATTTACTTTTATCAGCAGTAAATAAAAAACATGTCTGTCACAACACGACGCGACGTGCCGAGAAACAATGTATACCATTCCATTGATTGGATATGTCTGGAGTTATAAACATACATGGTATAATAATACCTTCAATTTCAATGTCAAATTTTTCTTATAACTTTCAGAGGCTGACAAGTGTGTTATTTTTAAGATGATTAAGATTATCTTCCTTATATTAAAGAAAAAATTAAAACCGCATTTCTTAAGCAACAAATCAGAATAACAAAAGTAATAGCTTTTGACTATATTTACTTTATTAATGTATAATTTATTAATTTAACTTTGTCAATTAGTAATTTTCAGAAACACGTTTGAGGCAAATTGAGCATCACAATTTGGCAATACATTAATGTTAGTAATGAATTATTAGCTATATACACAGTCTATTTTTAGTATAAACGACAAGCACTGGCAATACTTATTTAATTTTCGACGACTCAATCCGGACGAAATTTATTAAATCTATTTTTCATGCAGAGCAAACGACATATTTATGTAATATGGCATGAGATATATTGCTCATGATTTATAGATAGGAAATATCGAGATACAAACACATTTCGTAGGAAAATAAATTCATAAATCGATACTCGTTCATCTATAGGGCTTTACTTCAAAGAGACCCGGTTTAAATAATGCTACGAGTAGTAAACATCATGTGCGTCTTGCGTATACAGGGTGTCCCAGTTAACGTGATAAACCCGACGTTCTCGGTAATTTTAAAGATAAATGGATGCGGTCCAAAAACCAGACTTGTGTAGAATTTTCTGAGGTATTCAAATCTTTAAATTCAAAACTTAATATGTTTAAAAGCTATTTCAGAAAATATACACATATTTTCATTGAATGCTCTAAAAATATATTGATAGAGATAACTGTATAGAACTATATAAAGTTGGAATTTTAAAAAGGGAACGAACCTAAAAAATAAAATATATAGACCAAGCGATGCTCACTTCGGGTCAAACCGGAAGTCAGAAAAGGAAATCGACACTTTTTTGTTACTTCCCGTATACTCATTACTCATTACTAATCTACGAGTTAAAGTCCTACTTCAAATTTTTTTGAAAAAGGATATTTTTTAGATAACTTGTTAACAACACCATATATTAAGTTTGACGTTATATTCTAATTCCTCGAAAAATTCTACACAAGTTTGGTTTTTGAACCATCAAATTGCATGGGGTTTATCACGATGACTAAGACGTCCTGTACGTACTACTGATTCTGAAGCTCTTTCCCAGAAGTTTCAATTTAAAAGTTTCAACGGATAGCAAATACCTATGTATTTAAGCGGACGGATTCGCTAAGCGTTTTCTATGCTCCAATGTAATTTAAACAATAAGTGTAAACGAAAAAAATGAGTTGAAATTTTATTTATTTATTATTATTAATTTTTATTTATTTTAAGGTAGGCCATGGACATTAGGGAGAAACTAATTTTTATTAGAAAAGTGGGATAAAAGTGGTTAAAAATAAAAAAATTATGCCCGCGTAAAAAGTTTGAGACTAATCGGTCTACTTTGATGTGTCAAATTTTTTGAAAATTTCAAGGCAAGGTGATTTTACTGTACAAGATACGCGAAAATTTTATTAAGGAAAGTAATTCAGAATTAAAATTATAAGTATATAATATACAGAGTGTCCCACTAAAGATGGTTTTCATTATTTATTTCCTTTATTTTCCATTTTAGGGAAAGAAGTTTCAAATAAAAATTAAATGGTACGCACCTATCTTCTACAATAGGATGTTCACAAAAAAAAACTAATTCGTGTTTAAACACCATCAAAGAAATACAAAAAAGGAACAAGATTTTCTATTAAAAAATAGTGAGAAATATCTGCATTCGTTTGAATTCGCAGTCCGCAGAACGCACTCTCATTTTCCTGACGTCACTGCATAAAGCGCGAGCAGCCGAGTTCGCGACGTGCGGAGTTCTAGACACGGCGCGTATTTACACACTATGACAGTAGACGCCGAGGTAGAGGCTTACTATTTGAGCAGGGTGTTGAATCTAGATCTACATACTGTCTTAATTGTTTTCCAAAATGGAAGGTTATCAGAAGGCTGATTCACACAATCATTTACCTACTGTGGATGTTGCAATGGTGTTCAGTATTCGACCACATGCACTGCTTTAAATCAGTGACAAGTTAGTAAGTCAGTAAGTATTATTAAGCCTCTTCAAAAGGTTTTGTTAACTTTTAGGTAATTTTGACAGAATTCTGTTTGAAATATTCGAATGAAATCTATTCCAATATTTAATTTTCCATTAGTATTTTTTTGTTCAAAGTAAGTAGCAAATATAAAGGAAAAACTAAATAGGAGGGACTGATGAAAACTTTCAATATTTGTCAAAAAACGATCTACAAATTACAGTAATCTTATAATAAAGCAATACATGTTAGCGAAAATATTCTATCGTAATTGGTTTAAATGTTGCATGTGCGTTCCGTCGATAACTCAAATTTAGGATACGTAATCTTATGCCTACAACCATTATCTTTACAACGATATAACAGAACGGTTGAATTATTTTTGGATGAAACACTCCTCGAAAAGGGGTATAAATGGGAGATCCAAAACGTTTATTATTTAGTTTTCGTGCTATGGTAGCTTGTAGAGAGTTTTTATTACAATATATACCTAATCCTTTTTCATATAAAATACTTGGAATATTTGTAGTGAATGTGTGGTAGAATAATTAAAAGAGGTGTATACCGGAAAGTTATTGAAAACTGTGGCTTTTCTTCATTTTTGCCAAATCTTTACCTGAATTGGAGAGAAAATACGATTCAGAAAGAGAATTTGCGCAACAAATAAAACTCCCGGCAGTTTTGGCTTTTATGCCAGTAGATCACGAGCAACAGTTTTTTTAATGCACTGTCCGACACCATACTCAGGAGGCAAACAATATCGTGGACTATTTCGAGGAGATTTGGTACTATCCGAAGAAATCTTCAAAGGGCATTCCACGTGTACTATCATAATGTGGAATTGTCATTCTTCAGTTATGAATTACAAAATCATACAAACGTATATAGGGCGCCCCATTTGAAATGGAAGCACCCCCGTAAAATTTTCATTTTCCATCTGATTTTTTTTTCTAAAGATAGCTCGCAAAAAAACTCTTATTTTGGTGCGAAATTTCAGGTCTTAATCTCAATTTTCAAGGCTTACTACGATTTTTTTTTTCTAGTAAAAAATGACGAAAACCATTTAGCGTTTTTTTATTTAAAATCTGACACCTCAGTAGTGCTGACTTTTTCTGATGAGCTACAGAAACACTTTCCTGATTTGCTATTCTGTCTTTATTTTGATAATTTTTTTACATCCTTGTCACCTCTTCACGAGGAACCTCAGAGGAACGGGAACGGTAGCATTTTGGGCACACAAAATGAACATAAATTACAAAATAGAGGTTTTTATCAACACATGTTGGAAAATGATAAACAAATTATGATTTGCAGATGTAATGACAATAATTTAGTTACACTGGCATCTAACAACACATCGGTCCAACCAGTTTCGCAAGTGAAGAGATATTCTCAAAAAAATGTGGAGGGAAAATGGACCTTTAGGGGAACGATAGCTCAGATTATACTGAAGACTGGAGAAAAATTAAAAATTTACACTAAATTTTTGATCAATTAGATCTTCTTATCGTGTACAACGATAAGTAAGTTTTGTACAAAAAAAGTTAATTTCATTTGCAACAAATGTATGATCGGACTCCATCCAAAAGACTGTTTTTACAAGTATCATGTTCAAAGTTATTTTAAGTACTTATTGACATTTTTTTTGTATTTGCCTCAACTAATTATAAATATCGTCATCTTCGTCACCATAGCAACTAACCATTGCCTGTCAGAAAATCAGAAGTATAGTTTATCTATTATAAGCCTGGTTCATGCAGCTTCTTTATCTTTTAATAATTTTACTTTATCTATAAGAAATAACCAATGGCATTGGGTCCTTGATTTGAACTGACCAATGACATTTAATATTTCTTAAAGACAACAAATTCTTTATTTACAAAACTTAAACCCAAGATTGATAGTAAGAATAAATCCAATCTCGTTTATAAAATAAATTGTAATGATTGTCCCGCTACATACATTGGCCAAACCAAACAATATTTAAACACCGATATGATATTAGAAATAACAACAATGACGCCACTGCCCTCAGTAAGCACGCTTTAGAAAATATACACTCTTTTGATTTCACCAATCCAGAAATTATTACTTGTGAAAGCGATTACACAAAACGAAATATCCTCGAGATGATCAACATAAAAAGACATGCAAATAGTTTTAATAATAGAACAGATATCAATAGCTTATCAAGGATTTATAATACATTAATTTAATTAGCCTATATTAATTGAAAAATTTTATATAAACCACTTGTACTTTCGAGACCCTTATATAAATATTCGTGAATTTTTTTATATCATATTTCGATCCGTTCTGCCGCCATATGTTTTTTACCCACCTACTTAAAATAATTAATCGCACTCTTCGCTTGCTTTCCTACCTAATAACACCAATATATATGCTCTGGCATTTTTAAATTATCTGAATGTTTTTATACTAAAAAACAAAAATGTTCTTATATAACATGATGCCATTATTTCGTAATTGTGAGTATTGTTATGATTTTTTAATGTGTATTTATGTCTAGTATTTATTTGTATTCCAATATTGTATTAATTCGACAGTTGTAATTTTATTTGTTTATTCCAGGACTTCAATCTCTCGTATAAAAATTTATAATAATTATAAAAAATATCTGATGATGGTAATTATCCATATTGCCGAAACGTGCGTAATTAAATATTACAATTGAAAAAAGAAAATTCTTATTTTTGGCCGAATACACAGTAAATTATTGATACTTAAAGATAAAGAAAATTAAAAGATAAAGAAGCTGCATGAACCAGGCCATAAACAGTTTAAAAATGAATTCGTCAGATAGTGAAAACGAATTAGAAAGTACACCACCGAATATCAGGAAGTTTGCAGAACAAGTCTCTGATAATTTATTACCTGAAAAATCAAAGGAAAGATATGAAAATGTATATCGCAAATTTATGGATTGGCGTGCAGAAAATGGTATCAATAATTCATATTCTGAACATGTGAAATTCAAAACCATCCTCATTATGGGCAATATACTCAATGTTAAGAAGTGTAATTAGTGTAAAACACAATGTAGGTATATATTGAAAATAATTATCCCAAATTGAAAGCTTATTTAAAACGACAGTCGGATGGTTTTGAAAGTAAAAAATCAAAAATTGTAACTCCTGATAAAATAAAAACGTTTATAAACGAAGCTCCTGATTTGCAGTACTTATTGACAAAGGTTTGCAATTCTTAGTTAATTAAAAAATAGTCGTTCAGTCTAACTTTATTTCTAGGTTGTTGCAATTATTGGAATATGTGGTGCTTGTAGAAAACAAGAATTAAAAAACCTGAAGAATAACGATATATTGAAGATCCCTATTATTGATTAATATCCTTGTTACAAAAACCAAAATACCTAGATCGTTTGTAGTCTCTGGTAGCTTCTATCAAATTTGCAAAAAATATATTAAACTCCGTCAACAAATAATGAATCCTAACATAGATAATTTTTTTCTCAACTATCAAAGAGGTAAATGTACGAAACAAGTAGTTAGACTCAACAAATTAGGAAATGTGCCTAAACAGATAGCTGAATATTTAAAATTGCCGAATCCAAAAATATATACAAGCCACTGTTTAAGGAGAACCTCTGCTACGATTTTTGTAGATAGCGGCGGTGATTTAATAGCGATTAATAGTGATTTAAACGACATGGCGGCTGGAAATCTTCAACCACAGCTGAAGTATATGTCGACAATTCAATCAATAATAAAACTCTAACGGCAAACAAAATTATTGAATCGATTGAAAACAATCATCATCAAACATTAACTTCAGAGGTTACTACTACTACTGCAACTTACATGTGGTACAATAATATGCGTAAGACCAATGTTCATGAAGAGTTCGCCATGGATGTACCATCCACGTCATCTCACTCCCAATGTAAACCTGTAATACCAGTGCAGGACCCACCAGATAATTCAAAAAAGTCCTTTAGTAATACAAAATTGCCAAAATATCACAATTAATTTCTATAAGTGAATATAGGTAGTAATAATTTCCTTAGGAGTATTGTTAAATTAATACATTGACGTTTATTAGTTATGCATTGTATATGTTTGCTATTGTTATAAATAAAAAATATTTCAAATTATTTTTCTTTCGTCGAAGAAAAAGTATAGTACCCAACTCGAGTAGTAAGCTATTTTATTACATACTCGTGGAATTACAGCACTCGCTCTGCGCGGCTCGTGCGCAACTTTTCCACTCGTACGTAATAAGCTTCTTAATACTCTCGCTAAGTAATATACTATTGTAGTTTAGAATTATTTTAGGAGACATTCATAAGGCGTCTTCTCAAATAGTAAAATATTTTATTATATCTATAGCTATACGTCTGCACTGCTTAATTGTTTCAGCTAATAAAAAATCCTAATGATTTAGAAGAAACCTATCTTACTTAGGTACTAACAGTTCGAAAAGGTATGGAGTACAGAATATGATGACTCACCCAGTACATTAAATTTCAAATCACTAAAAGTGTTTAAAAAGTAAAAAATATATATATTCATATTAAAAAAGGTCCAACTTTAATTTGACTCTCAATGTAGTTAGGTATACATTTGCCAATAAAAGAAAACTTTTGTGTTATGCGCGTTTTTGACACAAAGAAATTTCTACTTATAACAATGAGATGCTGACTAAAATGAGTAATTTTAAAAGTAAAATACCCTAAATGTAAAGAAAAGAGAACATAATATTTAAAGAATACATGGAGACTCATATAGTTAAGGTCAAAAAAATTGTAAACCCTATTTCCGAGTTTTGTGCTAATTTCATAAAAACATATTTTTATATAATGTGAAACGATGAATTTTTTTGAAAAACTAGTTTAAGAATAGGCTCCTAAATATTTTCTACTTGCTCGATTACGAGAATTCATTAAAATTATGTACCCAATAGGTACAGCCGCAGCCACAAAAAACTTTCAGGCTGGTCCTTGAATCTCTCTCCGAAGCGCGAAATCCGACAACGTGGCGGCCCGCCCGCTCCGCCCGTCCCGCTCGCCGCCGTGGACCGCAGAGACTTGCCCTCAATAGACTGCGCGTAACGCATCTAAGGTGTTGTCGACACACTATGCAACCCACAAAACCCTGCGGGGCAATAAATCGTGTCCGGCGTCCGCGAGTTATTACTTCGTTAGGTCCTAAAAAAGATGAACACGGACGACCAATTAAATGGGAACTTTTTAAAACGTTGGTCTCTTTACAACAAACTGAAGGTCGAACAATACATATTAATTTCAGACAAGAAATAATTATCAAAGTGAGATTAGCGGCCCAGATTTTTAGCATAAGTGTAGCAGATTCTCTGTATTTCTGCAACAAAGACCTTTACAGATTCTGAGGGAACTTCAAATTTTGCCGAAAAATTAATGATATATTTGACACTTTAAATTCCAGAAATTTGTTGTCAAAGAGTAGTTTCGGAAAACCGTTGACTAGAAAATATTACTTCCTTTACAACGTTTTTTAAAAGTTCCATTCATTATATCATATATTCATACCAATGACGTCAAAACCTATAAACGTGGTGCCCCATTGTTAAAACGCCCTTTATTTTGACTCCAAGATTAAGTATATCCATACTACTCTTAAAACATGCTACAAACAAGGACAGAAAGTCAACCATCAACCAACTATACACCCGGTGATTCCCGATTATAGTTCCTCCAGAATCACACTTAGATATGGCGCGTTTTTTCTTGTTTGGGAGCACCGGAAGCATCGGAACCGCACCTGAAGACTCGGGGGTTGGTCTAACGACGCCAGCCTCCGAGCCCAGAGTCGAAGTAAGTTCGCTACGGCTCGACAAAAAGGGGCAATTTCTGACAATCTCGCGACATTTTCGGAATAATTTAATGGAGCGCTTAGATTGTGATTAGTTCTGGGCGTCAAGCGTTTATCAAAACAAACCTGTCTATAGGTTCTGACGTCATTGATTCATACTCTTGATGCACAAAATATTTTAACGACACGTAGAAAGACGGGTTTCAAAGGTCTCATTATATCTATGATAAGTGTTCAGAATATGGTAAACGATCTGATAAACACAAAAATTTTGGATTATTTCTTGACATACAAAGTAAGTCAAGATCATACTGTTTTTCTCAGCTATGAGATCTCGAGGAGGTTATAATAACAATAACCCAACAGCTAAGCAGTTCGAGAACGCCTACAAGAGACTTTTGCTTAAAACAGAAATTTCATCCTCTGCTTTCGCTAATTGTGTCCCAGTTAACGTGATAAACCTGATTTTCTCCGTAATTTTAAAGATAAATTCTTTGTTCGAAAACCAAACTTGTGTAGAATTTTCCGAGGAATTCGAATGTGAAGTCAAACTGAATATACCGGGTGTTGTTAAAAAGTTATTTAAAAAAATACCGTTTTCCATGAAATTTTGAAGTTGGATTTTAACACGGTGGAAAACGGTATTTTTGATATAACTTTTTAACAACACCCGGTCTGGTTTTCGAACCATGAACTTTTCTTTAAAATACGGAGAAAATCGGGTTTATCACCTTAACTGGGACACCCTGTACAAATAGATAATACGTCTATTCTAACAATAAGTAGTGGATGTAGGAAAGAACAGCATGTTGATGATCTACTTGATTTGATAGGTAATGAAGGACATTATGCAGAAAATGAAGACATACTCATACTAGTTTTTCCAAATTGGCCTCCATATTTACCTACTAGACATAACTACGTACATTTCAGGTTTTGTTGCAAGAAAAATAGCTAAGTCTGTTAAATGTTCCGTATGTACAGATGCTGTATTCGCATCAGAGAGTCATTCAAAGCTTTTAACTAGAAAAAATCGTGGAGGATTGTCACACGCCTCAAGCGATGTCATAAAAAATTGCCAAATTGCCGAATATGTTTTCAGGTTTTTTATCCAATCCTCACCCCATCCCGTTGCAAACAAAATGGTTATCAGCGGTCTTAGAAAGATCATTAACAGTTACAACCCATTTAAAATAGTTTTATATTGTTTTTTGTCGCTAAAATCTATTGAATGAATGCGTTAAAGCACAGACCTATATAGCGAAGCTATACAGGGTGTTCGATAAATAGACGGAGATATTTTAGAGGGTGATTCCCTGTTAAGAAATATGAAAAAAAGTTTCTATAAACATGGGTCCGGAAATGCAGAGTTTTCAAGATACAGGATGTTAAATAAAAAAAAATAAAAAAATGAAATTATTAATGTCTTAAAAATTATTTACTCGATTCTGTTGAAATTTGGCAATGTTATTTGTTGTATTAAGAGGCTAATTTCGCCCTAACTAGATTAAATTTATTAAGTCCAGTGGCGTCCCGGGGGGCACCTTAGCGAATATTATTATCAAAAAAATGTACGCCACTACCTTTTTTGTAACTTTAATATTTTTTGTTTGATTAAGCATCTAAAAATACAACTTATTTCCCTCTTGTATTGTTTTCCTATCTCACTTCGTTTTCGAGAAAAAAAAAAATAAAAACCGTTTTATTGCATGTCACTGGACAAAATTGGTTGTAGTGTACTTTATGTTATGATATTGGAAAAGTTGCAATAACACTCTTTCCTAGAAATGCTTTTGATTATTTGTTTTCCAAGGCACTTGTGATTTTTTTTGCAAAAATTGATAAACCAATTTTGTCCAGTGACATGCAATATATTTAACATCCTGTATCTTGAAAACTCTGCATTTCCGGACCCATGTTTATAGGAACTTTTTTTCATATTTCTTAACAGGGAATCACCCTCTAAAATATCTCCGTCTATTTTTCGAACACCCTGTATAGGTCTGTGGTTAAAGCAAGCGGCGAGAGCGTACTTCTGCCCCGCAATGAACAGTTGGTTGCCTATCCTATCTTGACAACAGGGGCTTATAGCTAACCGTACGCTACGCGCAGTCTATTGATGGCAAGTCCCTGGTGGACCGGCACACCGCGGCCGGTCGTCCGCGACCGGCCGGCGGCGGCGTCACGAGACGGGCAGCCGCGGCATTGCCGAGTTGTGCGCTCATTTGCACGGATTTCCACCAGCCTGACAGTTTTTTGTGGGCGCGGCTGTACCTAATCAATGAAAAACACCCTAAACGCCATGCCAAAAATTGTATACACAAAAAATGGACACCTTTTTTATTATGAATTTTATAAAAAATCTATTTTTTCATAAAAAGCTCTGCTTGGTAAAAAAATAAGATTACCGAGGAGAAAGTTTATTATTTTACGAGGAGCATAAATAGTAAGTAAACTTTTCAAAAAAGTTGTGTAAAATAAGAAAAAGTCCAAAATTTATTTTTGACTTGAGTCGAAAATTGTTAATCCGAACAAAAAATTATAAGCTTTTGCTGTTAGTACATATTTTAGTAATTTCGACTTTTTTTAAATAATTTTTCTTCTTTTTTGTGCTGTCGGTTGCATAATCTTATTTGTGTAAGTAGGTACCAATCAGAGCATTTTATGACGAGACGTTTTTTTTTATAAAACGCATACCTAATCAAAAGTTTTTCATTTGAGTAGAACTTTTTTGTACACGCTGTATATAAAAAATGCGACGCATGAAGTTAGAAATCCATCTCAAAGAAATCTTAACTTTTTTAGCTACAGCTTGTTCCTCGTCAATCACAAAAATGCCATCCAATTTTGAAATATGTTTCCGTCGAAGAATATGATTTTTTTCATGAACAATATGCTTTTTTAAAGTAAAAAGAGACTTTTTGGAGATTGTCTGGCTCGAGGCCAACTCCATACCAGAAGATTCATATTCATGTGTCCTATTATAACTTAAAATCTAAAGACAAACACACAACACCCAGGGCACTACCGTGGTGGAAATCGAACCCACGACGTACGATGCCAAAGCGTGGGTCCAATGTCCAACGAAAGACCCACTCGTGCACCGCCGCCCCCTAAAAAAGGATTGCTTTTTACGTTCTAAACATTTAAATGGTCGATGAAGCAAGTAGTTTACCTTGGTATCCAAAAAATGCCCTTTTTAGTGATTTTAAGGCCAGTAACTGACAATAAAGTTAACACGTGCTTGAAATTTAGAGAAATCAAATCCTCTCCATTGGAAACTTCTAATGTATTATCGTCCAATATTTGTGCCATCGGCAAATTCATTTCACTGTTTGACTGATTTGAGCTATAAACTTTTACACCAAACACTTCCGGAACAATTTCGTCGTTTAAAATTTTGGTCCCTTTAAACATTTCTTCTTGAAATTAATAAGAACATCCTTATTTTGACGAAAAGGGATCATGGAATTCTTGAAATCCTCATCCATGGCCAAAGATTTTATATCGTTCTCAGGCGATCAATAAAAGCATTTAATGTAAAAGATGAATTTTTGTTCCACCAATGGTTACTTGTTGGTAGCAATAACGATACTCTATGTTTGGCTTCCAAAGCTGCCAAACTCTATAGAACGTTTCTGTCGGCAAAATCATCGGAATTTCCAATCACAAACCCTTGGGCATTAGTGGTTAATGCCAAAGTAATAGTTTGCAGATATGAATATTGTTTATACAGGGTGTCCGGTAATTATGCGACAATCTCGCGTGATCAGGTAGAGGACATCAAAATATTACGATTGAGCTTAACAACTATGGGTTACAGAGATACAGAGCGTTGTAATTATTTCTTTGAGATTGAATTATGGCAATAACTCCCACATAATAATCAAACTGCTGAACTGAAATTTAGTACAATTATGTTTTTGGGGATGGAAAATAAGCTGAAAATGTCAATTTCTACGTGTCTCACAGAGCAACTAGCGCTGTTTTTGGATCGCGCTTTTATTCGTAACTTTTTTGAGGTTATCTTTTAGGGCGTGCGGGTCCATCATTTCAGTGCATCTTTTCATTCTACGACAAAAGAGGTACTCTTGTTTCATAACGATAAAATCAACCGTTTGCCTTTAAATTGACAAAATGTGTCCAAGAACACCTGTTGACTCCAATATTCGAAATATAAAATTTTCACCGACCGCCTTCAAATGCTACAGATCAACTGTACATTTAAAATTAAGAAAAAATGTATAATGGATATTTGTGAAAACACCATTGGTTTTCTTGAAGTAGGGTGTTCAAATTTTGTCAAATTCAATCCTTTCCATTTTGAAAGCGAATAATTTTTTGTACATTTTTATAGGGATTTTTTTCTTAATTTTGAATGTACAGTTGATCTGTAGCATTTGAAAGCGGTCGGTGAGAATTTTATGTTTCGAACATTGGAGTCAACAGGTGTTTTGGGGCACATTTTGCCAATTTCAACGCAAACGGTGGATTTTATCCTTATGAAACAAGAGTACCTTTTTGTTGCAAAATAAAAAAGTGCACTAAAATAATGGATCTGCAAGACCAAAAAGATAACCTCAAAAAAGTTACGAGTAAAAGCACGATCCAAAACAGCGCCCTTATCCCTGCAGATGCGACACTTTTTCGAGGCACAGAAGAAACTGGCTTTGACTCCAATAAATGTTTTAAGGTTTCTCTAGTCTTGGTAATTGGAGTAGATGAGGATAATGGTATAATTGGTTCAGCTAATGATGGCCCCGGTGATTGATCCATTATTGGAAGAAAACTTTGACGTCGACAGAAAACGGAAATAATGTTGTAGGTGTGATAAACTCACGAAGGACACGATACGCGCCGATCACGTAACTAAGTAACTATACCTTCGGATGTACGTATCAAAATATAAACAAGCCTAGACGACCGATTTCCGTTATGCCCAAGCTTAACTAATAGGCTAAGAGCCAGCGTATGTACATGTTCCAGTGATGATTTCGTTAAGGCCTATTTTTTGCAAGGATGTTGGGAGGGGGGCATAACCAAGTGTCATTCGCAAGGACTAGCCCCGACTCCAGTCATAAGGGGGTGGCAGAGCGCCACTTACTGGTGAAAAAAAATGTATCTATTTATTATTTAGTTAAGGCCATTGAGTAAAAGCAGTGCCGGCTTAAGCTGGACTAGGCGGCCGCCAAGGGCCCAGATTCCCAGTGGGCAGTGGCGTACCCACGGGGGATATATCCCCTCCCAAAGGTCCTGGAATGTTAATAAATAAGCCTATTTAGGTCGAATATTTTTTTAAAAATGTCAAAATTTCGTTTAAGTATTTATACAGGGTTAACTATCACTTAGTACAAAAAAAATTTATATAAAGAAATTAGACATGCCAATATAAATTTTCAAAAATTGTCTAACCTTTGCTTAAGCCTATATTTTTTTCAAATTATTTAAAACCCCTCAAAACGCCGCCTATGTCAATGTTAGTGACAGGTAGTGAAATAACGCGGCGTTGCCACGTCTATCAATTTATCCGAGGATTCACCACGAAATTCCGATTTCCTTTTGAAAATGATTACTTTCTAAGGAACATGTAGAATGCCTATGAAACACCCACCTTACTGATATCAGGATTGAATATTGCACCATTTTCTGTTTTCTTGCTTTTTTTACATTAAAAGTCACACAACACTACACAACACAACATTAACATTTTCTAAATCTGTTGGGGACTTCTTGATTTCCCTCCACCATTCCTTTTGTTTGAAGTGAGGTACTCAGCCTGACGACTACCCTGAAGGGTAACCAAAAAACACAACTGTACTAGCACACATTGCACATGCAAAGCACAGTGGCTGTTCAAAGAGGCCGCCGTTAACCTCGGTGCACAAATTCACTCGGTTGCTCGTTGCCGATTTCTTGTTTGTACACAAAAATCCATTGGATTCAAGTCTGTTGATCGAGGCGGCCATCCAATGGGCCCTTCTCGTGCGATCCAACAGTTTATGCATTGGTCATCTAAAAGTGGACGAACAGGTATCGCAACGCAAAATGTGCTGGTGCACCACCATGCATAAACCACATGTCATGCAGTACTTGTAATGGCAAATTATCAAATAAAACATTTCTCAGAAAATCCAAGTATCGTTCAGCGTTTAAATTTTCCAGTAGAATGTATGGTCCAATTAATCGAGCTCCATAAACTCCTGCCCAAATATTGATGAAAAACCGACGTTGGAAATTAAACCGCCGAACAGCATGCGGGTTTTCATTGGACCAAATGTGACTGTAAAACAAAAATCAGAAATTAGAAATATTCACAATTTTGGCGAATGCCTTAGGATTTAAAAAGGCAATTTTATAATAAATAAAAAAGATAATAATACGAAAGAGAAAAAGCTAAGTAAAAATGTACATACGTGTTTAAAACCCCAGCACGTGTTATGCAGCATTCGTCAGTCCAAAGAATGTTGAAAACAAAGTTTGAGTCTTGGACGATTCGATCACGTAACCAAGTTCAGTATGTTATTCTCACAGGAAAATCATTTGCTTCTAATGCTTGGACCTTTTGATCAAAATTGCTCAGTGAAACCGCGACTTACTGCGAAAAACAACACAAAACTGGGAAAAAACGCGAGGTTACATTCGCAAACACCCTCTGCAGGCGACTAGCGCAACTAGTGTGACGCAAGCAATAGAGATGCGACGTCGAATAAGACAAATGCATCGACTCGATACACATAAACGTTCAGTCTTCGCATTACAAAGCGTTCAGTTCAATAACGCCGGCATTAAGAAATCACAGAATTTTTTTTGTTTAGTTTAATGAGATTTTCAATAAGTTTTCTTATGAAAATTATTTTTTTGAAGGCGCAATCAACTAATCTATCAGTGACATCGATAATTATTACGCAGCACTCCAACCTCTATTGTTTTATGCGTTTTGTGTCCAGTTGTCTCGTCTATCAGTCCGCCGTCCCTACGATAGCGCGGTTTGATGTCGAATTTGATTCTACCAGTCCGGAAATTTTCGTGGTATCGCAAGAAATGTGGGTGTAGTTTTGTACTTACTTGGTGCTGCTAAATGAAAATGCAAAAACAAAAAATGCGTAGGGATTCAGTAGGTATTACCTAACCTCTGAACCGAGCTGTTTTCAAATGTCAAACTAAGGTAAGGCGAATCTGGGCGAACCTCGGGTAAATCTAACAGCGCTGCGGCTGTACAGATTCAAATCGATTGTTATTTATGTATTTTTTAATTTGTTTAAGTAAAAAGGTATTTTCATCCTACCTAAAACCAAAACGACAACACTGCGAAAATTACTTCTAGCTGACAGCATGTGCCGTAACCATATTGGATGACGTAATTATAGGCGGAGATTTACAGGGAAAATTGGGGTTTTTACCCTTTTTTTAAAGATCGTAAAAAAATCTAAAAATATTTTTCTATGTTTTTTTAAGCCACGTAGTGAAATGTGCGCACGTAATAAAATTTTTTGTACTAAGTGATAGTTCTGTTTAAGTGTAATGTGATTGTGATTATATTATAATATACAAGTAGGTATTAGATCAACCTCTGGGTTACGCTACTGCCAGTCTCCACAGAAATCTCGAGATCCGTAAATTTTATTTTTGAGCAATATTAATTTTAATTTAAAACTTTACTCGCCGCCTGTAACCCACTCGATGAATCATCCTGAACAAAAATTAACATTGTTCTGTGAACACTAAAATATGATATGTAAGGAAGAGTTTCAATAGGAATATGTCGATAAAATATGTAGTCAATACAATTTCCCGATCGTTGTTACGGCAATTTTGTCAGATGTACTGAATTTAAATAGTCCATAAGAACAGCCACTTTTTCTGTACGAAAATTTTGGTCTAAATCACCGCATAAAGTAATTTGCCAACATGGGCGTCCGCAGAAAAAAATCTGGGGGGGGGGGGGCAAAAATCCAAATTCAAACTTTATTATTTCGTTTATTTTATCGTTAGAAAAACTAATATTAAAATAACATCATTCCTAAACGAAGCAACAAGACAACAAAAAATATCAATCAATATTTTGTTCTTTACTGCACTTTCTAAGCATGAATACTGAATAGTATGAATACTCATTATTTCACTCTAAATTTTTATAGCCATGTGTTTATCATTCCTCGCACATGGTTATATAGACCAAGTGCTGGCGTCAAAAGTTGCAAAAGTTGCAAAAGTTTTCGGGAGGTTTATATTTTGAAATTGAGTTGTATTTTAGTGATAAAGAGCCACTGTAGAGTCAGCACTTCCGCGGTCGGGACACCTGGCGCTGGGACGCTCGGAAAGGTGTAAAATTAATTATTATCATCCCCAAACTCAAATTTTTTATATAATTTTTAAATTTTGGACCTAGAAAAAAAATTATAAATATGAAAGTTGTAGGAAATATCCTCGCGATCTCGATGTACTGATCAGAAAAACAATCAAAAGTAACATTTTTCAGATAAAAACAAAACATATTTGTTTATTGAATCACCCTATACAGGGCTTTCAAACTTATCTTTTTAGGCATGTATACAGTAGGACTGACTCCCTGCGTCCCTTAATTTTGTTACCCGACTGTTAGATTCGTGCTATATAATAATACATTCAGTAGTTAAATACAAATTTTGAGCTTTCGGAAGACAGTTTAGGGATGCTAGTTAATTTTACACCTTTCCGAGCGCCAGGTGTACCGACCGCGGAAGTGCTGACTCTACAATGGCTCTCTATCATTACAATACTAAAATACAACTAAATCTGAAAATATCAACCTTTGGAAAACTCTTGCACTTTGTGACACCAGCTGTCCGACTATTATAAAAGTGTGAAGGGAAACAATGATTTTCCAAGGGGGGGGGGGGGGCAACTGCCTGATCCTCTCCCGTGGGCGCCCCATGCTTAAGAGCAATGGCACTGCAAATAGTACAGATAAACGCACGGAATTCCGCTAGCTTTCTACCGTATACTTTACATGGAATTAGTTCCAGGACGTCCACCAAAAATGCAAAACGAAATTTGAAACTTAAAAATCTATCTCCTGTGTTATACGTAAACTGATTTCTGTCAAACCTGTCTCAAACTGTGGCGAAAATGTAGGTCTACGATTCGTATGGACAATTTTTTTGATTTTAATTGTAGTTTTTTAATGGTAACAAAAATACTCCTTCAAATACTCCCGAGAAAATGAAACGGTAGCATTTTTGTAAATTTTACAAGTACCAACAATGTTTTTTTAAAAAAAAATTCATACGAATTGTTCCTCCATCTATTAGTTACATTTTGGTAAAAAAATCGAATTTTTGGAACTACAAATAAAAAAGTAGATCGACTTCTAGAAAAACACTGCAAAGCCGAAATCAATATGAATACACGGAATTCCCCCGTGCCCCCACTCCTGCCTTCTCCTCAAGCGAGTTTCCGTACAGGGGACACTAAATAGACAAAGATAGGTACAATATGTTCGCCGTCGCACTCTTATTTCCGCTTATCGTATTTTACAAGCTTTTTTATTTAACTTCACCTGTTAGTGTGGGTCGAATCTTGCAAGCTGAATTAGAACCACTTCCTGACATCCGATTGAGCTGAAATTTTGCATACACCTTTAGTTCCGGTGACAATGCAATATGCAATACTCAATATTGTAATACTTTCTACTTTCTAATACTTAATATGGGTATCAAATGAAAGGGCTTGAGAAGTAGAAAACGCTAAAGTTAGTGAGATCACACTAAATGCAATAAGGCCGCCGCTCCAAGATGGCGGACTAAATTTCTTTACCACTCTCCTGATATGGGAATTAAATATGTACTAAAAAGCACAAAATAAAAGATAAAAACCTTTTTAAATACAAGCTTT
Organism: Pseudeuparius sepicola; assembly: GCA_963920635.1. Classification (NCBI taxonomy): domain Eukaryota; kingdom Metazoa; phylum Arthropoda; class Insecta; order Coleoptera; family Anthribidae; genus Pseudeuparius; species Pseudeuparius sepicola. Next base: position 56,158,563 of record OY987301.1, on the reverse strand, counting down.
TATTTAAGCCATGTACTAAAACGAATAAAATGAAATAAATCATGTACTACATCGAATAGAATCAAATAAAATAAAGTAAGTCTAGGTTTTTGTTAGAATAATTCAGTGCCAAATTGCGCCAAGTTTTTGTAATTTAAAAAGCTTGTCGCGAGAAATGTCCATAGAAAGTAGGTACCAATTAATTTTAATATACAGTGATTGGTTGATAAGCAAGTACCTACTTGCCAAAGTATGTATTTTCTTTAGAATTCGCGCGACTAGCTTTTTGATTTACAAAAATTTGTCGCAATTTGGCATTAAATTTAACGAAAACCTAGATTTATTTTATTTTATTCCTTTTAGTAGATACTTGACGTAGGTATTTTATTTTATTCGTTTTAGTACATGACTTAAATAAAAGTTTGTTTTTAAAAAGGTTTTTTATCTTTTATTTTTTATTATCTACAATAGTTATCTAGCCTAATCTTGATTGGAGGCTTCTATAGGCTGAATTTGATGTTTCTGAAATTCTTCCGGATGGAATTTACAAGTATATAAAACCATAAATGCAATATTTTAAATTTTGGTTGTGTTAGTTCGTCTATGTACAGGGTGATCATTTTTAGACGCCCAGCCTCTCTTAGTGGAAAACGGTCGAAGATATGGAGATATTATATATGGGAGATGATATAGGGTGTATAAAGGAATAAATTGGCCCCATGTAGCGACTCTCTGCTAATGCGACGCTAGGCGTCGCGTTGCGGCGCCAAGAAATATTTTTTCATTCAAAATGCCTTAGGGTAGTTTATTCATTTACACACTGCCCTAAAAAAGGGTAAAAACTAACAACCCCTATTAATTTTTTTGCTCGAATTTTTTTGTGGGTCATTTTTACGTATAACAAAAATATGATTTGTGTAGCCCTTTTATTATGGACCTATCATTTTGGGCATCTACTGTAACATTTTTTTTAATCCCGAAGCTGAATTGTTGTTACTTGATATTTTTGTTTTTTTAATGTTCAATAATAGTACATTATACCATTGAATAAGGAATTCGTCTTAATCAATAATAATAATAATAATAATAATAATTTATTTGTTCCAAAATACAAAAATGTAAACAATAATATATTATGACTAAATTATCAGAAACAAATAAGAAATAATCCACTAACACCACTTAAGGTGTGTGCGTGAATATTTTCTACAAAAACATGTCTCTCTGTAGGTAGGTACATACGTATTCACATTTACTAGTAAAAAAGGGGAATACCTCTATCTTGAGTTGATAATACACAGTAAAAAAAATGGAAAAAAAAAGAAAACGGAAACGTGTGACATCATGGAGAAAAAGGAAAAAATACAAAAAGAAAGAAGAAAGAAGAGAGAAGAGAGAAGAGAGAAGAGAGAAGAGAGAAGAGAGAAGAGAGAAGAGAGAAGAGAGAAGAGAGAAGAGCACCAGGTAAGTATTGATTAGCGAAAACTGAGTATGTCTTTTACTTCATATTTATTAGTTTCTTAACCATATTTCTAGGCCTAGATAGAAGCCATTTCTCGATGCTCTTTTTGAAGATATTTGTTTGTAAAATATTTCTTATATCTTTGGGAATTTGCCTGTATAGATGTGGAGCAAGAAAATGTGTCGATCTTTGGCCTATTCTCTTAAATGCTTTCCATGTCTGATATTCTTTTTCAATTTTATGTCTCGTTAAGTGCTCATGTGAGATCTCCCTTAACTCACTTCTCCCCTTATGTTGTAGGGTAGCCTGATGTCGAGAAGATGGCTTTCTTGGTATACAAGATCACTTGGGTTAGTAGACTTTTACCATAACATTATTTTAATAAATAGTTTCTGAACAATTTCTATCTGATCTATGTAGTTATCGTATGCACCGCCCCAGCCTGCAATACCATATTGTATTAAGGAATGCACTAAAGTAAAGTAAACCATCCTAAGCTTAGGAAGATCAAGAATGCCTTTTAATTGTTTAAACTTGTATACGATGCTTCTTAGTTTTTTTATTAGTGACTTAAGATGAACATCCCATTTCAAAAACTTATCTATTTCGATTCCCAAATACTTAATACTGTTCACCTCGTCCAGAGTAATTTCCTTCCCATTTTGATTTATTGTTATAGAATTATAATTTGGCAGGGCAGTGTTCTTACACGAAAAAGCTATATACTTAGTTTTATCAAAATTAATTGTAAGACTCATTTCGTCAAACCAATCTTTAATCTTTACTATTTCTATTTCGACATTTTGTTTCACATGGTTCCAGGTAACTCCCGAGTACTCAATCACGGTGTCGTCGGCAAATGATGATATTTTGCCGATAGTTTCTAGTTCCAGGATACCATTTACATAGATAGAAAACAATATTGGTCCCAACACCGTGCCTTGAGGAACACCGTAAGTGACGGGTAGTGGTTTACTGATCTCGTCACCAATTTTGACATACTGGACTCTTTCACTAAGGTAAGTAGTCATAAGATTAATTGCTGGACCTCTGAAGCCTAGATCTTCAAGAGAATTTATCAATTTTGTGTGGTCAACGGTGTCAGAGGCTTTTGCCAAATCCAGAAATATCGCTATTGTCTTCTTGTTATTATCGAGGTTGGAATATATATTATTTGTTAAATGGACTATTGCGTTTTCTGTGGATACTCCTTGTCTGAAACCAAATTGATTTCTGGATATTAATTCATATTTATTCAAATATGAAACAACGCGTTTTTTAATCACTTTTTCAGTTACGTTTGATAAAGCACTAGTCAAACTTATAGGTCGATAATTTTCAACAGAGTCTTTGGCACCTTTTTTATAGAGTGGCTTTATTAGTCCTATTTTATAACTCCTCTAATATTTTATTTATTAGTAGCGCTAGAGGATGTTTTAAATAGGGAGTTAATTTTTGAAGTATTTCTGCCCTTATTTGATCTTTTCCTGGTGCTTTGTTTGGCTTTAACTCTCTTATGAAATATTCAACTTCATGGCTATCTGTCTCGTATAAATAAATAGAGTTCTTTACATTCTTTTTGCGAATTACTGATATTTTCGGCTTTTCTATTTTTTTAGCTAGTTGTTCACCTAGTTCCGCACAATATTTATTAAACACGTTTGCCATATCCTGCATTTCATTTATTATTTTCCCTTGATGTTTGATTTCTTTTATCGCTACCTGTTCGAGTTTTTCCCAGTAAAATTATTTAAAACTTGCCACATACATTTACTGTCATTTTTTACGTTTTGGATCCTTTCTCTAAAGTAAGTCGCCTTGGCCTCATATATTAATTTACATAACTTGTCTTTGTATCTTTTATAATTTTCCTTTTTTTCTTCGTTGTTAGGGTCACTTAGAGTTAATTTTCGCAACTTATATTTAGTCTCAACAGAATTCATAAGTGATTGTGTTATCCAAGGATTCCTCTTTTTATGCTTGTTTTTTAATTGTATTGTTTCAGTTGCCTTTTTAACAGAATCCTGAATGATGTCTATAAGTAAATCTGTCATTTTGTCAATATCTTTTTCACGATAAAAACACTCCCACTTTTGACTCTCCACAAATAAAGACTTAAGTTTCTCCTCATCTAATTTATGCACAATATTTCTTGTTTCGGACCCGAGATCAGCCTTTTCCAACTCCAAGCAAACTACAAAAGGAAAATGATCAGTGATGTCGTTTTTTAAAATAAATGCTTGTATTTAGCTACTTCAGGACTTTTGACAAAAGCGTGATCAATACAAGACTTTGTGCCATTGTTTACTCGAGTGTAAGAATTTATTAGAGATATATATCCCATCTCAGCCATCATATTTAAATATTCAAATGATATATTTCTAAAGGATTTTATATCTATGTTTATGTCACCTATGAAAAAGTTTATATAATTTCTTGTGTTATTCTGTTGCTCAAAATATATTTTTAAATTATTTATAAATTCTCGGGGGCAGCTTTCGTGTGGTCTTTAGATTGCACTAACATTTATTATTTGTCCAAATACTTTAAGTTGTAAATTTATAACGTTCAGACTTCCCAGATTATTTATTTCTATATTAAGTGTATTTTTGTAAATATCTTTTACATATACTATTGTCCCATCGTTTTGGTTGAATCTACTGTTACTGTAGATCACTGAATATCCATCTATATTAAAGAAATCTATATCATAGACTCTCCATGTTTCGCTAAAAACAATTATATCAAAGCAATAATTGTATTCATGAAGTAAAAGCATAAAACTATTAAAATTTTTATTCACACTTCTAACATTGCAGTGGAATATTGATAGGCAATTTTTCTTAACTTTACTTAGATATTCTTCCCTGGTGTCGATTATTAGAGTATCATAGTCATTCACTGTAAAGTTGGCTATATATTGATTCATATTAAATAAACACTATTTTCTATTTGACAGGAAAATAATCTAGATGTTGCTTAAAATTATATAAATAAATTTTATTCTTATAGTACAATAGAAAAGAAAAAAACTCTAGTGGTAAATTCATTTATCTATTTTCTTGATCTCAGTCTGTCTCGGGGCAGGTGTTTATTGGTTTTTGTTTTTTCGATTGGGGTACTATTTTTCGGAGTTTCAACTGTGTCTTTCCCGTTAACCATTAAATCTTCCATCCTTGTTTGTCCCTCCTGGTCCACATCTCCATTTTTCACCCTCTCCTGGTCCATATAAATAGTTCCTTCACCGACTGTATAAGCAGCTGGTGTAGGGGGTGCACTATTTGCTCTTCGTGGATTTTCCTCTAGATCTTCAAAAGTTTCTAGTTCTGCGGCAGTATATGGTTTGTTGTTGACGTAGAGCTTATTTCCCCGGATGTAACACTGCTCTTGTTTATTTTGTCGATATCTGAATAAGTGCTCTTTCAGTACTTTTACTTCCTCTCTTTGAATTGATGTAAGGTCATTAGTCACAACAATGTTTGAACCCTTAAGTTTTTTGCAGTTTTGAAGTATTAACTGCTTTTTATGGAAGTTCAATAGTTCAACCTTTACTGGATTGGATGATTATACACTTAGGTTGAGAAATGAGCCATTATTTACCGAGCATTTTTATATCCTGAGGCGCCTAGCGCCGAAGGATATAATATGCGAGGTAAACAATGGCCTTCTCAACCGAAGTGTCTATAGATTTTTTTTACTACTAACATTGAAATATTTCCAGATTTTACATATTTGAATAGATTTTGATATTTTAGTCATTTCTCGCTTTTTTCAAATACTTCGAAAGCCTGGGAGTTCAGTTGTCAAGCTGATAAAATGAAAATAATTTTTAAATGTCATATAGAAAATTGTTCATTATTTACCTAGGTTTTTTTATTATCATTATTTACCTAGGGAGAGAAATATTACTTCTCATTAGAGGAATGAGGTAAATAATGTTGATTTCTCAGGTTAGTAGTAAAAAAAAAATAATTAAATTGTTTGACGGCCGTCTACTATGAATTTTTACTTGATTTTCTGTAGTCAGGGGAATGGCATTTATCATGAAATTATTTTTTTGTAGGAAAAATATTGTGTTTTCGAGAAAAAATGTACAGGGAAAAAAGTTTCTTAAATAAAAGGACTACGCAAATCATATTTTTGTTATACGTAAAAATGACCCACAAAAAAATTCGAGCAAAAAAATTTTTTTTACCCTTCTTTAGGACAGTGTGTAAATGAATAAACTACCCTAAGGCGTCTTCCAGTAAGTAGATAACACATACCAAATTTCAAATTTTTAAGTAGCGCCGTTATTGAGATATAAATAAAAAATATTTGGGTCACCCCTGTAGACCCGAATAACTTGGCAAGGAAAGTCCAAATCGAAAAATTTTATATGAAAGACCCCCCTTAAAACCACCTGCCGAACACCCCTTTAAAGTATTTACTATACATTCTGACTCACCCTGTATAATATCTCCATATTTTTGACCGTGTTCCACCAAGAGAGGATGGGCCTCTAAAAATGATCACCCTGTACTTTTTTTGTAGGAAAAATCAAACTTAAAATTTTTATAAATGGTATTTTCAAGTACAGGGTGGTTCATTATAAATTGACACCCCCCCCTTAACTTGCTAGTTTTGAGGTTAGAAAAAAAGTTTTTAACAAAAGTTTTAGATACTAATACAAAGTTTTTTGTGACGCTATTGGACCGTGTACAGTGTGTTCTAGAAAGCCGTGTCAGACATAACTTATGTTTTTTTAAATGGAACACCCTATATATTTTTGCATTTTTGAAATCTGCTCATCTAGGCAATAATTAAAATGATAATAAACTTTGTGGCATTATCTTTTTACGTTTTTGAAAAATTCCGTTTTCAAATTATACTAAATTTATTTAACTCGAATTTGTCGATCTCGCGATAAAGATAGATGATCCATGTAATAACAAAAAATATTTGTTTTAAAAAAGAGAGTAATATAGTGTAAAACTCCAAAATGTTTAGGAGCCTTTTCAAATTTTACTGATTATATTCTAGAAATAAAAAATTTCAGGAAAATCGTAAAAGCTCCTAAACATTTTGGAAGTTTCACTACGTTACTCTCTTGTTTAAAACAAATATTTTTCGTTATCTTTATCACGAGATCCATAAATTCGAGTTAAATAAATTTAGTATAAAATTTGAATACGGAATTTTTCAAAAACGGAAAAAGATAATGCCACAAAGTTTAATATTATTTTGATTGCCTTGATGAGCAGATTTCAAAAATGTAAAAATATATAGGGTGTTCCATTTAAAAAAACATAAGTTATGTCTGCCACGGCTTTCTAGAACACACTGTACACGGTCCAATAGCGTCACAAAAAACTTTGTATTTATATAAAACTTTTGTCAAAAACTTTTTTTTCTAACCTCAAAAACTGACAAGTTAAGGGGCGTGTCAATTTATAATGAACCACCCTGTACAAGGGCAACTAAGAGTAGCCAATAAAGTGGGGTGCCTTTTTGGCATTTGGACTGGGAAAAATTTTAAAATTAAAATTTTATACCTAAATATAGACGTCGCGATTTTTGGGAAAAACAGATGGAGCCAAAATTGACGAAGTTATATTTAAAATGTTTGCTCCCGGAATTGGTAGATCCGACCACAACACATCTTAGAGGCACAAAGTAGGAAAAGAAAAAAGTAATAGAAATCCAAAATACCACATAGATATAGCATAACCTACCTACCTACTATGGAACTGATAATTTATCGAAACACTGTTCTACTTTGGCTGTTTGATTGATAGGAATAATAATTTCATGTCAGAAAAAATTGTAAAAAGTTATAAAAAAAATTCTTTCCAATTCAGTGCACTTATCAGAAAAACAATTATTGTTGCATACAAAATATCGAAATATACAGACAAAACTTAGTTTTTTTTATTAATTTCTATAACCCAATTTTCCGCAAGGTACTGAAGAAAAAAAGAGGCTTAGTAAATAACAAAAAAGACTCGAAAATATACTTTTGGAATTCGTACAAATAGGGGTATGTTTAATATTTATACGTGTTTAATATTTATATTTTTTAAACAATAGCACAACAAATACACAAACCGAGTCAACAATAAAACGCCATGAAGTAGTCAGGTTGCAGCCCTACAACTTTTGTATTTGATATTTTTTTTCTAAGTGGATAAATAAAAAAGTTATGAAGTGGCCTAATTTCGCGGAATCACCCTGTACACCGGAGCCCTTCCGACCGATTCAGCTCTCGGCTGCCTGGCGGTCCGACTCGCTCGGGTCCGAAAAAACGTCGTCCGTCGTCCGACACCTAACCGACCGCTAACGGGCTGCCGGTGAGAGGGGAAGGGACGAGAGTGCGTGGTGAGGGGTGACTAGAGGAGAATATTCCTGAGATTCCAGCCGGTCGTCGCGACCGTTAATTTTAGATCTTGTCTGCGCGGTCATGACTCTTAACAATAATATAAGTCATTAGCTCGTGAGGAATAAAATTGTCTATTTTCTTTTTCAGGATTTCCAACCTGGCAGTATACTGTTATAACGCAAAATTGTTTTTCTTCTCCGGTTTTATGATCATAATAAATTATCCGAGCGCAACATAAATCCCCGAAAGATGATTTTATAGAAAATAAATCTATTGGTTCGCACATTTTGAAATGTGATTTTAATGAATCATAAATTGCCACCCCGCCAGCTCTTACATTTTCTCTTTTATATTGAGTTATCCATCGAAATTTTTTAACTGTTTTTGCCTCATCAGTATCATTCATCCATGTTTCACACAGAGATAAATGTTTACACTTTTTCATAACAGGATCGTTTGCAACGTCTGGAGCATGAGTATTTAAGCTTTAAACATTTGAATAGATAATAGAAGGTATTTCGGGACTACTGTCAACTTTTTCTAAGCATTGCAATCCAGTTTTTTTTCTAAACTTTTGAATTCTGTTCTTAGTACCACCCTTATCAGTGCTATTTTCAGAATGATAAAATTTGTAGTCTCCCTTACGATTAGTTAAATGTCCTTCTAATGTTTTAGCTCTTTAAACTAATTTCATGTGATATCGAATATCCATAAACAATTGTATCGGAAGTGCCATATTGCCATTTATTAATTGTCATGGCATTTGCATTTGCCATTGTCATGGAGTATGCATGTATGCGGCACGGTACGCATCGGCTTGTAAACACATCAAACTTTAAGAACTAAATAGCAATGTTATAAGTATATTCCACAACAAACGGATACAATATCACCATATACAACTATTACACTAGTGAAAATTTCTTGGAAGTGTGCAATAAAGTAGTGACAGTGATAGTGAAACTGGTCTATATTTATTAAATTTTTACCGACTGTGAAATCCACGACGAGTATAAAGTAAGACCAGCCATCTATAAAAAAAATGTCCTTAGACGATATATACACTAGACTAGATGCAATTTTGGAAAAGATAGAATGTAGCAAAAACGATCTAAAGAACGAAATAAAAGCGTTAGAGACTCGTTTACTGCTTGAACACGAATATTTGAAATCTCAAGTCAACAAATTGGAAAAAGATAATACAGATCTTAACAATAAACTGGAACTATTAGAGAGACAAATTAAAAAAAATAGTATTGTGGTATTTGGACTAACGAGATAAGAAAATTCCGGCGTTCACACGATTTGCCAAGAGCTTAGCAAATATCTTAAGACTGCAATTTTAGCAGAGGATATCAGTGACATTTCCTACCTCGGAAGATACGAAAATAGTCCTCTAAAATTAGAGTTTCTGTCTAAGTTAAAAAAGAAGAATATTTTCAGTTACGTAAAAAACTTAAAGGGGACCAAAATTGTTATTTCTAACGATTTGACAGCAACTCAACGCTTGGAACAGAGACTGCTACGTAATCATCTTAACCGGCTAAGATCAAATACAAACAAAAATTGTTACATCAGAGGAAACAAGATCTATATTGATTACAAAGGATATTCTCTCAAAGAACTTGATGAAATAGAAGACAACAGAGAAGATAATCGTCCTAACAGCGCTCCTAACACACCATCGATTCCAACAAGACAAATTGCTCACCACAGAGGGCCAGCAACAACATCCCACAACACAGAAATTGAACATTCCAAGCCTCCAACATACTCAACTTCATCTTCTACACCAACCGGTAATAATCCAGGCCAAAGAAGTTCAAAGAATAAAAACGTCAACAATCAACAAAAAACTACAATCTACCAGCCAGCAAAGACCCGAACGAGATCAGCAAACAAACAGTGAGGAACTATATTAGTTATTACCGTTTATTGTTCACTACCTATTTAACGGTTTCTTAATTAATTGTATTCGTTCTTGTGCATGATTTGAGTAAAATGGATCAATACATACGGAATGTAAATTTTCTGCCTCATAAATCTATTGAAATTGAAAAATTTTCTGAACTGAATGGTGTTATTGAAGATGGAAGGAGACCTAAAAATACTTTGAAGGTTTTAAATTTTAATATTCGGAGTATTACAAAAAATTTCGATGAATTTCTTATAAATTTGAATGAACTTAATTTTGAGTTTGATTGTCTAGTACTTACTGAAACATTTAAATTGTCTGATGTGCACAGGTTCCAGTTGGGGGGTTACGATTTGTTATATAACGATGGAGGCATTAATAAAAATGATGGGGTAATAGTATTTATTAAAAAAACACTAATTTACGGATTTCAAATAATTCCACTTGGAGAAATAAAAACCATCGAAATTAAAATTAAGTTTAAAAATTCAACAGTCGTTCTAACAGCTCTGTATAGGCCACCATCCACTTGCGAAGATTCCTTTATAGATTCTCTCGAGGAATACCTTGAACAAAGGACACATGCTTTCTTGGGATATCATATTATCACAGGAGATCTCAATATTAATATACTTCAAGAAGACAATAACAAAGCTACAAATTATCTTAATATATTAAGTGAGTATCGTTTCACTTCTCTTGTTAATCAGGTCACAAGGGCTCAGGGAGATTCAAATGCATGTCTTGATCATTACTTCTTAAGATCTAATCTGAGAAATAACACTGATGACTTAGTAACTGTTATATGTAAATCTTGCATAACCGATCACTTCCCCGTTATTTTAATACTACCCGTATCGATAGAAAATGGACTTTTGACTAGTAAAAGAACAACTGGCGGAAACAAACTGGAACTCTATTTTAGAACAACGAAATCCACAAGTTGCAACAACTTTGTTTCTCGACGTTTTGCAGAGTTCTCTGAGGGCAAATACAAAGGTAGTAAAAGTGAGCAAAAATTTAATCAAACGAAAATGTTGGATCACCGATGGCCTAATGCGATCCATTACACGAAAAAATGAGCTTTATAGGAAATTTCAACAAAACCCAGATTTGTTTAGAGACTCTTTTATAAGATATCGCAATCGTCCAAATCAGTTAATAAAACAAGCAAAACAGAAATATTATCAACAGAAAATTGAACAACAGGGTGGAGACTCTAAAGCCCTCTGGAGCACTGTAAAAGAAATTTATAAAGGCGAAACTAGTAAAAAAATTGGTAAAATTATATCTCAAAATAATGAATTAATAGAAAATGATAGAAAAAAGGCAGACGTATTCAACGATTATTATGTAAATGTCGGTACAACATTAGCTAGCAAAATCATCCTTCCCCCAGAAAACCCCATTAAAAAAAGAACATGCAGTGAGACGATCTTCCTTGATCCTGTCAACACCTTAGAGGTAGAAAATACCATAAAAACACTGAAGTCGGGCAAGGTTCCAGGCTACGACAATATCAATGCAGATTTTTTAAGGGCGGTGGCTCATGAAGTATCATTACCTTTAACTGATTTGATTAACAAAGTATTCGAAACTGGTATTTGTCCTCATGAATTTAAAATCGCAATAGTTAAGCCTCTCTATAAAAAAGGACCAAACCAGTAAACTACAGACCAGTTTCTTTGGTCACAAATATCTCAAAGATTTTTGAGAAATTATTAAAATCAAGAGTTGTCAGATTTCTGGAAAAAAATTGTTTACTCAGTACAAATCAATATGGGTTTAGGGAGGGGAAAAGTACGCAGGATGCAATTGCCACACTTACCAGGGAAATATATATGTCCTTGGAAGAGGGCCGCCCTACACCGGCAGTGTTCTTGGATCTATCCAAGGCCTTTGACACTGTGAATCATGAGTTATTACTTCAAGTCTTGGAAGATTCAGGGATGCGAGGCGTTGCGTTGGATCTTTTTAGGAGTTACCTTACGGGACGGAAACAGAGAGTTTGCGTTAATGAGGTGTTAGAAATCGAGAGGAATATATCTATTGGAGTCCCACAAGGAACTGTGCTGGGTCCATTGCTATTCCTCCTATATATATAAATAATATACTTACCTTGGAAACAAGCGGAAAAATCTTGTCCTTTGCGGACGACACCGTAGTGATCTATTCTGGAGACACGTGGGATAACCTAAAAACCAACGTAGAGAATGATATGTCAAAACTTTTCTGTGCATTTAAATATAGGTACCTTACAGTTAACTGTGATAAAACATTTTTTGTTCCCTTAGCTGCATACAAAAATCATTTACCCACATATAAATATTTGGAGTTTCAAAATACAGATGATGGTGGCCTATTCAGGATCCAATATTCTGAAAAAATAAAATATTTGGGATTAATAATTGACAGTCACATGAGATGGGATAAGCATGTGAAACATGTTATAATGAATTTAAGACCACTAATGCACCGGTTTAAATATTTTAGCAGTATTCTGAATACTTACCATTTACGAGTCTTATATTGTGGCCTAGTTCAATCAAGGCTGCAATATGGCATTCTGGGATGGGGTGGAGTGGCAGATCCGCATCTGAACAAACTGGCAGTTTTACAAAAGTATTTCCTAAAAACCATATATAAAAAACCGAAATTGTATCCATCTGATGCCCTCTTCTCTGAGACTAAATGTCTCGACGTCAGGCAGTTGTATTTTCAAGCGATATGTAAAACCTTTATAAGAATAGACACGAGATAGATAGGATTGACCACTCTTACTGTACGAGACAGAAAACACAGGGAAAATCAAGAACAATTATGTCTAAAAAAACAATCACACAAAAGAGTTATTCGCACTTAGCTTTGCGCGTGTTTAATTTTTTGAATACATCTTTAAAAGAGCAAATTATAAAACATGTCTCATTAGGGTCGTTTAAAAACCATTTAAGATCTTATGTGTGCTCTGTAGGTAGGGGCAGCATTAAGAAAGTAATTTGTTCCGCATATGTATAATCGTTGAGAGAGGAATAATAATTCACTCAACGGTATGATTGAAGTATAGTCATAATAATATAGTCATGTCCTAGTTCCTTGAAATTGTGAAGTCTTTTGTTAAAAAAAATATCTTGATATACAGTGTGTCCCACTTAAGGACTGACCACCCCTGTACAATTTTTATTTATAGCTCGAATTTCATAAACTTTTTTTTGTTGGATAGAGCTTCAAAAATGGCATCAAACACATAATACAGGTGCTTCGTGCGTTAAAGTCATGGCCCACTGAGACGGTGTTTTAGTGCTGAAATTTCGAGAAGTACTATTAGGGATTTTTTTAGAGGAAAATTAATGCCAGACTCTTATTCAGCATTGTTCGAAACCCAAACGTACCAATTTGCATTGTCGTAGCTCTACAGGGAGTTTCAAAATTTTTATTGCCACACTTAAGAGGTGACCACCCCGTAAAATTTTTATTTATAGCTCGATTTTCATAAACTTTTTTTTGTTGGCTAGAGCTTTAAAAATGGCATTAAATGCATCATTCAGGTGCTTCCTGCGTTAAATTCATGGCCCACTGAGACGGTGTTTTAGTGCTGAAATTTCGAGAAGTACTATTACGGATTTTTTAGAGGAAAATTAATGCCAGATTCTTATTCAGCATTGTTCGAAACCCAAACGTACAAATTTGCTTTGCCGTAGCTCTACAGGGAGTTCCAAATTTTCATTGCCTCACTTAAGGGCTGACCACCCTCGTAAAATTTTTATTTATAACTTGATTTTCATAAACTTTTTGTTGGGTAGAGGTTTAAAAATGGCATTAAATGCATAATTCAGGTGCCTCGTGCGTTAAATTCATGGCCCACTGAGACGGTGTTGAAATTTCGAGAAGTATTATTAGGGATTTTTTAGAGGAGAATTAATGCCGGTTTCTTGTTCAGCGTTGTTGGAAACCCAAATGTACCAATTTGCATTACTATAGCTTCACAGGGTGAATTAAAAGGAAAAGTAAGGCCGGATTCTTATATGCAGTGAGAGGTTCCAAACAAAAACGTACTAATTTGTAATTAATTTCCTTAATTTCTGGTAAGTAGGTCACTAAAATATTCATGAGGAACTCATATTCTTTCAAAAATTTGTTAGCGAACAAATTTTTTATTTAATTTAATATCATCAAATACATGAATAAACAACACAACATAACATAAACTCAAATTTCAGTCATTTCAATTAGTCCTACATTTTCTAATGAAAATTGGTACGTTTGGGTTTCCAACAACGTTGAATAAAAATCTAGCATTAATTTTTCTCTAAAAAAGTCCCTAATAGTACTTCTCGAAATTTCAGCACTAAAACTTCGTCTCAGTGGGCCATGAATGTAACGCACGAGGCACCTGAATTATGCATTTAATGCCATTATTGAGGCTATTCAACAAAAAAAAAAGTTTATGAAATCGTGCTAAAAACAAAAATTTTACAGGGGAGGTCACTAATTAAGTGGGACACTAAAAATTTTGAAACACCCTGTAGAGCTATGGTAATGCAAATTGGTAAGTTTGGGTTTCGAACAACGCTGAATAAGAATCCGGCATTCATTTTCCTCTAAAAAAATCCCTAATAGTACTTTTCGAAATTTCAGCACTAAAACACCGTCTCAGTGGGCCATGAATTTAAGGCACGAGGTACCTGAATATACATTTAATGCCATTTTTGAAGCTCTATCCAACAAAAAAAAGTTTATGGAAATCGAGCCATAAATAAAAATTTTACAGGGGTGGTCAGTCCTTAAGTGGGACACACTGTATATACGAGTATACTTTTAAATAAGTTGTACCAAAAGTGCAATTTTTTCTGTTTTATTTACATTTAAGGAAGATTTTGTTTGTATTAAACATTTTTGTGTAAAAAAAAATACATGTATGCATAGGTTGCAACACAGTATGTACTGTGGTTTCATGAATAAACATTATTATTATTATCTCGACTTAGCCAAAAGGCATTCGCACTCCCTCTACGGGGAACATTCACTCAGATCCCGGGCATCCCGGATACCAAAAGGATCTGGCTCGGACGAGACCCTTGCCATGTTATCGGGCCTTAGGTGACATTGATGTTGTTGGACGATCCTGCATTCCCCATGAATTTCCTGACGGTTCGGGCTGTCGCAAGTAGTACCGCTTTCTGCATGGACCTGTAAAGACTATAAGTTAGATTCAGCTCCTTGATGTTTCGCAGCAAACTTTTTGGTATAACACCAGTTGTTGACATGATAATTGGAATCGTCTGGACGTTCTCCATTTCCCATTGCCTTCTAATTCGTTCTTCTAAGTCTCTGTACTTCGCGATCTTATTATTATTATTATTTGCAGCGACAATAGGAAATTGTTGTCTTCTTACTTTAATGATTCTGGATCCAACACTAATTACAGCTTCACGACGAACGATTGGAGTCCAAGCATTTGGAAAGCCAAAAGCATTTTAATGATCAGTAAACGTTGTACGTTTTCTGGATCATCAGTATTGTACTCAAGGTAACGAAGGTAACCAAATGAACCATTTACAATTTTATCCATTTTGTCGACATTTTGTGTAATTTAAATAAGGGTTATTTATGACCAATAATAGTTTTATAGGCATATTACCCGTTTGTGTAACATTATTTATTTATGCGCCAGAAAACAAAACTAAGAATTTTGTGTATCAAAAAGCATTACAATAAACACTATGTTATGATTATTCATAGTTAAGACAGGACAACGTCTGTCGGTCACTACCATAACTTGAGAACTACTTCATTAATATTTTTAAGTTTTCTGAAATTTTCCAATTTTCTTAATTTTTCTTTCCGTAAAAACCTTCTATAAGGCTTTAGAAGACTTATTAAAAAAGATAAATGGAATCGGTAAAGCCGTTCTCAAGTTATGGCATGACCAAGGGAACTAGGGATTCATTTTTATATATGCATTCTGAAATTTTCCAATTTTCTGCTCAATTTTCTTAATTTTTCTTTCCGTAAAAAGCTTCTATAAGGCTTTAGAAGACTTATTAAAAAGATAAATGGAATCGGTAATCAAGTTATGGCGTGACCAAGGGAAACAGGAATTCATTTTTTGTTTTACAGGGTGACCGTATTTCGAGTTTTTGCATGGGGATCTTGGTTATCTTAAGAGATACGATGTCGGTTAAATTGGGGCAAAGTTGCGGAATTTGATGCCGAGTAACATGCGGTAAAAAAATTTTTTTGGCTGGCCATCCTCGTTTTGAAAATAATGCGAAAAAACTGAAAATTGTCGTTTTCGTTTTTATTTTTTTAAACGAAAACGAATGGCGCCGGACATTTCTAAGTTAAACATTATTAAGGCACTATTTTAAAAGGAATCTAAATATGATCTCGCATTTTTTTCTCGCCTCCTTGGACAAAAATATGACGATCAAATTTTATTTTTTTTATGGCGCCATATTGGATTTTCGCATTTTTGAAAAGAGGATTTTTTTATGGTTAAAATGATATGTCACACATTATGCTTTCTTTGTTTTCCTTGCCGTAATTTCAAATTAATCATTTTTGCATAGAGTGCCTTGGAAACGTAAGCTCCATAATGTTTGACGTTTTTGCATAGAGTGCCTTGGAAACATAAGCCTAGTTACCCATTGTTGCGAAGTGTGCTTTGGAATGTTGTTTAACGGTTCAGTAAAAATTCGGTTAATGTTATTGATTAAATAAATCATAAACCTACCGCGAGGAAAAGAGTATGATCTGAGACCTTGCTATTTATTCGCCATTTGCACACATTAACACTAAAGGCCGGTCCACACGCAAGGATGTATCGTACGATTTGCATGCGCAAGTAAATCGTTACAGATAAATCGTTACAAATTCAGTCCGTCCACATTATAACAACTTATCGTAGTAAAGCTGCAATTTTCGCTTGATACAATAATCATGGAGGAAGGGTTTTTGGAGTATTTTGACGTTTTTTTTTAAATGTTAAAAGGAAGAGGGAAATCAGGAAACATTTAAATAGAACTAGATAGTCTAAAGCATGGGTTATTGAAACGAAGTCTATTTTACCATTGAATTCTATTATAAAATTATGCGAAATGGTCGACATATTTTTTAACAAATTTAAAATAAATGAGTTATTGTTTTAGTTTTAATTAATTTAATAATTTCCGGACTAAAAATAGGTAGGAGTCAGCTATTACCGTCGCACCTAAAAACTGTACAAATCTCGGACAAGCGTACACACGTTACGATTTGCAAGCGCAAATCTCCTAAATCTATGCTTTTCGGCTCAGACTTTCAACTCCGACGTCCAACTTTGCACAGTTCTAAATTTTGTGCAAATCTGCTGTCCACACGCAACGATTTATCTGAAACGATTTACTTGCGCATGCAAATCGTACGATACATCGTTGCGTGTGGACCGGCCTTAAAAAAAGTCAAACTGGAAACACAAAGAACAACAAAAACCTAGACGAGTAGACAATCCTATTTTAGAATAAATGTTCAATTTGTCCTCCTTGTTCCTCAAGGCTCAATGCAACACGTTTCTTCAAATTATTTATGGCTCGTCCAATCCCTTCGACGTCATTTATATTTGAGGAATAATACACTTGAATCACGTCACGCTTTTCTTCATATGAAAATGACATTTTGTCAGTAAAATAAAGTATCCGTGACATTTAAAATTGTACTAAACTATCAAACGTTATGGGGCTTATGTTTCCAAGGCATTCTATGCAGAAATGTCAAATATTATGAGGCTTATGTTTCCACGGCACTCTATGCAAAAACGTCAAACATTATGGGGCTTACGTTTCCAAGGCACTCTATGCAAAAACGATTAATTTGATATTACGGCCAGAAAAACAAAGTAAAACATAATGTGTGACATATCATTTTAACCAGAAAAAAATAATCTTTTCATTAATGCATAAATCCAATAAGCGCCCATAAGAAAAATAAAAGTTGATCTTTGTCCAGGGAGGCGAGAAAAAAATGTGAGATCATATTTATATTCCTTGTAAAAAAGTGCCTTAATAATGTTTAACTTAGAAATGTCCAGCGCCATTCGTTTTCGTTTAAAAAAAATAAAAACGAAAACGACAATTTTCAGTTTTTTCGCATTACAGGGACAGCCAAAATTTTTTTTACCATGTTACTCGGCAACTTTGTCCCAATTTAACCGACCTCGTATCTCTTAAGATAACCAAGATCCCCATGCAAAGACTCGAAATACTGTCACCCTGTATATAGATTGCCAATTCTTCATTGTGGACAAATCGTTTCTCTAAGACTTCACGTTCACTATCGAGTAGCATGTCGCCATTTTCAACTTTTGTCAAGATTGATGAAAATGTAGTATTTTTTGTCGAATAACTTCGTCTAAGGAAAAATAAGTAAGAGATTGCCATAACAAACGAGACTATAGTAAACTTGGTGGTCGAGAAAAACTGGTTTTGCATCAACTGGCGGCAACTGTCTTAAATCACCGCAAAATATAACGTTAAATCCGCCGAAATTGCCATTAGAATTTCGACTTCCTGTACTGCTCTTAGTCGACTATCAACCTGTTTTAAAATATCAGAGGTCATAATGCTAACCTCATCAACCACAATAGTAGTAATTTCAATAAAACCACAACGCATGCTATGTAAGAGATCTTCTCTTAAATTTTCATTTATTTAAGCATTAATACTAATATTTAAAGCGGTACCTATGTACTGTAAAAACCATCAATATTTACAGCAGCTTTACCAGTTGTTGCACAAACAACAAATGCACATGTGATGGTATTATGTCGTAAAAAGAATCTATTTGCTGTTTCAAGCAATAATTTTAAACATAATTTTTTCCAGTGCCAGCAAGTTCAGATCTTATTCATGTAATGTAAAAGACAACCGGTTAATAAATTCCAAAAGAAATGTCAATTGTTTTAAATTTAGATTTCGATAAGCCAAACAAAAATCTGTACGAGGCATCATATTTTCAACTCTTCTGACAAAACTAGTTCGATTAATGGAATCTAAATCAAGAATTATAGCAATTTGGTTTGGGCCCCCTTACAAAATCATCTTGAGCAGATTTAACAAAAGGCCCCATAATTGCTGGATGATTTTCTATAATATATAGTGTTGTCAATTTCATCAAATGGAAATTAATCTTTGCAAAGATATCATATTCTTTACACTTTTCGTGTACCTGAGTACAATTGCCGTCATAAATTTGTATATACATATCATTGTCCAAAATATCCAATTCCTCATTACGAAATGGCCAAAACAGTGCAACCATTTTTCTTTTCAAATTTAAAGGTCCTGTCATATTATCATATGTTCGCCATTTTAAAACCCTTGGAAATTTTTTCTTCGATATTTATCAAAATCATTATTAGATGATGTATGAGTAATAAAATGATTACTTTTTTGAGTACTATCATGTTCATCGACAGGATCGTCTTCGAAATCCCTCATGTAAAAAGGTAAATTTTCATGTTGTTTAGAACGTGTAAAGTCCTACCAAGCTGCAAAATCAGCCAAACATATATCGTTGAAACTAGGGGCCTTTGTTCATAATTTAGAATGATATTAATTTTCCAGATATCAGTAGAGCAATTTTCGATATTCTGTTCGTTCAATTCCTTAAGCAATTTTTTTCATTAAAAATCTTTCCGTTCCAGATGCCTCAGACATGGGTAAACGCAACAAATACCAAGCTGCTTCTTGAGTACCCATTTCCACGTTATTTATTGCTAGTTTATCAATTTCCTTCATACACATGTCATACACATGTCATACACATGTCATACACATGTCATACACATGTCATACACATGTCATAATCCATAAATTGAACATTGGTTGCAACACTTTTGAAATAGGTACAATGATTAAATGGACTGATCCAGATGTCTTCAATTTCACGTTTCATAAAAACCATTGGTCGATGCATATCCAAATACTCATCGAATGATTCCAAATGAAAATTTTGTAGAAATTCTTCAAAATTTGTACAAAAACCAGCCTCTAACACTTCTTGCATTTTTTTAAATATTAAAACTTTTGACTTATCTTTATCAACTGGCAAAACACAAAACACATTTGCTAAATAATTTCCGCACTAGTGCGGAAATATTTTCCACATTGTAATGTCAATTTTGATTATTCTGTGGTCAAATACATAAAACAATCAAAATTACGGGTGTTTTCAATTATTAATAACATAGTATTACCCCCAAGTAAGTATTACCTAGAGATGCTTTGGTTGTTCTGACTATGAAATGATGGCTGATGGTGTCCCCGGCGAAAAATAAAAAAGGTACACCGGGGAATGTGGATAAGAATAGTTTATTTTCCGCCCGCCTGTGGAAACGCAATTGTTCGTAACATGCCGAACTCTGCTGCGCATCGTGCGGCCAACGGCAGTCTTCTGCAAAAAAATGGATTTCCGCACTTGTTAGGAAAAGAACTATTTTGCAAAAGAAACTTATAAACAAACAAATCGCGCATGGGTTGCCTAATCATATTCTTGCGCAGCTAACTTTGACTAAAAATTATCTTACAAACTTTTTGTAGAAGGGTGCCCTTTCAAGTTAAAATGTTATTACAAATATTGGGTAAGTGGTAAGTGTCAAAAGCCTAGGCCAACCCAAGGAAAGTTAAAAATTTAAGAATCCTAAGCCTACTTTAATTGCATATCCTTTTCCCACTTTTTCTTTATAAAAGTGTTCTTTCTGTAGCTTTCACGTAAAAATGTCATTAAGGAAATTTATATGTGATAAAAAAACCTGGGTAGGCGTAAAAAATTTACTTCATTTTCTAAAAAAAGTTAATAATTTCAAAATTTTTAATTAAAGTTATCTGTTCGAGGATATGATTAAAGAACCCATGCGCGATTTGTTTGTTACGTTATCTTAAATACCTTTTATTGGGAATACAAATGAGCGTGGGTCGAACTTATTCCGGATCTTATAATGTACGATCCAAGTAAATTATGATAAACAAAAGCACGAAGGAGACGGTACCCACAAAAGAGACAGCAACTTTTGATTAACTTGTTAATAAGCGCCTACCGGCTCTGCAGGACGATAGGCCTTGTTATGGCCCCCCGCTCCTGTGTAGTAATACGTGTACCTATGCTCTCATCTACAGGACGCAGTTTTCGATATTTCGAGCCCAAATTTGGCGTACAGCCGCACGAGCTCATGGGCAACAACCCTATTGTAGGACATCCGAATCGGGAGAGTCGTTCGGCCCCCGGAATTTTTTCCCGTTTTTTTTTAGGGAAAAATGGCTAGCGATTGGAAGGGGGAGCGCCGGTCGAGTTCAATTTTCGCGTGGGGCCGCAGACGGATACGGGCCTCTCGCCTGCCAGAGGGCCCCCCGTTCGGCCGTTTGAGCCGCTTTTTTTTCGCGATTTGGCGAGGTCCTCGGGATCGTACTGTATACGTCGTGGACGAAGCGCACGCCCGATATTTGTAAACATCGACTGACATTTGTTATTGTTTTGGTGTGGAAGATTTCCAAATTTCGTAGCGATTTGAGACTTTGGTGGCTCAGAGGCCCATGTGTTATTCCATGGGTAACTTTTTCAGGTACGGGAGCGCCGTATTTTTATGTAAAATCTCGTAGAATATGTTAGAAAACCCCACGGGACCCCAACTATGCCTTATAGGGCTGTGTCTTTTGAATCGTAATAGGTAGACACTGGCCGCTATAACAACAAATAAGAAAAGTAAAATAAAGTTAATGTAATAGTTTCGATTTTTGTTAACAATGATGACACGGCTAACTAACTAGTATCGAACATTTCTCAAACAGCGAAGTAGCGCAGAGGAAGCGCGCTGTGCTCATAACCCAGAGGTCCGGCGTTCGAAACCACGCCCTGGGGCAAACTTTTTTTATTTCTTTTTTTTTATTTTTTACTAAAGTATTTTTTTAAAATATGTAGTGCTAAATATTGTACGGTGGTACGGAACCCTTCGTGTGCGAGTTCGACTCGCAATTGGCCGATTTTTAACTTTATACCTACTTGTGTATTGTTATAGATAGTTGCAATATTTGGCATTGCAGGAGCATGCGCAGAGACGAGTTACAGAAATTTCCATTAAATGATATTAACGACATGGATTCTATCATAACTGAAAATTCCCGATAGCAAGACAAACCAACCTCCATAATTATTTGTAATAAGCGGTTAAATTAGAAGTTTTCATTTTGTTGAATTGTATCGCAAATATTTATCCCTTCGTTCTCAGTCTACCAGTAACACTAGATTCTTTATAAGATATTATAACGGAAAACGCTCCGTTCAACAACCGTTGACTGTTTCAGTCAACGGTTCAACCTGTTGGTATAAATACTTAGTAAAATTTCAATTTCTAAAAAAACTGAAATAGCTGCTCAATTCTGGAAGGTATACCAGTACCGGAAACTTCACAACAATTCGAAAAAGAGTTTTAAGTGAAGAACCTGAGACCTTCACTGTCAATGAAGAAAACAAAATTTAAAAAAATACTGGAAATGAAGTTTGTCCATCAGTTACCTCGACTGCGTCTCGAGCTGAAAACTTCATGCCTCGTGCAACAAATATGCACTTTTTGCACTAGTTACACAAATAACTATTTTTCTAAGTATAATAGAATTGTGTTTTTGCATAGCAAAAAGAGAAACATTTCAGGGTATTAGGTGTCTCAAATATAGTCCGATTATATCCTTAGTTTTTGAAATAAAAAGACCAGCTTAAAACCAGGATAATGCAGTTTTCTCTGAAGAATCCGAATCTAGTTCAGAATTTATATACACGGTGTTCTCGAAAAGTTAAGGATTTGTGTATTTAAGAAGGGTCACTCGAGAAAATCTTGACAAATATACATTTTTCTGAGAAGTTTATTTGAAAAAGAAATTGCTTTTTTGATGATGTAACTTTGCGTAAAAACACACTTGAGATCCATGGCCTACCTACATTCCGAGATATTTTTCAAAATCCCGAAAATCGCCGAAATTTCTTCGGCAGGCAACTTTTTTGTTTCAAGAGTTACCGAAAAAATTTCTTAATAAAATTTGTGTGCAAACCTGATTGCTTTAAACCTAATTTATCAGAATTTGGAAAAATACCATGGTTTGTTGTGTGCTCTCTTAACACTTAATTTTTTTTAATTTATAGCTGTCATGCATACTAGAAAATTTTAAAAATGTGAAAAATGTGCAAGATACCGATACCTCGCAATAAATCTTCAAGATTTCCAATGTAGTGTGTTGGGAAAAATAACTGAAACATGAAGGTACAGGATTCGAGGCCATGGCTCGCTACAATAAAATGGGCACATTTTTCGATGGGTACTAAGAGAGCACCCATTAAACCGTGGCATTGTTTTAAATTCTGATAAGGTAGGCTTAAAGCAATTAGTTTTGCCCACAAATGACATTGGGGAATATTTTTCGGTAACTCTTGAAACAAAAAAGTTACAAACCGAAGAAATTTCGGCAGTTTTCGGGTTTTTCAAAAATATCTCTGAAAGTAGGCCATGGATCTCAAATGTCACACAAAGTTATCCTATCAAAAAAGCAATCATTTATTTCAAATAAAGTTCTCAGAAAAATAAATTGTAAGGTTTATTGGGGGATTTGTTGGACGAAAATTGTTATTTGTATAAGGGGCTTTAATAAATGGAGTATTGTGATTGTGTATAAGCGCTTGTAAGCCTGCCGTGGTTTCAGCACGGCCACAACTGGGCACTCTTCAAGTTGGTGGCGCTCCAAGGTCTGTACTTGTTGAAAAAGTATCCAATATGCTCAATCAGATCGTAGGAATTCTTCGCGACGAATGGTGTATATTCTGGTATTTCAGCTAAAGTAATATAATCGAAACAAAGTTGTTTTCAAATGTTTTAAGAAGAAATCGAAAATATAATGGAAAATGACAATCCATTTTAAATATGGATACAAATAGGTCATCACCGGTAGAAAGACTCGGAATTCGTTTGCGATAATATTAAAAAATATAAGTATCACTTGCATAACCAAAAAGAAGATCGAGCCCTTCACAGGAGTGATGACTTTGAGGGGTAGCTATTGTAATATATTAATACTGCCTATATATTTACCTTGATTTTCTTAAGATAACTATTGTCAATAATGTAATATTGTTGTAAACAAAAATACAGAAGTCTCAAAACTATTAAGAAAGCTTTTATTACATGTTTCTTTTGCCAATGTACTCGTATATACCTATCCCTTCCATATGACGTGGAAAATTTAACTTTTTGTTTCCAATTTGACTTTTTGATGGATATGTTGCTAGGGATGTTCCCAAATTGAATTCCGAACTCCAGCCCTGGGCCCTAATAAGACTTCTTACAATGATGGAGAAAACTTTTGCCCGGTCTTGGAAATGCAAGTCCTAGAAACTTTTAACATAAATCAGGCGCACTTTACTTTGCTATAGATTTCCACACAGGATTTTGCCGGTCTTTTTCTTAAATTTGCCATATTCCTGAAATAAAAATTTGATCGGTCAAGAAGTCAGTTGTTTTACCGACGAGCGAAATATTAAGCAAGCGGGAAGAAAACTCACCAGATCAAGTCGCTTTGATGCAGTTAAGTGGCTTTTATTATTTCCTCACATGCAAAAGCAGCCAATTTCTAAAAGCTCGTTTACTTTCTGGCATTTAGCACTTCCATCTGTTGACGAGTAGCTCTGGGTAATAAAAGTACTCAGGGCCGAGGGTATCAGTTGACTCTGGCCTAGTTGACCAATGCTGTGCCCCAAATATGTAACGAAGGAAACAACTGTTAAAGCATGCAAGACGTCATAGGTAAGTTTTAATCGCTTACACGGGAAGTGTTTGATTTCGTTAATTTTGCAAAAATAAATTAATATCGATATTTTAACATCGGATTGCAGTCAACAATTTTCTCTTTATTAGATGTGTAGAAACCAGATATTACTAATCCAGTTGTATTAAATCCAGTCTGTTTTGCATCCTCTCTGTAGATTGTGCCCGTATCAAACGGCGTACATGTTCAACAGCGAGCTCAATTTGCATAATTAGATAATTGGTATCCTGAATGGTAATTAACGGTAATTCTCCAGAGAAAAGTTAGTAGCTGGTACGACAATTCCGGTTTGTCTTTAATTTGAATACATTTGGGAGGGGCCCGTGAAAACTCTTAAAAGGGTTGTATGTACTCAAATTAATTCGTTTGCCTTAACAGTGTTTACGCAGGCTTTGTTAGGGGGCGAAAACGATACCTGAACAGGCAACGCAAGCCACCCATTGTCGCCGCTGTTTATAATGGCTTAATTAGATTTTGCGGGGAGAGGAGGTCCTCCTGTGCATTATTCTTTAAAGGAAGAGACAACATTTATTTCCTATAAGGCAACTCATATCTTACTTTCCGTTCACATTATTCAATCAATGAAATGAGATGCACCGACCGTCAATACCCGACGCCAACAGTCTGAGCTGTTCACATAGGCGTCGTTAGGGGAGGGGAGCAAGAGGGGCGATGGCGTACTTATCCCGAGTGTGGAGGTTCAGTTCATTTTTGTGATAAAAGTGTTTTTATTATTTTTGCTTCCAAATTACCACTCGTGTGCAATTTATTGCGTAGGCACTTAAAAAAAAGCGCCTAATCGGGTATAATATTCTAAACCGCCAAAAACAAAGTTTTGGCAAAAAAAAGTTGTCTGTAGGTGTCCTCACAATTACTTTCGGACGGATTAAGATATCGGCTTCAAATGTGGTATACGAAATAATGTTGCCTGTAATGCTAGGTTACCCTGAAATTTGGCTCTACACAGAATAAGCGGAAAATTTAAAAAGTTCAGCTTCGAATTGTCGGAGTACGTAAACTGAAACGTCGCGTCTTGGAATCGTCATCGCAATGCATAGGTTGAAGAAAGTCATTTGGAAAACTTGATAATCTTGTTGAACCCAATACCCTGTATTTTATGAGATTAACAGGATTATGTAGTTTTCTAATTTGGCGGAATGTGTCGTCAGATACAAAGCGTAGCGTTGCCAAATGAAAATTCGATATGTTGACAATTATTATTTTAAACCCTTCCTTTTTCCGCCGGAGTTTTTTTCGGTATTCTGTAATTCCTATCGACGGAGGGCTCCGTCCTGATTATTAGATATTGTTGGCGACGAGAGTCGACGATTACTACATTCTTCCATTCGACGAAAAAAGTCGTTCGGAATGAATAATATGCCTCCAAAATACTGATATTAAGGAGTTTTGGTTTTTACAGGGTGTCCCAAACTCGACGCACCAGGGTTATTAAGGCAAACAAAAACAGCCAGTAAAAATTTGACTTGTTAGTTTCTTGTAGGACCACTCAAGCTTGCTATTGGGCGAAAAAGATAGTTTTTAGGAATTTGGGAAATATAGGTTATGACGTCATTAAATATATTTTTCCCAGCACCACACCTGTTTCTCTTTATATTTAAAAAGAGCACGTTTTTCGGATAAACCTTCGTCAATAAATTTTTTTTATATCTGGTTTCATGAAAAAGTGATGCGTATTATTTGCCAAAATATGAAAAAGATGCCACGGTATTTTTTTAATGAAAATCGAGTTAGCCATGACTTATGAAGGTATAATTTTGACAGAAACAATTGACAGATGATCGGACAGATGTATTATGGAAAAAGTATTAAAATTTTATTGTTAGTTTTAAAAATATAACTATATGAACGCCTTTTTAAGAAAAACTGTTATTATAAACACTTGTTATGTATAATAAAAATAATAATTCTCACCCTCACAATCCTCCAAACTACGTGTATCCCAGAAGCACCACATGCTTGTGCGGGGGAGGGGGGAGCAATTACTATTATTTTGTCTCCGTTTCCATTTGCCGCAACGAAAAACCGAACAATTTTAGCGAAAAACAAAAACCAACAATATAAAAATAAATGCTAGGTGGGTTCTTATAAATAATTTTCAATGTGACTACCTTCTTTTACTAAACATAAGTCTAGACGGCGTCTAATAGACCGGGAGGTGACGAACAAAGTTAGTCATCAAGTCTTACAAAAGGTTGAGTATATTTTAATATTAGGTTGATATCCAGAGTACCTATAGCATAAACTCTGCCGTCCCTATTTGGTCACTTAAACCTAGGGGAGGGGGTTAAAATTTATCAAAAAGTGCGTTTTAGTAAACGTTACATTTCACGAATAATTCCATTTCAGTCCGAAAGCTGACCTCCCTTGGATTATAAATCCGACTTAGCAGAGAAAATAAAGGGCAGCTTTCGCCTCGGCAGAGGCCTTTCAATTTGACCCGAGTTGACTAAATACTAAACATCCAGTTTCATGAATAAACTATAGCTCATTTTTTTCTTTATTTAATGTTGATTTTAAAAATGTAAAGGCAGAGAAAAAAATCGGCATCGTTTTGCGAGCAGAAGCTCGCAATTTTCTCGAAAAGTAATTCGATACGAGATGACTAACCCAGTAAACGTAACGTGTTATGAACAAACTGTAGCTCATTTTGCTTGTTATCAAACACTTATTCAAAAACATAAAAGGCAGAGAAAAATCTAGTAGCGTTTGGCAAGCAGAAGCTATCAAGTTTCTGAAAAAAAAAATTTTTTTGAAGCTTATTTCTTGCTTGCTCAAAACAATTTTTATCAATTTGGTTACAAAATAATGTCGTAACACTAAACGGCAAAAAGTCTTACAATGCACTGTTTACATTAACCCCTTATCAACCTATTTTACCATATTTTACTTTACTCAACAACTACCGCCTACTGCACTGCCTCTGTATTATGCTGCTATCCGCGTCTCATTCTAAAGGGAAGAAGTTTTTGAAAACATCAAAAATCGCTCAGGTTTGTATCCAAACCCATAGTTAATTGGACGTACTATATGTAGTTACTTTAATAGAAATTATCAACTGATTTTGTTGATGTGTGATCCAAATTCAATATTTTCGTAGGTAGTAAATAATAGAAAGTGAATGTAAGAATAAAACTGCAGAGTATATTTAGAATTAAATTTGCTTTCATTTAATAATTATTACATTTATTTCTATTAGTAACAAAAAAACCGTCGGCAAAGAAGCAAACACAATTTCAACTTACTTACTAAATCAGCTTATATTTAACCAATATTGCCTCTACAAATAATTATTATACTTATCTTATCATAGACAACTAAATAAGAAAATAAACGAAAATAGCTGCCAGCCTACCTATATGTTATGATTTTAACACATTAAAATAAATAACAAAATAGCACGAATATCAAAATATCTATTAGTTTATATAATTCCAAAAAAAAAAAACATAAATAATGCTAGCAGGGCTATAAGTTATCCTTTTACAGGTTTGTATGTGAATGTGTAAACCTAACGACTTAAAAACAACAAGACCAAGACATAACAAATTTTTATATATTTCTCACATAAACATAAAGTAAAAAAACAAACGAAAACCAGTTGAACATTTACATAAAACAAAACATACACAAAAATAGGATAAAAAATATGTACAAACTAAGCATGACACAAAACAAAACAGTTAACAAAAGACGACAAGTATGCAGCTAATTGCAGAGATAAACTATACTTGGGAAATGAAAATAGCACATCTTTTTTTTTCAAAATGCGACTACAAGTTCATTTATTCGTTCATTTCATTTATTCGTCATTGTCAGATAACACGCACTCCTCCGATGAGTCGGCGTCTGAGTCGTCTTCAAGGTTTAAATTATATCATTTAATTCTTTTGGTGTTTGGTGTCCCTCGAACCATTTATGGCAGTATTTGTTGTTTTCTAAAATCCATCCATTGTTTTCAGGATCATAAAATACTGGCCGTATTTCAGTTGCGTGAGACCAAATAGCGCAAATTTGGTTACATCGTCTTATTTTTTCAATAAGTTCTTGCTGACAAGGGGGTAAAAGTTGTGCATTAAATGTCTTTTTTTATTATTAGTGTGTTTTTGTCACTTTTGCTCTGATACGCTGCTAGAAAAATGTCCAGCCGCGCAGCGTTAACAGATGCTAACTTAGGTTTTCCGCAAATTTTGCAAACAAAAGCTTAAATTTCATTTTTTATGTCATCTGGTATATTATATGTAATATTATAATATTAGGAAATATGCATTATAATATAATATTAGGAAATATGCACAAGTTCGAACCTACTAAAAAAATATGGATGGAGGTTGTTTTTTTTGCCAATAATACCCAAAGATATATATATACTTAACAAGCATATCTAAAAATCTATGATAGGTACAGATTTATTCATGGCTCTGCCAGGCTTCCACTCATTCACGGGCTGTGATTACACTGGTTCCTTTTTCGGAAAGGGTAAAATAAAACCATTTCAAATACTGGAAAAATCAATTGCTGCCCATAAAATTTTCCACAAATTGGGGTTTGAGGAAAATATACCAGATGACATAAAAAATGAAATTGAAGCTTTTGTTTGCAAAATTTATGGAAAACCTAAGTTAGCATCTGTTAACGCTGCGCGGCAGGACATTTTTCTAGCAGCGCATCAGAGCAAAAGGGACAAAAACCCACTAATAATAAAAAAACATTTAATGCACAACTTTTACCCCCTTGACAACAAGAACTTATTGAAAAAATAAGACGATGTAACCAAATTTGCGCTATTTGGTCTCACGCAACTGAAATACGGCCAGTTTTTTATGATCCTGAAAACAATGGATGGATTTTAGAAAACAAGAAATACTGCCATAAATGGTTCGAGGGAGACCAAACAACAAAAGAATTAAATGATATAATTTTAAACCTTGAAGACGACTCAGACGCCGACTCATCGGAGGAGTGCGTGTTATCTGACAATGACGAATAAATGAAATGAACGAATAAATGAACTTGAAGTCGCATTTTGAAAAAAAAAAAGATGTGCTATTTTCATTTCCCAAGTATAGTTCATCTCTGCAATTAGCTGCATACCTGTGATCTTTTGTTAACTGTTTTGTTTTGTGCCATGCTTAGTTTGTACATATTTTTTGATCCTATTTTTGTGTATGTTTTATTTTATGTAAATATTTAACTGGTTTTCGTTTGTTTTTTTACGGGGGAACTTTATGTTTATGTGAGAAATATATAAAAATTAGTTATGTCTTGGTCTTGTTGTTTTTAAGTCGTTAGGTTTACACATTCACATACAAAGCTGTAAAAGGATAACTTATAGCCCTGCTAGCATTATTTATGTTTTTTTTGGAATTATATAAACTAATAGATATTTTGATATTCGTGCTATTTTGTTATTTATTTTAATTTGTTAAAATCATAACATATAGGTAGGCTGGCAGCTATTTTCGTTTATTTTCTTATTTAGTTGTCTATGATAAGATAAGTATAATAATTATTTGTAGAGGCAATATTGTACATGTTTTAAAGTAAGTTGAAATTGTGTTTGCTTCTTTGCCGACGGTTTTTTTGTTACTAATAGAAATAAATGTAATAATTATTAAATGAAAGCAAATTTAATTCTAAATATACTCTGCAGTTTTATTCTTACATTCACTTTCTATTATTTACTACCTACGAAAATATTGAATTTGGATCACATCAATAAAAAGCAAGAAAAAAATTTTAAAAAAAATTTTCAGAGACTTGATAGCCTCTGCTTGCCAAACGCTACTAGTTTTCTCTGCCTTTTATGTTTTAGAATAAGTATTTGATATCAAGCAAAATGAGCTACAGTTTGTTTATAACACGTCACGTTTACTGGGTTAGTCATCTCGTATCGAATTAATTTTCCAGAAAATTGCGAGCCTCTGCTCGCAAAACGCTGCCGATTTTTTCTCTGCCTTTACATTTTTAAAATCAACATTAAATAAAGAAAAAAATGAGCTATAGTTTATTCATGAAACTGGATGTTTAGTATTTAGTCAACTCGGGTCAAATTGAAAGGCCTCTGCCGAGGCGAAAGCTGCCCTTTATTTTCTCTGCTAAGTCGGATTTATAATCCAAGGGAGGTCAGTTTTCGGACTGAAATGGAATTATTCGTGAAATTTAACGTTTACTAAAACGCACTTTTTGATAAATTTTAACCCCCTCCCCTAAGTTTAAGTGACCAAGTAGGGACGGCAGAGTTTGTGATATAGGTACTCTGGATATCAACCTAATATTAAAATATACTCAACCTTTTGTAAGACTTGATGACTAACTTTATTCATCACCTCCCGGTCTATAACTTATGTCTTATTGGCCTTTCTTAATACATCTGGTTTGCCGACGGGTATCTTCTATTTTTTCTATCAAATGATCAATATTCAGAGATGGAGTTTTGTAAACAATGTTTTTCAGAAATCCCCAGAAATGTAAATCTAATGGTGTTAAATCTGGCGACTTTGCTGGTCATTTTATAGGATCCTTTATTCCAGTCCATTTGTTTCCAAACACATCATTTAGAAATTCTTTTACAATGTTGGCCTTGTGTTCTGGAGCTCCGTAGTCTTGAAACCATATGGTTCTTCTTAACTGCAATGCCAGCTGTTGCTGCAAAAATTGTAATATTATTCCAGTATAAACTCCTTCGTAAATGGCTCAACTAAATGATGACCAATTATGCCACACCATACATTAATGCCGAAGTGTCCCTGATTCCAAATTGGATTAACAATATGACGATTTTCAGTGGACCAATAATGTTCGTTTTTACGGTTAGGTAAGCAAAACGGCTTTCGTCTGTCCAAAGTATATGTCTGAAAATAAGCTCGTCAATATCAATAATCTCTGTCACCACCATGATTTCAGCAATATCAAGCCTTTTTTCTTTATTTGCCTATCCTAAATAAATCTTCAGGATTCGATTAAAGTCATGATATTTGTTTTCTTTTATAATACGTTGTATGGACGACGACTTCTTTAAATTTAATTCTCTGCTAGCTTATCTACTTATCGAGTTTCTCGGGTAATCTTCAAAATATTATTTGGACTGTTGCATCATTGTTCTGAACTATTCTTCTAATTGATTTGCCTTTACGGGTAGAAAACGCATTTTGGTTCTCCCATAAGTTTTTTTCTAATCGAATAAACATTTTGTGATCAGGAACGTAACATTCAGGATATTTCTCCCTATAAATTCTAACGGCTCTTCTAGCATTTTTTTCAGCTTCTCCATAGACTAATAACATATCATTATTGAAGTTTTATGATACGTTAGATGACTGGACACAAGTATTATATGTCAAGAGAAGGTATTTCAATTATGACAGGTAAGAGTAATATATTATCAACTGTCAATTGTTTTCCATGGATACCCGATCAAGTCAAGGCTAATTTGATTCAGGATATATTATACTTTGAATTACACGAATATAATCTCTAATTTTTTGCAATAACAGTTGCCAGTTCTCATGGAAAATGTGCCATTGCATTTAAGAAAAACCATGTGGTTTTAAAATGACGGAGCTCCACCACACAATGCCAACATTGTAAAAGAATTTCTAAACGATGAGTTTGTAAACAAATGGATTGGAATGAATGGTCTCATAAAATAGCTACGAAAATCGCCAGATTTAACACCATTAGATTTCCATGCAAGGGAAAATATTGTTTACAAAACTCTATCTCGGAATATTGATCATTTAATAGAAAAAAATTGAAAAAAGATGCCTGTCGGCAAATAACACCAGATGTATTAAGAGAGGTCACTAAGACAGAAGTTAGACGCCCTCTAGACTTATGTTTGTTAATAGAAGGTAGTCACATTGAAAATTATTTATATAAGTAAAAACCTATCTAGCATTTATTTTTATATTGTTGGTATTTGTTTTTCGCGAAAATGGTTACGTTTTTAAATATAATACATATAATAAGTGTTCATAATAACAGTTTTTCTTAAAATGGCGTTCATAAAGTTATATTTTATAACTAATAATAATATTTTATTACTTTTTCCATAATACATACCTGTCGGAGCATCTATCAATTGTTTCTCTCAAAAATATACCTTCATAAGTCATGGCTAAATTTTTACAAACAAAATAATAACCCTGGCGCGTCGAGTTTGGGACACCCAAGTTTTGCCATTATATGTTAAAGGTATAAATTATATAGTCTCTATATATCTACATGATACTGAAGAAATACCAACATCTCCCGGACGGATCTTGAAGGATGGTCTACGAATGGGTTAGTCGCTCTCCCCAGTTGTGGCGAACATCTTGGAATGGTTCGTGCTCGAATGCACCTATCAGAAAAGCCAGGCAAAAGTGGCAATGCGATTAATTTGATTAGTTGGTAGTTGACTAATGAAATAACCTTTACTTTGTCAAGAACGCCCTCAAGTGTCATCTCATAGTGATACAGACAAAACGTATCTTTCATGTTTAGGAAAAATAGAAAAAAATCCAAAGTTTCTTTCAAAACTATTATTATAGGTATTATAGGTACTTACCCTACATTTTAAGATAAGAAAATGCAATAAGTGTTGTGGAAAACAGTTTTGATATACGAAAGTTCTGTCACATACTTCACACACAACAGTGTAAACAAATGCAAAAGTAGCTGATATCGGCCCTGACAGTTTTAAAAATTTTTCAATACCAAATATTGTAATTTTAGTAATTCTCTACTGGGTGTGTGATAATCCTGTTTTCGCTAGTATGAGCCATTTTGATGATTCAAAAGAATGCCGGGACGGTCGATATTTTTTTTATTTTATCGGTATCGAAAGAATATCGATTTTGTAATTTTGATCGATATTGTCCGAAAAATGTACCGAGACGGTCGAAAATTCTGGATTTTTAAAATTTTATCGTTGTCGAACGAATATTGATTTTGCAAAATTTTTCAATATAGTCTATAGTGATCGATATTCCTCAGTCTTCTGTTTTGGGCATATCGCGAATATCGACATATGAAAATGGTTAGATATCGTCCAAATATAATTATTTTTTTTTGCATTTTATAGATATCCAATGAATAGGTATCGATCTTGATAGATACGCCCAAAAATGTGACAGGACGGTGGAAATTTCTGGTACTTTGTTATTGTCCAACGAATATCGATTGCGCCAAATTTTCCAATATTATAGTTTCGATATTTCACGATTTGAACTATTTTATGCGTATCGAACGAATATTGGCTTAAGTTCCCGGATGGTCAATAATTTGAGATTTTTTACAATTTTACGCGTATGACCAAATTGCCTAATATCGATATGTAGAAAATAACGGTATATTTGAAATATCGATTTATGTATTTTTAATTTTTTTTCCAAGGCAAGTTATATTTTGTTTATGTTGTAATAAGTTATTTCTAAGTTTTTGAGGTAGATACGGGATGTTTCAGTTAAATAAACCAAATTGTAAATATCCTAGGTAAGACCTTACGAGGGTAAAGTAAATTTTAAGGTAAATATTGATGTTTTAGAAAATAAACGTGTGTAGTCTTTTTCAAGGAATTGAACGCCGCGGTAAGACAGGAATAATTAAATTTCATACAGAAAAGTTATCACTAAATAACCGACTTTAAAAAAATCAAGATGGCGGTGTTGTTGCATTTTTTTCAATAAACTAGGGAAGTGAAATAATAAATCTGAACCACACATATGAATATCAATTCGGGTTTAGCTGGAAGTGACTTTTTTGTCCCAAGGTCTTACTAATGCCAAAGTGTCCACCTCCAACGTCTTCATGAAAGGCTTTCTGGACCTCCGATACCCTCTTCTTGGGAAGTACAATTAGAAATAGCTTTTCTTTTCCATCTGGACTTCCCCAAACTCTCTATAGTAGGTACACCATTTTTAATTACTAACGAGTTCCATTGTGCCCAGTACGCTTTTAGCTCTGGTGATTTGTCCGAAATATCTTTCCATTCAGGTTTGGGTATATGTCTCACTTTTAACAAACATAATACCAAATATGGGATCTTCGCTTTGCTCTACGGCAATGACTTCCGAATCCCAATTTTCTGGTCCACGTACAGTAGTTCGTAAAATTAGGTCCGGGTTTTCTCGTAATTGCTGTCGACTACAGTAAAGGCAGTATTCATTACAGGGTCTTCTTGACAATGCATCAGCATTCTTATGGTTGTCTCCTTTTCTGTGTTCTACTTTTAAGTCACATTCCTGCAGCCTTTGAAGCCATCTTGCCACTTGTCCTTCTGCGTTCTTGTACTGGAATAGCCATTTTAGTGATGTTTGATCTGTTCTTAATATGAAAGGTTGGTCATATAAATACTTGTGGAAATGTTCAACGGCCTTTACCACTGAGAGCAGTTCCCTTCTGTTCACGCAATAGTTTCTCTCTGGCTTTGACAGAGATTTACTGAAATAGGCAAACACTTTTTCTTGCCTTTCTTGCTCCTGGGGCAGTACTGCTCCAACAACAAAGATTCTAGCACAGGTGGACGCAGGTCTACGATGAATGTATTTCCAGGAACGGAAAACGTAAAAATAGGTGAAGAACATAAAGCTTTCTTCAAGGTCTGAAATGCTTCTTCACAATCTGAGGTCCACATAAATCGATCCCATCCTCTGTGAGCTTATCAGCTGCCTGGCTATGTGTGCAAAGTTGAGGACGAATTTCCTGTAATAAGTGCACAGGCCCAGGAAGTTCCTTAGTTCATGTTTATCTTCTTGTCGCGGCCATATTTCAATTGACTCTATCTTTTCTGGGTCTGTTCTAACTACTGCTTGCTCTTAAATTACAAGCCTTAAATATCGAACTTCTTTCTTAAAGAAACAGCATTTCTTCGAGCTTAGTTTTAGGTTAATTTCTCGTAACTTCTGGAATACCTCTCGGACATTCTTCAATTGATCTTCAAATGTTCTTACCAAAATAATGACGTCATCCACATATTCACAGGTTAAATTTCCATAAACCTTTACCAGTAGAAAATGCAATTCTCTCTTCATCTTGAGTGTGCATTTCGACTTTCCAGTACCCACTCTTCAAGTCCAACGTGGAAAACCATTTAGAACTAGATAGAGTGTCTAAAGTGTCATCTATTCTGGGTATAGGGTACCTGTCCTTCTTCGTGACATCATTTAACAGTCGATAGTCTACGCAAAACCTCATAGAACCGTCCTTCTTCTTCACTAGGACAACTGGAGAAGTCCATGGGCTCTGGACGGTTCAATGATTTTCTGTTGTTTCATTTCCTTCAACATAGCCGAGACCTCTTCTTGCTTAGCAAGGAGTATCCTTCAAAAAGCCTTTTTGATCGGAGGGCTATTACCATATTTATCCTGGCTGTACTAAACCTGTCTTTCCAAAATCGCATTCAGACGTAGCAAACACATCACGATTTTCTTCAATCAGTTTTCGCAGTTGATATTACTGCTCCATTGTTAAGCAAGTAGCGGCATTTGTTCTACGTTGGCATTACTGGTTCTGCCTCTGTTTTTTGGTCGCACCTGTCTGAACCTCACTTGTCTACGTGCTGCGTGCGTGGCGGCTTCAAATTCCAATGCGTGCACCAAGGCCTGAGATGTTTTTGTTTCGGGCTAGTCCAAGTGATTGGCTAATCTCACTGTCACGCACACCATTTATGAAGCCATACTTACTGAAATTTGCTCCCGGAATTCCACTGGGACCCCTGGATACGCCAAATTGTCGCAGGGTCTCATCGGTACGTTGTCGTCTACCCTTCAGCTGTGCCTGGTATACCTGCTGCAAATGGGCTTCCCCACAGCGCATTTCTAAGGCTCTACCCCGAGCTTCTGTTCAGTAATTGCCTTCCGCAGCAGCCTCAAACTGGTTAAGGTAAGTGTTCCATGCCACTTTTCCATCAAACTTGGGGGGGCTTCATTTTCAAAGAGGCCATGGTCATGGTGGCTTCTGATTTTGGAACTCTCTGTAGCTGCATCATTCTAACTTACAGCTGTTCCACTTTTTCTTCTTTTCTCCGACTTCCGTTCGTACTTCCTTCTTCATTTGTGTCACTTATTCTTCAACAGCTTTTTCAAACTCAGTAATCTTGTTTTGCAACTCTATTTTTAGCTATTCCTGCATCTCAATCTGAATAGTTTTCATTTGGGTATCTAGTCGTATTGTTGTTTCTTCAAACTTCCCGCCGGTTTCTTCAAATTTTGTATCGAGGTCACTTATCAGTTTTTCTTGCTTTGTGTCCCTTTATTTTTCTTTTTCTTTTCTTCCCTCTTGAGCCATTCTTCTTTTTCTTCTTCCCTCTTGCGCCTTTTTTCTTCTTTCTCTCAAATTTTCCAGTTCCATTGCGGGTTGTTTTCTGGTTATGGGCATTTACTTAGCGGTTCTCTTCAAATCCTGCTTCTTACACCAAATACACTAGATTTCAACAATAACAGTACAAACTCATTGCATTCACAAATAAACTTGTAAGGTACTTTCACTAACCAAGAATATTCTTTCAGCTCCAAAATTCGCACAAAATCGCTTACTAACCTTTACTTAAATTCTAGGCCCAATTCTCACGGGTTATATACTCAAATGGAAGACTGGAGACTACTCTAGAATACTCCTGTCTAGAACGCCTATAGAAGCTCTACAGGGAAAACAATGAAAACTAAAAGAAAATGGGGCCCTGAGTGTCTCAGGCCAACAAAGATGAAACAGAAAATGCCTTCAAACTAACCATAAAAATTATGAAATTGTGAGTAGAATACCGAAACTTAAAATTTATCTGCCAAATCTTTGAGTGGCTTAGAAAAATGTTCACTAAAAGCTGATATAACAACTTTAGAGGCATTTTCCATATTTAACGGACTAGGTTAAGTTACATCATGAATAGCTGCGGTCTCAAGTGGGTATAGTTGAACAAAAATACATTTCATTTGCTCATTTTAATATTCGATCGTGTGGCGCGGGCTTTGACTTGTTTTCAGATCATTCGGTTATCGGGAACATGGCTAAATAGTTATCATTCAGATCGGTCTTTAAAATCAATGAGTATAATATAACAAGGAAGGACAGAAATTCTCGGGGAGGAGGTGTTGCGTTTTATATTAAAAATACAATTATTACCAAGCTAGAAATTCCAGACTAAGATGGAGTTGCCTTCGAGCAACTATACAGGGTGATTCCTTTCCGGTGCTCAACGTGGGGATCTCGGAAACCGTAACAGATACGAAGTCGGTCAAATGGACGCAAACTTGCGCCTTTGGGCGTCTAACAATATGCCGTTGAGAAAGTTAAAATATTTTCATGGGTTGCTGAGATATTTAAGAAAAACCGAATTTTTGAAATTTGGATTTTTTTTTGGCGCCATTTGCGTTAATTTTGAAAAATAAATTATACTTTTTCATTGCAACTTTTTCTGGACTACGTCATAGTATTTTAAGATTTTCGGGGCGACGTTTCGTTTTTGAGATAGATGGAACATCTTCATTTTTTTAAATACGGACCTGGATTTTTTATTGCATATTTCGAAATGAATCGTTGTCCTGAGTACAACGATATATGACACATACATATTTTTTCTCGTCTTAGCCGCTAAAATGCACATTTACTAAGAAAAAAATATAATACGGTCCTGGACTATGCATTTTTCTCTCTCTTTTTTTTCAAAGCTATTCCGATTATAACAGGTGATCATTATTTTAATACCTACTGGACTAATAATACTACATGTTTGTCATTTTCTAAAATTATTTTTTATACTTTAGGTAAATAACAGGGAACAATTACTAACAATAGTGAGATACATTTTACCTAAAGTATAAAAAAAAGTATTTCAAAATATGACAAACATGGAGAATAATGAATCCAGTGTATTTTCGTGCAAATTATATTTATAAAATTAGCATGGTAAAGCGCTTTCGGCTACATAGCCATCATCAGTACCACCTAAAAGACAGCATGACACAACTTAGAGAAAAGTCAACGATTTTAATATGAAAAAGAGGAACTAAATTTCTTTGGTTATGTGACACTCACATGTCAGGTGTGTAGAGAAAATTGGAGCAACTGAGTTTAATACAGGTATAAAAAGACGATGTAAAACCCATGCCACATATTAAAATGTCAAATTAACATCACAGCCATAAGCTTAACACATATTATGTAAATTATTTCAAACAAAATTCATCATTCATGGTAAAATGGAATGACCGACAGCCCTGCAATGCAATGTGGAAGGCGATGAAGACAGTGACTTTCGAGAAGTAACTAAATCGGGCGGAAGACACCAGACAGTGTCAACAAAGACCGCGAATTATGAAATTCGGCATAGGTGTGCCAAAAAATATTCAAGCCGGTAAAGGTGAAAGCCAACAAATATTTTATGTAAATATGGAATTTTTAATTGAGGAGGAAAAGAGGATTACACGAATGGGGGGGGGGCGTAGATATCATCATTGAGTGAGTCTTCTGTGTATAGGAATGTATTGAGATTCACTTTAAGATTTAGACAATCTGGATTTGTAAGCAACTCTCTGTTTATTTGAATGTCCTCGAGAAAATCTTATCTATTGAAACTTTAAGACTGTAACGGAAATTTTGTCTCATTCCGTTACAGCATTTTAATTTCATTAAATTTATCAATTCATTATTGAACCACCCCTGTAACTCCTATCGCGCATACGATCAGACTCTTCTTCTTCTGACGTGGATTTGTATTTTGTGGTTGTGTGAATATTGGTCGGCGAGCCAGATTCCAAAGTTCAGGTATGTAACTAAATAATTCCCTTTGATTGCTTGTTAAAGTAAAATACCTTTTAATTCGTTGTGCTTACTTTTGGCAATAAATACCTGATATTATTCCGATCATATCAAATTTATCTAACTAAAGTGATTTGTGATTAGTCGATTCCCCGGTCAAGTTTCGATTTTGTCGTTCATCTACCTAACCTTTTTTGTGTTACGAATCACAAACACAAACGGAAATTATATTAAAAAAATGTTAGTTTTTCATAGTGCCTTTCTATTAAGAATTTTCGCGGGTTATCTATAGAATTCGATAGAACATTCCATAATCTCGAAACCGGATATCGTACCACAAAAGGTTCTGATTAAGTTCTCGTTCCGAAGACACTTCCCGTTGCGTTCTCAAGGTGCTCGCATCGTATTTTTGGCTTGGCCACTTTTTCGATTTTTCAACCCTAATTTAGCGGTGTGATCAAGAGTTGAAATTTTACTATTCATTAATTAATATTTGTTATCTTTCAATTTCATGTGAAACTTATCTACTGGAGCCCTGGTTTTCTGGTGTAGTCAACCACGTGTACTACCCCAAGAGTTCAACTTCATTTCAGCCAGCACAGAAGGGGTCCACAGGGGCTCGAGCGCCGTGGAAGTCCGTGGAAACCCTGGTGAGTAGATTTTATCTCATTTATCTTTTTCTTATCGTATTTTTTGTACCGTTTTCTCGAGATATCTACTCACCTAGGTTCTACGAACTCGAGCTGTCCTCTGGATTTCGGCCTGTGTTCTGCACCTGATTATATTGCCGTATCTTAAACTTTTTTAACCTTATTAATTTTCAGCGATACCTCTCTAGGTCTGATCCCGAAGGAACGTAACGCAGAGTCACCTCAGTTTATTTTTATGCTATTATCATTATATCATTGAATTTTCTCTTTTACGAACTAAATTTGTTTTACCTACCCAGAGAACATATAAGCGTGTGTTAATATAACTTTTAATCATAGTTGTCCTAGTCTGAGGTTCAGATTTCTTTTAAATATCAAGTTTCAAATTGTATATCTCATTTTTACTAGTAAATATTTTGCATTATTTTCGCTATCTCTGTGCACAGTGTTTTTTTAAATAATTATAAAGATAGCCTAATTAAATTAGTCATACATTGTTGTAATTAAGATAGTTTTACTGACTAAAAGTTTAAAATTATAAGTAACATAAACAACATCGCCTATTAGTTGTCTGAATATTTTCTCGACATAAGAGATTGGGTACTGCTTGGTTTTCGACTTCACAGATACTTCAAAGCTGTTACAACACACCTCCTCCTACGGCATCACAAGCTCTGGTTTGGTCACGTGCAGCTAAGCAACAGACCCACCAGCCACAACAAACACCCACGTCCCAGCTAGTCGGCACTGCAGCGTTGCAGCTAAAAGTGGTCTGGTTTGGTTCTCGCATATTGGGTACAGACTTATATGAATGTGGAGTTGAGGTATTGTGTTGGACTATATCACTTTTACCCAAGTCGAAAGGACAAAATCGAGCCGCAGTGAAAATATCAGTCGGTGTGTAACTTAGGGCGATAGCTTAATCTCAACTTTTATATTACTTCGGTTTAAATTTCAAATTTACTTCTGTTAAAGGTTTCAAAATTATTTTCAAATTGTAAGGCAATTTAATGCAACTTACCTACGTCCAATTATTGTAATAAACTTGTTTTTAGAATATAGTGTTTTATTTGATCGCCTCATAACTAGCTCCAAAGGAAAAACTTGCTCTCCGCATCTCGCTATCTCAATACATTTTTCTTTGTAGTTCTTTTAAGTAACACCTAGTTGTTACAAGACAAAACATTATGTATGATTTTAGAATTCGAGTGAGGGCTAAAGTTATGGTTGAAATTTTTTATATGTTCTCCAAAGGTTGAGCTGTCCCTACTGATATGTTCACTTATACGGACTTTTAGAGGGCGACAAGTTTTGCCTAAGAGTTGCAAGACAACTTATAGATACCACACTTAGAGAGGTGATCAATCTGTCGTTAGAATTAACCAAAGTCTGGCCCAAATTGCTGTTAGTTTTTAGACCTATTATTGACACACTTTCGCATTCCTGGTGAATGCACTGGGAAACTTTGTTGTTGGGTTTGGCTTGAATGAAAGGTAGCGAATAGTACTTGATGTTATTATTATTAATTTTGGTGGGGTAAGGAAAACTGACACGTTTTAATTTTTTATATTTGATTTTGTTTATAAGGTCTATAATAGAAGGGTCATAAAAATTGTTAAAAGCAATTTGTTTCAGAGTATTGACTTCTTTTTTATAATTTTCCTTAGACAATGGTATATTGAGGAGACGATGGATGTAACAATGGAAAGCTGCCATTTTATGTTGATAAGGGTGGTTAGAAAAAATAGAGATAGTGTGGTCAGTTTTCGTTGGTTTTCTATATATATAAAACTGTAAGTTCTTTGTATTTTTACCTTTATCAACATAAAATGGCAGCTTACCAATTGTTACATCCATCGTCTCCTCAATATACCAGCGAATGTGGAGAAGTGTACTTTGGAGAAACCGAGGCTAGAAGAACATCGCAGTCATACTCGGATAGGAGAAACAGCTAAGTCAGCATACACTTACGGGCTAACCAATAGTAACCAACATAGATGTAGCCAAAGTACTTGAAACCAAACCTCACTGGTATAAAAGAAAATTATTGAAGGAAGCTATCCACCAGCCAGCCGAGTCTCGAGATCGCTATTATGTTTGGCGTCCCGTAATTCAGCGAGCGCCAAATATGCGTGGCGTTCCATACTGGCGGCAATTATACATACATATGTACCAACCTATTAGCGCATAATTAGCAGGATATAAGTCGAGTCTTCACATTGTTAGCCTCATTATACTGGAAAACGATCAGAGATACTTACTTTTAGAGACGTCGTTTAATAAATAATATTAAGACATAGAGTCCGATAACAGTTTCACTCTATACCTACATTCGCCAAATTATTAAAATTAATACAGAACTAGTTAGATACTCTTCACCGCAAAAAAAACACGAATTCGGATGTTTTGTTACACTCTCACCAAAGATATATATCTTTGCTCACACCTACACGCCTATTATTGTGCAAAATAACAACATTAGCTTCATCAATCATTTTGTCCTCACCATAATGAAAGCAGCGGCCATTGTTTTTATTTTAACCACCTCCACCTCTGGAGCTGTCAAATGTCCTGCGGAAATTCTTATTAGCAAGAGTATGTTTAATAATTATTATAAACTGGTGTCCAGTTTGATTGGGATACCATTAGTAAGTTGCTTGAACCGTTGTGCTCGCCCAAGCATTTTGTTTTTTTTTTTTTCAGGCAGGAAGCGTTGGGTTTAAACCTTCAGTCAACGCAGGAAGCGATTATTACTGGAGGTGCAGTATATACCTACTATTATACAATTTATTTCCGAAAAGTTCCTGATAAGTTGTTATTTCACACAAAAAATGCTTTGAGAAAAAATGAACAAAAGGTATGTCTAAGATATTTTTGTATTGCAATAGCCATGGTGCATATTCCCTGGGAGTATACAGGACGAGGCGTTTCTATCGCCCGTCCAGGCAATAATATACGACAGTATTTTTGAAAATGAATGGGGTTTTTGATATAACGTTTTCTCCACAAATGTTTCTTTAAGTAGCCAAGGTTAAATAATGACTAAAATTTTACTGGGAGTCTGCACGGTGGGCACTACTATCGTGAGCCACTACTATCGTCCTTCC
This sequence comes from Pseudeuparius sepicola, assembly GCA_963920635.1. Classification (NCBI taxonomy): domain Eukaryota; kingdom Metazoa; phylum Arthropoda; class Insecta; order Coleoptera; family Anthribidae; genus Pseudeuparius; species Pseudeuparius sepicola. The sequence continues at coordinate 56,115,501 of OY987301.1, read as the reverse complement.
AGACAATATCTGACTATTTTTGATAGTACTAATATAGTTTTTGATATAACATTTTCTCCACAAAAGTTTGGTTTCCACGTTAGTGTGTTAAAGTTTTTCTGAACAATTAATTGTTCTCTTATGTTCAAAGTTCTCTCGGAGTAAATTCTGAATTGATCAAATTTAGTGATTGAAGTTTAAGTCACTTCCATTATCCAATCGAGTAGAAATTTTTTACAGCTTCGGTTCCGATGAAAATACAATATAATAAAATATATTAAAATATAATAAGGTATAATACAATAAAATACAATATAATATAAATAACTAATATCTTACAAGGTGGCAGCTTACCATTTTTTTTCACAAGCCCCTTGATATGGGCACCAAATGAAAGGGTTTGAAGCTATGTTTCGTCATTCTAAATCAAATATAGCAGACGCCCTAAGATAACCTTTTTTGCTCACAACCACCTTGATATTGGTATCAAATGAAAGGTTTTGACAAGTAGAATACTATAAGCTACGTGATATAGTTCTAAATCCAATATGACGGACGCCCTAAGTTGGTGGATTACCTTTTCTGCACAACCACCTTAACATGGGTATCAAATTGAAGGGATTGACGAGTAGAATACGATCAGTTACGTGACGTCATTCTACACCCAACGTGGTAAACACTCTAGTGTATTTTTACAATATTATGAAATTAAAATAATTAAGATTAAAACATAAGAAAGTAGAACACTTTTTTCAGTTATTATAAGCAAATTTTTAATATTTCTGTAAAAAAGAACACCATTGGCCGCTCACAAAATAAGTATTATTGTTGCTGTTATGTTACAACAGCATACTGTTCGTAATAATGTTTTATCATATTTATTGTTAAAAATAATATTGATGTTTAATATAATATTGATGTTTAAATTAAATAGTGACCATTGGTTTTTGTAAATAAAATAAAAGAAAACATAAGATAAAATAATACATAGTTACGATAAGTTGAAGTATAAATAGTTACATAAAAATGAACTGTAGAATACAGATGTAATACCTACCTATTTGAAGATAAAATAAAACTATCAAATAATATAACAACGTATATTTCCCAATATTAAAATTAAAAACCTGAACAGGTTACGGGCCCAGAAAATCCCAGCTGTTCTTTAAAATAAAAAATAAAATAAAATAGAAGCTGTCATTAGCAAGGAAGAAGTCAATTAAAATTAAAAACTAAAATACAAAGGAAGAGGTTAAGAGAGAAGCCTAGTCAAAAGGAAATAAAATAAAATAAAAACATGGGAAGTGAATATATCAGTGGTTAAGAAATTAACCAGATAGAAAAATTGAAGAATACTGAAAATTATGAACTATGGAATTTTCAAATAACAATTCTATTTAAATCTGGTGGTTTACTTGAAATAGTAAATGGTGAAGACAAGTATAATGATACAATGACTCAAGAAAATAAAAATAAATGGTTTAAAAAGGATGCTCAAGCTCAAAGGATTTTAACATCAACGATCGACAAAAGGATGTTATTACATGTAATAAATTGCAAAAATGCAAATGAAATGTACATTAAAATTAAAGGGATTTTTCAAAAGGACAACAGCCAACAAAAATGCAATCTGCTACAAGAGTTTTTTAACTTCAAGTATGAAAGAGGAACCGATGTTTCAACACATATTAGTAAATTAGAGAATTTAAGTTTTCGTCTGAATAAAATGGAACAAGACATAAATGAAGAAATGTTAATGTCAAAAATTTTAAGTACATTGCCAGAAAGATTTAAAAATTTTAGAACTGCATGGGAATCAACGCCAAAAACGGAAAGAACAATAACAAACTTAACGTCAAGATTAATTTTTGAAGAAAATATGTATAAAGAAAAAGAAAATATAGGACAATCTGTAGCTTTTGCAAGTAATGAAAGAAGATGTTTTAAATGTAATCAACTAGGGCACATATCAAAATTTTGTAAACAGAAGAGAGATGGAATTAAATGTTATAAATGCAATAATTTTGGCCATCTTACAAGAGATTGTAGAAGAAATCCTAATAATCAAACTGAAAATACAAGTATATGCAAAATTTGTAAAAAATCAAATCACAATGAATCCAACTGCTTCTTTAGAAACAAACAAAATAACAATAAAATTGGTAATGATAAAAATACATCTTTTATGGTAGAACAAAAAGAAGAAAACAATAATGGAAATACCAGTATTTTTGTGGTTGATTCTGGTTCGACCTCACATATGGTAAACAATGTAAATTTATTTAAAAATTTTAACAAAAAGAAGATAGAAATTGGTGTCGCAAAGAAAAACACAGAAATGGTTGCTGAGGGTGTTGGAAAAATTGAAAATAACAATTGTAAATTAAATGATGTTTTATATGTACCTGAATTGAGCAAGAATTTGTTATCTGTTAAAGCAATAACCGAGAAGAATGGGCAAGTTTTATTTGACAAAGAAGACGTTTATATAATGAAAGATTATGAGACAGTTTTTGAAGGAAGAAAAAATAAAAATGGGTTATATGTCATAAATTTTGATCAAGACTTGACAGATGAAGAAGAAGAAAATTATATATTTGAAGAAGAAAATTATTTGACAGAAGAAAGTCATAATGACATTGATACATGGCATAGAAGGTTAGGACACATAAGCATTAAAATGTTAAAGAAATTGGTTGAAAATGAGATGGTAAATGGTTTGAATTTAACAAAAAGAAGCTGTGAAAATTTTATACAACCCTGTGAAGTATGTTTAAAAGCAAAACAAACAAGATTTCCATTTAATAGTGAAAGAACAAGAGCAACAAAACCTTTGGAAATTATACATACAGATTTATGTGGCCCAATTGATCCAGAAACTTGGGATAGTAAAAATTATATATTAACAATTCTTGATGACTACACACACTTCGTGGTAGTATGCTTATTAAAAAATAAAAGTGAAACTGCTGAATACCTGAAAGAATATATTAAAGAAATGGAAAGAAACAAAGGTTATTATGTATCAAAAATAAGATGTGATAATGGTAGAGAATATATAAATCAAAATCTTAAAATGTTCTGTAGACAACGTGGTATAATTTTGGATACTACAATTATACATAGACCACAACTAAATGGAAAAGCAGAAAGATTAAATAGAACACTTATGGAGAAAGCACGTTCACTAATTTTTGATTCAAACATGTCAAAGAAGTTTTGGGATGAAGCAATAAGAGTATGAGCATATATTTTAAATAGATGTCCAACTAAAACAGTAGAGAAGACGCCATATGAAATGTGGAATAATATAAAACCAAATATATCAAAAATGCAAATTTTTGGAAGTGAAGCTTATGCAAAAAGATTAGGTCCATTAAAAAAGTTAGAAGAAAGAAGTGAGAAATATATATTTGTCGGTTACTGTCCAAATGGTTATAGACTTTGGGATGAAAAGAAGAATGATATAGTGTTAAGAAGAGATGTGATTTTTAAAAAACCAAATAAAATAAAAATAGAAGAGAAGAAAAATAAAATAAAATTAATAATTGAAGATGAAGAAGAAAATGAAAATGGAAGAGAAACAGAGAAGATAAATAAAATAAAATCAGTTGAAGAAGAAAATGAAAATGGAAGAGGAACAAAGAAGTCAAATAAAATAAAATCAGTTGAAGAAGAAAATGAAAATGGAAGAGGAACAAAGAAATCAAATAAAATAAAATCAGTTGAAGAAGAAAATGAAGATGGAAGAGAAACAAAGAAGTCAAATAAAATAAAATCAGTTGAAGAAAGTGAAGAAGAATTAAAAGAAAATGAAGATAAAATAAAATCAACACAAGAAAATGAAAAAATTGAACAGAATGAATTGATGGAAGAACACGAAGATAAAAATATGGAAGAAAAGCAAAGTTTAAGACAAGGTAGTAGAGAATATAAAAATATGGAAGAAAAGCAAAGGTTAAGACAAGGTAGTAGAGAAGGTCGACAAGGAAGAAAGATAATACAACCAAAAAGGTATGATGATTATGTTTTATTAACATATGAACAAGCAATAAATGGTGAAGAAAGTATGAAATGGAAAGAAGCTATAGAAGAAGAGAAGAAGTCTTTGAAGAAAAATGAAACTTGGTTCTATACAAATAAAGAAGAAGCTAATAATAAGAATATTTTAACAAGCAAATGGGTTTTTAAAGTAAAAGATGATGGAAGATATAAAGCAAGATTGGTTGTTAGAGGATTTCAACAAGAAAGAGGCATAGATTATGAAGAAGTTTTTAGTCCAGTTGTAAATATGAGTTCACTTAGATTGCTGCTAGCATTGTCTGTACAAAATGATTTTAAAATTAAGAAATTTGATATCAAGACCGCATTTTTATATGGAAAATTAGATGATGAAGAAGAAATATATATGTATATACCAGAAGGTTATGATGAAGAAGAAGGAAAACAATCTAAAGTATGTCGTTTAAATAAAGCTCTTTATGGCCTAAAACAAGCACCTTTGAGATGGAATGAGCACTTTACAAACTTTTTCAAGAAATATGGATTATATCCTTTGAAAGTGGAACAGTGTATCTTCATGAACAAAAAAGGAACAATGTTGTTAGCAATATATGTCGATGATGGATTAATTGTTGGAGAAAATAACGAAGAAATTAATGATTTGCTGGAAAATATGGAAAAGGAATTTAAAGTAACAGAATATAATGAAGTAGATAAATTTCTAGGTATTAAAATTTCAAGAGGTAAAAATTTTATGAAAATTGATCAAGAAAATTATGTAGATAATATTTTGATTAAATTTGGAATAGAGAATGCAAAAGAAGCAACGACGCCCATGATGCCATTGGTACAAAAGTCAAATGACATTTCAGATGTACTAAAGTCAAGTGACATTTCAAGTTATCAATATCCATACAGAGAAATAATTGGAAGTCTTTTATATATTTCAAACAAAACTAGACCAGATATAGCATTTGCAGTGAGTTATGGAAGTCGTAAAATGGAAAATTTTTCAAAATTGGATGTTATCAACATGAAAAGAGTTATGAGATACTTAAAATCGACAAAGAACAATGGAATTATATATGAGAAAGATAATAAGAATTTGGAATTAATTGGATATTGTGATGCTGATTTTGCAGGTGATATAGAAACAAGAAAAAGCACATCAGGATATATAATATTTTTGAATAATGGTCCAATTTGTTGGAGTTCAAGAAAACAACAAATAGTTGCATTGTCTACGACAGAAGCTGAGTATATAGCAGCTGCAGATTGTGTGAAGGAACTTTTATATTTGAAAACTTTACTGGAAGAAATCGTACAACAAGAAGTAATAGATAAATTAAAAATGGACAATCAAAGCGCAATGAAATTGATAAAAAATGGGCAATTTAACAGAAGAAGTAAACATATTGATGTAAGATTTCATTTTATTAATGAAAAAGTGAAAGAAGGCTTAATCAAAATCGAGTACTTACCAACAGAAGAAATGACGGCAGATATTTTAACGAAACCTTTGTGTAACATAAAATTTTTGAAACATAAGAATGTTATTGTAAAATAATTTAAATAATAATCAATATTAAGACAAGGTGTTAAAAATAATATTGATTATTGTTTAAATTAAATAGTGACCATTGGTTTTTGTAAATAAAATAAAAGAAAACATAAGATAAAATAATACATAGTTACGATAAGTTGAAGTATAAATAGTTACATAAAAATGAACTGTAGAATACAGATGTAATACCTACCTATTTGAAGATAAAATAAAACTATCAAATAATATAACAACGTATATTTCCCAATATTAAAATTAAAAACCTGAACATTTATGATTGATGGGCGGTAGATGTACTGTGAGGATTAATAAAAGTAAAAGTGTAAACCTAAATCTAAATGATCAGAAAAAGAAATATTTTGTGAGCGCCCAATGGTTTTCTCTTTGCAAGAAAGTTGAAAATTATTCCGATCGGCGTATATTCATATATTATTTTTTCAATGAATTTCCTATAGGAGACCACAATTCGCCATTTCTTTGACCCAAGCATCAAGCTTTTTCTGCACTATCCAGAGGACTATCCATAGAGGATATGCAATGGCGAATTTGATGCTCGAATAATTATACAGTGTGTCCACGGATGGACTTAACTGTACTAGTAAAAAAAAATATTTTCAATTTTTCGAAAAAAGTCATTTTTATATAATAATAATACTGACCAGAAAATTAAAGAAACGTTAATTAGTATAAGAGTAAACTACCTCTATTTGTAAAGATAATGAAAAAAGTTATAAAGAAAATTTGCTCAGCATGGTAAGCTACAAAATTTCAAAGCGTTAAGCCTACTTTGTTTTTTTTATTTTATTCTCTTCTTTTGTCAAATAAATGGTTTTCTGTAAATAGTACGACAAAACTGTATTAAGAAAACTTCCTCAGAAAGGTAAATTGCGCATGATGACAAAATTTTACGGTTCTAGGCCTACTTTGTATTTTAGAAAATATTGGAGGAAACTCAAAGTGGGCCTAGGATTGTCAAAAAATTTTCCATCAGTTTCCTACAATCAGTAACTTTTATTTATACTGTTTTGTCTTACTATCTACAGAAAATTGTTTAATCGAAGAAAAACAAGAAAAAAATTAAAAAATCGAAGTAGGCCTAACGCTTTCAAATTTTGTGCACCTAAGTAACACATCACTATAAACAAATTTTCTTTATAACTTTTTTCAAAATCTCTACAAATCGAAGCAGTTTACTCTTATGCGAATTAATGTTTCTTTAATTTTCTGGTCAGCAGACTTTTTTTATGAAGAATGACTTTTTTTCGAAAAATTGAAAATATTTTTTTACAAATACCTATAGTTAAGTCCATCCGTGGACACACTGTATTTTGTATTTGTATTTGGCTTTGAACTTCGCTGTTGGGACTATGCGGACATCTTTATCAATTTGTATAAATATACAAGGTGATCCAATTTAACATGTAAGTAGATATTTTAAGAGGCGGTTGCTATGGCGATTTTACGAAGAAAACTTTATACATGTTGTTCCATAATGATGTGGAAATATTTCGAGAAAGTGTTTTACATGTGGTTTTAAGGGGGGGAGCCGATTTAATCATTTCCTGCTATATATATTGAAAATTCAACAAAGCCAATACTGCTGTGGAAATTTTCCAGAAGTTATATTTTTTGTGTCATTTTAGTCTTAATAAAAGGCATATTTATGGATGAATGTGACACTTTACTATGAATTAAATTAAAGAAGGTGTTCTATAATGCTTCCATTTTCTGCAACACCTTCTTAATAAACTTCTCTTGTAGTTAGCGCGATACCTGCCTCGTTCATCTCTGTGATCTGAGATCTTTAACTTGGTCAATATTATCTGACCTCTCCGCATATACCCGGTCCTTCAAAGTGCCCCACAGAAAGAAATGGTAATAACGAGTGGGGTCACGTCTGGGCTTCTGGCTGACCATAAAATAGTTCCATTTGAATCAATCCACTCTACAAAAGTATCATCTAAATGACTCTCACTGTGACCATATTGAAGTATTTTCTGGTGCTTGGTTGAGACCTTCTGGTTTTTGTTTTACAAATTTGGGTTTTTATAGATGTCACTTAACTCCATTTAACCTTTTGGTTTCCATTTTTAAGTTTACTACAATAATTTTAATATCCTCAAAGTTGCTTGGATGCTTTGTCATTTATCTTACTAAAAGAATTTTACTGCTGATGATGAACCCTTAGCGGTTCGAAACATGTACAGGGTGGTCAGATAAGAATGCAAAGTGCTGTATCTGGGAAACTATTCGTCGTAGAGACTTGCGGTAAAAATTTTTTTTAGAATAAAGTGACCAAGAGAAAAACCTGGAAATTATTTTCAGATTTCCAAGATAGTCACCAGGGGGCGTAACCGCCATCTTAAACTTTTAAAGTACATTTTCACTGATATCCACCTAGTAATGTTACCAAAATAATATGTGCTTTTTAAAGGTAAGCTTTATTCGAGTAATTTTTGTTCAAAACTTTTTGACATATCTATTAAAATAAAGTGGTGGGGAGTGATTCAATGTTTTTTTAAATAAACAGCTGTAACTCCTAAATGACTGAACGGATTTTAACAAACTTGGTCTCGTTGCGAAAAAGCATTTATTGGTCCATCAAACCCATCTTACCCATGATATGTCTAAGTCTCAGCGATGCCGCTAGAGCGATTTTTTTGATATAATAACAGAAAATTGCAAAATTCTCGAAAAAATTAAATGCAATCATATTACTTTTTTTTTCATAAAAATGTAGTGAAGTGATACCTAAATAGGCTAGTGAAACCGTATTTCGATATCCTATTCCTAGCTGAAAATATCAAAGAAAGAAAATTTAGTTTTATCATAAAATTTTAAAGAGACGCTGTTACACAGGTATTTATTTTTATTTGTCTTTTTTAAGATTTAATGATAAACTTGGAAATCTGAAAATAGTTTCCAGGTTTTTCTCTTGGCCACTTTATTCTAAAAAATTTTTTACCGCAAGTCTCTACGACGAATAGTTTCCGAGATACAGCACTTTGCATTCTTATCTGACCACCCTGTACAGTTTTCATTAAAAAACTGATTGTGGAGTTTTGACTGAAAGAATTTTTACTTTGTTTTAATTTTATCCTCTTGCTCCACTGAAAGAAAATGGACTATTTGTTCAATTTAAATGCCACTTGACAGCGTTTAATTTATGTGCTGGAGCACCGTTTCCAATCAATCAATATTCGGCTCATTAAATTGATTCAATAGATCAGAAATTGAGCTGTAAATATTTTAGTCCAGTTGAACAACCTTGAAAAAATACTGCACCAATTATGTGATTCCGAAAAATACCACACCAAACCTTTATTGCAGTTCGACCTTGTAGTTGAATTGAAATAAACTGTCGAATATTTTCTGATGACCAGTAGTGAGTGTTTCTTCTATCAAAAACGCCACATGTTGTAAAAGTTGCTTCATCAGTCCTCAATATAGAATCTGTAATATAGTAATAACCGTAGAAGTAGTAATAGAATAGTAATGTCTGTATATAGTAGTTAACAGTAGTAATGTAATCTTTATACTGATAATTTACAAGTGATAAAAATACGCACCTATAATCTGATCATTTTCCGCTTGCCTCTCCAACACTAAACGGCAATATTCTTGCCTTCTATAATTACTATAATTCTTTTTTTATACAGTTTTTGAACTGGGCGATAACAATATGGTCTAAACTTATGCATTTTCAACACTCTCTAGACTGAGCTCCATGATATTTGGAAATATCTCAATGCATCTATAATAGAATGTCTCGGATTTTCCACGAAGTATAATAAGACTGCTTCCTGCACATCCTCAGTTTAAACATGTCGTAGTTCATTTCTCTTTTCTTTACTTTTCAAACTTCCAGTAATTCTCAATTTGCTATAAATATATTTGAAATACGTGCGGTGAGGTAGGTCTCTACCTGGGTATGTTCGTGCGTATTCATTCATACCTTGCACGCTTCGCATTCTTTTCGCAAGAAACATAACTTTCAACAATGTCGTTTTTGTCACTAATATTATAATAATTTTAACACCTGCTACAAACTGTCAAAGTCAAGCTTGGATTCTCGTAATAAAATAGTTGTTTTGAATTTTCCATGGCATTTTTTTGGTTATCTTAAAAATAACAAACAGATTAGAAACACCCGCCGGTGTACGGTACATAAAAAAATTGCAACAAGTATTTGATGTCTTGACTGACTCCACGGAGAGATTAGGCGACATGCGTTCTCTAATAATGTTGAGGCAAGATTCGTGGTACGGAGAGTAACACCCACGCCATACAACAAATGAAAAACCGGAAGTGATCGATGGTCGTCAACGACGCGACGTCATTTTGCAATTCTTGCCTCTCCCTTTTGTGGGCGATCCGATAAAAACAGGACATTAGTCTGGCTGCGGCATAATGCCCAGTAAGGGGCTCTGCGGCTGTCTTAAATTGCTTATTTCTTGTGATGGATCGCTACATTAACGGACCTATTGTGGCGGCCGGTATTCTTACCGCTTTCGTTGAAGCACCGCCGCCAACTTTTGGTAATAAAAAATTTCGGGTTTAATTTGTTTCCCCCGATTCTGGCGTTCTCCCTCCACTTCGGGGATGCTTTATTGCTCATTACTTGTTCTTGGGGAAGGAGCAACCCTCTCTGCTTTCGTAGGGGGGGGGGGTTGAAATAATGGGTAGAATTTTTGGTATTTTATTCGAAACTTTTGTTTCAAATATTGCGCATCCGGCTCTGTCGAAATTCTCGTTCTAGAGCTTATTTATAAACAGCTAAATATTTCTGTGAAATAGTGGGGGAAGAATTTGGAGTAACCAGAGGCGGGGCAATGCACATACCTGGTACATCTGCGGGTGTTTAGTTTTCATTGTTTTCCCTGTAGAGCTGGGAATTAAGTGGAAGTAAGTAGAAGCATTGAATAAGGAATTCGTAAAGAAATATAAGTAAATAGCCGTTATGCGTAGCTTACAAATTACGCGTAACTGCCAGGTGGCGAACAGGTAGGCCCTCTGTTACTGTATCTTGGAATTAGTCGACTCGTTTGAAATTGTGGCGACCGGAGCGTCATCTACTAGTCGTAAGAAAAACTATTAGTGTGGGCCACCGCATTTAGCTAAAGCGGGGACCGACTGAAACAAGCCACCGAGTCTACGTTTCGCTAACAGATCGACAGATGGCCGCTCTGTCGCATCTCCTTCAACGCGAGGAAGGGATAAATGATAAATGACAGTTCCAACCAAACTCGTTGCTAAAGCCTGGTGTGTGGCATATTATTGTTCTGGCAATGTTTACAGAATTAAAATAGTTCTGTAAACTTTGGTTCTGGTTACTTCAGCTGATTTTACTGTTGTTGTCGTTTTGGTGGCTATTGTTTTCTTGTTGTGTTTTGTGTCTGATTAAGGTTTTGATCACAAAATATATGGTTTTTATTAACCATGGTAGTCTATCGCCGCTGTTGTTATATAAATTTCGACAGCAGCAAGCGTTCTAACACGTACATTTCCCGTGAAAAATGAAATTCGCTGTGGGTACCTACTTAGGCAGTGGATAATAAAATAGCGGAAACATAGCACTGACAAATTTAGAAGACTGCCAGTTGAAACAATGATGTTGTGCAAAAAACATTTTCGAAATAATTTTGTCAAAACCCTCCATTCTATTGGTCAAAAGGCAGCGTCCAGAGATATACCTACTAATATGTGTCCGGGCACTGGGCCTTATGTAAACAAACGTTTCATTCCTGCTCTCTCCCGCTCCCTCGGCCCGCCGTCATGGGAGTAGTTCGATCGATATATTATTTAATAAGAAAATAAGCTTACACAGTGTAGCTGATAGCGGTTCGTTCGCATTCTACCGGGTGCGCGCAAAATATTACCGACCGACCGTGACTGTTGTATATAGCGTCGATGGAATTCAATCGACGGTTATGTAGTCATGCCTGCAGTGCGGATGGCTGTAAAACCACTGGCGTAGCGTGAGCTTTCGCCGCCTGGGGTCGACCGGAAATTCGCCGCCGCTTCTATTTTAATTATTAGTCAAGAAAATTAGTAAAAGTCAAATAAACAGCTTTAAATAAAAATGTACTTTTCGTATTTTTTTCATAGCAAAATCTCACAATCAAGTTAATTGTCCCTGAGATTTGAGTGTTTCTATCCATTTAAGTAAGTCTGTGTAATTTGTTACTTTTTAAATTACCTACTATTCCATTTTAATTATTTAATAATATTTTGTTACTTTTAACAGGGTGAGTTTTTTTTTAATGATCAGTATGGGGATCTCGGAAACTAGCGGAGATAGAAGGAACGTCAGATGGGGAAAGAATTGCAGTTTTGTGGGCCCAATCATTGAATAAGGAATTTGGCCCAATTTAACGCGCCTTATGGATTTTTTAAAAAAGGCATGGCTTACTAGATATTTTGAAAAAACTAAATTTTGGCGTTTTATTGTAATCTGTCTAGATTCGTTGTTTCTGAATTTAGATAAAAAGTGTAAATACCAAAGTTGGAGAGATTTGTGTCCCCAATGCTGTTAACATGTCCTCTACTTTCCGTAACAGCTGTCATTTTCGAGATATGACACAAACTCCTGTTTTTTAAAATGGGAACCATAGTTGTCCGTGGCCTCAAAAAATCGGGCATATTTAGAGCTTTCCAACGATATAATACTCGATATGATTATTCAGAAAAATAACGGAAATAAGTATAGTTTGCATTTAAAAACACAAGTTGTAGAAAATGGCTGCTGCCATGGAAATTAGGACATGATATACGCATTCGGGACACAATTCCCTTCAATTTTGGTATTTACACTTTTTATTTAAAATCAGAAACAACGAATCTAGATGGATTGGAATAAATCTCCAAAATTTCGTTTTTTTCTTCTAAATATCTAGTAACCTATGACTTTTTCAAAAATCCACAAGGCGCGGTTTTGTGGGCGCAATTTAACGCGCCTTGTAGATTTTTGAAAAAAGGCATGGCTTACTAGCCTACTACAAATTTGGAAAAAACACGAAATTTTGGAGATTTATTCCAATCCATATAGATTCGTTGTTTCTGATTTTAGATAAAAAGTGTTAATACCAAAGTTGGAGGGAATTGTTTCCCCAATGCGGCCAGACTTGATCACCTCCCGATGATGCTATAACATCTGGCTGCCCAAAAGACGATCCCCCGCGGTAGCTATAGTTTGTCAGGGGCGTACGGGCTGGATGGACGCGTTAAATATACCTATTTAAAAAAATCGTGGTTGCTTTCAAATGAGACGACATTCTGGCAGCCGAAAACACGTCCTAATTGCTCAAAAGAAGATCGCCAGGGGTAGCTAGTTTATATCAGGTGCGTACGGGCTGGACGGACGCGATAAATATATTTAAAAAAAATCGTGGCTGCTTTCAAACGAGACGGCCTTTGATCTGGCAGCCAAAAACACGTCCCAAAAGAATATCTCCAGAGCTATAGTCAGAGGCGTACAGGCTGGTTGGACGCGATAAATATATTTTAAAAATCGTGGCTGCTTTCATAGGTCCCAATTAACCACGAATGACCTATAACGTCAATTTTACGTTATTTTCATAACGTAAAAAATACGTAACTTAATTTCCGGAAATTTAATATTTGTAAATGCATAAAAAATGACATATAAAAACAAGTAATGAAACTAGCGTTAATATTACGTCATTACTACGATACCCAGCTAACCACGAATGACCTATAACGTGAATTGTGCGTTATTTTAATAACGTAAAAAATACGTAGCTCAATTTACGGAAATTTAACTTAGTAAGTACATGAAAAATGACATACTAAAAATAAGTAATACAACTAGCGTTAATATTACGTCATTACTACGGTACAGATTCTCCCGAATTATAAAACTTAGACTAAGGTTTTTGGGAAGTCACAATAGAGTCCTCCCCTGAGACGATTAAGGTCCTTTTGGCTTTGTCCCATCCATTATATGAATTATGAGACATCGTTTATTTTATTTCTTTTTAATTCTGTGACGTCATCGAGATTCTAGCTTACACTGTTTTAGGAAATATTTTTCTAGTGCTTCGATAGCTTAGTTGGTAAATGCGTCGACATTAATTCCGATGGTCGTAGGTTCGAACCCTGGTGTTGGTGTGCGAATTTTATTTTTTATGAGGTTCTACGTTAAGTTTATGAGGTTATTTCTACATAAGGATGTTGACGTCACTATACCCCGGAATTTTTGTAATAATTATAACGTTAATTTAAATATACCTAACGATATTTTGACGTACAAAAAACGGTTGTTGGTTAGCTGGGGTGGCTTTTAAAGCTCGTGCGCTCCTGACATAAACTCGCTACCCCTGGAGATCTTCTTTTGGGCATTAAGTCCGTGTTTTCGTCCGCCAGATCAAGCGCCATCACCGTTGAAAGCAGCCACGATTTTTTAAAATATATTTAAGACATGTTCTCGGTCGCCCGATTCAAGACCGTTGCTTTTTAAAAATAATCAGTGGGTTACGACGTTGCCAAATCAAAAGTGTGGCTGAGAAAATTGTGGCTCTTTTCACACCGATAGTTCATCCATCCATATCATATCATATCATCATTTATGACATATATATTTTCCTATAAGTATAAGGTATACCGGCAAATGTTTCATTTTCGAAAAAATAAACATTAAAGTGCAAAATTGAAAGTTTTAAGGTCGCATATATTCCAAACGCTTGAAAGAGACATATTACATGTATACATCATTGAAATTGTGACAATGATTAGATTTTAAATATCTAAAAATATACAGGGTGTTCTAATTCAAAAACATATGTTTGGTTTGGCACCCCTTTCCTGAACACCCTGTACAAATCTGAATAAACGCTGAAAAAAGCTTTCTTTGGCTTCTTCAACCTTTATCTGAAGAGAAGCCCTGTACAGGCCTGTATATAGCGGGCCATCGGTGTCTGAGGCTCATTTTGTATGATAAATTTGAAAAAAATGTGCATTTTAGAAAAGTGGCCGTAACTTTTTTCAGGATGAAAGTTTTGTTTTTCTGTAAAAACATTTCTAGAGCACTTTTTTACGTAAAACCCAATGCTGCTACTAAATTTTTTTAAGTCAATGGTTTAGAGTTACTGATAAAAAAAATTAAAATTGAACAGCCTGTATATTTTTGCATTTTTTAATAGAGCAAAAAATTACCATTCCAAAATATATATATAACACTTAATGATTTACTTAAGTAGTTATCAATTACTAATAACTTTTATGAAATTTTCATCAGTAACTCTTAAACCATTGACTTAAAAAAATGTAGTAGCAGCATTGGATTCTACGTAAAAAAAGTGCTTCAGAAATGTTTTTACAGAAACACAAAATATTCAACCTGAAAAAAGTTACGGCCACTTTTCAAAAACGCACATGTTCAAAAAACGCCCTGTTACTCAAGAACGGTGACAGATATCGATTTGCGGTTTTCGCCATTAAGTTATTTATCATAAAAAAATGAGCCTCAGAGACCAATATCAGTTTTCGTTAAAAATAGAGGGCCCTATTTTTAACGGAGATAGGGTTTCCCTTTAAAATTGTCCAATTTGGCTCACTCTGTACATAGAGGTATAATATGGGAATACACCAGAGCAGGTGTCTCATTTTAAGTCCGATTAGGTATATTATGTCCTTACTTTTTGAAATAATTGAATTAAAAATTAATTACACGCTTGCGTATGTCTACGCCACTGGACAAATTCCTAACATTATGTTTTACAAATAGCCAGTAATTTGCATGGCAAAAAAACGAATTTTCAGTTTTTAGTCAAACTTTTAGGCAAAATTATTTTACTCATAATTTTGGCTCCAAAAATTGATGCAAAATATTGCGACGAAACTCCCAGATGAGAAAAAATCTAAAGGCACTTTTTGTTCGAAATGGAATTCTCTATCTAAAAATTAAATATTTTTTTGTCAATCTCCTAAATTATTTATCTAATTAAATTAGCGGTAGGTACCGATTACCCGTATCTCCACCACTGATGCATAAAGGACGCAATCGATCCAAGTATAGGTAGGTGTAGGTACTTTGTACCAAAATTAGGTTAAAATTCCTTTTCTGGTTTAGAAATTAATAAATAAAACAATCTATTTTTAAAATTTTAACACCATGTAACGTGGAAATTAAGCCTTTCTGAATAAAACGTCACACACACCAAACACCCCATTTATTTTCAAAAATACCTACTAGCACAAATTGTCGGGTCGGACGATAGAAATGGCTCACCCTGTATAATAACCTACATACATTAGGTACACTTTTTTAATTGTTAACATTTATTAAGGTAATTCCTTATCCAATGGTATTAAGTATATTATATTATGGAGTAACATAAGGTATTATGTTATGTTTTCAACATGTCACACAAATCCTAAAAACCGACATTTACCTAGGTATTTACCTATTGCCACTTTTTCGGACTTTCGTCCTCTCGCAACCATTGAACCATTCAGTTACTTTTGTTCTTCAAATATTTATTAAAATTAACTAAGTATTCCTTGATCCCAAAAACATAAAAAACGACATACCTAGATAGGTATCGCACCCTATATTCATTCCTTTACACCCCTCTCAATTTCCTCTCTTTAAATAAAAAAGTCTAACTCGCTACAAGAGTGATTTCGTTTGCTAAAAATTACTGTATATATGAAACGGCAGGGGCTGACCTTGAAATTATAAAGGGAAAATCGTCTTGGTTATTGATTATTCTGTTTGCCTTCAAATAAGAAATAAATACCTGCTATTCTTTGGCCTTGAACAGTATTTACAGAGGCAGTTCCATCTGTCGTTGGAACGGTTGAACCTCGATCCGCGCGCCATCTCTCCGTCGGAAGATTTAATAAGGAGACGGCAATCCATTTTGGGTCTGTTTTATTTTAGTTATTTAATTGGACGCATTCAGTGCCTATAGGCGCCACTTCCTGGGACCATAAATACGGGCGAGGGGGGTTAAGAGGGAATACATGGGCGGTCCTACAGTCAGTTACGGGTCTGTCCATTGATCTTAGATATCTTTCCGAATACCTTAATCAATGGTAGAAGGTATGAATTTTAGAGCTGAAAAATACTCTTGGTCAGTGACAATATGTGACAAGATTATTTATGACGGGGCTAAATAATAAAGGTAGTAACTAAGACAACGCAATTGAAGTGTTATTGTTGAAATTTGATACTTTATGTTGAGTTGTCCGACGCACGTGTGAATTTTTCATCCGAAATATGAGATTATCTATCTGTTTATGTACACATTGCCCTCAGGTTGGGTGACAAGTAATTCAAAATAAAAGCCTCATCCATTTGATTCTGCATTTGCTCCGTTTGGGGTAATTTACGTATTTTGCCACTACTCTTTTGGATGGCAACTAGCGTGGATGGAGTTTTATTTACACCTTCTGTGTCATTCTGTTCCTCAGTAGCAATAGATGTAGAAGGTGATTTTAGTAATGCATCTCAATTACTCAAGCGAAATTAATCCTAAGGGTGGACAAATAGGGGATGGAATTTAATATTGGACCATTTCGATAATTCTTAATAATTCACTAAAAAATAGGAAATAAAAAATTTTTTACAAAAAATTAAAACCGACTTCAAAAATTTGCCCGTATGCACACTCCACGAAAAATTAAAAAAAAAGATAATAACACCGACTTCACAAATTTGCCCGTATGCACGTTTCAACTAAAATTTTAGAAATATTTTTCTCTTTTTAAGTTCAGTTATCTTTGGAGTCGGTGACAGTAAGTTATGATGTATGAAGGATATGTTGTATTCACATCTAAATAGATTTAAATTCATTGCCTTGACTGTCACCAAATCCAAAGATAACTCAATTTAGAAAGAGACAAATATTTCTAAAATTTCAGTATTATATGGGGTGTCTTAAATAAAGTGCGATTATATTAGTGGAGTCAACTAGGAAAATAACTTCGAAGAAATTCTGGGAGTTTTAGATTTCGTTGGAATGTGTTCGTTTTGATGTCTTGAAACAAAATCCGAAGAGTCCGCAGCGCAAAATAGTGTGCGATTTTTTTATTTGACAATAACTGTCAAAAATATAGGTTTTTTGTAAATAACTTATTTAATAAGCGTTTTTATAGAATTTAAGTAAGACCATTCGAAAGAGCAGGCAATTTCTCAAAAAAAATGTATTTACATATTTTTTGTAAAATAATTATGTAATGAATGAGAATTTTTTTAAGATCATACGTATTCATGCTTCCTCGTATTTAAGAGACAGCCGAAATTGAGAGCGGCGCGTGGAGCGCGAGACAGTTAAACAGTAATAACTTTTTACACACACAACTAATTCATATGCAACAAAGTTTATTGGAAAGTGACACCGTAAAGCAATTAAAAAAATCTTGTAGCATTAATTTCCATGAAGGGATACGCCTGTCATATTATTGTAAAGTTGACATTGATCAAAATTTCATGCATTTTCACAATAATTGACGTTACATGGTCAATTTGTAATATTTTTGAGCAATATTACAGAATGTTTATACTAAATGTATGTAGTTTTGAATGAGTAATATAAGATTACGATAGCAAACCTCGTTTTCACTTTCACTGTCGTATATTTAATATTTATTTCAAACGCTCATAATATCCGCATAAAATTAGATATTGAAACTCAATAGGTGACTTTTTTGAAGCTTAAAACGTTTGCCTTTTGATAGAATAAGTTATTTTAATGTATCTATCTTTTTTCTCGTTTATTTTTGCAGTAAACCGCGTTATAATTAATGTCTCAAAACGCAGAACTCAATTTTTCTTATTTTTAAATCCAAGAATCAAGCTGAAGGAGGTTTCTTACTGGGATGAGACCAATCCTAAGTGAAAGTACACGTTTTAAACTTCCGATTTCCTAGTCAAAAGATTTTTTCTACATAATTTCCGCTCGTGATTATCAGCTTTTGGAAAAAAAACTCTCTTCATGTGTTCTCAGCTTTCATACAATAATACCCTTGTCTATCGGATAGACAAGGATAATACGAATTCAATAATAAATATAATAATTTCCACTTTCTTTCTCGTAAATACTTCATACATGTTTGTATACTACTATAGTCCCCATTTTAGATCCACTGAGAACATGCGTTTGTATATGTATGTGCGTGTGTTTGTGAGGCGTGTTAGTCGGCATGTAGTCGGCAGATGTCATTCTGTTCCCATGGAGCACAGCTTGTATTGACGTGGGGACGAATGGCACAGCCTAAATATATATATATATATATATATATATATCCCCCCCGAAAATCCAAGCTATATACAGGGTGTTTTATTAAAGGTGAAGAGGTACCATATCTAAGGAATAAATAGTCCTGGAGCTTTGGGGAAAAATCTTAAGTAATATGGTCACGAAAAATCGCTGGAAATTATATTTAAGTTTTTAGGTCGGCCGCTAGGGGGCGTATTCGCAACAGTAAATTTGAAAAATGAGTTTTCTCAAAAAAATACCTAATAAATATCAAAAATAATTTTATTGCACTCTTCAGCAAATACTGAACAATTTTCGTTAAGGATTTTTTGCTCTTGCTCTTCAAATAGAGGTGAGACGGGCGGATAAACATTGACTTGAAAAAAATGCTGCTAACTCCGGTTTGGTTTAATCGAATTGGTTGAATTTGGGCTTGTTGAAGAGAGATTTCCTTCTTCTATCAAATGATTGTCCAGTAAGATCATTTCGAATTTCGTGGTCACCGCTAGATGGCGCAATTCGAAAATTTTCCATTTTATTACAATTTTCTCCGAAATTTTAAATTCAATGACATTTATTCTGTTATAATCAAAAAGTAGATTACATTTGCAACAAAAAAATACTTTGGAATAAAATATTAATATGTTATTTGAAGAAGAAGGTAGGTATTTGTTTTCAAAGATTTTCGTGGTCAAGCATGCCATGAAATACATAAATAAAAATCTGCTTGAGCTTTTCGTAAATAGCTAGATTTTCACTTTTTATTCCCTTAAACATATTTCTAATTTACTCACCTTACCTGTCGTATTGATATGAAACTATTTCGGAAAAAAAAATTAAAAATTAAAAATTCGATTATTCTTGCATTCAACTTCATTTTTACTAGGCGTCATTTTATTTTTCATTTTTTTACTTCATATTCATAGTCAGCATCTCAAAAAACATAAAAATATACATTTTCATTGAAAAATAATGATTCTACAATTAATTGTAGACGATTTTTGAGAAATTTCGATTTTTTTATTTTTTTATTTTTAAAATAAAAAGCGCCCTTTTTCAACCTGCGGACTTTTAAATTAAAGTATGTTTGAAGGTGTTTCAAAAGGTTTTATTCAAATCCATGACTTCCCTAATTAATTCCTAATTAACACCATTTTTCGTCTACGTTGACTCCACTATATCCTTATTTTTTTTAAATAAAGACCAGCTTAAAAACTGGATGATGCAGTTTTTGCTGGAAAACCGAACCTTTAGAATTGATATACAGGGTGTGAAAAGTTAAGGACAAAAATACATTGTGTCTATTTAAGAAGGGTCACTCGAGAAAATCTCGACAAATATGCATTTTCTGAGAACTTGATTTGAAAGCAAAAATTGCATTTTTGATGAGCTAACTTTTCCTACAAACACACTTGATATATTGCTGAAAGCAGGCCATTGAACTCAAATGTTACACAAAGTTACCCTCTCAAAAAAGCAATCATTTATTTCAAATAAAGTTCTCGGAAAAATAAATTTTGAGATTTATTGGGGGATTTGTTGGGCGAAAATTGTTATTAGTAAAACAGGCTTTAATAAATGGAGTATTGTGTGTAGGCGCTTGTAAGCCTGTCGTGATTTCAGCACATCCACAACTGGGCACTCCTCAAGTTGGTGGCGCTCCGAGGTCAGTACCTACTTGTTTTAGAAACAGCCTGGGTCAGTGCCTTCTTGGCGTTCCGATCCAACATACCTCAGTACAAATGTTGATAATAAAAAAGTTACAGGGTGTTAAAGTTGAAAAGTGGATTTCTCTTTTTCTTAAAATCCCCGTAACAATGTGGTCGATTGAGGTGAGAATACTTGTGTGTTTTGGGTCAAGAAATCCAAATATTATATCGGTTTGGAGTTTGCCGCTAGAGGGCGCGCGTTATGCTGTTTCCATTGCATAAATTCGCTTATAAGTTTTTGTCCATTGAGATATGGAAATTCTGTCTAGATTTTATGAAAGAACGTTTAATTCCGAACAAAAAAGTAATCCTTGTTCTTGTTGCATGTCGAAAAACTTAACCGTTTTCTAGGTAATCGCATTTAAACAATCAGCTGCACAATTTTCATTTTGTCCATTACGAAAAATATATTGACTTAGGTAATAGGTTGAGGTGTTTTCAGACGTTTAGTAAGTATTCAGAAGTATTCAGATATTGACAGTATTAGCTGAAAGGTCTTTTTGGCAAATTGTTTTTCAGATAGCATTTGACATAAATATGTTTTTTCATCTTTATTTGGACAATTTATTGGCCAAAAAAAAGTAGAATTTATGGAATCAACAAATTTTATTTAAAAAACTAATACATATCGATAACAATATTATTGGAGAACAGACTGAACAAACTAATAATAATTATGATAATAAAACAAAAGGATACAATGACACGGTTTTTTATAGTAAGTGTTCAATATGTCCACCGTTCACTTCCACACATTCATCCATACGTTTTAAAAAAGATCGCCTATAGTATTAAATAATAACATTGGCTGAAAAAAGCTTACCACTGAAGTAATCTTTTGCCAAAGTTGGTCGCGAGTATTTATGCGGTCTTTGTAAACAAGTGCCCGAGATACCTACTGAAGTCTAGTTTGTTAAAGTCTGGACGACGTGGAGGCCAAGGAAATGGACTACCGCAACCAATCCAGCGTGCGGGAAATGCGCCGTTTAAATAAGTTCGTACTGACGGGTAAAATGTGGTGGGGCACCATCTTGCATAAACTACATGTTTTGTCTCAAATTTAGTGGTAAGTCTTCCAGCAAATCAACTAAGTCATTTTCCAAAAAATGGAGGTAACTGTCACAATTTAAGTTCGCGGCAACTCAAATGGCTCTAAATAAGTGATCCCCAATGACCCAGCAACAAAGATTGATTTTAAACTCATGTTGAAAATGTCGTCCCATCGTTACATGAGGATTAGCAACGTCCCAAGATGCCAAGACGAATAAACGTGGCTTCATCCGTAAATAATATTCTGCTTACAAAATAAGGGTCAACATTTTGTTTGTTCTGAATATCATGCGCAAACTGCTACCGCAAAAGAAGGTCAGTAGGTAACAAATTTTGCACAGGTGTAAAATGGTATGGACGAAAATTTTCTTTCTTCATTATTCTTATAATGGTACCTACGTTGACTGATTCTTGTTGCTACAGCTACTCGTCTTGAACTTTTCTGAGGATCACCTGTAACACGAACCAAAATTTCATCTTCCATATCAGGCGTAATAATCTTTGGACGCCCTAAATTATCACGCTTAACACGAAATGAACCACCTTCGCCTAAATTCATGTACAGGTTTTGAAATAATCGAATACTAGGTTGCAATCTATTTGGATATTTTCTCAAATATTCTCGCTGCGCAGCGTGTCCGTTACAATTTAGTTGACAATAAATAGTAATCATATCCCTCATTTCTGGATTAGAAAAATTATTATGCCTCGGAATTTTCAATTTTTAATCACAGGCCACAAATGATGGTGGAATACCTAAGTGAACACAGAACAGAAATTTCAAAAAGCAATGCTTCATCACTAACAAAATCATTCGTTAACGTCAGCGCCTACTACCTCAATATTTTTCGTACTGGACAAAATGAAAATTGTTCAGCGGATTGTTTAAATGCGATTACCTCGAAAAAGTTTTTCGACTTGCAACAAGTATTACTTTTTTGTTCAGAATTAAACGTTCTTTCATAAAATCTAGACAGAATTACCATATCTCGACGGACAAAAAAGTTTAAAGCAAAATAACCTATGCAACGGAAACAGCATAACGCGCGCCCTCTAGAGGCAAACTCCAAACCGATATAATATTTGGATTTCTCAACCCAAGAAACACAAGTATTCTAATTTTAAGCTCAATCGACCACATCGTTACTGGGATTTTAAGAAAAAGAGAAATTAATTTTTCGACTTTAACACCCTGTAACTTTTTTATTATCAACATATTTGTACTGAGGTATGTTGGATCAAAACGTATTTTTTTAAAGCCAAGAATCTACCTTTTCAGTTTGGACCATTACTTATCACTCACCCTGTATATTAGCGAATATTATTAAAATCAAACCTCTAAAACCAGTAGTCGCCCTCTAATCCGAACCTTTTTTCTCGATCCAGCCAGTGCCACCTTATTCGAGGCTATTGTACGCTAAGAATGACAAGACTGTATATTTTAATAAATCGGTGCCTTTAGAAGCGCTAGAGAAACCTTCAAAAAATATAACACCGTTGGAACGATGGGCACAATATTTATGAATAGGGAGAAAGTAGGCAAAAAAGCATTAAACAAAGTTACCTAATTCACAAAACGAGCTACAGAAACAAGAATCCTTAGAAACGCCATTTTCTCGTATTTGATTAGTAAAGTAAAGTGCACTGACGTATAAGAAAATTACTTAATTTTCGTTAGCAGGAAAAATATAAACCGTATCCAAGAATATTATTTCCCGGCACATTTCCTTTCTTTGTGTCAGATGTTTTAATGTGGAAAAAACTTCTCCTCTTGTCTCTCGCCTCTCCCAATTAGAGCATGTGGAAGAGCCACTTCATATGTGTGGTTCTCTATTTATTTGCAACCTGCTTCCTTATTTTTCTGGCGAATAAGTAAATATGTATATAGTAAGATGAGATACCTCTTGCAGATGTGTATTATAGCAGGGTATACGCACAGTTAAGTACCCGCACTCTGTAAAATATTTTAATAATCCCAATATGAGCTTCCACTCGGCTTGCTCACAGCTCAGCAGACGCCTGAGTTGCAACCTTTGTTTCGCGCAGTTTATAAACATTGTCCTTCGACCTGCAACTATCTACTGGTGTTGAAAAATTCAATACAAAAATGTACAGGGAATTATTGAAAAATATTATTAAATACCAAAGTAATTTTTTTTTACAAAATGCCAACCAACAAATAAAAACAGTTTAAACTATTGGAACTTTATCAACAAAGTCACCGTCTAAGATGATATGCTTCTATGCTTTTCCTGTTGTGGGACATCAGCAACCTTAATTCATATGGAATTACTACTAACTAACAGACTTCTGTATTTCTAGACTTAGTTCGTTCATAGTATCTGCGGCGTTTTTGATATAGTCCGTATAAAGTTTCAAAAACTTCAGCAATTTGAGTTAGCACACATAGAACAAATTGTATATTTTTTGATATTGGATCTTTGCACATCAACTCTGTGACTTCAGTCATTCAACTGTTTCATGGCACACTTGACTCCCAGATGCCTCTAAAATTCCTATTTTGGTCAAAATTGACACCCTGCAGAATGTACGTCCCAGTATATTTTGTGTTCAAATTTGGTATAATATGGGGGTTTTTGCGTGCCCTGAATAACTGACTCCGCGGTGCTAGATTTTAAATAACAATTTAGTGATTTTTTTATTTAAAATTAGACCAAATTTGGACAAAAAACGAAGTTTAATTCTACAGGATGTCAAAGGTGAGCAAAATAGGAATTAAAGACTTTTAGAGAGTCCAGTGTGCCATGAAATCCAATCAAAACAGCTGACACAAAACACAAAAGTAATTTATTTTTATTAATTTAGAAAATTTTAACCAACATGTAAAAAAGTTTTACATTATTGGCCCGTATACGATTTTCTACGCGTTTCGTGTTATGGAACACTACCCGTCTTAACTTACTGACCGGCAGACTACTGTAATTTTTAGGCGTAGTTCGTGTATATTTCTGGCGCGGTTGTGATATAGTCGATTTTTTATCGCATCCCAAAAATAAAAGTCCATCGGGGACAACTCTGGCGATCTTGGCGGCTATCTAATTAGAAGGACTATTTCGTCCTTTCCATCTAAAAGAAGACATTAACATGAATGGTGCAACAAACTAGATACTTATAAGTTTAACAATACCTGTTGGGAAAATTGACGACTGGCCGAGTTGCGTGGATAGATGCTCTATCCAATTCCATCATTAAGTCCCTGGTTTCTACTAGTGACAGCTGGTCAAGTGCACTTAGGAAATCCCCTCTTAAGTATTCAGGAAAACGGGCACTATTTAATGATCCGTTAATAAAAGGCCCTATCACGATTTGGCAATAAAATTTCCAGATGGTAGACTTTTTCTAGTGTAATCTCTGACTGCATCATTTAAAGAATTTTTGGGGTTATTCCGGAAATATTCCAAAATTTGTTCAGCTCTTTGGTTGACGTCGCGTGATCTGGGTTTCGTCTTAGATACATTTCATACGAAAAATTGCAGTTTATATAACATTACATACTTTCCAAACTTCTTAAAGCTTCTCCACCTCTTTCGTCAAATTTCCTGTTTATTATTGCCACTGTTGTAAAATGTATGTTACGTTCATGACGCGCATTAAATTAATATTCTGGCAACTTCACGATAAATCATATTTTCACCAGTTGAACGAATAATTTCATTTTTTCTTTCAAAGCAAGATGATTTTTTAAGATTTTTCAAATATCTCTGCTGAGAACATTAGAGAACTCAAAACCATAAAACGGTACTGTAAAAATATTAAAGTAAATCCAAACATTCATTTACGAATTGAGTAATTTACTGTAAAGAAGTTAAATGTATAAAACGAAATAAAGTTTTCACCGACACCAATATATCATCTTAGAGGGTGACTTTGTCGAGAAGGGTCCAGTAATGTAAAATCTTTCTTTACATGTTGGTTGATATTTTGTAAAATAAAAATAAATTACTTTGTGTTAATTAGCAGTTTTTCAATAATTCTAGGATGCTTTAAACCCCGATGAAGGTTAAAAAAATTCTGCATTTTGAGATGACCCAGAAACAAACTATACTAAACTATAATATTGTATTGGATCTTTGCACACCAACACTTTGCGTGGTCCTTTTGACGAATAGTCTTGAGGCGATTCAATGACACACTTGATCCGCCAGATGCCTTTAAAATTCCTGTTTTGGCAATCTTGATATCCTGCAGAACGGAACTCCCTTTTTTGGTCAAATTTTGTATACTGCGGTTTTGGGGTGTCCTGATTAACGCTGTGGCGTCAGATTTTAAATAAAAGAAGAATCGCTAAATGGTTTTCGTGAAAATAAAAAAATCGCAGCCGGATCTGGATTTGCATTTTGAAGATGGTGGGAAGGTCAAAAGAAGCGGCTTTTGAAGGCATTTGAAACAAAAAAGTTAATGCGATTATCTCCAAAAATAATGATGTTATAGATGTATATATGTTAGTAGACACCCTGTATATAGAAAATTTTCCCCTTCAATTTCCGTAGCCTACTTAGATTTTTAGGTGTGTTACACTAAAAACCAGACACACTGTATATGGAATTGAAAATGGATTAAATCAATAATGTTTATTAAGACCAACGTTTTTGGTTTATCTATTATTGTTAAAAATCTACCTGAAGAGGGCGAATATTAAATAATTAACGAAGTGCCTGTAGTACCTGTATTTCTAATCAATTATGTTTTAGTGTTTTAGTCCCGGCTGGAGTGATTTTTTCAATTTTGATATCCTTTACATGATATTATGGAACTAAACATCATTTTTTATTAAATAATGGTTTACAACTTGGAATTACCTTCAAATTTAAGGAGAGAAAAAGTGGGTCATAAATCGTGAACTTAATATACAATCTTTCCGATTAGACGGGGAATAAGTATTTGATTCTTATCGAAGTAAATCGGTCGCTCTAACATGGCAAAGTGCACAGAAAAATATAACTCAACATAGAGCAAACATAATGAGGTCAAAATATACCTATACGACTGATTCTTGTGAGAATTCAGCGCCTGCCAATATGAATCAATAGAATGACACGATTTTTGAAATATTAACCAATCAGGTGACGATTTCAGCGATAATACTACGAGTGTGGTATTTCCATTGAAATAATACTCTCGCTCTAGTTACGCTAAACCAATATTGTGGTAGCTAAAACTTATCGGTAACCCGATAACTTCATCATAGTACCAAATTTAATATAGGGCTAGGAGATACAATTTCAGTTAACACATTGCAGATAGTTAAATGTCTATTAACCCAACAAATATACAGGGTGTTTTTTTTTTTTTCGATGTTTAGCATGGGGATCTCGGAAACCAGCGGAGCTAGAAGGAAGGTTAAATGGGGAAAGAATTGCAGTTTTGTGGGCCCAATTTAATGCACCTTTTGGATTTTTGAAAAAGTCCATGGCTTGCTAGATATTTCGAAAAAAAATGAATTTTCCCTATCATTCCTTCAAATCCCGCTAGCTCCGCTATTTTTGATTTTAGAGGAAAAGTGTAAATAAAAAAGTTGTAGGGAATTATGTTCTTAATAAGATGGTCCTATCCTATTTTGCATGTGAGCTTCCATTTTCGAGATATGAGATAAACTTCGTTTTTTTTAATACAAACCATAGTTGGCTATGGTCTCATAAAATCCAGCATTTTTTAAGCTTTTCAACTATATGATACTCCATATGATTATTTTGAAAAATGTCGAAGTTATGGCGGTTTTTCTGTTTAATTTTTATTTTAACGGAGTTAGCCATGGAAACAATAAAATGCTTATCGACTAATGTCAATCCTGAGTTATGGAGGTTTTCTGTTTAATTCTGATTTTAACTGAGTTAGCCATGAAACAATGATATGATTAGGTATCAAAATTAAGGCATTAAGAAATCTTTTGAAGCATTTAATATATTTTATTTATAAAACAGAGGACTAGCAAGTGTTTAAAAACTACAAAATGTCACCTAATAATTATTAGAGATGTTCAAATAGTCCGCCATTGTTATTAATACATGTATTGCCTTAAAACAGAAAGTGAAGCTTTTCTAACGGAACGCCCATCGATAACCGCGAAAGCTTCTTCAACAGCTTCCCTAAGATCTTCTACAGTCTCATAAGTCCTTTGTTTTTTATTGTTGGGCCTTGGAACTGGTCCGTTTCTTCCAATCCAGGAATTGGGAAAAGCTTCATTTAAATGATTTCGCACGTGTCGAAAATTATGTGGGGGTGCCCCGTCTTGCTGAAACCATTCTAGCATTGCAAGAGTCTGTAAATCTAATTCATCGAACATATTTTGCAATTCGTTCTGTAGGAAATTGAGATAACGTGCATCGGTTAAAGATTCATAAAAAAAATATACGAACTTTATTTGGGGTCTTCTTTGTTCAACATGATGCGGATTTTCTTGAATCCAAAGATGTTCGTTATGCCTATTATACATACCGCAGTTGGTGAATCGCGTGCAGTGGTAGTCTGAAACTCTAAGGAGCCCTTATTTGGAAAAGCGTACGAAAGAGTTAGTTTTTTGTGTATACCAAGTTTTTCAAATTTGTAGATTTAACATTAATTGTTAATTGTCAGCATATTAACTTTTTGATCAAGTAACTATTTCCATTGTAAAAATCTTTAAAAACCCCAAACAGTTATTGTAAATTGTAAATTTTTATTTGTTTGTATTATTTGAATTTCATCTTCTGAACTCAGTCACCTGATGCTCAAACACAAAGACTTGGCAGGTTTTGGTGTTCTGCTTACAGTTACAATTTTATTATTAGTTTGGAGGCATTTTCCGTTACAACTTGTTGGACTGCGGCCCCCATATATTTTTCTCAGTGTTTTATTGTTTGATCTATCCTACCATAGGTATTTTAGAAATACTATCGAACTTTTTAATTTTGTAGATCTCTGATTGGGGACGCGGACGTTCAAAATTATCCCAGACGCACGCACCAATCCGCGGTTGAAAAAAATTTGCCGGACAAAACTACCCCCTGCATCCCTTTTTGGAAACAATTGTTAACTCCATTGTTTCTGTTCCGATTTTCGCCGTTTTCACAAGGAAGTTCAAAAAAGTCTCAGAACTAAAAAACTGCCGGGAAAACTACCACTTCCCACCCCCGAAGTTGTTTTCGGTCGTATCTTCGCCATTTTCAGTAAAGGACGCGACACTATATAGATCTGTGTTGTTAGAAATGCAAACTTGAAACAATTCATTATGGATAAAAATTATATTTAATAGCTTAAATTACGTTTTCCAAATAATATATAGGGCACCTAAAGGAAGTTTTTTTAGAGTTCTTGGACTTTTGGATTTACTAACTTTTTCCTAGGTCATGTGATAAGCTAATGTGTTGTTTAGATTTTAACCTCAACTTTTTAGATTTAGACAACAGGAGTATCCGAGATAGTTTATCATGACGTACAGAGGCATTTAATTTTAAAAAAATTGTCGATACACTCACGAATATACAGTTTGTTCAGCGAATGTTCGGCCCTACGTCACAACTCCCATCCTTGTCTGACTCGTGAATGTACGACCGATATCCATCGTATATTCATGAGTAGGACAAGGACGGGAGCTGTGACGTGGGGCCGAACATTCGCTGAACAAACTGTAGATCTAGCAACTTAACAGAGTTATTAATGTTGCCTAAAAAATATATATAATGAGATGAAAATTAACGTCCCCAAATACACAACAAAATATATTTTATAACTATAAATAGTACTATTGTACCGACTTATTTGTGTCTTTATCTTTTATGTCTATGAATAGTTGAAATTAGTAAAATATTGATTTTCCCAGACGATCTCACTAAGCGGAAATGCCGCGGCTGCCATGCGGATAACTGTTTCATGTGCTTCGATTTGACCATAGAAAAGAGATTTATACAGGGTGTTTCATCTTAAGTGCGAACACCCCCGTAAAATTTGTATTCTCCATCCGATTTTAGCCGCGTTTTTTTCTAAAAATAGGCCACAAAAAACTCTACGTTGGTGCAAAATTTCAGGTCTTAATGTCAATTTTCAAGGCCTACTACAAATTTTTTTTTCTAGTAAATAATGCCGAAAACCATTTAGTGATTTTTTTTTATTTAAAATCTGACCCCACAGCGTTAATCAGAACAACCTAAAACCCCCGTATACCAAATTTAAACAAAAAATATACAGGGAGTTCCATTTTGCAGGGTGTCAAAATTGAGCAAAATATGAATTTTAAAGGCATCTGGAGAGTCAAATGTGTCATGGAATCCGGTCAAAACAGATGAATGATCAACAGGACTACTGAAAGTGTTGGTGTGCAAAGATTCAATACAAAAATGTACAGGGTCTTTTTCTCTGGGCGATGTCAAAATGCTGAATTTTTATTAAACTTTATATTGGTCAGGAGTGCAATTTATTTCTTTACATTATCCAACCAACAAATAAAAACAATTCAAATTGTTGGACCTTTATCAATAAAGTCACTGTCTAAGATGATACATTTTCTGTGCGTTTCCTGTTGTGGCACACCAGCCACCTTAACTCATAAGAACTTACTGACTGGCAGGCTTCTGTATTTTTAGACTTAGTTCGTTTGTAATGTCTGGGTTGGTTTTGATATACTCGATTTTTGACCTGTATAAAGTTTAAAAAATCCAGCATTTCGAGTTGCTACAGAGAAGAACACCTTGTATATTTTTTATTGGATCTTTGCACATCGACACTGTGAGTGGTCCTGTTCATCATCCAAGTAATCGAAGTAATTCCATGGCACACTTGACTCGCCAGATGAGTTTAAAATTCCTATTTTGCTCAACTTTCACAGCCTGCAGAATGGAACTCCCTGAATATTTTTTGTTCAAATTTGGTACACGGGGGTTTTAGGTTGTTCTGATTAACGCGGTGGTGTCAGATTTTAACTAAAAAAATCGCTAAATGGTTTTCGTCATTTTTTACTAGAAAAAAATTTGTAGTAGGCCTTGAAAATTAACATTAAGACCTGAAATTTTGCACCAAAGTAGAGTTTTTTGTGGCTTATTTTTAGAAAAAATCGCGGCTAAAGTCGGATAAAGAATACAAATTTTACGGGGGTGTTCGCACTTAAGATGAAACACCCTGTATATGGGGATTAGATAGGCCACTTTCAAGATTATCTTGGTCAATGCGCCACCTGGTGTGTTGTGTATCAACCAGCGCTTTGGTGGCGCGAAATTTAAAATCCAAGAGGTCCGAAATATAGAATTAATTTTTAATTTTACAACTCGACAGAACTGCATACTGCTCAATATTTAGTATGCTGAAAAACATAATAATTCATGTAACGAAAAATGCCTCTAAAGTTGTTATAACAGCTTTCAATGAATATGTCTGCATATCAGTTTTCTAACCTACTCAAAGATTTAGCAGATAAATTTTAAGTTTGGGTATTCTACTTACAGTTTTATATTTTTTTGTAATTAATCTAGAGGCATTTTCCGTCATATCTTTGTTGGCCTGAGGCCCCCAGGGCCCCATTTTCCTTTAGATTCATTGTTTTCCCTGTAAAGCTTCCATAACTTTCTAGAACGTTAGCTAGAACCTTATGATTTGTGAACTATCATTGGCCAGGAATATTCTAGAGTATTCTCCAGTCTTCCTTTTGAGTATATAAGCCCTGGGAATTGGGCCTGGTGAAGTAAAAGATTAGAAAGCGATTTTATGCGAGCTGAGTGAATATTCTTGGACAGTGACAGTAATCTGACAAGTTTATTTGTGATTTTTTAAGGCTAAGCAATAAAAGTGGTAACCAAGGCAACGAGTTTGGTCTGTGAGAATGATTCAAAGATCACTGCTGATCAAAATATCTTGCAAAATGAAACAGATGTTATGTTCGACTTGCCTTAAAAGAGGGTATAACAAACTAATATGTTTTTTGTCATATTACTATCAAATAAAGGATACATCACGTCGTCGAGCGTGTAATATCTCCAATGTCACAATTAGCGCCAAATTCGGGTTTTGACACATTTAGGTTCATTTTAACATTGCGCGTCTATGTAGAATACCTACAATGTGAAATAATAGTATTTCCCTACCTATACCTGATATTAACATCTCTAATGTGCCGAGGTACTGCAGAATGAGACAAAAACATCTCTTATGTGCATTTATGTAACATCGTTGATATTACCCGTTCTAAAAATATCTCCGATGTGACGTCTGGCTGTCACATTGGATATATTTTGATATTTCGATTCAGTACATCGGAGCTATTCTGCGTGTAAAATTTATAATCTCAATGTTTTGATAGTTAGGTACATTTAATTTTAGTGCTTGAGTTTTTAAAGCTTTTTTAAAAAAAATGTTTAAATAACTGTGCCAAATATTTGTAGAATGTAGAATATTTTAAATAGTTTTAAGTAGGTACCTACTTGCACATTGTAAATTTTATTACCTTATTATGTGACTGTATGAATCCACAGAATATAGGTACTGTCTCATTTGCCAGTTGGGCCACGCTTTATACCTATTTGACCATAATTTAAAAAATCATTTATAATTTTAATAAACACGTTTTAATAATTTCCCTACCAAAACACAAACAGTAATATTAATATTTATGCAAGGCATGGGCGTAGGTAATGTTTCGCTAAAATACAATTTTGAAAATCTAATTTTCACTTTGATCTATAAAAAGAATGTTCCCCTGTTACATTATTTGGATCACATGTATACAGGGTGTTCCTAAATATCATGTACATACGGAAGAAGGTAATTCTTTGGCTTATTTCATGACTAAAACTTCATATAAACATAGATCCGCAAACGCTTCGTTACCGATTTACAGGGTGTTGAAAAAAGATTTTTTAGTTTTTTCTTTAAAGCTCCTACAGTTTATGAGATATTTAGCTCAAATTTGGAATATAGGTTATGCTCTAGGGCCTACATCATTGGGCCTGACAAATGGTTGTGAGAATCTACAGGGAGATATTTTTATTTATTATAGAGAAAATTGAGCTTAATAGGTACGAATCCGCAATTTAAAAAAATAAAAGTCAATAATAAAGCCAGAAAATTTTTTTAAGGAAACAATTTTTTGCGAACAATAACGACGCCACTGGCGAGGTAACGTCCGCCAAGTGGGCCGGCCAGCAGAGCTACATTATTGGGCGACGTGCAATGTTGCCGGTTTTAGCTGGTATTCCCCGATTTTAAGTACTTTTAAGTAATTTTACCATTTATGCATTTATGAAAGGCCAATTC
The DNA here is from genome assembly GCA_963920635.1 of Pseudeuparius sepicola. NCBI lineage: Eukaryota > Metazoa > Arthropoda > Insecta > Coleoptera > Anthribidae > Pseudeuparius > Pseudeuparius sepicola. The sequence continues at coordinate 56,082,736 of OY987301.1, read as the reverse complement.
AATTAAACTAATGAAATCAGGCGGTGGAGGCGGCCCTTCCGCGCGGCAGGAGAGGGGGCGATCATGTATCTATCTGCCGTATGCCAGTTTAGTTTTTAGTTGTTATCGTGTCGCCTTTTAAAACATAAAACCTTAACTAAGCGCCGTGTTTTGTGCCTTTATTTTTTTGTTTGCTAAAGATTATCCCTGTTGTCGGAGGACACTCACTGTACATAGTAATAAATACATAAATAATAAATCTAGTTAGTAGTAAAAAATCAGACAATGAATGAACTGTATCGGCAACGTCGGTCGCACCGCGAGCAAAACGACAGTCGCCACATCGAGAGGGAGCGCAGAGCGCGACCGCGCAGGACAGTCGTCCATCAGAAACCAAGAAACCAACAACGCGGAAAGTTACGCGCCAACGCGCCACGCGGAGAAAGTACTACAATTATTCCTCTCGGATGCAGGGCGAGTTGAGGTCTAAATTCCGTCGGTGGACGCCGTGGAAAACCGCAGTACTATACCGTCCGGGCGCTGCCGTGCCGCCGAACTTTCTTTTCGAAACCGGGAGTTTTGTGATAATATGGCAAGTGCGAAAGTGAGTGCGTGTCTTACCGAGGTGTTACCAGAGGAGGATAGTTTTTAAACCACCTAACCACCTTTCATTTGCTATCAGCGATTATTATCCTATAGGATAATAAAAGGTAGGCACATTTAGATAAATCAGTAGATACCTTGAAAAGATAAAAAAATATTGAGTTTTTCGTTGCCTGGCCCCGCGATCCGGCAACGTCGTAAGGAAGACCTGAAACTAATTTGCCTCTCTCTGGCGCCTTGGGTACGCGTCTACCCGATAATAAAACTGAGCGGCTCGTTAGGGGAAATATTAAAATTATTTAATTATTTCTAAAATATTTCCGAAATTTTTTTTTACATTTTCCGCATTTAGACACCTTTCTGAGTATGTGGTTAAAATTATTGTATTTAGGTCTGAAACACCCTATAGATTAATTTAAACTGAGAAAGAAGATCCACAGTGACCTACAATGGATTAATTACCATTTAAAGTTGGGCTCAATTTGATAAGATAATGGGTTTACAGGAAGGCCTGGAAGGGACACTCGCGTTTTTTTTTTAAAGATCCGCTCCTAAAATTTTGACTTATAAGCCGAAACATTAAAATTTCGACTTATAAGTTGAAATATTGACCCAAAATTTCGACTTATAACTCGATACTTTAAAGTTTCGACTTATAAGTCGAAACATTGACGGTCAATATTTCGACTTATAACTTGAAGCTTTAAAGTTTTGACTTATAAGTCGAAATATTGACCATCAATATTTCGACTTTAAGTTGAAGCTTCGAGTCAGAAAGTCGAAATTTTGGGTCAGTATTTCGAAATTTTAAAGTTTTGGTTTTGACTTATAAGTCGAAATTTTAGAAGCGGAAATGGAAAAAAAGGCGAATGTCACTTCCAGGCCTTTGTAGGTTCATGGCCATTTTCTGAGATTCTTGTTTGTTTTTCAATAGCTCCATAATTTGTATAAGTGAAACGTATTATTTCATTATTAATCTTTGATTAAAAAATACATGTCTTCTTAGATTATTGCTATTTACAAGCCTGAAAAATACCAACAATGTGCTATTGGACAAGAATATAATTATTTCTCCAATGTGACTAAAAAATCAGTTTTTTTGTCTTTATTTACCTTCTACTGCTGTCACGCCTTAATTAATTAGTTTGTTTAACTTTTTTACAATATACTATGCATTAAAGTATTTTAGATATGATAAAATTGTTTTTTGGCTTTCCGGAAAAATTTGATTTTTTTCACATTGGAGATATTACATGCTCGACGACGCCATATAAAAAAAATTACCAGATCACCAGATTGTGTAGATAAATTTAAAGATGGAATAGCATTTTTATAATTCTTAATTTAGACCTGGTTTCAACTGTGTATGAATCTTCGAGAATAAAGTGCAAGTCGCAAAAACGATTCTTTCTTAACCTGGCCATGGACAGGTTGAACGATTCTGGATAGTTAATTCGCTTCAACCACTTCTGACAAAGCTACCAAAATAGTAATATTTATTAGAAATGAAGGATAAAGGTAATTTATTTATTTACAACTTCATCTTTGGGAAATACGTGTGCATTTGGAACGAATTTTGATACTTACTGCCCGACATACAGGTGGAAACAAAACTCACATAAACCACCGGGCACCAACAAACACAGTTTATATACGCGGTGCCCCAAAAGTAATGGGACATAGAGCAACTACATTATATTTTGGGCCAAAATATGACTATTGAGGCCAATATGCCTTATAGAAATGTTGTTTCTTTAAGACATACAGGGCGTTGAAGTGTCTTTTTGAAATTGTATTTTGGCTCCCAACATAATCAAGCTGTTGAACTGAAATTTCGAACTGCTGTGGAGATGGAGAATAAGCTGAAAATGTCAATTTCGCCCTAACTCACAGAGGGCGCCACTTGCGCACTTTTTGAATCGTGCTTTTACTCGTAACTTTTTTGAGGTTGTCTTTTTGGTCCTGCCGGTCGATCATTTTCATTCTGCAAGAAAAAGGTACATTTGTTTCATAACGATAAAATCAACCGTTTGCGTTGAAATCGGCAAAACGTGCGTCAAAACACCTGTTTACATCAATATTCGAAACATAACATTTTCACCTACCGCTTTCAAATGTTACAGATTGACTACCATTTAAAGTGAAAAAAAAATCCCTATGAACAATGTACCAAAAATTATTCGCTTTCATAATGGAAAGGATTGCATTCGACAAAATTTTGACATTCTATTTCAAGAAAACCAATGGTGTTTTGATCAATGCCCATTTGGCATTTTTTCTTCATTTTGAATGTACAGTTGATCTGTAACATTTAAAAGCGGTAGGTGAAAATTTTATGTTTCGAATATTGAAGTCAACAGGTATTTTGGGGCACGTTTTGCCGATTTCAATGACCACGGTTGATTTGATCGTTATGAAACAAGAGTACCTTTTTCTTGCAGAATGAAAAGATGCTCCAAAATGATGGACCTGCAGGAGCAAAAAGATAACCTCAAAAAAGTTACGATTAAAAGCACGATCCAAAAACAGCGCAAGTGTGAGATACGGCGAAATTGACATTTTCAGCTTATTCTCCATCGCAGTGCCAAATTTCAGTATTTCAAAAAATGAATTTCTCTTAAACAAACAACATTTCTATAAGGCATATTATCCTCAATCGTCATATTTTGGGCCAAAATATATGCAATTGCTCTATGTCCCATTACTTTTGGGGCATCCTGTATAAATCTCTTTTCTATGCACAGTTAAAAAAAAACGATTAACAGCAACACAACAAGCTAACATTTGACATTGATACCACAAACATAGACAAGAGACTTATATAACCACAAAATATATTTATAGAGGCGATGGTGCCCCTAGGCGCCTCCTGTATCAACTAAAGAATTTCTCGGCTATGGATTGACTAAGTGCGCATCCGATGTAATATTGTTTCCTAGCAAGTGCGCCGCAATGGAATCAGCACGTGCACCTAGACAAAAATATTATTTTTTGTTTGGTATTGCATATGTTAAATGATCATAACGTCTAGTTATAATATTTTGTCAGGTATATAGGAAATTAACATGACCTTGTAAGTTAAAAACTGGGAACAAAAGTATTGATTTTTTTCTGATTGCCAGCACTTGAAACGCCCTGTCGACTCCACTTTGAAACTGCAATAGAATTTTAAATTGAACACGAAACACAAAGGCCCAATAGAGCGCTTGATTTCAAAGTAATATTTTTTGTGTAGATCCATTAACAAAACATACCCCACGTTCTAATCAATGGACTTTCCAAACACATCTAAACTTTACTCAAAGCATGCTATCCAAACCTAGATACGAGCAAAAAAGTGTTGACTTCAAACGCACGTCTCCTATGCAAATAAATGTACCTATTTTTTTTTTTGTACATTTTTCGTTATCAAATTTCATACCGACTAAAATAATAATTGATATACTTAGTTTCAAAACTAAAGCGATCTATAACTGGTAGGTGACTATACAAAACTATTCCTGACATGTTTTGGGAATTTTGATTTTTTAATATATACATACACCAGCAAGTTTTAAGAAACTAGGCTAGTGCCAAAGCGGATTTTAAAGGCTCCCGCGAGATTGCCGCATGCTTACCGGACACATATTCAGTGTGTCTGGTTGAATTGAACTAGGCAATTTTTTTATAGATATATTCCTGAAAGGTCATCATTTGCGAAGTATTGGTTTGGCATTGCCGCAAAAATCTGGCCTACTGCGATTTTTTAAAGGGGTACCTACGTTTAAAAAAAAAACATATTAGGCATTTTTCATTTAAAATCTGAACCGACAGCGTTAATCAGGACACACCAAAACCCCCATATACCAAATTTGAACAAAAAATATACAGGAAGTTCGAAGTTCCATTCTGCAAGGTGTCAAAGTTGAGCAAAATAGGAATTTTAAATGCATCTGTCATGGAATTACTTAAAAACAGTTGAATGGTCAACAGGACCATTCACAGTGTTGGTGTGCAAAGATTCAATACAAAATTATACAGGGTATTTTTCTATGAACCATCTCAAAATGCTGAATTTTTATGAAATTTTATACGGGTCAAAAATGCTCTTTAATTATCAAAAAAATATTAATAAATACAAAATAAACAAAATGAATATTTAGTGTCCCCCATTATAATTTTAAATTTTTAAAAGAAATGGCTTGTGGCATTGTGCAGGTCATCCCGTTAACTACAGATTCTTTGGGCAAAAATATGACGATTTAATCCAACTTACCTCTATCCAAAAATGCTTCCCTACAATTCTACAGGGCCTTGAAGTGAAAATTTGAAAATCGTTGTTTTACAATATATTCCAGAATTTTGAATTTTTTCCGATTTTCGTTTGTTTTTGAGTTACAGAAACAAAAATTAAATGGTAAGTGTAAACAGAAATGCTAATAATTCGTACCAAATTTCAATTTGATATCTTCAAACAATGTAATTAACAATAACAATGTAGAATTGTAGGGAAGCATTTTTGGATAGAGGTAAGTTGGATTAAATCGTCATATTTTTGCCCAAAGAATGGTATTCTGTTACACCCTGTACAATATATATACTACTATTTTATAAATTATATGCTACATTTTTCATGTAATCAAAAAAAAATTGTGAGTAATCTTCGAAATTAGCTTGAAATTGAGATACCACATTTGCTAGTTGCTGGTTTTTGTCTAGGTATATATTTTTTATGTGTCCCCTGATTGAGTGCTTGGGACAATTTTAGTTTTTGGAGACTCTGCTCTCGAGCAAGCCCCTCTAAAAATGACCACATTGAAGGGTGTTTCGCATTAAACTGTTTATTTAATGCATTATGCCACCCTTCTACGAAGTTATTTGTTCGAGGATTCCCATGTTTTGTTCGTTCAAAGCAATTCCAAAGTGCCACATCAAATGTAGGTTTGACAGGTTTGTTTTGAGCAATTTTTCCAAGCCGCGTTTCTTTAAAATATTCGATAAGAGGGGCCGCTTCCATTGGAAGAAGGTCAGATGCACACAATGCTGTGAATGCTTTTGTTATATATGGCACTGGTACGAAAGCAAGTGCTATCAAGAGTTGAAATTCAATGTCAGAATCGTATTTAGACTTCAGTCCGGTAGCCTGGATACGTCTATATATGCACTGTCGGAAGTGAAAATAGCAACCTTGATTTCTGGCACTCGGGAATAGAAGATCGCATGCCTTAGTAAGAGCTCGTTCATAATCCGTTGTAATAATGTAGCAACTTTCGGTTGTTCCAAATTCTCACGAATCTTCTCAAAAAAGGTTATATGCATCTTCTCCGTCTTATTTGGCAATAGTCCGTACACCAAAGGATAATACGCACCATTGATGTCAACGTGTATATAGAATAATTGGTAAAATAAGGCAGGCACTGATTTAAATGTTCCATCAATGTACCATTGCTGGCTGTTTGACAGGTATCGTAGGAAAGTCTTTGTTCCGAAGATTATAATCCGGTCTCTCATTTCAGAATCGTAAAGAATAAAGTCCTCGCCCTTTCCCGTCTTCTTATATCTCTAATTTAAAGGATACAGTAAGTATAAGGGCAAATATGTAAAGGCCAAACACAGTTAGAAATACATATAATAAGTATGATGATGAGGTATAATAATTTAATATTTTTAATTGCGTACTTTATAGTATATAAATTTAGCGGTCCAAACAGAAAAATAAAATAATAAGAAATACAACAAGCAGGTGGTAGATTGTTGACAATTGTTGCTCAACAACTGCCAACAATCAACCACCTTTATTTCTTACACCTATTATTTTATTTTTGTTTGAACCCATCTTGTCATGTTAATAGATTAGTCAAAGAGCCCACGTGCCCGGTATGACTAGTTTCTCCAGTGTGGCTGGCATAGATGGTCCTGAATGACGTTTTTCTCGTTCATGTTGTATAGTGCGACTCATAGAGAATATTGATAGACAGGAAGTGCTTAATTCATTTTTTAATTTAGTTTAGGCTCTAGCAATAATTGATCGATCGTGGTGGGTCGTTACTATTTACTGCACTTTGTTTCACCTCAACCATCAATTTGGAAACCTCCAATTTCGAAGGTATACCCTCGTGGTTGTGGGAATTTTAAAAAATCACATTACCGGACGACAAAATAGCTCTCCTCTTGCAAAACTTCTTGTATGCTTCGTCACATTTCCAGTACGATGTATTGCCGGTGGTTCTCTCTTGGGTGTAAAAAAACGCCGGAATATAATTTCCGCTTTCCCTTTTCGCTATTTACGAATTCGTACTCTTGCGGATTCATCGTTAATAGTAATTATTATTATGGAAAACGACAGGCCAACATAATGAACTAATTATTTTTTTATAGATGTCAAACAAGTTACTGTAGTTACTTAGTTGTTATGGGAATGACGATATTCATTCATTCATATTCATACTTTATAAGAATATAATAATAATAATACCTACCTTACATTAACATATTAATTTCTCAGAAAATTTCATTCTTGATAAAAGTTGGTAAATCATTTCAAAATGCGCATATCAAAATTTCAATCTCCCTTTGGATACGAGGTAGATTCAAAAATATCAAGGCTGCTTAAGAGTAAAGTACCCTTATTTTTTTTAAATATTAAAAAAGTTATTTAAAAAAGTTATTTGAAATTTTGAGTTTGAAATGATGCACCAACTTTTATCAAGAATAAAATTTTCTGAGAAATTAATACTTAATAAAAAAGTTTCCTATTTTGTTTCCAACTTTCTGCCGGTCACTGTATATTTTTTGATATTTTGTATAGTTTCGATAAGTATTAGCGTCATTCCGAATGGTAAATCGCGAAGGAAAATGTGTGTAAGTACCAGATTTCGAGTAAAGTTCACACGATTTCCAGTGAATTGTGCGTCATTCGATATTTTTTTTGTTTTTCGACATTTTGTCGTTTCGATATTTTGTTTTTCGACATTTTGTCGTTTCGATATTTTGTTTTTCGACATTTTGTCGTTTCGATATTTTGTTTTTCGAAATTTTGTCGTTTCGATATTTTGATTTTCGACATTTTGTAGTTTCGATATTAATTTTCGATATTTTGTTTTCCATATTTTGAATTTCGATATTTTGTTTTTCGATATTTTTGCCGCCAATCACCTAATAAGAATCCGCCAGAAGACTCTTTTGCCTGTATATTATTAATTTTATTGCTCGTCCTGGACTCTAAATTCATCTGCCAACAAAGTTTTATGGTAAAACCACTTATTTTAGTGGGAAATAACAACTGCGCCTCGAAAATTCCTTGAAATTAATTTAAACAAAAATTTTTTTTTTTATTTTTTCCAGTTTTTTGACAACTCCTGTATTTAAATAAATTGCGTTACATATTCTGGATGTATTGTAACTAATTATCATAACAATAATGCAAAAATGTCCTTCTAACGTTAAAAAGATATTGAACATATCGATATGGCCGCCCTATCACCTTCTTTTCAAAATGGCTTCTTTCAAAGAGGTCACCATACGATCACTTATAAATCGTTTAAAGAGCACTGTTCTGCATAAATGGGTCATTTGTTTTATAGCCGCTTATTCAGCAATTATAAATTATCAGGAGAATTTAAAGAAGTTATAATAATGCTTTATTATCTCATGAATTTACTATTTGTAGTCTTTCTTTTTCATTGAATTTATGTCTCCAGTGCGATCTCTCGTTGGACGTTAGATATATTTTCTTTTTTATTTGATTTTTATTAATATCGTTAAACACACATTTTGCAATAAGTTCATTTTGGGAACTGGCCCGACACCCAAGTAAATAATAATATAACCTGATTTATTAATCTCATTTTATTTTAACTTTTTCTTTAGATTCTGAACAAGTTAAACGCTAATCATAAAAAATAATACTTTATGACTATAAATAAATAGCAGAAATAGGTAGCTACAATAAGGTATTGGTTATAAGTAGAGTAGCCTAAATATGCAACACGCATATTTTGCATATTTAGCATATTATATGCATTTTTTAAATATTTGCATATATCCTTAAAATATGACATATTCTGCATAATTGAAAGAATTTAGGATAATTTAAATCTTTGGCAGGCGTTTCATTCATTTTTGGGAACAGGGGTTAGTGTCTAGGTAAGTACCTGGTTTTCCCAAAATAATATAGGTAAATTATAATTTTATGGGCACTAATCCTGGTGATCTGAAAACGAATAAAGTAGGTATTTATACCTATTTAATAAAGTAGAATTATTGAAAAGGACAGAATAAATTAGATAGGTAAATGTTTATATAAGAAAGATAATCCATTTCTACATTTTATTTCTAATTCTTCTTTTGAAGTGATCACGTCGCCCCCGATTTGTGTTTGTTTTGTGTTGGGAATTGTTGTATTTTACTAAGTAAAATGCCCAAAGCGTCAGTGTGGATTAAGCCATATACAAAGAACTAAGAATAGATATGGGAAAAGTCTACTGTTCTGGGTGCGTTAACATTGTAACTACAGTTTTTGAATATTCAATATACAGGGTGTACCAGTGGTGCAAAATAGTTCGAAACTTAAATTCTTCTTGGGATACCTATATTATGGAACCCCATATATTTTTTATTCGTTTGTCTATCTATATTTTTTTATCTAGAAAATAACACATATTATATCAACCGATTTCGTACCATTGGGACACTCAGGAATCACGACACTTTCGTTGAACATTTCTATCGAAGTTCCTTCCTACGTATCTACTGATATTCAGTTTAATAATTCAATTTTTCATTCATTGCAGATTCCATGCGATAAAAATTCCAAGTAGACCAACATGTGAAAACTTCTACTCATATTGCCAAACTGAGTAAGATGAAATCTGGAGATGTGCCACAACCGACATTAACGCAATGTTTCCAACCAATGTCCAAAAATAAGGAGCCAAATGAAAAAGACATCTTTAACCGAGACCTATGTCGTGCAATGATGGCGTCAAATATTCCGTTGTCGAAGCTACGTAATCAAAACTTCACTTCTTTTCTCCAGAAGTATTGCAAATTTAATGTACCAAGTGAAACAACACTACGAAGAAACGATGTAAGTTCATTGTATTCGGAGGTGATCGAGGAAATTAAAACAAAAATTCGAAACAGATATTTTTACATATGTATTGATGAAACCACCGATTCAAGAGGACGTTATATTGCTCATTTATTGATTGGAGTCCTTAGCAGCGAGATTTTACCAAAATGTTACCTCCTTGCTTCTAAAGAATTAGAAAAAACGAATGCATTGACAATAACACAAATGGAGGAACCTAATTTTCCATTAACCCGAAGTGTAGAACTGGTAAATTAGTAGCTTGAGAGTTCGATTCTTCTGCAGATTCTTTTTTAATGCCAATTTCACCTTTCGTTTAGAATGTCCATTTTGTTTAATTTTTTTTGCAGCACTTGTCCATATTTTATTAAAGAATATTTCAAAAAGAACCCAGCGTGTTACCCTTATACCAACTTTGAAGCTTATGAGATAGAAAAGCTGAAAAAATACTTTTTACAGTTAAAACATCTGCTGGTATATAGTTCTAAAAGAGCATTTCAACTATATACTTGCCACAGAAAATATTCTCTTGGTGATAGTTACAAAGCTTTTATAGCTAGTTGTCTTAAATAACTATATTGCTGAGAAATTATACTTTAATCACACTTAAGACCAATAAGCCAGAATAAAGCAAAAGGTGGAGTATTAGATTACTTTATAGAATCTATATGCAAGCTTATATAATTCTTACAAATCTGTTTTACTTGTTCTATATAAAAGCTTCTAATACCGCTTTTACGAAGTAAAAATAATGCTATATAAAATGGCGCAATGAAGCACCTTTATAAAAATACTACTGTAAAGTTGTTTTAACAGTATCGTCATTTGGCTAATTTACTGAATAAGCAATTTGGTATCATTGTCATATATTTCCTTAATATAACCAATTGGCCACATTAATTGCAGCAATATACTTTTTATAAACTTATAAGCAGAATAGCGCACCGAATGTGCTACTTGGGATGTATCATAGAGTTGAACCAAATTTTCCTTCAATAATCTTGAATCAAGATGTAATCGATGTTTCTGGGAATTCTTAAAAATGCATTAAAATGGAAAATTCTTGTTCATCATTGAGCAATTGTTTTGATTTTTCTTCCATTTAGAGATATCGTGCATTAACTTGGAAATATTTGTGATTTTACGCGGAATAGGGTTGCTTCCAAGTGCCATGTTATACAAGGTTATTCAAAAACACATACCGCACGACATTTTCAAAAAAAGTGGCCCGTATTTTTTCTTTTTGTGCGTAGGTCCGGATTAAGGGACACTTTAAAAATTTCAGGTAGGTATGGTATGTGTAAATACTGCCCTCTAGCGTCCACCACAAATCTCCCTATAGTAGGTCATGCGAAATCATTTTTCGCAAAATGTAAGGAAAATTGGTCAATCCATTCATAAGTTATGCCCGAAAAACTTAAATTAAGAGACATTTATAAGGGGTCGTATCTCCCTTAATCCGTTCCTGAGTGCAAAAAGGAAAAACATGGGTCACTTAATTTTTATGCTATAGTGTGTGCCGCATTTGTTTTTGAACCACTCTAGGTATAAAATTATCTTTACCTGTTATATTTTGAACGTCATTATATTATATAGCATATAGATTGAAGATTATTATACAAATACAAATTTGTTTCAATTCTATGACACAGATGTTACAAACTACCAAAAAAAATACTACGAAAAAATATTTTAAAATAATTAATTTTTAAAAACTGCTGGAAAAACATACCTAGTATTATAGGGTAAAAGCTATAGTGGTTGGCATCACATATAGTGCTTGGCATCTTTGTTTATTTTGTTTTCTACGTTGCATCTGATCACTCGAAGTTAAATTTCCCGCGCAAATTGTTTTATTTACAAATGTGAAAATACCGCGCATGCGCATATTTAATTGTCAGATGTCAATTAATTTCACAAACATCAGTTGTTGGCATGCTCGTGTGTGGATGCTGGATGTCTATCTTATTCCTGTGTGAAGCAACGTGAAGGGAGTGGTGGCCATATCATTCTGTTGACCAGCAAAGATGTAAGTTGGTGTTTTTAACTTTACATTTACATTATGGTAATATAACATGTAAGTCAAAGATTGACGTACTTTGTAGTTTAAAAATAATTCTAACCTTAAATTTTTGTTGTGCCAAACACTGTATCCTGAACTAGGGTATAAAACATTGGTTGGCACTGGGGTGCCAATGACTGAATTAAACTGAACTGTACTGTTTCGACAATAGTTGGCACTGTTAGTGATCTTGATTATTTATGTTTCGATGCATTTTGCAAATTTCGAATTGTTATCTTTAATATTAAATTAAATAATAATTTCGTGGTATGTTTTATTAGGTATAAAGAAAGAGAAAAGAAAATTGCAAATGCTGTCGAAGCGGTAAAAAAATGGAATGTCAAAAAAGTGGCGGCAAAACGATTTGTTTAGTTTAAATCTCTTGGATATGGACCTTCAAATTGGCTTACACAAAAAGAAGAAGATACCCTTGTAAAGTAATAATACTTACCATTTATCACGTAGGTGACTTTCTACTACAATTTTGACACAATATTTTTAGGTGGATTTTTGAGTGTCACAGAAAAGGGTTTCCTCGTCGAGTAGAGGACATCCAAGCTTCAGTACAAGAATTGGTTAATAAAGACAAGAGGAATACACCGTTTAGAAATGGGAGGCTTGGAAAAGGATGGTACAAAGCTTTTATAAGGCGTCATCCAGAGGTTACACAGAGAACTAGCGAAGCCGTTAAAGCATCTAGTGCACCAATTAGTGAAAAAGATACTAGAAATTGGTTCGCTTTTTACTTCGCGGAAGAGGGTTTTAGAGATGTTCTTGATAATCCCTCAAGAGTCGTTAATGGTGACAAAACGAATTTTTTGTTGTGTCCCAAAAGCAAAAAAGTTCTTGCCCCCAAAGGAAGCAAGAATGTTTATGAAATTGATCGTGGGTTAGCTAACTCTTCTTTAACTGTAATGTTTACTTTAGCTGATGGTTGTGTTATCCCTCCTATGATTTATATATCCCTACAAAAAGAACGTTCCAAAGGATATTTCTGATACGGTACCAGACGACTGGGGTATTGGTCATTCAGATAATGGGTGGATGAAGTCAGAATTATTTCTCGATTATATTTTGAATATTTTTAACCCATATTTGATTGAAAAGTCTATTAAAAGACCAGTTGTTTTATTCGTTGATGGCCATAAAACCCACCTAACAATTCAACTCAGTGAACTATGTACAAAGTTACAAATCATTCTCGTTTGCTTATATCCAAATGCGACAAGAATTTTGCAACCTGCAGATGTATTTGCTTTTAAACCCTTAAAAACAGGGTGGCTGAAAGCTATGACTGAATGGAGACGACGGCATCCAAGTATGCAGTTTACTAAACCAAATTTTGCTCCTCTTTTAGATGATGTTGTTAGAAATTACCTTAAATCACAAACGATCATCAACGGATTTTGAGCAACCCGTCTTTGTACGTGGAATGCAGAAGCTATAGACTACTCCAAATGTTTGGGTGGACAACTTCAGAATTCTCCTGTGAAAAGAGTCTGTTTATAAATTAAAACTATGGCTCTTAAGGATTTTGAAAATATAGTTGGTGATGTAGAAATGAATAAACTTAAAAGTGGTCTTGTTGATGAATCCAACAGTATTTCAGAAACTATATGAATTTTTTGGAAACGTAGAAAATCAATCCAAAGAGGTGGATGTTGAAAACCAACATGGAACAATTATAGTAACTCTAGATAACCAAAAAGTGGGATTATTGATGACAAAAACATATTCTCTAACGACAAAGAATTATTCGATGAATTAGCAAAATTTGACAGCATGATAAGTAATTCAACCAAGAATTCAACTAATGATTATGAAAAAAATAGGGATTGAATCAACATCCCCCACTAGTTTACCAAATCCGCAACAGTCACCGCCTGATTTAAATAGGCTACTGTATTGGCCACCAACGCCCGTAAGAAAAAATGTAAAAAATGTCCAAAGAAAACATTATGTGGTTTAGTCTAAGAAACCAAGAAAAAATAGAGAAAGAAACGTTAAGAAAGAGAATTTCGAGAACAGAAGAAGAAACAAAACACTACAAAGACAAAACTAGAGTGAAGATTTTGGAGAATATACAAGTTGTCCCTCCTGAAAATGAAAAGTTCTAAAAATAATATTGATAACTTTCCTACAGAGAGTCTTGAGCAGAAGGAAGAACCTAGAAGAGAAATGAATAAGGTAACAACTAATGAAAGTAAACTAGCTGATGTCACAGCCATGTCAGATATATCTAAGCAAGGGGTTGAAGAAAGTAGCGAATGCCTGAATTTGGAAAATCAAGACATGACTCCCCCTACAAAATCGGTTGTATCTAGTTTCACCAGTGAAAAGGGGATAGGAGAAGATCAAATGGAAGTTACTGAGCTAGAACAAAATATATCTGAAGAGGCTACTTTGACAGATATATCTAACTTGTGTGAATTACATAGTATTAACTTGTCTAATTCGCTTCACGAAAATGTTCTTGTATTACCTTTATCTGAAATAACTAATGTTAACTTACCAGGTTCTTATATCCAAAAGATGCCTGCAATTTCTAATGTAAACAGATCTGTATTACTTGATGAAAATTTACCTGAATCATGCCCGGGGAACTTACCTGAATCATATAATGAAGCAGCATCAGCAACCAAAGATGTAAAGTTTGGAAAGTCTTGCGTTTCTGATGCAAAAATGTGTCAACTTGAAGTGGATCCTTCAGAAAATTTAAATGACTCACTTCAATTAGAGAGTTCTGAACAAGAAAACAAGGATCTGATATGTAGGTACTGTAGAAAAGCCGTATGCTATTAATATTGTTAAAGGAATCTGTTAAGAATATATCAATATATCAAAACGAGACATAGGCCTCAAATGTATTAAATGTATACGCACATACCACAAGAAGTGCTTGAAGTCTGAAATATGCGAAAAGTGTATATAAATGACGTTTTCTTAAATTAGAGTAAGTATTAAAAACATGTGATAAATAAATGATTACTTTATAAATATTATTTATTTAAGTACCTAGGTAGGTACCTTCATCGTAGCAAATTTTTTTTTATTTGTTGGTGCCAAATCAGACATTGCCAACCACTGTTCAAAAAGATGCCAATATTAGAATATTGGGGTGCCAACAATTGAGTTTATTACGGTTGTTCATTGGGCAGCTATATTTTACAATTAACCCTACATCCCTTATTCCCACTTGTGTTATAATATGAGCACACAGCACTGATTTGCAATAATTCATCAAAAGTCACAAAAAACTCAAAATATTTGTTTATTATTGGTATTGTACTATACCAATATTTTAAAAGAAGGGTGCTGACCACTGTATACTTTACTATGTATGGGATTCGTTTGAGCCCAGTCCCAGTTAAACACTGCTTCAACAACTCAGTTTCATTAGTAAAATTACAAAGCTATGTCCTAACTTTTTGACATCAAAATCTGAATTAATTTCTTATCAATGTAATCCAGAAAATATACGGTGAACAGTAAAGACCACCACATATAATATGTAAGTTATATGTGAACTGCTAAGTTAGCAAGTGCCACCGCCCCGGAGTACCGCCGAGCGCACCAGACTTAGTTTCTACGAATTATTATATTATTTTAGAGTCGTAATATGTTGCTTCCGTAGCATATACCTGGACCGACACTATATTAAAGACCCGGGCATGACGTCATATTTCATTGTTGTTTACGGACTGGGGTGGCGCTATTCGACGAACAAAATTGCGGCTTATTATAGGTTATAGGGGGGTGTTCTGTGGTTATTGGTATGTCCGTTTCTGACGTTTAAAATATCCCAAATTTTAAATATCCAGCTTTATTACGATTTACCTTCTTTTTACGTCTTTGCGTCCAGTATTTGGCAGTTTTATCCTATTAACACAGCTTTTATAGGCAGATTTGTTTGTGATAACATGAAATTTCCATGCACATGAAGAAAATGGTATGCACACCGCACAGACTATTAGGTGAATTGCAGAGGAATAAACACTATTTTGGAATTATGGGATGATCTGATCAACTAGCTGAAGAAGCGAAAATTCTACATATTATTTTGGAAGAGTATTTATGCAAGAATGAAAATAGAAAATTTTGTTTATAGCTCCAAAGCGAACCAATAGTCCTCCATATAAAGAAGAAACTGAAAAATATAATGCGTTTTATGCTTACTTACACTACAACTAGCCATGGACTTCATTTCAAACCAAAAGGTACCAAATACTCTTGCTTGCTTTTTAAATTCTCAAATTAGAGGGGCATAACAAACAAATATTTTATTTTATTTAAATTCGTTGTAATGGACATATTTGCATCTTTTTATTTTATAAAAGATTCTGCAGCAATCCTGTTTTAACATTAAACCACCGTGTCAATTTGTTTTGTCGTGTGGCACCAGTGGCGATCTCTTGAAACAGCGCTATGCACAGGTCTTTAATATAATGTTGGTCCAGGTTTAACAGATGATAGAAAAAGTCATTATAAGGTGGGTAGCTCATATAAACGTAGGTCTTCGTTTCTGAGATACAGAGCGCTATAGTTCCCTTTTTGGAAAATAAGCTGAAAATGTAATTTCTACGTATCTCACAGAAAGCGCCACTTTTTGGCCTTGGAGATCCATTATTTTGGTGCACCTTTTTATTCTGCAACACAAATATACTCTTGTATCATAAAGATAAAATCAACCGTTTGCGTTGAAATTGACAAAACATGATTGATTAAACATAGGCCCTAAAGTTCTTCGTTTCTGAGATACTGTAACGGAATTTTTTGATAAAACTCCGTTACCACGAAATCGCAAATTCGAACCTTAATTTAGTCGAATATCCGTGCTCTCAACTCTTTTGATATCCATTTTTAGTGCGGCGTAGTGAACACAAACCACAAATCTATCTCTAATGATACAAGGTACGTTCCGGTTCAGTAGGGTACACTGATTCACACTTGGTAAAATCAGTTTGGTTCACTCATGGATTTATTGCGGTCAGCGCACGTATTCGAGTAATCTGTTCGGTGAACGACAGACTGGGTATGTCTCTATGATCCAGTGCAACCTTTTTATGGTTCTAGTTCGATTTTCTGTCAGAGCACTGACGTCAACCAAATTTGGGTATTTTATGGAAAATGATATAAAGGCACGTCAATAATTCTCTTTTCAGCTCTCTTGATTTTTTGATCTTCGTGCTTGAGGAACAACCCGTCAGGTTTTCCAAGATAGCCCCAGGTGGTTTTTCTTTTCGGATTGTTATCTAACTATATCACCCACCTGTGGCTATCTTATAGTTATTTTGTGTGCCAAAATTTAGCAACTTATTGTGAGTTCATTTGCTAACTCTATTTTTTTTTGTTTTTCATGTGAATCGCCGAGTTGCTTGGGAATTTGGGATTTCCAAGGCGTCAAAGTCGAGACAGCCTTTGAAGGGGGCTGAGTCATGTGATAACCACACCGAAAACTCACTTGTGACGGCTTAAAAGATATTTATTTCTTGGTTTAAGCGCTGAGTGAGATACCTTCATTCAACGGTTTAAGTTAATCTTATTGCTTTAACAGCGTCTTTACCCCAAGAAGTAAATACTGCTACTTTTCATAAAATTTTCACCCACCGCTTTCAAAAGTTGATTTTATCGTTACGAAACAAAAGTTGCAGAATAAAAAGGTGCACACAGCAGTGAAAAATTTCAGTTCAGCAGCTCGATTATTTTGGGAGATATTGCTATAATTCAATTTTAAAAAGATAACTACACGCCCTGTATCTCAGAAACGAAGAACTTTGGGACCTATGTTTATATGAGCAACCCCCCTTAAAATGACTTTTTCTATGTCTGTTAAAGTTTGTCCTAACAAACCGTAACACCCTGTATAATGTTTTTTTTTTACATTTTCCGTGCAAGTTAATTGGCGCAGTCGGTAGGACGGCTCAGTCATGCTAGCGTATATAGTATCGGTTCATGTTAACGATTTACTGAGTGTCCTAGAATCTACGGGAAATTTCGCGAATCGCAAATCGGTTTAGCGATCATCCCTTCAAAGTTTCCAGTTAGGTGATTAGGTAGCCTAACGAGGAGAACCCGAGAGGAGAATATTCAACGTCCAAACCACCTGCAGATCGACGAGACAACAGGACGACAGGACGTATGGAAACAGTCGTGGTATCGGTCTAAGTGCTTTATGTCGTTTCGAGACAAAAATTGTGATTTTCCTTCAGAAAGGAAGGAAGATCCCGAATCACATTCAGACTCATTACATTCTCACCCCAAAACTTCAAAAAAATAAAACTTTAACTTTAAAAAATAATAATATTGAAATCAAATTTAACGAAATAATTAACAAAATGGCTCTAGACAGACCAAACGCTGTTAGGTACCACTTTAAAATCTGAATTTTTGAATATGGTACCTAATTTTCCTGGTGAAACTGAATTTCACCGAGATTGTTAGAAGTTTTAGAAAGTTAGTAAATAAATTCTTCAGTACTGTTGATTTAATTGTCTTTCAGAATGGATATCTGATGCAAAGTTTACTTTCAAAAATCAAGGGTGAAGTTCATGTTGCCTAAATACTTGGGATGATTTGAAAAATGATATTTTTGATGATTATTCCTATAAAAGAGATATTTACACTTTGACTACAGACTTAACTAAGTTAAAACAAAATATTAATGAAAGCCCACTTGATTTTTGTAATAAATTAAAACAACATTTTAATTTACAAATTTCCTATATTTCTTCACACACTCCTGCAAAAAATGAAGGTGCAGTTGTATGCAGAAATCGATCCTGCAGGTTCGCTTATGCGCACCAAAAATCCGACAGTTTTAACTATTGCTCTAAATATATAGTAAATACAAAAGTTGGAGGGAATTGTGTCCCCAATGGGACCGATTTTGTCTAGAATTTCTGCTAGGATAGTATTATTTTGCCTTCTTCTTGGGGCCTTGTAGTATTGCGCGTATTGCGTTGGTCTGGGGAAAGTTTTATTGGGATTAGGTAGAAAAACGTTCGTATTTGAAGGTCCAGGATTATTTGGACGGTTTAAATAATTATCAGGCCTCTGGAAAAATTGATTATAAGAAAGATTCGTAAGTTGCAAGGGTTGATTAAATCTAAGAGATGTCCTATACTGAAAATTTTGTGAAGGTTGCGTTTTGGGACGAAATTGTTGTCTGGGAAAATTATCCCTAGTCATTGTTTCAAGATGAAAGTCATTTCTTAACATATTTTGAAGAGAAATAAACTAATCTGTCGGATTTTTGGTGCGCATAAGCGAACCTGCAGGATCGATTTCTGCAATATTGTGCTACAACTGCACCTTCATTTGCAGGAGTGTGTGAAGAAATATAGGAAATTTGTAAATTAAAATTTTGTTTTAATTTATTACAAAAATCAAGTGGGCTTTCATTAATATTTTGTTTTAACTTAGTTAAGTCTGTAGTCAAAGTGTAAATATCTCTTTTATAGAATAATCATTAAAAAGATCATTTTTCAAATCATCCCAAGTATTTAGGCAACATGAACTTTACCCTTGATTTTTGAAAGTAAACTTTACATCAGATATCCATTCTGAAAGACAGTTAAATCAACAGTACTGTCGAATTTATTTACTAACTTTCTAAAACTTCTAACAATCTCGGTGAAATTCAGTTTCACCAGGAAAATTAGGTACCATATCTACGAAAAATTCTCTACTATTTTGCAAGTATATTTAAAAAATTCTAAAATAATCATGGTTGCACCAATCAACTAATTGACGTTACTGACGAAGACGAAATATTAGCACAATAAAAAAATTACCACTTAAGTAAGATAAATCACAGAGGTACAGATGAAACGTAAAAACGATTCAAACAAATCTGTTATTGGCCTCAACAACAAAAAACTATACAAGACCATGATTCTGAGTTTCTTCCGGATGGATTTTGCGTCAGCGAAACCTCTGGTTCTAGATTGCAGGGGACATCCTCGTCCTCAGGGCGCGACGATCACACTGAGACTGATTGTTCTATTACCTGTGATGGAATTTATAAGAAAACGGATATGGACGGAACAGGCGAAAATGCGGAAAAATTAAGGATGTCATATTAAGGTGACTGTGTTTGCCGCGTATTTGTAAAAAACGTGCGCCAACAACTATGTAAAAATAAACCCTGATCACGGTTTAGATTATTAGGATGTTTAATGATTTCAATGGTTTCAAGGATTTTTATTTGGATGGGATGGGCCGATTTTTATAGAATGTTAGTATCACTAAGCAAGACTTGGTGCCCCGTGTTCAGGTAATGATCGGCAAGTGCAGAATGGCCCGGTTGACGCAACCGTATACAACGTTCATGTTCTTTAGCACGCGTTGATACAGTACGTTCCGTTTCTCCAATATACACTTGTCCACAGGAGCATGGCGCACTCTATACACCACTCGTACTGAATGGTATAATATCCTTACTCAGTCGGTAATATTGGGATAGTTTAGGGGAGCATGGAAAATCTTGTTAGTATGTGATCGATTATGTTATGGATATAAGGAAGGAAAGCCATAGTGGTCGGCGGGTCATTTACGCGTCTCTTAGTATTATTGTTGTGATTAGAAACTTCTTAATAGAGCGCTGGATACAATGATAAGAATAATTGTTCGCAAGTAGAACATTAGTAAGATGATTCAGTTCTCTATCAAGATTATCACGATCGGAGAGGGATTTTCCTCGATAAACAAAGGAATTGGTTTTGGGATGGGTGGTAATGGAAGAAACCATTAAGGTACCTATCTGTTGGTTTCTGGTAGACCGAGTGTCCTAGAGAAACATCGAACCTCCGTGAGACCAACACATCCGCAGGAAAGGAGGAATACCGTCCTTTTCAACCTCCATGGTAACCTTAATGTTTTTGTGCAGGGATTTAAGGTGATGAAGAAAAACGGGAAGAGTATCCTCTCCGTGAGGCCAATTTACAAAAGTGTCATCCACACATCTAAACCAACATTTTGGTTTTATTCCATAAATATATGTGGGCTATCACGGGAGATAAGGGAGAACACATAGCAGCAACAGAAGTTTGTTCAAAAAGTCAACCATTAAAAATGAAATACGTGGAGTTAAGGCAAAATTCAATAATTTCTTGGATATCCGCGGAAATACTATGAGAAGCAAAAAGATCGTTTAGTATTGTTAAAGTATCCAGAATAGGAACGTTCGTAAACAAAGCTTCTATATCAAAACTGACCAGTATATCTGTCGACTCTAGTTTGAAACCTTTTAATTTTTCCATAAAATGAAACGAATTCTTTATGAAGCTGTCTGTATTTCCTACAAAAGGTTTTACTTGAGTTGCAAGGTATCTGGAGAGTTTGTATGTAGGAGAACTAATAGTGCTAACTATCGGTCGTAAAGGAATGTCCTTTTTATGGATTTTAGGAAGACCGTAGAAACGAGGGATTTAGGATTCGCGGGGGATAAGGGATTTTTTGTTGCTGTCACAAATACGCGACAAAACCAATCGCCTTAATATGATATGCTTAATTTTCCCGCATTTTCGCCTGTATTTCCTTTTTCATATTTTCATTTTCATTTTCATCACAGGTAATAGAACAATCAACAAGGACGAAAGCTTGGAACGAGAAGTTTCGCTGACGCAGGATCCATCCGGAAGAATCTCAGATTCATCACACTCTGCCTGTGGAAGTTTGTAGTCAAGATTATACAAGACTATATTAACAAATTTGAATCCTGCCTGATGACTAAATATGACAGACACCATCTTAATCTAAAATACAATGTAAGCGCAGAAGTACCTCAGAAGCAACTGAATGCTTATGCGGGGAGGGGGCAATTTCTATTATTTTGTCTTTTGTTAATATAATCAAAAAGGAGTCAAAAATGAACCAATAGATATTATACTAGCCTATAACAATACTATACATTCTACTACTAATTTAGGAGAAAAAGTCAAGGAAAAGCCAACGAAAATAGGGAATCATTACCATAAAAAGTACCTACCAACAAAGGTTTATGTAAAGAACAGACAAAAACAAAGTAGAATGCGCAATAATAAGAAACTAGTAAAAGAAATCGCAAAAATTGAAGCTAAACATGGATATACTCAATCAAAATTTCACTTATCAAATATTAAAAGAGCGAAAAGAAAGTAAAAGGAAAGTTGTTCCAGGTTCCTCGTCATTCTCGGGGCATACATAGAGAGATATAAAGGACATAACTCAAAACGTAGGCATACTACCTACAATATTTAGACCAGGGAAATTACGGTAAAAAATAACGAAACCTAGGCAAAATTCATAACCGCATTTTTATAACGCCATCACAAAATATTGGTAATAAATGAATGCCAGAATTGTTTTTTATACAAAATAAACATACGCCTGTAGGCGTCTTTTAGAAAAATACATTTTCTTGTTGTAATAAAGACAGCATAAATATTAACTGCGAATTGTAAGCTGCATTTATTAATAAGTAA